>OU383778.1:27903513-29192263 GCA_910950805.1 Acrocephalus scirpaceus scirpaceus | reverse complement strand
ACTTGCTTTTCAAAAAAGAACCACAGAGCACTTTCTTGCAAAGCTTCTTCCCACTGCTGTTGTTACATTCCAAAGCTGAAGAAGAAGTCTTTAATGTTGCTCGCTGGGATGAATTCTGCTCCTGCGTGTTGTGTATCTGAATCAAATCGAGGTCACCATTTTTTGAGTCCTACAAGAAGACAGTGAAGGAATGTCTTATGTACTCTGAATTGAATCATCTCATAAAAAATAAATGGACAAATCAACATTCAGGAACACTTTAGTCTGTTATTGAGGAGTACTGGAGCAAACAGAAGTCCAGCTTGCTGGCAAGTAATTGGTCAGGAAAGCTTTATTGTAGGTTTCTTTTTTTTTTTTTTTTTCATTTGGTATCAGCATAACTAACTATCAAATGAACATTTTCTAAATGTAAGTGCCAATTCATGATACTAAAAAATATTGCATAAAATACATTAATTTGTATTTTAATAAATAGGTGGAGCACGCAATGCAGGGTTGCTCAGTCTTAAATACTCCAAGCATTTAAAATTACTCTAAAAGCTGAAATTCTTATTCATGTCCTGGAAAAAAAAACCCTCCTGTTCTTGTAAAAATGTAATAGGAAGAACAATAAGTTGAGTTTTTTCTAGTGAATTTGTACAAAGCAGACAGAGTTTTGCCTTTAAAACTATACTTATGGTAATAAAATTTTTCTTAAAAGCAAATAGGTAACACAAGCCATTATGCCCATTTCTTATTCGTAAGTCCTACACACAGATAAAGCTGCGTGTGCATGGGTTAATAAATTCTACTTTTTTAACTTTTTAACTTGGTTCTCTTTATAAGTAAAAGGATGTACATGGGAAGGAGGTATTATTTCTCTGCTTCATCACATATTGCAGGATATTTCTCATATATCCAAATGAAAGTCTTTTATTAAATGCAGTTTTCCTTTTATATATGTATGAATGTGGCAACTGTTTTCATATCTAGGTAAGTTTATTTGTTTAAATAGCTCCCAAATACAGATGAATGGCTTGAAAGGAAATAGGAATGCTTGCATGATGGGATATGGCTGCTGAGTGATGTCTGCAGGGACTGCTTAGTGTTGATAAATAACTACGGAATTTGTCTATCAACATTTTGCATAAATGTCAGTCATAGAACTTGTGGTTGGGTTGAGGCAGACCTGAATGACAATGTATTTCTCATTTATGTACAAACTTTAAAGGGGAAGAATAGGGAAACAGAGAACTTATCTCAGAGCAGCATACGTTTTTTAAATGTAGGTGTCCTCCAGCAGTTTTCTGCAGTTGCTTCCTGTGAGATTTTGCAGAATCCAAACAGAACCCAGATGAAATCATGCCTTTGGCAGGTTAGCAAAGTAATATGAATGTGTTCCATGCCTAAAATATTACATTTCAAAGACTCCATTAAGCCAAGTCTAATATCAGATTTGTCAAATCCATAGGCTCTTTAAAATACTTAAATTAAAGACTGTTATTTCAGATGTGAGAGAAAGCTAAACAGAAAATGCACTAAGAGGCTTAAGTTTTACACTTATACAGACAATTAATAAAATTCTGTTTAAGAATCTGAAATTTTCAGATACCTCCACAGAGCTGGAACAGTAACAAGAAAAATACTATAGGGATGGAACAGATATTTTGAGAGCCTATATTTCTCCTTGTATTTATATTAAAACAGATCTTTTCATGTTAGAGGGGTCTGAATTAGCTCACCCAAAAAGCACATAGAGTAGCACTGCTTTTCTACCCATGCACAGAGCTCACTGTGGTTTAGTTCTGCCTCCAAAGCAGATAGAAGCATGCACATAGTCTTCACAAACAGGCCCCAGTGAGTTGATAAAGCACAGCCTGATATTATTTCAGATTAGGAAGCCCTAGAGCATTTCTTTTGTATTCAACTTTTCCCTAATTAGTGAACTTAAAATAGACTGAGACTGGTATGCATAATAGCTATGACAACATCTTCATAGCACCAAACAATCTCTTTGCTTTCAAGATCCCTGGTAAGTGATATGCGCAGGCTTATCTCTCCTCTCTTTGAAAATGCTGTAAAGCAGGGATAATATCAGGTTGCTCTTGGTTTACAAATAGCAATGAGAACAGAACCAGGACCAAAGGTCTTGCAAGTGTTGCCTACCAGACTACAAAATGCTAGATCACAGAAACTGGCCACTGCTGGGCCTGAGAAGTTTCAGGAGGTTATAATTCCTCCTTTTGTAATTCCTCATCATGAGAAGGTTTCTAAGCTCTAAATGACCCAAGATTCATCTTTTCTAGGTGAGCCTCAGCATTTCCACAGAAAATAAGCTGTGACACTTTGAATCTAATACTCTTGCTACTATATACAACTGCACAAACTGCAGAAATATGATAAATTCTGCTAGCTTAGGTGTTACTTTAGATACATTCGTATATCCTAAAATCCCACCAGATATAGAACAAGTTAAAGCTATCTTATATGTTATACAGGGAAGAAGGTTAATAGCAGAGAAAATAGTGTAATAAAACTAATGGTAGTGATCTTCTATAACAAGGCATTTTTCCTGTTGAGACAACCACTGCTTGGTGATCTGTGTGATGTGGAGTAGCATGATCTTTCCTTTACCGAATCCACTAGAACTTCAGAGGACTTGGACAATGAAAAAATTGGATATCTGTGGGGAAGGATTTTTGAAAAAAAAAGTAATTTAGGAACGTAATAAATTAATTCATTGTGTGCATCTTAATAAATACTCATTTTATTGAAAAATTTCAAGTTGGAATGAAACCATCAGAACCATATTTTTAATTAAATTTAGAGCTACAATGGGCTTGATGAGGACAATAGTACTCATAGTACAGACTCAGATACTCTCAGTATAAAGAACAAAGTGGTTCTTGGTTGCTTTTCCCTGGACATCTGGAAGTATTTTATTTTTACTTTTTAGCCCAGTTTTCATAATTCTCAGAATTTCTAAACAACTATTTTTTTTCATTGATTGAGGTGGAAGTATTAAATTGAACAGAATTATGATATCTACTGAAAGCTTTTACTTTCATATGCATTAACTGAAGAAAGACCTTGGATAAGATAAACAGCACTCAATAATGACTTTATGTTCTGTCATCAATTCTTACCCCAAAGTCAAACACCAAAAAAAGGTCAAAATGTGCACAAACATGTACACTTCAGTTTGGTGTGCACTTTTTGGTCTGGGGAAATAATTTTCAGAGTAATCCGAAGCTTTAAGAAACAACTGAAAACCACAGAATTATTCAATTAAAATGACAAGAAGAATAGTTGCTTAGGGTCAGATGGATGCAGGAAAAAGTTTCATCTGGTTTCAATATCATGGAAAATAAGACAATAGTTTTTGGAAGAGTGCATAGGGCAAGCATTTACTGAGACTGACTAGTTTACTGATGTAATAACTTATAAGAGTAAGTGTCAATGCTGTTCTTACTGCATATTTGTATATCACTAGTAATTTTACTTATTTCAGATAAGCCCTGAGACTGGAAATACTGAAAACACTTCACTTACTCTGTTCTCTACTTAACACTGTTAACATACTCAGTACTTTTCTATATTCCAGTCTCTCCTGAAACTCAAACAAACATCAAAGATGAAACAGGAAACCTGTGGATGAGACTTACACCTCTTTTAATGAAGTTTGTTTTCAAGTTTGTTACCTTTTAAAATCCTGGGTCATACAGTTGCAAACAAAAAAAAACTCCTGAGGAAGTGACAAATCACATCTATGGAATATAATTTCAGATATTAGAATAGCTCAGCTTAAAATCAACTCCTTGATATCAGTTACAGACTAATTATACATGTATATATGTATATGTATATATAAAATTATAAGTTCATGTCATATCACTTTCCTATTCTCAATGTATATATCATTATAAGGTTGATTCTAGATGGATCCTCTGCTCTTATCTGATTAAGAATTCACATAATGTCTGTAGAAAATTGAGAAGGGAAAGAGTTACAATTTTTTTCAAACATTCCACCAGTGATTAAACATGTCAGCTAAGATAATTTAATTATAAGTTGACTAATATTTCAATTTTATTTGCTTGTCTTTAGTTTTTTAAAAAATAGAGTTGTGGGGTTTTTTTGGGGGGTGGGGTTTTTTTGGTTGTTTGTTTTTATATTCCCCTGTAGATATTGTGCAGGGTACAAAATTGTGCTACCTATAGTTTGCATCTATTTTATTTTTTTGGAGAAAAGCCATTCTAGACCAAGGGAAAAAATTATATTCTTACTTGAAACCTCTTAATGTTGCTATATTAATTGCCATATTCAGTATCAAGAATCAAAAAGGCAATGGGATGTAACAGATAGTTAACCTACAACTCCGCTGAATTATTATGTTTAAAGACAACTTACTTTATTACTTAACGTTGCAGTGAAGTAGAAAATTAATGTGGTCCTTCTAACCTGGTTAAATTGGAAAATATGTTTTACACAGATGTATCTAATGTAGTTTTCTGACAAAGGAATTTGGTTAAAATCTTAAGAATTACACGAACACCATTCTAGACCAGGAAGAAAAAATTATGTTCTTATGTTACTTTTAAAGTTGTTCTTTTTGCCTTTTGTGTTCCATTTTTGGTTATACTTATCATCCTTTATTCAATATTTTAAAAGCTTTTTTTTAACTGTTTCCTTTTTTTCTCTCCAAAGTCTTGTCATATTGTAGTAGTAAAAGAAAAAAGCTTTTATTAGGAATTGAAGGAATATTTTTTTTCATTTTCTTACTACTGATTCCTTCTGAACACTTTTTTTTTCCCCATAAAACCTTGAGAATTAACAAAAGATTTTCTCATTTTCAGTTGAAATAAGCCAAAAAATGCTTTGGATTTTCACATTACAGTATCTTGAGATGTGCCTAGATGCTTGTTCAGAAGTCGCCCCTGTGAAGCGTCCTGGGCTGAATTACTTTAGCTCAGTGTCACCATTTCAAATGTTGGAGGACCACTGGAGACGTTCTCTTGTGTTTGTTGTTCAGCAGAAATTTGGTGACTTTGCAGAGACAGCCAGCCCATAAATTTCGCATTCATTCCAAGTGATATGGCCTTTAACACCAGCACCATGTGGGGCTTGGGCTCACCACACGCGACCTGTGCACAAGGACCAGGGTGGAGAGGGAATTTTGTAGGGGCAGCTGGTTTCCCTGCAGGCCCATGCAGCATCACTACCTCAGCAGTAGCTATTAATATTGCTACTCAGAGGGAAGACACATGGACACTCATTTAAATAACTTCACTTTAAAATTTCAATTAGGGTGGAATATCATCCTCTAATATTCCTTTATGTGATCCTTTGCCCCTGTCAATCCAGACATACACTGTGCCCTGCATGGCTGGCACAATGGGCATCTGTGGAGAGGTGCTGGCAAGTGGTGGTCTGCAGGGGTGGCCTTTGTGAGGGGACACCAGGGGCTGCCCCAGACTGCACACTCAGGTCTGCACTGACCCACTACAGGCAAAATACTGAAGAAAGGACAAAAATCATCCGGGGAGAGAGGAGGGAATAAAGAGGGAGAAACAAAAGCATGGACCTCAGGACAAGAGGAAGGAAGGAGACACTTCAGCTTGGGAGCAGATATTTCCCTGCAGCCCATGGAGAGGACCACTCCAGAATAGATATCCACACTATGGTCCATGAAGGACCCCCTCATTGGAGCAGGGGGATGTTTTCTGAAGGAACTGCAGCCAATAGAGAGCTAACACTAGAGCAAGTTAAAAGTGTGAGGGCAAAGTAGCTGCAGGGAAAAACTGATAGATGGTGCCCATAGATCCCCCCTCTCCCTGCACCACTCAGGGCTGGGCAGAGAAACCTGAAGTGAAGCTGAATCTGGAAGAAAGATGAGAAAAGTTCTTATTTTAATATTTGTCTTCACTTCTCACAATCCAACTCTATTTGAAGTGACAATAAATTGAATTAATTTTCCTAAAGTCAAGCATCTTTCACTTACAGTAGTAGCTGATAATCAATCTCCCTGTTTTCATCTCAACCAACGATCTTTCTCACCCTGTTTTCTGTCCCTCCTCACTTAAGGGGATGAGTGATTGGGTGAGTGAGTGAGCAAGTGAACAAAGCAACTGACTGAGTGGCTGGGTGGAAATCTGGCTGTTTGGCAAGGTTAACCCACCACACAATCCCCTGTTTAAATTAACTATCCAAACTTCTTTGGGAACCTGGAATTGAGGTAATCTACAATTGACTTGTTGGATTTTGGGCTGGGTTTTTTTGGTGGGTTTTTTTGTTTTGTTTTGTTGTTGTTTTTTTTTTTTTTTTTTTTTTTTTTAATTGAATTGCTACTTTATGAGAAGGATCCAAAAAATTCTGAAAGGTAAAGCTGGTTGACCACCTTCAGTCAACCCAGACCCATGATGTCTGAGAGGACAATGCTAGTGATTGCAGGTGAGTGTAGGAGTTTGCTCAAGATTCACAATGTCCCTGGGTATGCTCACTTACTTTTGGCAAGCACTGATTTTTAAATATTACATTTTTAAACTCAATTACACTGATGGATGAGAGCGTCCTATGATCAAAACAGGAAGGCTTTGATCCATTTTTCATAAATATACAGATTTTTCACCTGTCTCGTAGAAATTATAGTGGAAAAGTGCAGGGTTTGTAGTGGTTTTTTTTCCTTTGGCAAAAGAGGAATTAACTTCACATGCCTTAAAAGCATGATAAAACTGGCAGACGGGTTATAGTTACATCACAGAAACATATTAAGGCATTCCCAAAAAAGTACAAAAGTATATAGTTAGAGATACTATTGTCTATGAAGATGTGTTACCTTAAAATCCCTAATTTATTTGGGAATTAATTTGTTTCTGTAACAAAAAAACACTTCAAAGTCTCAGGTGACACTGTAAAAGAAATGAATTCTCTTAGAGGTAATACAGCTACAGTGAAAGATTTAGACCCAGGTGACTGTTTTAGATTGGTGGAATCTTCCTACAGGTGCAAAACAAGCAACTGATGCTAGTTAGAAGTGAAATTTGTACAAGATCTAATCTTGGATATGACTGTAGGAGATGCTTTCAGCAGATGCATTTATTTGCACAGAATCAACTGCAGCTAGGGGATGGAAGGAGAGTCCTGCTGATAAAATGTGAGACAAAATAAGGAGGAATGGTCCTTGGGTTCTGGAAACATACATGTTCAACCAGGGTATGAAGTTAACAGAAAGGCTTACTCCAATGCTGATTAATGCCTGAACTCAAATAGCCTCATAAGGCCTTAAAAGAGGATGTATAACAGACAACCAGGTGGAAAAAAATTTTAAGGAAAGAAACCTGAGTCAGTGTTAGATTCTGAAAATGGACCAATGGTGAAACTGTGAAAATGTGATTGTGAAACTTTCAGATGTGGAAGCTACCAGCCCTTGCTTAATAACTGGCCATTGGCTTCATGTCCTGCCTCCATACAGAGATGAGCAGGAGCCAGGAATCAACTGTGATCTCTTAATCTCATCAGTAAAATCCAGATCTTGGATTTTTTCCCAAACACTTGACATTTTTTCTTAATCTCTGTTTCCACTGGGGAATCACCCTTTGTTATCATCAAAAATCTTCTTCTCCCTCTACTGTTGCCTTTCCCAATCTGTTCCTCATTCTTTTAATCCTTCCCTCTCTCAGTTCAATTCTAATCACTTCATTAGCTTTCATCTTATTTTCCCTCCTTGAAAACTATGATCAAATCATCCAATTTATAGACAGACTTTCACACTATTGGTGCCATTGGCCTGCCATAATTCTGGACATTTTGTTGGGTTTATCCATTTGTTTTGTTACGTTTATCCCTTGTTCTGGTCTCTTTCTTTGCCCATACTTTTTTTTTATACAATATAAACCTTTTGGTTGGTGGGCTTTTTTGGTTAAGGAATTTGTATAATATTTCACCTGAAAATAAAACTTGAACAATAGTGAATATGGTGTGAAAAGGTGTAATTTGGAAGGATGGGAGCAGAGAAGAGTTTGTAGAAAGGAAAATCAGGGTTCAAATATATCACAGATTCCAAGGCTTGAAAAAAAAAGCTTTCTATAATCCAGTCTGACATCATCTCTGGTTGCTTGGCAAGAGCAGGAAGATTTTTTTTAATTAATTGATGTTTTAACTCTATGATTTTAGAAAGAAAAGCTTCAATCTGTTTTTAAAAATGTGTGGCAGAGATGCACATATATAAACTGTTCCAATTCTTAATTAATCTCAGTGCTATAATAAAACAGTTTTATCCTAGTCTAAAATTTCCCATTTAGAACTGTAAGTCATAGAAATATTTTGTGCATTTATCTGATAAAGAACATTCAAATCAATTTCTCTCCCTCATTAAATATTTTTACATTGCTGTCAGTCCATCTTATAAACTTCTCTTATTTATATTCTTTTGTAAAAAAAAGATTATCCGGTCTCCTTTCCTCCTATTTTTCCTTGCAATCCTCCTCAATTTTTCCTTAGCATTTTATTTACCCATATTTCAACTCTTGAAAAAGTTACATGATTTTTCAATAACTTGCCAAAGTCAATAGAAGTGGTGGAGACCTTCAGATATGTCCCTTTCAGACCTGCCATTGTAATTAAATCTGGGATTATTAATATATCCTGAGTCACATATTTTGTAGAGAGACATTTTACCTATGTATTACATCCACAGACAGCCATGTTCTAATGTAATTTCACCTGATTTGTATGGGAATGATCAAGATTAATTTTTTTTTAAAAAAAAGCAAACTCTTGCCATAGATCTAATCTCATTTTAATGTTAATATTTAATTCACAGAGATTCTTATCTCCTCTGTTTCAGTGGTCTTGCTGTATTTTTGTCAGTGTTGTTAATGAGGAAATAGCTGACTCTATATTCGCTTCTACAAAATAGAAGGGAAATGGATATTAAGTATTTTTTTCCCCAAGATTGGTATTTCTCCTCTAACTCATGCAAGTACAACATTCCAGTTGTAACCGTAGTGATGCCCTCTGGATCTGTTTTGTTAATTCTGTTACTCTATTGACCAAAGATAAATATATAAGTCTGAAGAATTAAATGCTTAGGATTAGGTCAAGGATCACAAACTAAAAATCCAAACAAACAAAAATTTAACAGATCTTCCAAGTTAGCCTGGACAGCACCTGAACTTTCTGTTGAGTATGATAAATTTTCATTCTTCCTATACAGATATGCAATAGTAGATATTATATAAACTATCTTTTATCTATGTAGTTTTTAAAATATATACTTAATTGTAGCAAAATTGTTGGGTGTAAGTAGAGCTAGAGAAAGAGAAAAATGAGATACAGATATAGCAATAAAATCAAGAACTAATTAGAGCACAATTGGAACAGCTCACTAATAGATTATGGGGGAATGAATACTAATGATCTCTTATATGAAATTGCGGTTGTTTTTATGGAGTACTTCTCATTGAGCAGGTTATTAATGTATTCAGGGTAAATGACGCAAATATAATTTCTCTATAAATGCATATATGTAAAGGAGGAATGGATATAAGACACTGCAGTTGAATTGCTTTGTTGCGGTGACTCAAGACAACAAAATGTGCCTCAGAGACCATTAAAAGTTGGTTACAGTGTTTTCCAGGCTGCTCTGGTTTATACTGGGGATATTAAATAGTTCCAGGGCCTCTGGAATCAGGATGGCAAAACTTAAAGCCATTTCTACCCCTGGAGAGACTGATCTGACTCAGAAATGGTAATGCTCTCCAAGTTTATGGGATAGCTATTCATATTTGCATGCAGCTGGAAATCTCAGACACTGAATGTTGTATAGCAGAAACATTAGTTAAGAAATACTTCTGTATCTTTTCTTCTTTATGTGACCTCTGCTCTCACACTGGTATTCACAGATTTGTTCCTTTCTTTCTATGATCTAAGTTATAAAATCCCTTTAAAAATTGCCTTCAATGTAGAAGCAGAAATAAAAACCTTCTAGAATGAAAGTAATTTTCACTCATTTATTCATATCTTAGGTAGCTTTGCTGGTTTTTTTTTACGTCACTGGCTCAGTTCTACTGTTAATGGTTTTTTATCAAATACTTAGAAGAATGATAAATCGATAGATATAAAATTTCTCTGGCACATTATAGTGCCAACATAAGGTCACTTTGGTGAAGAACAGTATAAGCAATTTCTGATTATTGCTGGAGTTGCAGTGTGGCAAAAATCTTTCTTCATTAACAAATCACACTATTTATGTGTATTTTTGTAAAATTTTCTATAGACAAGAGAGATGATGAGAAATATATACTCATATTTTCTAGTCTTTCCAAATTTTATTAGCCCAGGTGAATCACAGGAAAGGATGCTTGTTGTCATTGACTGATTCTTCAAAGCTTAAGCAAATTAAGTAAATAATAACTTCTAATAAATGGTTTCACAAAAGCTGTTAAAAACAAAAAATAAACAAACAAAAACCCAAAGAAAAGTGAGAATGAGTAAAGGAGCAAAATTTGTTTAGCCATTTCTATTTATCCAAACCCAAATTTCTTGAATATCAACTCTGTTCCTAAACCAAAATAAACTGCTAGATATCACATGTCGTTTTACAAAATTAAGTGCAGCATACTGTAAATGTGAAAACTAAAATCAAACTAGACAATGTTTTGCAATGTTTTCCATGTCCAACATCGTGCAGTGGAGACTACTTAATTCCACACAGCAAATTCATACTATATGTCCTACATATATTTGAAACCAGAGTATTCTTCAAATCATGAATGAAGAATGGATTCTTGAAGAAATGAATTCTTGGTAAAATACTGTGTCTCTGTGCCTCCAAGGAAGGTATTCCGAGAAGCTGGATGAAGTAATGTTAGACATGTTGAAGCAGTCGTGATTAAACAAAAAGATTTTGAAAACATAAGAAATAAATATTTCTAATTCAGTTCTCCTGTTCATTTCTCTTATATGAAATGTGTTTATTTGAAAGCAAAACCAGTGAGAGACTCCAAGTCAGAAATACAATTTAATAAGAGGAAAAGAAAAGAAGTAAAATAAAGTAATATAAAATAAATGCAATAGTACAAAAAACCACTGACAGGGTCAGAATACAACCTGACACCCTGTTAGTTAGGGTGGTAGTGGCAGTCCAGATGAAATGGTCTTGTTGAAGCTGTGATCTTGTAGAAACGCCTGGTAGCTCTTGTCCTCTGGGAATCCAGTGGGTAAGGCTGCCTGTGCTGTCCCAAACCGTGGATTATATCCAGGTGGGAATACTTGGCTCCTCCCCCTGGGCAGAGCATCTCACAATGGGATGATCTCATTCTATGAGTCATGCAGTGGGTCCTTGATGGCCCATTAAACAGAGATAGCTCCCGGAGGGAGTTACCTATGAGTCATTGGCAAGGCATTGTTGGGGCCATTAACAGAAGATAAGGGAAACACTGCCCCACCTGGTTTCAACAGCTCATGAAGATGGGGATAAAATGCATACTTTGGGCCCATCTTACATTGTAACCTAGGACAAAATGCTATAGGCAACAGAAATAATTCTTTCCATTTCAACAAATGCTGTACTACTTCCAGGGCAGGGCTAGTTCTTGTCAGATGAATATTGTCATACAAGAGGATGTGGCACTTGAGGACACATTTTAGTGGTGAACATGGTGATGGTACAAGGCTGGCAGTTGGACTTGAACTTAGAAGTCTTTTCCAACTTTAATATTTCTGTGATTCCATTAAACCTTTTTGGTAGAGTTCATTGAGTTTATAGCCTCTTGTTTTAGGCTTAAGCGGGTCAGTGAAGTGACTCTTTACATGATACAATTATTTCATTCCTTTTACCATGGGAAAAATATTAATACAAATGGGTATAATTAAATTACGAATCAGAAGACTATTTAATGGATTATCTCCAAAGTAATACAAATATAATGAGAATATCTGTTAAAACTATTAAGAGTATAAGATTATTATTTTATTGCTCTTCTAAAATTTCTTTTTCTTTGTATTCAAGCACAGTTGAATCAGTTGGGGGTTTTTAACAATGTATATAAACTATAACTCTTTCTTCTGGATTTTCTTTAAATATTCATCCAGAATCTTTTTGATGAACTTGACATGGACTTTTTCTTTGCATGTAAGTAAATTGTTGATAGAAAGGAGTCAGGATAAAGAAAATTACATTTCTTGCAATACACAAATGTATTATACCAGAATAACCACAGATGCATTACTCTTTCCTAAGCTATATTTTCCAAAAAATTAAAGCATGAAGAAGGAGAGATTAAATTCCATTTTTATTCTCTCTACTTTTTGCTTTCTTTTGCTTTAAGAGTAAAATTCAAAATTCTTCTTTGAATAGATCAGAATCTCATTACAAGAGATTTCTGAGAAAATGACACCTGTCAAGTTCATATTTTGGAGGCAGAAAGGTCATTGGTTTTATAATACCAGAGAAATACATTGTTATGTCATGTGAAACCATTCACCAAAGACTTTGAGAAAATATATCTATAATTCAGGATAATGAAGGAATTACAGTTAGAAGCCATCTTGGTAACTGCATTGACAATCTGACCAGCACTGACCACATCCACTGTATGTTCTGCAGCCTTCTCCCCACGTGGCAGAGTTTCCAATTCTGCTTTCAATAACCTTTCATCTCTTTTGCCATCTCTTGCTAGAAGCTTGTTTTCCTCTGCCAGTTTCCATTTGTCACCTTCTCCATCACATCCCTGTTCCATCAACACATCATAAAAATGCCTGTCATTGTGCCTTACTCTAAAATATCTTATACATATCTGCATCTTATAGTTACCTACATTTGTATTCCCTACCCTCCTCCCATCTTACCTGTATCTCCATTCCTTGCTTTCCTTTGACATCTTCCTTTCACTGTTTTCTCATGGAAATAAATAATTCAGGATCTGAAGATCTCTAGTGTTTGGGATAACGAATTGCTATTGCAGGTACAATGCTGTTAAGCAACTGGACACTTGCAATTAGCAATTGATTAGCTGACAATTATGCAGGTAGGTGTAACAGATGGCTGTGTTAATCATTTGCAAGAGCTGAATACATTCCTTTCTTCTATTTCTGTGTACACCAAAACTGACTAAAATTTTCCCCCACTATATAGAAAAACCTTTTCAGCTTTAAAATTGATCAACTAGTTTATAATATGTACCACTCTTCTTCAAGCGAAAAAAGATATATGATACCAAGCCTCACTTCACCTGACTTTGCTATATTAGATTGTACAGGTAATACAACTGAGGGTGAAAAGCCATATGTAAATGTTTTGATAACATTCTTCCCTACAACTTGAGAAGGGTTAGGCAGCTGTCTCATCTCAAATCAGTGAGCATTGGATGTGTCCTTATGAAAAATTAACGTAATGTATGTGGTTACCCTAGCAGCTGCCCCTGCTTATGCTGAAGTCCATAAGGAAACTTCTGCCAAGGTCTGTGGAAACAGGCTCAAACCCTTAATATTAACCTTTAGAGTAATTGTTGTTCACAGTTTTCTGTCATGATTAAACTGTCTCTTAACAAAGGAAGGAGAGAACAAAGCACGGAAATAATTGTTCTAAATGGAAAAATGCTGATCTATATTCTGAACTGTGCATACACTGCTGACAAAATTTTGCAACTATTTTATGCTAAGTAGCTGGAGTCAAGTAAAAATGTATTTTTTAAGAGCACATAGTTAATTTAATTATATCTAAACTGTACAAGCACAACACCTTAAAAATATACAAGTAATCTCAGAAAGTGTTTTGGTAATGCCTGTTTCTGTAACAATATTCCTGCACTGATTGACTCAATCTGTCAAGGAAACCTTTCCCTATTGAGCCAAGCCACTCACTTTGTTTCACTCTGATAGGTCAGATCAGCTTCTTTAGTGCCTCTCTTGTGCAGCTAGCAAGAGAGGCAGAAGGGTCCTAGTCTTGACAATGAAATAGCTGCATGATATGTCCACTTTTCTTTTAAATTAGGCTTTTATAGGAAAAAAATGTAATAAAGTGAGAATTATTTACTGTTTAATCTATAACTCAAAAAAACTGTTGAAACTATTATGGTGAAAACCTTTTCAGGAGGATTTTCTTCCTGGTTTGCAAAACTAAGATTTAGATTTCAGGACTTTAAAACCCTCAACTTTGAAGGGAAATTATTACAATAATTTTATTGTTCTGGTATATATAATACAGACCTATCTTTCTGGAATGAAGAAAACAACAACAGCACAGAAACTACTTCAATAATGCCCTAACATTTAAATATTACAATTTATAGGAATCATTCTGTTCAGGTATTAGCCAAAAGTTCAAAACTTTTTTTGTTCGTGTGATAAACATTTGTTTTTTGTGAGCTTCTTAAAATTATTTTGTGATATGCATTCTGTGATTTCTGTGCTTTAGAAGGGAAAATTTTGGATCCAATATAGATTATCTAGAAAGCCTGTAATCTACTATTTTCTTGTTCAGGCTATATCTCAGGTAATTGACCTGCACCTACATACACGCTGTATTCAAAAAAATATAAACTTTCTTCTTGAATTCCATTTGCTGACAGATCAGATATTTGGAAGCCAGTTGAGATTCATGGATCTATACAAGTTTCTGCCAGCTGAGTAACAGACCATAATCCACCATCCCTCAGTTTATCTGAAAGTAAAAGACCTCTTTTCACACACCAGTTATGTCTGCTAAGTGACAACAGTGTATTTATCCAGCACGTCATTTACAAAACCCAAATGCTTAAAATTGAGGAAATGAAATGTTAAGGATGCCATAAATCTTAGTGCTCAGAAGGAGTCTAAACCAACTCTTACTTAAATCCACATGAGTCTTTCCACTTATTTCAGTCAGAGCTGGACTTAGTCCATAATAAACAAGTATTTTGTCAAATGTATGGCCAGACATGCCACTAAGGGATGCTGATCCGTGCATATGAATGCCCTAATATGACAGGGGCCACAGCAAGAGGGTGTTGTGTTTTAGACATTTGGTGTAAATACAAACTCTATGGAGAGCTGAGGAAAAATTGCTGTAGTCAAAACCACCATTTCCCAAGGGTGGGTGTCAGCTATCTTTTTCTTCTCTGATTTATAGTATTGCACCACTTATTCAGATCAAAGAATCTGAAACACAAGGGGAAATGTCTGGCACTTGTTTCTTCTCACTCACCTAGAATACTTATTATGAAAGGTATGAATGGTCTATCACTTTTCACTACCTGCAATCTATGTACTTCATAACCCTCCAATGAAATTAAGCTTTTTTCAAGCATTTGAATAAATGCACAATTATGTAGTAAAAATTGTAGCATAGTACATGTACAAAAGCAGTTCCTCTTTCTCATTTGTTGAGTACTCAGTTTATTTTAAACCTGTAGAACCATAGCATCTCTTAACAGCTTTATGTGAACATTCTTATTCAAACTTAGCAACAATGAAGCTTATAGTCTCTCTACAAAGATTGCTAGCACACAGTAACTTGGAGCACCTTACAGTAACTAACCTTAACATAATAATATTTTAAATGTAGGCAAAAACCTTTCAGACATTCATTCTATTGCATGGCAAACTCTTATTAACAATGTGGTTAAGGAAAAAGAACTTGAAGGACTCTGCACTTACCTCTTCTGAGGGAGCGTAATTACTTTGCATTTATTTTTTTCCTAAGATGTCATTTTTTTAAGATGTCATTAACTTTTCTAAATTCAAATAATAAAGATATGACTAAAATAGAGTAGAAATATTTGAGCAGGACTCAATTTAATAGTTAAAAGATTGCTCTGTACACATAGACTGGAGTGGCAAAAGCTCTTTATGGAAAAGAAGCAGTGGGAGAAGCCCCCATAGAAAGATCATTAAAATGCAGGTGGTCCAAATTTCTGGACGTGTCAAAAGTATATCAGAGACTTTTATTAGGCAGTGACGAAATTAGTCTACCATTACTCAAATTACACACATCTAAAGGCCCCATTTTTTCTATATCAAACTCGCATTGCTAAAAATGAATTTTTTTTTCCTACGTAAATTGAGATGTGATTCAATAGACTCAATTTTCATGACTTTTCTTGAAATAAAAGCTAGTAATCAGGAAAGAAAATTATAGAATAAGATATTCTCCAGAAACATTTGCATAATAGTATAATTAAATGATAATAGGCATGATATTTTACAGGAGCATTCCAACAGGTTTTATTTATCCAGACAACAGAGGTGGTTTTAGGCTATGATCTTCAACACTGAAACTAATATATCCAGGTGAATAACAGATACTATCACAATATGCTGAAGAATTCTTGTCTTTCTTATGCAAGTGATAAAGATGTTAGATACAGCTTATATCACAGGAAATCCAGTAACTTCCTTAAGAAATAAAAAAATTCAGTCCCTGAACTACTTATAATCTTAATATAGCATTGATACAACTAGTGGGACAAAAAGAGAAGGTGGTACAATGTATATGTTCCTCGTATTTCCAACCTGCTTACTTCCCACCCAATTGGTGGTTTTATATATTCAACATATTAGCTCTGGCTCAGCACTACAGGCTGCATCTGGCTCCTTAAATACATACACAACATATACTGTATTATATGTTAAGCCTGATCCAGAGCATGACAGGTTTTTACACATTTGAACCCAAACTATAACCTTGAAGCACTCATTGGACATGGAGCCAGATTTTTGGCACCTCTGGTTGGCTTGCTTTTATTGTGAATTTTAATGGTGAAAAAATTGCATCTGTTCCTAGCTGCCTTTCAGCTGCTAAGTCACTGCTGCATAGCTGATACCAGAAACAGATGGGGAAGAGGAGAGATACTCTTTTTGTAATCAGTTCATGAACTCAGCTGGGACAACAGTTTGTGAAATAAATGGCAATTCTTCTCTATGCTTGACCTCAATCCCAGTCTCAACATCCAGTGAAGACCATCTGAGATGGCTCTGGTTGGTTGCACAGCACTGCACTGGAGCTGGTAAGCCTCAGTGGAGATGGCACAGTTTTGCATGGAGTTAGTCCTTTTGTAGCAATTTCTGCATATATGGAGCAATTAATCTGCAATCCAAATAAACCACCTACACTGACTCGTGCATGACCATACCTGAGAGGGTCTAGGTATGCTCATTCACATGTACAATAGGCAAGACACTTAGCATTATTTATATTTAGGTTTTTCTGATTTTTTATCAGATTTGATTTAGTTTTTCAGATATTGTGATGGATGATACTCATTCTGCTTGTAAAGTCTGTAATGCTCAAAGATTGTACCTAGGAAGTGGAGAGGAAAGTTGTCTGTTGAATTTTTCAGATATTGTACTGTATAACGCTCTGGGGGATAGAATCTTCTGAATGGAAGTAAGGGATTAGCCCTGTGCTGAGAGCAAATGAGCATAGAAAATTACTTTGGGTAAAGAAATTTCCAAAGCTTAGTGTCATACAAGGTGGAAAAACAAAAGATTGATGATTATATATTCACAACTTGAATACAAAAGGTTTTCTGTGAGCCTAAAGAAAACTTGGTATTTTTTTTAACTTAAACTATAGCCCAGTGTGCGATTAGCCTCACTCGCAATGAGAATGTGTTCTTGCTTTATGATACTCAACCTGGAGGTCACCTTATCCTTCCTGCCCTTTTCAGCAACCTCCTTTTCAGCCAGTCACTTCTCGAACATGCACAGATGCATGGGATTTTCTGTGCTAAATGCAGCTTTCCACAGGTGTAGACCACAGATTTCTCAGGGTAATTTTAGACTGAGACTCATCTAATGTTCATGTAAACTGTTGCCTTAAATTTAAATAATTCGTAGGATGCATTTGGTTTGATCATCTAGGTAACTGATGAAAATGTTTGATAAAAATGGAGCCCAGTATCAATAATAATGTGCCCTGCTGATATTCCATCTGTGCTCATATTATTTTACTTGATGTATGTATTACATTTGATAACATTATTATTGATTTGCCTTCGAGGATTTCAAATAATTTTTTGCAGGTGTGTTATTATTAGTTTGTGGATTGTGGGAAGATGATCAGGGACTTATTTCTTGATTTGTGTTTTGTTGTGGTTGGTTCATTATTTGTTTTAATTAACTTATTTCTTATCTTGCCAAAGATGTATTATTGCCAGTTATTTTATTATCTTCTCTTGCAGCTGGAAAGTAGCGTCTTCTACAATCATAAGTTCTGCTTTGCTCCCTGACTTGACCAATCTCTTTAAGTGACTCTCTGGTCTTTAGGATTCAGACACCCCTGGAAAGAACATCTTCAGGGTCTGTGTTCCTCAATGTTTGTCTGTCTGCCTAAACTTAAACTATGTTTTTGAGAGGAATGGTTGGCCATTTGGTCTGAGGTATCTTTTCACTAGAAGACTTGCAGGTAGGTCACGAGCTTAAAAATAGTATTACGCAATTTAGAACTTATTTGGGCTTCCTTGTAAAATAACCTAAATTTTCATGAAAAACATGACATTCTCTTAACTGGTACCTCAGAAAAATCAAGCCAGTCTGGAAAAGTCAGGCTGGATTCTTTGTTTCTCTTCCATCACTATTACCTGTGAAGGCTTTGACACTCAGACAAGACCTTCTTGAGTGCTGATTTTCACTTGTAACTTGGTGCAGTTCACAATTACACAGTTAAGCTATTCATCCATTTCCTTGAGCAGTATTGTCTCTGCTGCCCTAAATATGACTTAAAGTTTGAACAATGTATGCACATGTAGAGAATTATAAACTTCTTTCTTAAAAATCTCTTTTCAAAATACAACATTTCAATGTATGGCTTTACTCGTCCTGCGACCTATTCCTAAAAATTGAACTTTGTTTCATTAATCACATTAATTTGTGATTAATGCTTTGTTCAAAGGGTTTGTATTTGAGTTGTATGTTACATAAATGATTATAAAGTACTTGGGAAATTTTAGATGGGAATTGCTTTTTACAGCCTTTATTTTTAGATAATTTGCTGTAAGTTCACAAAATCATGGTGCAGTTGTCTGATTTTTTTATGCAATTTTCTTAAGATTTGGCTTAGACTAACAGTTTGCCTAAAAATTGAATAGATTTTGATAGCTTCTACTGTCTCACAGTTATGTATACATTATTCATATATAATATGAAAGCAGTGCAATTCCCTCATACTGATAACGTTTATGCTGTTCTTTTTCATGCAGCAGGATTCACATTTAGTTTAGGGAAACTACTGTTCCCTAGACCATAAGTAATTTTCCCCAATTTGTTCAGTGATTATCCATAAATTTTGTATAAGATGAGGAAGGGAGTACTTTACTCACAGTATGATTCTTAGATGTAGTGAAATATAAAGTATTTTTCTGTGTGATTACTGAATTAGTCCCTTGATTTCAGGAAAAGTCTTTTTTTGGTGTGTTTTTTTATTTGATTTCCTACTCCTTTAAGTTTTTAATTTTGAGATAATTACTTATTTCAAGTCTTCAGGGGTTTGGAGGAGCAAATATTCTTTTACTATTTTACTTGGGAGATTTTCCCTTTGTGATAGATTTATTATATTCTTTGGATGGTAGAGCATTTACTTGCTTAATGCAAATTCCTTTTCTTCTACCTGGCACCTGTTTACTGTGTGGAAAATACTTTCTTTGATAATAAACTCAAACTTTCAATTAAGACCTCCAGAGCCAAAACTGTATAAAAATATATGAGACAGAATATAGTCCAAACAATACTATTATTTTAAGACTGTCATGCACGTGCAGTGTTACTGAACAAACACAGTTAAATGTTCTACTTTTGTTTCTCTGTCTAGTAATCACACAAGAAGAAACTCTGTTGTTTCACAAAGATTTTTTTGCTTATTATCATGAATAATATTCTTCACCAAATAAAAATTTTAACCATAAGAAATGACAACTGATTAATACCTATTCTTGTTCTATATTTCCTCTTAGCAGGAACCTTTGCTTTGGTATACAGTGTGGTGTGAGATTAGTAGACAGAAATAGACTTGAGGTGCCCCTACTGGAGTTAATCTTTGAAAAGATGATTCCTGAAAATTTAATATGTCTGCCTTCTATTTGCACTACAAGGAAACCCAATGTAATTTCAATAAATCTTGTAGAATATGGCTGTGACTTTTGAAGGAATGTTTACATCTGAAGGACAGATGTAAACATTCTTTATTAAGAGTACAACAGGATTTCTTGATTAAAACGTATGTATATGATTTTATGTTTAATTGAAGAGTAATTCTTGTGAAGATACTTCCAAAATTTTTAGATCTATTAACTCGTATGTCTGTGAGAAGCTAAGAAATAACACAACAAAGCCTCTAAATGTTGTACCTGGATGAGATTATGTGCTTTAGAATTTTAAAATACAAAAGGAAATAGGACTGTGGATCAAACAAGATCTCACTAAAAATTCATTGCTGTCCACTGTAATTTCAAGGTCCTTCAAGGAGGGGTAGTCCACCTTTAGGAGTATATGAGAAAAGAATGGTAAATAGCGTCAAAATAAAACTCTATTCAATACAATGTTTATGGACCGTGCTTGGTTACACATGCTTTCTGATCACACATTTTAAAAAAGCGATGTTAGATATTATGGGTATTATCTAGGCTCTTCCTTCTTATTCACATTTTAATGGATTGGGAGGGGCAAAATAATATGCATTAGTGATAAAATAGCAGAGCTGTTTAAAATTATAATGTATTTTGGGAAAAGGAACTACATGTAACTAAGAACCTGATTTACATTTTTGGTTCCACATATACAATCTTCCATTCATTTGCTTCAGTGTAAAAATCATTAGATGAATATAGTCTTATAGCACTGGTGTTAGAGCAGAGAACCAATTTCACTGATAACAGAAATTGTGACTATTTTTGCCGTGTGAGTGCTAGTCCATAAGTTTATGCGGGAGGATATTGGTGGCCGGTTATTGTTAATTAGCCTAGCTGTTTAACTGATTCTGGTGGAAAACCGACTGAACATGAGCCAGCAGTGTGCTCTGGTGGCCAAGAAGGCCAATGGCTCCTGGCCTGTATCAGGAATAGTGTGGCCAGCAGGAGCAGGGAGGTCATTCTTACCCTGTACTTGACACTGGTGAGGCCCCACCTTGAGTGCTGTGCCCAGTTCTGGGCCCCTCAGTTTAGGAAGGACATTGAGATGCTTGAGCGTGTCCAGAGGAGGCAACGAGGCTGGTGAGGGGCTTAGAACACAAACCCTGTGAGGAAAGGCTGAGGGAGCTGGGGTTGTTTAGCCTGGAGAAAAGGAGACTCAGAGGTGACCTTATCACTCTCTCCAACTACCTGGAGGGTGGTTGTAGTCAGGTGGGAGTTGGTCTCTTTCTTCAGGTAGCAACTGACAGAACAAGATGACACAGTCTTAGGCTGTGCCAAGGGAAATATAGGCTGGATAATAGGAAAAAGTTTTTTACAGAAAGGGTAATTAAGTATTGGAATGGTCTGCCTCTGGAGGTGGCGGATTAACCATCTCTGGATGTGTTTAAGAAAAGACTAGATGTGGCACTTGGTGCCATGGCTTAGTTGAGGTTAGGGTTGGGTTGGACTTGATGATCCTGGAGATCTCTTCCAACCTAGTGATTCTGTAATTCTGTGATTCTGTGATTGGGTCTTCTGTGAGACTCCTGCCTCACCTGTAGATCTATAACTATAGAAAAGTACAACTCATGTTGACATCAGGGACTTAATTTTCACACCTATGAGGACCAAGGACTGCTTTAAAGAGAAGGGATCTATCTGACCAAGTGAGATTAAAGTGTCTTTGCCAATAGGCTTGCCTACTTGGTGAAGAGAGTTTTAAATGAGGAATGAAAAAGCGAGAGATGATGGTGCCCATTTAAGTAAGAAAGTAGAGAACAGGGGTGGCTATCAAAGAGTGCAAGCGTGGACAAGAGAAACCTCTTAATCAAAAAAAACAACACTGAAAAGTGGGCCATCCCAAGTGTTACACAAAAAGGAAATTCTTCTGCACTTTTCTCAGGAAATTGGAATGAATGGAGGCCATCTGACATGCCTGTACACTAATGCACACCCTTCATGTGAGCAAGCAGCTGAGATGCATCAGGTTCTGCCTGTGAAAGTGTGATCAGGATTAGCCAGCAGAAGAGAGTCAGTGAAAGCTGTGTGC
Source organism: Acrocephalus scirpaceus scirpaceus (assembly GCA_910950805.1). NCBI lineage: Eukaryota > Metazoa > Chordata > Aves > Passeriformes > Sylviidae > Acrocephalus > Acrocephalus scirpaceus. The sequence goes on along the minus strand of OU383778.1, from coordinate 29,170,153 downwards.
TACCAGCTGCCTGATCAGGAAGAAGCAGATGAGGCCTTCTTCAGACAACTGGGGGAAGCCTCACATTCACAAGTTCAGGTTCTCATGGGGACTTTTAACCAACCACCCTGAGAACTGCTGGAACATTCCCAGAGCACAAGCAGTTCCCAGAACATAAGTAATTCAGGTCTTCATCACTACAGGCTGGGGGCCAGCTTGCCAAAAGCAGTTTTGCAGAAAACGATCTGGGAGTTCTGGAGAGCAAGAAGTTGATCATGAGCCAGCAATGTCAGTGTGTCTTTTTGCAAGAGGGGTCTAAGAGAACCCTAACAGAGTCCACAACAAAGAGAGTTGATGGCTGGGTAAAGGTAGATCCTTCCACTTTAACCACACCTGGAGAGCTGTGCCCAGTGCTGGACTCGTTGTGTCAGGAGAGATGTGGACATAGTGGATCAAGTCCAGAGAAGACCCATGGAAATGATTAAGGGCTTGGACCATTGGTCATATAAGGAGAGGATGAGAGGGCTAACACTGTACAGTGTGTAGGAGGATAAGCACAGGGAGCCTTATTGGTGTGTGTAAATGCATCACAGGATGAAAATAGAGTATGTGGTTAAATACTTCTCAGAGAATGGACAGGGGGCAATGAGCACAAAATAAAGCACAAAAAAATTTGTTAAAATGGAGGAAAATACCTTTTTTTTCATAGTTATGATGATCAAACACTGGAGCAAGTTGCCCAGAAAGGTTGTGGAGACATTAAAAAACTGACTGGGCATGTTCCCAGGCTAACTGCTCTAGATGACCACTCTTGAGCAGAGGGACTAGATCATTTCCAGAGGTATCATCCATCATCCATTGTTTGGTGACTTTATGAAGATAATTCTTTGCAGAAAATGGAAAAATATGTCTTGGCATTGTTTATTTTGCAAGCTCATAATCTGAGATAAACTTGCTAAAAATTATGCTTGATTTCCCAGAAAAAAACCCAACAAACCTACTCAGAACGAAAAGGTTAAATGAATATACAATCTTTATGGAAAAGTTGTGAAACCACAAACTAAAATATGTAAATACATAAATAAAAATATAGCTACAGCTATACAGTAAATATTAGCAGGCTTTAGTGTATTTTCATCAAAGCGTCACGTGGATTACCATGAATTACTTAAGGCTGTGTCTCAAGATATAAATAAGGCAGGGATCTAACTTTGTTTCACAACTAAAACATTTCCCATTCCTAGGAGACTGTGTGCAGAGATCAAGCACCTACATAATTTAAAGGAGGAGAGGTAGTTCCATTAGTTTATATAGGTTACTTAATTAAAGTCACATCTAGGCATGTTTATAAACTAAAACTTGCTCAAAATCAAAAATACATCATCAACTTTATGCCTTGCTCTATAAAATTACTATTTTTACTCCTATCACAAAATTTCTAGTCACTAATTCTTTAAAAATTCAATTCTACACTTTTTAATAAATCATTCCAAATACCTTTTCTTAAAATACATGTACCAATTTTAAGTACAATAAATCTGATTTCAAGAAGGTAAGCTCTTATAAAAATCCAGTCTCAGTCGATTATTTCCCTTGCCTCTTTGTGCTCTAGAAGAAAACACAGTGTGGAGATTACAGCTTCATAGAGCTCAAAATTACAGTAATGAGTGTCATTCATTACATGTAAAAGCAAATCACGACTAATGGTGCAAATTTACACAGTTGCACAATATGCTTCATTGACAATAACGTATTTTTCCCTATAAGCTAATTTAAATTTCTACAAGCACATGTTTAGTTTTACATCATTTTTCATTCAAATCTAGCATTTAATTAAGGCTAGTAGCAAATTTCAACTTAAATAGTAGATTGTAATCTATTAATAACACCCCAAAAAGAATAACTTAAACAGATTAAGTTTAGGAAAATAAGAATAAAATACAGAAAATCCAAGGTATCTTGGGTTTGATAAATAAAAAATAAAGATGAAAAAAGCATGAAAATCATTGTGGGTGATATTTATGTCCTGAATTTTTTCTATAAGCCAGTTGGCTGCAAAAGTACCTATATATATATCTATTTATATGGAAATGTTATACGTGTATGTATTTGCTTTAAATCAGTCAAAACAACTTTGTCTGAAAAAAAGAATGGGAAAAAAGTTCCCCTTTTATTTTTCTTTTGCACTGCAGTAATATTTATACAGTATTTTGCTCCTGAAAACTACCCAAGAGCAATTTTGAAACTAAATTGCTGACCTGTATTAAATAAATTTTTTTTCTCAAGCAAACTGGCCTCCTATTTGTGTCCTTCAAAGTAAAATTTGCCATTCTGAATGCATATACATAACTAATTAGTGATTGCCATGTGTGAAACGTTGTCATATCTGTGTTTCACTGTTCTTTAGTTCAAATCTTTAAAAATGTATATTAATGAGTAAAGTTTGTTTTGTTTACTGCTGGCTTTCCTTGGAGCCAGCAGTTGTGAAACCCTGCTTTGCTCTTTACAGTGAACCTTGCCAAAAATGTTAGTCTGCAATAGTGCCAGGGCTTTCACAGCTGATGGACTGAAAATCTGTTTTCTTACTAAAACAGAAATAATCACAAATGCTGAATCCTGAGGCTTTAAAACAGATATTACAACTTCATTGCAAGGATCAAAGCAGCCTTGCTTTGTAAATTTGATTAAATTGCATTTGACAGGAAATGATTGTAAATAAAATATGTTTTGGAAAAAATATATGGCTGGAATTCTTACTTTAAGTCATCTCTCTCTTTTCTTCAAATCCTTTGTGCAGGTGGCCATTGGGATGGAAGGAAGGAGATGAGTTTCCCAACCATTTAAGCCCAATGCCCAGCAAAGGTTCTTTGGTAACAACAGCTTGCCCAACAGGAACGCTGTAAGGATAGTTTGCTTTGCACCAGCTAAGTGTTGAACCAACAAACATTGAACCCCATGTGCTTCTAGCATCCTTACTGAGATAGATGAGATTCCTAGAAACCTTATGTCTAGCAGTAGGTATTACCATATGGCTCACAGTGAAGTGCAAGAATTCAGTAATGCAGTGATGGAATAATCTGCTCATATGAGAAGCCTTCTCTGAGCATTTGCAAGAGAATGTTCTTGGTATGAGTTCCTATGAGTTCTGCTAAATAATTTATTTTAGTGGCATCATCTTGGAAAGGCTTCACAAAATACATGAAGTGAAAAATAAGGAAAAAATCCTTAACAGAAAGATATTACGTGTGTAAATGACTGCATCTAGAAAAAAAAAGGAGGCCTCCTGAAGGGAAAATAATGCTTTTATATGTAGCAGAGGAAATTAAGAGAGGTGTTGTGTAAAAGTAATAAAGAAGTGTTCTTTTGTCTGTTGTAAGTGTGAAAGAGGAAAATTCTAAGAATAGTGTAGTGACCATGTCATTATTCTGTGTGTAACGATTAAAACATTTATGTAACCTATGATTAGTTATGAGCATATTTTTAAAGAAAGAAATGCATTTTGATGTAGAACCTCTGAATAAAGTTGAAGTGTTTGTTTATTCTAATAAGCATTTATATAGAAAGACTGCAGAAGACTGTAAGAAGACAATTAGTTGATGATTTAACTCATGGCTCTCTTAAGTGACTCTTATTTCACGTGATTCTTCTGATATAGTTCTCTGAATTTTATCAGATTTGTTATCATTAAAATTCTGGAAACTGTAGATAAAAATGTTTTTGAGTTATTAAATTTTATTCACAGCATTTTAAAATAACAAGGAACCTTTTTAATTCAAATGTGCTCCAGCTCTTCAATTAGTGAATTACTATGACCAAAAGCACAATAGAAAAAAAAGTCATCTATTTTTTCTGGATCAACTGGAGAATTTGGAAATGGCTTTCTTAACTATTGCACCCATAGCTATTGTTGCATGGTTTATGATTTTTAGCTATCCAGCCCCAATTAATATTAATAGGAAAGTAATAGGATTAATTTGTTGCAGTTATAAGCTACTTCAGAAAATTTATACCAATGGGGAAAACTAAGCAGGAGAAATTAATTCTGTCACTCTTATTCTCTTCATGAGCAAAAACCTGGAAAGGATCACAACATAGAGCTGTACCCTTCAGGAGAAAGAGGTACTCCAGCAAAGTACTAAGGTTGCTGTCAAATGTCACATAAACCTTAATTAATCTGACATAATCTAACCTTTTAAATTAGACACCTGAGCTAGGAGATTGTTTCAGTGTAGGAGTACTCCTACGCTTCCCCTGTAGTCAATGAAGAAAGAAAGGCATCACTGAAACTGACTCAGGTTTCAGATAAGATGACTCACTGTGAAGTCATGTATTTCACTTTTTGTTAACTATTTAAGAAGCACCAGTGTTGTAAATTTGTTGTCTGAAAGTAGATGAGAGAAATCCCTTAAGTATCTAGCCAGTCAATGAAAAGAGCTGAGCCTTTCCACAGGATGATTCCTTCTACTCTGGGAAAGATCTCTAAGACACTCTAGAAGAGCTTGACTCCCTGCAGTTGTGCTACAGAGACCTAGATGATTAGTTCAGGCTCTAGTAACACTATATGTTAAATAACTAAAGTTAGGTGGGACTAATCCTTTCCTTAGACTAGTTTCTTACCCAAGTATTTCACTGAGAAAGCTGAAGCTAAGAGGAATGAACCTCATACAACGCAAGTGCTAGAGTGCAATTATTTTGTTGATTTAAGAGAGCCATACACAATGACTGTTGAGTTTCTGAGGGTCACGCATATTCTTTCATTTTTTTAAATATTCGAGTGTATGTATAATACCAGAAAAATGAAAGCTTGAAAACTAGGCTATTCAAAGTATTCAGGCCTCTATAAATACAGCTACTTGTAAGAGACATCCTTAATCACCTCTCTGCTGCTTTAAAGTCTTAACCTTTCAAAATGTGGTTCCATGTGGCCAGTTAATGCCCTTATATTTTTTTCCTCTGCTAATTTATTTAACTTTATAGCTTTTGAATTAAAATTGAGCTATAGCTGAGTTATACTGACAGAAATAAATCAGACAGTTGAGAAACAAAATCTCTCCTGTACGAAATTCTAAAATATCTTTTAACTGTTTCTTCACTGAAGGCAACCTTCTTTCCCCTTCTCAGGCAAACAACATACATATCCTCCTAACACAGCACTGTGACAGGTGTAGGGCTTCAATGTTGTCAGTTATAATCCTTTATATGTCACACCTTCAATCATGCAATGGGCCATGCATTTTAAACAGAAGTCTGTTTTCTAGTCTGTGGCAACAGAGTGCCAGGACATACACTGTACAACCATATGGGTGTCTCTTTGCAGGACATATGTTGTACATCCTTAGGCAGTAAAGCAATTAACAAGCAACTGTAAAGTAAATGTGATCTCCTCTGAAAAGCTCCAGAGCAGCTTTCAGTTTTTACAATTATATTGCTAATTTATGCTATGAAGAGATTCAGAGTGTCAGAGGCAGGTATAGAGATTATAAATGAAAGCGACACTAAGAGGTAAATACAGGTTTATTTTCAGCAACAATTATAGTATTTTTTATGTTAGTAAAGCATTATGAAACCAAAAATGTTCAAAAAAGTAGTAACATTCAAAGGATAACTCAACATAAGTATATAGAGACATAGTAGATGAAAAAGACCGTTTAATATTTTTATGACAAAGCAGAATGCAGTCATTATGATCAACAGCACATTTTTCTTGTTAGCCAATGTTTATACAGAACATCATGGGAGAAAATTATTTTTATTTTGGATTTTCCACTGCCGTGGTGAAATCTACTGTTGAGCCTGCTGATGGTCAGAGCTCAGCAGAGGCACGGCTGCCACTGCTCCGTGTGCCCAGCTCCAGTCAGCAGTGGCTGCTTTGCAGCTGACTCGCAAACTCACGACACAAATAGATCTTCCCGGTAGCTGACCCTGGACCAGTCTCTCCAGGAGGTTTGGACCTCCTACTTCCTCCAGCAGCCAACTCGCAAACCCTCTTGTCTCTCCAGTGTCCAGTTCTTGGAACTTCCTCTGACTAACAGTGCTGGTGAATAATTATGTGCTATACAAAATTAGCTGTCATTGATTTCCAATCTGACAACTTTAACTTCAGCTGAATATGCTATTTTCTTTTGCTAGAAAAGAGGCTCACAGTATGCCTTTTTTTCACACTACTTATTATTTTTCTCCCATTTTATTACAAAATTTTTATGCATTATTTTCTATGTAGGCAATCATTTCACCATACTTCATGAACATTTTTTCGCGCTGTTCATTACTACTGTTAGCTTTCGCTTAATTTGTTCTAGCATGTAGTTGGGAAGCTTGTGGTGAAATATTCTTATCATGTAAGCCAAAATAGCACCTCATGTGCACCTGAGCAGAAAAAACCAAAAAAAAATTAGAAATGTATCATTTCACCTCTAGGAAAAGCATGGTATAGAAATCAGATAATTTGAAAGATTAAAAATAAGATTCAGTGACTGATATTACTGCTCAGTGATAAGGTAGATGTTATCCACTGATTTGCTCTGCCTGTTGCAGGGACAGAAAATGCCAGTATTCAGGCTGTGAGAAGCCTTTCATACCCAAAAGGTGAAGAGTACAAAAGGTTAATGACAGGAAAAGTGAGTGAAATACATGCTTCTCTTTTATGTGTTTGAAGCTTAAACAAACCAAAGAATAGACTTGCTAGACTCGCTAGCTTTTCTTGTTCTGATGCTGGATTTTATTTTTGGAAAAAACTTTTGTCTTTAAGATTTCTAATTTGTCCTCCTCAACCACAATATGTACACAAAGCATTGAAAGTCACTCCTAATGTTAGCTGCATTGGCAGCAGAACAACACAGGTTAGGAACAGTTTTTAACTTTCAATTAAAATAACTGTTCTTCTACAGATCCTTTTGTACTTCAAGAAAAACCTCCTTTGTCGTGGTCTGAGGCTTTGCTCCCTGTGATGTCCCTGGTAACACAGAACACTGACAGGTTTCCACGTTTTATTGTCTGTGAGTGTGCAATCATGGCATCTGAAGGTCCCTGTCAGCAGGTTCACACCTCTGGGTGCCCAAGCACAATGATCAGAGGAATGGTACTTGGAAAACGAACCTACTAATGACTGCATTAAGAGAGAACTCACTTTATAAGCTTTGCTTTCTGAAATGTTTATTTTTCTAGACTTTTCAGATGTAGCTTAGAAATAACTTTGATTCTAACTACATATAATTAATGTCTAAGTACACAACAAAAATACTTAACTTCCTCACTATTTTGAGCCATCTTAGCTATTTAAAGAAAATACTTCTGTGTATGAGGAAAAAGTATTTACTTCAAAATTAAAAACATGTTTCCACATGGGTGTTCCAGGGTTCTTCTGGGCTGCCAGTTTTAGAAATATTTTGGCTGAAAATTATGCTGTAGCCTCCATGAGGTTTTTAAATTATTAAAATACTTTAGCATTTTTTCATGTTTTAGTATTTTTTTTTACACGTAATTTTTCATTCAATTTTTTTTTTACTTTATGGCTTTAATGTAGCTTCTTACAAAGTTTCCATTTAAAATAAAGATTTGGAGTGTGAAAAACTCACTACTACAAAAGTTTTATAGATTTCTCTGCTAGTAAAATGTCTGAAATGCACATGAATTTCAACAGCTAGAAATTAGGCTAAGTACTCTGAAGAAATTCTATTTCCATGAAAGACAACAGGAGTTTTACCACTGACTTCAATAAGGCCAGGAACTGACTACATCCTTCTATGTTATAACCCTGAAACACTCCTGTTAAACCAAGAAGATAAGAACTGCGCTTATGTATGAGAAATAGAAGTATGTTGCATAATATTTATTCAATCTTGTGTAATCTTTATTAACTGAGGAATAAAAATTAACCTAAGCACTCTCTTAGATGGTATGGTGACTTCAGTTGCTTTGAAATGGGCAGTATGAAGTATAACTGGAACAGGCAAAAGAGAGTTAGTGGACAAGAGCAGTCTTTTCTGCGCATTTCCTAAAACCGTGCAACACTTGGCTCAGCTTTTTCTTCTTTCATGTTGGTCAGTTCTTGAGCTGAGAAAGGAGTTCTTATGCTTTCTTTTTCTGGAAAGTCTATTAAAAAAATATTTTTCCGTCTCCTCTTCCAGATAAATCTTTGGTCTCTCTTCCTTATCTTCTTCCAGTATTTAGTTTTTATTTTTGTTTTTCTGTCCTTCTACTATCACTCCTTACTCATCAGTCCTGACAGCTGAGGATTTAATATCACTGTTTTAGAAGCTACAGGGAAAATGCATGATTTATATTTATAAGCAAAAACAGTGATCTGTTTTACACTACCTATCCTCTTTCACCTGAAGTCTAATTACTTACTTCTGTTCAGCAATTTGATGTCCCTTTGCCTCCTTAGCTGTACCAACAGTGGTCTGCCAGGACAGCTTGTGAGAGCAAAACGTGAAGGGATGAAAAGAGAATGAGATATGTCAAGTTTCCATAGAAATGAGATTTAGATGGATTACATGATTAGCAGATGAAGAGAGTGTTGGTTGATTGGTTGGTTTGGGGTTTTTGTTTGTTTTGTTTTGTTGTGTGGTTTTGTTTGTTTGTTTGGGTTTTTGTCAGGTTTTGGTTTGGTTTGGTTCTTTTGGGAGGATGTGGGGCAGTAAGACTGATCTCTTTTGAAAAACTTCATCATCCATGATTTTAAGAGTCATCTTAAATTGCAGTCTTGGAGTTGTCCTTATCAAAGCCATGCCAAGAATATATATCCTCTGTCTGAATCTGGATGGTAATCAGACATGATAAATCTTTTAAAAATGTTGGGGGTGAGGGTTGGGTTAGCCCTCAGACAGCACTGGACTGCTGCAAATCTTGTCCGTTGTGATTCTGAATCTCTAAATGGAAAGAGGGGCCGATGAGTTGTGTGGGACTGTAAGGAAGTAGAGACAATGTGGAGCACAAATTGTATAATAACGACTAAAGCCTCAGGTCATAGGCACCTCAGATTGGGCACCGAAAATGTAGTGAAAACTCCAGAGCCTGATTTCTTAGTGCATAAATAATGGTGATTAAATAATAGCTCCTCATATAGTTGATGTAAATATTGAAGAACTGTGTTAGATCTCACAGTGACAAACAACATGCAAAAACTCAGGACATAATTCACCATTTTGTTTTGAGTGTGTACACACAAAAACAACACTGACCCTGCGAAAAAACAGTGACCATGCAATAAACAACACAGGAAAAGAAAAATACTGTTACTGGCTTAATACCACTGATCTTGAGTACTGAAATAAGTGGAGTCCTGAGGAGAATGTCTTTGCTTTTGCTATCAAAACGCATATACTTTAAAGACTGAAGAAACACAGGCACTGGAGTTTTTGCCTGTGCTTCAAACAAACAAACAAACAAAACTGTGATGATTCAGAATTTACTGAATGCAAATATATTTTTTTTCCAGCTGTTAACCTCTGTGCTGGTGATCTATAATTCATGGGTTCCACTTAGGATTTCTGGGCTGGATAGAATATCAGAGTATTGCATTCAATTTACTACAAAGTGTTGAATATTTTGTTCTATCTTCTGCTGGCTACTGACAGTGATTTTTTCTGTTCAGAAAAGCTTCTCTTCAAATTAAAACTCCTGTACAATAATATTGTCCCAATGAGATAATTTAATAATACAAGAAATCAGCATGTTTAAATACATAAACTCTACAGTAGGATAGAGAAACCACAACAACCCAGCAAGCCCCTGCAAGAGCAGCAGTTACTGCACTGAGAGAAGGATCAAGGTGAAGACTGATATATAAATTCACCATTTATTAGTTTGAGATAATTATTTAGTGCAGCTAAATGCTGCAAAATGGGAGTGAGAGAGGTGGTAAAATGGAATTTCCAGGCTAAAATAACCAAAGACTCTCGGCAGTTTGAAAATAGTTTATCAACTCTGTCTTATTCTTGTTCAAATAAGCTACATCCTGATCAAAAGAATTATTTGTTTTGTAGATGCTAAAACAAGTTTAGTTCTGGGAAAGTGAGCATTCACAGAGATGGTTAAAAATGGTATTAAGGAGCAAATATTTTACAGTGTTTAATTTGCTGTATATACACAGTAAAAAATGTCTTGTATTTCATACATCTTTCTTCCTGCTTCAAATGTAGATGTTAAGTTCTTTTCATTCCTCAACATGGTGTTGAATAGAGAGCTAAGAATTTCTCTGATGTGGCAAAAAGTGTGCTGCACTGACAACAGGAATTTCTTTGCAAACAAGCTGCATGGTTAAGCTGCACTTGGTTTCAATTGTAAAGGTTTATACACTTATCATGAGAAAACGGAAGTATTTCTTTCCAAGTTGTTGAACTCCTTTTTTGTACTTTACATGAAGTTATGTATATTTATGATTCTGTGGATGTTAGCTGGAGAGCCAAAAGAGGAACCTCCTAGTCAGAACTGAATTAGTATTCTGCCTTAGTACCAGGCCCACTTGGCTGGTGGAAGAGATATATTTCAGATGAGACACATTGTTTTGCATAACTAAATTCTGGTGAGAAGTACCCATGCTATCAGAACACTGGAGTATTTCAAATGATGAGTGAAATTACACCATGATCACATTATCAGAACACTGGAGTATTTCAAATGACAAGAGAAATTAATCCATGATCTCTAATCCTACATGAGTAGAATCAGATTTGTCTATATTTTCAGAAAAGAAAAAAAAAAAAAAAAAAGGAGAATATCTGTAGATTTCCACAAAAGTATTCCTATGTTTAGAGTTATGCAATTATCTTAGCTTTTGAAACACGAAGGAAGTGTGTTTGAACAGTCCATTCTCACCTAAAAAATCCCCAAACCCAAAACCAAACAAAACAAGAGACCCAAACCTAAGTAAAAAGTTGCCACCTCAAGTGGATGAAATAATATTCATTATTTTATCCTACATTGCCAAAACTATTTGTAATCCTCTTTGGCAAAATTGAGTATTCTTTAGGTACGCCTGCAAGTTATTATATTGTTCAGCCAAGGAGCTTAGGGGTTTTTTCAAATTACCCTTTTCAATGTATCATTGAAAAATTTTTATCTGTTTGTTCTGGGTTTTTTTTCTGAACAGTGAATTGTGGTCCCACAATCATTCCTGTCCTTTTTCTTATATCCCAAATTCTTATGTGCACCTAACTGTCTCTTTTCATACCTGTGCTAACCTTTATGTACTAGCATAGACAACTTGTTCTTTTCTTTCAAGTATATCTAGTAGAAATTCAGTTTCACCTCACTCTTACTGGAACCCCAGTCCTTTCTGTGTTCTTTATTTTCTTGATATAAATAATTTGCCCTTAATTGAGAATTATAAAATATAATAAAGTCTGATATCTCTGCTTTTGTTTTGTGTTTTAGGTGCTTATTCATAAGCTTGGATCTGAAAGCATTGTTCTCATTCATTCTTACATCCTTGGAATACTAATCAAAATTATGCCATTTACTTAGAGTGATTGCAAGCCTTTTTCTCTTGAAGGAAACAGTTCTCAGTTCAACCAGTTTTGTAAACTACCTTCCTGAATATACCAAATGATCTTATGCAGTTGGTTTTGTTTCTCTTCATTTAAATATTAGAAAATTGAAAATTCAATCTAATTATTATATTCTATGACCATTTTTTTCTAGCAGTACTTTGTAAAATTGCAAACAATTCTAAACCAGCCAAATAGCTGCTTGGTGGTTTAGAAATTGTTTCACAATTAAATTTGCTCCTATTGCATTCAGGAATATTTCTTCCTTTAGAATACTAGTTTAAAACTGTACTAGAACCACACAGTTTTCAGGGGCAATCCTTCTCATAATTTTGAAGATCTTTATCCATTTCCAACTAGCACCCTAGGTGACTGTAAAAAGCTCTCACCAATTACATAGTAAAAGTTCACTTCTTTATATACTCCTTCCAGGTATCCAAAGATTCTGCTTCAGGAATCTGGAGACTGGATTTACACAACTAATTAATCTTGCATTCATTGATTATACCAAAACCAGAGCAGATATTTCACGTGAAAATTTGGGTCAGTGTGAACTCTGCTTTCTGGTTTTTTCTGATTCCCTGTTACTTTCATGCTGTGCTTTTAGAGAACAGACCGAAATGCCAGATACACTAAAACAATGGGAGGGGGAGAGGCAAAAATATTTCGGTGAGAACACTGAGTCACCAACATGAGAAGGAATATATTTCATGTTCCTCTAAGATAATTGTTCTTCAAAGGTTACAAAATCAGAGTCCCAGAATATTCTGAGTTGAAAGGCACCCACAAGTATCATCAAAGATCAACTCTTGGCCCTACGAAGGACACCCCAAGAATCACACCATGTGCCTGAGAGAGTTGTCCAAATACTTCTTTGACAGGCTTGGTGCTGTGACCACACTGCTCTGGGGAGCGTGTTCAGTGCCCAATCACCCTCTGGTGAAAAACCTTTTCCTAGTATGTAACCTAAACTTCCCCTGACATAACTTCAGGCCATTCCCTCAGGTCCTGTCACTGGTCACCACAGAGAAGAGATCAGTGCCTGCCCCTCCTCTTCCCCTCACAAGGAAGTTGTAACTGCAATGAGGTCTCCCCTCAGTCTCCTCTTGCCCAGGCTGAACAGACCAAGGGACCTCAGCTGCTCCTCATGCAGCTTCCCCTCTAGACCCTTCATCATCCTTATTGCTGTCCTTTGGATGCTTCCTAATAGTTTAATATCTTTTATTGTGGTGCCCAAAGCTGCCCCAGCTCAGAGCACAGCAGAACAATCCCCTCCCTTGCCCGGCTGGCCATGCTGTGCCTGATGCACCCCAGGACACGCTTGGCCCTCCTGGCTGCCAGGGCACTGCTGGCTCATATCCAACTTTCCATCGACCAGGACCCCAAGGTCCCTTTCTGCAGCACTGCTTTCAGTACCTCATTCCCCAGCCTGAACCTACATCCAGAACTACCCCATCCAAGGTGCAGAATGCAGCACTTGCCCGTTGTAAACTTCATTCAGGTTGTGACTGAGGAGTCAAAATCTTTTTCTGAATAGAATATGCCCAGATGAAAATACCTACCAGCTTTTGTAGCTAAATATTATTTCTCTAGAAAATCTCTTTTAAGCTATCTATGGAAAGAAAATTTTTTTCCAGGAAATGTATGTCCTCACAAAATCAATTTCAAGCAATAAGTAGAAAACAAAAGTTCAGCAACGTTCTCTCTAGAACTGATACAATTTCAATCCTAATCAGATATAATTTAAGTACATTATGCCATCCTTTGTAGTGATAAAGAAACAAAATAAAGAATGCATATGTAATGAAAATACCATGTTCTAGTAAGTTTTGTATGGTTAGACAAAATCAGGTTATAACAACTTCTTCAAGGATAATTGCCAGAAAAGTTTGAGAGAACTCAGTAATCAATTGAGACATTTTACAAGCCTCCCTTTCTCCAAAATGAACTCAGTCCCAAAACCAAACCTTTGCCTCTGAAATGTCCAGTGGACCTTGGGTTATGGTGCAAGTTTTGGTTTTCTGTTCTGTTTGGTTGGGGTCTTTTTGTTTAAGGTCTTTGGTGGGGGTTTTTTTGTTAGTTAGTTAGCTAGTTAGTTTTGTTTTGTTTTGTTTTGTTTTGTTTTGTTTTGTTGAGTTCAGTCTTCAGAGAGGCCAGAAAGAAGAGCAGGTCTGTTTCCCTTGGTAGGGCCACCAGAAGGGTTATCAGCGAACTGACCAATTTTCCCTTACAGAGAGGCAAAAACGAATGACACAAAGTCTGTCCATGCTGGTTAACAATGTTTTCCACTTTTTTTTTTTAAAGAAACATTCATTTTTAACCTAAAATTGCAGAAAAATATCCTTTGTATTATTAACATATCCATCCATTTGATTGTTAATACATCCTGAAAGGGAAGAAAAAACCCTTTAGTTAACTATGTGGTGAACCTGGAGAAACCCTATTCAATTACCTTGGGGGAGATATGCTTCTGCAGAAGTCTGAGGAGAAACTGAGAAAGACTTGGAAAGGTGATTATAAAAAGATTTAAAAAAAAAAACCAACCCCAAACCAAAACAGACCACAACATACCCAGACAAACAGTTGCAGCTTATTCCCTTGTGCCAGGAATAAGTATTCTACTTCTGCTGCTAGATGACAGTGAAAACAAGTTGTGAGTTGCATTGTTGGAATAGGCAAAAGTTAATCTCAAGAGGAAAAGCCATTTTATCCTCAGATTCAGTTACAACAGAGGAAGCCTGACAAAGTGAATGCTGTGAGAAAGGATATGTTGTCTGTTTATAACTATATCAGGGTGGCAATCCCCAGGGAAGGAAAATAGCAATTTAATTTAAAGTCTAGACATTAACACTGAAACAAATAAGGATAAAGTAGCATGACTGCGCTTGCTGTGAAAATTAGGTTTCTGTTTGCAAATAGCCAAAATGAAGCCAAACCCAAATAATTTAAAGACTGAGTTTTCCTGGTTACTTTCCATAGTAAGAGACTAGATCCTTTACCCTGCAAGGATGTTATTTCCTTAGCACAAATTACCAGTCTTCATGCAGAAGTATCAGCTGCAGTGGTCTGCCTCATGCAAAATTTCAGGCTCAATAATTTGAATAAAGCCTTTTACACTAAAGTATAATGAAGATTAAGAATTTGCACACACTAAATTGGGATTTGGATTCTCAAATACAAATTCCTCTTAAATTATTACAGGTAATTATTTAGTTGAAATAATAGTTCTTAGTGAAAGTTTTTAAACTGCAAGAGGTGGATGAAGTCCCCTGTGTCATCACGTGCAAGGTAAGTAATATATTGTGTTCATTAATCTATGTCATGCAAGTACTGGACATACAACAGCTATCACATTTTCTACATTTGATAGGACCTAAGAGGTCATGGCTAAGGGTTAAAGACTTGACTAGCATAAAGCATGAGACTTACTGCTAGGTTAAGATGCACCACAATAAATAAGCACTTAAATCTGGGTTTCAGGTAAACAGTGAAATGAATTGATTTATTTATGGCATAAGAACTTGGGGGAAAGATTGCCAATGTTTTTGGTTGGTTTTCTCTGCAGAAGCACTTCTTCCATTCTCCCTTTAAGTTTCAGTATCCCATTTTTAAAAATTACAAAATATTATTTGGAAATTTTTCTTCTTAATAGAGGTATATTTATCCATTTATGTAGTAATAGTCAGATGCTGGTTGGACAGCCTTCCATAAAGCTCCTTCATTTTCTAAACAAATTTAGCCTAGCTATCTTGAAATAATGATATGTTGCCATGTGAAATCTAAGCAAAGGTGAAGCAAAA
Organism: Acrocephalus scirpaceus scirpaceus; assembly: GCA_910950805.1. NCBI lineage: Eukaryota > Metazoa > Chordata > Aves > Passeriformes > Sylviidae > Acrocephalus > Acrocephalus scirpaceus. The sequence continues at coordinate 29,154,885 of OU383778.1, read as the reverse complement.
AGAACCTGAAAAAAGAAGTGTGCATAGTCCAAGTCTTGTGATATGACTGTCTTCACCTGGACCCAGCACTTTCATTTCTTTCCTTCCCAGATTTTTCTAGACCTAGCCATGAGGTATTGTAAATGTTTCTTCTAAAGGGCTAAATTCTAAAGACTGTCTTGCTATACAACAGACCTGCACAGAGTGCTTGAAATTCTACCTATTTGAGAAATAAATACATACACCTTATTCCATTAGAATGTTAGAGGGATTCAAGGCTTTCATTTTCAGCTCCTAAAACCCAGAAAATTTTTCAAATAGATTTCCAATCATACTTTACTTTATGGTAAAGCATTGTGAGACTCTAGATAGCTCCACAGGAGCCTAAAGGTTTTACATGTGTGAAATCCATGCTCTTAAAAATTTGATAGTGCCCCTTTGATATTGGATAAACCTTAGGTCTCTCAGCTTTAAATTAAGGATACATTTCTGAAATATTTACTACCAGTTGTAATGTTTATTATGGGTGTTGTTTCAGAGAAGTCATGAAGTTTGATCCTTTTAGCTGCCTTAGAGAAGTTGTACAAACACAGACATGGCCCTGTACCCCCTTCTCTGCCAGCTCAAGTTTGCTTTAATCTTGTATTTAATTTGGAGACATTTTGGTTCTAAACTTGGCTAGATAACAACTAGAGAGGATTGCTAGCATCTAAATAAAATCTCACGAGCTAAAATATTGTGTAGGTACACTCATGATGTCCAGGTTGCTGTTTAGGCTGTAGTCCACTGTGAAGTATCAACATATTTAAAGCTTGGAAAATACAAGTTCAAATTCATCCAAGGAGAGTGTAAAAAAAAAAAAAAAAAGAAAGAAAAAAAAAGTAAATAATTGGAGGCAGTAAAAGCAAAATATTATTTAAATAATATTTAAACAAGGCTTCCAGTAGATTACACCTATCCCTCTGTGTCTGTTTTAATAGATTCTTACAGAAAAGTATGGGGGTTTTCTTCATGTTTATTTAGCAGTTTCCCTGCTCTTTCATTGCAAGTTCAAGGTTTTGTTCTCACTGTATATGTTTATTTTTCTCCAGCATCCTTTTTCTTTCCTACATTATTTTTATGTTCTACTCATGACTTTTTTTTGCATGTATCATAGCACAATCTTTCTCTTCTGCTCTTATTTGAGTGCTAGCATCATCTCTGCATTCCTTGTTCCTGAAGATCTCCACTTGCTTCCAGGTAAATAGCTAATGAACTTTACATTAGCTTGATAGACGAAATTATCTATTTGCCAGTTTTTAAAAATTATATGCTTTTCCCTCTGCCTTTCATACATCATATCTACATAAAAATGAAAAACCAGGGGTTGAGAGCATATTTTTGTTGTACCACTTCACTTACAAGCACAATTCTGACTGGAAGCATTAGATGATCCTGGATTATAAATATGTGATAATAAATAATAAACAACTAATACACAGAGCCAGATGCCCATTTCAACAATTATTTATACTGCCACTTATTTTATGCTCATGAAAAATCATTGCTAAGAAGAATCTGAAAAGACAGTTTTCTAATGTCCTCATTCAGACACTAAATACAGCACATCTGGATAATTCCTAAGTAGTATGTGCTTAATCTCCTTTAAAATTGTCAGTAAAAAATTGGCTTGGGGACAATGAAAAAATACCATTATCATATTTTGGTTTAAAGTCTGTTCTTTACTACCAGCTTTCCTGATTCATAAATCTTCCTTCCTGAAGATTAAGCCCTTTACTGGTTGTGAATATTAGCTGAACATTGTGCTGCTTACAGAAACCTTTTAATTTGGGAAAATATTATCATGTCTTTCCCTAAATTGTTTATTTGGGGTGCAGTGCTTTGCTTGTTTGTTTGTTTGTTTTAAAATTAGGAAACTTCACCTCTTTTTCCAACTTCTTTTCATAGTTCATGTTTGTTTAAATTTATAGTCTTTGTTTTTTTCCTTGAAGTGTTTCTGGTTTATTTACAGCATATTTGAGGAATGATGTCCTAAACCGAACATTTTATCCTACTCATAAAAGCTGACAGAAGCTTATATTAAATTTTAGTAATCAGTAAGAAATTAATAATGCTTACCTTCCTTATGCAATATATACCTCATCAGAATGATATCTGCCCTTCTGTAAAGGAATTTCCTTATCATAAATTTAAGATGATGCATTTTCATCTCCATATCCTCAGGAGTACTGCTGCCCAGATGGTCATTTTGCATTTAAGCATTTGAGATTCTTTTCTGAATGTAATGTTATGTTCATGTCTTCCTTAAGTTTTACTAATTACATGTGTTTTCTCCAGTTTATCAAAATAATTTTGAATTGTCATTCTGCTTTGCAAGCTCCTTGCATCCCTTTCCATTCTGGTATCATCTGTTAATAGTTATACTTAATTTTCAATCACTAATGGAATAATTCAGTGGCATAAAAGTCTTAACAGCTTTTTAAAAGAGTGTACTTTCTTTAGACTCTCAGATTGACCATTAACCATACCCTGGATATAGGCTTTGGATTTTTTTTACCCAGTTAAGTGTCCATGTTCCAGCAATTAGATTTTGACTATATTTAAGTAGATTGCTTAGGAGAATGTTAATGTGCATGGTGGCAAATGGCCTGCTAATATCACCATCTATCATACTTTCCACTTACCCAGAAGCTAGTTACATTGTCAAAGAAGGAAAATAGATTAGTTTATAATGTTTTTTCTTGCTAAACCTCTGTTAGCCATTTTTTTTCTCACCTTATTGACCTCCAGTTATTTACAAATTGATGAGTCATTTGGTTCAGCATCTTTTAGGCATGCTGGCCTTGTAAAGCTACAGTGATGTCCACAGAGCTGATTATGTGCATTGAGCTCAGTCAGATGTATCAGCGTAGCACTGAGCTTTGTGCACAGCCATAGTCACTGTTACCAACCTCAGCTGGGAGTAGCGGCTTTTTCTCTTTTGATGTTCTGGATCCTGTTCTGAAGATGTTACCTATTATTATTGACTTTGATCTTCTTATGCAATAGTTCTGATGTTCTTAGCTTTTTGAATATCCCTTTAGATTACCCTTCAAAGAGTGGAATGTTGTACAAAAAAATCCAGAGAAGTGAAAGCTGGTTTTAGCTTCTGAAATGGCTGCAGCAGTATTTTTGCTCTTCCACTGACAAATGTTTCTAACTGTTTTTCTTTTATTATATCATGTTGTTAAAATTTTTGCCCAGCTTCTTCCTCTATGGGAATATTTTCCCTCAAAACTTTGGAAGTGGTTGACGGTTAATTCTGCAGCCACAGGGCACTCCGCAGGTTCATATTCCAGCAATGATACCAGTGTGTGTCTGACAGGCCTCATCTTCAGACAAATCCAGATGCTGGGAGCTCTCCTATGGAAGTGTTTGGATCACAAAGAGAGAGTTTCAATATGCTGGCAGGCAAGACACTCAGGAAAATCAATTTGAATGACTGAAAGGTATGCTTCAAAGGTGGACATGTTGAAAATCAATGAAACCCCCCCGCCCAAAAGGAATAAAAAATGATCTTGCTTATACTTAGAATGCTTCTCTTTGAAAACAAAGTATATTAAATTAAGACAAATTCAGATTTTGAATCAGGTCTGCATAAAGTAGTTCAGCAATATTTAATGCTGTAAGAATTGATTTAGGTTTTCTGAGAATTACTGTATTAAAGAGATTTACTGTTTCTTCTCTTTCTGTCTTCTGCAGCACTAAGCACATTGCTGGTACTTGAAACAAATAATGAAAAGTATGGAATGGTTAATATTTCTATCTTCTGGTTTTTGTCTGCCTCGAGTTATATTTTTAAAGGATTTTAGTAGAGGCATAAAAGCAATATGTTAGAATAAGGCCTTTTTTATTTTTTCTGTTGCTTGCTAGAAACTTGCAAATTCCTTTTGAAATCCTTTGTAAAGACTTAAAACAACCAAATGGGAGAAAAGAGTGAAAAGCATTTATACACAGAAGCTGGTGTACTCCCCTTACACTCACTGAATTCTCCTTCCTGCATCAGTGTAAAAACTGGAGTATCTTAGCATCTCTGTAAGAGCAAAGATGCCGTTATCAGAATTTGAAAACAGTGCAACAATCATATTTACTGAGCGTTGACTAAAGAAATGGATCAAAAACTATAAAGCTTTTGGGGGCATGTGCATTTTAAAAAAAATTTCCTTTGGGCTCACATTCTACAGTAGAAGAAGTCAGGAGGAACTGTTGGCTTCCACTTCAGCAGATTAACTCAGCTCTAGAATAGCATTTCTGAGAACAGAATTTGTCCTCTTGGTAACGGGCAAAAAGACACAGTAAGCCTCTTGCGGGGATTGTGTAGCCGAGACCCCAGGGATGAAGGGACTCAGCTGGACCCAGCCATATGGAAGAAACTATAGGCTCCCTTGAGCATTTCCAAACTACACCTTGCTGAAGGCTTAGTCATCCCTGCTGGGGTTTGCCACCTAATGAAAGACAAATCACTTTCACCTATTACTAGAGTCCAAAAGCTGTTATAAATCGCATGGCACTGAATTCACAAGCAAGGAAGAACAAAACGAGTTGAAATGTTAAGATGCACGTAGTATTTTCCTAGAATGGTGGAAGATGCACCGACAATTAACAACACATTGGGGAAATTTATTAGGAGGATTACGTGTATTAAGAACACTTTTTTTTTTTTTTTTAATGGAAGATGTTTTCTAAAGGAGCAGTGTTAACATTGCTACTCGACATATTTTAATGTATGGAATAACACTTGCTCCTTTTATTTTAGTTTCGAAAATAAGCTATGAGAGATTCTGGCGCGTTTCACACTAAATCTGCAACCAAAGAACATGCCAATCGTTGTCCTCTTTCCCAGATAAGACCCTCGGTGAGACTCCCAAGACATTTTCAGTGCACCCAGCGGCCTTTCAGCCCCCTCCCTCTCCAGCTAAAACCCACACGGGCATCGCGGAGGACCCTGGTCCCGCACCCTCCTCTCCCTTCTCCCTCGTGGAGCGCCTGGCACGCGCAGGCCAGGGCTGCGTGATAAACTCAGCGCAGCAACTCCTCGCTCCGCGGCGGGGAGCGGAGAGGGGAGCGGAGAGGGGAGCGGAGAGGGGAGCGGAGAGGGGAGCGGAGAGGCGCTCCCCGGCCGGGCTGGGGGAACTGCCTCCCCCACCGCCGCCGCCGCGCTCCCCCAACTTTCATTCATCGCCGGCGCCGCCGCGCACCCCCCGCCCCGCGGGGGCCGTGCCGGGCGGGCCGGGGCCGTGCCGGGCGGGCCGGGCGGGTCGGGGCGGGCGGCGGCGCAGCCAGTGAGCGGGCGCGGGGCGCTGCGGGCGGGGCCGGGGGGGCGCGGCCAGGCCGGCCCTATATAGGGCGGCGCGTGGGGCACTCCCGGCTCCGTGGGAGCGGGCGAGGGGCGCCGCGCCGGGCAGGGCGGGGGGCGGCCGCGTGGGGAGCTCTCGGCGAGGTGCCGGCGGCTCGTTCGGCTGGTGGCCGCGCTCGGGGAGCACTTTCGGCGGTCGGCGGCAGGCACCTTGCGGCGGGGAGGAGAGCCGGCCGGCCTGCGAGCGGCGGTGCTATCCCATTGTTCAAGCGGAAAGACTCGGGGTGCGAGGGAAGGAGCCCGGCGTGTAACCTCCATTCTCCCGCTCCCCACCGCCCCCCTCCGCCGTTTCCCTCCGCGCCGGAGGAGCGCCGCCGCCAGGGAGCCGAGGGCCGGGCGGTTCGGCACCAGCACCGACAGCTCAGGTGCACCGGCGGGATCGGGGAAAGAGGCGCCAGCCCTTCCCGAGGCGCTGTGCCTCGGGGGGCTCCGGGAGAGGAGGAAAGTTGCTCCCTTTCCTGCAGCAAGCCCAGGAGCTGCTGAAGTGGCCTCACCTGAAAGGACTGAGCAGTTCCCACCTCTTCCATCAGGTGCCTTTGCCGCAGCAAAGCCACGGTATCCGGGAGACCACGGGGAGCAGAATAACACCCCTCCCCGCCCCTCCCGCTCTCGCCGCACTTCGCTTGTTATCTGCCCTGTCTCGCCGTGCTCCCGGGATCACAGGAGGATCTATAACTGTGATCTGTCACCGAGGAGAAGGTCGTGGATGAACTCCCTTCCAGCAGGGCAACGAATCACTTCTCGACTGCTTATTATTATCGTGTTCTAGGACCAGCCCTTTCCTGCTAAACTTGGCTTGGGAGCGTACAGCAGGAGGGGGCGCGGGGGGTGGAGAGCCAAGCCCAACAGCATCTTGTGTGTTTGACTTTTTTTTTCCCCCTCCCTCCTCCTTCCGTGAGACAGTTTGATGAATGCCTGCGAGAGGGGTATGATTTGCTGAGGCGCCTCTGGCAGGGCGGTGTGTGCGCGGTGTCAGCCCCGCCGCCGCCCCCCGTGGGGCTGAGAGCGGCCCGCGGCGGGGGACGCGCGTGGGAGCGGCTGCAGCGCTGCGCGGGCCGCCGCGCAGGAAGCGCTGCTGGGGCGGACGGGGCTCCGCGGCCTCTCGCCGGGGGCTCAGCGGGGAGTCACGGCTTTGAAAGGGGCGAAGAGGAAAATAAGTAGCTCCGCCGCACCCTGAGTCCCTGGGTTTGCATCGCCATCGCAGGGAGCGTGTGAAGACGAGACCCAAGTGCTGCCTCTCCCAGTCACCGACGGGCTAGCGAGGGACGGCCCGGGCGCGGCCCCGCGCCTAGCGAAGTTGCCTTCAGCCGCGAATCGGTGCCACCCGCCTCACTTTGCCGGGGTTGTTTTCTTCACTTGGCTTTGGATAGAAAAGACTTCGCTGTCTCCGCACCCTGAAAGTTGCCCGAGCGCTCCTCGCGGCGAGGAGGAGGGCGGCGCGCCCCGCGCCTCCCCGGGGCCGAGGCCGGTGGGCCCGGCTGGGCTGCAGCGGGCGGTGATGATGTGCGGCTGGGGGAAGCTCACCCTGTCCCTGGGGCTGCTGCTGGCGATGGCGGGCGCGGTGGCGCCGCAGCCGTGCCCGGCGCAGTGCTCCTGCTCGGGGAGCACCGTGGACTGTCACGGGCTGGCGCTGCGCGGCGTCCCGAGGAACATCCCCCGCAACACCGAGAGGCTGTAAGTAACCCGGCCGGGGCGGCGGCGAGCGCCCCTCGGCCCCCTGCTTCCTTCAGGGCTCCCGCCGGCTGTCGAGCTGCGGTGGCCCCCGGCGCCGGCCTGGTTTGGGGTCCCGACGCCCTTTTGGGTGGGGGGTTGCTGTTCCCTTCTCCTGCTGCTGGCCGTGCCCATTTCACAGCGATGCGCGGAGACACGGAAGAGGTGGGCGCTGCTCCCAGCCGCTGCCTTTCATCCCGGGAAGCCGCGGTGAGCAGCGCGATTCCCGCCTCCGCGGGGAGCGGGGGCGAGCACCGCCGCGGCCGGGGGGCGCCCGGGGCGGCGGCGGAGCGGCCTGTCCCCCCGCCGGCGCCCATTTCCCGTCAAAGTTGGCTATTACGGCGCGCCTTCCCCGGGGCAGAGCCGGGCCGCAGCCCCGCCGCGCTCCGCGGGCGTGGGCAGCGAGGCCCCGGGCGCGCAGCGCTCCCTCCCGCCGCGGGGGCCGGCGCGGAGGAGCGGGCGGGGGCGAGGGCACGCCGGGGCGCGATAGCCGCGCTCGCAGGGCACTAAGTCGTGCCATAGCGGTGTTCCCTCTCTCCACCCACGGCTGGGCTGTTTTCTGTATGTGGCCGGTTATTTATCGTATCAGGCTGCCTTTCAGAGGGCTCCTAAGAGTGGAAGTGGTGTGCGCATTATTTCTTACTCTGATAAGTCATTCACACGCTGGCATGTGCATGCGCGTCTGGAGTGGTGAATTTCACTCAGAAAGAGTATCAGGGATAAATTCCTCCTGAGACTCGTGGGGTTTCTTTACAGTGAGTTTTGGCCATATGTGGTACAGAGCACTAAAAAAACCCTACTGCCCCCCCCCCACCCCCCAGCTACATTGGGAATGAGCTGTAATTGTTAGAATAGCTTCTATGTAATACCACTTCCTAAAGATTTATCTCATGAATTGCCAAGTCTAATTTTATTTGTAGTTATTGGAATTGAAGGCCGTTTATATCCTAAACCCAAAAGGTTACAAAAAAAGAGCATCTACTCCAGAAGAAAAAGTAGTACAGAAGTATGATCAGAAATTCTAGGGCCTAAATACAGGTTTCTGTTGCTTCTGAGCTTGCTTTGCGTTCTGCAGTCAGTATAGCTTCGTGTGCAGCAAGTGGAGAGCTTAGTTTTGGTAAAATCTTATTTCCCATCACTTACTCCAGTAGCATTAATGCTTGTTTGAAACCTAATGTTTGTTATAGGTAGTTAAGCCCTATGCCACGTTTTTAGCCATACTGGGAAATCTGAAAATTGCTTGAAATGGTGAAAATTGTCTTTTTTCAGTCACTTAGTTTTTGTAACAGTCAAATAAAGGTTGTAGCATATGTATAGATATACCTATAGGAACTAAGTTTTGTGGTTTTCTAAATGCAGTTATAGCCCCATTCATAGAGTCTTGGACTCTTCTATTGGTAAAGATTGTAGTTAAAGATAAACATGAGCTTTGTAATGGCAGGCAGGGCTGGGTTTCCAAGACTCTCTTGCTACAAAGTTTCAAACTACTGCTTTCAAGGTAATCGTATTTCAGCTGCTTGGAAATCAGGAACTCACATGATGTTAATTGTAAGAATGGTTTTTTGCATTCATTTATGTCTCCTAACTTCTGAAAATGCTGTGCTCATGAAAACAAGCAAAACATTTTAAAAATAGTTTTTGAATATTTTAATTTTGCTGCTTACAAATTATTCTTCTTAGGGATCTTAATGGAAATAACATCACGAGAATCACGAAGACCGACTTTGCTGGTCTAAGGCACCTTCGAGTTCTGTAAGTTTTCTGTTTCTCATTGATAACTTTTACAACTGATGCTACAGTTTATAGTCACATTTTAGTTCATTAGCTGGATGGGTTATCACGTTTTAGCTACTGTATTACCATATCTGAACCTAAAACTGCTCTGCCACGTGTTATACACTGTTATGCACAAGTTAGCAATTCCCTTAAATAAAATTTGTTTAAATTTTTTTATCTCCCCTTAAGATTAAGAGAACTTGAGGACTCAATTTAGCATGTGGCTTACAAGTAAGAGTTGCTAAAATTGGTTGAATAACCATTGGAGTTACTTCAGTTTAAGGCTGTGAAATTTATAGTTCACACTGAAAATGGGTACTCTCAATCAGAACTATAAGGGAGTTAATTAAGAAAAAAGCTATTCCTTTACTGAAGGTAAAAGCAAGTCCTAGGTGATTATTATCGCTCTTCTGTGGTTTCTGGACAAAAAGGAAACACTTTACCAGTGAAGTTGAGGAAGAAATTGTTTAGTTGGTTTGTTTGGGTGGGGTTTTGGTTTTTTTATTTGTTTGTTTAAGAAAAAATTCAAGCATTTTTGAGGTTTTAAAATTTGGGGGCAGTTTGTGGGTTTTTTGGTGGGATTTTGTTTGTGTTTGCTGCTTTGATTTTTGGTTGGCTTTTTGGTTGTTTTCTGAAGGAAATATCTAACTAAGCTTATTTGTTAAGGCTAGTTTAATTTGAGCAAGTAGTGTTGTAAAATCCTTTTCCTTTTCTCTTGAAGTAAATATAATATTGTAGTAATTTTTAATTTTGTTACAAAACAGAGATAATCTTATGGTTACAGTCGCTGTGCAGTCTTTCACTGATGTTTCTCCCAACACCAAGATTCAGAGTTTTAGTTTTGCTGTTCTCATGTGAGACTAGTATCACCTTCATGCTGTTCATCTGGAGCCTTACAACTTGCTGAAGGGCAGTGATGTGTGTGCATGTGTGCACGCAGCCTGCAGGCATATGTGTAGCTTTTTAACTTGCCACTCTTTAAGTAAATGAGCAAGTGGAGTATCGAGTCCTGTTTCTTTTATCAAGGCTTATTTTCCTTCTTTTGGGTATATGAGCCCATGCCAATTGCTGGTGACAGGGATAGGGAAAGTTAAAGTGGATCTCACTCAAGAATAGCTGTTAGATTGTTTTAAAAAACATGTGGCTGCCTTTAAATGACCATTGTTAATGCAACAAGTTATCTCAGAGATATTAAAACTTACATATAAAAATTTCTATGTTTCAGTCAGCTCATGGAGAACAAGATTAGTACTATTGAGAGAGGAGCATTCCAGGATTTAAAAGAACTGGAGAGGCTGTAAGTATTTTTAATTCTAAATATATCAACTTTTGGGGGGTCAAGTTAGTTGTGTGTCAAGGTACTCAGGCTTCAGATTTTTAATTTTTTTTTTAAATTTAGGACTTCTAGCCTTGCTGAGACAGAAGAGAAGTAAGAAATTCCCTAGTGATAGTTAATGGACTCGGTTGGGGGAGGCATTCAAGAGCAGCCCGGATTCAAAGTGCGAACTGCAATTATCCTGTAGGAAGTAGTTTGAATACTGTCAAATATTTTCAGTTTAATCTTGAATAAGGACTTTTGAGAACTCAAATGCACCAAAAGAAGCCTGTTCTCTGACCTGTAGTGTTAGATATTTTATACAGTGCTTTATTGGAGGTAGCTACTGGCTATAGAATGTAATCTTGTTACATAGCAGTGATTCGATTCTTATCCAGTTTTTATATGATGAAAGCTTTTACAAAGGCTTAGAAAAAATATGAACTGTTAATTTTCAGAAATAATCTGAATTTATATTTTAAAAAAAAAATTCAGTACTATGGGGAGAGAAGATGGAGCAGAGATGAAGTGAAGTACAGTATTGAGTGAAGTACTAACACCTCCTTGGTTACAGTGAGACCTAGAAAATGAGTAATTCCCAAACTAGTTTTCAGTATGTACCTTCTTATTTTGAATATGAAAATATTTTTAAAATATATTGTGCAGCTTGGGAAATCTGACTCGTTAAAAGCAAGGTGCTGATTGTTGGTCATACTGTGAGGCCTGGAAAGAATCAATATATACGTTCCTGTAGAACTTGACTTGTATCTTCATTATTAAGCATTGTAGTTGTTGCATTTTCCTTATATCACCTCTTTTTTTAAGCATGCCTCTGAGGTTTTGTTTAGTGTTTCATTTGCTGCTGCTTCAACTTTATAAAAGTATTTCTACTTTACTCCGTTGAAAAGCAGCACTGGCTTGAACATAGTTTGTCTTATTATAGTTACTTTGTATCCACAGCTACTGGCTGTGTTTTTAAAACAGAAACCTCTACAAACCATTATGGTTTGGTTGGTCATTTAGACAAAGCTGTTCGAGAGACTTAGTAACCACCAGTGTAATTATTACATTTCTATAATAGTTGAAATATTATGTACTTGAGATAATTACCTCATTTTTTAAAATAAGCCAAAAAACATTTTTGACCTAAAAAATGGGAGTGTTATGGCTGTACATTTCTAAGTTGTATTAAAACACTTAATGCTTTTTTACAGTGTGTTCAAGTTTGTACAAAGTATAGGGATTTAAAATAGCTTTTCCTGCTGAGGGATCTATTCTAATAATTCTAATTCTAATAAATCTATTCTAATATTCTAATAATATATACACATTCCTAAATTTGGTTTATGGTGTCTAGATAAAAAAGTAAATAGCAGTGTAGTTCATGTTGCAAAAGTAAATACACATATATGAAACAGGAAAAAACATTAAAAGATTCACACTTCCATTGTGAATGTGGTTTGACAATGCTTACAAAGTTTTAAAACAGCCTTATTTCTTAATTATTTCAAAGTAAGATCCTGCTATGTGATTTATTAACAAATTTTAAAAAACTTCAAGGCTTTTACTGTTTATATTTCTGAAGCACAGAATTATTTTACCAGAGGAAAATGAACTTCAGTAGTTAAAACTTACTTGTCTGATGTTTGTATTTTGCCATTACATTGTTTAATTTTTTGTTTGGTTTTCCCTTGATAATTGCAAAACAATGGATATTTTCCATTTACATAAGATACTAGTTCTGAACTGAAATTATGATACTTTTGGCTACTTTGTGGGTTATGTTATGCTTGTTATGTATATTTCCCTTCAGCAGGCAAACTATGCTATCTGAAAGTTTGGTTATTTAGACCTTCGAAGTTGGATTGTTCTGTCTTCAGAGTTACATTACATCTGCTCCAACATTTGTCAGTTTCTTTAATTTGCTGGAATTTAGTTCGTATTAGGTGTGTGGGTGACTTGTAATTTGAATATATATGCAGGATGTCTTTAAACTGCCCCAGCTGTTGTCCAAGAGCAAATATTTCATATTTGTGGGGAAAAGCTGAGAAAATTCTTCTTGTTTACAACTGCCAAGTCCATCTGATGAAGGCGCATTGTTATCTGACAGCCAATTCATCTCCTTGGGATTTCGAAATCCAAAATGATTTCTCAGGAAACCTGTGGGTACTTCATTCAAGTATTTTCTTTTATACATTAAATAGCAAGCACTTAAAATATTTTTAATTTTATTTCAGTGTATGAGTGTAGGGTATCACATTTTCACTCCAAGTGTAATGTGCCTAGCTACTGTTAAGGAATACCTGACACAGACCTTTTAGCAAGCAGAGGATATAAGAACTTTGCTGCAACTTAAATGAACTCAGTTTGATTTATAAGATTGTTTACATGTAATACTGCTTATGTTGAAATATCTTGTGCTAGTGTGTACAGGTTGAATTTTAAAAGATGTTTCCTGTTCTTCAGTACTCTTTAATGTGAACAACAGGCTTTCACAGTAGTTTCTCTTTGGGAAAAAAGAAATCCCCATCTCTTTACTTAAAGTGCTGTGGGTTGGTTGGTTTGTTTGTTTGGGCAGTGTTTTTTTTGTTTGTTTCTTGGGGTGGTGTTTTTTTTTTTTTTAGTTTGTTTTTAACTGGAGTTTGTTACGAAGTTTTTTAGACCAGTAACTCTGATTTCCAATGAACTGTTTGGTTGGTTAATGAGTTACTTGTGAATACTCATTTATAGGTCTGATAATTCAAAATGCTGGATCTCCTCAGCTCCCTTTAATGGAAGGGAAGACCTGAAATGCTTTGTAAAGTTAATCTCAGAGAGCAGAAACTTTTGACCTCTTCAGAAGAGATCAGAAGAGATTTTATTAAATCCATAAAAATCTGTCAGGTGGTTTCTCCTATAGCTTAATAAAATAACATATCTTTAGCATACTATGTAAGTTAGTATGTACACAAAGCTATTTAGACCTAATATGCTCCACAGTGGGAATTTGTGTCACACCAGTGTAATTGTAAAAGTGCAATGGAACCCAAGGCTACAGTAAATACTGCTATAACAAGTGATTAATTCAGCAGCCTGAATTAAAGTAAAAGTTTTCAGTTGCTAATAAATGATTGTGTAGCTATGCCTGCTACTTAAGAAACAGGAGTGAAGAGCAAGATGGAAATTAGCATCTTAGTAAGTTTTAGGTTTGTGGAAATTTTAGTACCTGGAGAAACTCTGGTGAAGTTGATATTGCTATAAGCCTTTTAGACAAATACTTCTGTGAGAAGTCTTCAGGTCAAATAAATGGCTGTACACTGCAGTGTTCACTTAGTTCCAATCTCTGAAAGTCTTGAAGGCTCTTAAGGGCTGAGCTTTTAAGGCTCCAATCCAAACCAGTTTTGTACAACACTGCCTGAGCTGGCAAGTCTGTCATAAATATGGTTTTCTTCTCAGACAGGATACAGAAGAATTGCATGGTCTGTTTTGTTGGTAGATACTCTGTCCGCTGAAGCAACCCTCTTTGACTGACAAATGGGCTGTATGCATTGAAGTTCAGTTGGGACAGCTGGTACCTTTGAGTACATCCTGAAGCAGTGCTAAAAACTCTTGGACTAATTACAGTCTTGACATCTGGGATAATTACAGTATTTAACATCTGCAAGACTTTTTTACTTATCTAGTAACTTATATGAGCCCGTGCTCTTGAGCAGGGCCTCTAAAGAGTATATAGCTGTTCAGTTTATGGCAAGTCCCCTAGAGAAAGGATTGGATGTGGCCTCTTACATTTTGTGAACCTCTCCTACAGAGACCACAGTCATGTGTCAGCAGTGGTTTTCAATATGCTTCATGGCAGGAAGACAAAAAGGGTCAAGACACGGAGGATTTTCAAAACGCTTATGGATTTCCAGAGACCACTGCTTATTATGGGGGACAAAACCTTTTGAAACAATTCCTTATGAGAATGTGAAATTGAAACACTTGTTTCTTCTTTCTTCATAAAGCTGTCATCTTGAGTGTGATGTTTATAATAGTTTGAAATAGTATCTTAAGAAAGCAAAATGAAGATTAAACTGAAAGTTTCCACTTTATGGAAACTGACACTGTTAGACATAGCTTTAAAATTATTTTTTGTAGGTGTAGGCCATTGTTATCCCCAAGTTCACCTCATTTCCTAGTGTTGCAAATACTGCTCAAAATATGCTAGTGTTTTTACAAGTCATTGTCATCTGGAGGGAAGTATAAAATTTTGTTGAAGACAGCTGCCATAGACTGTTGAACCAGTCTTGTAAGTTACTTATGTCTAAAATTTCTTTACAGTTCAGTGTACTCCAGAAATAGAATTGTCAGGTTTTTGAGGGCTAGATATACTCTTCACTTGTTTACAGAAAAGAGCAGTTACCTTTTCATTTATATAAAAAAATTGACTGATAGGAAAACTTTCCAGTCATAATTTTTCTAATATGTTTTTTTAAGTCTGGTAGTTGGGATTCTAGCTCTTACTGTGCTAGGGCTATGACATGGAATAAGGGTCAGAATAGGCAGAGTTTATGGCACTAATTTCAAAACTATTTGCTTTTTTTCTTCCTGTATTTATGAATAATCCATTGAGGGAGCAGTATGTCCCTAAAATGCTAATTTAGAGTCTGATTCTGCAGATATTTACCATGTGAATAACTTGGTTTGCATGAGTAGTCTCACTGATTACTCCTGTGAGAAAGGTTACTTGTGTGGCCTAAAAGATTTCCAGCCCAAGCCTCTCTATTTTTGATACTTGAATTAACAGCTTTTTTTTAAAAATGTCCATTTATTATGTGAACAGTTCTAAAGTGTTACCTGTATAGATTTAAAAAAAGCCAAACAATGGAAAGAAAAGGATGAAAACGCCACAAACAAGGGGGGAAAAAGCCTCCAATGCCCCCACTGAACCTATTTTTGCTGAAAAGTGTGTAGATGAAATGTTACTCTCAAAGGAATAACTTCAACTTCTGAGTTGGTGTCTGAGCTAAATACCCCCACCATACCTCCCCAAGATACAGCCCCCCTGAGCTACTTGATGTGAGTAAGCTGAAATCATGAGTTCAAGAAAAGAATGCTGTAGAGGTTGAAGATCAAGTTGGTACACGAAGTAGCTTTTAAACTGAAAGCTATCTGTTGTATTTTCACGTTTGTTACAATGCATTACTGATGCAGAAAAAATATTTCAAGAATTAAATGTTTTGTTACAGTTCATTGATTTTTCTAAATTTTTGCAGCACAGTTCTAAAATGACAAACTGAGGAATTGTCCCTATTTGCTATTTATTTGGGTTCCGTCTCCACAAATACATTAAGACAAACTTTTCAAAGTTAACATGCAGCGAGCACTTACTTAGGTGTGTACTTATGAGTGTTTGAATAGTACTGAAAGTCAGTATTGTTTTGTACATGTTGTGGATGAGCAATTTGAAACTTACAGATGTGCCATAGCACAGAAGGAAAAGTATATTTCAACTACATAGTTTCAAGGCAAGGTTCTTTCTACTAAACAAACAAAATGTAGTACTAGGTGGATTTCTTTACAGGATAGAAGTCAGTATGTGAAATTACTGTGTGCAGCTTCAGCTGCAGCAAGGGCTTAATTATAACTTCAATACAAAGGAGATCATCTTGTCAAAAATATGAAATGGGCTTCAGGAAAATGAAGTGGGGTTTAGCTGTATTTCATGTATTTAGACTTATCCATTTGAGCTCTAACTTAGTCGGATAAACATGATAAACTATTACACTGCATTAGAAGGTTTTGAAATTATAAAATCAAAACTGACTGAGGAGTTACCATGATCTCTGAATGTATAGGGTTTTACAAAGTCATGCATTGCAGGACAGACTAAGAAATAAAATATTCCATCTTGGGTAAAAACAAATACAGTTTGTCTTGGGCATAACTGCCCAAGAGGCAGGCCTGGGCATTTATCAAGGGCATTAACAGCTGCTTCAAAACAGACTAGATGAACAAGTACTGTTCTTCCTGTTTATTCTAGAAAAGAGCTATAGTATGTGTATTCTCTTTCTTAGGGTGCAGACTTACTGAATCACTGATGGGCAAAAACATGTTGTCCAGAGATTAAAATAAACCTATGTGTTAACTTTTTGTTATGTATTGATGTGTGCCGTGAGATCGCAGTTTTATTCCAAATTGACTTAACTCTATCAAAAAAAAAAAAGTAAGTTCCAAGTAGGAAAATACTTTTAAAATAGGAAAGGCAATATTTTCTGTGATTCTTTAAATATGAGCTGTGTCAATAAATTAATCCTAGAATAAGCAGGTTTGGGCTGAACTTTTTCTTTCTGAGTTTCGAATCTGATAGTATATAGTCATTTCAGTTACAGGAGAGAAGTGATAGAAACCTTAGTTTTCACTTCTATAAAGCAATATGATAGAAGTTTAGGAGCAGTTACTTCTGGAAAAAATATTAAATATTATTTGTTTTTATGATGTGGTTTTGTTTTTTTAGCTGCAGCAAAATATGACACCCCCTCCCCCCCCAATTTACAGGCACATAAGTGTAAAAGCTAATGTGGAGTTTTAGGATCCCTGTCAAAAATTCTGTTAGCAGTGGAACTACTATTTCAGGAGTCATTTATATCACTATCAGTCCTAAAAGCACAACTGATAAATGAACAATGTTTCATCTTGTGCTTGATTATTAGTTGTGTCAATGACATCAGTTTTTTAGGGAGAAGACCTTGTGTTATATAGTATAGAAGTTGTACTGAGCACTTAGATTGAGTTCTTAGCTCTTTTGCTAAAAGTTAGTTTCTAGTTGCTTTTCTCACTGAATGCTGGTCTTCATTGTGGCATGCCAAGTTCATTACTGAAGTCTGAGAACTAATTTTTTTCATTTGGGGTAAGTTCTGAGCAGTTCTGACTACTGCTGCTGGGAAAGTCTAGGTTCAACTGCCTAAAACCCGTGGGTTATTCGTGTGCTTGTTTTTTAAGGCTGCTCAGTGTTACGCTTGTCTCCACCCTGTCCCATTGGTACTAATCACCTGTGTGCCTTCAGTCTGAACATAGGAGCATTTGAAGAGTTAATGCCTTCACACAGGTGTGTCACAGGTAACAGAAGAATAATGAGATCAGGTAGACAGTACCTGGTTTTGAGCAGCCCTGAAGGGGGTGAAGAGTTATTCCTTGTTAATCATGGATATGAAACATCCTTCTTTTACCTAGTCTTACATAGTTTTAGGGCAATGCACCACACATTCCTCCTCTTAGAAAAGGGAGGAGACCACGAAGCATGCGGTGTTAATCACTTAACAATGGAATCTGGGACTATATTACATGAATTATACTGGCCATGTGTTTTTATAGTTTTTTAAGAAAAAAAAAATACTGTTGCAGTTATCCTGTATTAGCATGCTTTTGTCAAAGTAACATTGAATATCTTCTTTAACAATGTCTGTTGAATCAGACATAGACAAGGGTTGTTTCTGCAGACAGTATTTAAAAAGATGCGGTGGTCAAATGGAATTTAAAAAAAAACAAATTACAGCTTTATTTTGATTACAGAACACTACAAAATATTTGATAAAAGTCTGCTTCCAAGAGCAATATTCTTCTGAAAGCCTTTTCAATGCTGACTATTTATTTTTATATTTTATTCATCTGAGTGTCTTTTCTCATGGAACTCTTTTTATAGGTCTAGAAGTCAAATTGCAGTGAGAAGTCCTGTTTGCTCTTTGCAGACCTTTTTACAAATTCCAGGGCAGGAAGGCTGTTTATTTTTCCCACATCTGTTTTGTGCTCATCCTTTGTGGCATTGTTTGCTGGATGCTCTTCTTTCTTGCTTCCTCTGAAATGGGTAATTTGCACTGTTGCAAAACGGTGAAACTAAATCTGATTCTGCAGAGCTGTTGTGCCAATGTTTTTGTTTCAAATGGTGTTTTGTGTTCAGAAGCTATTTTAAATGGATTCTATAGAGCACTGATATTAAACTTAAAGTTACACATTTTAGTTTTACTCTGTAAAGTCATTTATTTTTTGCAGAGCCAGTTCAATATTTTTTTAAATGCTGATTTAATATTAGGTGGCCACAGATAAAAATTGACTTGTCATTACATTTTATGATAGCATATTTGAAAGATTATCTAAGATGCTCCTTATTTAGATTGTAGAAACCACACTTCTATCTGGAGTTTTACAGAAAAACTCCAAAATGTATGAGGGATCTGGCTGCACCTTCAGTGACTCATACTATTGTATCACCTCATTTACTACAAAGAGCCTGGTCAAAACTTCATCAGAAGAAATGTTTTATTTTCCTATTTTCTTTCATAGTATGTAGTTCATTGTGCTGGCTTGTCTTTAGTAATAGTCTAGACTGATAATCAAATACAACATGGCAAAGTCTCTTTTCATTTTTTTAAGGCACACCAGCCTTTCTGTCTTTAGTTTGGCAGGATGTCTGTACAGGTGCTCTAGAAAAATACATGAGTGAAAATTTACTTTGGTAAATTTTCAGTAAAATAAACTTCAGTAGTAATTTCATGCCAGAAAGACAGTTACAAGCCTATCAGGACTATCTGCAGGCCTTTCTTTCTTCCTAAACAATCTGTTCAAACCCTAGCTAAATTCCACCTACTAGATCACCTTCATCTTCCCTCTTTCTTTGCCTTTTTTTTTCTTCTTTCTTGGAAGTAATCCCAGGTATTGTCAAAATCATCCTTGTTTCATCTGATGCTTGAACCTCTGTTACTTTATGGAGGTTTTATAACTTCTGTTTCCTTCTCTATGGTGTACTTTATAGAATAGAATCTAATGAATGAGCTTCACAAGATTGTGGAGGCTTCAAGAAGTCTCTGTAGATTGTCTAATCCCATGCTACAGATTAACTCAAGGTCCATCAGAGCAGGTAACTGAAGGCTGTTTCCACTTGGGCTTTAAATGTCTCCAGCAATGGAGAGTCTGCAGCCTCTCTGGGCAACCTGTTCCAGCATGTGGCCACCCTCACTTCTCTTAAGCTGAAATATGGTTTTCCTGTACTTTGATTTGTACCCATTGCCTCTTGTTCTTTCACTGTGTACCCCTGAGAAGAATCTCGCTCAGTTTTCCTTACTTGGGATGGAAGCACATCATTTATATGCATGAAGTAGTTACACATGTTGAGATATTGCTGAGACTTTTCCTCCTCAGGGTAAACAGTCCCAGCTCTCTCAGCTTCTTTCAGTGTGACAGGTGCTTCAATCTGCCTCCTTAGTCATCTTAACAGTTCTTCCCTGGATGTGGTCCAGTATGTCCCTGTCTCTTGTAGTGGGGAGTCCAGCACTGGGCACAGCTCTCCAGATGTCTCACCAGTGCTGACTGAAGGACCACATACTTTGACCTGCTGGCAATAATCTTATGGTTACAGTGCAGGATGCTGTTGGCCTTTTGTGCAAGGGCACATTGCTGGCTTCATTTAATTTCTCACTCACCTGCACCCTAGGCTGTTCTCTGTGGTGGTTCTTCCAACCGGTGTTTCTCCAGTGTGTGCTGGTGCATGGTGTTATTCTTCTCCAGGTTCAGGGCTTTCCATTTCCCTTTTGTTGCCCTTCCCAAGTTTCCTTTCCAAGCAATTCTTCAGCCTTTCCATGTCCTGACAGGCAATGCACACATCTAGTGCATCAGTCATTCTTTCCAGTTTTGTATCATCTGCAAATATGCTGAGGGTGCAGTGTGTCCCATCTTCCAGGTTATGAATGAAATTTTGAACAGTACTGGTTCCATTACTGACCCCTGGAGTATATCACTTGTGACTGTTCTCCAAATGGACTTTGTGTCCCTGACCACAGCTCTCTGAACTTGGCACTTCAGGCAGTTTTTGGTCCACCTCGCTATCTACTTTTGTAGTCTGTACTCTTATCAGTTTGTCTATGAGGACAACCATTATGAATGGCAGTGTCAGAAGCTTTACTGAAGTCAAGATAAACATCTGCTGCCTTCCCCTCATCTGCCAAGTTCCTTATTCATTGTAGGAGGCTACCGGGCTGGTCAGGTGTCATTTTCCCAGTGTTAAATCCATGCTAACCACACCTGGTCATCATCTTGTCCTTACTGTGTCTAGAATAGAAATAGCTTCTGTTTTGTCCTATTGCCTTCCCAGGCATTGAGATGAGACTTCCTAGCCTGCAGTTTCCTGGCTTTTACTGTGTTTTTCATGCTTTTTATTTCTGTAGGCAGAATTAATAAGAATAATGACCAATTTCTTATAGAAATATCCTTTCTGTTGAAACAGTAAGGAGTACAGAAAATAGGAGCTTTAGTTTCTGTCTTTTCTTTGTAGTGAAAAAAAGCTTTAAAAAGGCAAAGTGAGTGTAGACTTGACAACACAAAAAACTATTCTGCATAATGTAGGGAGAATCGATTTGGGTAGCAGAGGAGTGTAGTAATTTTGGACTTGACATCAAACTCAATGGAGAAGAAATTGAAGGACAGAAAATACCTTAGGTTTCAAGTAATGTATGCTAGTTCAATGTAGTAGTATAGTTGAGAAATATTTTTCACTGCTTCCTACACAAATAAGAAACTGAATTTGCAGTAATGTCCTTCTACTGTTCAGAATTCTTTTTTCTTACTAAAGCAAATATTTAATTTATATTTGAAATGAAATGGGGAATAACTTAGATGTCTTTTTTAGCTGGTCACTATTTAACCTGGAAGATGGAAGTCCTGCTTAAGTTGTTCTTGACCTGGGGAAAACCTTCTTGGAAATCCAAATGCTGTAAGAACAGCCTTGAACTTCTCAGATTCCAGTTATTACTCATATAGTTGGTAAACTTGATATTGTTAGGCTTAATAAGATTATGAGTAATTTGACTAGAGAAATTCTCTTTGCAGAGAATTCTTAATGGAAAAACTGGCACAATCTTTTGCTGAGCTCTTAGTTCTTGGGCTTTCCTCTCACTTGATGACATGCAAGTCGCATTCACAGACAGCAGTTGCCAGATGTGTTGAAGTTCAGCAGATTGTGGCTTTGGACATGGGTGCACAAATATCTTCTGCCTTTTTTTGTAGAAAAGTAGTGATCTGCCTTCCTTTCAAATGTAAGTCTAAGCTCTCGATAATTTCTGTGTTGAGGCAATAGGATTCACTTACTCTGTCTGTTATTCTGACCCTATATATGAGAGTCAGATTTGGCCCTATATATGGAGGGTGAGATTTTTAGGACATCATACTTAAACCAGCCCATGGAGATGATTTGGGTGCTGTGCACTAGCTTTCTGTTTTGAGCTACTTGGATATTTTTGTTGGTGGCCTCTGTATTTCCTGAGCTCATAAAGCCTGAACTGATGTTACATCTTCCCAGAGAATACATATCCCTGTAACATCTTGGAACTACTTAAGGAGCATTGTGGGCTCAGTTGTAAGTAGAAAGTGCTCCGTTTTGAACATGCAGAGGTTTGATTACTGACGTGTTCTTTTATTTTAAATTGAAATGTAATGTAAACAGGCTTTTATGCTTTTAAAGTTTATGTATATATTGCAAATGAGCTTCACTGAGCTGTTGCATGCTATTTTTGAGTGGATGTAGTAGTAATTTCCTTTGCTGACAAACAGAAGGTGTGGATATGCTCCTTTGAAGAATACAATTTCTAAGCTGTATGGTGCTATGTGCTACTATGTGCAGATAATGTATTTACTTCTCTTGGCTAACTTTTAAGGAGGAATTTTAAAAAAATAATTCTGCTGTTAGTAATCTTATGTGAGTTGGAAGCATTCAATCCTTGTTCCTGAAGCAGTGGTGGCAGAATAAAATGCATCTGTGCCTGTATTTAGAGTTTTGGAAGGTTCTCATTCTCTATGCACCCAATGGGATAGGCTGTTTCTAATTAAAGAGCACAGCTGATTTTTAACTTACTTGCAGCTTTTAACTTCAATCAGTTCTCAAGTTATCTTTGAGGGCTTCTTTTTTTCTACAGGGTCTAAGGGCAGAATTGCATCACTTGAACTAAAACCCATTTGAAAATTACTTAGGTGGGACAAAATAGCAACCTTCTAGTACTTGTGAGGTGGTTATGAAAAAGCTCAAGCCAGGCTCATTGTTATGGTAAGCCAATAAGCAAAAATCAAAGTGGGAAGTGTAACTGCACGTAAGGGCAAAACTTCTTCACTGTGAGGACAGTCAAGCACTGGAACAACTCATTTTCCCAGAGAGGAGCTCTACAGTATCCTACACCTTCTCTGGCTGTATGTAGTTGATATAGTGGTATCAGAAACAAGTTACACTGAAGGCTGTAACAAGTCTGAAACAAATGGGTATGAATTATAGCAGTTGCAGATGATTACCCAGTGCAATCAAGATTTTTTTTCCCCCCTTCCTCCTCCATGCATGATTGCTACTGGATCATAGTTATTGTGGTGTGAAAACTTGAGACAGACATCAGGATAGATTTGTGGCATGGCCAAACTTCAGTGGGTTAGGATATGTTGCTACTGGGAACGTAATGTGCTCTCCCTGCAGTGTACCTGTATCTGTGGTTACCTACATATATTCTGGCTGTATGCAGAAGATGAGTAAAATGCACATATATACCAATTGCAGCTAAAATAGCCTGTTGTTCAGAACCACTAGCTCAAATCAAGCCACATTTTTTTGCTTACCTTAATGTTGTCTGCTTCAAAGAGTTACTTATTCTTTGTCAGGTCTTACTTTTTACCTGCCTGTTGGTATTGAGCTTCTTTTAATGAGTATTTTCACATGCTCATTTGTCAAAGGTATTTTTTTTGTCCTTAAATTCTTTTGTATACTTCTACCATCATTTTACTTTGAAGATGATTTTCTAGTCTTTACTGTGTCTAGAAGACTGAGCTCTGGGAGTTTTAGACTGAAGTATTTGAAATACTTTGTATGCTTTAGGTAGTACGTGAACTTTGCTTGAGTTCATCATGAAAAGCTCAAAAATTTACCTATGAAAGTTTGCCCAATCTCTTTCTAGGGATGCATTCAGCAACAGAAGAAAAAAATTATGTATATTTAAATTGCAACTTGAAAGGATTGTATGATATTGATGCCTCATCAGTTTATTTCTGGACACTACCAAAGGACTTTACAGTCTGAGTTATTACAATGTTAGAAGGGATTCTTTGGTACATTTTCTGTTGCTCCCACCACTAATGACTCATCATCTCTGAGCTCTCTGCTTGAGAAGTACAAACATTTGGAGCTCAGTTGGAAAACTGAATAGTTACAATATGGAATATCTGTATGTATCTCAGTATGGAATACCTCATCACTGTGAAGCTTCAGTGCTTCACTTTGAGCTTCTTGCCAGTTCTGGGAGAGCAGTTCAGTTGGTGAAACTGAAATTTCTCTTCTCGCATTGCCCAAGGGGAAACATGGCCTGCTCGGTAACTGTGCTAAGTATCTGCCACCACACTGAAAGAAGGTGTGATGGAATGTTTACAGTTGTTTTTTACTCAAAGTACCTGTAGTTCTTTTAAACCTACAGTCTTGTATTCCATGATCCACTATGCTTACCATGGGTTTCAGCTTGAGAGAGAAAGGGGATCATATCTTTTTCATTCATTCTTGTTGCAGTATATTTGTGTGTTCTGGATAGGTATTTCAGACAAAATTAAGCATCAGGTCACCTGAAAAAGTGGAACTGTTGGGGGACCATGTAAAATAGTGAACCATTTTAAAATAGTAATGTATTTTCTGGACTCCTTGTGTGGCTCTTTCCAAAGATTACAAACTCTTCATGGTGGCTGTTGAATGGGAAACTGTTGTGTGCTGTGATACTATGCTGTTGTTTCAAACTTGCTCTGCATACTTTTTTCCCATTCACTTACGTTTTCATATAGTTTTTTTAGACAGAACTACCTACTGTAGTCTTGAATGATGTATTTCAGTGAAGCCTAGTTCATAAAATCTCCGTATAGAAAACTCAGTCTTTTAAAAGCATCTGTTGTAAGTTGTTCGATGTAAAGAGTAGCTGAAGTCTCTTTCTGAGGTATAGTGAAAGCTGTATTTCCCATTATTGCCTTCATGAAAATTAGTAGTGTTTTATCTTCTTGGTCACAGGCAATAAGGAATAGTCAAATTTTGGTAGAGAAAGCCTAGTTCTAAAAGAATATTCAGTGGGTGGTATAAAGCTATTCAAAGTAAAATATAGAAAATGCAGGATTCATAAGGGATCAGTAATTTAACTTGCGTATTCCCTCAATCTATATAGTGCTCAAAGAACAAAGTCTTTAGTCTTGTGAAAGGCAAAGTAAAATGGTGTGTTGAAACACTAGTTTGAAGTTCCAAGCTCATGGGATAGAAACTGTTGAGACATGAGGGTAGTACTATTTATTGCCAGTTTATTAGTGCAACTTGATTTATTGTCCATAACTTAGATTTGAAAGTCTGTAGAGTGGCAGATGTGTCAGTATGTTAAAGGCATACTCAGCTGTGTGGGGTATGTGAACTCCAGGTAATAACTGAAACTTCTGATCAAAGTAATAACTCTTCATATAAGATGTTAAGTAGCAGAGCAAGTGTTTTGCCTATGAAGTAGGCAACTCCTTCTGAGTTATCCTGTGTGTCCTTGTAAGGCTGCTGTTGCATTTAGTGAAAGGCAGCCTGCCTGATGAACTTAGTCATCAATTAATATTATGTCATTCTACTAGAGAGGCTTTTATTTAATATATGAATCTTCTACAAAAATACAGATATTGAGTAATTTCATTGCCCTTTCAGTAACAGCTCATCATTATTTTCTAGTGTCCAAACTTAAGAGAGTTATTAAGTATCAGATTTTTTGTCCTGAAAAGCTGATTAGAAACTGACTTTTTAGTCTTTACTCTGCATGCTTTTTCATGTGATTTTGTATCTGTAATTATGGACTTAGAGGTTTAAGTCTCTGTTTAGCTAAGAGAAGCAGTGAATGAATTTTCTATTTCTTTTTTTACTTATCATTTGTTCATTTGTTTCAGTTTCAAAATTTTGTTGGATTGCAAATATAACTTAGTTTAAAACAATTCTCTTCTACTTCAGTTTTGTGGTCTTGGCATATACTTTTATACATAAATATACTAAAGGTCAGAAAATTTCTGTTTTTAAATTATTTTATTTTGAAAATGCAGTAGATGCAGAAACAGTAAAATGTATCAATTTCTTGTATTTATGAAGGGATGGTTTTCTTCTTAATAGTGTTCAAATCAGAAGTCTTCCAGTAGTCATTAATTTATAGCTCTTTCTTTTATATTGAAATTTTTAACTCTATGAATTTTGACATCTGACTTGCAAGATCACAATCTAGATTTTTTGTTGTTGTTGCTGGATTAAGATTTTTTTCCTAAATATTAAAATGCATTAATTTAATTATTTTTTCCTAATTATTAAAATGCATTGTTAATCATTGTCACTCTCTTACCCCAGTAGTCTTTAATTTTCTGTTTCTTTCACTAAGTTTTTTTTAATCTCTAAATGTGTGATTTAAGTTTCTTATGCTTACAGAAATCAGGATTTCTGATGCTTGGCTAACAGAAGGGAGCCTGACATTAACACTGGAGAACTGGATATCTAGAACTCAAAAAGCTGACTGCCTATGATTTGAAGTGTAGTAGCAAGCCTCTGTGTGCATAAAAATAATTCTCAGATTATTTCACTGTCATCAGTAGTCACGCTGAGCTTTAAAGGAGGAAAAACTAAGTGACGCACTAAACCATGGAGCTATGTAAAATTTGGTTTTGAGTGTCTCTGTGTATCTACTTGGGAAATTCTGGAAAAACCTTTAAACTGGAAAAGAGTATTATATGGAACAATGCTTATGAGAAATTAGCCCAGAGAGGCTAAACAGGCTTAATTATTTAAGTTCAGCCCTAAGACTAGCAAACAGGAAAATCTGAGCCTTTATGAAATTCTAAAACTTAATTTTCCAAGACTGATGCCCAGAATATTTTCTTCACCTTGTGGATTGTCTTGGTAGAAGTTTATTGATGTCGTGTAACCACTGTAGCAATTATATGTATGTATATGTGCAATATATATCAGATAGTCCCACGCAGTCTGGTTTCCACAAGTGCCTTGAATTGTTAAGAGATCGTGCATTGCAAACTGTGGCATGTGATAAATTTTATGGGACAGAGCACTTTTTTTCTAGTAGGTTGCTTTGCTTGAAGGCGCGGGGTGGATGTGGTGGATGCTTAAAAACAACCAAAAACCTGTTTTGAAGTTGACTTCATGATTGGGATGACTGTATGCCCCAGGGCTGTCACTTGCACACGGCAGAAAGAATAATCTGCATTGTATGTTTAGAAAAAACCATGAAGATAGAATATATTTGTCTTGGCTGGTGGTTGTTCTGTTGTCTATGGGTATAGTACAGAAGGCTTTCACCTTGTCACCTCAGTCTGAGCAGCTGTGATCCTGGTCAGCATGAGAGAATCTTGGTGAGAATCTTCACAGACAAATGGGCACCTTCCAGACTTCAGTTGCAGTTTTTTCTGCTGTACATTGTCTTATGTACAACTGGTCGGGTTCTTTTTTTTAATTTAGCTTCCTCGGAGTTCTATCTTTACAGTTAAAGAGAAAAAAACATCCTTGTAATGCCAAATATAAGCTGTGACTCCTTGGGGTTTTTGACTTGTTTTTGATCAGCGTTTCTGTAACAGCTTCCTTTGCTTTTTAAAATTTATATAAATAGGTTATATGGATCTTTGGACATAATATTATCTTGTTACTGAAAATGTATACATTTGATACATGCTCCCTTGAACCTTTTCATGGTCACAAAATGTCTATCTGCTCCATTATACTAAAAGGAAGGTAGAGTGGGTAGGGAATGGAATTGCTGATTTTGTATTTTTAGGTTTCATGTTGTTTATGCAGGATGGAGTCCTGACTTAGTGATTGGTTCACATTGCAGAGATTCAAAATCTTTCATAAAATAGGTAATATGGTCTGTAGGGGGAAACCAGAAAATGTAATTAGTCCATGGTAAATTTACTACTGGACCATGTCTCCGCTAATGGACCTTTCTGGTCTTTAAAATCAGCTTGTTACAGCACTGGGATTCCAACTCAAAGTGGTTGCATTGCATGGCTGTAGCATTTGTAATTTAACACAACTTTTTCTTTTTCTTTCCAAAGGCGCCTAAACAGAAATAACCTCCAGTTGCTTTCTGAGCTGCTCTTTCTGGGGACACCGAAGTTATATAGGCTGTAAGTAGGCATGGCCCAATAACTCTTTTTTGGGAAAATTTGGATTTGGTCTGTTATTTTGTCTTGCTTTAGAATTTTTATCTTTTGCCTCACATCAGGCTAAAATGTCTTGGAACATCATAGGTACTTTGCTTAAACTGAGTACTTTTTTTGACTGCTTTGCAACATTTTTTTTTTTAATTTTATATTACATCTAGGTCAGATACTGATACTTGTATGAGAATATTGTCATTTTTCCCACTTCTGTAAGGAAGTTTTTCTAAAAGAATACTTTGATTTTACTTTTCTCCTGTTTGTTTTTGGTTTTGTTTTTTTTAATTTTTTGTGTTCTATGGACTAAAAAATGCCTGTGGAGGTTCTGACCCAGATATACAGCACTATGTATAAGCACTTTGGTTTTGTGATGTTCTGCTTTTATGGCTATACACACTTGGCCAGAAAAATTATAGCATTGGTGAATGCTAGGTCTGTAAAGAAGTCGTGTGTCCCTTCACAGAGCAAACAAAGCTAGTAACTCAAGCTCTGGGAAGAAAAAATGATGAAATGCTTTACCTTAAATAAAAATGACAACAAATCAGGGAACAAGTGTTTTGTTTGTATTACTTGGTTTGATAATGTTTTACTCCAGGCACTATTTTAAAATACATGGTTTGACCCATTGTCCTTTTTTAAGAAGCCACTTAATTCTGTTGCAATTGAAATGTGGAATAAAGTTTACAATCTTGTTTATTCAAACAAAATAAATTGTAAGGTACTTTTCAGTTACAGTATGTGTTATGGAAGGGGATAACACAACATGCTTAAGTAGGCTTTGGCAAGGTTGTACCAGTTCAGCCTGTTTCAGTTTAGATACATGTTTGATATATTTCTTCAGACTCGAGGTGAGATTTCTACTGTTGAAATTGCTGGTTAATACTGGGTTTCATCACTTGTGTGCTTGGAAGAAGAGAAGTGAAGTTAGAGGAAAGTGGTATTCCTCTTGTTTCCACTTTAGTATATGGAATTATTTTTGAGAATGAATGTGATGCTTTTATTTTTAATTGATTTTTATTTTACTATTGTGAAATAATAGTTTTTCTCCCTTCTTATAGCAATATACACTAGCAAAGTGAAAATTACTCCTATTATTGTAAACATTTATCTTTGTATATTTTGTTTCATTGCCTTAGATGTGTACTTTGTTTCCAGGAATTCCCTGTAGATGTAATAAGTTGTTAAATGACTAGGCCAGAAAGCTGCTGAAGGCTTTTTTCCTGACAAACAAAAATATTTTGCTCTTCTATAATATTATAATATATTCAAATATGGTATTATATATTAACAATTGAGTCTCTTATAATTTCCATCAGCTGGGATAAAGACATTACTTCTATCAGGAAGGAAATGAAAGGGATTTATGATCATTTTATTATTCCACCTACAGTGTAATGGTTGCTACCTAGATTAATATAAAATAGAAATGAGTCATAATTTGCAGGCAAAAAATGGATACACACTTCAGTCAAAATCATATTTGAATATATTTATTTCAGAATTGTGTATTTGATAGGTGCTAGTCCTAAATCTATAATGTCCTTTGACATAAAGCACACAACTGCTCATAGCATATATGGAGGAAAGTAAGTGATCACTGGCTTCACAGTATTAAATTTCCTCTGCCTAGGGGTTATTGTTGATCAGACCATGAAAGTGAATGTCTGGTTATAATGTATTCATGTTTAAAAGAAAATATGAATGATAGTGAAAAACTACAGCTGCTTAGCACTAAATTTATAATTAAAAAATGCCAGGCCAACAAATTCACTGATGTTACTTGAATGTTTCCAGTCAGTTTCAAGATAATATGTAGCTTGTTCCCTTTGAAGAGTATAAAGTGATTAGGTTTTTTACATGTATCACTGTATATGCTTAGATTTACATCCGAATAAATATTTTTCTAAGGAGAATTAAAGTTCTCTGAACACAATCGATAATGTATATATATTTTGCCTAGTGTTTAGTATTTATTTTTGGCATTCAACAGCTAATCAAACAATATATGTACTGCAAGGTTTCAACATACTTATGAGCTCCTGTGAATAATAATTACCATTTGACCCTTGGCTGTAAATGAGATGCCAGGTGAAGAAGCACATATGCTTGTTGTGTAGACTAAATGCAATATAAAAGAAAGAGGTTACACTGTATATGAATTATGATTCGACACAGTTGGTTGCCGCCAGCGGCCAGCTATGCTTTCCCTTTGCTGTCTGCTCCAATTTCTCTTTGGACGGGTTGAGAGAGCACTGCGTGTTCAGGTCAAGATGTTTGCCTAGAAATAGTAGTACAGTTGCAGCTGTGTTTGCTGGAGCAGGAGACTAGTTTAAATAGCATTACCATTTATCCAGTCCATTAACAGAACTCTGTAAAATAATACCAACTCTGCATAAACTACAGGACAGTGTAATAAAATTACAAGCACTTGTTGACAGATGGGAAGTGTAAGTAAAGGAAAGCAATAGGTTGAGAATTTAAAAGAGACAGTGCATTATTTTCTGTGTCTAAAGACACCTAATTTCAAAGTTAGTTAAATTATTTTTCAGGCTACTTTCTTTCCAGTTTAGCAGTCTTCCAAGAAATCCCCTGGAACTAGTTAAAGTGGATATTTTTAGTGAAAACAGAAACTGATTTTCCTATCTACAAAGCTGTTTTGACATAAATATTTCAGTAGGAAGTAGTTAATGCTAAAAATAGTATGAAGAGTGCTGTAGGGTATATCAATCTTACCTTGCAAGCGATCTCTCAAAGCACAACGTACGTGAACCTCTGTTTTGATGCGATACCATTAAAATAAAGGTGCTGTTTGAAATCCCCTGGGATAATAAAAGTTCTTGCTCAACAAGTAAGTATTCTAGTATTCCTGAAAGGAGCATTCTTTGGTGACCTGTATGCCCACTCATGCTATGTTGTGTAGCGTCAGGGATGGTACCTTAGCACAGAGAACGACCACAGCCTAGGGAGTGCTTATCTGAGGCAAATAGATTTTGACTGCTTACTTTGGCTGGTTAGATCACAGTTCATTGATTGCTGTTTGCTGCAGGATACTGAGTGCTGGACCCAAGCTGTCTGAAAAATCAGTTTTAAAAAATACCTTTATTAATCAGTGGCATGTAAAGGTTATTGAATTACATGCACAAAGCTTGTCCCTTTTGATTTACATTTCTTGTGCTTGGAATGTGGTTAAGTTTCTTTACTGAGTAATATCTGGGTAAGTTAGGCAATGTTGGCCTTGAAAAAGAATCAACCTTTGTAGTGAATGTACTCTTATATATGTTTTTCTTTAATATGCGTACTTGAAGGTGCGAGTACACTGTGAGTATTTCTCCTCTAAAGGGAAAAACCTCCAAAACTTAATGTAGTCTGATCAGTAAGCATCAATTTTGAGATGTCTGTTAGTCACTAAAAAAATTCCTACAGCAAATAATTATAGGGAAGAAGTACTAAACATCAAAAAAACCTTCAAAAAATTATCTTAGCCCAGAACAACAGCAGCAGCAGCAGCAACAAAACATGCCGTACGGGGGGCCATTGCAAAAATTCCTCCTGAATTAATTTCTGCCAGCTATGATTAAAGTGTGTAGTACTAGATGTGTCAGACACCATAGTTCTCTGCTTCATTTTACTCTTGGCCTCTTTGGCCCCTGCCACAATAAATCGCACAATGGTTAGGCAGGAATTGCAGGTTGCAGTTGCCAGGGTTACCGTTGTCCGGCCGGACGACATCATTACTCATCCCGGCCGGCAGCCCCAGCCCGCGGCCGCTCCCGGCGCGGGGAGCCGCTGGCCCGGGAGCTGCTCCCGCCGGCTCTCGCTCCTGCTGCTGGAGGTGCCCTTTGCATCACCTGCTGAGCGTTGCTTTGCTTTTACCTTTGCCGAGAGAGGAAAAAAGGAAAAAAAAAATACGCAAAACAAACCACGTCAGATAGGAAAGGAAAAAGGTAGTAAGATGATGCATGTAAGGTGCTAGACCAAGGACTTTAAAATATTTTTACGTGGTGGACTCCCTATTGTTAAGGTGTAATTTATGAATTTGTCATACTTCTTTTACACGGTAATCATGGTAAGGGAGACTGTGGTCATAATTTTGTAGAAAAGACACTTACCTTCAGTCTGAATCCATTTTAACAACTCAATAGAAAAATCGCTCATTAGAAGAATGCTCGTTATCTCTAAGCCTCTGAAATATTCCAACTGTAAACAGCTGCTCTGGGTGTTACATCCAATGAGGAGCAAAAAATGAGTTTCCCCTTTTGAAAAGGCAATATTGAAGACTTTTTCTCCTTTTGAGAGTAGATTGTTAATGGAACTGCTGTCAGGTAAGCGCAGTGGGTTGGTTTTCACTGTGCTGCAGTAACAATACTGTGTGCTCCACTTTACTGCAGAGGTGGGCTAGATGGACAAAAATTTAAGAAACATTTATTCAAACGTGAATTATGGAGCCATCTTGTTGCTATATCCTCCCCAGGATCGTGTGTTGAGGTATTTTACTCATTTGTTTGCATTTTTATTATTTGTTATGGTATATTCTAACAGCATGCACACAAGGCAACTCCTTTTTTTTTCTTTCATGTGATAGAATTAAGTCTTATCATTTTAGGGCTAAATGGAAGCAAGTAAGTCTACATTGTATCAGTCTGGCTTGTGTTTTGACTTGTATTTTTTTTACCACAGTTGCTTAGTTCAGGTACAAGAATGTTTGAATTGTTTTAACAAGCCAATTAAGTTCAGTTGGCAGGAATATAGTAATTCTACTGCTAGTTAGTTTTTAAATACTAGCATTATTTTGTTAGCACCACTCTTGAACTGTAACTATAGTTCTCAGAGTGTAACTATATTTCAAAACTACCATTTAGTGAAGACATACTGTGTATTAATATAGGTATAAATG
Source organism: Acrocephalus scirpaceus scirpaceus (assembly GCA_910950805.1). Lineage (NCBI taxonomy): Eukaryota > Metazoa > Chordata > Aves > Passeriformes > Sylviidae > Acrocephalus > Acrocephalus scirpaceus. The sequence continues at coordinate 29,122,635 of OU383778.1, read as the reverse complement.
AGTATACAGTTTTAGCTTTGTGGTATTGTAAGCCAGTAATAAAAAGAAATCTTTAATATGTGAGTAATTACTAATCTTTTTTGCAGTCTGCAAGCACACTTATTGGTTTGCTACATCACTACATTTTTGCTAACAAGAGTTCTTATTGCCACAGTATGGAATGTTTTCAGGGTGAATGTGGTCCCTTAGGCTGCATGGCCACTGCCAGTTACTTTTCTGAGAGTTTATTTTTGTATAATCCCAATAGGTAGACAGACAGGCCTATCTAAAAAATAAAATAATTAGTGTGTATTAAAAATATACTTGTTAAGGTTCATTACCTGTAAGAATAAACCAAATTAACTGAGAACATGTTACCTCTGTGCTAGGCTTGTAATACCTGTTCTGTGGCATTAATTTCTGGCATGGAAAAATTAGGAGAAAAACTTCTGAGAGACATTATAAACACTGTTACTTCTGTTACCTGCTCATTTTTAATGTAAAGACAGAAGGGAACTGGGAGCTCAAATGCTTTATGCAGTTTGACTTGCATGTTTGCCTTTTTTCTGGTCCTACCACCACTTACTTCTACCTTAAGTTTTAATTCTCTGCTTTAATGTTTCAAAATTGAAAATTCTGTCATCTCAAGGTACTGAATAACACAAAAAACACTACTGTAGCTTTGCTTCAGGCATAAGCCTTAATGATATGGCAGGATGGCATTTTAGAAAATTTTGGACGTGTCACAAAAATGCTTACAATTCATCAGGTGATTGATTTTTTGAGCAAAGAAACAAGTATTGCTTATATGCATTTGGTGTACTTGCAGTTGCTATATCCTAGCAACAGCAAGCATTCAGCCTTAGAGTCAGCTGAGTGGAAATGTTGGTAGAACCAGAAAGAACTTTTGAAATGTAGTCAGAAAAATAAAAGTAAAATGAATTATCTCTGTGCCATTATTGGACTTTGAACTTCACTATGTTTCTCTTCCTACCCTTTGTTACAGAATCTCTTAATCTGTTGGCCTTTCCTGAACTATGCTTTCTTTTGGATTTGTGTGTCACCTGGTATGGTGCTGTGCAAAAAAAAAAAAGATGTACCAAATATCCAAGTGAATTGTTGTTACTAGAAGTAATTGTACGAGATTTTTAAAATTGGAAACAAGCTATTTTATTGTGAAATGATACTCTTAATATGTTTATATTTTTTAATTATAAAGAGATAATTGGAAGCTGTCTTTGAATTATGGTTGAATTTGCCTTTATTTCTTTAATTATAAAAACACAATTTTATTCGATTTTTATAAGTGGTATTTCTTTTGCTATGGGATAAAATGGCAAATTGGATGGCTGGGGCTGTAAATTATTTCTCATCTGGGCAGGTCACTAACTCTTTATGTAAGCTGCATTAATAAGTGATATAGATGACTAATTTCAGAAAAAAGGCACCTATAGGGTTATCCAGGCATTGGACTTTTATCCTTATGGGTCCCTCCCAGCTCAGGATACTGTGATTGTGTTAGAAGTATAATTTTTCAGGTTTTTTATTAGAACACTCCCAAACTATTCAGTCACTTTTAACCTTAATTTGAAATTTGTTAAACACAAAGCAAACAAAAATATGACTTACAGCAATTCTTCCTGACCAATGTAAATATCTGTGTTTTTTAAATTTTTTTTTATTCTGTTAGCTGCTGGCATTTAAATATGTCTAATGTGAAAACATGAATCATAATAACTACGCAAACCGTTGCTCTACTTAAATAGTGTGGTGGTATTCAGAGTTTGTGAGAGGTCTACTTTAGCTGTTGTGATTTTGGTACTTTGATACCAAACATAAATAATTATCTTCCATGTCTTCGTCAGCATCATAGCAGTTAAAGTCGAGAATTGTGTTTGAATACAAAAATAAAAGTGCCTGGTTTTGGATCACCTGTAAGCATATTCATGTTCGGTCTGAATCAGTCCCTGCATTGTTCCTGGAGGGTTGACCTTGAAAGCTTTGTTAAATTATGATACAGGAAACCATTTAGTCAGGAGTTAAGCAGAGAACTGAAGCTCGGTGAAGGAAGTAATGAAAAGTAAAAAAAGCATGTCAGAGGAATTGCCATTATTATGTGGTGCAGAAATACGGTGTGAAATGTTATAAAGAGGACATCTGTAACTCTTGGCTTGTGCAGAGTAGACATTTAAGTGCAGCCGTGTCATCTTGATTAAAAAAAAAAAAGAACAGAAAAGAGGAATAAATCAAGCCAAGGGAAAATCTGAAAGTATAGAGGCTTGTCCCTGTGATGGTAGGTTTCTTCTACAAGTGGAAGATTAAAGCCTAAAGTAACTGAATAGCTGAGAAAAGTCCAAAGAAAAGTTGATTGCTTCCCCTCCAAGAGTTCCAATTGATTGAAAAAAGCCTAATTTAAAGTTCTGTTTGTTCTGTGTCTTAAACCATCAGAATTTTCTTTTAGAACTGGGGGAATGCTCTGGAAGAGAAAGAATCCAAGGATAAAAAGTCATTGCAGGCCAACAATTGTTCCTAATCCTCACAAAATGCTGGAGAAATTAAATTTATTCTTTATTGCTCAAAGTGTTACCTAGGTCACTGGGCGATGGGAAAATTGAACTGGAAGTCGAGTAGGCACAATCTTTGTTTTGTGTCTAGATGCTTAACCTTAGACACGACAAGGCATCTTAGTGTGTTGTGGGAACTTGGTTCAGAGTATTAACACCAGGACGTTTATTACCCTGGATTTATAATGGGCTATGCTGTCAGCAGATGAAAATGTTGTGTTTACATTTCAGTGTTAAATGATCATTTAATTAACACCTAAGAGAGGAAAAAAAAAAAAAAAAAACCTTGTGAAATTCTTAGCAGCTTTTATTGTTGGTTTCCTTGGAGGTTTTAATATCCAAGTTATGCTGTGGTTGCTTCTATAATACAGCTAGAAGAGACATTTATGAAAGCAATCAAGAGGGACAGATAGTTTAACCCCTCTTGACTCTTCATCCTGAATGTTGATTTATATAGCATTTTAAATGTATTGAATTTGTTTTAAGGCTTCTTTAAAGTTACTCACACAGCATTCAATATTTTTCCATTTAAAAATATTTCCCAAAGTGCACATTGTTGTAAAGAGCGTAGTTTTTCTTAGAAAATAACTAATGTATATAGTAATGGATATAATTTATCAACAAAAATTTTACTGTCGTTAAAAAAAATAAAGGTTTTTTTTGCCAAATTCGTGTAAATGTTCTTGATAAGGATAAACAAGCTTCTATAAGAAAAAACAAAAAGGTAGTTTGAAACAGACATCATATCCTGTTCTGATTCCAGCAGCTACTTTCTGAGTTCTTCAAAAAGAATAGGAAATTGGCAAGGGACAGAACATTACTACAAAATTGCGTATCCACTTTACCCAGCACAGATCCACTTCCATATGTTCTTTTGTATCAAAGTCAAGGCTATCTAAAAGATTTAATTTGCTCTGAGTCCTTCATAATGCTTTTTGTTGTAATTTTGATCTACAAATGCTTTCTGCAGTAATGTTGCCCTAGAAAGCATGTTTGAATAGGGTTTTGCATCCTAGATCTAGTGCTAGATGAAATGCTCTTTGTTAAAAAGTGGATGCTTTTCAACTGATTTTGTTTTGTTTTGTTTTTACAAACACACTGTAGTAAAAATTGAAATTACATATAGGTTTAGAGATTGGGGGGGGTTGTTTATTATTTGGTCTTTGCTGAGGGAATAAACTGCACAATTTTAAAGAATGTTAAGAGAATAATAATAAAAAGCCCAGCACAGCTGAAGTCAGTTATTGATGATCCACAAATTTTATTGTGTTCTTTTTGTTTTTCCTGATGATCATATCCTTCTCACATGTCAATAACTGAGTTAAAAACCACAGATGGAATCTGCTGATACAGTAGATGTTCCTTTTTTTTTTTTCAAGGAACTGATATAAACCATCTAAAACTTCATGAAAAATTACAGCTGCAGTGAGACTTCTGTCTGCCAGTGGGATCTTAATGTTGTTCAAACTTCTTTGAATATATGTATTAAGTTGAAATTTAACATTCATATAGAGTCTAGCATTTGCTTTTGTCTCAAATATTTAAGCATTTAAAGTTAAAACAGTGTATTGCAATTTCAGTCTTTTGTTCAGTGTTTTTAACTGAAAAATAATCCTGCAAGATCCATTCCTTAACTGACACGTTGGATGAAGGAGCCTTAGGATACGCTTAGGATAGATAAGAAAGGCTTACCCTGCGCTATGCGAAGCTTGCTCTCCTCTCAGTCCTGGTAGGGCCTGTAGGTTTGCTGTGCTGGGGAGTGATTAAGATGAGCAATGCATGTAGGAAGACTTAGGCTACGCTTTGTACACGCAGACCAGAAAACTTCAGCTGACACTACCCTGAATTGGTTGGGACTTGGAGGCCTGGTGGGAAGGTCACATACATTATCTAAGTACCAATTAAAGGGACTCTCATTATGGCAAGGGAAGTGCCAATGTACAAAGTGCAATACTTGGTTGTGGAGAAGAACTGAAGCCAGGGGTGCAGTGATGAACAGCCCAGACTGTTGTCCTGATCCTCATAGCTGTTGTAAGGGTACTTGGAGCCAGGGCTGGTGGTTTTCCTTGGGAAAGGCTGCTAATGAATGCTGAGCGAGGTTTATTCTCTCCCTCAGACACTTGAGAGGCCTGCTCTGCTAATGGCTGTTCAGACCCACCTCATGGGGAATAAAGCTGGGACTTGCATGACTCTTTTCATCTTTACAGCCAAGCCCAGGTGCAGGCTCTCCCTGGCTCAAGGGTGTTTAAAGGACCACACTCTGAAGGCTTCTTTCCAGGGCCCTTAGTCTTTAGGGGGGAGAAACAAGGGGCTGAACTGGGGGGGTAATTCTTTCAGTTAAGCACTCCTTGAGGATTTTCAGAGTACCATGTATAAGAGAGAAAAATCTTGGCCTCTTTTCATTTCTTCTTCTGTCCAGACAGTTCAATGGTTTGTTTTTTTTTTTTTTTCCTGTGAATGTCTAATCTGTACAGTTGTAAGGAAGGGCTGCTCGTACTTTATAAGGTGGTGTGCACAAGGAGAGGTATGGTCGCAGTTGTTCAGTGCTTTTAGTACTTAGCCATGGGGAAGATAGATGAAACATCAACTCCTCTTTCTCCCACTTTCGTGGCTTTTTGTAGGAGTGGTGGATAGCTGGCAAGGATTGAGATAGTTGACCCTGAAGCTGCAAAGGTTGCATATTGAGTTTGATAAGACCCACAGGGAAGAGTTGCAACGAAGATAGGATAACAGCTAATATAATGAAGGTGGGTTTGTAATAGCTGCTTCTCTGAATACAAAGTTACGGAAGGCCTGTTAGAGAGAAAAGAATGTAAATGTGCATCTAAAAGAGGGAGAAAATAATTTGAAAAGCTTAGCTGAACTAAAGAAATTATTAAATGGCACTGACACATATGTATACTGCATGAAAGCAGTATTTCTGAGACGGAGAAAATTCCTATCTGGTCCTTACTACTTCTGCATAAATGTTAAATCTAGTCAATGATTATTCTGTCATATTCTCTGTGTTGTTTATGAATTGTGCATTTTTTGCGAAAGGCAAGAGGCTTAATTCCCTTCTAGATTTTAGTAATGTGTGTAAATTCAGAGAGCAAATACTTCTATGTAACTCCCCTTTGCCATAAATTGTCATAGCAATAGTTCTCTCCTCATCACTTATGTGCCTACAACACAGTAAAGATACTAGTCAAAAGGCAACACTTTTGTGTCAGAGTCATTTCTAAAAATGAAAAAATAGAACTTTTGTGAAGTGGACAGCCTTACAAATCTGTAGAGGAATGCTTTGCTACTTGATCTCTAGTACAGTGTTAATGTCAGAGGTACAGAAGCCAAAACTGCTTATTTGGCACAGAGTACAGAGATGTCTCATGGCAAAATTTGAGTTTTGTATGTAAGTGTAGCAGATGCCAAATTTAAATTTCAACGATTGCAAAATTATAACCACAGTGTTGCTTTTCCTTGGTTTGCCAGTGAGAGTACCCACACACATCCAAATTTGAGGGTCTAAATGCCAGCTGGTCATCTTCACTGTTCTGGCTGATAACAGTGGCTCTATTTATGTAAAAGAAGAGACTCTTTCACCATGTTGTAAGTCTTGGACTAGAAAATAATCAGAAAATTGTACAATTGTTTTTAAGATCTATAATAAAAATTATTGTAATAAATTTTTTTCAACTACCATGCCATATTAAGATGAAGCAGTTTTGCCACATGCAGTGTACTATCAACTTTGAATTCTTGCATATAAAACTATGTGCTCTGTTCAAAGCTGCTGGGACATGGGCAGGTGTGCCACATATTCCTGAAGTTTTAGATACTGGGGTGAAGTATTTATTTGGTCCATTGTTTGCTGATTGGTTGCTGATCTAAACTGTTTAAACAGCGCACCAGTAAATTTTGGTAGAGGAAATAATAGTGAGGAATTTAAAATTAAAAGAAGTATGCTGGAGTTATTTCTTCTGTAAATATACACTGGAAAATGTGGGAAATACAAGATATGACAAACTAAAGATTGTAATCACTGGAGAAAAAACTATTGTGAGAGACTTAATAATAGCTGTAAATGTGCAGCATGGAACAACAACATCATCTCATTTCATGTGTGCATATCAAAGGCACTGCAGGAAATGGAAAATATTTGTAACTTTGTTATGGAGTTTTGAAAAACTGATAGTGATGTGGTTTGCCTTGCTAGTTAACTTTATGGGAAGTTCACTTCAAATGGATATTTTTTCCATTTTGTTGCAACACTAATAATATTTCACTAATATTTTAGCTAAACTGAGGGTTTTTTCTGTTCTTGTGAATCAGGTTGCAAAACCTATTTTGTCTTCTGCAGTCAAATGAAAAGAAAACGGAAATGGATTTGAGTTGTAGGGAAGGCTTAAAAATTAGTATGTGCCGTTAACCTATTTTTATGAGTGGAATAGCAAAATAACATCAGTATCATGTGTGCATGTATATTGGGAAGAACAAAAAGCAAAACTGGGAGAAATGTAGTTGAATAGGAAGTTGATTGGTCAAGAAAAGATTTCTGCAGGGAGCTGCAAGTTTTTGATATCGGTGACCTAGGAATGATCATTTGGTGTATATTCAACATTGAAGTAAAAATAGTAATAATAGTACCAGATACACAAATTCTTATTAAAGAAATGGAACTGTACAGTTTGCTGGAATAATAAATGTACAAGATTTAACATTTAGGACTAACAGGGGTGTTGGATTTTCTCTGTAGTAGCTGAAAATCAAAGATTTTTCTGCGATTTGTTTTGTTCATTGCTGGTCTCCAAACCATTGTGTTACAAGCTCTCTTTATTGTGATTTTATCCACAAAGGTGCCAAGTGGGGAGAGGAGCCCAATTCTTTCTTGCAGTACGAATGACAGCTTGCAATGTTGTGTTCCATGTAATGTATCGGACTAGGGTGGTGAAAAGGAGTCAGATGGAGCCAGCACTGCTAGCCAGCAGTGCTTCTCATACCTGGATAGACTCTAGACAGCGAGTTGGTAGTAGGGAGTAAATTCTGAAACTTGAGAAAGTTAACATTTAACTGAAAGTTACAAATACTTGGGAATCTGCTGATTGCTGCTTTGTCTTTTTGCCCAGGGAAGACTTTGTTTTACAAGAGCTGCAGAGTACCATAATAGTTTGTAATGTAGGATTGAGGCCGAGAGCCTTTCAGTGCTGGCAGAAAAGTGTATTATTTCACATGCTTACTCTACAGAAATTTAGATTAAGGTGCATAAGAATTGTTGCATGTTGAATACAAAAAAAAGTAGAAAACATTTTATATTAAAAAACCATAGTTTTGTTCCTGTGTCTGTTAAAGATTTCAAAGTCTGTTTCTTGAAGTAAAGCACTATTAGGATAACCACTCGGTTTTGTGTATTCCATGGAATAGGAATTTGAGTGTTCACACGTCTGCCTTTCATGCATACAGCAAGGCCTGGCTAAAAACTGAACAAATCTCAGTCTTTGAGAAGTAGTCAAAGAGAAAATTCTAATAAAGATGGAGATTTCTGTCTTAAAAAGATTTCTCTGTTTCTCCAAAAGAAAATAGTTAAGAAAAATATGTGTCCATTAAATGTTGCATTATTTTTTGATGAATTAGAGACATAAATTTGGAACTTAGCTTAATGTCTTCATATAGTGAATAAGAATGTGATGCTGTATTTTCAGTTTATAGTTCCTTAGAAATGTACATTTTTTTTAACTGTGTCCTTTGTTGAAAATGGAACTTAAAGTAGAATTTTGTAACAGTGTTTGGAGCCTCCTTCATTGCATGATTAGCTGTGGGTGGGATTGTTTTGTAAGAAAGTCTGCTGTTATTAATGTGTTTTGTTCACCTTACTTGCATTTTTTAATTATGGCTGTATGACTGTATTTGTCCACTGTATTTTGTTTTGGCTTCAGAACTTGAGATGACTTCTCAGATAGTTTGCTAAATATGACTGTTGCTGAAAAATCTTTAATAGTGCAATCTCATTTGGCGCAATAATAGTACAGGTCCCATATAAATTTGGTAAGTATTTAAAAAAGGGTGAATAGTTTTGATATGCCTAAAGAAAGTTACCAACAGAAGATAATCACTGTATCTGTACTGCTCAAGTGTAAGGTCATCATCATTTTAGCATGCCCTGGTTAATGAATTTACCTGGGTATGCTAGGAATGTCTTTCTTTCTAAATAAAGATACAGAAAACCCAGAGTCTATTTTTCTTTCCATGTAGAAAGGAGAATCAACACTGTATAGAAAGCTTTAACTAGCAATTAAAATACCCAAACAACTTGAATTATGCTCAGTGTTTCAGTTGGGTCGTCCGGAAGAAGATTGAAAAGATGTGCTGAATTTGGTTTCTGTTCCTTACTGCAGGAAAAGATTGTGTAATCAGAAATCACATTTTAATCGATGATTTGTTTTGCTTTATTTGCTTAATAACAATATCCTGATGTGTGTATTTTTTATCAGCAGTGCTTTTGAGGTTGTGTAATGTTTAGAGAGATTACACTATGTAAAACTTTCCAAATATGAGACTTTTTAAAAAAAGAAAATGTGGTGTAAATTAATTAGTTTTGAAAGGAAACTTAGTAACTTTCTGTGGGGGGAAAGCAGGGAGTGTGGTTAAAAAAATATATGGTAAATATGATTTTCTGTCAGTTTTCTGCTTTTTTGTTTTGGGGTGTTTTGTTAAAGATAGGAATTTGTAGGAACTGCTTCAGAAGGTGTGAACTATAAAGCAAAAGTAAAGAAATATTTGTTTGTGTTGAAGTTTTATATAGAATTGGTACCCTGATATAAGCCTAGGTAGTGTTTGAACACATGGGAATTTCTTAAAATAAACACAGCCACGAAGGGAAAATGTGATAATGACTTGATGATGATGAGTGTCTGCTGTTACGGGCCCAGTGAGATGCAAGTGCCAACACCCCAGCCTGTACACCATGATCCAAATTGTAATGAAGGAATTTGGCAGCTCTGATGCCTTTATGTGAATATATTACCATGGCTATGAAGATAAATAGTTCCAAAATGGAAATACTAACAAATATTTAGTCATTTCCAAGCAGATTAGAAGCAAAAATAGGCATCCTATAGGAACCAAGATAAATAAGAAAATCTTTTGGGTACATGTGTTCCATTCCTGTTTTCCTGGGCTGGTTCTTCCTCTTAAAAATCAGTGTATTTAGACAGGTTGTGTATATATATATTCCCTTTGTAAAGGTCACATTCCCATTTCTTGTTTTGTTTCAGCTTCCTTCCTGCTTTCCCTCTCTGTGACTCTCCTCTTATGCAAACATCAGCCCTGATTAAAGTCTAAAATTTATGGAAAATGTTCTTTGCCAAATTGTGGACTGGTGAGCTGTCCGACAACCGTAAGCTGTCAAAAGGAGAGCAAGAGTTCAGATCTGTTCCCAAGGGCAGGCTCCCCCTTGTGGATGCTGAGCCAGTTACTTACTGGCACGCACTTACTTCCATGAGCTTCCTAGCCTTGTACTAACTTAAACTATAATTCCACGTTTGGTATTTTTTAAAGTTAGTATCTGTATATAATTCAAAAGTCGAGTCGGTTGTTTGTTTTGTGTTTTGTTTGTTTGTTTGCTTCATTTTTTGTTGGTTGGGATTTTTTTTTTGTATCCTTAAGTGATTTTCAAGTCAGACTGCCCCAAAAAATCTGAACTCAGGAAGAAGTTTTGAGAGTAGGAAAATTATTGATAGAACAGAAAGGAACTTAATTTTTTTGTGAATCCTGTTTTTGATGCAATCTCTGCTGCTGCTTTTTGATAAAAGCAATATAAGTAAGTTCTGGTAGCTTTTTCTAAATGTTCTGCTTAGCTTCTCTGCTAAATGAAGTCATGTCCATGGATGTTTAACATACGATACTAATACCACTGTGAGTATCAGGACTGGCAACTGGGAGATTATTCCCGTCAGATTCTCCAGGTAACTCTTCCAAAGATTAGGGACAGCTGCATTGCTGCGTGGAATGATGTGTCTTTTGTTCGTCTTGAGTGATGGTGCAGGACTTTGCAAAATTCCATTTTAGAATTTTGGAATTTAAAATTCAAAATTTCAAGGTTAGAATTTCAAACGGTGGTATAGGCAATTTTTTGCCCTCTTCACTTGACTGCCTGTTTCTTGCAAGGTGTTTAATGCAGCTCATTGAGTTGACTTGTTTACACAGGCTTAAGAGGCTTTTCTGCTTGCTCACTAGCCCAGGCTGAATGACTCATCTGAGGTCAAACTGTTGACAGAGGAGGTGCTTTGGAGCTGCAGACGGCATTGCCAGCATCTTAATGAAATCTGGTGCCAAGGGAAGCATATGAGAAATGTAGGAAACAATATTGTAAATTGCATGTGAATCTTGAAAAATAGTGATGTGTCTGTAGATGGAAGACAGTGTTTTTCATCATGAAGAACTCAATCTTCCTCACTCTTCCACTTCCATCAGTGCCAGCTCTAGCCCTGAAGATTTCTTAATGGCCTACAATTAATTGATCTGATTACTTGATCAATGTCCTAGTAGTTGACATTGTCTCTAAAGTGAATGACAGTCTTGTTGGAATATGCTTTTTTGAAATTCAGAAACTTTCTGGTCCTTCCAGATTACTTTTTTTCCTATCACAGTACTAGCTAGGACTGTTGTGATGTACATATGGTTTCCTGGGTGATGTAGCTAATTGTTTGTTCTCAGATTATTCTCAATCCCTGAGTTGTTGTTTGCTAATTTCAGTGATTTTCTCAGTGTGAAATGGGTAAGATGACTCTAAGAAGGAAATCGCAGACTGTTCATGGTGCAGCTTCACCAAACAGTAAAGAAATTTGGCAAATTATATGACTACTTTTTTGTATATGATCACTTGAAAATGCAGATTATAATTCCCAGATTGTGCTTTATGTATTAAATGAAGAAATCACCTTCCATGTCTGAATTTATATGGTTATTACTTACAAAACCATCATTAGATTTATATTGGGAAAAAAGATTCTACTGTTTCTCTTGCTTTTGTGGACCAATATTTTGTTTGGCCAGCTGCAAGAGCTGTAGGAGGTTTTGTTTCTTTGGGAAATGTAAGCTTGCCAAACCTGAACCCAGAGTCACAGGATGGGGTAATTCAGTACAGAAATTTTTTATTTCCTCACCAATACAGATGCTGAGTGCATACTGCAATCAAACCTGTAATTTGATAGAGTTCCAGAATAACTTTCCTGGGCCATCAGAAAGACCTTTATACTGGTCAAGTCCTTTTTTTACACATCATGGATCAATGAAAGAAAATTGAGTGCAAAGAAATAGATGGTCATTTAATGGATAAGATATCAGCAATAATTTCTGATGATGCTTATTCTTCTTGTACCACTTGTCAGATCCCAGGGGATATCATGTTTAGTCATGCTTCTTCCATACTTCTGTTATCAAAATCATCAGATTCTTGGGTGCAGTGAAAGCTTTTTTGTCTTCTCAATATCTTCAGTATATTATTTCTCATCACTGTCCTGAACCTCAGCATGATGTTACTTGTTGGTTACTTTTACTGTGAGCTCAGCTGATAGACATTGTGATGTCTACATTTCTGTCTATTCTGGAGAATATGACAGAAAATTCTCTTCTGCATTCTTAATGAAAAATCTAGTTAGTCTAGTTAGCTTTCTTTACTGTAAATGATTCCAAGATGCTTTGTGTAAAATACAGTGTTTTCTTATTTCTTCTATGGGAAGCAAGCAGTGCAGGAGAAAAAAAATTACTTGCTCACACACACACATGCTTATTAATAAAATATTTTAAAAAATCCCTCAAGACAAATGAAAATAGTACCTGAAAAATAAACATGTATTTTAAATAGCTATATGGGATTTTTTATATCTAACTAATTGCCAAAGGTAACCATGACATTACATTTTGTTCCTTGTGCATGCTAGTTGCTTTAGTTTGGTAGATTTGTTAAATGTGTCTATTATTGTGTTAAAAATTTTAATTACTGTGGTTTGTGAAACTCCTTCCGAATACAAGGGGTATTTGTAGAAAGCTGGATAGATTGACAAGTGATTGACAGGGTAAACAGTCTCACTGTGTTCTGATATGCTATGCTGTGGTGCAATGCTACAGACACCTCATAAGCCTCAGGAAGTAGCTGCAATCCAATTTTTATTAAACTTTTACTGCCAATGTATCTTGACATTATTGTTAATTGGGAAACGAAATGTGCCACTGTTGTCTTTCTTCATTTCTTTAGAAAGCTTCACTGTTATCTTGCATTACTATAAAACTTTAGTGTGACATAATCCAAGAGTGATATATTTTTTTTGTATTAGTAAAATACAGTTCTGGCAAGAGGAAATTCAGATGTTGCACTTTCTCCCATGTTTTCCATAACTTTTTTATTATTTTTGTAGTGTGAAAAATCTTTAAATGATAAAATCCTTTTTTGGTGTGATACTGCAGAATGACACCTATTGCTTCCAAAACAAGATCCACCTAGAAAATGAACACTAATTCTATGTAGCTCTTAATATTCACCAACAGAGGCACAATTTTACCTTTTACCCTCTCCTTTTCCCTGCCACCTGCTCTCTGCAATTCACCAAAGAAAGAAAAAAAACAAACTGAAAAACCCTGTGGAAAGACACATAACTTCACTGGTTTGCCCTTGAAGATCTTGTTTTGTAGCATCAAGACAATATTGGTAAATTTGAGGATACCAGGACGAAAATGACAAATATGTAGTTTTTCAAGTTTTTTTACTTGAGTAAAGAAAGATAATTCACATATTTTGAAAGTTTTGCAGCTTTAGCATAATGCCTTTCAATATTTCTTATTGGGACATCAAAGTGAGCTAGTGTAAATTTTGGTGCAATGCTGCAACTTAGTCTTGAAGTGTCACATATGGATCACATAGACACATCTATTGCATCATTCACATCTCAGGTTAAGGTGCTAACTAGGATTTTGCTGTGAAACAGGCTCCTTATCTGTTTTTAAACTATGCTCTCCTTTCAAACAAGTGGCCCTCTTTTTCTATATTGCCTGGAGATTTCACCCAGTTTGTCAACTTACTTTTCTTCTCCAGTTGAATGTGGACTAAATGGACTATGGCCAACTGTGTTAAACTATGTTAGGACTGTGATAAGAGACTCTGTAGTCTGGATGAAAACTTCTTTCATCCTTTTTTTAGTGCAGTAAAGTCAGGTGACTAGAACCTTCTTAGGATAGTACTGTTTTTTAAAAAAACCCAGTATATTTAGGGGTTTTACCTCTGTATTAAATATAGTGATTTCACCTTACTTCTTCATAAAATGTCGGTGTGCTGCTGTAACCTTCCCACTTAAGAAATTTCCACCTCCATAGTGAACTTTGCCCTGAAAATTATAGCTTTTGTGGTTGTGATAAATGATTCAGCATAGACTGGAGAGCTTTGAGTATAGTGCAGAACTAATAGGAGCAATACGTGTTGTGAAAATGGAAAAGTGTATTTTGAGAGTGAAATTAAAAATTTTCTTAGTAGAGTATGTTCTAATATCTTCAGTTGGACCTATCTGTTACCTTGCCCAAGTGTTTTGTTAGGCATTGGCAATATCTAAAGAATTGAGTTAGGTTTGTTCTGCTCATTTTGAGGAAATTGCTGAACAGAACCAAAGTGTCTGGAGCTCTCTGGAGGGTGGGAGCTTCAGGTAGAAAGCAAAGAAACACACCAGCATTCAGGCCCTTTCCACTCCTGAGGAAGCAAGGATACTTCTAGAAACTGGGAAGAGAAAGGTTGTGGGCACCAAAAAGAGAGTGACTGAAATAAATGAGCTCCTCAAAGGATGAGGGATTTTTTGTAAGAGATAGGAAATAGAAGAAAGCAATAAAACTACAAGTAGAAATTACTGAATTGAGAATACATAAGGCAGTTAAGTTCTGGATATATTTTTTATGGTTAAGCAAGAGTCTCAGCATCCTGAATACGTTTTACTTGGGCAGTAGATATTCAGAGAATTTTTTATTCAAGCACTGTTAAATCTTTCATAAAAAAATTCCAGGTATTTGAATGACAAAACTATTATGCTTCCTCTAATAATCTGGACCTCCGGAAGCATTTTGTATGTTTTTTTCTGCATTATGTGCTTTAATGCCTCTATTATCCAAATATATAATTTAATATGAAAAGTTTTCAAAAGGTTTTAAGCCATGTACCCAAAATTATACGTAATGTGCAATAAAGAAACAGGAACTAGCAACATTTTAAAAAATGTATGCAAATGCAGAAGTTGGAATTAATATGGGTAATTCCCTGCATTTCAAAACAATGCTGAAATTGCTAGAAAATCTTGTCACTATTTGGTTCTAATTGCATTGGTTAAATTGGACATTTAATTGGTAAATGAATCCAAAATTTACAAACTGGATGAAATTTGAAAAAATACTCTCAGAAACTATTTTATCTGAGCTAGTAGAATTGGGTTGCCTGATAAATTATCTCAGCAGAAGCTGTTTCCTTAGTGATTTTTTTTTTTTTAATTTCTTTTAGATTAGAAAATATTTTAGTTCTAGAATTTGTAAGCCAAAAACTATTCCTCAGAACTGTGTTCCTCATTCAATGTTCCTACTCTTTTAGTCTGTATTTTTGCCTGTGGAAAAGGTCTAATAGATAGTAACTGGTGTTCTGTTCTAAAAAACTAAAATTGTTCTTTGTATCACCAGTTCTTTTAATTAGATACATGAATGTAAAACTGTTCTGTTTTCATGTTCAGGTAAATATCTACCTGATTTCTAATAAAAGTTTTATTGTTGTGTAGTTGTTTGAAGTGTTTTGGTGAGAAGGTAGGTCTGATTACAGTAGTATTTAATTGTCTGATGAATTGTGTTAATCTTCCGTTAGTCTATTCGTTGTGCTGTAAAATTACCTTTAATAAAGCATGCCTTTAAAATGGCCTTTTGTTTTTTTCAGTGGAGCCTCCTAAAATTTGCTTTTTTTTGAAAAATATGTCCTGAATTCTGTAGAGAGGTGGAGAATAAAGCAGATTGTTACAGTTATCACTGTAGGAACAGCATAGTTAGAAGGGGGTGGGGCAGAAGATAAAAAAAAAGGTAATTTTTTAAACTTTTCTTCTGTCTTCATGGCTTCGCATTTCTTTTTGCCTTCTCCAGGGACTAATATACCTGCCACCTGTCTGGAAGTCCTCCTGTCTGCTATCCTGATAGCAAAAAAATTCTTTGTACCCCTCTCTAAATTTAGCTTTCCTTGCTCCTGTCTCCTGAGCCACCACTTCTGCCAGCCTGTGCTTTGAATTAGGTAACTGACTAAAACTATTTTTATGTGTATTTGAGAAATCTCTTCTCAGAGATCCAGATTAAAAGGGCAAGGCTGGAAAGTTCACGTCATAAAAGCTTCCTTCTGACTCTTTAAATGCATTTAAGGAGATGGAAGCCAAGACAAATGAGGTATCCCCTACAGTATATTACTTTGATCGAGCTGTCTTTGCTACCATCTGTCTAAATGGTGGTGACATAATTTTTAAAATAAATCGTGGAACTCAAATACTTCAAATGAGTTTGGTAGCTTGAGTCTGCTAATGTGTGTAAGTGTGTATTTCTGCTAGGAGCTCAGTGGGGCAGCCAGAATGAGGGTAAGGCTGTGCAGAGGCTGTATTGCTATGAAGTTTCTGTCCCCAGGGTGATACAGCTTAATGTTTTTCACATGTTTGTCTTAACAGTGCAAGGCCATGTTGTACTCCAGGAAACCAGTGCACAGTCATTGGTTTATGCCCTACTTTTAAGTGTGTGTTGTGTGGGAGTGGGACAAGGAGTCTAGCCTTCAGGATAAATGTTGAGCAATGAATATGACCTGTGTCCCTTTTGTTACTTGTTATTCTGTTTTCTACTGCGTTCTCATAAATGATATAAGGAAATGGGATTAGATAAATCTTTACCTGTCTTCCTGGCTGAAACTGCCTTGGGAACGCTTAACAGCCAATTCATTGTTAGGCTGAGAAGGTGTCACAAGTGCAGTCCTAGACCTACTTATGCTGTAACTACCCAGGTATTGGAGTTAGCCTGCTTTTGTAGCATATGGGCCTGGGGTCGTGCTCAGTGAGTGGATGCTGCAGACACCTTGGCTGAAATTGGTGTGTGTGATGTCTGTAGTGTATTAGATAGGTGATCTGAAATCAACTTATAAAATACAGAGAAGACCAGCGTTGAGAAAGAGAAATTAATGCAGAAAGCATACTCAAGGTAGCATGGGAAAATAAACTTGTGATGGTGTTGGAGATCACAGGACAAATGTTAAGTCATAGTTCTGTTCAGAAAAGGCATACAGTCTATGACCTAGTAAAGCTCCTGCTGAAATAAGACTGGATCATCTTATGTTTGCTGTTTATCTGTGTCTACTTTGGGAAACTTTATAGATGATTATAGAATTATAGAAACTTTATAGAAGAGCAAGCTTTAGAAAAGAACTATAAATGAGTACTACAGAGCTTAGGAAACGTAGCTCCCCAAAATCTTGAGATAGTTGGGTTTACTTATCTTAGAGGAGGGAGGGCTGGATAGTAAGAGAAGCATGTTACAGAATTATGAGCCACTAATTGGTTTTTTTTCACTTCTTTCCAGTGGCTTCTTTTGGAGTGATAAGTTTAATTTGAAAACTAAGAAACCTTTTTCTATTGTCTGAATTAGTGAAAGGCTACCAAGGCTTTTGGAAAATATACTTCAAAGGATATTTTAAAGACTGGGTTGATAACATCTGGTAGGGGATTATTTAGCTGTGTAAACTGATTCTGACTCAGTGACGCTATCACAAGCTAAGCATTTAGAAAGGTCTTGTCAACATATTTTTTGTAATTATAAGAAAAATGTAGTAATTTTAATAATTATTATATTACCATATTTAATATGAAATTATATTCCATCATACTTAATGTAAAATGCTTTCTATAAGAAATTAAATTAATTCACATTGAAATCTTTTGGATTATAAACCATGTTTTCTTCTTTTTTAGTTTCATCCTGCTAAGCCACAAACTAGGTTACAGAAAAAACTAAATTATTTATATTATTGTGACTTCATTCGTATTGCTCTTGTTAATAATGTAACAGAAGAATACAAATGTATTTCTTGAGCTTTTAAAAGTCTTCACTAACATTTCTTCCCTTAATGGCTATTCATTTTTGATCTGGATATAAGTTACAGCATCTCTGTCTTAAGTGCTCTGGTTTCTCATACTTTAATTCTGTTGTTGAATAAATAAGCTTCTACCTTCACAAAGTAATAATCAGTTTAGTAGGTGGAACATTTCTTTCACTGAAAATTACTATGAAAAGCTATAGAATGGCTTTTGACAAAGCTAAAGTTAGTGTTCCAGCAGCAACAGCGATGTTAGGTGGCTTTTCAACCCGTCCATTGAGCTCCTGCATTTGACAGAGGAAACATCATTAACAAAGAAGAATGCATTTTACTCTGAGTAGTGCAGAAATTAAAACCTTCTGGAGTACTTCAACAATGAAAAAAAAGGTAAAAGTCGAAAGAAAGACTTTACTAATATAAAAAAAGGCTTAGAATTTAGTGGAATTATTTTGCTAAAGTAGAATAACATATACTTCTATAGTTTTCTTCTATGCCTGTTATATATTAGGAGAAAAAACCCTAAACATATAATTTAAATTGACATTAGAACCGTAAAAATTATCCAATGGTTTTCATATTTACCGGCCTCTTACTTTTAAAATCTCACTTGTAAGGAATGTAGCATATGCCACTGAAGATTTTGATAGTTTTCAGGCTGTTCTTAGTAAGTTCTAGATCTGGCAATTTCTGTAATGAGGTAAAAAAAGCACCCCAGAATACAAAACAACACAACTTCCCCAATTAATATATATCTAAGTATTCTATTTTCATCCTTCAGGATATTTCACTTGGAGATACGCAAATGTATTATGTTCTTGCCCAAGTGCTTTTGAACTGTGATATGTTTTGTCTCACTGGTTATCTGTTTCAGATTATTTATGGTCTAACATGTAGGACTGTTTCCAGAAGAGCAGAGAACTCAATGAATTCAATGTTTTTGGATTAATTTATTTGACTTGCTTGGAAATTATTTTCCTTTTCTCTCTGTAGCACTTTTATGACCTTCTTCTTTTTCCTTACTGGTTTCCTTGTCTGAGTCTGAGATTTTAAGCCTCTTAGGATGCTGAAAGAAAGGTGGAAGGTACCTGTCTTGTGGGCTTCAAAAAACATTTTTTTACAGCAAACATGGTGTAACTTAAAGCTTTATTTGTGGTGTTGTAATTTCATTGTGATCCTGATATCTTTTTTACTAGCAAAAAATCAATTCTTCTGTTTTAATTTCTTAATAATTATTTTAGGTTATGATCTCATCTTTTCATTTAGTCTCCAGAATACCTGGAAAGATAAAATAATCTCTCTGCCACATTGTTTTAGCAATAATTGTTTTCATTTTTTATGTGAGAGTTATGATGGGAGGGGTTGTGGTTAGTTACGTAGTTGGCTATTGCTAAAATGTATTTACAGTATTCTTCTGGAATTTGAAGTCTTCTTTCCTGAAATGTGAAGGTGAGGTAGAATTTGTGTTCATGGATTGATAGGAAGTAAATATACCAGAAATGGTGTAGCAGAAATGAAACAGATCTAGGATTGATATTTTAGTATGTAGTGCACAAGATTGGGTCCGTGCTCTTCTGCTTTTTCAAAGATGGGATGACTCTGACATGAGTAAAGGCAGGAGTGTCATTGCATGATATATTACAGGGAATGTGGTGCCTAAAAAGTTGAAGTGCAGCTGAGAACGATGAAGGTTTGCAGTTTGCACCTACATGACTTTTTCTGGAAATCCCGTGGTTTTATGGATTTAACTTCTCCCAAGTCTTGATTTGGTGCCCGGGTCCCCATGTTTCATAGGAACTTGAAAGCTGGCAGGGAGTGAATTAAGAAAAACAGTAGGAAATGCTGAGGCCAGCAGCACAGTTTGTCTTCTGTCCCCACAGGTAAAAGGGTGACTCTCCCTCCTTTGCTTTCTTACTGGTGTCCTTCCTTTTGGTATTTGGATAGCCAAGCTTTTGTTAAGAGAAAGCTAAACAAAAGTTTTCTTAACAGGAGAGATGGCTTCTAGGATTTACTCACAAGACAAATAGGACATTGCCACTGAAGATTTCTTTATAGATACTCTTGGCAGAGACACACTGTGTGTGCAAGGACAAGGTCCTACTCACATACTGAATGATTTGGAGCCTAAGTTGTTGTCATGTTCAATTTTGAAAAAGTTCTGCTTCTCAGGAAAAATGTACCTGTGGCTGCAGAGTGGTTTTAATCCTGCTTTCTGTCATTGTAATACTATTGGTGACTCCCTTCTCCTTTTCCTCATTCCTTATACTGAGTATTTGGTTGGTCTTAGAGAGTAAAGTTGTTTGTAGAAGAGGAGAAATTTAGCTCAGAAGCAACCTGGTGGTTAGGGCAACCTACTGGGATGAAGAACATCTAAATTTAAATAACTTTTTTTGAAAACAACAATGTGAAAATGACTGCATCCTTGAAACAGAGTGACTTCTAATGCCTAGCTGTATTCTACCCCAAACTTGGGGAGGAAGTTGCTTCATTTTATATGGCATTAGTGTTGGGTGCAAGTGTCTGAATGTTAGAACTTAGGTGGTCTTGTACATAAATGCCCTTGTTGTGAGGTTTTAGTTGTGTAAAGGATTAGGTTGCAGTTGAATGGGAAATTTAAGGATATTGGTGACATCTGATGTTGGTACCTGGAACTAATTTTGTGGATTTAGCTCCTGGTGTTTCTTGCTAATTGACATGATTTTTTAAAGCCCAGGAGCTGGAGTCTTTTGTACCTAGGAGTCTTCATTATTAACATTGAAAGAGCTTTTGCTGTTTGTCATGTTAAAAGATTTAAATAGCTTACCTGAAAGAATATGCCACCTAAATATATCATAGCTTTAAGATACCAGATTTCTGTCTTACTCAAGTTTCATTTATTAAATAGAATGGTATTGGTGTCTATGGAATTCATGACTTACCAAACTGTTATCATACGTCCATCATTTCTTGGAAGAATATATTTAAAAAGAACAATCTCATGATCTAATAATTTAGATTCATATTTTTTTACAGGAGTTTTTTCCTGCATATTAAAAAAGAACATTTCTCAAAGAAACTATATAGAACTTATTTATAATAACAATTCTCTCTGTGTTTTAAGTACTACTAATAAAATACTGGAATTTGACAGAGAGCTTTCATAAATCAAGCTAGATTTATTAAGAGCTTGGGGTTCTTTTTCCCTTTTTTTATTTTTTTTTTAAACTCATTTTGGAAGAAGGCCATCTTGAATTTTATGAGGAGAAATTTGTTATTGTCAAGCCAAGATGTAATCTTTTGATGTAGTGTTAGAAATAGAACCATTAGCTAAAGTGTCTTACAGTATTTTTCACAAAATTGAAAGACATGGTGTTTTTTTAATATATGTAAGAAATAACTAAATATCTGGGATTTTGTATTAAATTAGGTGCCTGAAGTTTTTTATAATGCCTAAGGATTTAGAGGAGAGGTATAGTGTTTCCCTCCTTCTCCCCTCAGAATTTTTTAATGCTCTTTAAAGAGCATCACTAAAAAAAGGACATCAGAAAACAGAGGCAGAGATCAATCCTGACACTTGATTTGTCCTAACTTCAAAAGTAGGCAGCAGCTCCCATCTTCACTCAGCACTGGCTGACAAGGTTTATATTTAAATTGCAGTTCATTCTGGTCACATGAATGAGTTAGACCATTATGTGCGTACCTTCATACATAATCACTCTCTTAATATAAGAAGTCCTATTAAATGTTACATCAAAGTAATTTTTTCTCCCAAAATTGGAAATACCATTATCTTGAAAAAGGGTTATGTTTCTAAATATAAGTACTATATATCACATCTGGAATTTTTATGGTGGTGTGGGATAACTATGCAGAGCCTGTTAATACAGAAATAAGTTGATATTCACATGTTTCAAAGCAAAAGATAGCTTTTCAAAGACCAGGATAGCTTTTACATTGAACACCTAATTATGCTACTATTACTTTGGGCTTACGCTGTGCCTTTCATCCCTGGATTTTCAAGTGTAGAAGCAACATTAGCCTCACAGCATCCATCTCATGGATATAGGTAACAGTAATAAATCACTTTGAGGCTTGGTTTACTCACTTTTGTGAAGTAAGTAAATGGGCTTGACCAAAATATAAAGACTTAAGCATCTGATCAAGAACTGCACACAGATCTGATTCTCAGCTTCAATCTTTATTACTTCATAAGATACATTCTCAAGGAAAGATTTGGGTCCTTTGAAAGGCTGTCTGACTTTCTCTTCTTGTGTTACCAAGCTAACTTCAGGGTATCTCTGCTTCTCAAATATTGAACTTCCACTGGTAGGAAAATGTTTTTAACTACACACATGTGCATTGACTTTATCTATTTTTTTTGTTGTTGTTAGTGAAAACATTTGTTAAAGAACAGAAACCAATTTAAGTAGTAAGCAAGTTGACATGTTCCCTGCTTAGACCACCAGAGTTGCCATGGTTAACAAGCAGTCCCAGTGGATTCATGCCTGTAAAATGGATACATCTCCTAGCAGGACTTGACAAATGGTAACTTGTCATAATATTGATTCTCCCCTACTAAAAAAGAGGTTTTGTATGAATAGATGGTTCTTAGAACCACACTTGAAAATTGAGAAGTATTTTAGTCCAGTGATTTATCCAGCTTTCTAGATTAAATGCTAGTATTTTGCAATATGTATTTCTGGATAAATTGCATTGACTCAAACTGAACATATTTTGGTATCTTAATACTAAATTTTTAGGAGTAATCCAAATTATGTGGGTGTGCATTCTGGTACAATTTGGATTATGATGCCAGCGGAGTTGTGTAGTAAATGTCACTCTTAATGATGTCCCCCACTCAGTGCCATTAGAATATAGATTAGTTGCACATGTTAAGAGATATGAGTTGACAAGAAGGCTGAGAAGAGTGCCTTTTCAGCATGGTGTCACTCCAGTTAGGTATCCTAAGGTATTATATGGTGATATTTTCTTGTGAAGTTGCGGTTTAAATAAAATGTTCGTCATAGTTGGAACTCCATTGCAAACTGACCCTTTGCACTCTTTTCAGTAGGAAGGAATTGAAATGATATGCTGATAGGATGCAGGTATTTGGGCTGATTCTGTTTACATCTCTGAGGCATAAGATCAAAAAAAGCAAGTTCTTCTCTACAAGACTCGATCTCAAAACAAAAAAACGTTCAAAAAACCCCAAAGCAAGTGAAAACCCCAAACACCAGAATATCCACAGCATTTTGGTGCAAAATGAGTTCAAGTATAGAAGAACAGGTGGAAAAGATGTGATTCCAATCCACTAACATGTACAGAGGCCGCCATATGAGAAAACATGCCTAGTTATAGTCAAACATAAGTGGGTTTAGTCTGAGAGCTCATCTTTCTTTTTCTTCCTAAATTAACTCAGAAATTTTGATTATATTTACTTTATTCAAAAATGCGATCGAAATTATTTTCAGGTAATTATAACTTTAGTGTGACATGATGGAGCCTGGTTTCATGGAAATATTGCAAGAAATACATGTATTTTTCAGAGAACATCTTCACTTTATTTGTATTTGCCAGAGAAAAAATGTTTGTACTTGAGGCTTTGTTATAAAGTTTTGGTGTAGTTAAAGAAATAATTTATGGAAGTCTGAGAAATTATAGAAACACTAACTTGTAATATGACTATTTTCTCATAACTAAATGTGTGTCCGACATCAAATTATTTCAGATTGCTCAGTTAGTAGGAAATTGTGTAAATAGGTGAATATTTATAGATCTCAGTAAATGTCATTCCTCTGCCAGGTGAATCTTTAATCTGCAGCTTTTTTTTTTGTATGAACAAGATGAGCAATACCAAAGACTTTAAGCCTTCTGAGAGCAGGTTATATGTCTGGTCTGGTTTCAAGCCTTCTCTGCCACAAGCTAGAGATTTATACCCCTATCTGCAGAAATTTGCATGCTCTTTTTTAATTTTTAATGCAATTTACTTTAAAAAGTGCTGCCTTCAAATTATTTTGCTTGGGACTCCTCACTTTTGTAGGGCTGTAGACATAAAAATTCAAGTAAGGACATACATGAAGAGTAATCTGAATTTTTAGAAGGTTTTAAGGGAATGAAAAAAAGAACTGCCATTCTTATTCCAAAATTTTACTTTTTTCCTGGTTTTTACATGACAATGCATTGCTTCTATGGGCTTGAGCACAGATGTAGATGTTTTATTTTTCTTCTGAAACCTGTAAATAGATATGTATCTTTGGATCATGTAGTGTTGTGTGTCAAATTGATAAGACAGTGTAAGTTCTTTAAATAAAAAAAGAAAAAATATGTAAATACTGTGTAGATAAACCTTGTGGTTCATTTTGTCTTTTATTCCAGTCTTTTTCTTCAACAGATTGTTCTTGTGATTACAGTTACTTATAGTGGTTTTGATTGTTCAGTTATAGACAGTGTGGATCTGTCTGGACAATGGGAATCCCAGAAGAGAAGGAGGATGGCTTTCTCTGTGTGCTTAGTGGCTGGATGTAGCACTTAGTGCCATGGTCTGGTTGACAATGTGGTGATCAGTCAAAGGTTTTACTCAATGATATTAGAGGATTTTTCCAACCTAAATGACTCTCTGATTCTGTGTTCTTAACTGACAAATTCAGTTTTATCAGGTAGAATTCTTGTGGAGCTGTAACAGAAATTTACTTTTGACCATTTGTAGGCTGTAGTAATCTGCATGCCTGGAACATGAGTGCAATTTGTCATTGGTTTATGGAGGGCAAAGCTCTTGTGGGATGTATGTTGCTTGAATCCTTCTGGCTCTGTCCATTGTAGAATAATAGAATGGTTTGGGTTGAAAGAGCCTTTAAAGGTCCTCTAGTCCAACCCCCTGCAATGGTCAGGACATCTTCATCTAGATCAGATTTTTCAGAGCCTTGTCCAGCCTGATCTGAAACATTTCTAGAATCTACCAGAGATCTATCACTTCTCTAGGCATCCTATTCCATTGTTTTGCCACCGTCACTGTAAAAATTTCTTCCTTCTACCTACTCTTAATTTATAGCTTTTCAGTTTAAAGCCATTACCCTTGTTCTGTTTCTGAAGGCACTACTATAAAGTCTACCTTCATCTTTCATATAACCTCTCTTGAAGAACTGAAAAGAAACAATTTTGAAGAGCCTTCTCTTCTCCAGGCTGAATAGTCCCAACTCCATCAGCCTGTTATCATAGGAGAGGTTTTCATCCCTGTGATGGATTTTGTTGCCATCCTATCTGGACCTTCTCTAACATGTCTGTTTTTCCTGTAAAGAGTCCAGAGCTGGATATAGAACTCCAAGTGGGGTCTCATGAGAATGGAGCAGAGGGGTAGAATTGCCTCCTCAAACTGAGTCATGCTACTTTTGATGGAGACAGGATGCTGTTGCTTTTCCGGACTGCAAGTGCACATTGCTGGGTCGTGTCCAGCTTTTTACCTACCAGTACCCCCACGTCCTCTGCAGGGCTGCTCTCAATCCCTTCATCCCTCAGCCTGTGTTGATACTGGGGGCCGCTTCCACCAAGTGCAGGAATTTGCACAGCCTGCAGATCTGTACACTCCAAATACGCAGATGCACTGAAAGATTGAGAGATGTATAGTACTTACTGTAACTTTGGAATAAGAATCTTTCTTCTTGGCATGTGTGCCCAGCAGCTGGGTAATGCATTGACTCTGTTGGAGTATATAGTTATCTGAAAGAGTCAGATAGTTGTTCTTAACAAGGCTAAGAACTTAAAAGATTGTTGTAATGTTCATTGCATGAGTAAAATAACTATTATAATCAAAATATTGCCTTCACAATTGTATGTATAAAAGTGTATGCATCCACACACAGTGATCATTGTATTTCAGGAAACACAGCGTCTCTGAATACCAAGTGTGGTTTTATCTTCCTTTTTCACACTGGAATGAGCTAACATGTGACTGAAATTTTCAGGAGTACTAGTGTCTGGATATATTGTCACAAGTCAATTTATATTCAGTTATAGCATAAAACTGAAGAGATCGCACAAATTGAGTTTTTTGACAACCCGCTTCATGTTCAAAGGCTAAGCAGCTCAGAACAATTAGGGGAAAAATATAAAGGTTGAAAAGAGAAGAAAAGAAAAAATGGTTAGCTCTACTATATGCATATGAAAAAAAAATCACATTTTCAGTCTGACGCGAGAATTTTGATTAAAACTATCTAAGAACTGCTGCAGAAACACTAATACTTGAAGGTGGTTTGATTTTTTTAAACACTATCCAATTTTTTTGGCAGATGCCTCTATTTGAAGTTCAGAGGTTCTTTTATATTAAACAGTAGGTGCCTAATTAGAATGGTTTAGAATTGGAGGAGTTTCAGTGTGAGCAAGAGGAAGCTTCAAAATGTTAAGCTATTCATTTTACTTCGTGTAATGTCTTAAAGCAGTAAATTTTGAAGATGGAACAATTTAATTTTTTTTTATTGAATCAGTCCTCATGGTGAACAATCCTAGCATGAACATTAAAATGGAAAGCACTGGGAATAACACGTGTTAATGCATGTTATGTACCTTTATTTATAGTCTAATGATTTACTTTATCTTTTTACATTACATAAGTAATTGTTTTGTGATTAACTCATCTATTTTAATTAAATGTTTACATTTTTGTGAAGTTGAATCACATTTCATTTGTTGCTTACACAATGCCATTATAAAGTATGTTTTTAATAAGGACTTGTTTTATGAAGACAGAATAACAAGCAGAATAACTATTTCTTCACCACCTCTTTGGAGTGTCTGAGTACCATTGTTCAGACTAGAACCATATTTCAGGAGTAATACTTCGTGTTACTTCAGTGGAAATTGTTTTCTGTAAGTATTTTATCATTTAGGACTGATTGCAAAATATAAAATCAAAGAAGAAAAGTTTAGGTTTATTAAATGTTGTTGAATCCTGCCCACAAATGTAAAGCAATCAGAGGATTTGTAGGATAAATCACATGGGCCTTTTGCTCATAGCTGAGCAACACTGAATTTGAAGCAGTTTGCTGAAGGCTGTGCCCAGGCAGGTGCTGAGGTCCTTCATGGCCAACCACTGCTTCACCAGCCTCATCCCCAGAGACACTGTCTATACAGACTTTAAAGAGACTACTTATTCACTGAAAGTTTGAGTGCATGAATAATGTACCCTCTTCAGGATTCGTCCTAATTTCTTCTGCCGAGAGATTAATATCTGTTTTGTTACCCTTTGTAATACTTCAGTAAAATTAAGTTCTATGCCATGATCAGGGAATGTTGTTTCTTCCCCTTCAGTGGTAATATGTCTCTATCATGAATTCTATATTTATTATCAAAAGATCACTCTGTTTGAAATACTGTAGAATTTAATCTGCTTGAACTGAAGAGGGTGAAAACCATTCAGATATTTCTCTTCTGCTGTTTTTCTATTCTTTGGTTTGAAATAGCATGACTTGAGTTTTCATTTAAAATTTTGGAGTTCTACTTGAGTTCTGATAAAGTTCAGTTTTTATGAACTGAGAAGATTTTTACCTTTACTGTCAGATTTTTCTTTGCTGTAAACTGTATATTGAAATAAAATCATTGAAATTTACTACAGGTATGATTGGATTCCTTATCAGTGATTAAATGTGCTTGAATTGGTTCCATTTTCTTCATTGTTTACTTAGCAATTGTATTTATTGTATTACTTTGGTGCATCATTATTTTGATACATGAGTGTACAATGAAGCAAAGTCCTAAACTCATACATCTCTAGGCAGAATTTGAGATGAGGCAGTATGGAAAACTTCTATTTTTATGAATGCTTTAGATTTTTGGCCAGGACACACCAGCCAGGATGGGGCTGGAGTCTTCTTTTAACCAGATTCTGAGCTTAGAGTAGGAAGATGTTCTTAGCTGATGGGATACCTTTTGCTTCCCTGACTTACCTTCATCCAACAGGACAGTGCTTGTTCCAGCTTGTACTCATGGTCAGGTGCTAATTGGGATCAACAGGTGAAACTCCTTAGACTTAGGGATACTGTGGTTATTTCCATCTTATTTTTTTTTACTCCTGACTTGTCAGTTTGATCTGTAGGTACCAGAAAGAGTCGTGCTGTAGTTGTTTCTGGTCATTATCTTTATTGAGTTAGTTCAGTGCCTTGTGCCAAGGGATCTATCAGCAATACAAAGATTTTTTTTGTTCTTCCACCTTGAAATGTGTCTTGATTGATTTTGTCTGTATTATTTACGATCTCCACAATTCATTTTTTCATTTCAAAGGCTGTTTTGTCATGTAGGACTTGTATTTCTCAATGCCAAGGCCTGAGGAGAAGCTTGTTGCTCTTTTTCTGGCTATCAGAATTAAGTTAGTGTGCTGAGCCTTAACAAAGCCCAGTGGGTTCCTTTTCATACTATTGCCAGTTCAACAGACAGAACATTCTCTAGTTCAAAGAATTAATAGGAGATATTGGGTAGATACCTGAAAAAAAGACAGTATATGAATTTTCCCACAGAAGTGGTTTTCATCTATTTCTGTTATGCAAGAGGTATACTCTTCCCCACTTCCTTCACAGATGACCATATTAAATACAGTCACACTTCCCTAACATGAATGAAAGCATAATTTTGCTTCCTCTTGCTTTTGTTGAAAATAGTTTTGGCCTTTCTTTTTGCCCTTGCAAGCAATTAATTATTTCCTTGAGGTGCAAAAGAAGGGTCCATATTATTCCTACATGCCAGTTCTACTTCTGATTGAAAGAGATTAGGAAAGAGAAGTATGTTTATTCATACGAGTTTTGTAGAAAATAATTTTAAAGAATAGTAGGAACACTTTGAGAAAAAAAGCATCCTAATACAATGGTGTTTTAATGTCAGATGAGTGGAAATTAATCTAGTAGAAAACTATATTTTAATGTTATTTTTACTTTTAGAAAAATTGATTTTTTTCGTATTAATAAATAACTAAAAGATTAGTGAATCCAACAAAATTGAGGCAAGGAGGGAAAAAAGGTAGTGAATCTTAAAATAATTACAAGAATGTTTTAGGCTTTAATCAGTACACGTATTTTAGCCTTTTCTGTGTTACTTGGAGAAAGTTAATGTGCTACCTAAAGACAAAAGATGAAGACTCCTCAGGTATTTTGAAGAGGAATAGTATAAAAGAGAGTATCAAAGAGGCAGGCAGTACCTCCCTCCAGAGCCTCTTGCTGTCTCTTGCCATCAATCCTAGCTCATCCTGTTCATAGGGGAACTGCAGAATGGGATCACTGAAGGATCCCTGGGTGTCAGCTTTAAGCCTCCTAAGCTACATGTGAAAAATTGTTGTGGAGGGAATTATTTGTTTATTAACAAAAATTGCTGTGGAGGGCATTATATTTATTAATATATTAATGCCAAAAAATGCTAGGTAACTGTACTATCTCTTCTCTTTTGTGCATAATTGTGTCTAAAAACTGTCCTTGAAAATCAAGTTTAGGTATCATTCTTTTGGAGCAATATTGTATTTCTGCTTCTCAGCTCCTACTTATTGGAATGTAGACACTATATGATTTCTGTTTCCTTGTTACTTTTTTGAGTTTTTTGCTTGAAAAAATTGCTGAGTAGCTTTACAACATGGAGTGTATCTGTAATCAGAGAAATGAGGATATCAGGTCAGTGTCAAATGACACATCTTGGTCTATTTATATGTGTACTACACATGAGATGTCACAGTGGTTCATAGGGCAAAGAATTGATTCTATGTCAGAAAAAATGCTCTTGGCTACTGCAACCAGTTTCCTCTTTTCTGTTTGGTTTTTTAGAAAATGTAGCTAGAGCAAAAGAAAAATGATAGAGTGTAGACAAATTTTTTCCTATCACTTACAAAAAACGTACTGGCTTTTAAGAAATCACTTTTTCTCTTTTTTTTCTTTTATTTTTTTTCCATAAATTTTTCTTCTGTGTTCTTTAATTTATGCTTGAAGTGCTAGCAAATAGACTGTTCTGAGCCATGAAATCTAAGCCCATGAAATGAAGCCAAATCAAAGTGGTTATATTCTGCCCTTCCCATTGTTTTAAGTAGATTATTCTCACAATTAATATTTCTCATCAGTAGATGAAAACATAGTTAGGTGCACAATGTATTTTAAAGAAATTTAATGGCATATGATCTTCCTGCACAATTTTTTTCTTCTTTTTATTGTTAGTATTTTTGCTGTTCTGACAAATATGTTTTTAAAATTCAGGAAGAACTAACATATTTTAAGAAAATATTGTAGCATCCTTAATAAGAAGTTGATATAAAGAGCTTCTACCTTTGTTTACAGTAATTGCCAAATTTACAAATAGTTTGCAGTACTCAGTCTGAGTCTTGCAAATAAACCTCTAAGAACTAACAAAATTCACTGAATTAATTTTTCCTGTGCTAGAAAAATTATTGTTCCATGTGTGAACTTTATTATACTTATATATGAACTTCTATAGTCATAAAGAGGATCCTTTAAATAATGATGCTCTTTTTAAAGTAAACATAGAAGACAAATAAATGTCATATATCCTATTCCTGTTAACAGTTAAAAAACATTTCAGAAAACAGAACCTGTCTGCAGTAGTCTACTTCAGGTATGATTAATGTGGAGTACTAGATTTGCACAGCTTTTCAGTAGCTGATCCAATTTCAATTCATCACGACAGATTTAAAACAAAAGCAAGCTATATTTAGAAACCTAAATTGTGAAAATGTTGAATAATGCTTTCCTGTTTAGTTGCATTCTGAAGAAGCTTAGCATGGGGTTTAAAATAAGCTGTTTTGTGCTATTATTATAAAATAATCTCTGCTGAAGAAAAGGATTTCTGAAAAGGTTAGGGTATTTTCTGTAATTTAGATAGCATATGCATCGATCTATTCCTAAATACATCATATTAATTTACTTTCATAACATCAGTGTTTTACTGTGCCTAGTATTGTGTCAGAAAGCTTGAACTCTTATATTTACAACTAGAAATAGCAATAAGCATCTTCATCCATCGGAGAGTGTTTGAAAAGAGGTATTTAGAAACTATCTGGAGTAGCATTCCAGATAAAAAAGCATGCTCAGCCTGTGATTTGTTAATTTTTTATTCTTTTAAAAATATGTTAGTTTTTAATTTTGTGTGATTAGATAAATTTTATTGATGGGTTCAGGGAGCAAAAGAGGAAGTGTGGGAAAAAAAGCCAAAGGATTCTGTTAGTATTTTCAAACTTAAATGAATGAGGTTTGAATTCTAACTGACCAGATAAATGAATGTGTTGAGAAACCTCAGATTCCACTGACCTTAACAGAAATTTGCAGCTTTTAGTGCCTTTGAACATCAAGCATTGAACTAAGGATCTAAACCCTCTGCTTTTAACAAGCATACTTGATTCTTCTTGTAATCATTCCTAAATTCAAGATAATTAATTTTGTTGTGTCTAGAATAAAAGGGGAGACAAGACTTCCTTTATACCATTTGATCACTTACAGTTATCCATTTTGTCCTTTCCTTCAAGTTTGCTGATCTTGTCAGGAGTTCATGATGAGCTTTTAGGGGAGGCTATTTGTCCATTTTCATGTGTTCTGTATGGCTCTGAAAATGTGAGTCTATGAAAAGCATGTAGTGTTTGCCTTGTTCTTACATCAGAAGAATTTTTTCTTTTGTCCATTTTATGCTTGTTTCCAAAGGCTTAAAATGCAAGCTTTGTTTCTGCAATAATGGCTTAGTGTAGGCTTACATTGTTGATCCCCTCAGTAGATGCAATGTAATCCACTTTGGTAATGTGAATTTTTAAACAATCATCAGCCTTTGCTATTAACCCTTTTATACTAATGGTAATACCCTAGAAGAACTACAAAGGCATTTGGTGCTCAAGCTTAACATAAGACTTGAAGGACACTTAATGGCATTTACATTCCTTAGTCTAGTCACAGTGAATTGCAGAGCTGATGTTGAACTTGATTGGTACTGTATTCAATATAAAATAGTTGCTTGTGAAGTTGATGCTGAAATACGACTTTGCCAAGGATTTCTTTGGGAAAAATATAAAAAAAAAAAAAATCCTTGAAATGTCCTTTGCAATTAAATGCTACTTGAGGATTTTTCTGTCCATTGCTTTTGTTTGCTATTTAACTAGGTCAGTAGTAGACTTTTCTCAAACTTCTTGGGTTTTTCTCTTTAAACTAGATAACATTACCTGCTGAAAAACCTGCTGATGTTAGAATCATTCAGTCATGTTTTTATTCATTAAGCTGTTTGAGAACATTTTTTTGTCTAAAATAGGACAAGTATTTATGGCATTCCTTTTCCTTTAATTAGTCCTGTTATGTCTTAGTAGCAGATCAAAAGTAGCAGATTCTTTGCACCTATGGCGATTTTTTAAATCATCATTTTGCTCCATTTTTTTATTCTTACCTAGTGACTGTTCTCCTTATATACCTTCATTCTTTTTTGAGAAAACTGATAAGCCAAATAAAAATTGTTGTGATTACAGTATGTCTGATCTTTATTATTAAAAGAACATGGATGATTGAATTTTGTATTTCAGCAATCAGGATTACTGCACTGTGTATCAATAGTCCCATTGCAAAGATCCATCAAAGCTAATCTGTGTTTACTGTTTCCCCTTGGAGTATTTTGGATATCTCTTGTGTGGCAGTAAGATGAAGAGCTCTCTTCTGTTTCATTGCACTGTGTGAAAATTACTCCATGTTTAATGAGACCAAGGTTTTATGAGGAATCACTGAAGGATTATTAACAATGTCAGTAACTTAGCTAACATCCTTTCTGCAAAATTAGTAACTCAGTTTTGTGGGTTGATACCACAATGAAAAAAAAACAAAAACCAAAATCACCTGGCTGTGTTGATCATCACAATTTAGTACATTTTTTGTGTTTTGGAAGGTAAAGGCAAGGGATTAGGAGCAGTGCAAGAGGGAGACTAATTCATCAAGAAGCATAAATTTACATAAAAGTGAAGACTTTTACTGTGGTCTTACAGCTTAAAGAACAACTCAAGACCACATGCACCTCCAAAAATTTTTAAGAAAAAGCATTATTGTAGTGTTTTTAGAAATGAATATAAACCTTCCCAAGGACAATGCCAGCCTGAGCAGCTCTGGTGTTGCTGTACCTGAAAACAGCTGGACAATTGAGAAGACACATCAGATATGCTAGGAATAAGGCTTCTTCCCCAGACAGACTGCTCCAAAAAGGACAGTCATCATGAAATAATCAAACAGTCAAGGAGTCTGCAATAGAGTTAACTAATAGATTTTGTTGGGACGGGAATGGAACAGCTGAGGGCAGAAAAAGAGAATTCTGTCAATCTTTTTTCCATAACATGGAGTATTCACCATTTGGAGATTACTGCCTGGGTGAGCAACAAATTTTTGTCCTTCCATAACCAGGTCTACATGAGGTGACTTGACTATTTGCTACTTGCAGTTATGGAAAACTCAAGTTCCATTACAGATCTGGGTAGAATTAATTTAGAAGTTGTTGTGTTGTCTTGCTCTACAGATGTGTTTGAGGACCAGTGTAAAATGTTACTTTTAAAAGGAAATATTTTCTACTTAAGCATTTTGAGTGGGTTTTGGGCAAGTTTTTTGGAGCTTTGCATGAATGTTTTGAAAATTTTTTTTCATGGTGATAAATTGAACATTACAAGTGCATTTTGCTTCCTAAATCCAATGGATTGTTTAGGTTTTAGGTCTTGTGCAAATGTTTATATAATGTTTAATAATATTCTGTCACTCAGTTTCAGGAAATAATAAAATGTGGAACTGAGAAATTGTCAAAAGAAAAAAACAAAATGAGGTGTGAGTGCCAAAGCATAGGTACTTTGAAAAGGTTTTCCTTACCTTTTCATTATTGTATAGTGAGTAATACTTACAATTTTGTCTAAAATTTAGAACAAAAAATACTTCTTTAAAAGGCATGAATCAGAATACAAGAAAATCCATTTAGAGAATATAAAATTCTTTACAATAAGGTAAGTTGGGATAAACGCTGGACCATGTCTCCTGGGAAGACACTCGGGTCTCCATCCTTGGGGATTTTCAGTACCTGGCTGGACCCAGTCCTAAGTGATGTGCTCTAGTTGACTCTGTTTTGAGGTGGGTTGACTAGATGACCTCTAGAGGTCCCTTCTAACTTCAGCTTCAATGATGTGATCGTAAACGCAAATGCTTAACTCTGCAATGAACCAAAGCAAGGAGAGTTTATTCCAGCTCTAAGAAAAGTGATTTCATGTGTTGATTGAAGGCTCTCGTATGGTTTGAAGGAATCACTGAACTGTGGAATAAACAGTATT
The DNA here is from genome assembly GCA_910950805.1 of Acrocephalus scirpaceus scirpaceus. Lineage (NCBI taxonomy): Eukaryota > Metazoa > Chordata > Aves > Passeriformes > Sylviidae > Acrocephalus > Acrocephalus scirpaceus. Next base: position 29,088,719 of record OU383778.1, on the reverse strand, counting down.
ACAGTAACTGTCTTTATCTAAAATGTCATTTCTGAATTAATATAGTAAAAATAAAAATAACTTTTACAAAAAAGAGTAAACATTTTAGATTAAGGTACTAAAAGGTCTGGATCTACTAATATTGATGGCAAAAGATAAATGGAGCAGAGGGATCTTAGCGGAAATATGCAATAATCAGCCAAAAACAAAATTAGCAACAATTGTATGCTAATACATTCAATTTTTGGCTTCTAACTGCAGTGAGTAGGTATTTGAAAAAGAGAGAATTATTTTTCAAAAAGAAGCAACAGTGGCCCATCACTTTGAAGAAACATTTTCAGAATCTAAGCTGGAAAGCAAAAACTGTCTGGTAGATATGTGCATTACATTTAAACAGCTTTTAAAACTAGTTCCACAACATACTAAAAACATGTCAAGATAGAAATAATTTCTCAGATATCTGGGCAGAATAATTTTACATCTACTTCTACATGGTAGAAGCTGAAAATGTATAAAAAAACTTCTGTGTGTGTTTAATGAAGTTCTGCTGCATTAGATGGTTTTTCAGGTGGTTATGCCCATGGCAAGTGAATTTTTCAAAAATTAAATGTAATGGAAACTAATTAGGATTCAATGAAAGATTCCAAACACACACTCCTCCCAAAGTCAGTTCTGTTTAGGACCATGTATTCTTTCACACTTGAGTGAAACTTGAGCATTCTGATGATTATGGGAAAGAAACAATCCTTACAGTGTAAATCAGTAAATAATTTGGTTCTATTTTTTTTTTTTAAATATTAGTCCCAAGAAGACAAATAAGACCATCCAAATAACCATCTGTTCATTAATTCTATAAATTTTACTCTATTAGCCAAGAAGGGTTATTAATGTCAGGCAATTCTGAGTTGTTTGAATCTGATGATATAATTTCAAAAAACAAGAGACTAGTTAAGAATTTTGCTACTGTTATTTCTTTATACTTTTATTTCTGAAAACATGTGCAATTTGAATGCCAGTAAAGATAAAGACTCCATGCCTGTTTTGCAATGCAACCTGAAAGGAAATAGGTTATGGAAACATTGACAGTAATTGGCAATACTAAAGAACTCAGATCTGGGTAGCACTGGTCCAAAAAAGCTTCAATATGAGAAAGATCGAACCTTGAAATTTTTGAGTCTGTGTGAATATGTACAATAGTATTTCTGATTTTACTGTTCCTGTAAACATGGATATTGTGCATGTTTTGTCCCTTGATTCTCCATCCAGTGTCTGAAGACTATATATTCTGAGTAATGATTTATGTAGTGCCACTTAAAATGGATTACAGTTTCTTAAAGTCTTACAAGATGCTACAGCCTTTAGTGAAGGATGCAGAAGATAGGGATGCTTCTGAAAATTATAGCCAAGGGTGAGGAGTAGTGAATCGTTTTTGATTTTTTATGTATATTCATTAGAAGCTCTGTGTGTAAAGGAGAATACAAATAACTACATTACTTTTCTGCTTTTTTTGAATGTCCACTCTATATTGTGTTCCTGAGGACAGTTATCCAAATCTAATCATAGAAATTGTTAAAGTGTGATGAGCTTGATTATGTGGGTTCAGCCTTGTATGATTTGCTAGTTACTGCCTAGACAGATAACTCTGCTTAGTTGTTATCCCACACAAATAAAGGATTACCCATGGAAGAAATCTGATTACCTGAAAATGATGATCTGGGGTTGCATAAGGTCAAAAATTACTGGAGGCTTTAGAAATGGCTGATCACTGGCTGGTTTAAGAGGAGAGGCCAGAGAGGGAATCTAAGTGCAGGAGATCCTAAGTTTAGAGTTGAATCAAGTATAGGGTAAAAAAACAATCAAACTTCTGGACTTTTGGAAATCTGTCTCAAAGCATTCTGTGATATTTGATAGAAGTCAGAGAATCACAAAATCATTTTGCTTCTTGATAAATACCTCTGTTGCTGCTTCTGCCTAAAATTCTTCAAGATACGTTACTTACAGAAAAATTACCTCATTAAACTTAAACTATCAGTAATGTTTATAAATGGGGGAAAATACTATTAAGAAATGTGTTTAATAAAAAGTGCAATGTTTAAGGGGGGAAATGTCAAGTACACTTAAAATAAGAGGTATCAGTCTATGCAGCTACAGTTTCTAGGATATTTGCTCAGTATTTAGCCAGGATGTTATTCAGAAGTGCAATGTATTTTCTTAAATTGCATTTTAAGGCCATTTAAAGAGTACAGTATGTGTATTTCAGACATATAGCAGACACAGTGGGGTATTTATTTTAGGCAAGTTGATAGTGGGGGGTTTTCAGTCTGTAGGTAGTTTAGATGGACCCAAGCAGAAAGATGTGAACAAATTAAAGGAGGTGTTTGGTAGAGAACAAAATAAGTTGGAGTTTTAGTAAAGGCAGTGAATGAGATGAATTTGAAAGAATTAGGGGGGTTTTTTGTGTAGAAAAGAGCAGATTCAATGGTAATATAGCAGCTTTCAGCATGAATGCCTGAGGGAAGATTCATACTTTGAATGAGGAGAGGGAGCTGGGCTAAGTTGCTTGTGAGGAGTGCCTGCTCAAGACTGCTGAAGGTCAACTCTTCTCAGTAGAGCTGAGCTTAGAAGTGCAGTTAGGAGAACTGAAGGTCTGTAGAGTGGGTAAGATATGCTGGGATGCTCTTCAGTTCTTTCCAAATCCTTTATTTGCATATTGTAATGTGTTGCGTTCTAACTTAGGAGCCATACAGTAGGATGCTGTTGCAGTAAGGATTTCAAATTACAATTTTTAATTATATGGCTATTGATTATGTGCAGTAAATAATGAATTTTAAAGATATTACACAGGAAGAATATGAAAGGTTTTAAAGAAAATTGGAAAGAGGCTTTCTTAGCTACCACTAAAGAAGAATTATGGTATTAGAAACATTTGCAAAGCTTTCTGTTACAGAACATATGGATTCAACATGCCTGGTGTTTTTCCAGCTGGGAGCTTGGCATACTTATTGTGAACTGCTCCTACATGATCTAGAGGTCTGCAGACTGGTTGAAAGTGACTGCTGATCTACAGTGCCCTTCCTTTTTTTCCAAATGAAGCACTAGAAAAAAAGCAGCAGAGGAAAAGAATCAAAGAATCATTTAGGCTGGAAAAGGCCTTCGAGATCACTGGGTCTGTTAACCTAGTACAGAGGTGAAGAAGGCATTAAGTACCTCAGCCATTTCCTCATCCTTTGTCAGTGTTTCCCTTCATACGCAATAAAGGATGAAATTTTGCTTAGCCTCCTTTTGTTGATGATGTATTAATAGAAGGATCTTTTTTATTGCTTTTTGCAGCAGTAGCCAGATTATTTGGGTTTGGCTTTGCCCTTTGTAATTTTCTCCCTGCACAGCCTCACAACATCCTTGTGGCCTGCCCCTTCTTCTAAGGTCATAAAGGCTCCTTTTTTCTTTAAGTTTCTGCCAGACCATTCTTTCTCACTAGCTTGTCTTTCAGAACACGAGTACAGCCTGCTCCTGTACCTTTAAGACTTCCTTCTTGAAAAATAAGAATATGTCATCTTAAAGAATAGCTACAGTTTCAAAGATTATGTATTTATACAAATAATGGGTTGGATGTTTCATCCTTAGATGTTATAACTTTTTCTTTCTTTTTCCTCTTAAACTACATTTTTAAAATCTCTCTTTTCTTCCTATTGTTGCTCCTGTTTGGCTACCATGAGATCCTATCTGCTATCACTCTCCTTTTTATCAAGCTTTCTTTGAAGTACAGATGCTGGTAAATCTATATAAATCCTGTGTATTTTGTGGCACTACTCCATTTGTTAACTGCATATAGATTTTTTTCTTCACATGCTGTAGAGGTCGATATTCCAGTAGAAAGGATAGAGAATTGTAACAGTTCAAAATAGGTGCCCATCCTAATATGCCACTGATAGAGGTTTAGCTTGGTTGGAAATATTGATATGCCATTTGTATAGCATAGTATATCCAGCATCTTTGTACAAAGTTAAATAACAAATGGATCAGATAAAATTGGATTATTTAAATATAGATGTATAAATATGTGTGTATATATAAATAAATAAAGAACCTGCATAGCTTATTCAATACTGTGTGCTCTGTGGTAGAAGCTGGCAGGTTTCTGGTTGGTTTCACTTGCCGTTGTTTATCTTGGGATAGCCATGAATGGCATTGAATGGATTTGTGGGAGGTTCTTGCTTTTGGTAAGGCATTACAGTGAGAACTCTTGTTTATGGTTGTCCTCAGCTCAGATTGGAGAAAGTGCTAATACATGGAAAAGTCTTGTCTCTTATTTTGCACTTGTTTTTATTATACATCATACAGGTTGTCAAAGCTTTAAAAAAAAAGGCGCCTTTTCTGTATACTCCTGTGCTGAAATACTGTGTTAGCAACTGAAACAAACTGAAACACACTGAAACATAATAAACTTAATTTAATTTGTGAAATAGGCTTTCCATACCCATCAACCAGAAACCCAGTAGGAAGTCTGATCATCATTTCAATTCATAGTTTTTGAATGAAAAGTATTTCAGCAAACTTCTACTAAAGTTGGAAAGTGCCTATTCAACACTTCTTGTTTATTAGAAATTGAATAATTTTGGACAAGTTCCAAATCATTCCATCTTCACTTTTCATCCAACAGGAAAAGTTCTTGATCACTTCTCTAATCTCTGTCCAAACCAAACCAGCTAATTTTAGACAAAGCATCAGTGCAGCTGATGAAGCAGTGACCTAATACAGCAGAAAGTTTTATGAATGACCATATGAACACATAGAAGAAAGTTAAGTCTTCACTAAGAAATACATGCTAAGTTCAAAGTTAGATGATGTATGCTATGATTTTCTTAAAGAAGTAAATACTAATAAACTAAAGAATAGCAATGTTTTTACAGTTTCTCCTAGCATTCCTTATTAATTAATCATTTTCATGTTAGAAGTATCAAGCAGATTTTCTGGGCACACAAATAGGGAACAGCGTTTTCAGATGGATGGCATATGTACCTGACATTTCAGAAAAACAGGAGAGAATTAATATCTTAAATGTGCATTAGTTCTTGTATCTGCCAGGGAAGAAAGTTCATTTATGGGCGTAATTGTATATGAGGGCTTGAAAAAGAGCAATTACTTATTTAGGGCATTTTGCTCATTTACAATTATTAAAAATCCACTTGACACTCGCTATGTTGTGACTGTTTATTAGGAATTATAGAGACCTGTAAGACAGTGACCTATTTAGCATGCCTTATTCCTCTGATCCCCTTGTCTGGTCTACATTTATGAATAAACTTGAATATGAGGTGAAAAAATTACTGAACACAAAATTTTTACCATACATTTTCAAAACAGTGTTGTGATGTTCTTTGATAATATAAGTTTTCTAGGAGGTAATTACATGTTAATATGAGGTGCAGAAGAGTTTCAGCAGTGAATAGACTGTTATACACATTGCTAGACAATGTGTATAATCCTCATCTTTACTGTCTCAAAAAGTAGGGGTGAAACTGTAGAGCTGCTGACTTCTCACCCTAGGCAGTAGACTTTCCAAATACAGTCTGTGACCCCCACAACTTTAATAGCTGGACACTTTGGACACAATCCAAAAATTTTTCTTTCTCAGTGGCATACCAGAAGAGACTATGTGTTGGTGACTTGTATTTCCATAAGTACTGCTTTGTCAGATGCAAGTTATCTGGAGATACTGGGAATAAGTCTCCTCTTGCATTGCAAGAATGCAACCCACTTTTTCCCCTCTTTTAAGCACAACTCATTACTATATTATTTGTATTATGCTTTAGACGCCAGTGGGTTTTTAGAGAAATCCACTTTTCTGAGCACTTGGCAGCCTACACTGCGTGCATAGATAATATGGGAAGTAGAGCACAGGGGAAACGTTGATTTGCTCAGTGTCATGCTGCTCATTCATGCAGGTCAGAAGTACTCATGTTCTTCACAGTTTACTACCTTCACAGTCTACTATGGAGTCAGATTTTCAGGCTGAAAATAATGCAGTTCTGCTGACAAGATGAAATTTCAGTGTCTGAAAAAGGAAAAAGGTAGAACCTCATAGTTAAATTGTGCACATTTTTAAAAGTTGAGGAACTGTATTCCCTTCAAGGAAAGGGTGATTTGGGGGTGGGAATTCATTGTTTTTCAAGACACTTGGATGATAGTGGTCTATTAGTTGAAAAGTTACTTATCAGTTCTTGTTTCTTACTCTCCATAGAAACTGAGATACTTTGGTTTTGTCATAGTAATAATTTTAGTTTTTTTTTCAAATGCAGCTTAGGATATGGCTGTGTTCTGAGATTTTAATCTCTGTCTTTTTGCACACTTCTGGTTTTGACATGTTTTGTATGGCAGTAGTAACAGCAACATCAGTTCGAAGGGGTCTTTATTGCATCTTAAAGAAAAGTCATTGACTTGAAGCAGATTGGTCAAGTTCGGCTGACGTTTGTCAAAAATATATTTAGGCCCATATCTTGAGTTAAAGTGATAAAAATCTGAGTGTAGCAAGTACATAGGTTAAGTAAAAATAAATAAATAAACCCAAGCAACCAAAACTACCCAGCTTGGAGGGATTTTCTTGGTGTTTGGCTTGTTTGAAATACTGTGTTCTTATCACATAATTTTCCAAGGGCCTGCTTTTAATCTCCCACAGATGATAAAATCTTAATGACTGAGTTTGTGACTGATCTCTTCTTTTCAGATTTTTTTTCTTTTATGGTACATGTTGGCCATCTTTTCTTCTTTCTCTATTACTTTATCCCTTCGTGTATGGAGGAAGGAAGCTCTGATTTTTGTCTTCTTCCTGATTATCTACTTGGATCTAGCTTTCAGCAAATTATTCAGGAAAAAAATTGACTTAACATAATCTCCCATTCTGCTTACATTCCAGGCAAAAAAAAAAAAAAAAAAAAAAAAAAGGAGGATCCTAGTGCTCTCATCGATAGAAGATGGGAAAAAGCTAATATCAAACATTACTGATTATTAGAATTACTGTATTTAAGTGTGTCATTGAAATAGTCATGTTTTCCTGTCTGTCACTTAATCATGTTAGTCTTTAATAACCAATTAAGGCTGATGTTCACATTGGCTATCACAGCAGTCTGAGGAACTTTGGATTTGCTTAGGTGAAATACGCTTTCAGTGCTATGGGTGGACTGTATTATTGCCTTAGATTTGTTTTTATAGGTATTGGTCATGACAGGTATGTCAAAATTCCCTCAATTTGAAATCAGTAAAGAACCAGGGCACGAAAAAACCTGCCCTCTCTAAAACAATTCCTTGGTTCTTAGAGAAGGAAGCTTTTCATCTGATACAAACAAGAATAGTTTTGTATAATATGCAGTTGTCTATTAATTCTGAAAGTGAAGACATTTCTTATCATTCTTTCTGTCTTGAAAGACAATTCATTAAACATTCCCTATAGTAAACAACCAAAGCCTTACACTTACAACTGAGGTATGCTATCTAATTTTGAAATTTTGACTAAAGCATGTGTGTATTTAGGTAATATTTTTTATAGCATATCCTTCTTGACAAATTATGCTTGATCAGTGTAACTCTTCAATAAGGGTTTTATATTTGATTTGTTTGCTGTAAACTTTCATGAAAAAATGTTGGTGATCTGTCTTTATTACAAGAAGAAAAGAAATACTGGATTTTTCTTTTCTTCAATAAAGTAGTCCTAAAGAAGCAGGTCTGATAGAAAGGCACTATGTGGCACAATTTACTCTTTAAAATGATCAGATTAAAAAAAAATTAATTGCCTTTTGAGTTTATATTCATCTCTGTAGTTAGCAATGCTATGCTTAACAGGTAAGATTTCCATGGATCTAAACACTTGTATTTTTTGAAGGATGAACAATGGTTAGGTGGTGGAAGTAATAGTCTGTCTCAGAATCTGGGTTATATTTTTAAGGTCGCCTTTTGATGTCTGGAGACAGACAAACACCACTGCTGTTTAAATCAAGTTAGTGCTAGTAGAGCCATTACTGTGTCTTGATTGCCTTTTTTTGCAGATTGCTAGCAGCAGCTGCTAAGTTTATAATTTTCCCTATGGTCCTCTTAGTCCTAGACAAACTGTCAATTTTGTACCCAGCTGTTTTTACATGTTTTCTTTTAACAGCTTTTATTTGCAGTCTTTTTTTATAAAATCATCTAACTTGAAAGGAGGGTAAGGTTCCCCCAGTAAGTTCAATATTTCCCTTGATTCAGTTGCAATGACATTAGTTTTTCCTCTTTGATCAAGTGTTCATTATTGATTCATAGGATGGGTCATCTCATGGCAACAAAACATTCAAGCCTAGATTTTTCAATAAATCAATGGTTATGGGTTTTTTTTAAGCAAAATAAATGTTTCTGGAAATTAGCTTACAGTGTTTATATGACAAATCACAGAGATGGTGCAAAAGTATCCATGTGTTGGCTATGGGGCAAGGAATTAAATGGGACTTTTAATGACATGAATGCTGGTGGTTATTCTCATGTTCCCATCATCTTAGCCTATTGCTTGGAAAAGATGGTATGGAAAATGAGCAGAATTCTTAGCTCAGCCAACAGTCTCTTTTTATGTATTGATAACACACTTATGCTTCAAACACTCATCAGCTTGCAGCATGGCTGCCTAGTAACACAATTTAGAGCAGAACTATTTCTACAAGATGAGCTTTTTGGAAAGTCCATGGGGGAATTCACCATGTAAAGCAGACCTGTGCCTTCAAAATGCAATTAAATCTGTAATAAATAAACAGGATAAATAAATCATAAGCAATTGCATGCAGTGATTTGCCAGAGTACCTGGGATGAAAATAGCTCATTTTAGCATCTACTTCTATCCTACTAATTCTGAAAGGTTTTAGTTGATGGTTTTCAAAAGTTTGTTTCCCAAACACTGTTTTAAACAACTTGCGGACTCCTTCTGAAAAGGTACCACTCAACTTACTCTCTTTCCATGGAAACTATTGACTTTTATAACTTAATGTTGCTGTGTTTTGATTTTGTTCACATAGATGAAGTTCAATGCTCCATCTCACAGTACATTTGAAAGACTGCTTTCAGTGAAGGTGTTCACTGTCAGCCACTTGTACTTACAGAGCAGGTTCTGGCATTATTGGTCTCAGAACTGTTTTACTTTCATAATAGTTACTATAGAGAAGCAGACACATATGATCAGTCTAGAGTGCCAGGTGCTTTAATACTTTATTATTATAAATATAAATTTATATAGATATATACAAAGAGTAAGGACATATCCTCCTCAACTATTCTTACCATCTGCCTTCAAATAACATTTTATTGAAATTAATTTTATTACTGTATATATACATATATACAGTAATAAAATATATATATATATATAAAATATATACAGTATATATATATATATATATACTGTATATACACTTATACCATTAAAGCAACACATTAAAAATCTTATTAGTAAATCATAGAGTGATTTGCTAGGGAAGTGAAAGATGATCTAGGTTTATCTCTCCTGCCACAGGAGGGGATGTCTTTCACTACATCAGGTTGTTCAAAGCCCTGTCCAGCCAGGCCTTGAACACTTCCAGGGATAGGGTATCCACAAATTCTCTGGGCACCCTGTTCCAGTACCTCACCACTCTCACAGGAAAGTATTTCTTCCTATTATCTAATCTAAATATTTCCTCTCCCTCCTTTTCCTAACACTATGTTCCCATGTGAAGTGTCAGTCTCTTTTTTATGAGCTCTTTTCCAGTACTGAAAAGGCTGCAATGAGGTCTTTATTCTCTCCTGCAGCCTGAAAAGCCCCAACTCTCTCAGCCCATCTTCATAGGAGGGATGCACCATTCCTCTGATTATCTTCATGCCCTCCTGGACTTGATACAAAAAATCCATGTCCTTTCTATGCTGAGGACCCCAGGACTGGATGCAGTGCTCCAGGTGGGGTCTCACCAGGGTGGAGAATGCCCTCTCTCGACCTGCTGGCCACACTGGTTGTGATGCAGCCCAGGATGCAGTTGGTCTTCTGGACTGCAAGCACATGCACAAGCTGGTCCATGTCCAGTTTTTCATCTGCCAGAATCCCCATGCCCTTCTCCAGGGCTGCTGCCAATGACTTTTTCTCTCAGTCTATACCCGTATCTGGGAGTTCTATGGGTGGGGTTGCAGCACATTGTGCTTGGACTTGCTGAACTTCATGAGACTCTAATAGACCCATTTCTCAAGTTTTCCCAGGGCCCTCTGGGTGGCATCCTGTCCTTCAGTTGTATTAACTGCGCTGCTCAAATTCAGGTCGTCTGCAAACTTTCTGAGGATGCTGCTTCCAAGATAGAACCTTGAGGGATGCCACTTCTCACTGGTCTTTCCTAATTTCAAATCTTTAACTTACCTCCAACACTACATTACCAATTATAATTTATTATTTACTTTCAGATATATCACTGTGAACTTTTCTCCAATTGATTATTACCACCTTTGTTCAAATTTCTTGGTATTTTAATATAATTCTTTGCAGGAGTTTGGGAAATAAGAAGTGGTCTCAGTATTTGTCACTCTTTATTTAGACAGGAATTACCTTCAGTAGAATAGCAAGCGGATAGAAGGAGCTGTTTTCATCCAGCTGAAAGTTTAATCTAGTGGAACACTACTGATTGTATTAACTTGACAGGGTTAGTAATTATATTTAGAGAAGGCATATTGTTTCTTTCTCCCATGCTGCCATAAAATAAAGGTTTGCTGATTGTTGCTGCAAAAATTGGGCCCTCTTTGTATTGTAATATTCTAAAAATACAAATGAAGTTCCTAGTGGAATTTGATACTCTCTGGGCAACCATTATGGTTTGTAGCAACTGATGTCACATAGATTTCTGAAATTATGCCTGTGTGTTGAACACCCAGAGTTTTCAGGCTTTTTTCCATTTTAATCAAAACCAACTGTGTCATATTCTGTTCCTTCTCCCTTTTCCAACCAATATTTGGTTTCTGTTGCATGATTTATGAGTACCTGTTGTAGTCTTTTGTGTTGATAGTGTTTACCCATCTGGGCTGTCTTAATTTTAGTCCAGCATAATGTGTCTTTTGGCTGGTTTGCTCTGTGCTGTCGGTCTCTCTTTCCTGAAATCAAAATGTGCAAGGAATTTAACACCTGTGAAGTGATTCCAGAAGGAGGTAACATTAGTGAATCCATTACTTGCTGTTATTGTTGCAATAAAGTAATGGTTAAGATCAAAAAAAAAGCCCAAACACAAAGATTTAACAGTCAGTAGAAGTAATTTAAAGGAATCAGAATTCACTTCTTGTTTAACATAACTAAAAGTACAAAGCTCCTTTCTTTGCATGAAGCTAAACCCATTTTCTCTGTACATTTTTACAATTTACTTTTTGAAGGATGTTTTTCTTTTCTGTGAAAGTTCTATTTTACTAGAAAATAGATGAAACTTTATATAAAGATGCACACTACATTACAAAAGAAGCTTTTCACAGACACATGAATTCAGTTAGACAAATCACATTTTGAAGCAAAGACATTTTAACATATATGTGTTTATATATCCCTTAATCCACAGATTTATCACAGGCTCAAAAATGATAAAACAAATCATCCCTTCTTCTGTTTTGTTTCCATTCCACATCAGAAGTAATTCCTTATTATCTGGTGATGGATAGATATCATTTGGGATTGTTGGATGGCAGTTTTTTCTCTATGGGGTTTGTGTGGCCAGGTTTTGGTAGTGAGGGAGATAAGGGGGCTGTAGGGGGTGGCTTCTGCTAGAAGCTGCCAGAAGGTTCTGCCATGTCTGGTAGAGCAATGCCCAAGATGGACCTGCCTCTGGCCAGGGCCAAGCCCATCAGTGTCCTGTGAGAAACCTGTGCTGGAGCAGGCTCCTGGCACAACCCACTCTGGAGCAGGTTTGGTGGCAGAACTTGAGACCCCTGTGGGGGACCCACATTGTTCCTGCAGGGCTGCACCCAGTGGAGGGGACTCCCACTGGAGCAGTTCATGGAGATCTGCAGTCCATGCAAAGGACTCAGGCTAGAGAAGTTACTGAAGGGATCTTTCCATGAGAGGGATCCTGTGCTGGAGCAGGGGAACTAGTCCTCTGAATGAGTAGAGAAGCAGCAGCAGAAACAACATATGATGAATTGACCCCAGCCCCCAAGCCCTGTCCTGTGCCATTGAGGGAGAGGAGGAACTAGAATTTTAGAGTGAAATTCAGCCGTGGATCATAGAGGGATGGGAGGAAAGTGCTTTAATATTTGGCTTGATTTGTCATTATCTTCCTCTGATTTGATTGGTAATAAACTGATTTACCCAAGTCCAGTCTGTTTTGCCCATGACAATAATTGATGATTAATCTCCCCTTACTTCAACCCGTGAGCCTGTTGTATTTTCTCCCCTGTGTAGTTGAGGAGGGATGTGATAGAGTGGCTCTGGTATCCAGCCAGTCAAACCACCTCACTCTCTCACCTAGACCATAAGGTTTTTCTTCCCCACATTTGAAATCTTTGATAAATGAAAATGTACATATAAGTAATATGAATTAGCTCACACTAAAAAGATGAAAAAAAGAAACTTATACAGGCTCTTTCTTTATTTCTCAGCTGTCTTTCAGTTTAAATAGGTAGCTACAACTGACACTGCATGCTGCTAACACCTAAAAAGAGCAGACAACTCTTTCTGGGAGAAACTTAGAATGGAATTTTTTTTTCCTCAAAAGTACCCCCAGCTGACATCTCTTCAATGGCTGAACAAGTAGTCTTGAATCTCTTTGCTTGGTGTTCTTGGACTGTTTTTTGTTTTAGTTTGGTTTGGTTTTTTTAGATAGCCAGCCTCTTTTTGTAAGCATTTTGATCTTTCTTTTTTTTGAAGAAATCTTTTTAAAAAAAGATTTACACATTCCACGCATTTTATAAATGGGATGGAAATAGGAAATGTCTGTAGAACCTATTTTAAGAGGACTCTCAGTATATTTTCATTTTGCCAGAGAAACAGTAAGTCTATGCTAGTGACTTCCTTTTTTTAATTGTAGTGTAGAAAAGATAAAAGAATTTTCAAATCCTAAATTACTTTCTTTGAGCAGTTGATTATAGTACATAGTACATGGTGTGTTGGTATATTTTCTCACTATATAGAAGGTTAGACACCTGGGGGGGAGCACTGCATATTATTGGGACTAACATGATTAAAGGATTTGTTGTACACCTGAAGAAGCAGGTAAGTTGTGTGATGAATCTGGTGACTAAACAGACTTAAAAATATTCATGGTGTAGTAATCTTAATCTCATGGATGATATGACTACAACTGTTGAGCTGTGTCTTTTCAAGAGGTTTATACAAATTTCTAATTATTCCATTCATATGGAAATAGAACATTTAGGATGACTTAATTTATATCAATGTGGATTACCAAAAGATAAAGATCTGGGATTGTTTCTTTTTTAAAATAACAGGATGCATAAGCAAAATGTTCAAACATTTTTGACATGAAGAATTTTATAAAAAATATGGTTCAATATTGTGCATTAATTCTTTTTAATATTAAGATGTGTGAATGCTCTTTTGTGCTTTTATCAAGTGCTTTCAGTGTATGGAGAAATGAAAGCCTGATAATATATTTACAGTTTATTCTCAAGAAATTAAGCAAATAAGTAGTCCAGAAAACAACTGGTGAAGTTAAGAAATGCAAGAAATTTGCAGTATAAACATGTTGGTAAATGCAATGACTGGAACAGATTTGAAAAGTTGTATTATATTATCATAAAGTATGGTAGGAACGGTGCATGCCTGCCAGTCTACTGTTCAAGGAAATATTATAAATCTTCTTAAATTTTATCAAGAAATTAAATTGAGTCTCCCCTTCTGCACCCAGCAGTGTTTCTTGAGGATTTAGTACATGTCTTTAAATTTCTTGATTGCTTTGTGTTTTTCTGTTCAGGCCATGGAGCTTTTGAGGAATAATCCTCCCTCCTGTTGTTGGTACATTTGTGGAGTGCGCATTCTTTATCAATGTAGCATATAAAACCTTCATTACTGGAGGCCCTAAACATTGTTTGTGTTTTAAAGCATCCTATCATTTCATTTATTATGACTGGTTATTTCCGAATGGAGACCAGTTCGAAAGCTTACTCTTTAATCTTACTGAATTGTATTAATAGCTCCCTGGCAGTGTTCCTTTCCAATTTCTACAGACAAGGTCAGTCTGTGTTTCATCTGTCCCATCTCTCTGTTTTGAAATTTTAAAATTGCTTTGAGGGAGAACACAATGTCATTTATCCTGTGAAAAATAACTGCAGTATTTGTTGCGTTTAGTTTTCTTCTTAGTGACTGCAAACACAACCTTATCTTTCAACGTGACCCTTCTGCCAAACACCTAAGTTGGTACTGAAGCATCAAAATTTGGACATGCTGTAGGATGGGGGTTTTGTTTTCTCATTGCCCTTTTGTGGGCTTAGTGCATGAATGAATGACTAGCAGTCTGTGAGATGAGGCTTCACTGTCACCTGAACCCTGTCACACAGAAGTAGCCCAAAGCCTTGCCCTGTTCTGGTAAAACATCAGTGAAGCAGATACTGACTTTGCCCTGAGATCTCTGTAATCAATGTTTGTATTACATATGCAAAAATCACTTTTGATTTAATTTCTGTCTATACTGTTTGGAATATAGCACATCTTAATAGTGATATTGCTCTGAATAGGTTTTGGAGAAAAAAATGATTAATTTTCTATATTGATATAGCCAGTCAAGAAGTTTCTGAATCTTATTTACTACAGTGAACATGTTGCTTTGAGAATATGACAGTAATATCTATCATTATGTTGTACTATTGCTTTTGTATTGCTCGTATCTTTAATTTTTGTACAAAATCTAAAGGATATAACATCTGCCTATGTTTGTTGACTGGTCTCCCCATTGCTGCTGGCACAACATACGTGTCTATGAAGGATAACTGTGTGAGATATTTATTTGCTTGTTCTCTATTAATTTCCTTTCAGCTTTTGGTGCTTGATTGAATTTGTGTGTCATATTGATTGCTACTAATTGTGAATTCACAAATCTGAAAAATACATTACTGTAGATTGTTTTGTTCTTGCTCTGCTGAATATATGCGGTACGAGAAAGATTTTTTTTTTTTTCTTTTTTTTCCCCCTCCATACTGCATTTACATGTTCAGTGGATTAAGGCTTATTTAATGCATATTTCTTCTCTGATGACATTTTTTACCATTTCTAGAGATAGTCACAACTGTACTAGGTAAAAGTTTAAAAGGGGAATGTGATTTTGTTAGTATGTAAAATGAGTTGTAGCTGTTGTGCCTTAAGATTTTGTGCTATACAAATATGACAAATTAAAAAAAGAAAATTTGCTGTTCTTTAAAAAATAGTTCCCACAAATTATAAGTTTAAACCTTTTCTATGTTTTAATGTTATTTAGAAGCTTCCTGATAACATCTAGTATCTTTATTGAATTCTGAGAATTGCATTGTCTTTTCAAAATACTTATTCAATATTAGAAAGTAACTTTGAGAGGTAAGTCTCAATTAGTTCTCACCACTAGGCTCTGAGTTTTGACTGGCCATAAGTACTTTCTGTAAGCCAATGACACATGGTGTCAAGTACAAGAAGCACAGTAGCAGGAAAGAAGTTTTTCACAAGCAAAACTGTTTTATCTTTCATAAAAGGTTCAGAGAAAATCTCATTTCATGCATTTGTAAATCTTTAGATTTCTGAATCATTTTAATGACCTAGCATGTCTTACTCCTAAGGTTGAGTTGTCTGCCTGATGTTTGGTAGGAGGATATAAGGCAAGAGAGTGAAGACTGCAGTTCTCTTCTGGGAAAAGAATAAGGAATATAAATAAAACTGATATTTGCAAAATAGGATTTAAAACTCAAACCTCTGCTCTATTTATTTTGAAGGATCTAACGACAGAATTGTGGTCTTGCCATATTCAGTTCAAAGCAAAGCACTGAAGACATTAGGCTTGTTTTTCTTGCGTCTTGAATTCAGCTGACATTTTTATGTTTCTTACAACAAAACATTTTTTGGCTTTAATGATTAATTCAAGTACTGAAGGTAGTAGTTCCTTACGAGTAAATAAAGTAATCGACTATGGACAAAAATGAAAATGTCATGTTTTCTTTTATAATAAGAAGTGAACATGTCATGTATCTGTAAGGAAAGGAATAGAGCTTTCTGCCCTACACAGCACATAAGGACTGTTCATCATGAAGTATCAGAAATTAATTTCAAGTTGAGCCTACAGCTTGCAAAGCAAAAGCAGATTTAGAAGTGATAAGACTTAGTGGGCAATATTTCTGAAATAAGAGTGATTTTTTTTTCCTCCAGCTTTTACTGAGGTATTTACAAGCTTATGAATGCAAATAGTGTATATTGAGTGTTCACTGAAGAGAATAAAACTGTAGACGAATGTATTGGAAGTAGGTATAAAATTTGGCTGAAATTTTGCCAAATAGATCTATTAATAGGAAACAAGGGCACCTCATTGCAACTGCAAGTCATCCTGACACTTTGAGTAATCAACTCTAATATTTAGCTAGTCAGTTCTGGATATAAGACAGTACCCTGGCATCTAAATGAGCAAACATGAAAGTGTGCAAACCTGAAAGTGAGCTTACAGAAAATCAATGGTCAAAGATGCTGTTGATATATCCTGTGCAAGCAATAAAGCTTTTACTTCTAAATTTTTTTAAGTAACTTATCAGGCTGATCAGGCTAAATCTGGACTGTGCCTTGTTAACTGCAAAACACTTTCTGTTTAGATGATGGCTATGGGAAGCTCCACACTTCTGTTACATGTTTTCACACCCCCTTAACTTTTTAACTGAAATACTATGCAGAGAAGAAGCAGAAGGTAAGGACAGAAATGCTATTTTGAGAAGTATAGAAGATGAGGAGCTAAAGTACCTACAATATTTGTTTCTTCCCTGGTTTTCTTAATTTTTGAATGGATGACTAACAGTAAACAAAGGTAAACTCTTTTAGGTGGTGCATGGGAAGTAAATACAGTGGCAAATAAAGCTATTTAAAGATGGGGATGCAGCTGCCTTTCTAGTCATGTCCAGGCTATTATGAAGTGGCTTTCCTTGGAGAAGAGGATTAGGAATGCATCTTCTCAAAATGAAAACTAGACACACAGAGATTTCTTTCTTACAATAACGAAAAGCTTACATTGGGTGTACATTGCTCTGAAGTAAAAGCTTTGAGCAAAGCTACAATGCCATATATTTTTATTCTGTGTCAGATTTCTAATAAAAACAGTGGTAAAGCTGCCATTATATTACTATAATTTGATTAAGGCAATATGATTTTTTCACTACTTAACATATATTTATGTAATTTTAAGTTTGTCACAGGGATTGTATGAGTATCTCTGAGTTACAAAGGAATAAAAAATCTGGAGTAAAGAATCTATAATTTTTTCCAAATATGGAATGTAACTAGTGTGTTTGATATAATGAAACTCTAGTCCAAACAAGATGTCTATTTATTGTAAAATTGATTTCAAACTCATAATTAATTTCTCATTGACATATTCTCATTATATTGTGTTATTTTCCCTTTGGGACCTGTGATAACAAAATTATCTTAGTCATCTAATAGGTTTTAGAAGTTAAAGTGAAGTTGTGAAGTTATTCCTGATTTTGCTCATGATATCAAAAGTACTTCTGCAGGTGTGTTTGACAGGGAGGGGAGAAAATACTTAGCATTTTGCTTTCTGTTGTCTTTTGTTTCTCCTTACTAATAATTTGTGGTCAGCAAGACCCAGCAAGGAGTCGACTTTTCCTCCAGATGGTTGTGACATTTGAGTAAACCTTGGAGGATTAAAGGCAGTCTAGTGAGCACTCACTATAAACTCCTGATGCAACATGACAGTCCTAATCTGGGTCCTGGGCTGATTAGATGGTAAGAGCACAAAGCGGGGGAAAAATCCAAGTGTGAAATAACCATTTACACTGATGAAAGACACTAAAAAAAGCCCGTATCCTAAGTTTAGATTAAAAATTCTGTACATGTACAAACTTATGCAAGTTACATTTTCAAGTATAGTAACTTGAAAATGTAACAGTAACTTCATTTGGTGTAAAGCTTTCTCTGTGTGACTGAATGAGCACAGCTTGATGCAAAAGTTTTTTTCTGTATATTGAAGAGAGTTTGCAAACAATCCAAGTGGTTAAATGATGGTAGAAAATACAGAAATTGATCTGAATGAGACTCTGAAATCTGATTATGCATCATCACCATCTGCTGTAGTAGGATAATAGAAAGGTAAAATAAGATATAGTCTACCTTTTTTTGGAAAAATAGAAAAACTTCACCATATTACATTTGTTACATATATACATATAAGGAAAACTTGTTTGCATAATGGTAAACTGAATCAGAAATTATGAACTTTATGAATATAATTCTAAATATCTAAGATATATTTGATGTGTTATTATTTTGATTTTAATAAAATAAGGAAACAGCTGCTAAAATTACTTGATTTTTTTTTTCCCATCCTGAATTTTTAAAAGCACAATATTGAACTTTCAAAAAGTGGTATGGCAACAGGTGTAAGTATTCAGCATTGTACATCTTAATTTATTTGTTTTAGCTGTATGAATTTTAAGTAGTACTGCTCAACACTTCCTGGTACAAGACCAATTGTAAATTTGCCTGCTTATCTATAGATTATTTTTACTGCACAGCAGTTGACCGATTTGTTCCTTTTCCAAATCTATCAGTCTAATATTTTATTTTCAAAGGCAAATCTGTTATATCTTTAGTTTTACAATCTCTACCTTTACAATGTGGTTTTTTCCCCAAGTTATTTTAATGTTGTAGTTAGAGGTA
Source organism: Acrocephalus scirpaceus scirpaceus (assembly GCA_910950805.1). Taxonomy (NCBI): domain Eukaryota; kingdom Metazoa; phylum Chordata; class Aves; order Passeriformes; family Sylviidae; genus Acrocephalus; species Acrocephalus scirpaceus. The sequence continues at coordinate 29,069,881 of OU383778.1, read as the reverse complement.
TCACAGAATATCTGCTGAAAATAGGACATGTACTTGATGATTTATTCTTGGGAATGTAATTCTATTGACATTCTAGGAAATAAATTAGGATGTTTAGTGCCAAGTATGTAACTCATGGCAGTACCAAACATACTGTGAATTTTCAGTTATTTGTTTGGTATTACAAGGGTGTGTGTTTCTGCAAAGCTCAAAAACCCCTTAATTATGGTTGCTTATTTGCTGAAAAGAAAATCAGTTGCACAGAAGCTGTGAGAGTTCAAAGGAAGTCCAGTCAGATAAATTTCTTTAATGAAATCTACTAAATAATTTCTGTACATACTGAATTTCCTTTACAAACACTTTAATTAAAAAATCAGGCTTCTTTTTAAAAGAAAGAGACAAGCTTTAAGGCTTATGCAAATGGATCATAAATGCTAATGACAGAAAATGCTACAATTTCATTTCTGTTTGCCCTACATAACATGAACCATTTGGATGCAGTGTTGAAAAAGAAATGCTTTTTTAGCAGTTTCATTGAAAACATGGCTGTAAGAAATAACAAAAAAGTATTTCACTATACTTTTTGTTTTTCTCCCTGTCTTGCAATTTGAAATCTAACTGAGTAGCTGTCTGGCATGCAAGGTGTGCCTCTTCAGAACCACCACCAATTCACTTAGATGTGTGGGCTGGAATTCTAAGATTTTGAGAAAATCCTCTGTAAGCATGAGATAAGAATGTGAAAAAGACCAAGCTTGACCTGCCTTAAACTATCCCAGCAAGGATCTAAATTATAGCTTCAAGGGGTTGAACTGGTTACAAGTTATGAGTGACTAGCAATCTCACAGCACCTTGTTATCTTTGCTGTATGTCAGGACTGTGCCTAGACCAGAACAACAAATGTATTAGAAATATCACAGTACAAAGTTTAGTGCTTTAAGCAAAGGTTCTTAATCCTTTTACTATATTCTGCAAAAATTTGAGTTAAAGTAATACAAAAATTAGTCAGTCTGCTCAGCCCTCTGCTTACCCTCCTTCCAGGTTTGTTTTTATTTTATTTCTTATGCTATTTAATGTAGCCTGTATTTATAGCTACTGGTGGTAGGAATACAATGGTGTTGCTGCAGGCTTCCCTTTAATGGATCCTTGCCAAAGATAGCCATTGTTCCCATTGCTTGAGGTTGCTCAGCTGTGCAAGGTTGCTTGGAAACCCTCTACTGAGTAAAACCTTCCAATCATTTTCCTTTACCTCCCAAGTCATACCAGTTGAGTGCTTAGGGATTCAGAGGAGGATCACAGTCAATGTGGTTGCTTTTTGTGACCTTTTTGATGCTAAACCAATGACCTCTTAAATGCGGCATTGTAGCGTGCACGACTGTCTGGCTAAAAAACAAACACTGCACTAGTCAAGAGGTAATGTCATCCACAAAAGCAGTTACCTGATGATTTCAAAAATCCTGGACTAAGGAAAAGGCCTAACTAGTTGTTAGGTTCTGCTTTAGGTTAAACCACTGAGAAACACATTACCTTTAAATTATGCTGTGTTGGTTCATCTTGCATGTGTATGATCAATTCTAAACAAACCTGATGCTCCATATGCCTACGTTTTCCCTAGCATGCACTCCCTTTTATCGTGCTATTTCCTTTGCTCACGTTGCAGAAATCAATTGTATTTGATAAGCATTTCAGAGTGGATCAGTATTATTAGCTTGAGCAAGCTGGTGAACAGGATAAATCAAATCCCATGCTTATTTATATAATTTAGTTTGGTCCACAAATAAGTGACCTAAACAATCTTACTTCTTTATCTTATGTTAAACCAATTACTCGTTTGAGCAGCTAGTATGCTAAATCTTTTCAGCTGATTTATAAACCATGTTATTTGTGTGTATGAGAAGTGCTGAGATGGATGCCTTATTGGTTGTAGATATTTCCTTAATACAAAGAATACAAACAGTCTGCTGTAATATCAGGTGAAAAATTGGCTGGTATTGTATTTTCTTGCTGGGGAATTGAATGTTGCCATCACTGTTCTCCTAGTAGCATGAGCTAAAGATCTTAGGGGGAAAAAAGGTTGCTACATGATAATTTATACTTTCTGTTCTGATAGTTTTCAGTTCTCTCTCTGCCACTACTTTGAGATAATAATTTAAGTATTATATTATACATTGTCCTGTGTATTGGGATGTCTGTGCTGACTTGGCTCCATGAGATTTTATGAGTAATGTCATGCTGGCACACACCCCACGATATTTGGGTTTCCTTGGAATGTATTTGCCCTGTGCCTTTCTCTTTTTCCTGACACCCAGCCTTCTCCATTCCTCTTAATACTAAACTTCTACTGATGTAACTGACAAATGTTTATTTTTTATACATCACTTAAACTTTTATGAGCAATGCATGGTGCTGTTCATTGAGTTCTGAAGTTATAAAAACATGACTGAATAATACTTGAAGGATTGGCACTAAAGGATGAATTACATGTACTGCCTCTTTTTATCTGCACCTAAATTTTTTAATTACTTCACAGAACCAAAGCAATTGTGTCTTTTCCCAAAAGCTTTTAGACCAGTTGTAAACTTAAGATAGCAAGTTGGACTAAAATAATAAGAATTCTCTAGGATATGAAGGAGAGCAGAGGGGCTCTGAGACTTCCTACTCTAGTTTTAAGCACTTCGTGAAATGAGAGAGATAACTAGATTTAGGCTGTGCTTGTTTCTTTTCATCTTACTTGATAGAATGAGGGTTGTATGTTTGGGTTCTTAACCCCCAAGTTTACATAGTCACATGGAAAGTCTAATCATATTTAAGCCAATAACTGTATCATAAAACCAAAAGCATTTAGAAAAAGTTAGACTCATTTTTAAAAAGATACATCACAGCTAACTCTCCCTCTGTCAGCATGCTGGAAACTGTCTGTCAATTCCTCATTGATGCAATTCAACAAGATATGTGGGGGTCCCCAAGCAGAGCAGATTCAGTCTTGCTACAGAATGAGATTCATGGCTGTTGTACCAAGAACTGCTAAGTTCTCAAATCAAAAGCCTGTCTTATAAGAACATCTTTTATGTCAGTAGGAATCCCAAAGTGATTTTGTTGTCTATTGCCTGCAATATTGCCCAGAGCATAACTCCAGGTTACTGGAATAACCAGCAATTTCTGAAAATGTGTATGGATAAAATGCCATTCTCTGGATTTTTGGGGTAGTCATCTTTTTTTTTTTTTCTTTCTTTCTGTAATTCTGCTAGCTTTGAGTGTAGATTTTAATGTTTTCAGTCTATAGCTGTAGTAGCAGCATAGTATTTTCTTTTGCTATAGATACAACCACACTTGCAAAATCTTTACTCAAGTTTTTTAGCTGGTCTTTTAGGAACTGTGAAACGGATAGTTTAATCAGTATAGTATAACAGGCTGTGAATATAGCAGGTTGTGCTCAGCCAGAAAGAGTAACATTATAAAATTTGAGACCTCTTTGTTCTTGAGTGGTGCCTGTTAGATTCTTTAAAGATTACCATTTTCTCTCTGCTTGTTCTGTATACTTATGAGATGTAGACATATTTCCTTCTGTATCTAAATTAACTTCTTAATTTTTCTTCTTTTTTTTTCCTACTGAAGTTAGACAAGAGTTTCAGGGTTGGAAAACATAGTTTCAGTTTGAGCAAACTTGGATGAATTCTATCACTACTGCTGCAAGAACCCACGGGTGCTAAATGCAGTCTAATACAGAAAATATTCAACAGTAGTTCTAGCCCATGAACCATCATGGAGCAGCTGAGCTAAATGGGTGGAAATCCACTCCAACTGGGAATTAGGGACTTATTTTTGAGGGCAAAGAAGAATTCTACACCTGAAATGCAGACCTGGCAAGGCTTATTGGGAGTGGGAAGAAGAGCTACAGTCACTGCATGGAAGCTCCATTTACTGCTCCATAGGCTGCTTTGGAGGCTGTGAGGAGAAGAACTGCAGTGACTATAGTATAGTACAAAAACTGTAGTATCATCCTATCAGTCCAATAGGATTAGTTGTTCAACAGACGTACAGAAGCTGGACCTTGGAAATAGAAAATTTAGTGGAGAATAGGCAAGAAATTTTAAATGATTATCAAGGAGCAGTACACTGTTCACACTAGTCAAGGGAGAAAATGCTGTGATGTAAAACTACACAAAAGAGGTGAAACTAAGAAAGGAAAAATAATTGCTGCAGAGGATTATGTGATTCAACAAGGAAACTGTTGATCTTAAAGGATACCTAAATGTGCCTTTAGCTTTGAGGGACTTGAGAGATATTTTTGGCAAATCAAAACCAGCAAACATCTCTAGCATAAAATAATAAAGGAGGTAGAGATTATTGTTTTGAATAGCAATTTAGTATTTATTTCTTGGGGTTTTTTTTGAAGAGTATTCAGTAGATTTATCTTGTATTAAAGCTACTTCTGTTAAAATAAATTTTTTGAACAAACATTTTTTGTCTTAATACCATTTTCTGTAACAGTCTGTGGAAAACTCAGTGTAAGAATACAGTTTAAATCTTTTTTCCAGTAAATTTTTCTATTTAAATGTTTGTTTTGCTTTTTAGCTTTTCTTAGGCTTTGTTGAGGGTTTTTTCCCCAACAAGTGGTTTATGAGAAGAGTTGAGTTACAAGATTCTTCACAAAACCACCTTACTTCCAGAGTAAATACAGTACAGGAAACTATTTGTACTTGGAATTTTGTATAAACCCAGATAAAGTGATATTCCATATCAAAATGGCATATCTCTCCTCCAGAGTCACTGAAAGTATTATAGACTATATACATACATAAAGTATTTTTGCTTTGAAAAGTTCTCTCTTGCGTGAGTGAGCAAGAACTCAAGGGAATCCCAAGATCTTTAATCATTCTGACCATTGTATATTTTGTCATTCCTGACCTAATTGTCAGGGTCCATCTTTTTTATTATTAATTACTAAAAATATCTGGGAGAACTTGATAGTATAAGTAGCTCAGACTAAGACTTTCAGTGTTGAGGATTTCAGCTCAGAGTTTAGTGATGCCTCAAGTGAGAAGAGGAGAACATTCCTTGTGCATCTGCAAGAGGGGTGAGATGGTGCCCTGACAATAAGACACACCTGATAGGAATGGTACAGGAGGAGAGATGACAAGGGCATTTATGTATTACGGTGTAGGAGAACACAATGAAAGAGTATGGGAGAGTATGAGAATGACATACTGTCATTCACAAAGAATGACAGTATGCAAAAGAGAAAGGATGTTAATGAGCTAAGGATGGGAAAAGCGAGGTAATATAGTAAACCTCATGAGTGCTGGAGGAAGAAGTACCATTTTGTATTGGGAGTTGAGTCACTTACTGTGATTTCTCAAAAGGAGACTGTAGTTTTAAGTGCCCAGACTCACACTTTGAACACTGAATATTATTTCTTATTATTGCTTTGTATGCATACATGTAAACGCATGAGAATAAAAAAGCACACTCTGTAAAAATGCAGAAAAATCTCTCTTTTTGCCCTGATTTGTGGCAAATAAAGTGTATTTGTGGCAATCAAGCCCTGTTTGTGAGATAAAACAATATTTTAAGGTGCTCTTTTTTCAGTCAAAAGTTAGTCATTAACCTAAAAATATCTTGACATTTGGTGATTGTTTTCAGCTATGATCTCATACGTTTTAGGTCTTTTATTTTAAAAACTCCTAGAATTCTTGTGGTAATGTGAAGTATATTACATGATTATATATATGGGTGTTCCTGAGTTTCGTAAAGAATTTCCTGTCATAAAGGTTCTTTAGCTTTTTGGCATTAGGTCTGAAATGGCATATAGTCCTTAGATGAATTTACTTTTATTGTCAAATACAACCTCTGAGTACTACTGTATATATTTATACAAGCCAATTTTGTTTCCGATCATCTGTCAAGAAAAGTTTTAAAAACATGCACAGAGGCTTCAATGACACTTTATTAACACTTGGGAAATTCTCGTGGGGTATGAGCTTCATGGCATCCACAGACAAGCTCAGAGTACTGAGGAGGAGTATGTAGGTAATGCTCTTAGTTTGGAGAAATACAAGGAGATACCAGCAGGTTTAAGTCCTGAACCTCAGCAAGGATCGGAACAAGCATCAGGGTCAGCAGCAGTCTAACATTTTAGTAAATGTCCTTTTGCACTGACATCTCACAAGGTCTTATTCCATTTATTCCAACAGGATTATCTAAGTATTCCAAAATATCACACAGAACAACAACAACAAAGTAAAATTGGTCAAGAATAAATACAGCAATATTGTGAATAAAATATTTAATCATTTTCTTATGTAGCAGAAAAAATCTGCTCAAAACAAAATCAAGATACTTTTGTAAATGAGCAATTATTATTAAGTGATTTCACTCCCATTTACTAAAAAAACCCAAGCTTTTTTTTTTTTGCCCATTGGAAAGGAAAACCTGTAATATTTTATTCACTGAAAATAGGGGATTGCAGGTACTGCATTTTTTTTCTTCCCATACATACATATACTTGAAAATACTTGATGTCGTCAAGGGAAGGAGAATTTACCTCTTCTATTCTTTGCTATTGAATTTAGTTGTGGACTTGACCTACACTACTGGTTTGAATGATTATATATAGATTATTATATATATATATATATTATATTGTATTATAAATAGATTCATCTCACATTCTTGCAGGATAGAATCGGATTAGTAGGAACACTATGGGGGAAAATTACATATGAAATGATCAAACTATCACCAAAAAAAAAAAAAGTATGGATTTCATTGCAGAAATAATATCTTGTAAATCATAGACTACTCATTATGAATTTGAAAGAAAAATGAGTCACTGCACCCAAAAGCATATAGATTCTGAATTGTTATGGGAGAGGAGGAGTTTAAAGGAAGGCAGTAATAACTGCATAGTTACGAATGAAGTTGCATGAATGCTCTGTTTTTAAAATACAACTGCAGTTAAAGATTCATTGTGTGCCAAATTAAAAGGTTCATTTTTAACTGGAGTAATAGATGTTGAAGGCCAGATCAAAGAATTGTCATTAAGTATGACTGTATTGAGAGACTAGAATTTTATGAAGTGATTCCTGCGTTAAAACTGTATTTTGTACTTAACTGAGATAAGCAGTAGAAACAGCCCAAGATAAGAGTTTTCAATTAGCCTCCTTGTCTTTTTGTCCAAATGAAAAGAAAAGCCAGTGTGTGCTTTTAGGGTTGAAAAGTGGTAGTTAAATGTGCACCACCCCTTTAAACTGTTTCTGCTCTCTAAGCCTCCATTGTCTGAAACAGTGGGAAGCAAAATTCTCAGTAATCAAAAGATGTAAGGAGGAAAAAATCTGCATTAATATAGATTCCAAATAGCAGTGAATAAAAACTGAGGCACAGATTTTGGTCTTGGATTTGGCCTGCATTAGCTGGAGCCTATTTGAATTTTTTAATGTCGTACTTCTGTTTTTATTTTAAGCTTTTGTCCTTCCCTGAGGAAGCTTTCTGATGGAGAGTATTGCAAGTATAAAACAACTAGAAAAATGGTTATTATGAAGAATAAAATGAAGTGAAACTTTGTGGATAGCTCTTGCTCAGTCATATACAATTTTGAAATGTCCTGCTTAAAAATAAAAGGAAATCTTTGGGATTAAGTTTTTCATTAAGTGAGAGAGAAATATTAGAGAACTATTAGCTGTACAGACTAAACAACGACAAGGCTATAAAACAGAATCCAATATGTGTGGTAATTTTTTTATAATGTAAAACACTTGCATACTGTATGGCGTACTCTATATGTAAGTTTAAAAAATGGAGGAAGTATTTATTCTACCAGTCTGTACAGAAAAAAATGAGGAAAGAATTTTGGTCATATATTTATCATCATTGCTTTAGATTTTACACTAGCAAAGAAAGTAATCTTGGAATAATTTGTACCTGCTTTTCTTAATTTTGCTCTGTTTTTCTCTTGAGTTTTAGTTGTGTCCCAGAGTGATGAATAAAATTGGGGCCACCTGTTTTCCGTTGGGCCTTTTTTAGTTTCTGTAGCTTAGTTACACAATATGCAACTATTCTTATCATAGTTATTTGGAAAGCTGTTGTGAGTTAATAAATATTAAATAAATGAAATTAAAACCCACTATTCTTTCTAGGTTGCAAGGAAAGCCCTACAAAAATGGCTGTTTTGTGGTGGAAAACAGTGATGTTTTATGAAGAAACTTGTCCAGTGGCATACAAAAGATGCAAGAGTGCTTTAAAAAATAGGCTAAACTATGTTATTTTACTGACTTGATTCTTTTGCTTTTATATTTCCAAGGCTATAATGTGAAGCTTCTCAACCTCCATAACTTACCGAAGGCATATTCCATAGAATGTCATGGCCAGGATAAAAACTGGGGGAGTTACCAGGAAGGGAGCCAATCACTGCTCGGGGACAGGCTGGGCATCAGTCAGAGGGTGGTGAGCAATTGTAGTGTGCAGCAGTTACATTGTTTCAGTTTTATTCCTCCTTCTCTCTATTTTCCATTACCTTTACTAATATTGCTAATATTATCAGCAGTATAGTTTACTCTGCTTCTGTTATGAAGCTGTTCTTACCTCGATCCCTGAGTTTTCCTTTCCAGTTCTCACCGTGGGGGCGGGCTGAGGGGCAGTGAACGAGCAGCTCTGTGGTACTTACTTGCCAGCTGGGGTTAGACCTCAACACTTGTTTTCAGATGGTGTTGGGTAAAAAAAGCTGGCTGTTTGTGAATGCTGTTTCACTGGACAGTTAACACTCAAAGGATTCCTGGTATGTCATGGGGCAGTTTTTGCTTTCCTGGCTATGTGAGCTTCAAGTCAGTGCATGAAAAGGCTTTCCTTGGCACCCCGTGGGATGGGTTATAGGCTTCTCCTGCCCAACACAGTGAGGAAATGGCTTTCCCATCTCTCAAAGTGTCCATGGAAAAGGCAGTCTACTACAAAATCACACAAGAAAAGGAAGAATTTGGTCTACTTCCAGTAAATGGCCTATGTAAGAAGTCATATAGGATCACATCTTAATTGAAAATTTAGGGATATGTAAATAAGACTTGTTAAAAAGCTTTTTTCATAGTCTGAAACACAAACCTTTCTCTTGAGAAAAAAGAAAGGAGTAAGAATCATGTGCATTTAATATTTATGTGAGGAATATTAAGTCAACTGCATGAAAGTCTTTTGCTACACCTTTTTTGCAGGGTAGTTCTATACGCTGGGCATCATTTCAAATGAAGCAAAGAAGTTTGAGGTGTTACTCTCTCACAAGCATGGAGAGGGGGAGGTGAGGAAGAATCAAAGGTAGAAAAAAAGATAAATTGTGAGTTGAGAGAGAGTTTTTTTATATTTTTCCTAAATTTAGGAATAGCATTACTTTCAAAAATTTGTTATTACTGTGGTTAAAAAGAAAAGGATTGATCATCTTATCACATGGGAAAAAAGGAACTTTGAAGTGCATCAGTGATATGCTGTGAAACTTCTTAGAGATTATTCTGAAAATCTAATTTATCCATCAAGAGTACTCAAATCTTATTTAAAAGAAAGCTAGGTTTAGTTTAAGATAATACTTTTTAAATTCAAACTTTACCTTATGGGTGTTTTTGTAGTTTTTGTTCCCATCAGTTATTGTTTCTTGAAGGATCATGTGTTCTGTAGTGCTGTAGAATCATAGAATGGTTTGGGCTGAAAGGGACCTCTTAAGACCATCTAGTTCCAATGTCCCTGCCATGGGCAAAGACGCTTTCCACTAGACCAAGTTGCTCAAAGCCCCATCCACCCTGGCCTTGAACACTTGAAGGGTGGAGTATCCATAACTTCTCTGGGCAACTTGTTGCACTGTCTCACAACCCTCATTAAAACAAATTCCTTCCTTATATCCAGCCTAAATCTACCCTCTTTCCATTTGAAGGCAAATTGAGGGTAGATTTAGACTGGATATAAGGAAGGCCTCTTGTCCTGACACTACAGGCCTTGGTGAAAAGTTTCTTTCCATCTTTCTTATAAGCCCCTTATCAACTGATGTTTGCATCAGATAAGATATGGGACGTTGTGGCAGCTGCAGCTCAGCTGATCGAAAGTGCTGAGTGCAGCAGCTTCAGCCAGTTTTGTACTTCACAAATCTCTGTTCATGGTTCCCTTTTCTGTCTGTGAGTAATGGCAAGTGGATTATTGAAGGGAAGGATTTGGCCTCAGCACAGGATGTTGCAGTTGGCTGTTTTGTACTGTTTTGTCCATCACTATTCAGTCTGGTTTTTGCAAAATGCTTTTGCATTTCCAGATCATAATGAAACATTTCACAAAAGCCAGTGATAATCTTTGGACTCCATACTAATTCTTTTTTGGATGGTAAAATACATTTTTAAAATGGCATCTTCAGCTAATGTTAAAACTGAAAGATCAGTTTTCATTGATATTTATGATCATACCCTATTTTGCTGAAAATTTTGTTGAAGGGTGGTTTTTTTTTCTTTCTTTCATTAAAGCATAGAGATGTGCATCTATGTATATCCAGTGACGAGAAATTTATTTCTCAGTGAAATACTGTCACCACAATTTTCCTCCCATCTATTTTGTGAAGGGGTTTTTACAGAAGTAGCTGGGTAACAGTTATAGGGTAAGATCCAGGTGCCTGTGTCATACGGTATTTAGACAATAACACATCTTCTTTTTTTTTTTGGCAATATCTATTTATTTGTACAGAAAGTTTTGCATTACAGGGGGTGTTGTATCTCCTGTGAAGTTAATGAGGGAAGTATCACTGATACTTATATGAGCTGAGTTTAAGCAAAAAAGTATGTAGGACTGCCTCCCTCTACTCCTGAAATCTTTCAAATTCTTTTATTTTTATATTTAAGTAATTGTAGGTTGTTTTTCTTTTCATATAGGATAAAATAGCAGCCACCTCTTCAAAGATTTCTAGGGCATTTTTGAAATTTTCTGTCTCCTTCTAAGATTTGACTGTTGCTAAAACAGCTCTGAAAACTGGTTACATTAAGACATAAATTTACTTAGTAGTTGTAAATTATATCAATAAATATCTATGAGCTTAAATGTTTTGAACATATTAGAATTCCTTTCATTTACCCTTAAAAGTATATACAAAAATTCTCTTTAGCTCATAGAAATGGTAGGTAACACCTGATATAAAGTTGTGCTTCAGTTATTTTGTTCTTAACACTCTACTATATTTGAATATTATTCTCTTTGTTTCTGTATGTGTACGGCCCTGAACAGATCTGGGAGCTGATAAACTTAGTGGTCCTGAAGTGTGATCACACTAAGACTCATTGATGTCAAATCCTATTGAAATGAAATAAAAATTTCCTTAACTATGTCTTCTTGTACATTGTAACTGAATTCAGTTGCTGGACTGGAAAGACAAGCTCCTCTGAAGCCTAAGGACCAGAGCTGTTCTCTGCAACAAAGACATCTGAATTAGAGCTATTCACCTAAGCTCTACTCAATTGGTAGAAAAAGGAATGAATAAAAGGTATAATTTCTCTGATGCTGATAAAATCTGAAATTCCTTTGATTATTTGCATCCCATAAATTTTTGTTGCTCTCTGATATAAAAGAGGCATGGATTAGTTGCCCTGTAGAAATGCACATATTTAATGGAAGCTCAGTGAGTTACCTTTACTGCTCCCTTGTTTTCATAACTAAATATTATCTTGAACTCAGCAGACCTATTTCCTTCTATAAATATTTGTGATTAGTTTTGTTTGGTTGGTTTTGGTTTGTTTTTTTTTTTCCTTTTTCTCATCTAAAGTGCAAGTCTTGAGTTTTTCTTAGTTTAAGTATAAACTTCATTTTGTAAAAAACTTTTTTCTCTGGAATTTATAAAAACTACATGCTCTTACAACTTCCCTGTTTTGCTTCCTGAAGAGAATGAAAGGAGTTTTAGAAAAAGAAGGTTTACAGATGAATCTGTATTGAGTGCAGAAAATTAGAGTTCACCTAAGACGAGTAAAAGAGGGATGATATATAGTTGTTGATGTCATGGTTAAAATACCATCTAGAATAGCAAACACAAAGAGTTCACTGGAGCATTCAGGTATAAAGAGCTAGTCTGAATGGCTGTTGGAGGACTAAGTACTGCTGCCTCTGGGATATTTAATACATGCCTTGCATTTTCTCATTTCAGCAGTTCATATGAGCTATATCTAACCCCCAGGGTTTAAAGAGGGGAGGTTCATTCTAACTATCAAGTTTGAAGATTAACAGTCTTTTGAATTAGTGGATATCCTGAATGCCTTTGCCCTTTATATGAGGTGTTTTTATTGCTCCATAGTTAAAGTTCCACTTGGTTGCATAAGTGATTAAGTTACTTAATCAGCTCTTAGTTCTCTGCTCTGTACATTGTGTCAGCAAAATCCAGTTTTCTCTAACCCTGGTGTTGTTTGTGTTCCATTTGGTGGCCATTGTATGTTGATTTTTCTTATTGACAGTTTCAAAATTTTTTTGTTTTCTTTTTTCTTTTTTCCTTTTTGTTGTTGTTGTTGTTGAGGAGTTCATACCTGTTAAATAACAAACCCCTTTACCAGCTGTTCTGGAAAGGGAGGAATGTTTAGGAACGATGAGTTCCTAAACTTTTTCTTACATCTTGGCGTAGTCCTTGTGGACCTGCTCAGCAGTGAAGAGGTTGAAGCTGGTGATAAAAAGCTTACAGAGACTGGACACATTCATTTCACCCTTTTGCTCTTAACACTGTAATGGGGCCAGGAGGCTGTTTCATGGGAGTTTGCTCTTCAAGAGGACTTGACTGTTCCTGGTTTTGAAAACTGGTTTGGGGAGAAAACAAAGAGAGATGGTGACTTCCCTTGCATCCCAGCATCTTTGTAAGTGAGTTTTCTGTCCTGGCAAAATTCAATGCTCATGATTCACAGAGGCCCGGAACAGAGTCAACAAAAGAGAAAGTGGCCTTCTGAATATAAAATTACATTGTATGTTTATCAGTCATGACAATTCAGAAGCAAATAATCTTAAAATATAAGAATCTGTGCTTTAAATGTTGTTACATGTATTATTAGACAGTGGTCAATGGCTGGTGCTACCTACAAAATCCAAACTGCGAATGGCCAAACCTTCTTCATTTAACATCAAAAAAATCAGTGATGATTTTCAACCTGCTTTTCATTTCATTGATAACTGAGGATCGTGGTAAGCCACAGCTGCTAATAAAGGTATTTTTAATCTCCAAATACAGATTACTTGTATCTAAGATTTTTAGTATTTTTCTGAGGAGTTCTGTGACTGTTGGATACATCATAAAATGCTCGGAAGTTGTAGTAAGGAAGCTAATTTTTAAAAGATAAGTGGATTTTAACTTAAAATCAGGATTTTAAGTAGCATGTCTCCATAGCATTAGGGAATTTGCAAACAAAACCAGAGGATTGTGTTGGAAATGAGTGTGAGATGAGATGAGAAGAGTGGTCCCGTTGGCTTTATAGTCTGTGAGGCTGTCTTTCAGGATCATGGAAAGAACATGGAAGACTTGGGGTTTTTTAATAAAGGCACTTAAACTACTTATTAACTTTTTTCATTCTGATGAAGAGTGAACAGGAGAAATAGAAAGAGTCTGATACCTGAAACTTTCCTGCTATTAATTTGTGGTTCTTTGTCCTATATTTATCTCAAAGTCAATTTAAGTTAATTTATTTAATGGTATTTCAAAGAATGCTTAATTGTTTGAGGGTCGTCTGATCTTCATTTCAGTGTGGATCTGGCAGCTTTACAAAACATTATAACAATGTGATGAAATGTTTTTCAGAAGAGATAAGGTCTACCCCAAAAATATAATTTGAGGCTAAAAGCAATTTTTTATATCTGGAAACTCCTTCAATGTAGAGAAAAAAAAACCCAGATCATTAGATTGTATGAATTGACATAGCTCCAGCAAAATCTATGAGGTGAAGAAAAGTCTTCCTATAGGACTTGAGTTTCTTACCTGACCTGAGGGGAAAAGCCAACGCATTTTCATCAGTGAAAATTCACTATTTGCAATATTCATAGAGCAATATTAGTTAAATTGTTTAAAACATAAGTTCTTTGGCCAAACCTTTATGTTATCTGCAAACTGTATTGACAAAACCTGCTCAAATTTAATAACGTGCAAAATGCCTTGATAACCAAGAGGCCTCTTCAGTGTCACAGTAACATGAGATGCAATTTTTCATGCTTTATTCTTTGTTTTAGTTCTTCTCAGATCATCTACTCCAATCTTGAATACATCATTTATGTATTCATAAGTGCTGTGGAACACTGGGAGACACCCGTAAACTCCTTTATGGGTGTGCATGGGAGATCTGACAAAGAAATGAAAAAAGAAATATAGCAATTTTTTCTACAATGTTTCTCCATTACATAGGTCACTTTGACTTCTTTCAAAACCCATGATGTCGTTATTGCAGGAAAGAGGACAGAAGGAAAATAGAAATGCTTCACCAAAGGGCCTTGCAGGTGTATAATTTTAGATGGATTTTTTATCTTTTCTCCTGAAGGCATTCACATGTGCTTTCTAAACAGATACATCTCTCCTTGATTAAGGTTCTTAAAACTTGTAGTAAGTTCTCTTCTCTATGAAAATGATACTTTTTTGTGCAAGAAAGCAATCTCCTTTTGGTCTCTAAAAAGAGTTCCTTTGTGTACAGTCGTTCATGTGTCAACCAGTAGCATTTTACTCATGGTCTATCTATAGCATTTTAGTTAGCAGATTGGAAACTTGATTCAAATGCATGCTTCTAAATAGAATAATGGAATATTTCAATATGACTGTTATTTCCAACTCCAAATTCAGATATCCTATAGTTATTAATTTTTTTAGGTACTGAATACTTGCTGCTGACAGAACAATTTGATGGTACTATGAAAAAAAGCCATTGATCCACTTATATTTAGGCACCTATAAATATGCTGATAGACATGCATAAAAAAATCTTTCACTGCTATAAGCTCAGCTTCCATACTAATAAAGAGAAAAGGTTAAGACTTCTGTGTAGCTTTTAAATTTAAATCAGAAACAATCAATATAATTATAGTTAAGACAAGATGAAGCATTTCTAAGGTATGGTAATACATAATAACAAAACACAGATTGTAATTATTAGATGCTTTTGCATATTTACAGGAAGTGATGATTTTCCTAGCATTTTATGCCAAAGAGTTATTTCACTACTTGCATCTTATTTTTCGTGTCCCATCTTTTATGGCTTCATTCATTGCATACACATGCTCAACACCACTCGGAATCAAGTACTATAGATGCAAGAATTTATGTTTACCAATATCCTCATTCTGGCTGGCTGTGAATGTACTACAAACGCATTTATATGATTGCTTAATGCCACACCCCTGGTCAATCTGTATGAAAATGACTCAGATTGCCAAATATATGGTTTTTTATATGGATGTTTCATTTTTCAGAGTATCAACTTGTAGGGAGAACACTTACTCTTTGAAAATCAAAAAATTGCTGCTTTTCCCATTACACTTTTTTCTTTAAAATGCAGTCAGGCAGAGCTTCTACACATGCTATCATGTCATACAGCCCCTGAAAGTGCATGGAAGGCAGAATCCCATGCTTCTGCTGCCTGTTGTTGGTCTCCAGCATAATAATGTTTAAATACAAATTGCATCTAAGTTGCTGTTGACAATGATGAAACTTTTTGTATGTTAGTATAACAATGACCTCCTCATTTGAATGGAGATCTTGGAAGTATCTTTTAGTTTACATTTCAAAAAAAAAAAAAAATGCTATGTCTAGTGAAGTCACTGGGCATATTTATCTTTGTTTTTTACCTCCAGCTTTCAAGTGGAAGCCTGAAAAAAACATTTCCACTAGGATTAAATAAATAAAGAAATAAAATATTATTTGTAGAGTATTCTATATTTCTGTTCTCTGTAGACTGAGCATTTGAACTCAGCTACCATTGTTATGATAGCTGTGTCCCTCATCTGATTTCTAAAGGTCAGTCTGTGTTATCTTTATCTCTAGAGAGATTTCCTAGGAAGGATCACAACATGGTTCAATGATCACAGCAGGGTTTTTCCTTCTACAATTTGTAATATTAAAAAATACCAGAAGATTACTGTATAGACTTTATCTATGTCCCTTAGTATGTACAAAGAATAGCACAATTGTAGTTGTGCATTGATGTGCAGTGATATGAAACATGAGCAGGATTTGAAAAGGTAGCACTGCCACAAGGAATCTATGGAAAAAAACTATGCATATGCATCAGATATAGTATTCTGGTAATGTCCTGTGGCACTAGTTTTCATCTCTGAATACAATGATTAATTAAAAAATAACTGTGAAAAACTCCGTTAATAATTTCATTTTGTTTGTTCATTGTACTGGGACCTCAAATCATTGAAATACAGTTTGTTAAATCCGTACTTGAGTGATGATTACATTTGAGTACTGGATATTTCCATTGTACTTCCTCAGGACTTTAGATCTTTAAATGACAAAAATTTGGTAATGATTGTTTAGACATATGGTCAAAACCAGAGAAGTGAGTACTGTGGTTTTTTCTAACTCTACCATCCTGTGTAGGTGTTGCATGCATTGAAAGATTAACACTGGAGAAATTATGTTAAAGTGTACATAGATTGCAATGTCTTGATTTTGTGTTTATTTTTAAAATTGGGTTCTCCTTTAATAATTTATGACGTAAATTTAAATCCTGCAGAGTATTTTTAATATGTAAGACTTCAGAATTTTCAAAAGTTCACAAGAAGATTATCATTATGTGCTACAGAAAATTTATTGATCTTTTCAAAGACTACTGAAAAAAGTACAGTTTGAACAAAGGATATATTTACACAGAAAATGTTCCTGAAAAATGTGAAGAATTACTGTGAAGAGAAAGGCTCCAGGGATTAGTGGACACCAGCTTTTTTTGCTTTTTTTACAAAGCAGCTGAGTTCTGATTTGGGTCAATGGTAACAAAAACTCCAGCAGAGATCCCATCCTGAGCCTATTAAAATCGATGTTGCTGTGTCACAATTTAATTGGAGTAAGGATGAGGCCTCTGATGCAGCACTCCCGTGTCTGTGTGCTCTTAGGTTCTGACAGCTCACCATGACCTTCCTTTTTTCAACTCTGCAAGTACAAAACAAAGGTCACTACAGTATGTGGTAGCAAATCTAAGAGTTTTGAAGTCTATTATTTCACTTCAGTGTTGTCCTCCTCTCTATATTTAGAAGTTTTTGATGATTATAACCATCCTTCTGTATTTCTGTAATTAGAGTAACTCTATGAGCTTCTGTTTCACAGATCTGTTTTGTGTGGATATTCCAGGAGTTATTTTCTGACCTTTCCCTTTTTGAGAGGAAGACAGTAGCAGCACTGTGGTTTGTGTGCACTTTGTTAGTGCCTAGGTTGTGAGCAGAGGTTGGAGCTGGGAACAACTCTGATCAGAACAACATGATGTGCAAGAGAGAAAGTTTAAGAGTTGCTGTGCACTTTGTTAAGAGGTGAATAAGTCTGCTCTTAGAGGATAACCTGCCTAATTGGGAGTAGACTTGCTAGTTATTCTTGCAGCAGAACAGACCAGTAGGTGATTATATTGCAGATCACTGGATATTTGGTTACTATTCACATGGTGAATTATTTTGAGCAGCTGTGTTTGTTCAGTACCTATCTGATGTGGAGCTCTGAGTACATAGAGAGAGCTTGCTACTGCATCTCAGCTGGATGTCAAAAATTATATTTTATGGATTTGTCTTCTACTCTGCTGGGAGCTCTGTCAGGAGGATGTGTTTTGGGTTTCCTTTTTCACTTTAGTTTTTCTTGTTTTGTTATGGGCATGGTTTTTAAATTGCTGTATGTCCTCTGTGCTCTCCTTTAGAGAAGAGGCTGTGCTGCCGTTTTTACTTCTTTATTGATTATACCATAAAGCCTCTCCCATGAGTCTACTGACTTAAATCCAGACAGTCAGGGGCTTAGAATATTGTAGTATTTTGTTCTAGTTTATTGATATTAACAGTTCACAACATACATTTTAGGTACTCATGCTTAAAAAACAGAATCTGTTACAAGTTCAGGCAGTAAGGCATAAGCAGGGTAAAAGCTGGATCAAGTTAGGCACTCATGGGAGAATTAGGTCCAGCTAGTATTACCTGGATAATGTGGTTTACACTTGATTTCAGAAAGGAAAGGCTGTAAGTCTGTGTGGTCCTGCAGCACAGGGATGACGTTGTTCTAATACAAGGTTTTATGAATGGCATTTCAGGGGATAACGCTGTGAGCACAGGGTGCATTAGCACATCATTGCTGTTGATCCCATGTTCATGTGATTTACTGTGGCCACATTTGGTCTGGTTCATTCTTGCTAGGGATATAATTTCCCATGGTGGTGGATCCAAAATAAAGGCATTTTTCTTCCAAATGGTGCTGTTCTGCTTGTTTCTTGAGTCCATGGCTGAGTTCCTGATACTGAGAAGATGGCACACACTGAGCTGGACCCATAGACAATAAACAAAAAACCAAACATAATTAGTTTTACTATGGATCACCAGTCTGATGGGACTGCATATTTGTTACACATGATGTTGGGGAGGTGGCTGTACATTTGTAGATGGACACTCCAGGAAATAGTCCACCATAAGATGGACTAAGCATAGAATGAAAAATTGCTTTCTTTTTGTAATTTAAGAAAAGCTGTCAACAATTAGACGCCAACATAACAATGTCTGTCTTTATTAGGAGTCTGTAGACATGCAGACATATTTGTTCATCCTCATGCCTGTGTCTTCAGTTTTCTGTTAGTGATGTAAAACTTGAACTGATGTTGATTGTGGATATCTATATGCATAGCTATATATACAGATCAAATATCTATAGATTTCAAATCACCTAGGTAAGAATAAAGCTTCGACACTGATAGCTGAAAAAATTGCATAGCTGTGAAATCCATGTAGTGGAGAGCTCAAATAAGCATGACTTTTTTTTTTTTTAAATATTCTTCTATATAAATAAGATTAAAATGTATCTTAGGACCTTTTGTGCTTTCTGGAAAGGGGTTAATATAATTCAGTATTACTTTGCATACTCTTATTTTTACTATAGATGTATGTGCATTTTTACAGTCTTTTGTGGCATAATAGTGAGACATAAATATTGAAAGATTGTTTTTCAACAGCTTGTTTTGTGTACTGGGAATTCTTAATGTGTGCATGGTTCATTCTTTAGAATACCTAAAGAGCAAGGTAAAGAATAATAAGGAGATGATCCTGAACCACTTCTAAATGGCTCTGAATTGTATGTTGATTAGTGTTACATACTAATAGGAAAAGCAGGATACATAATTTTCACCCCTTTTCACGTCTCTTTGTACCATGTCTTTCAAGTATATACATATGTGCTGCCTTTTGTGGTATTTATTTAAATATTTTTTGGGTTGGTTTCAGAGCACATGCTACACAGTATGCCATAATATTGAACTAATTCATTCCTAGAATCATAGAATATCCTGAGTTGGAAGGGACCCATAGGGATCACAGAATCATAGAATGGCTTGGGTTGGAAAAGACCTTAAAGATCATCTAGATCCAACCACCCTGCTGTGGACAGGGAGACCTTTCACTAGACCTGGTTGCGGAGAGCTCCATCCAGCCCAACATTGAACAGCTCCAGGGGTGGGTCATCCACAACTTCCCTGGGCAGTTTCAGTGCCTCACCAGCCTCACACTGAAGACGTTTTTTTCCATTAGAGTCCAACTCCTGGCCCTGCACAGGACACTCCAAGAATTTCATGATAGAGAGTGTTGTCACAACACTTTTTGAGCTCTGTCAAGTTTAGTGCTGTAACCACTTCCCTGGGGAGTCTGTTCCAGTGCCCAACTATTCTCTGGGTGAGGAATCATTTCCCAGTAGTCAACCTGAACCTCCCCTGACCTAACTTCAGGCCATTCCCTCAGGTCCTGTCACTGGTCACAAGAGAGAAGAGCTCAGTGTCTGCCCCTCCTCTTCCCCTCAAGAGGAAGTTGTAACTGCAATCAGGTCTCCCCTCATGTTTTTTTTTCCAGGCTGAACAGACCAAATGAGCTCAGCCATTCCTCACACAGCTTCCCCTCCAGAGCCTTCACTGGCCCTCATGGCCTCCTTTGGATGCTCTTTAATAGCTTTATATCCTTCTTTTATTGTAGCAGCCAACTGCATGCAGCACTCAGGGTGAGCAGAGTGCAGAGCAGAGCAAGAAAACCACCTGCTTCAACTGGCTGGTGATTCTTTGTGTAAGCAGTCATCAGGATTGGGGCTAAGATAGGGGAAACTGTAAGGTGGACTAACTGGGCTGCTTCTGTCCTGCTCTAAATTGAATTTAACCACTGAAATTTCTAACTAAACCCTACTTGAGATTTTTTTTGCTAGGCTAATATGCTTTTATACTTTAAGATACTTAGTTGTCCAGACAGTCTTGCACACAGTTTTCAGTTTTTTATTTCTGCATTCTCTTCCTTATAAGCCTGCCATACTTTCTGCTAGCCATAGTTAGAATTTTCTTTCTTAAGAATTGCATCAGTCATGGTTAGTGTTAGATTTTCCCATATTCCTGTTCCATGCTGCTTTGTAAGCAACAATGATGACACACAGATAAGGGCACTGGGAGGAGGCTTAACAATGGTTGTTTTTTGGTTCTAATTACTCATCCCAGTTCTGAAGCACAGCCTCATAGACCTGAAATTATTATCTATTGAGAAATCATTACTCTTACACTAAGCAGAGGTATTTAAATTACCTTTTGCTGCTCTTAAGAGCTGATTTTAGTCAGAAAGACATGTTGATAGTGGAGAGTGGCTTTCTCTATGTGCTAGAAGTTATATGTGGCTTACTTTCCCAAAGTCAGCCACATATACCTGCACTAACTTTCTGCCAGATGCATGCAGATTTTGTCAAAGGACAACATATCTTAGAGTGGTGGAAAAAATTTACTGTGAGACCAATAGTGAACTTTGGCAAGAGGTAGAACTCATAAAGACAATTTCCACAAAAAGCCCACCTGGTTGGCAGGTGAATGGGATCAAGCAGTGTTACTTGCAGTTATAGGTGAAGGCTTTATTCTCTAGTGTGTGGTTTTTGTCTGTGCCACCTGAGAATACTTGATAGTAATAGTTCAAACCTGTTATAAAATGTAGTATACAATTTAATCTTTACAAGATTTAACATTGCCAAAAATTATGCACTAGCTCTGCACACTTTAAGTAACAGATATACCTGAATGTAATACACTTGATAAAATTCTACGTATATTAAAATACAGAGGACTAGCTTTTAAAAATTATGTTTATTAGTAGAAACTTTATAATTGTTCTACAAAAGAATAAATGCATGAAAGGGGACAGGGGGAGGGTGTCATTCATAGAGGTTTGGATAGTGAGTACTCTTCTGTCAGCTTTTAGAGCTATTAAGTGCTATCTTCTAGCACCTCAAATGCAGCTTTGGAAGTGAAGAAGCACTTTTTAATTGTCCAACTCCAGATGAGATGAACATTAAACAAAATTACTTGAATAAAGTCAAATGCAAGATTTTTATGTTAATTGATGAAAGTGCAAAGACAGAGTTGGTACAGAGTAATACATGGGTACAGCAGTAAATTTTGATCCCCGATGCTTAGCCTTAGTTATCAACATTAAAAATTTCAAGAGCAAACACACAGGTACTTTAGTGTAGCTTCACTAAGTGCCATTTTCAAGGCAATTCAAGGAGCTGAATTTACCTTTTCTGGAAAAAGACTTTCCAGGAATCTGCCTGGTCTAGTTGCTGCCACTTACGGAGGTGCTGTGTTCAATAACACAGGTAGCAATATTACAGAATTTATCCAGTATCTGCAGAGAGTGAGGAGCAAGAAGTTTTTCACAACATACACTTCCCTTGATGTGGCATCATGGTGCTCTCCTTCATCCCCATTCCTGTTCAGATTGAAGTCAAGGAGTTTAGATATTTGTTGTATGAGAGTTGATTGTTGGCTGTGACTAGATAATAGAACCAATTAAAAGTAGGTTGTAATAATTACCTTCTGTAACGTGATCAGTATCCAGTGATAAAGCAGAAAGAGCAAGGTTTTCTTTAATATTTCACAGATCTCATTTTTAATAGCTGTATTATACATTTATTGGAAGCTCAGGTAACTAGAAGAGCTCAAGAACAGAATACTAGACTACTTGATGTTTTCCTTTTATTAATTTAAATAAAGATACACTTTATATATATGTATAAACTGGTGGGAGTTATCTGTAAGAGGTGCTTATCTGGGTTTGGGAAAGGAGGGTCTGGCATTGGTCAGTAGGTGGTGAGCTAGTGCATTGTGCATCAATGGGTTTTCCCTTTTTACTATCATTAATGTTATCTTTTACCGTTATTATTGTATCTTATTTTATTTTCAATTATTTAACTGTTCTTATCTCAACATACAAGTTTTACTTTTATTCTCCTCCCCATTCCACAGGGCCAGAGAGAGAGGGATGGTTGAGTGAGCAGCTGTGTGGTGCTTAACTTCCAGCTGAGCTTAAACCATGGCAATATTTAACCTAGTCAAATCTCCCATGGTGTGGAAGTAGAAACCTGAGAGAA
This sequence comes from Acrocephalus scirpaceus scirpaceus, assembly GCA_910950805.1. Taxonomy (NCBI): domain Eukaryota; kingdom Metazoa; phylum Chordata; class Aves; order Passeriformes; family Sylviidae; genus Acrocephalus; species Acrocephalus scirpaceus. The sequence goes on along the minus strand of OU383778.1, from coordinate 29,047,335 downwards.
TTAATCTGTTTTAGCACTAAACTGATTTTTACCTCTCTTTTGGAAAAAACCATATTATTATTAAACCATTAGAAATGAAAAGTTTGCTTTGCAAACCATTCTAGTGCAGTCAGTTAATGGTTGCTTGAAGAGCTTCTGTTGGTGACACACTGCAATGTACATAGTTGTAGTAACACATTACACCATTTCATTTTCAAAGTCACAAGGTTTGGACCACAAATATGGAAATACACATACATATGCACACAAATATAGAAACAGACTGGTCACACAGCAAGAGTATTAGGATGCATGCCACACGTTCTTTGATAACTGCTGGCACAGGATTTCTGCACAAGAATTTGAGTTTCTAAAACCACCTGGTTGGTTGAGTTGAAAACCTTTTGAAAAATACATCAAAAAGTTCCTATGGCACTGCAGGGGATACTTATGCACAGAATAAAAGAACTGGTGTAGTGTTCTGTTCAGCAATTCTTAACCCACAAACAGTTCTGAATTCTAAAAGAATTTTGACAATTCTTTTTTAAAATACTACTTAGTATGTAGCATTTTGCTCTAACTCTTTAAAGTAAAATCAAAGTCAAAACCTTGTATTTCTTTCCTTTTACTTCTGCATCTTTAAAAATAGCTTGTAAAAAGTTTTGGATAAATGCACTGGTTCCATTCCTGAAAAGAGTGTGGGTGCCTCTGAAATGTAGTAATCTTATGCTTTCTTTAAATAGAATTCTGATGATATTCTGAGGGAAATGAAAATGCAAGTGTGTATATGAAATCCAAGGAAAAGCGAGGTTTTACCAGTTCCATGTGAAATGGGGAATAAGATATGGTATATTCCGTAAACCTATCTGAAGATTGTATGGCACCAAATTACATGGCTTCTATCATTGACTGCAGTAGACTGAATAAATCCAGTGTGAGGTGGGTGTGAGGAAGACCTATGAATTTTTCCTGTGGCATATCCAGTTGCTCACATTATTCACATGGAAATCATAAAAAGTTATTGCTCTGCTTCATTGGTAGTTGCAGAAAGTGTAACGATATTGGGGGTTTCCTTGGTTTCCTTCTACTATGGCACACCTAATTTTGTGGAGGTACTTTGGGCTTAAAATTTAAAATCTCAATATAAATTTTAAAACATATTTTTAATTCTGGCTCCTTTGTTGAAGGTTATTTTTCAAATATAAGTAGCATGATAATCATATAAAAATGAAGATATTTTCTATATTATGTTGTGAAATCATCTCTATATTCCAACTATCATTTATATCAGTGTTTGGTCTTCTCAAAGTAAATCTGTATAATTTATTGACTCATCCAAGAACCATCACAATATTCTTGACACTTGAAGTGAGTTGCGTGAACAATAAGAACACTATGTGATGTGGACATGTAGGCAGACAGGAAAACAAAAAAGAGCTGAGAGCACCAAGTGAAATCCCACTTGTCTCATTGCTCCAAATTTATAAACATGATAAATAATAAGTTTTGGCATAATTCAAATTTACTGGATGTTTTAGGTAAGGAGCATAAAGTTCCAGAATTGGCTAGTATGTTGTTCTCAAGTACGTAAGTGGTTCTCAGCATGCTTTCAAAATGGATGTTAAAAAGAAAATTTTATCTAAAAAGGGTTGGTTTTTTTTTTTTTCATGCAAAGACATAATGAAAAGTTGCTTTTTCCCCAGGAGATTTTCCAATTTTTTTGTTGTTTACTGTTAAAAATGTACTTTGCTTCCTGTAGGTAATCTATCTCCATATTCTAAGTATAGGATGTTCTTTTAAATTTTTTGCAGTCTCAGTGCTCAATTAACCTTCAGAATGTCTGCTGAGTATGCAACATGAGCAACTGAAAGTACTATCATTAAAGAGCCTACTTTCTCGTTTAATTTAGTTTTCTCCTTTCCATTTTTCCAATGCCGTATTTAAAAATACTTGAACAAGAAATGATGTATTTTCAGAAGAGATTCTTTTATGCTCCAGGTCAAAGTGATATCACTGCCTGCATTACAGAGGTTACAGAAGCTACATCTTTTAATGATACTGCCTTTGTCAACTGATCTGATGAGTCCATCAGACATAATGTTTTAACAAGAATTTTTTTCCTGCGAAGTCCATTGATGAGAGCATTCTTCATGTTTGAGTTCTTTCTATAGAATTTGTCTGCTAGACTGAATTTAAAGTCCATAATCAGGTGAAATTGTAGTCATTGCTAAGCAGCAGAGAATCTAGGACCTAGAGCATTTTCTAATTAAGTACCCAACATCTTACGATTACCTTGTTATTTAGAGCAAGTTTCCACTTGCATGGTTTAGCTGTCATTTAAAATAATGCCCAATGCAATTGAGTGGTAGCCTGACATTTCTGAGAGGTGTTTTCTAACAGTTGTTTGAGTGGTTCTCAGATGAAACTTTGGAGTGGAGAATCTATTGTAGATAGAAATAAAGCAATCATCCGAAGTCCAGTGAGCTAATAATTTGTTAATAGGCACACAAATGTGAAGACCATAGAGCATTAATTAGTGCTCCTGGTAGCTGTCATATGGAAGTTTCATCAGTTGAAAAGGTCACTTGAATGTTCTTACAGGGAGGACAGCAGCCTTCTTATAGTTTCTGGAATCGCTCCTTCTCTTCCTTGTAAGAAAACTCAAGAGGAAAAGTAGAGAACCTGTGGTCTTGTGTACTATTTTTTTTTTACGTGAAGATCAGGTTCCGTCAGGGTGAATATATTTGACCTAAGGTTACTACTCCACTTTCCATCCTTTCTACTGTGGTCTGTGACAATGAATTAGATATAAATATTTACAAAGCTATCATCTGATATAAATTAATGTTATAACCTGCTGTTAGAAAGATTTTTCACATAAGTTTCTGTGACATTATTTCTGCTTCTTTGCTGGCATCTGGAAGACTTTATGGCTGCAATTATGATGTTTGTATTGTATTTACATACTCTTTATTGATTCACATGAGGCACTCCATGCCTGTATTCTCAGTCCCACCTGATACAGGCTCTTAGAGCTGACAGTTGAGCATGGTGCCTAGAAATGTGAAAGAAATTGTGACATCCTGTAAGTTTAGAAGGTAAACTTGTAGCGTAGCTCAGGTTTACTTTACACTTACCATCTTGTGTGCACTGTCACAGCAGTCTTTCTGACAGAAAATTTAAAAAGGGATTAAGTAAGCATCTCTTGAATACCTCTTGAAGAAATATATACCTTTTGTTCAAAACAGCAGTCTTAACAGAGATCAGGTTTGCATAGAACATGATCAGTAGCAATGGCTCCTGTAACATTACCTTATTTTCTAGTTTCAGTTTTATGTCAGAACAGCTGGATAATTGATCAGAGCAAGTGATAATCTGTGTTTGCATCAAAATGCAGATTTCCAGTGTAAAATGAGACAATCACATTCAAAGATGCTTCTTTGATATCTTCTATATTTTGATCTTACTGGCAACAGCATTACCATCAATACTCTGACTGCTAGGACTGACTTCACAATAGGTCGTTGACTGTGAATTTCTTTCATCTGCCACTTATATTTACACTGTAGAAACACTCAAAATATTTCAAGATGCTGCAAATAAAACCACTTCTTTTAAATTATAAACAGCTAATCAGGTAAAGCAAATTTTACAACATCTACAGGACTTACAAACAATCAAAGTGTTATTTCTAGATAGACAATAAAAAGAATCTTGACCTAAATGTTTCAGAGCATGATTTTAAATTGAAATGAAATTAACCTATTCTTAAGAAAATAAGATTAAATATAACAATTTAAGGATAGTTTTCTGTGGATATATATTGTATCTTTAATTTTTTTTTCCAAAAGAAATGAGAATGCATTCTCTCATAAATAGACTGTATTATTGTTCTGTCCTATTTCAACCCACATGGCCATAGAGAAAGAGAGTGCATGATCAGAGTTTCATAGAAAGGTAAAGCTTAAATTTTCTCCATGCTGCTTCTTTTTAATGCTTTTCAGGATTGAATCCATTAGGAGCCAAACAAAGCACATCTGTGTTGTTGTCCCTACTGACTGTTAGCATAGAGTACATTCAAATACTGCAGCCAGAAGGCGTTTTACAAAAACAGCTTTCAAGATGTGATCTTGAAATGCATTTGTCTACTCATTATGCAGTGCTATTTTTTTTTCAGTGAGGAGTTTTGTAAATAAAGCATCAAGGTCTAATATTGCAGTAGCTCATAGCAATAAAATAAACCAGAACCAAATAACCCGCTTTTCTTTACACAGCTTTGTTTACAACTGTGACCAGTAAGGGAAAAAAAATGAGAGTATTTATTTTTTTATTATTTTTGCAAAAACCTGGACTATCTAGAGTGGCTTTGCTGCAGAAAATGCAATAATTATTAATAAACATAAAAGAATTGGTGAAAATTTGCAGATTCAACTGCCTCATATTTGACTTATTCAAGCAAGACAACTATATTGCAGCAATATTTGCAGATGGAAGTACAACTGCCTGGAATTTATAGTCCTTTCTGTTCCCAAAATGAGAAGAATTGTTAATCCCAGAGTCCTGCTGACAGGTTGGTAAAAATGAGTTCTGTAATTCAGATCCTATAGGTTACGGCAACAAAATGGGTGCTTGGATATTTTGGGGACTATAGGTGAAAGCTGGGAGTTTAAACAGTCTGTTAGACTATCTTTTCTTTTGAAACATATTCTTTTGGCATAAGAAACAGTGCTTGCAATTTATAGAATTATAATTGAAGTATCGAGTTCTTATTCAAAATATAAAGGGTAAAAACTTGGCACAGGTTGATATATTTGCCTGAAGTGGGGCTTTAAAAATATTTAAATGCTATCAGTTGCTTTACAATGCTATTGGATGGAGTAGTAAGAAAAATGTCCTGTTAATTATTTTTGCCACAGATTTGTAAAACAATACTATGCAATAAAAATAAAACATGAAATAATACTGAGTTTACAGAACATCAAAACACTTTAAAAGAAAAAAAACAACAGGTGCAGCACTGCACTTTGACTTTTCAGAGAAAGGCTTGCTTAAAGGTACTTACCTCTTCAATAACTAATTTAGAAAGGAAACATTTTGTTGAGACGAACTTCTTTTGTTCAGGAATGCTCATTAGAGATCTTGCAAAGGTGCACTGCATCTGTTGCATTCAAAAGCATGAATCTGGCAGAACAGGCATATCCCCCTGGCTTTTGAGTACTGCTACCCTGGTTTTATGCTCAATAAATGTGCTTTTGCCAAGCCTAACAATAATATCTACTGGCTACTGTCTTACAACTGGGCCTTGAACTTCACTTTCTCCAACCTTTGTTGGTGGGACACTGGTTTCTGGATTGGCACTCTGTTAGCCTGATGAACTAATTGACCTAGCAGGACTCCCCGTGGAATTGCAGCTTCTGCTTAGATCATCAGGAGCACAATTTGTTGTTTCATTTCCTCTTCGAGTCCCATCAGGGAAATTGAATTGTGAAAAGACTACCTACTGGGAGCATTCAGCCCTCATGACTGAATAAGTAACTTTATTTTTTTGGTACTGTCTTAATTAACAACAAAAAAGAGACTTTGTTAGGCGGGAGTCTGCTGTGATTGTGATACAGCTGAGTGACCCCCGTGGCAGGAGCACTTGATCCCACCCAGCCTCTGGGGCCGGGGGCCCTGCGCAGGTGCGAAGTTAACACAAAGCTCCAGCGAGCTTGGAGTGCTGCACTTGGGTAACTCACCGGGAGTTACAGCCCGTCACACAGGCTGAAGTCTGCAGGTATTCCATGTTTGGCAAAAACATTCCAGGGAAAGAGATCTAGCTTGTCTAGACTTAATTAGTAACAATAATTAATGCTGTTTGCTCAGAGGAATTTGTACTTACCTGTGGAAAGATGCAAAACTTAAAGTTTTCTGGGCTCTGCCATGATAGGACAGTGTAATGATATTATTATTAAGGCTGCCTCTTGTTTCTTAACAGGACACACACATTTATACATCTCTTGTTTTTTCTGTCCCTGAACTATATTCCATCAAAGAATGCTGAAATTAAGTGTTTAAATTTTTTATCCTTGCAGTATTGAACTTATTTTTCACCAGTCCTTTTGAGTTCCATTTTGAGTACAAGTGAAAAAGAATGATTTCGTTGACTCAAAGGAAAAAATCCTGGGATTCTTTTAAGGAAACAATTGAATAAATTCTCCTTTTTTAAAGTTTAATGCTGACAAGTCTTTTCAGGATAACAAGTTTCAAAACAAAAAAGCATAAGAGCAATAATACTGCAGGAAGCTATCTTAGTGTGGAGGCAGTTTTTTCAGCATAAGCATTCTCTGTTTTCACATACGAAATTTAACATTCTGAAGTAATAATAACAAATTTCAAATAGCAATAGCTGTGGGTTTATTCTAGGAAGCTAAAGACGATGTAAGGTCTCATTAGAAAAGCCATATCAATGATTTAAAAATCTGTATTTATACTAAAAAGACATTCACAGGGAAGAATCAAATTTTGTTTTACACAAGTTCGTATTTCTAAGCTTATGGAAGGAAAGGTTTATTTTAAGTGAAGGAAAAGTAAGATGTTATGTAATTTTGATTTCTATGTTGATTTTTAGAGGCTATGGGACTGAGACTGGTGTAGAAACCAAGATATTCCCTGCAGCTCAATGAAGGAAGGTTTTGCCATCATGAAAAAGGGCAAAGCCATCAGTTAAGAGTTAGTGGCAAACACCTTAATTTTGTTTTTTCTGGTACCTGAGTTCGGTCTTTGGTGATGTGATATTGAAGTCAAAAGTGAATAATGCTTTCATTTTACTCAGAAAACATACAAAGCACAGAAAACAGCTCTAGTTTCCCCTTTATTTTCCTGTTTATTCTGGTTTGTTTTGTTCTTTTTAAACAATCTTTCCACATAATTTCTGAATGTTAGATGTGAACAGAAAATGCTGAAAGGCATCCAGAGAGCACTTAACTTACCTGTCCATTACCATAAAGGCGGTATGCAGAGTGCCAACTGCTCTGCTGGGGGAAGGAGTAGGACAGTGAGGGACAGGAAACAGGGCAGTGCAGTGGTATTGGTCTGGGAGAACGAAAGGGAAGGCAGGGGTAGGATGGTCAGCAAGGCCAACCTCATCTCTGAAAGGATTGCATTTTTTGATATTCCTGGAGAAGACAGAATACACCTTTCTTCAAAGGCAAAAAATAAAGATACGGGTTAGCTTCTGGGACACAGCATTATTTTGCCATGCTTATTTGCCATAGCTCAAAAGAAAATGTGCTTATTTGGATGTTATAGCTTAAGGAGACAATTTTCAGAAATTTGTAGATAGCCATTCTATGGGTTTCTTTTTCATTTTCTTCCTCTTGGATTCCTGGATTTCATCCATAAAATATACAGATACTTCAAAGGAGGAGTATATCTGAAAACTTTCTTTGGTTGAAAAGGCTGGAAAACTGCGTGTAGAGCGGAAGACAAGATTAGAATTTAGTGATGGCTGTGGTCTGTGGCGTTTGGGTTCTTTTTTTTTTTCCCCTTTAATATTCCAAAGACGTGTCTGGTGCTGAGTTTCAGAAGACCCACCAACGATGCGGTGGGCAGCTTTCTGTTAGTGTTAACACCAACTCCTCTATATTTGAATCTTTTAGCTAAACAGGTTTTCATTCCAATTTGTGGTATTTACAAAGATCCATGAATGTAACACACAGGAGAACCTTCTTTTTAAAGGAGATTAACATCTGAAGAAGCTAATTGTTAGCCATGATCAAAAAGTTTTTCCTATCTGAGTTACATAGAGCTATATGGGGACCACTAATCATGTTTTTTACTCACAAAAATGTTCCTATAATTTTCTTCCTACTTGAATGGAAATTACATAAAATATGACAATTCCTTGGCTTCCACGTGAGGAATCAGTGCTGCAGAAATTATGTATATAAAATAATTATATTCTATTTGTATAGAATAATTATATTCTGTTAATATCTGATGGAAACCAGTGGATCTTGTATGAGAAAATTCACTTCAATTTTGCAAATATTAGTGTGGGTTCTCACTCTTATAAACTGGTACCTTGTTCTCATCCCCTTCAAATGCAGTTTCAAGACTAAGCAAGGCTATTGTTTGATGAAATCATTGAATATCATTTAAGATTTTAATTTTAGGAAAGTTGAACAAAAATGTCCAGAAACTTATTAAACAAATAAGCCATAGTCTGAGAATGCAGTTATATCAGAGAATCATTTTTTCATTTGGGGAAGGTTGTTAATCCAGACTTTATGTGGAGAAGGAGAATGTATCTGTGTGTTTGTGTGTCTGTTTACCATATATCTAAATATATATAAAATATACCTATATAGGCACACCATTTTTAACATGTGGGGCAAGAATTTTTGCCTATATTTAGTTATTTATCAGTTTCATTTAAAAAAAATCATCTCTAGGGTTTGTGTAGATAAGTTAAACAAGTGATTCCACCTTTTAGGCAAACAGATTGGCAATCCAAAATACCCCTTTGGGATCTGCAGATCCTGAGGCTCAGTCTGTGGGTGAACTGTGGCACATTTGAATGAGGAATGATGTGTTTGAAACATATTTATCCTTGGTGCTGGATACTGGTCTTGGTGAAGGTTAGGAAAGACACTGTGATCCTTGGCATTACGTTGTCTGTGTTTTTGTCCCAAGTAGTTGTTTGTATTCCTGATACAACTGGCTCCAAATGCTGGAAAATCCTAAATGAGATTGTGAAACTTGCTAGCAGTACCACACACTCTTTTCTAATGGAAGTTTTGTACTTGACTTCTACAGTTCCCCAGTGGAACCACAGAGACCTCCTCCTCTTTGATAATTTGCATGCTGCTTTCAGCGTGGCTGGATCATAGAGCTGCAAAATAAACATGTAGTAAACTACAGGAAACCTCTGCACATGTGATGAAATTTCCCAAACTGTCTCTTTTTGCTGCTTGGAACAAGTCTGTGTGAAATTGTGTTTTAATTTATTCCAGTAATTTTCAGGCATCAGGATAAGAGGTTCTTAAAAAATTACAATGGAAAAGTAAAGGCAAATTCTTGCTATTGTAAAAGAACAGACATTAATGTAAATAATGCTATTAAGAAATTAAATATGTTTGGGCACATAGAAAATTTCATTGCCAAAGTATTTAATGTTCAATTTTCATTTTTTTCTTCTCTTAAATCAGTTATTTTGATCAAAGTAGGCAGGTTGCCAAATAGTTTTTTTATCTTATAACAGAAATAATAATGTAAAATATGAAGCAATTAAATTTGAAGAACCTCATAATGAGATAAAAAACTATATTCAAAAGGTGCTGTGAAATGAATTAATTGTTGATGTTTGTGGGATACTTGCAGGGCCTTCAGTGATAGATATTTGTTCCTATTCCTAACAACATCAGTTATGGTAAAACTCTTTTTGTGTTTCAGGTATTTGATGTTTAGGGTTTGTTTTTTTTTTTTTCCTGTGTTGTAAAGGATTGGTATGCTCTTGGTTTGATAAAGGGAAGTCAAAGAGAAGAAGACCTTTTATGATGTGTATAAATACATACTAAAATTGCAACTTCTTTTTTGTAAGGCATTTCTAATGTAATTTTACATTCCTCACCAACTCATCTTTAAAACAGGATTATATTTCTGCTAAAATAAAGGTATGATGTATTTTTTTTAAAAGTTACAGTTATGTGAGTGATAGTGTGCCTGAGAGGACTTCTAAAATGTTACATAGCCATTTGCACAATGCTTCATTGAACCTTCTCTCCTGCCTTACTGGCCAATGTAAGTTGATAACATTATGATTAGGTTATATATAACAAAACAGCCTTATTGTAAAGTTACAAAACTCTTGAGATTTGTGATGAACAGTCTTTTGAGAATGTTCAAAATAACTCTACCACAGGCATATTGTCTCCATTTAGATGAAATCTTTTTCTAGTGGGAGAGGTTTCTTTCCCTTGGGGCACTATCACTGGCTCTGCTTGGAAGGCTGGGGTAGCACAGCAGCCCCGCATCAGACTGGGAAATGTTCATAATCTATGTTTTGTGTAGGGGCTTTTTGAACAATGTAAGTGTTCAGTCAAACCTCGTATATCAAGCCCCAAAGATATGTTATTGTTTTGCATTAGCACCTAACTGCTTAAGGCTTAGGCATTTAGAGTATTTTTAAACAAGTAAAAACAAGTATCTAAGTGACATTCTTAACATAAAGATGATGAGGCAGTAATTTCTTAGAGTACTTATTCATGAGTATTTATTTCTTTATTTTAAAGTTGTTTATTGATTTTTAGCAGGGTTGTAGAAGAATAGGTTTAGAACTGGAAGAGAGAGATATGATGGCAAAAGGAGCTTAAGTCTGTGTTTTGCTAAATTAGCAGCAGCTTTTGGTTTAAATGGCATTGCTGTAAGTACAAATAGATTTTACTGCTTACTTGTCAGAGACTTTGCAGTGTGTAAGGCATAGAGCTTAAGAAGAAAATATTCCTAAATTCATGCAAAATAGCATGGCCAGGCAAAACTGCTCAAATGTTTTTTCAATACTTTTAAACTGTAGGAAATAAATTTGTGATGCAGTGCTTGTGTTCTTTTTTTGAGACTTAGTTGTGACTTTCTTGCATGTTTTGACTCAAACTGAACACATTTCTTTGCTGTCTCTTTCTTCAGCATCCCTTTAACAACTCCTGTTTTCCTTCTGTTCAGTCTCACAACTATTCAGTACTGACAAGATCTGTGTTGGTTCTCTGGAGGAATACGTTGCACATCACGTGTCATATCCCCTGTAGCAAGATGAAGTTCCCACAGATATTTAAATTGTTCATACAGAAATAGGTAGTACTCACAGATTGTTTTACCTTGTACTTTCTTTAGTTTTGGTAGGTGGTTCTGTACCTATACAACACTGCTATCACTGTTTCATTGATTAACTGATGTTTCAAGCTGATTGGGTAAATATCTCAGATAAGCATTTTAACAAGATTTAATTTAAACTCCAAATTACATTTTCATACAACATTAACTATTAGTTGCTATGTGAAATGATTCTGTGTTGGAGGTTAATTTGTTTTAATAATGTGTTTGAGGATAATATTCTGGGTATAATGCATTGAAGTGTATTTAATTTTAGACATAGTAAACCATGCTGCAGCTTTCTGTGCTGATAGACTCCTGTGCTGTGTTGACTCCTTTGCCTAGATTTGCATTTTTTTACTTGTTGATAAAGCTCTTTTTGCTGCCTAATTTTTGTTATACATATGTTAATCTGTATAGACTTTGACCAGCACTGGAGTATTACCAGGCACAGCTTTGACAATGAGAACTGCATTTTGAACTTTTCCATGCCACTCTGTGGAGGGGCCATCCTGGGTTTGAACGGAAAATTTGGTACCTGGACCTTCAGGGGAGAAGCATGCATGTCAGATGAGGGGCAAAGCTGTCTATTGAACAGCAGAAACAGCAACAAAAGTAAGGTTGAGTTCCTGACCATATTTGAGACTTCTGGAATGAGCAACTTAGATTTACTTCGCTTTCTCTTTAGTTTTTTGGTTTCATCTACCTGAGTTCCTTTCTTGCTGTGCCTTTGTAAAGTGCTGCTGGGCAATTCTGCCTTCCTTTCAGTTTTGGTCTCTAGACACTACTGGGTTCACATTAAAAAAAAAACAACCCTAACATTATTTATAAAAAAGGAATATTGATCTAAGCAGAAGTAAGCTAAGTTATTTGAAATACATGTATATGGATACCTGCATTAGGAATGAAGACCACCCAGTGCAGAAATTTTCAAATGCCGTTGATTGTTACTGAATGTTATTCAGCTAAGAGGGGAGGAGCTTTAAGGGAAGGCAGATGATAAGCAGATTATCGATTTGGCCTAAAATGTGTTATTGAAAAGCTGTAATGAAGTAGCTAAATGAGTATTTTTATCCATCTACCAACTTACCTAATAGCAAAGGACTGTAAACCTTTAACTCATATTTGTACTAATCCAATTCCAGGTGCACACTACATATTTTTTAGTAATAAATATTAAGTAGTATATATTTTAAGGAGCAGTGTGTGTCTTAGCATTCTTGGTAGGAAAAAGGAACTCATAAATTTTAGCCCTGGCACTGACGTTGATTCACGGCATTGCTATGGGCAAGTCACTTAACTTCTGTCTGTGTTTCTTTAGCCATAAAATAGAAATAGCAGTGCTTATTTTCTTGCTTCCCACAGGAGTTGAAAGAAATTTTAACATTTGTGTAACTCTTCAGAGAATGTTAATTTAATGTCCATTTAAGCTTTTGGCTGTATTCAAGAAAAATATATCCAATGTTATTTTTTTAGGGAAATTATTTGTAACACTTTTACAACTCCATTCTGTTTGATATTTTATCCAAGTAATAATCTTTTTGTGATAATAAAACACAGTATTTCCTTGTAAATAGGAAAGCTATTTAACTTGAGGAAAAAATGGGCCTATTTCAATTATTAAAAAAAAAAATCAATTTTTTTACTATTTTTTATTTATAGGCATCTACTTCTGTAGATGACAGTACTGTAAAATCAGAAGAGTATGACCATACAGATCATTGTATATACAAGAATGTGGAATACTACTAATGCGTTTTAGAAATTTCTTTTCAGTTATTCAGTTGTAAATGGATGAAAAAACCATTCTTGTTATTCATGCAGATTTTCAAAGGTTTGCTTACTGCTTACTTCTTTCCTGAAACATACATAAGTAGTGAAGATTAATTTAGCTTGCAGCTGGATATGGAGACAGGTTCAGGAAGATTGTTGGAAGTTCATGTCGGTTTTGGCACATATGAGCAGTGTGGCAGTTTAAGGTCCACATACATATGTAGAGGGTAAAGAAAGGGATCAGATGGTTGCATTAGTAGAGAAAAATTTGCCCTCAAAATGGTATTGGCTAGAGAATGAAAGCTGCAGATGCTTCAGGGGACATGAAAGAGTAGGTGGAGCAATAAAAGTTGCGTCTTGAGTGGAAAATCCACCAGATACACCAAACGAGATTACCACAAATGTTGGCCCAAGAAGAGCCTACCTGTGTCAAAATTAATAGCTTTATAATTCAAATGATACATTTATACAAGTACAAAAGGTTCCATAGTGTTATCCACTGACAGGTTGATTTAAGCATAAATAAACTTGGTGAGATGATCCATAGCAATTAAAAGTTGGGTTTTAGTTTTCCATGCCACTAAAACTTGAGAATGTGAGAATAGAAAAACATGGATCCTGTAACTGAAAACTGGCATTCCACAGAATTGGCTAGAAAAATACTAACACCATAAGCTTATTAAATTTCAGGAAATAAAATTTTTGCAAATCTTGAATTAGACGCTAAACAGCAGTCACTGGAAAAAGTGAAAATCAACTTTGTAAAAGAAATACATGCATTTTAAGATTTATTAAGCAGAGCATGTCAGGAAATACAGTTCTACAAGGTACTAATTTCATTGTGGGAATAAAAAAAGGAGGAAGAGATAGTCAGCATGGCTTGATGAAAAGAGCTTGGTTGACTGGAGAGGCAAGCTACTCTATTAGATTTTAAAGGAAAATGAGGGGTGAGGGGAAAGGAAGAATAATATGTACTTACAATTTTTTGTTAAGACCAGTTTTCAAAATCATAAGGTATTAGAATATTTAAATGAGGTTTCAAAAGAGATGTTGCAAATTTTCTTTCTCATTTTCTTTCCTGTAATAGAAGCTTGTTAAATCCTGTCCTGTTACACCACCAGAAATCTTGTCAAAAAAGTATCTGTGAGACAGTTTGTTTCTGTGACAGAAAGTAAAACATCAACAGAACAAAAAAGCAAGAGAGTGGATTTTTTTTCTGTTACTGTTTAAAAAAAAGTATTTGAACAATTTTGTAGAAAAACTTGCATTAATAAATACTAATGAGTGTGGTATTCTTGCAAGGTTATGTGTAGGAGCCTAAAATTAGCTGCTGTGATTAATCCAGTATAGGTGCTGTGAATCAGAGGATGAAATCTTGGCTCTGTTGAATTCAATAATAGAAGTCCTGTTGAGTGCATACATTTAAATGCTTACAGGATTAAGACACTCAAAAAATATTTTGAAAATTTGAACATTTATCTGTAAGGTATCATTTGATGACACACTTGCAGAATGTCAAAATTAGCATGAATTTGAATGTTTTACTGTACCAAGGTCTGCATCATCTGCTGTAGATTAAATTCATCATTGTACAAGTATCTTCTGTAGCTCTGAGAACTGCACATTGAAATCACTCCATACAGGAAAAGTTTTAATCCACTGTCAGTCACCACTGAAAGTAGAAGGAGCGAAATTCTTTTGATTTATCCTTGTCTGGCGTAACTGAAGTGAGAAACTATAATGACCTTGAAAGTTAAATCTTGGTAAAGTTCCAGGTGCATGGGAGGAATGCATCATTTGGGGTAAAAGATATCTTAAAATAGGCAAAATTTGACAATTCTTGCTGAAAGTACAGCGGTAAATTCATATAATTTTGGCAAAGATCAGTCTTAATTTTCTAGAGGGGAGCCCTAAAGAAGAGCAGGAATGAACTGAGGGGCCTCAAAAGTCCCACGTGTTCAGTTTTTCTGTCTAGTTTCATGACTATAGGTAGTTCTAAGAAATTACTTCCATTTAAGTTGACCCATTTAAACTGAGGACACAGTTTAACTGAGTTTAACTGAGTTTTTAAACTGAGGAAACAGTTTAAAAACAAATTCCAAACTGTTCAAATAATGAGGCTTGAGCATTACTTTGTTCTTCTTTTAATGAGATGATAGTAATTTGTAATTGGTAATAAGTAATTTGTAATTTAAGAATTTTAATTTATTTTCTGTTAATATGTAAGATGACTTCCAAGGAAAAGACAGTTCAGATGTGCTGCTTTCATTATTTGGGTCAAAGTTAATTCATCACAGTCATGAAACTGGATATAAAAAGAAAAGAAAGTGCAGAATAATTCAAAACAGGACTGATTCTGCAATTTTTGTTCCTAGACAAAATACCAAATTGCACCAAGGGAAATTTTCAATGTACCAGGATTAAAGATTTTGTCCTAAGTCTGAGTTGAAATAAAAGTTCATAGAAATGCTCTATCAGTCCTTTCCAGCCATTGTTTAATGTCTATCAGTGTTAATATTGTAAGATCAAAAGAAAAATGAGAGTCTAACAAACAAGAATTTTTTTTACTCTCATGAAATGATGGAAAACAATTGCTCATAGATCTGTAATGGAATTTGGTTGTTCATGGTAACAGAACCACATACAAATGATCCATGCTGCACATAATTTAAACTTTATTTTATAGATGCAGGAAACTGGCCTTTGAAGTGATCTCCATAGAGATTCTATTTGACTTTCATAATATCCTATAGTCATCTTGATGTCTTTCTTATCTATTGGTTAAAAGATGTCTAATTGGGATTTATTAAAATTCTGCTGGCATATTACCATCTGTAGCATTGTTTGGAATTGTATTTTTTTATGACCACTCATAATACTTCATTCAAAAATTCTGACCATTATTTTAATTTTCTTTATGTTAATTTTGAATCTTTGAGATATTTAACTATGAAAATACAATCTGAAAGAGGATACAGATTAAAAAAAAAATTTCTATGATATTAATGCTGTCTTCCTTTTATACCATGATTTAAAACTTTATTTCAGGCAGCACTCTTTTCAAATGTGTATTCCCAAGTAATTCAGTAACTATGATCAGGTTTGGGCTCCTCAACAGAAGAAGATCACACTGCAGTGGAGGCTGGGGCACATGAGGCAGAGGGATCTGGGTCTGTTTAGCACGCAGAGGAGCAGGTGGAGGCAGACCTTGTTGCTGTGTGCAACATTGTGATGGGGGATGCAGAGAAGACACAGTCCTTCTCCTTTCAGAGCTGCTCAGCAGTAGAACAAGAGGCAATAAAGAAGATGAAAATATATAATTCTGATTACATAATAGAGGGCAAAAAATTACCACAAAGGATGGCCAGACACTGAAGGAAGTACCCAGACTGATTATGGGATCTCTTTCCTTGGAGAAGTTCCAAGACCTAACTGGATGTGGTCCTGAACCACCTGATTCCTGGTTTGAGCAGGGAGTTGGAGTAGACACCTCTGAATGTCCCTTTGTGACCAAATAATTCTATTTCTATAAGCTGAAATAATAGAAAACAGCATTGGAGTATGTGTTAAGTCATCTAACTCATTTCATTGCAGGTGAGGACTTCTCTTTGCTGAAACTAATTTAAAATAACAAATTCTAGGGTGAAATATATTTATATTATGTCAAAACTATATTCTGTGTATGTCTCACAAGACACTTAGGTCATTACTGTTTCCATAACTCCTCTCTTTCTGTATATGATTTCCGGAAACCCATATGGTCACATCCTTGTCTGTGCTATTCCTTCTAAAATGGATATTTTCCAGTATCCTCAGAGTGCACAGATTCTGCGTTTGTTATGCCTTTGGTTAGTAATTCTTCTCCAGGATAAAATTGATGAGTTATAGAATGAAGAAATCAATTGCTTGCCCATTTTCCCCACACTTAAGCATCTCACATGTACGTTAAATGGCATTCTAAAGATTGCAGATGCATCCATAGTATTTTCTGTAGAGAAAGAAATCCTGGTTTCTAATTAAACTCATTGAGAAGAGGATTCTTTACCTCTTCCACAGAAATTAATTTTGCAAACAGATTTTCATTATTCCTAGCATACTCAATTTGTGGGCAGTTGCAGAGGCTTTACTAAACACCCTCTTTGCAACTGTGTTTGTAGGTAAGCTGTTTCATGGATTGCGTTGATTGTTACGTAACAGCTGCAGTCAAGAATTGCAGAAAATTGTAACAAATGGATTCATGGCTGGAGACTGACTTAGCAAGGACTGTAAAATAGTCACTTGAGTAAAATAATTTTTTAAGTACAATCCTGTCTGGATAGATCTGAAATTTATTTAGAGTAAGAATTGTAAATTTGCAAGTGCATTTTCGTGAGGTTTTGGAGCAAGATATCTTTGAGCTATTGTTAATGTATGTATTTGCTATGACATGCCAAATACAAACATACAGCTGCATCTGCATTTATAGCAAAAAATTCTGCATGACTATGTGATGTAGTTACTTACAATTCTAGTTCTGTGGTCAACGAGTGCAGCACATCAGTCTTTATTCTTTCTCATTGACTTAGAAAGCCTTCGTCCTGTCATGTGAAAAACATACCATAATGATTCACAGATTCACAGTCTGTGAACTGTTTGTGGTATGGGCTATTGGGTATCATATAATTGTGTCGAACTTCAAAACTATTTTACAGTGCTGAATCATGATTCTTAAATATTGAGTTTCTGTGGTTTTTTTGTTTTGGGGTTTTGATAAGTCACTTCCTTGTCTTGTAATACCACTTACTCATTTTATGACAATACAAGTGTTGCCTCCTCTGATCTTACAACAATGCTGTTCCCTATAGTAAATCACAATAATTACCTATTCTGTGCCTCAGCAAGGAAGGACCTTTGGAATCTCATTTAATCATGACAGTTTGAGAAGTGAAATGCCTCAATTTGTGCCTTAAAACTGATGGATCTTATAGAAACAGGAATATACTTTGGTTTAAATATCTGTCAAATTATGTACTACTGAAATGGATACAGGGAGGCTATGAAATGATTTCTTGGCTAGGAAATGAGAAAGAAATTTTGAAACCCGAAGTGCAGGTCTCTTTCATTCAATGGAGTAACTGATACAGAAGCACAAAGAAATACACAGCCTGGGCATTTTTACCTAGTCTTTAACAAAATGGATATGATATTCCTTATTTTGAGTACTCATGTGCCCATTGCAAATCTAAATGGCCTAATGAGCACTACTCCAGTTTATTCATGTATGTGTAAAAGCAATATAAGTTTTCTGAACCAGAGAAATAGCTCTGCTCCAGCTTCCAGGGGCTGGCAATAAACTGGATACTTGGCAGAAAATTCTTTCCTGTTCTTTGAAGGCACAGCAATACTCAACGCAATCCACTCAGATTCTCAGCCTTCTAGTTTTTGGCATCTGGGTTCAGGTGATGAACACTCTGACTCTGAACATGAAGGATGAAGGCTTATGTTACCAAACCTGACCAGAGCTGCTGCTCGACCAAAGCTTTCCAAGCACTGCTGGCAATCATTTATGTCCAGTTTCCAAGAGGAACACTGAGAGCCATATGTAAGATAACCTCCTGGAGAATGACATTTGGGGGGGATGATAAGAGAGCTGTTTATCTTCTTTTGGCATATACATTGGTAGAGATAAAGATGGGAATGTATTGTACAAAACCACTTCAACTACAAAGTGAAATAAAATCACATGTGACTTTTTTTCTCCCAGGTAATTGAAGGACTGAGGTCTTTACAGCTGCTTGGAAATCTGTTCCTAGAACTAATTCATGAAATGTTTCACTAAGGGTGTCTACTCAGGTGGGAATTCTATCTTAACCAGTAGAAAAGAACTATAAATAGCATACTTAAAGGGAATTATTATTTATTTAAATCCCAAAGCATGTAAATCACTGAGGGGAAAGACAGCTCTTTTCTGAGTTCACCGATATGTGCATCATATGTCAAATATTCTTCAAATTCTATCAATCAAAATTTTCTTCAGTCTAAGAGGAGCATTGGACCCTCTCTCAGTTGGTGTTTTAACTTCTGATGTTCAGATTTTTTCAAGAAATACTACTTTTTGTTTATCAAATCCAACTTTTCCAGTGTCTTCTCCTTACATAG
Organism: Acrocephalus scirpaceus scirpaceus; assembly: GCA_910950805.1. NCBI lineage: Eukaryota > Metazoa > Chordata > Aves > Passeriformes > Sylviidae > Acrocephalus > Acrocephalus scirpaceus. The sequence goes on along the minus strand of OU383778.1, from coordinate 29,028,597 downwards.
ATATCCTATGAAGAATAATTTAAATTTTATGTATACTAGGTATTTAGAGAAAAGTCTTATTTATATGATGAGAAAGTCATGCCTTTAATATTTAAAATCTTTTTCTAGTCTCTATAAACCTCAGTTAAATAGACCATATATAATTAAACATTTTATATAATTCAAAGGCTTTTTTTTTTTTTTTCTGTCAAAAAGTGTGAGGTTTATTATCCTGTTAAGATTCCCTTTGTTAGTCAGTCATTTGGGTCAAGTTAAGTGGCTTTCACACATAAGTGATCTTTGCAAGCAGGGTAGAAGAGAACTTGGGAATGTCGTAATAGCTTTAATTATAGATACCACTAACCTGTGGCTTTACAATCACATTATGTGTTGTCCTTTTTCTCTTCCCTAGTTTTTTTGCTTTAAATTCAGATCTAAATTCTCTGAAATAGTGGACTTTTTCATCTCATGGTAGATTTGTACAGTGTGTAACACAGTAGAAACATCTCTGATGTAGAAATATGAAGCAGATAGAAATAGGAATATGGTATGCTTTTATAATAGCTGGGACATATAAATAATTTCTGGGCGTCTCCACACTGCACAATTTCAGTGTTACAGGGTGACTTCTTAATAATTGTGAATTTGCTAACGATGGTTTTTCCATGGTATTGATAGGCACTGTCCAAACAGGTACAATGTAGTATTGTGTGCCCAGAGAGCTCACACAAGGGGAATAAAATCAACAGGAAAATGCTTCCAACATAGTAGAGCTTCTGTGAGGATAAAGTCATTAATGTTTTAAACACATTTGAGGATTATCAGATAAGGGACATGATGTAAGTGTGAAGTAATAACATATGTATGTGTATTCAAAATGTAAAATACATTAGCACAGTTCTGTTTCCATTAACTGTCTTATGTATGTTAAGTATTTTCCATGGGGAAATTAATACTCATTTCCATTCTGCACTGGCATGAAATTTTCAAATTTTATTTAAGGTAGGATCTGACGACTATTCTCCTCCTGAATTTAAACTTTGAATTTTTAATAGTTAAATAAATCCATGTGGAATATTATTTTTGGAGAATAACTGTGAAGACTCTTAATAATGGCCAGGAAAAGATGTTAAAAATCTCACAGTTATTTTTAGGGACAGCCCTTTGTAATAGGAAAAATTATACTAAAAGGTGATGTGTAATTTAGTATGGAAATACATGGTTTGACTCAGTAGGAATTTGTTAGAGAGTTTCTTGCTACCTCCTTTCATTCCCACTTTGATATATGAGGAGGCATTCCAACAGCTTGGCGGGCCAGCTACGCTGAAGTGATTTCCATGGACAGTTTTACAAGGGGACAGCGCTTGTGCTTTTCCCAAGTTTTCCTTCCTCATTCATCCCTGGAAAAAGGAGAAGGGAAATCTCAATGGCATGGTGAAATCTGAAGTTGTGGCTTGTTTTCAGGAACAATGTGAATTTTACAATCCTTTCTCCAATTTATAAGATCTTCAGCCTTTTGAAGAGAGTATGAGGGCTTGCAAGCATCCTCCAAAGAGCTGTTCCTTCTGAAAGGCTGGTATCCATGGTCCTGTCATTTTCCATCTCTTGCCTGAGAAGTTCTCTGGGAGCTTAGAAACCACGATCCTGCTCAAAACCTCCTTTTTGTGTGTTTTGTGGCCCACAGCAACCTCTCAGCAGCTGTTTCAATATATGTCTATGCCTTTTTCCCTTGGACAAATTTGTTTATGAATTTGTTTCCCATGCTTTCCCTTTAGATTCCTCTGAAGAAATACAGGAAACTTGTATTTGTTTTCAGTCAGGCACTTCCAGGAGATGTAATCTAGGCTTCAAGGAGAATATAGTGAAATGTGGTATACTTGCCTCTTCCTTAATAACCATTGGGCTCCTGGAGAAAATGTCAATGAAGGCCTAATGCTCTGCTGAAATGTTGTTTTGATGGATGACTTTGATTACATCCTCATAAAAATACTGGAGTTAGATTGTTCCTCAAAGTTTTATTTTGACAGTGGCAGTCATCTGATGTCCTAATGTTTTGAATAACTCCCAAATTTTGTTAATAATACATCAGCATCTAATAAGAGCTATGGTTTGGACAGGTCTCTTTTTTGGTTGATGTAAATAATATATGTAAGGTCCCTCCTGATGACACATGTAAGCAGTTTACCAATGGTTGTGTGTTGACACATAATCATAATTTTTTCGGAGTTTTTTCCTCAGTTCTTCGATCTGGTCAATATTTGTATAATCTCTTTGCCATTTTGGGGGACCAGATTGAAGCACACCTTGATTTCAGTTCAACGCCAAGAGCTCATATGATTCTGATTTAGATGCTCAGTGCTTTCAAGAATTGTATGGTGGCTTCTGGGTTTTCCATTCAAGATGATTTCCCAGGCAGAAGATATTTTAACTGTTAGAACTAGTAGACTCAAAGACTGTAGGACAGATCTGCTTGCAAATTTTGCAGTGTAGATGCATAGTTTCATTAACAATACATTGTTAATTGAAAAAGGTGCTGCCCTTCAGTCTTCTGCTTTTCCTTCCAAGATTTTTAGTCAGCCCTTTCTATAGCCTGTGGGAGTAAGGGGATCTCTCCTATTTGTGACTATACACAAGTTACTAAAACATTAAAAACTTTTGAAAATAGTATTTAATTCTGGGTGCTGCATCATCTTAATTGTTAGAACTGGTGGATTATCTTGTATTGACTTGAAATATGTATTTTTAGTTTCTGTTTCTGAGCCAATTTTTGTGAAACTGTGGAAAACAGTTCAGTCAACATTAAACAAATCTATATACTGGCATAAGATATGATTCTATTTTAACTAAATAAGGGTCTTATATAAGTAATTAGGCTAATTGTCAATGGCTTTACATGCAGTAGAGCTTTTAGTTGGTTTGGGTAGGTTTTTTTGAGTTGTTCAGTAAAATGGTACCTCATTTCTAGAAATCAAGCACAAAAATTCTATGATTGAAAATTCTGATGTGACTCATATTCTCACCATCTTACACTTCATGGTGTCACAAATTAATTAATTAAGTAAATAAAGTTAATTATTTAATTAAATTCTCGTGTGTGAAAATTCCTTTTTCAGAGATGCAGATTCATGTTATTCCTTCTTCTTTACCCCCAACTACAACTTAAAAATCTCTGTGTTTCTTGGTGTTACAGTGTTCTTTAAAATAGATTGCACTTATAATGTGAATTTCAGTATTTCCTAAGCTTGTGAAGTGCCTATCACAATCATCTAGAATATATTTTCTTGGAATTTTTGATTAATGTATCATCTCCTATAAACTAAGTTTAAACAAGTTTAAAGCTGAGAGACCAGTTGCTGAAAAGTTCTGTAGTCTGCCAGATTGCATATGTTTAAAGAGTTTAATAATGTTTAGAAGCTATTTTTATTAAATATTTTAAAAACTTTTCCTCTTTTACATATATGCACATGATTTCCTCGGAATCACTACCATGCCTCAAACCTAACTTAATTTTAAGGATTTTTTTTCTTAATATATCTCAGTTCAAACCTGTATTTACTTAATTAAAATTTATTTAGCTTATTACAAATTGAATCCTTTAGGCCAGTGCCTGCTTGGCTGGCTGCTGCTGCTTGACACTGGACTAAATTTGAAGTTTAAAATGTTTTAGCAGGAATACACTTGGGTTGAATTACGCGGGAGACAGGGTTGTAACTGAGCAGACAGAAAGGTGAGAACTTGTACTGATTGCAGTTTGTCTCTTGGTCCTTGCACGTGAAAAGGTTATAATTATGTTAATCTAAAGGAATGTTTGTGGCTCTCTGTTCTCTTTGTTAGAGAGATGCTAGGTACAGAAATAAAAACTATTGATTTTCAGTCTTTAATTTAGCTTTCCAGTTGTTCAAGTTGTGTATTTTTTCTAAAGATTTCAAAAATAAAATGATAAATAGATTAGTTTTATTCTATTGTAGATAGGGAAAAGAAAGCCTGATAAGCATCTTGTGATTCAGTAATGCAGTATATCAAATGTGCCACAGGCAAAAATTGATGTGATCTGAAATTCCCCTTGGTGTAGTTTCCTATATTTTTTTGCTGTTTTTGTAGAACTTGCACATGCCCTCATGGCGTATATGACACATCTTTGCATTCATTTCAAAACTTGTCATTGCTTTGCTTTTCAGATGCTGGAAGATGACTTATCAGAATCCAGAAGAAATTACTTTTAGTGTTTTGCTATTGGTATCCCATCAAAGCTTCTGGCTGCAAAGAAATATGTTAAAAGGATAGATTCAGAACTTGGAGATTGGTTACTGTTATTTGTGCATTTTTTTTTCATTTGTATATCTCTGATAAGTTCAGAAAGATCACTTTCTTTAAAAATTCTGTTGTTTTTGTTTAGAAATAAGTCTGTGCATATACATGTCAAAATTAGATTTGCTTTCTTATGAAGCGGAATGTCCTTGAGAGTTGTTAAAAGTGCTAACATGACTCTGATTGGTGTTTTCTTTTTCCTTCTCCCTTATAAATAGTCAGTACACTTCAGGATGGAGCTATGAAAGCAAGTTGCAAGGAACAAAATGTTGCACTGTATTGCCAGTCTGATGGGTAGAGCTCTGCTCACAAGGCAGAGCTCAGTTTAGACCATCACAAGGCTTCTGATGTTGCATGTGAAATGTGAGGGCAATTAGTTTAACATTGCGCAGATACAAGGGATAATTATGCCTTGCAGTACTGCTGAAATCTCCAAAGAGCTTTCATACCAGGATCCTGAAAAGTTGATTGCTAACATGTAGTAAGTAACAAAAGAATTCATACATAGGAGAACAATAATTGAAAAAACACCCTCATAAATTTTCTTAATGATATTTACTCATCACCTCTCTGTGAAAAAAATTCCTATGGCTTGTTAGAACAGGTAATTGGGCTGCATTTACTCTAAAAAGTGCTTGGTTACCCATAAAGTATATTTGCACGATTGTTATAATATCTGTAGCATGAAACATAATACTTGGCAAGTGACCATGAAGACATGATTGTTGAATAGCAGATTTTCAATCTTTGCTTAGTCAGTTGTGTGACACTGTACAATATTATTGACATCCAGATAAATAGTCTAAGCCTGCCTGGTGTTTAGCTGCATGAGATGGAATTAGCATCCCCCAGGAATGTAGGTGCCTGCTGTAATAGTTGTTGTGATTTAAATCTAAACCCAGGAAGCAACACAGAGGAATAATCCATTAAAGAATGCCTGTTCTTTAAAGAACTGTGTTTTCTCATTCAAAAATCGCTCATATTGGCAAATTCATACTGATGCTAAATCATACATGAATTAAAATATATTTCAGATGTTCATTAGAAATTATACTAGTACTGCAAAATCCAAATGGAAATGTGTAAGTTCACACAAATTGCCAAATGATGACATGATGGTTCGATGGTTCTGAGAATATTTTATTCATTATTCATTATCTTTTTAAGACATGCACATCAGGATTGATGCTTTCCAGGAGCTGGTGAATTGTCAACCAGATTATGAGAGCCAGTAGATATAGCTAAAAGAACTTCTTAAAAAATAACTAGCTTCTGGAGAGAATACCATATGTTAAAGGAATGGAATGGGTTCACTAAACTAATTAAACTTGCAATAACCAAATGTCAACTTCTTGTGGCTTTCACTGATAAAACAGCTGTATCTAATCCATGGTCTCTATTAAATTAAGGTAAAACAAATGTTCCTCCTAAATCAGAAATTTCTCCTATATTTAGCTCTGCTACCGTTAAAATACCCATTTTACCTTAATATATAGGAAATATGTCATGTTGCACATTGCAATAAAAAGGTCTGTTCTGTAAACAAGTTGACTATTTGCTTATTACATCTTGAATTTGATGTTTACTGTCATCAAATTCTTAGCTTCACACCTGCAAGTAGGTTTAAGACCTAGTATACTTTTATCACTGAAACTTCCATTAGAGAGTTAAATCCTGTTAAGTTAAAATATAAAACTATTATGAAACTAGCCAAGGTGTTTTACTCTTCTGTGACACCCTCACTCTTATTAACAGGGGCAAAATTAATAAAAAATTGTGGCCTACTTTTATCAAGCTTAATTAAAATCCCTAAATTATACAGAACAAATTGTGAGAAACTTACTGTAAATGCTGATACCCTTTTAGAGGAAAATAATTGTGAGTCACTCAATACTCTCACATAGAAAAGCATATAAAAACAGTAGTCTAGAATGGAATTTTTATTTTCTTTTTATTATTTTATTTTATTTTTCTTTAGTTAAAAGGTCCCCATTCCAAAAGCAGTAAACTTTTAATACTATTGATGTGTTTAAGAAATATAAAAGGAGATGGTTCATGCCATGTACTACTGGCTAAATCCTCAGAGTATATTGGAAGGAATGCCAGTCAGGATATGCATCCAATTTTTACTGCCTTCATCACTATGGGAGGGTAGATAAGTTTTAATTGATTGCTTATACTGATACTGCTGTTGGAGAATTACACGAGGTTTATTGCAAGATTTGAAAAGTATCTATTTTTCTGTTAGTCCCCTATACATCTTGATACATTTTTGAAAATGTTTATTCTTCTGTCTTGGTCGTGTGGGTTTAGTTTTTGAATGATCACATGTTACATAGAGCCAAAATAGAGGGAGAAGTGTTTTACAAAGAGAGTATTATTCAGTAACGGGATGCTTACACTAATGGATCTTCCTGCATTTCATATTCTGAAAGATTTTTTTTTCCACAATGACAAAACATTGGGTTAGAGGGTTTTTTTGTCGCTTCTGAAGGTCCACTCTAACCATTTTTCCAAAATGAAAAGATTCGAACTTATGTGTTGGACTTTATTTGGTGGGGGCTCCCATGGCTGCTCCAGTAGGCTTCCTGGGCTAGGGAAGCTGGCAGCAGGAAAAGCTTCAGGGAGCATCCCCAGCACTCCCCTGGGCTGAGGCTTTCAGGCTTCTGGCTGTGTGCCAGAGAATGTGTGCAGAGATGGAGCACTTCCATGAAACTCCTATGTCATGTCTTCGTGCTGTTAGTGGAGAATGGGGATCTTTCCCTTAGGGGTGCCTGTGTGGTAAAGCTGTGTAATCCTGGAAGTCATGGTCTAAGAATTTGTCCAAAAGCCAAATTAAAAAAAGCTTCACAACTAAACAAGCACATGATATCAACCTCATGCACACACTCCACCCCTCCCTGCCACGCCTTAATATTTTAATGCAATTTCATTAGAAGGCAATGTGTCCATAAGTTGACAATTGCTGCAATATAGGTAATATATAACAGGTTTTCTTCATTAAGAAGTTATTTTAGTAAAAGTTTATGTGGATATTCAATAGCATTGTGTTTTCTAAGTCTTAACAATTTCTCATCACATTTTATATGGGTAGAATTCAACTAAGACTTTGCATCCTGAAGTGGTAAGCAGATTTGCATGTCTAAGTTCTAACTGTTGATCCAACTAATAATTTAAATGAAAAAATTGGCTCTACTGGTGGCTGAAGAGCAAGTCTGAGTGGTACATAGTATCAAAACTCTCTGGGATGCCATTCCAGTCACCTCTTGGGAAAGGTTGTGTGTCTTGTAATTAGCATAAAATATATATAGAGTTTTTTGATGTTTAAAAGTTGTTAATCAAATCTCTTGGAGGCAGTGAGATTTTGGGGTAGTGTATTCTAGCTTTGAGAAATTGTCAGTTTTGTAATTCAGGCTGTCTGTCATACTTCAGAGAAGACTGTGGAGCTCAGGAGATGCCCACAAATGTTCTACTAGATGCTCTAGTTTGGCTAGAAAACAGAGTGCTGGATTATTTCCTCTACTAATGTACAAATACTTGGGGAACCATCCTGGTATTTGAGGGACATCAGTTCAGTACACAACTGACATGGACTGCTTTCTGACCTTGACTAGGCAGCACGCCAGGATCAGTCTCTGTGGATTTCCAGCTTGCCTTCCCTGAAACTGAGGTGCTAATTCCAAGCTGCCTTTTAGAACTTCTTGTATTCTCAAAAGTGGAGACAAAGATACTCTTCCTCTAAAGGTGTCTTCACCTTTCTGTAGACAATTAAGAGTAGATTATCTGGTTTTTATCTGGCTGAAGATGGGTGAGATGAATCCTACTGCTATTCCCTTAGTACTGATCCCTTTTTTTCTCCCCATCATAAAATGAAATTATTGTACTGTATTTTTGTACTTTGCATGATGAATGTTTATTTTACTCTGAAAGCATTAAATATGTATAGTATTTAGGCAACATGGTAATGAAATTCTGTAAGTACTCATGATAGACAGAAAATCTTTCTTTATTGACTGCATTTCTTCTAGATTTACAGTTTCCTATCCATTTATATAGATACAGTTTTTGATACTTTTAATATTATTCCCAGTGAGTATTCTGTTAACTGACTAGAAAACATATCTGGTGCATGGAATATTCCTGGATTTTGGGAAAACTAGCCTGGATTTAAATACATGAAGTTAAAGCTTATTATGGTAGAAGAGAAAGTAAGTCTCCTTGGCTTTTCTTGTCATTTCCTAGAGCAGCAGTTTGGATTTGTAAACATACTTCTGATTGATTGTTGATTACTGTTTGGGATATTTGGCTACACTGCAAATGGCAGAACAGTGTTGTATATAAGGTGATTGATTACATGTTAACACCTTTTTTATCATCTAGCAGTCTGATTAAGAATTTTAACCCCTTGATAAATTAAAAAATAAACTTCCATTGATACTCTGTGGGGAATCCTCCAGTAACTAAGGAAACCAGTACAGTACTTCTAGAATCTGAAATCTTCAAACCCAGATGTGATGTATGCTGAAGTGAGGCTCATTAACCTCTTCACTACACTGTTAAGGTGTTTTTAGAGGATGAAATGGAAATCTATGGAACTGAGGTATAAGAATTCAGCAATTAACTGTTTCAGGGTGTTTATTCCAGCAAGGTTAAAAATACTGAATATCCATTTCAGGCTGCGTATGGCACAAGTACTGGTACTTTTCTTCCTTCAGTGAGTAAGAAAATTCTCTGGCTTCATGATGACCCTGTTCTTGTCCAGAGTTAATACCTTTCAGTGAACCAGTGGATCCGACTGGAAAAAAGGAGCAAGGAGTTGAGCATACAGCTCCTCCTTCAGATCTGAACTGGATCACAGAAATGAAAGCTAATAGAAGGTATACATACATGAGGCTAAAGTCAAGGTGTAATAAACAGCTTTAGCTTTCATTGAGGAGAGAATGTTTTTCTGTACAGTAGAAATTTTCTCACGGCACAGATTTTTATTGTTATTTAATGCTGGTTTTAAGTGTGTGGTGGCTTATAATTTGTGTCCAGTAATAAAGCCTGTTGAGATCTTTGTACCTATAATCAGTTGTTCCCTTCACTGAAATCAGCTCTTGCCTCTTGGAACACTGCAGTACCCTTTTAAAAATGACATACATATTTCATAACTGTAAGGCAGTAGAAGATAGAAGTGTTGGCTTATGTGTAAATTGATTTGTATTTTTAAAGAACTGAATGGGGTATTTTTTTTTCTTTTGAGCCTTTACATTGTAGGTTAAAAAAGCTGAAAGCATATGGTAGCAATTTTTTAACCTCTCTACATGAGGTGCTTGTCAACGGAGGTCCATACGTCCAAAGCTAGTTAATAACAGCTGCAGGCCAAAGTTCTTTTAAGAGCTATTGCCATGTTCCAAGATTCTCAAAGACTTTGAACAAGTGAAGTTGGCCACAAGGGAAAGCAGCAGGTCTGCATTCTGCTTGTTAAGTGAACCCTGTTTGAACGGAAAAAAATGTGGCAGAAAGTCAGAATTTTCATGCTATAAAACTTGACCATAAAATATCAGATAGGACTGGCTAGTAGGCTGCTGCAGTTTAGCCTACACAAACCATTTGCTTCAATTTAATACTATATTTTGCTGATTGCTTCACTGAAAATCTTTAGGGGTTTTTTGATGAAAATTTCGAAGACTAATTATACCTTTTTTTTTTTTAAGAATCCAGAGAATTCCAAAATATAGGAACACAGTTACATTTGCACTTACATTTTGTATATAAAAAATATAATGTAGCAAGGAAGAATGTATGTGAAGAAGGAAAAATTGCTGTTCTCTTGACCTTGTGGTGCTTTCTCAGTTTAATATTCCTGTCCATTTTTGCCATGTCTTTTTCAAAGTGGTAGTGAATTATAACTAAGTGAACTCCCTCTAGACAGCTTTTAGACAGTTTGGAAGTTTCTTGGCAGTTTGGAAGAAGTCCAGCCTTAAAATCTGAAATCGCTTTCTCAAAAGATACGGTCTGTATATTTTTGCCTATTGATCGAAAATCTTCATGGTATATTAAAGCCTTTATGAAAAAAAAGCTCTTTAGAAGCATTTAGAGGGAACAAGGCTGTCTGGCTGGTTATCTGCCAGTAATAAAGTATCAATAAACAATACTCATCTTTGTTGTTCAAGTTGTATATAAGGCAGGATGCTTGACAGGAAAAATGTTTAGTGCTCTACACCGGAATGGCGCTGGATCAGAAGCTGAGTTGCAATGGATTTGTAGGACACTGAGTGCCCCTAGGTGGTCACAGCTAAAAGTACAGCAAGAAAGCCTCCCCTGTGCACCCGGCTCCTGCTGAGGGCCAGCTCACCTCTGGGCGCTGGGTGCACATCCTGCCCACGGTGGCACATTTTTGGGAGGCATTGCAGTTAAAGAAGCAGTTTTTTCCTTTTGCTCATTCTCTGCTTTACAGGAGAACGTTTGTGTGGTATTAATTTTAATCAGGCGATTGCTGACATACTGAAGTGGCAGTCTATCATTACTCCCACTTACAGCTCCAATTTAGCCCTTGTCATTGCAGTTGTCAGTATCAATTGGGGATTAGAGTGGGTTATGGCGTGCAGAGTGGATGGTCAGTGGATCAGTACCACTTTTCATTCATTTTTAGCACAATCTATTTATTATCAAGCTTATTGATGTAATTTTGTTACTGCTTTTCAGATTTTTTAACACATAAAATGTTTTGGAGATAAATTGCTTCTGGAATTGTTTTTGGGTTCTTTGCATTCCATTTCACAACAAGATTTGAAATATGTGAGTAATTAAATGACACAGAAATGCTACTACTTCTTAAATACACATTTCTAAAGTTACACAGTCAGTTGTTTTGAAAAGGCTTGTTTATGTTGCAGTTATCCTTAGAGAAGATGTGCACTGTGAGATATATACAAAAAATGTGTCATTGATGTGTCACTGTGAGGAAAGCAAGCATAAGTAATGGAATTGTAGAACCAAATCCAAATAGTCAGATTTTAAAACCAAATGATGGAATGCTATGTAGTACTACAATTTATTATAATTTTCACCAGATAAATGATGTCTCAAATCTCCAAGTATGGTATGTGAGAAAAGAAACGTGTTTTATCCTAAGAGTTAAGTTTTCACTGACATAGGCATTTCTGTAGGGAAGGAGGGTCAAAAAATAAAGATAAATCTCTTACTCTCAGAATTCTGGTGGATTTGCTTCTATGGTAACCAATTAGCCAGAGCTTATTACTCATGTAAAACAGGAACTGTTTGCATTTTTAAAACCTTCATTTGCAAAACAGCATGTCTAAATGATAAAGTTAATTTCTTTCCCAAGACTACAAGTCTTCTTTGTAGGTGGAAACAACTAAGTGTACAGTTTAAAAAGCAAGGGAAAAGGCGCTCCTAGGCAGCAGCATCCATCCACGCTAAAAGCAAATATTTGTTTTTGGAGCAGAGAATGGCTGTCCCTGGAGCAGCCAGCTTAGCAAAAGCAGGAATGGAAGGGCAGAGCTCATCTTTTATGGAAGTCAGATAAATTTCATGCTCTTTAACATCAACTGTGACTGCAGGCTTTTCACTGAAGTCTGGCTCCTTCCCCAGTGTGAACAAAATAGGAAAAGTGATTAAAGTTCACTCAGTACTGGACGGCAGGAGGCAACTGCTCCGGTATCTTCAGCTGAGGGAGAGGGCGAGAGGGCTCTTTAATAAGACTTGTGAGGCTTCTTTGAAGAAAAGAAGTAGGACTCATAGGGCCTGTAGATGCCTACGCTAACATTCATTCATTTCCGGTACTTCATATGGCTTCTTTGACACATTGTAATATTGTCACCCCCTTCATTAAAATGTTCATTATGAAAGGGGAAAGAGAGAAAATGTAACTGTTAACTGGAGTCAAGGGTCAGCAAGTTCTGCTGTGAGCAAAAGACTCGGAGCTGCCTCAGATAATAGCGGCACTTCTGGGGCAGACACGAAAGACTGACAGAAATTGAAAATATGGACCTTACAAATTGTCTTGTCTTGTGATGGACGGGAGTCTTGAGAGTCCTGACAAGTCTTGAAAAGCTGAAGTGGCTAGCAGATCTTCCCAGATCCTGCCTTTTGGCTTTTTCCCTCTGCCTCTGTCTCTTTTTCTGTTTCTCCCTGTTTTAAGTTGTGCAATCAGTATTCACACATTCTTATAACTAATAGGATTAGAGGCGTTGCAAAGGGATTTGAACAAGATAATTAGTTTACTGCTTAGCCCACAATATAACAGGCAAAACCCCTCTGAGAAGAGGCGGACAAAATGGGTCAGAAAATGTGTGGGAAATGAGGGAAGGCGTCTCAAACAGGGCTTCAATCAACAACACCATTATGAAAGGATCCTGGAGTATTCATTCATTGCTGCAGACTGTTGACTTTTTTGGCTTGGCCACCAGAGGTGTCAAGGAAGGAGACTCAACTGAGCAGTGGGAAGTGTTGCTGGCTACGAAGGAGCCTATATCAAATGCTTAAGTGCAATTTAAGGTTCTTTGCCACCATGCCACATAGAGCAACTCTAGAAAAGTGAGGCAGTCTCTAGCAGTTTACAAAGCTGAGGCTGTAAAAGCAAAGCTTCTTGTAAACCTTGGAGTGGAAAACATCTCAGAAACAGGCAACTGAAATATTGAATCAAAAAACTTAATTTAGATTTAGTGTTATGTTTGAACATCTATCTAGGAATTATCTGAAATATAAATTTTCTAGCAGTACATTGAAGCCTTTCATTTAAATATATTTTTTCTAATTTTAAGATGTGCCAGACAGAAAAAGCCCCCACAGTCCCCCACTGCCCCCGCCCGGTGATACTAGTATGGTGCATGAATTACTAAGTGATGGTATTTGGCTTCCAAAGGAGTAGCAGGAAATGCCTTAAAGTTCCTGCCATTTTTTTTTCCCCTGTGAAACTTGTATGAACCACCAGCATGATCAAAGCTGCCAGAAGTTGTTAGAAGACACGTTGACTTGGGCCTGCCTGTGTATGATAACTTAGAGGTGCCTCCTCTCCAGTGGAAGAAACAGCAGGAGCTTCTCTAATGAACTGTCCAACAGCTCTGTTTTGCAGTGTATATACAACCAGAGGTGAGAAGAGGTTAATCCATAGGGGAACTACTTAGAAAAGCAAAGTGAAAAATACCGGGGAGCTGTATGACCAAAATTCAACTTGAAGATGGTTGCTGACACATTTGGTTTCTTTTAATGAAACTCTTCTTTCAATCTGTTGCTTTTTGTGTCAGCTTGTAAGTTTTAACATACTTCAGCTGTGGTGCAGGAGTATGCACTGAATATGCAATACAGAACAATACAGAATGTCACGTTGCCTGTAGCAAATTGACCTCCTATTCATTTTAAATACCAGTATCTTATTTCTAATGGAGATTAGATTCCTAATCTTGAGATTAGTCTCATTTTTATTTCAGCATGGGGATTTGTTACTATATTCTTTATCTGTTCATAAATGTAAGGAAGACAAAAGACATTAACTATTAGACATGTACCTACCTGGCAGTAATGTGAAATCCTTATACTGTAATCCTGGCTGTTGTGATTTTCATTGTTAAGCACATTTACACAGAGGTTTATCCTGATATTATTAAAAAAAAAAAAAACCAAACAAAACTCAGTTTGTCTTTCAAATGTTTTTTCTATATTTCTTTGTTCAACACCTGCAAGCTAAAATGTGATCTCTGCCTCAACTGGGAATCTCTATTCTGTGTTGCTTATTATTGTATGTATGGAGAAGGAAATCATGCATATTAAATTGTGGAAAACAGAGATTGTGAGATGTTTTCTGGTTCTTCAGGACAGGCATTGTACCATACATACATTTTTTTTTCATAGGTGGATGGTTATTTCCCACTGAAAGTGATATGTCCCTAATTAAAAAAGTAGAATCAAAACAAGAAAACCCAACAAGCAGAAAGTGGTATAGGTAGGCAGAAATCTATATAAGACTCTTCCTAGTCTGTTAATCAGTATTATAAATAGTATGTATAATGAAATTTCAGCTCGGTCAAAGGAAAGGAAGAAACAAATGCAGGAGAATAAAATGCATATCCTAAAGTTCATCAGAACATTTATTTTTAAGCTTAGACTTAACATCTGAATAAAATCATTATCTTCAACACAGAGATTTCATTTTGTATGTTTTGAATGCTGGATTTTATCTGGTAAGTCCTATTCCTTAAGGTACCAGTATTTTAAGTTCTATTTACAATAGGGTTATGTAATATCTTTTCTCAAGACCATATTTCCACATGATCTTTTATGTTTGTTAAAACTGTTCAGTTAATGCAGCTCATCAAAGCAGTTCTGGACATATTTTCCATTCAGATATTTATGTAAAACATAGCAGTGAGGAAACTGGCTTATTTTCATTATTTATAGATATGGATGGGAAGATAGTTAACAGAGGGCAAAAGAGATATGAAAGAGAAAATTAAAAAAAGAAAGTACTGCAGATCCAGGGCTTAATTAGATATTCTGTATCCTTGCTAAATGCTGAATTTGATCTTTTCATTTTCACAGATTGCAGACCTTTCATTCTCACCCACGGTCTAGTTAAAATTGATACTAAGGAAAAACATTTAATTTTTTTTTCCATTTTTGGAGCAAATGTTTGTAGACATATCCTCATGACACCTTGGCTCCTTTGATGGTTTGGGTGTATTTTTAATTTATGTATGTGAAGCAGTCAGTAGCACTGCAGTGCAGCTCTCAGACTTCCTCAGTGGCAAGTCAGGGATGAATCCTTATCTGTGTTTACTTTTCCAGCAATATATATATTCTTCCAGAGTATATGTTAACTGCTTTTGATTCCTCCTCAGAATGCTGTTCTCGATAGCACAGTTCTTGTGTTATTCTACAGGGATGCAGACCTGACACATAATTTTGAAGTATAGTATTACGTTGAATGGTCAGTCTTCCTGAAATACTGACCTTCCACCCCAAAGCTTTCATCTACCTGGCTACTGGAACAGATTTCCATCTTGGAGGAAAATCCCTTGAACTCATAAGGAGTGCTAGGGAGAAGCATGTGAGACTTTGTAGTTTCAATTTTTTTTTTTTTTACAAGGGTAACTGAAAACTTGGCAAGATTCACCCCCATTCCTCAAAGAAAACCCTGAAAGCAGCACTAAACCCCAGAGTTTTGTTAAATATGGAAGATAATTATGTTAAGAACTTGCACATGGACCGGTTGTCTGAAATACTAGTTTTGGTGTCATAATAATTCATTATAGAGCATGATGAAAATTTATAGATGGATTATAGAAAAAAAATTCCTTATTTTTCTTGTTCAGTTTCACCATCTGAGGAGAATTTTGTCTTTTTTCATATATACTTAAATTAGGGAAGCCTATAATTTAAATGCGTTCACTGCTGGTTTTCTGTAAGTAGTTTGTGATTCAAAGGTATATTTTGTCACATGCTTAACACTAAACTTGTGAGCAGTTACAATGAATTTAATGGGATTTAAGCACATACATTATATTGTACATGCTTGAGTGCTCTCCTGAATTGGGATGAGATTATTTGTATGTTTGTGGTTATAAGAGCTATGTTCAAATGAGTTAGTGTAATTTTCCATCCTGTGTCTTTAAAGATGCTGTGCCATAGTCTGTACAATTTATATTGTCACAAGTCATCTTACAATGTGTAACAGCCTTACATGTAGCTGATAATTAGGATCTTTGAAGAGTAATGCTCTTGTTTATTTTCAGAATTAGTGGGGATGAGAAGCATTCCCTAAGTAAATTTTATTCCTAACCAATGAAAATTAGGGTCGGTTGTTGATTTAAAACAAAAAACAAACAAACAAACAAAACCACCCAGCAAGCAAAGCAAAATGAAAACCAAAACAACAACAACAAAAAACACACACACACAAAACAAACAAACAAACAAAAACCCAAACCCTGGAAATAATCGTTAGAGAGTTTTGAGTTGAAGACTTTTTGAGTTTTGGGCTTAAGTGTACTCCCTGGTTTTGTGAGCAAGGAATGAGAGGTAGAGGATTGGCACAGGTATGTCTGGAGGGTAGGGAGAAGATGTGCAATAAGTGGTTTTGCTCCCACTGTTGGGACACATGTTCATTGAAAATAGTTGCACTTGTAAATAGCACAGCAAAACCTGACCTCAAACTTTTCTGCCTCTTTCGAAGACACATTGAAGAAAAAGTTTCTTCAAAGACATGAATACTGTTAACCGTCTCTCTCTTAAATCACCTTAAGCACATGGAATAGATAATTCAAACAGAGTTGTGGCTGGCTTGAATTAACTATAAACTTGCTTTTAAATTAGGGAAATCAAGTTGTGTGTTTCTTGTGCAGTCGATTGAAGCAGAAAATCATGCTGACAAATGAAGTGAATGGGAACAGGAGACAGAGTTACTTTGTGATTTAATACATTGTTCTAAATATGTTAGTTGTATAACTCTATAGAAATTTTAGCTTTTTACTGCCATAAAGCTGTGACTTATGTGATATATCTTCAATAATTCCACAGTATTTTGATTCATAAAAGTTGAGTAGATTGGAAGGAGCTTAAAAAATGCATTTTAGTAGGCTTTTTGACAGATGTGATTTAAAAGCTTAGAGAAGGCAATGCACCTGTCACTTTTAATTGCCGAAAGCTTTCCATCTATTAACTTTATTTTGCCAGAGCTTTCTAATGAAAAAGTTCCAGAATCTAATTTAATTTAATTTTCATTGGGTTTGCCAGAAGAGCAATTCATTTTTAGAACTTCCAACTATGAAGCTGTGCTTCAGAAAGCAGTCTCTCTATCTTATGTAACATTAAGTTTCATCATATGCGTGTCATACCTTAGGAACATCTTGATATCCTTGAAGAAATGTGGCAGTGAAATGTAGACATATTGTCTGTAGCACTAGGTAGGGTTTACAAATACAAATGTTCATATGATTGGGTTATTCCTATCCATCATTAGATTGCATCTCTCTGGAGCTATAAGTACATCTGTGTCTGGCAGGCTTACGTTATCACTGATGCATATGGGGACCATGTGTCAGTCTTCCAACAAAGATATATAGCCTTGTGTAGGAGCAGGATTGGATATGCTTGTGTTTCAGCCTCTAAATCAATTTCTGGGACCTTTGCTACAGATGTTTGAAGCTGCAGGTCTGTAAGAAGTGTATACTGTAACATGAACTGAAACAGAAGAATAAGCATGAGAAGGAGTTAGCCATATGGCAACAGATAGCAAGTGCAGTGGAGCCTATGAAGAGGCAAATTCTCACACCTTCTCAGCTATCTGTGTAAATATCGTTTAAATTCAATCACCTCAGAGCTCAGAGCCGGTCTGTTCTAAGAGGAGATCTGTTCATGCTCAGTTAAAAGAGTGAGTACAGATGCTCCTGCTGTTGTAAGATTCACGTCCTAGGATTTTTGAGCTGGTGGAAGTCTTCCTGAATTCCCTAGAAGTACAAGAGGATTCACACTGAATGCTTTAGCAAAAAGCCTGGCTGCATAGTGCTGAGACGTTGATGTGTTTAGTGGCTATTATTGATACAGGCACAATGCCATGTGTTCTTGTATTAAGCCTTATTTCTTAAATCCCTTTTTAATATCTATGCTTCAAACAAAATGCAGTCAATCTAAGTAATTGAACATTTTATAGTATATTTCTAAATTAGTCCTTGAGCAATAGGGAAGCTTATGCATTGTTTGCAGTTTTGGATTTTGTTTGTTTGGGTTTTCTTAAAGTAAATTTAATAGTCTCTTGTCCCATTACCATAACTGTTCTCAGTTGTGTATGTGCTAACCTGGACCTCTCTTTTCTGAAGCTGCCTGTTGACTCGCTGCAGGAGTGTGTAGAATCTTGTGAATGGAGACATCAGTGCCACCCACCCTTGTTCATCCTGAGTGTGCTGTGCCCTCATTTGACTGCAATTTCTTGACTCTCACCCACCCCATCCAATGGCCTTGTGTGCCCTCATATAGCAAAACACAACACCCATCCTCCTGAATGAAAAAACCCTCAAACAACAGCAAAAAACCACCATACCCCCTATGCAATTGCTCTTTACCCTAATTATTAGGGCTTCTCAGTGGGATTTTCTGGATAGTTACTTGAGGCAAAGCTCCATCAGCTACTTAGGAGCGTATGGATATTGGTTGAAGGGAAAGAATTTAGCAGTTTGGAAAAAAAAGAGCTTGAAAACATACAGATGGAGGAAAAACATCTGAAAAGATTGAGGATGGGTTTTAAAGTGTAATTAAGAGCAGCTACGTTTTGATGCTGTCAGTGGAAAAGTGCAGTCCTGGAACAGAAAATCAGCTTTGTAGACTTCAAGCTTAAAAAAAGTCTGAATGGAAATTATTTCTAGTGCAGCAGCTGTACTTTTTTGAAAGTTTGAGGGGGAAAAGGGGATAAATATGGCAGAAGTAGCTATAAAATTTAAGCTTTTCTATGAAAAAAACTAAATTCAATTTTGCATTGATTATTTTTTCCTAGGAGATTTTAATATAATTTACATACTGGTATTGTGGCAACAGCGTACAAACAGATCTACAAAAAAAAAATGGGATTTTTCATGTTCTTGAAATGTGGAATGCGAGCACTCTGAGTCAGTTTTTTTACTCACGGTTTTTTATTTTAAGATTAAGAAATTAGTTGTGATTAATTCCTCTTGGAATGGCAAATTTTCTTTTTATTGCTTACATACATTTTTACCATTTTTACAAGGGTTTTATATTTTAAATAGCCCCTGAATCCAGCTAGGATGCACTCTTCTTGTTTTACAGACCAGTTGTACTGTGTCTGCTGTATTCTCAGCTCCTTTTATTGGAGGAAAGTAGCTCTTAAAATTCTGATACAGCACTGAAAGGGAAAAAATTGTGATGACAGAAAGGGAGGGGGAAGAGGCTGGAGCAGTGACAGAAAGAGAAGGCAGGCTCAAGAAGAAAGAAAAACCTTGAACAGTAGAAACTTGAGGCTTGCCAATTCTGGGATGCACAGCTGGAGTATTAAAGTAATTTAATCCTGGTCAGTGGGCAGTTTTACTTCCAGAGTACCTGAATATATGTATCAGTAATTACCCTGAAGTTTCTTGACCATTTCTTTTTTCTCCTAAGAGCTTTTAATTGACTTGGATTAACCAGCACATATATAGCACACAAGAAAAAGAATAAACAAAAATCTCCAGTGATTCCATTATTCAAATAATTGAGCTTGTTTGTACTATTTTATAGCTCATTGTCAGTGAAGTAGAGGATAATACGAATATACATTTCTTTTCCTTTCCTTTTATAGTTTTCTTACAGAAAAGCTTAAAGTTCTAGTTCTTAGGTCCAAAAGCCCAGTGGTGCTAGTCACTGTACATTGTTACACACAATAAGAAAAATACCAATGAACCAGCACCCAGTAAAACAAAAAAATTCCTGTGAAAGATGTTACAGTCTAAGAAATGACACATGGGTGTAAGCACATGGTATAACCTGAAAAAGAGTCATATAAAATTGGTCATCTTGGTTGCAATAATTGTAGCTTAGCTGTTGTCAGTTTTTTAAAATCATCCATGGTAATCATTGTAATAATTTGCTTTGATGTGTTTCACTGGTTTAGCATAGCTTTTGGCACTGACAGGCAACAGCCTTGGAGCTTGAAGCATCAGTACTTCATATATATTATGCACCTACACATATCATATAAAGCTAAGACTGTACAATAGATCTGTCTTATCAAGTAATCAGCCCATCTCGAGAGACAATCCCCAAATTGCATCATTCAACTCAAATGAAGGAAGAGTGAGCACAGTGATACTCAACATTAATGGTCTGCAAGATCTTTTGTAGTTAACTCTCCAAATTTTTCCCTGCCCTTTGACAAATTGTTCAAGGTTAGTTTTACTTTTAGGAAACACTTGAACTACTTGGGTTATTATTAGAGTTTGGAGCTATACTTCATGAAAAATGTCTGTGTCCAGGGATGTAATTGTTACTTGGCTGTATTGGAATTGCAGCTCTGCATAATGGGGTTGGATCAGGAGTCTGCTCTGCTCTGTTTTGAAGAAACAGAAATTGCCACAGCTTGTTGAGTAATATTTCAAAAGAGAATATACAGGGTTGTAGGCTGTGTAGTGAAACTAGACAATGTACCAGACAACCTTTCAATCAGTTCCTGAAAGTGCTTACAGTTTCAATTCCAAAGCAGGTGAAACAATGTTAAATATTAAAGACATGTTGACAGCTGCAAACTTATTCTTTAAAAGAAGTTTTGTTACAGGGAAAAGTAGTGATAGATTTTTCAGATACTGTTGAAGAGGTCTTTTGGAAAATTAAATATGCCATCTCATCTATTCTTAATGTGAGCAGATCCCAACCAAGCCAAATGGATGTTTTAACCATGCATATACTGAGTATCTAACGTACCAGAAGAAGTGAAAGTTACCTGGCAGAATCTTGTTTTATTCTTTTAAAGTTCTTAATTTATAGTGCATGTCAAATGTAATAGTTGATTAAAAATTAATCACAAAATCACCTATCCGAGACTAGTAAAAGGAAAATAGCAGAATCTTCACCCTTTCCCTACATAGAAACACTCTTTTGTGGCCTTGTATGAAAAATAAAAAGACACATAAAGATTTAAGGGTGGTTTTTTTGTTTTTTTTTTTCCTTCATTTCCAACCTGGTTAAAGAAAAAAGAGAGGAAAATCCACGAACAAAACCCATATCTAACCTAAACCTTACCTGGCACAATTGGAGACCATTTCCTCTTGTCCTGTCACTTGTTATGCAGAAGAAACAGATCCCCACCTGCCTATAACCTCCTTTGAGACAGTCAGAGAGAGTAGTAAGGTCTTCCCTAAGCCTCTTTTTCAGCAGGCTAAACACCCCCAGCTCCCTCAGCTGCTGCTCAGCAGACTTGTGCTCCAGAACCCTTCAGCACCTCCATTGCCCTTTGGACACGCTCCAGCCACTCTGTCTTTTTTGTGGTGCATGGCCCAGAACCGGACTCAGCATCTGAGGTGCAGCCTCACCATATGGATATGAATCCATATGGGTAAAAGTCATTTTCCACTCTGCGAACTCCGAGTAGGGCTGTAGGTCAAGGATACCCTCACACATCACAGCTGTGCTGCTGTCTTGGGCCCTATTAGGGATGATAGTGCTATTAGGGATGCATGATAAGCAGCAGTCAGTAAAATCAGTGCTTTCCTTCAGCTTGACCAATTTGAGACTGTAGGGAGGATAAAGAATTGTCAGGTTTTTTCTTTGAGGGTTGAGGGGTGTTCTTAAGACTTCAAGTTTTTCTATGAAAAGGATTAAGCCGAAGCCAAATTTGAAGTAGTATTGCAATTCTCTCTGAAACTGTGGGTGGTCCTTTCCTCTTTAGGAGCTACAACATGTAATTTCCTTTCCTGTTTTGTTTTGGGGTTTTTGTAGTCTAAACAAAAGAGAATTATATATTAATTTAGTGGAACAGACTATTAAAGAATGCTTTCCTTTTCAAAAATAATTTCTAAGACTCCAATAAAATACGTGTGTGGTCCTAATACTCCTATTTTATTGCACAATTAGCATTTGCCCTGCTAGGCCACTCTAGAACAATAAAGAATAAATGGTGAATCTCCTTAAGCATTTATTTTCAGTAGTATCAGAGCATACAAATTGATTTAAGTACACTTTTGGAGACACTGTAGAGTGGAATTGATTTTGCAGCCCATGGGTTAACTTTTCTGCCAAGACTGAGATTGGAGGTTTTGGCTTAGTCCAAATCCAAAATGTGTTCCTATTAAAAAGTAAAAGGCCTAGTAATTGTACTCTGTGCTATTTAAAGTCTGCAGAAATCATCAATTACTAATACTAAAAATTATAAATAAGTTGTGTATTGTATTGCATGGGTATGAAGAGTCAGGCTGATTCTCAAACAAAAGAAAAAAGATTATCAGAATTTAAATTTTGGATGACATACTAAATGTTAAGGTTGAAAGTACTGATAAACCCTGGAGATTACCAGGCTACCAGTACTACTGTTGTGTAGTGCATTACCTTTTTCTCTCTTGCTCTATGTGTTCTATACTTATACATAAATGATCTCTCTTCTTTAATAAAAAAATACATAGAGTGGAATAAAAGATCTGCTGCTTAAATAATACTGACAATAGTATGCTTAAAGCTATAAGAAAAAATACATTTTGATTCTAATGCAGATTTATAAATGGATGACATTTTAAAAACCTCAAGCATTAAGAATGAAAGAAGCATGAATGATATAATCAAAAGTGCTATCATTAAAAAATGAGAAATGAAAGTGGGCAGGGAAATTCAGTCTGAATATTTTTAGAAAAAATAATGCATTCCTTACCATGGGAATTGCTGTGACTCTAATCATTCAGTCTGCTTTGCAGTGATGATTGCCCTGTGTTGTGAAATGTGAAATATTCACTTGGGCAATGTAGCTCACCATGGCCCAGGGAGTGATCCTGCTTTAGCGTGAGAATAGGTTATGTGCCTACTGTGTGCAGCATCTGAATCTCTAGGGAGTCAACAGAGCAAATGGAAATTAGTGATGCAGAGAGAACCTGAAATTCTGTCATCTAAATCTTTCTCATCAGTTTTGTGCTCCTCAGCACGGTACTGATCCATGGTACTGCTGACATGTACTACCTTGGTTTCCCCATCTGTAAAAGGAGGTTAATAATCGCTTTCTCATACATGAAATTTTAATCCTCCTATGGGAAGCAGCAGCAATAATGATTTACAGAACTAATGTTTGAAATTATAATTTATAGGTTTTATCTTCATAAGGGGATATATATGTGCCTTAGAGACCTATTAGCTACTGCTGGTATTATTGGACATCTTTTGTATCCTCAATATGAAGAGAAATAGCTGCAATGATTGTTTTACTAAAGAACAACAAAAAAATGAAATTAATAGGAAGCTAACTAGTTTATTTCACAGTCAAAAAAAATGGTACTGCAGTTGTTGGCTGTTTGATTTTCTTTGTTTTACTTTCTCAGAACAAGAGTTTAGACTGAATTTTTAAGTATATATTTTTAAACATTTCCTTGTTCTATCATAATTGATCTTTAGATTTGCCAGAAAGCTATGCCTACTTTTAAGCTATGCCTATTATCTTTATGAATAAGTGATGCCATATTATAACTTGTTATACAGTAAATTGGTAAAGTCAAGCATATGTCAGTATTCTAACAATTAACTGGCTAAGCCTCCCTTGACTGATGGGAAAGGCACTTAGTTGTTTGCATATATTATTGTATTTGCTGAACATGGGATAAAAAATGTCGTGTTATAATTAAAGCATTTGTGTTTGTTTAGTAAGCTCATGTTACAGTATTATATATTGCTGCCTTGATGGAATTCCTTATAGGCTTCAGTAGCTCCAGTTCACCTGAGCTACTAATTTAAAGGAACTGTCTCTCCAGGATGCTCCCCCTGCATTAACACCATAATGTTCAGTAACATTTGTATTCTTGATGACTTTGTACTTTGTTTGGATTTTCATTACATAGTTTCGAAAATAATTTTCATACTTACATACTTCATCCTAACACAATACAATTTGTGGCTGTCAAAGCATGCCTCTGTTGCATTCAGAAAAGGACTTAGATCAAATTCCTAGTCATGATGGAACTTTGCAGTTTAGAAATATCATTGTATAGTGATAAATGAAGTTTCATGAGCAGAAAAAAACCCCATCAAATCAGAACTTTTCCATGTTAACCCAAGACACCTAATACAGAGTGGAAAAACATATTTATTCAAATTTTGAAAGTAGAAAACTGGCATTTGAGGAGTGAAATCCAAGTCAGAGATCCACTGAAACATGAAAAATCTACTTTGGCATTTCATTCTCTCCTCTTTGCATTGGAAAGCCCATGGCTGTGGCAGCTTTTGCAAACAGAGGCAGCTGCCAGTGTTCATGATAACGAGAAATAACCTTTTGCCATACTTCTCTGGAGATATTTCAAGACACACTTGAAACTTGGGGCTGTGGCTCCCTTGTCTTATGCTGTCATGTTGCAGCATGTTCGCACCTTCCATATCTCAGATTTTACTACTAGTGTTTTCAGTGCCTCCCATTGAGGCAGAGTACTTTGTTTTTCCTAAGATCAAAGCCAGGGCAATAAATAATAGCTCTGGAGTAGCTTTGAGGTTTTAGATGATGTGCCTCATTAATGTGATCGTGACTAGAGAAGTATCTCAGACCATGTAGGACCTCACAGATATCTTAATGGTGTCCAGCATCCAGCGAGCAGCCTATGCCAGAGCATATTTCACAGGCTCTTCCTGCAAGGAGCTTCTTAGTTAATAGGTAGTGCATGTCTTCTCCCTGCCACCTGCGTGTTTTAAGGTGTACTCAAATACAGAAATATTGTAGGAATACTGAACAGTACTGAAGAAAAAGCCAATTATAATAAAAACAGCTGAAATGGACAGGACTTTTTGATATTCATAAATTAATTGTTTGGTTAGTTTTACTATTTTAGCATAAAGGGCTAATTGATACTTAATGTTCCTAAAAAGAATTTGTTACTTGTCCATCAAAATAATGATTGACCTAGGTGATATTTGTAGGTGCCTTTCAGCTGAACTATCCTATTCTTAAATATGTTGTCTTTTTCACCATCTTTGTATTCCAAGCAAAATCCCCCATGTCCTAATTCATGGACATTTGAATGGAAATTTGAGTTTTAGTCAAATAATTTAAATAATTCTCATTCTTTTTATTTCTTGGAATGCCCGGTAGTCTCATTATCTATGAGACTTTGCCACCTTATACAGGCATGGAGGATTCCATGCAAAATATAGCTACCTAATGTTAAAACCGTTGTTTTCTAAGAGAGAAGTATTTAGCCAGGCTTACCTCATTCATGTCACTAATATGTAAATAATTATCAGGATGCAGGTTACGAAATAGCCACTTTCTGAGATGTTTTGATAAACTGGCATAAATAAACTGGTAAGCACTCAGTACTTTGTTAGGCTGAGTATTTCTGCCTTTTCCTTTAAAAATCAGGACACATTACTCATTCCCAGTAGTGAGTATTTTGTGAAGTACAGAATGGCAGTATAGATTTATGATATCACTGGTCAGACACAGAGGGAGGTTAAACCATAGAGGAAAATAAAATTACAAGTAATTAAATTTACAAGCAGGTTTGCCATCTTCAAAAGATTTAGTGTTTCAGAATGAACAATGATTTAGCCACACAACAGAACTGTGATACAGCCTTAGCAGTTTATGATATAGATGTTTTATGTGATGCTTCAATTTATATAATTAAAAATTGAGCACTCCTTTTTAAGGGTATATAGGATATTCAGCTGAGAACCATACATGGTAAGTAATAAAATAACTGCAATGCAGTACTGTTTGCATTTTTTAAGAGCTGAAACATTCCATCAGGATCATTAATTTCAGGTTATCTCAGGGCTTTATCTTCAGATAAGAAAGTAATACCATATATAAATCTTCAAGGTGTTTTGTGGTTTTTTTCTGAGAACAGGTTAGTATCTTCTATTGGTGTGAATTTCAAATGTTCACAGGAATCTAAGCTGTGAGATTTTTTTCCCTGATACACCTCTATCTACAAACCAGTAAATATGATAAATATAACTGTACCATTTCCATCCTGTTCTTAGGAAGGATTCAGTAGTAACAAGGTTTTTGACAAGGTCTTCCTACTTAATTTCCACAAGTTTAATACATTAGAATTACCAATGTATTTTTGGAGAAAAAAAGTCTGCATACACAAAATGAAACTGTTGGGGGAGGAAGGTAGGACAGAGGTGTTTGGGCTTTTTTTGATGTTGTTTTTGTTACTGAGTTTTCTCCTAGTTCATCAGTTTGTGAAATGCAGAAATCTAAATTCTTTTAGTCATAATTTCAAATTAGACAAGTTAAGTTGTTTTGTCAGAATATTCAAATTAAATCTTTAATCTTTGGAAATTGGTTTAAAAGGTGAGGCATATGTGCTTATCAGAATCCATTGCATGTAAATTGCCTTTATCCAGTTTGTTTAAAAATAAATTATATTTTACATAAACACAGTAATTGCAGAACTTACTTCATCATGAATCATAGAGAATCTATAGTTGTTCTGTTTTCATTGATGAGTTTGAATACTTGGATAGACCATGTTAATTATAAAAAAGTAATTCTTTAGATGCAGCATATTTAGTCTTCTATTTAGAAACACACACCTGACCTTCAAAGAGAGAAAAAAATAGTATGCAAGTTTTTCAAAACATTACTGTAGTTGAGCAAAAATTCAGAAATCTTCATGTATTCTCCACATGTATAAGTATCTCCATTTGTAGTGGGATTCAGCTTTGTTTGCTATAAGGATTTGGTTTTCTGTTTTTACATTTGAGAGAATGGGGTTGTGGCCAGAATATTAAAACTCAGAAGAATGCTTGCCATATGTACATATATACATCTTAAACTTACCTGAAACAATCCACTGTACCCAGGTGGGTTTGTGCATTTGTTTGTGGGTTCTAGAGCAGCAGTGCTGCTCATTTGTGCCTCCTCTAAAAAGTCTCTCTTAGCTGCTGCCAGTCTAACTCACCCAGGTGGCTTTTGGTGCCAATCTGCTATTTAGGCCCTGTACTACCTTTTAACTTGAGGAAACAAACCTGAGAATTGTCCTTGAGAACAACTCACATTCAGTAACACCTGGCCCTGAGCACAGGTTTAGTGATGCCAGAGCAAGGAGGAGCAGTGGAGGAAGAGGAATGAAGGAATGCTCTGCCCACCACTAAATGACATAAATGAAGTTCACAAAGTTGCACTAAGGAATTTTCTTGAAAGGTCAATGTTTAAGGTACTCCCCTTCAGATTTAATATTTGGAGTATATGTCTCTAGGAATTAATAATAGAGTCAAGAACAATTTAGTTGGAAGAGGCCTCTATGACAGCTAGAATCTGCATAAAGATGAGTTTGTCAAAACATCTCACTAGATCATTGTGCTCTATTTAAAGAAAGAAATTCTCAGATAGCCTTGGCTTTTTCACTCTAGTTGTATTTTTTAATCAATTCTGCTGTTCCAGAGGTATTCTGGATTTTAATGTAAGGTCTTGGGCTGTAATATTAATGGAGAATAAGTTGTTCCAATGAAAATGTCTTGGTCAGATTGACACTTTCCATTGTGAACTGGGTTCATGCCTTTTTTAAAAAATACAGATCTCTTCTTATAAAAGTAGGATGTTTTGTTGTATCTTGGCTTAAATAGTACTGAAATGCTTAGACATTCTTTCATTCTAGGGGTAATTGCCGTCATAGAGCCTCTGTTCAAAGATGGCCTACTTTTGAAATGGAAGACAGGTGTTATTCAATACGTGCAGCAATACAATGATCATCAGGCCGAAAAGGAGTTTTGCACCTTTCTTCACTACAGAATATAAGTTGCAAAGTCAAATCAATGTGATGTAATGGCATGCAAAATTGGCTGATATTATCTACAAAATAGATTTTTGCCCCATTTCCCTTGAAAGTCACAATGCACCTTGTGCTGCTTGTGCCTTTTTTTTTTTTTTGAGCAGTCCAAGAATTGCGGTGGAATGGGTTCAAAGATCCATAAAAAAGACCACACACAGCTTCTGAGTTGTGAAATGTAGGTGTAATTTATGCAAGAAGAAAAAGTGGAATGCTTGTTTAAGCCCCTCAAGGTTTTTGTAAGGAAACCCTTTTACACGGAGCAGATGAAAACTTGAAGCAATCAATAAATAATTACTAAAAATCTTCCTGCTGTAAGGAAAATAATATTTTTATGAGAAGTAGAATTTAGCAGTGTAGAAATAAACTTACACTTTCGTTACAGAAACAGGTCCAAGTTTCCCAAACCAGCTGATGCATTGTAAAAAAATTGCTTTTGGAAAACAACATTTGCCAACCTTACTTAGCTCTCCATGTTTAAATGTATGCTTTAAACAATGCCTTGTTCAGCAAGGTTGGGAACCTTTGCAGTCAAGTAGTTTACATTTGAAATGAGCTAAAATTACCATTCAGTCTACTTGAGCTTGTGCTACACGAAAATGGTGTTGACTGTGCCGACCCAGCAGTAAATCTAGCATGCCATTAGTTAGTCTGCTGTCTTTTGCATTTGCATACACACAGACATACCTGTGCACACAGCCTCAGTGTATTGTCTGTTGAGGAACCTGCAGTAGTTTAACGGTAGCTGTCATTTGTTAAGTCCTTGCATTTGTGCAAAAATTTCCCATAGAAACAAAGATTTTGACCACTGAAATTTTCTGTTACATTTAAAAAAAAAAAAATGTATTGCTCATCTTTCACTTTTTTTAATTATATATAATGGTGAATGATGATACTCTATCCAATGCCATGAAAAGCTTAATGCACCATTACCCATTATCTCCTGTAGTATATATTTATGAGTACGACAGTGGCTTACATAGATATATACATATATCTGCGTTATAAACTAATCATTGATCATGATACAAATCACTACTGCTAGCTTAGCCACTTCACACACAATTTTTATATAGGTAAAATGTATTAGGCAATTAAACAGAAGTGTAAATATAGATATTTGCGTTTATGCTTAGAAGGGAATTTTTTTCCAAGGAAGTAGGCTGTTAAATCATGTTACTGTAACAAATGCTGAAGGCTGCTTTTTCATTCATTGCCACTGAATTTATTGTCAGATCAGTGCAGTCATATCCCATTTCAAGATTACTTAGGTGGCTTGAAAATTAAATCACAGCTCACAAATTCTCTTTTTTCACACACGATTAATAATACTAAAATTGGGTCTAGTTTTAAGTATATTTTGCAAGAAATTGCAGTGCAATTAGGTGCCTTGAACTATGAAAGATTTAGTAAATAGAAAGTGATTTTCCATAAATTAACAATGAATTGGATAAAACAAAATTGCTGTCAATGTGTATGGAATTATTTTCAAAATAATTACATTGATATAAATTTTGTTAAAGTTGGGCAGCATGGGGTTTTAAAAAGTCCTCAAATTATTTTTTGCAAGTTCATAAATCTGAAAGGGGTCTTCAGGAGTAATTGCTCAGAACTGGAAATATGAGCTCATGCTAGATTACATTTTAGAGAAAGAATATATAAAAAGCATGACTTTTAATGTCTAATCAACTAAATGATTCTTGCTTGTTCACTTACTCTGAGCTAGATCTCTTGTTTCTGTGCACAGTTTCGCAGTGTTTCTCTAAAAATTCTCTCCGAAAAAGGTCCTCTAGAGATGTCTCTAAAGCTGAAGATAGAGAAACTTTACTTCTGTTAGAAGCTGGGTTGCATTTCATGTGCTTTTAGAATGAAGATCCTGGATTGGTTTTAGCAAAATGAAATCTAGTTAACCACAAGAAAGAAACCACATTTGCTGTGCAAATGGACTTAAAATCCCTCTGTAGAGACATCTGTATGCATCTGATTTGTTTGCACATTTTTATTCAGATGCTCAAGAAGCCTTCTTCATGTAATTTTGTTCCCCATATTGTGTATAGATAGGTGCATCTTGGAAGGCTTCCAGATGAAGATCTGATTTCATAATTTTAATACAGCAAGGTACATAGGCCCCCTTGCAAGACTTCAAACATTCATGTACCGTGTGTGATAGGTGTATTTGGTCCAGGGTAGCAAACTATTGTCTGAGGTGAAACCTCCAGACTGCACGTGGTATAGATATAGCAATAAAGACTTTCATGTATTGCAATCATTTCATTCATGCAATCTCCTGTTGCACTGCATCTTTGTCAAAAGTGCATAGCATAAATGTAAAGTTCTGGATCCTAGTTTGCTTTTTTTTTTCCCCCCCTTTTTTTTCTCTGTCTCCTCTGCTATTGTCTTCAGTTTTCTAGATTTTATTTCCAAAATTGACCTATGAAGGACAAAATGTTTCTGGATTTCAGAAAAAATAAAAGGCTGTTTATTCATACTGATAGCAAAAAACCACTACTGGACAATAATTTAAAAAGCATTTTAATAATATTTCTCTTTTGTAAAAGATAATAATTTCAGATAGTGTGGTACAGCTGATCATACAGGGATTTGGGGAAGGAATATTAGATATCTGCTGTCAAATGTATTTTAATTCCTTCTTTTAAAATATTTGGTGCTTGATACTGAAACAAAAGTCAGAAACGTATTGATCTCAGATATTACTCACCTTCATCGTTGTTTCTCAATAGCTCACTATTTGTTCTTTTTGATGGATTTCAGTCTTCCTTACATAAAGCTGCACATACTATCAACCATGGATTTGGAATGGTTGAAAAGTGAAAACACTTCTGCTTTTTTTCATTTTATTTTTTGCCATACGTGTTGCTATTTTCTAAAGGAACTAGTTAGTGTGACACAGATAAACTATTTTGAATATTATTGCTACTTCTTTTCTTCAATTACAAATCAGTTAATGTAATAAAATAAGCTTCATTGGAAATATTGACTGAACCATAATGGCTGAAATTTTTTTGTTACATGCAATACTTAATTAATATATAGAGAATTTTTACATTTAATTTATTTTTTTTTCTTAGTGATCTTAGTGAAAATCAGATTCAAGCAATACCAAGGAAGGCATTCCGAGGAGCAGTAGACATAAAAAATCTGTAAGTATTTTCTTACTTCCATATATTCTGATGATAATGCTTTGTTGTTGTTCTTTGTTTTGTATCAGATATCTTTTTTCTAAGAACTGTTATAGCTGCTTAAGGAATATCTCCATAAAACTGATATTTATCATTTGCTTTGGCAAAATACTTTAGCATATCTTAAACATCCTCAAATTGCCTTATGGAAATGTAAAACATTGAAATAGAGTTGAAGATAACATGGCATTATAACTATTAGTTTATGAAACTGGAGTTTAACATTTGACTGTCAGGCAATTTGAAACACTTTTATGGTTTCCTGTGGAAAAAATCATTTTGCCTTGGTTTTAAAAGTTTGCCTTTTGTTTGCTTGCATAAAAAAAAGAAAAGTCTAGTTTTATCTAGTTTTGCTAGCATATGTTTTTATACTTGTGTGACTATTTTTCTTGCTCAGTTTTCTTCTGTTGTCTTTTCTGAAAGAAAGGTACTTTCCTGGAGATAGTGACTTTGAAGTTCATGGGCAGGTTTTGAATTCTTATGGTTTCTAAGTGTGGAAATATGTGAGTTTCAAGACAAAGCAAAGCAGTGACTTTTCGACTTTCTGTTCAGAGTGGTAAGTCAGTTAAGTGGATGGAACAAGCCAAACAACCTGAAGGCTGTGATGAACTTCTGTAGTAGGAAACAATAGGTCATGCTCTCAAAAGGTATGACCCCTGCTGTAAGCTATGGACTCATCACTTATAAACAACCAACAAAGACAGAGGATATACAATAGTGGGTTTCAGAAAGACTATGGAGCTTCCAGAGTGATGCAACTGTGAAAAAATATGATTGCTATCTTATGTGGCATCAATATATATAGGGAGATATTAGGTTATAGGAGATTTTCATGTAATTCCTGTTGAAATAATTTTTATTAATTGAAGTTGCCAGTGCTAAAATAGAAAGACAAACTTTCTAGTTGTACTGCTTTAAAAACAAGAGTGCTCTGTGATTGTGAAGGGAGGGTTGTGATGTCAGTAGGAGAGGATGAGACAGGAAGTCTTTTTTGTCTGCTGTGATGGAATCCAATTCATCCTGCTGCCTGCAGCACTGCACGCAAATTGGTGAGGAAAATATCTTCCTGAAGATTTAGCAGAATGCCCAAAAATTTGGCTTACTACAGTTCTTCCCTGCAGTGAAATTCTATCATACCTCAGTGGAAAAAATCATTATGTTTGACTCTATTGTGTTCCAAAATACGCAAGTGCTTCTGATTCTCAAATAGCTTTGTTACTTTGTTTAATTGACAGTTTATGAGTCCCATCACTATATATGGTCAAAAAGAGATTTGGCTACCAGAAGCCTGTTTTTTCTGCATGATCTTTTATGTTTGAAAATTTATACAGCCACAGAAAGGAACTTCGGTAGTAAAAAAAGCAGCATAATTGAAAATTTTCTAGTGGCAAAGCAGTAGTTTAGAATATAGGTGTATTTATATATTGTAAGAAAATTGCAGTTAAAAACTGCATTAGGATGATAATCTTTATCTGAGGTACTTTTTTTACCTTAGTGTGCATTTTAAAGCTAAGGATCCTAAATTATGTCAACTGAAACTTGCATAAAACAATAGATCTGCCCCTTAAAGCATTTCTCTTTTCAGGAGATAATTAAAAAAAAAAATCATAAACACCCTAGTATTGCCACAAATTCCAAATCATATTTGTGGCATATTTTTTATTGTGATAGGATAAATACTACAGATATCTCCCCAAAAGTTTTCCCAGGGAAGAAAAAAAAAAAAAAAAGCCATCAAACCCCTAATCTGAAAATTTCATGATCCATCTAAAATCGTTCTGCAGAATGATGAATGAGTTCATGGGGTGAGTTGGGTGGATTCTAGCACAGCATTTACATAACTAGATCAGGCTGTTGTGCCTTTCCAGAATCTTTGGTGAGGAGAGATAAACCCTAGCCTTCCATCTAGCCTTGGTCATTACTAAGAGAAGAAAAGTGTAGCAAGAATTTTACAAGTTGTGTTTCATTTTTTACGAAAATTAAGGAGACAATTGATAAATGACTGGTATAGGAGGCATCACTATTCAAACAGGAATTGAACTGTCTGTCAGGAGGTTGTAGCCAGGTGTGTGTCAGTCTCTTTGCCAAGTAACAAGTGAGAGGATAAGAGGAAATTCCCTAGAGTGGCACCAGGGGAAGTTTAGATTGGATATGAGGAAAAAATTCTTCACCAATTTTTTTTTAAGCTCTGGAACAGGTGGCTGGGGGAAGAGATTGAGTCACCATAAACTGGAGGTATTCAAAAACAGGTAGATGTGGCGCTAAGATACGTGATTGAGCACTGGACTTGGCAGTGTCAGGTTTACAGTTGAACTCCATGATCTTAGACGCCTTTTCCAACCTAAATGATTCTATGAGTCTGTGAAGGTGATTAACCTAAGGTTCAGGAACCAAATACTTGTAGATCCTTACTAAGAGTTGTCATAAACAGAATTCCATATTTGTTCTAGTTTTGGGGATTTGTTCTAGAAATAGCCCAGTAGCTGAGCATAATGTTAAAGATGTATCTCTTCCAAACTCATATATGAGACAGGTGAAGGTACAAAGGGAAAACAAACCTGTATTAGAGCATATTGTAATATATATATATAAATTATGTAACAACAGTAATTACATCAGTTTCAGTTTAAATTACTGAGCCTCTTTTTTTAAACATGGAATGATTGATAACCATCCAGAACAACAGCTCTATTAGGCTGTTTTAAAAGTAGTTAACAAATTTCACAGAATTTGACCTGATAAAGTATTTTATATTCCTGAATGGAGACTCACCATTCTCTCATTTCCACCAAATACCTTCTTTCTGAATCAGGAGTTGGATTATTTTGGAAAACATCTTACTGTATACTTCTTAGTTTTTGCAGAGCAAAGGGAATGAGGTGTTAACTCAGATAATCTGAAGGAAACTTCTTCCTTTAAGGTTGATAATACCACTATAACCTCCTGCAGTATGTTAGCTCTAGAGTCCTCTTGATGTTTCTCAGAAGTTGTCTGGTTTCTATAAAATGCATCCATGGTGTTTTCTTTCTGGAAATCTTAATAACGTTCACCATATAGATTCTGTAGAAGATAGAAGCAAAATGTCAAGACATTATGAGGATTGACAACACAGGCAACATGCCACACCCTTCTAGTGAAAAGAATAACAAACCCTGAGAAACATTTAGGCCTCAGAAATGTAATTTACATCTATTTGGAATTACCCAGTTCCCAATTTGTTACGCCTTTCGTCTCATAATGGAGAAGAGTTTGGCTCTGTCTGTACTCTAACCTGAGGCAGTTGTAGGCAGCAATAAGATCTCTCCTTTCCCCTCTCTCTGAAGGCCAAACAAATGCAGTTCTTGTAGACCATCCCCAAATGTCACCTGCTTCAAGTCTCTCATCTTAGTGGCCTTGTTAGGACTCTGTGTTCTTCTGGGGAGGCCAACACCAGGCGCCATCTCACAAACTCAGAAGTCATTTCAAAAATGCCAGAGTTTCCCTGGCTTCACTCTCACCAATGCAGCCCAGTTGTTTGTAAAGAATAAGGGTCTTAGTAAAAGTGACAAAAAATTAGGGGAGCTTATGTTGTCGTAGTTCTCCAGACTTGAAACCCAGTATCCATTATTTTGGCAGTTCAAATGTAGAAAAACAAAATAGCTGTGGTGTGTCAAAATCTCAGTTTTTCTATTCGAGGAAGTATTCTTGAAAGACTTAAAGAGTAATAGTACACTGTATACAATATAGCTACTGATTTGGGACTTGAGAGAAAGGGTGGAATTCTGGAAGTATAATTTTGAAAGTTACCCTTAACTTGCCAGTTTTTCAGGGAGAAAAGTATTCACCAAGACATTAGATTCCTCAGAGAACACAGTGGCACCCAGTTTTTTTAAAAATAGACATTATCATATAAATGAGAAAATAAACACAGATTTTTTTAATATACATGTTAATGAACATTTCATAACCCTACTTGGTGATACAGTACTCACACTGGATGTGAAAGATTCTTTAAATTTTCCCAAACTCAGGAATTTTGTTTTTATTTGAGATGGTAAGAAAATGCTTTAGGTGCCCAGATTATAAGCTTGAATGGGGTTCTTTTTGAAGCTGGTTGAATTAGCAAGAAAAATAACTGAGTTACTAACAAACATAAGGCACCACTGAAAGAACAGTAGTGCTATGTTTTCCTTTTGAGTAGATTTTGGCCTTATGACTTTTCCATTTCAAGTGGGTAAAATTTTGTAAGATTCCAATTTTCTCTTTCTCTGTGTAATCAATACTTGGCAGAAGGTGGAAAGGAATATACCAATATCATGGTAGAATTGTGGTGCTAAATTGTGGTGCGATCTCAAACATTACCAAAAATAGTAGGGCTCATTTTCATCGTATCTTGTGCAAGGATCTTGTACCCTGTTTTTCTTGTCATGCTCCTGGCCTTTTTTTAAGTGTTCTCTTCTTTGTGTTCATTTGGTTCCATTTTTTGCCAGCAACTGGGGGAACCTGTAGCTGTCATGTCTGGGATAAAGGCTTCAGAGCAATATAGTAGCTTCACACATTAAACTGACTGGGAAAATGAAGAATTAGTGAAGAGGGAGGCAGTCACAAACATCCAATCTATGTCCTTCCCATTATACTAAGCTTTCTCCAAATCTTTGATTGATATTATTTGTTGTTGCCCTTATGCCTCTTTTATGCTGATTGTGAAACATTTAAAGCTGCCACTAAAGACATAAATGAATTCTATATTAATCTTTTTAGGGAACGTTTGGACTTATTTTAATTTCAATTATTAGCATTTGAAAAAGAGATTCCTGCTGAATATATTCTCATTACTTATTTGTTCTCAGATCATGCATAAAATTCCACTACAAGTGGAAGTATAGTTGTTATGGTACAAGTGCTGTTCTAAATGCACTGCTTGTCTAAGATATGCTTAAATAATCTAGAATTCAATATTTCTCATGCTTGTTCTTACTGGCAATATCATTTAAACTGCTAGTCTATTCAGCCACCTGTATTTCAAGTTTACATAAAGAAAGATTTTCACAGGGTGTAGTGAACTATATTCTGTGTATAATTAAGGTTTTTATTACAATAAAAAATAGCTCTGAAGCCATGAAGGAAAGAATAGGTACACTTTACTAGTGCCTCCTAAACCTCTTGTTGCCAAGCAGGTTGGTGACTCTGTGGCCTCTGGGAAAAAAACCCAACTTTTTCTTACTGGTAGTTAAAATAAATACTATTTTTAAGGTTTTGGTTTTTTTAAAAAGTTATTTCTTATCAATGTGATATTATCTTTGAATTACATAACATACAGATTTTTCATTTCCTATGCATCCTCCTTTTGATGACATTCTTCTGTTTCATTTTT
Source organism: Acrocephalus scirpaceus scirpaceus (assembly GCA_910950805.1). Classification (NCBI taxonomy): domain Eukaryota; kingdom Metazoa; phylum Chordata; class Aves; order Passeriformes; family Sylviidae; genus Acrocephalus; species Acrocephalus scirpaceus. The sequence goes on along the minus strand of OU383778.1, from coordinate 28,992,313 downwards.
ATTTTTTTTTATATATTATTTTCCTCCTGTAAGGTAACTCTGGGATTAACCAAGTAGAGTGCTAGACAATTTTTAGAAGATTGAGAAATTGAACTATAAATCTTTTCATTTCTAAAACTTCTAGTTTGTTCAGCAAGTATGTGTCACTTGGATGTAAATATTAATAGTCATGGGAAACAAGCAGTTCTTTGAAGTTTAATAAAAACAGAATAAATTCTGGCTCTTTTTTACATAATTTTTAACTAATACCTCTGAAATTATTGATTTGTCTTGAAATAGAAATTGAGAAGTAAGAAATAGGAAGCATAACTCAGTTATGTTGAAAAAAAGTAGCTTTTGCACAGGACCACAAAGTGTCCTTAAGCCATGAAGAACAGGAGAGCAAAGCAGACAGTTGTTTGAATTGTTCCAATTTTCAACTTTCTAGGAATGAGTAAAGGGAGTTTTCTCAGTCAAGAGTCAGATGACAGATTTTTCCTGTATGAGGGTAGTAGTTTTTAAATGTGTGCAACATCTTCTGTTAGTCATTAAATGTTGTTGTGGGATGACAAAGTTTATTTTAAGATATTTATTTATCCTTATCTGGTAGACAACATATGCCAGAAAGGAAGAAAATACAAGTTAGCAACAGGTTTCTCCAGCATAAGATATATCCACAAGAGCAAGAAATAAAAAAAAAAATTAAAATAGGCATATTATTTGTTGAATGCTTATTATTCTTACTAGTTCTTATTGCTAAACTCACATAAACACTGACATTTTAAGCAGCAGTAGATTAACTCAGATTATACTACATACAAAACACCCAGGTAATGCTGCAGACAAGGGTGCAAAATCTAGGTAATTCTCTGTGATGATGGAAGGATTTTGAGTGTGACAAGATTGGTATCTTATGAGCTTCACAGGAATGGCACTGCTGAAACTTTGTGAATTTTGGAGCCAGAAAGAAACAGCAAGTTCACAAAAGCATGGAGAGGTCCCACACAGAAAAGACCCAAAATAGTGATGGAGCAGGCAGAAAGATGATAAAGATAAACTGGGGAGAGGGGAAGGATAAGAACGGGCCAGATTTGCTGATCCATGTCTGGTCAGCTTTGATTCTCAGAGTGTTCTAATAATTTGAAAAGAATAAAAACAGTTCTTGGGGAAAAAAAAAATCTTTCTTAGGTGGAATTAGGGTTATTGGTATACTCAATAGCTTAGTGCTGAGAAAGGTTTCATTATGGTACTGGAAATTTTTATGTGTGGTTTTTGAAGTCATACTTAAACAATAGAACATAACTTAAAATTAGATAAATATGTACATTTTAATTTCTAGTATTCTTGCTTGTGCCTTGAGACATAGCTTAATACATGCTTGCTGTTGAGAAACAGTTTTATCAAAAAACACAATCACATTGCTTCAGTATATTTGTTAGAAGGACATCGTAAGTTAATGTTACACTGGTTGTGGAATATTGTCTAACATCTGTTTGGGTCATATATACAGTCTAGGCATTTTACCCTTAACCTTTACTTTTTCCATAAATTGATATTCGAGCCAGTCAGAAAGTCTTCAAAGTCCCTTTCATAGCTTAAAAAAAAAAAATCACACCAATTGTTCTTCATGGTGTGTGTCTAATCATTTTTATATCATGGTTGTAAGGGATGGAAGATAATCTAAAACATAAAGATGATCGCATCTTTCAAAGACAGTAATTTTTAAAACTAGGGAATATTTTTTCTCTCCCATCTGCAAACTTCCCTTTCTCAAACTGAAACCAATTAGTTAGTTCAGTGCAAACAGAGTAATCTTTCTGGTAAAAAGGTTTAAACAGAAAAACTCACCCTTCACTAAGGTAGTGATCATGGTGACTCATTAAAGGAAGAAGTCCAAAAGTTTTTGGGATCACCACAACTGCTGCCAGTCTAGTGGAAGAAATCTGCCTTTCAGTTTGTGTAGGACAAGATTTGCTCAAGTGCTTTCTCTGCTTTAAAAGATTTTCCTTTGTGTATAATACGGATGATTTAGAAGAAGCTGTGTCAGCACTGATTTATACATTGACAGCTAAGGATAATAAGATATGGGCAAACATACAGCTCACCCTTTTACAGATTAACCTGCAGACTGCATTAGGCAAATTTGATGGCATTAAAAGATTTTTCCAATTTGTCTGGAAACAATTTCTCTTTTCTATTGTGTCAAGGGTAACATTTCATGCCATTGTAGTAATTTAAATAGCTTTGATAAATTGTTTGAGGGGTTGGAGAATTGTACTGTGTATATATTTTACCTCTTTAAAATAAAAAGGCTATTAGCTTAATTGTTAAATTAAATTCATTACTAAAAATTGAAGAAGCCTTAGAAAGTAGACCTAAATATTCCAACACTGCAGCACTGGTGTTATAACATTGCACCAAAATGATTAAAGATCATATTCAGCAACTGATAGTTTGCATTTTGCTTTCAATACATAGAAACACAGGCACTGTTACAATTATGACAATATTTTATTCCCTTCTAGTGGTAATTCAGATGAAACTAGAAGAACTTTATAGAAGTTGGTACATTCAGCAGTGGGTGTGATGATTTATTAATAAAGTAAAATGTTATCATAGATTCAGAAGAATCACAGGAAATGCTTTAGTAAAAGTATCATTAGCCCTGCTAGCTAATATATAATTGAAGACAGAAAGGCAGAGTTCATTTGTATTTTGTTCATTTTCTTACTATTTTTCACACACATTTACTCATATATATTATTTGACACTGACAAGCTACCAGCTTAGAGAAGTTTTTAAAGTGAGGTTTTTTATCATCTTTGCTTTGCAAGTCATGCATTGAAATGCATAAGACAATTCAGTATTTATAGGGAAAGCTTTTATCAGTAGAGAAAGTGTGATTTTATATTTGCATGATTGTTAATTTATGCAGACATTTTTAATTGGGATATATGTTCTGTATCAATGTTTTGAATTGAGAAGGTAATAATCATCTTCAGAGAAACTAATCTAAATTTTTCATAACTTATTACTTAAGTATTAATAATGTATGGGATGGATGGCTGAGTTTTATGTCTAGAATTCAAGTGATCCATTACAACATACTATCTGCATACAACTGCAGACAGGACTAAGTATGTAGAAAACCAGATACTGAGGGTTACAACAGAAACGCTACTTTCATTTGAAGTAGAACTAAATGAGATAAGTAAACAGGTCTGTAAATGCCTCAGACACTGGTTTATTCTACGTGTAGACGTATTCCAGGACGTAATTACTCTAAATCCCCTGCATACCCAGGGGTAACACCTCCCACCTGCTCCAGGCGTGCACGCACGCAGGGAGACCCCTAAAACTGGTGTCTGTCCCTGGTCCCTGCCGCGGCGGGTGGAATTAACATGCAGCTGGGCTGCTCTGATAAATGGATTCTGTTAGGTCACCGAGGGGATGCGTGTGACATTAAGTGATTTACCGTCCTTTACCTTAATGAAATTGTTTCAGCAAGATGACGCTGAGAGCTTTTAATGGATAGCTTTTCTTGATGTAATGAAATTGCATTCCTTTGGCATTTAATATAAGGTGCAGTTATTATTTACTGGAGCTTTCCCAGCGCTGCTGTTTTGCGCAGACAGTTGAGAACAAAAAGGGATTTCTGTGGCAGCGTGCAGGCCGTGCCGTGCGCCAGCCGGAGCGGGCAGCGATGGCCAGAGCCTTCCTGCTGGCCTGGAGGCTGCCCCTGCGCCTCGCCCTGCCAGCACGCCTCTCCCTTACAAATGCCTTCCTAATCTGTTTAACAGGCAACTGGATTACAACCAGATCAGCTGCATTGAAGATGGAGCATTTAGGGCTCTGCGTGACCTGGAAGTGCTGTAAGTATTCCTTGTATCTCTTACTTGTAGCGAGAGCTCAGTGTCTGGGGAGTACTAATGTAGCAGCTTATCTGCGAGCTGCAGCCTGGTGTCAGGATGGTCTAGTGAAAAGATGTCTTAAAATAATCCACTGTGATGTGCTATAAAATGGTAAGAAGATATGGAGAGGCATAGATTCTCCTTTGCTCTCCAAGACAGCCATTAAACATAAAAATAATTTAAAGAGCCATTGGCAGATACTGTAAGAAAAGAATATATTTCATTTTTAAAAGGGGGAGGGCAGCAGTATTAATAAACCCAATTAATTTTGTATAATTATCCATTACTGTTGGTGTGCTAAACATTTTCAGGATTGCTTTTGTTGTATACTCAACATCAATTTGATCTTTCAGACAGTGTAAGGAACAATATGCTGTATCTATTTGACAATCTGGATGTTTTCAAAGAGGCATTTTCTAGTAAACACTGTTGCTATATGTTAAGATGTTTAGTATGTCCATGTTAATAGCTTCTTTTTAAAATATTTTAGGTGTATAAATACGTTTGTATGTGTAGGAAAATACCTTTCTTTGTGTCACTGAAGATTACTATTGCAGCACTTTCTTTGCATACTTCTTTTTCACTTTCTTCAAGTGGCTATCAGTGAGGTTAAAGGTAACAAAATTATTGTCTGAGAATAGTTACTGTAATGAGCAAAGTGCCTTAGTTCTCAAAGAATCTGAGGCACAGGACACATTCTTGAAATATTTGCTCTGTCAGTCAAAATGACACATTTTATTTGGATTTTCATCATTAAGAGAAGTCAAAGAATTTGTGTATCAGTGAGTTGCTTCATCGTAATTTGAATCACACCTGATAAATCACAACTTGAGGAGGGTGAGGATATGGGTTTTATTGTGTTTGGGGTTATTGGGTTGTTTTTTTATATATTCTGAAGAACAGAAGCTTCTCTGGCAATAGATAGTGTCTGCATGTCTAAGAAACCAAAGAGTATTTAAGTAGCTGATGGTAAAAGTTCTTTACTATTAAACACTAGTTGGTTTTACTTATGAGTGAACGAAACTTGCAGCCAAATTTGATATTTTTTTTTACTTTGCAATCATAGAATAGCAAGCCCATTGTTAACTCTCTGGTATAAAGCCATGTAAAATAGTCTAGGTTCAATACTACATCTAATTGTTAAGTTGATGATTAGTTGTCTGTCAGTAAATGTGGTGTTCTCTAAGATTTTTATGTTTCGAACTCTTATATGTGACAGAATATTTTTTTCAGTGATGGCTTAATCTGCTTATTATGGTTTTTTATTTCAAATACATGACTAAATTTTTGCTGTCTTGAATTATGTGATAAAAATTATGTAAAGATTCATGATATTTTAAGAAATTGAGGTAGATGTTTCAAACACTACTGAAGATTTTGTATCTAATCAAGAATCCTTTACAATATGGCTTAAAGAATGAAAGCTGTGTAGATCAGATCATATTGTATATGTACTGAGTAGCAAATAAGACTATGTATATTTTTCCATTTGGAGTCAATTATTCTAACTAAGCAGAGAAAGTGGATATTATTCAGACTTCAAGTTTGAGGTAAAGCTTTTAAACAGATTGTAATCCTGTTTAGTACCAGTTTGAAGTGCTTACCAAAGTAACAAATCTTATATCTTGTTAAATAATTGTAGAATTTTAGAGGCTGTTAGTGTTAAAGATACAAAATGGCCTGAATATTCCTCCCCATGAATTTCTTTGAAATGTTTGTTTTCCTTTGTTTTTTGGGGTTTTTTGGGTTTTTTTTTAAGGGAAATCTGCTGGGAAACAGGCTGTGGGAGAAATATAATGCTGAAATGTTTAAAAAAGGGGAAAATGTCTACAAAATTGAAAAAAAAGTCAGTCATCACAGTCTTTGCTATAGTATGCAACATTTAGATCAAAGTAGTGAGCCAACTTTTTAAAATTACATTTTTGTAATGAAATTAAGCATTTTTTATCATTACAGAGAAATAGCAATAACAATAATTTAATTGGATATGTTTCCACTCTTGCATCTATTCCTGTATCTAATTTTCTTTACCCTGTGACTCATATATACAAAATAACAAAGCAAACATCAAACAGCTGAAATTGGAAATTCAAACATTGGTAGATTCACCTTCTCTTAACAGCTATGGAAATATTGGCTGATTTCCCTTCCTTTCATTGAAAGACATGATTTTAAAATCTTATAAGAAGTTATGCAGGAAGAACTGTGGGAGCCATCATTTACTATGTGGACATTGCAAAAAAACTCTGCCACAATTTACTGACATTTATTCATTAAGTCACCTTTTGGAGATGTATCCAGTACATTGGCCATTTTTTGTTTTTTAATTTTTGTTACGTTTTGAAAAGGGGCACAATTCCTCTATTTAGTTGGTTTTGGGGTTTTTTTTTCCTTTTCTCTGTTATTCATCTCTCTGTTTATGTATCCCTAAGAACACACAGGGGAGATCCCTTATGCACAGCGAAGGAAAGATTTAGTACATGAAATGAGTAAGCACACAAAGGTAAAATGCTGCACATTTCACCAGTAATTAATTGCTTGGTTAATGTGGAGATATATAGCCTGATCCTTCTCAGGATGCTGTGATTTTACCTTTCTGTGTTTCAAGATCAGACAGTACTGAAAAATTTGTTCAAAATAGGTACAAATTATAGTTTGTGCTTGAAAAAAAAACAATAGGGAAAAGGAAAATACTTTCTCTTTGAAAAGGGAGAAAAGCTTTTTTCAGTGGGGGTTATTATTTATTACTGTTCTAGTTACTTAGAGCTCATTATCCATTCTGCTCAGATGAATAATCTCTAAGTTGAATCTGTAAATTCTATTGCTTGCTCCCTTTTTTTGGAGTCAAGCTTGTTTGCATTTTATTTGCGGCCTAAAAACAATATTTAACTGCAAGTTAGTCCATAAAGTTTCTGAATCTTTACAAACTACATGTACTGAGTATAATGGCCCTGTGTAGCCAAAAACTAGCTAAGATTTGTTTCTAGTCACTATCTCAATTTCCCAACACCCTGTCTAAAATTTAAATTACTAGTTTGCTGAAGTGTTATAACTCCTGACTCCTGTCATATTAGAAAATCCCCTATTGTTCATCCAGCTCTGGATCATCTATAGTAATTCATTCCCTATAAAACCTAAGCACAGCCCAGAGTTAATCTTTTCTAAAATTCTTCCAAAAAAACCCATTCAGCTCTTGAATCATCTGTCAAAATCACACTCTCAGAAGCTAGAAAGAGAAATCAGTATTCTAGAACCAAGACATTTTCTCCAAGGACACTCTTTTTTACCTCAGGATGTCATGTTTGGCTTGAATGCCATAGATGTTATCAATGTTGGTGGAAGTTGTTTTGAGTGAATTATAGGCTACTGTGATTTCTTACTTAGGATTGGTAATGATAAAATCATGGTATTTTATTGGGGATTCAACAGAGAAGAAAAATATAACTAAAACCAGGGAGGGTTTTTTTCTGATACTCATCCCTAAAAACAGTACACCATGGCTTTCATTAGGCGTTCCTTTTTTAAATGAACAAAACTCTTAAGATGTTAATATGCTTCTTCTTGGCTTTGCAGCACTCTCAACAATAACAACATCACTCGACTATCCGTGGCAAGTTTCAACCATATGCCCAAACTCAGAACATTGTGAGTAGTTTCACTAAAACTGGCTGCCATTTTTATCAGTCCAATATTTTAGTTTTACCCCTATTAAGTTTTGTCAGGGATCTATAAATACATATACAGACAAAGCAAACATAAGCTCAAATAAAAAATATTGATGTCTCATGAGGTTGACGAGCATGAAGTCTGTCTGTGTGCCTGTGTAAGCTAATTCTGAAAGGTAAACCTAACAAGTGACCCCAAAGCTATACCTGGGGCTCAGGAGATAAAGCAAAAGTTGGATCCTTTTCCATCAAATTTTTTAGGATATGAAATTAATAAGTCTATAAAAACAGTTTCATGGCCTCTTCCCAAATGGGACTTTCATAGTGCTGTATTCAGTCACAGAAAAGCTTCACCTTCTAACCAAAAGAAGATGAGGGCAGGGGGAATACTTCTTACGTGTTACAGCTACATAGAGAAATAAATTGATGTTTTTTGAAAGTCAAAAATTTGTTTTACTTTGAGCTATTGAATGGGTCACATTTCATTTAGGAACACTGGAGATTCTTTGATTGACTGTCAGATGTGATAAATGGGAAATCTTTATGCTTTTATTACTGTACTGCTAGCAGACCTAATTAAACTAAACTGGCTTGCCAACATTCTTTGTAACATAAAATTATAGCATCATCCGGTAGTGCTATTATAATTAAAGTTGTGTCAGCATTTACAATAAGGTCCCCATTTTTAGAGGTTATGACTTTGACAGAAGAACACTTCAGGGTTCTAAAACAAAGCACAGTGAAAAGACTGTGTATCCAAGTCATATGGGCTGGAATTATGGTTTGATATATTTATACTGACTACAAATAAATCTAGATTGTGTTGACTGGCAAAACCGCATTTAGTCCAGTCACTTCTAAACAGATTTTCCAGTGAAGTGGGAAGTAAGAATGAATAGAATCTTTCTATCAGCACTCAAGAGTAGCTGTTAGTGTTAAAGAATTACTTTTACAAAAAGCCTGTCTAGTTTCTTTTACCCATGTTGAGTTGCACAACTGTTCTGAAATCCATAGAACCATTCACCTGGGTTAACATACGGCTTTTAACTGAAGAAGCTTCACACAGGTGAGTAGTTCTGTTGATTTCATAACAGAATTGCAGCTATTCTTGCATGGACAAATACGAGAGGGCTTAACTAGGGCTGACCATGGGCTTTTGATCACCTTAGGTAGTTTTTGATAAATGAATTTCATTCTCTTCTTTCAGGCCTGAGTCTTGAAAATGTGCAATCTGTACATTTTTCAAACTTTCAAATACAGATTCTGTTTTGAACCATAAAGCAGAATTAATCAAATTAGCAATATTTACATTTTCTTTGGTTAAGATATTTCATTTTCTGAAAATATGTTTCAGAAACAAAATAAACTGGAGACACAGAGTCCTGGATTATATCTGTAATGTCCCATTTGCAGTCAGAATAAGCATGTATAGCTATATTGATTTCAGTGGCATTACTTCTGATTTGCGGTGGTCTTCATGCCTACAGCTGGCCACAGATCACACTGAATGAGTGTGCTGTATTGTGAGCTGTATTTGCAAAGCACCCACCAAAGAATTAGTACAGGAAAAATACACTGCCTTTAATTTCTAGTCATTTATGGGAGAGAAAAGTGTTGGTTAATATTTTAGTTTATGTTGGTTACACATTTCATGTTGCTTTGCAGATTTGTTTTCTAATGGATTAGTTAGACTCTGTCTACATCCTGAATTTCCTGCACTTCCTTTCCAGTTATTTAGTTAGGATTGAGCACATCAGCTAAAAAGGACCAAAATGGCATGTCCCTGTTATGGATGATTCTGAGTAACAATTTGATTTATAGCTGTGGACATCCTTTTCTGTAGTTTAAGGAAATGTAAGAGCCAGAGAAGAGTAATTTACCTAATTTAGTGAATACATTTGTCTGGTATTTTATCAATGGCAAAGTGCTTTTTGCCACTTGGCAAGGAGCCATGGTCTTGTGTCAGACCACACCAACAAAGAGATAACTTTCTTAATTCCATCACTTGTTTCTATTTGGTCTTTTAATTAATTTCAGGCATTGCTTAAAATGTTGATCCCTAGCAGCCAAAAGCAGCTAATCTCACTTTCTGCTATTAAACAATTAGAAAGGAAAAGAGAAAAAAGATGTGAAAGAAGGTGCTTTGAGTTATTACTCTATCTTGTTCAGCAGAAAATGAGTATGACCTGTTAAAGGGATCTTTCAGGCTGTTTCTATAGAGATTAATAATGGCCAGACTTACAGATATATCTAATTGGAAACAAAATCTTTTATTAACCCTTTTTTTCTGACATTACAGTATTACCACTCCAGGGCAATTTTCTTGAGATATTTTTGTCTTGTTTGCTATTTATGGAGATCTGGACTAAAGACTCCCATGTAGTCTTTCAAGCTTTTGTATATTTACTTCTTTCCTTTAGACAAGAAACAAGAAACTACAGAAAAGTTAATTTATTACAAAACCTTATTTTTTTCTTCCAGTTAATTAGACCACAAATGAAAAGTGATTCTGCTGCTTGAGTAGTTTTATTTATTAACTTGTAACTCCAAGACATCCAACGAAAGATGTAAAAAGTTAACTGTTTCATTAACGGTTTTATTAATAGATTGGCATAGTTGCTTGCTGAAGGGAGGGCTGGGCAAACTGGCTGCTTTTCTGTTTGTTCTTCCTAACTGCGGGGTGTTGCCGTGTTTCGTCCCGTGCAGCCGCCTCCACTCCAACAACCTGTACTGCGACTGCCACCTGGCCTGGCTGTCGGACTGGCTGCGGCAGCGCCCGCGCGTGGGGCTCTACACGCAGTGCATGGGGCCCTCGCACCTCCGCGGGCACAACGTGGCCGAGGTGCAGAAGCGGGAGTTTGTCTGCAGCGGTAAGAGAAACCGGCCCGCCCAGCCCCTCCTGCCCTGAGCCACACCCAGCGCCGACTGCTAGTGTTGCGTGCTGGCTCCTGTTGGCTTTTGCATGATCCAAGCATGAATGCTTATTGAGAAAAACCTAGTCGTTTTTATTGGTATTTGTGGGGGGGGTGCTCGTGTCCTTGCAAATTTTGTGTAAATATTGCATTCACATAGATTTTATAGCCTTCTAAAAGTGTAATTGTGGGGGAGATGTACAGGAAATTAAATAAAAGGTATGCTGATTGAGAACATAAACCCATTAGTAATAAGGATTTAAAAAAAAAAAAAAACTTTACAGGGATATACTTGTTATTTTCTGACTTTTAAATATTACTCTGAATCCCTAAGTGACTTTCTGAATTTTTATTGTTATGCTTTAATGCATAAGGTTATTTTTTGATGTGAAATAATGAAATGACTAACGGTTCATTACTAATCACATTTTCTCTATTCAATTTTTTTCCTTTATTTGTGTCTTCTAGATGAGGAAGAAGGCAAGTTTATCTTTCTTATTTAAATATTTTTACACTCAGATTGAAAATTTTCTGTAAATTTTGTCTACTGTTTCAAGTTTTGCCAAGAACATTAAGAACCAGCTGCAATATTGCTGTCTTTTCAGTGGTTCAGCAGGGTTTCTCCTACTGGTTGATTTTCTGCAGACCCCCAGAAGCCTATTGCCAAATATACCAAAATTTGCACAGATCTCTGTTTCTAAAAGAGTTTTGTGGAGAGCACAATGTTCTGTCCTTATTAAATAGCCTCTGACATCTAAGCGTAAGGCACTGCCATCTTTACATGGCAAATGCTAACAATATTCTTGCCACTAATTCTACCTTTATGTACATTTAAAAGGGCTCCTGACAAGATCATTTCATATATCTTACATGTAAATGTTATGGCTGTAGAGCCTGGGTGTCAAGAACAGTTTTATAACTTGATCATTATAATGCTGGTTATTAGCAAGGGGAATGACCATGTTTTCTCTCTGAATCACTGTATTTTTGTTCAGTAAAGGTAGGTGAAACATTTCCTTACTGGTAGTATAAAAAGAATAGTGTGTAATTAGATTTGATTATTGTTTGTACTTTAGTAACACAACCATAAATGTGAAATCCAGTTATTTTATGGTAAAATTCTGTCTCATAGAATCATAGAATGGTTTGGAATGGAAGAGACCTTAAAGATCATCTTCCAATGCTCCTGCTGTGGACAGGGACACCTTCTACCAGACTAAATTGCTCAAAGCCCATCCAACCTGGCCTCAAAATCTTTTCAGCAATTTAGAACTTGGACAGTTGTTATATGAAGTTTTAAGTGGGAACAGCACTGGCTGCAACTTACATTATCAGTGTACCCTTCCTATATTAGTATATGACATCAAATATTGTGAGAGAGATCTTAAATGAAATTGTGGTTTCATAGTCAAGAAGTTGTTTCTTTTTTTCCTTGTGAATATCCAAACAATCTCTAGATTTTTCTAACTTAATGAAAAAAGAAAGAAAAGGGTGTTGTGCCTTTCTCATCCCTTTATGTCTTTCTGTATCATTACGAAACAACTGTACTGCATCATTGAATTGATGGAAGAATGAGTTCATTGATATATTATAAAATGTGCAGTCTATCTATTTGCAGGAAAATATAATAAGGTTTTTAATTTCTAAAGCATACCTAAATATGGAACGATTAATTTTAAATGCAGTTAAAAATTTTGACTTTAACATACAAGACTAAGAAATCGGGGGGAACTCATGTGAACTAGCCACCTGAGTTAGCAAGAATGGCAGATTGTGGGAGGAAGAGGTCGGCCGAGCTAAAAGAGAGTGAGAGTTGCAAAGTCAAAACTTTTATGTATTTTTGTGTGACTGAATGAATATGTCATGAAATTAATAAAAACTCCAAAATTGTCTATAAGCAATGCATAACTGAAGGACCATATTCAAATAAATATTTGCAGAACAGAACAAAACTGGCAGGCCACATTCAGTGCTCATAGCAAAGTTTATTCATTTCCCTTGACGTGCATTTTTTAATACTATACAACATTCTGAAAACTAAATAAATCAGTAATTAGTTTTTAATAGCATATAAGAAATAAAATATATCTTGAAAATGGGTCACAGTCTTTTTAAATGAGATGATTTTGAATGGCTTTTGCTAAAGAAGTTAAAAAATAATCTATTGCTGTCATAATAGTTGAGCCTTTGTCTTTCACCTCTCTGGGTTGTATCAACAAGTACTAACTGAGTGTTTAAATAAATGCAATTTGAAAGTATTGATAGGCTACAATGCATATTTTAGAAGTTCTACTTTAAATTTTTCAAGTAAGTGTAAAATGTTGTGCTTTCCTTTGCAGGTCACCAGTCCTTTATGGCTCCATCCTGCAGTGTCTTGCACTGCCCTACTGCCTGCACCTGTAGTAACAACATCGTGGACTGCCGTGGGAAAGGCCTTACTGAGATCCCAACAAACCTTCCAGAAACCATTACTGAAATGTGCGTAATCTGACTTTTTTTCCATAAACTTACATAAAATATTTTTTTCCTGTGCATTAGCTTTTGTTGTTTGCATAAATTAATGCATTATATAGGGTAGGAATTTTGGTATATACCTTCAACCTCAGATATAAAAATGAATATGCAGGTGTATGGAAGCATTTATGACCTTTATGATATGAGTTATTTTTGTATGTGCTACCCACATTTCATGAGTAAACTGAATTCTTAATTGGTTTAAGAAGAGTTTGGGAATCCTTGCTCTTCTACAAGTGAAAGACTTTTCACTGCACACTCTAAAGCCTGTTGCCTTCAGGGTCATTTTCTGTGCAGGTTTTTGGCTGAGATAGGATTAGTTTTCTTCATAGTAGCTGGTATGAGGCCATGTTTTGGATTTGAAAACTGTTGATAAAACAGAAATATTTTCAGTACTGCTGAGCGGTGCTTACACAGAACCAAGGCCTTTTCTGCTCCTCACCCAACTCCGCCAGAGGAGGCTGGAGAGCAAAATGAGTTGGGAGGGGACCCAGCTGGGACAGCTGACCCCAAGTCTCCTAAGGGATATTCTATACCATGTGGCATCATGCTCAGCATATACAGCTGGGGGAAGAACAAGAATGGTTAGAGGTTCAGAGTGATGGTGTTTGTCTTCCCAAGTCACTGTTACATGTCACAGAGCCCTGATCTCCTGGAGATGGCTGAACACCTTGGGAAGCGGTGAATGAATTCTGTGCTTTGCTTTGCTTTTTTTTGCATGTAGCTTTTGCTTTACCTGTTAAACTGTCCTTGCTATAGCCCATGAATTTTCACAGTTTTATCCTTCTGATTCTCTCCCCCATCCTATTGTGAGGGCAGTGAGTGATCAGATTTGTGAGGTTTACTTGCCATTTGGGGTTAAACTATGCCACTCACCTTCAGTCACTTTATTCATCAGACTTCCTACTAGAGAGCTGTGTCTTAGCATGAAAGATCAGCAATCCGTACCACCAATAGTAAGTGTTCTGCTTAAAGCAATATCCTCAGAGGGTAACCTGAGAAGGCAAGAGTAAAAAGTAGTCATTGCATTAATAGCAGCTACCTTTGTTTGGAAGAGCATGAGCACTGGGAGTGTCCCCTGGCATGTCATACAAAAGTACTACCACGTCCTGACTGTAAAGTCATAACAAGGGTGCTGTAGGGGGCACAGTCTCCAAAAGCAGCGTGGCTGAGGGGTTGTGTGGGCACAGTAGGAAATTTACTGCTGCATTGTCTGTGCAGGTGAGCAGCCAAAGCAAAAGGTGGGCTTGCCAACAAGATGGGCAGGGGCACAGCAACATGAACATCTGTTTTTTTCTGGAATCAGTGGTGTTTTGGAAGGGAATCTGGGAGTTCCCTTCAGGGGTATAGTCAGAAAGTAGCTGTGATGACAACCTGGTAGGTGAGGTCTGACTAGAAGTAAATGAGTTGGAGAAAATACTCAGAATACAAAGATTTTCAGTAGTTTGATGATACAAGATGATCTTGGATGTGTTTAAAACTAGGGCTCCACAATGAGATTTTAATTGGCTTGTTGATTTCTGACCTGTGGTTTTGAACATTACAGGGTTGGAACTACCGTGGTTTCTTCTTGGGATGTGAATAATAATCACATGTGTCAGTTTATAATTACTGTTGTTAATACTGACCTGGGTGACCCTACATGATCCAATACAGTCATTCAGCTGTATAACACAAACACTTCTACCTTCCACCACTCTCAGAAAAATCCCTCTGCTTAGCAAATAAAGTGACTCTCTCATAAAATCCATTCACAGTGGCCAGGAAGGCTGCATAGAACAGTATTCTTTATTTAATGAGCTGTATACCAAAGGTTTTACTTGCAGAAGTGTGTCTGTGTGCATAGAGGAAAAATATTGCAAGAAAGAAGTAGGGAGTACGTGTCAAATATTTCTTACTATATTTCTGGTGCTAACCACTGGATTACAGACACTGAAGATTCCACTATATTTTTTCTTAGATATGTAAGAAATGCACTTGAGTTTTAAGCATGAAATGCTATGTTCTTCAGCAGTTTATTGTCCTGGAGAGTAAAAGTAACCATGTAATAACACCTTCATTATTTGGCTAAGCATTTAACAGATTGCAAACTGCTGCTCAGCTTGTCAAGTGTTTCTTGGTAAGCTAGACATCATAGGCATTTCCCGAGTGAGGGTTTTTTCTCATTCTGAGATCTCCAATCCATTAAAATATAGCGATGGATGTGTGCTTATATACGTATGTACAGTGTATATAGCTCATAGTGTAAACTGTCTGTTATCTGTGTATTGTATCTAGTTCGTAGGTTCTGGCTAAATAAAATGCAAATTATAATATTTTGCTCAGGAGGTGTAAGAGGAGCTAGAACATTAGAAAATCAAATTTTAGTAATCATTTTGTATTAAACAGATGCACACCAATGAATGTTGGTGTGGTGACAGAACTGAACTTCAGTGATAGATTTTTGAGTAACTCAGAAGAATACGATACAAGATATGATTTGAACCATTGGTAGGCTGACCTTATCATAGAGAGAATAACACTTTCCATTTGGGAAAGTGTTTTGGGAGTGTCCCCTGGCATGTCATACAAAAAGTACTACCACGTCCTGACTGTAAAGTCAAAACAAGGGTGCTGTAGGGGGTACAGTCTCCAAAAGCAGCGTGGCTGAGGGGTTGTGTGGGCACAGTAGGAAATTTACTGCTGCATTGTCTGTGCAGGTGAGCAGCCAAAGCAAAAGGTGGGCTTGCCAACAAGATGGGCAGGGGCATTTGAGTGGAAGGTAAGGAGAGAAATGAAGACAAGAAGGCAGGCAGGAAGGAAGGAAGGAAGCAAGGCAGGATATGCTCTGAGATTGAGGGATAAACTGAGTGGAAGAGGATCATGTATTTGCTGAGAATCACAGGTTTTTTTCTGTTTCTTTGTCATTATGTTGAATAGGAGTAAAAGTTTTGACAAAAACATTTTGCTGGTTATATGGAGAAAGCTTTATGTGAAGAAAACAATTAGTGATAGTTGTCTTATGATTCTCATGGGTGGGAAGTGTATTTAGCTTCATAGCATCAAAGAGAATGAGAGAGAGAAGAGGTTGGAAAATGAGTAGTTTATGGAATTAAAAAGGTTTTACCAGTAAAGAGGTGAGGGAAGTCTGGGACCAGATCAAACCAGCACTCCACCCTGGCCAGTGGCCCACATCAGTCGTCCCTAAAGAATATTTTGTAAACAGAAATGTACAACTTTAGAAATAAAATACCAGTAGTATTTGTTCCCAATAAGTATTGGGGTTGCTCTGAAACTTGAAAATTTTGCAAAGCTTTCGGGGGAAAAAAGGGTTTTCTTCTAAATATCCAGTCTGTTTTAACCCTACTATGTTTACATCTTCATGTTAAGATAATAAATTTTGGGAGAGGGAGTTGTGCTCAGACTCTTCCAGTTTAAAATACAGTTTTTTAAAGTTGCATTAATGTTCCTTTGTCTTTGTAGAGGGAAGGAAAATGCAGTCACATACATAATTTGCCCTCTCACCTTCTATTTTGCATGCCATCTTCATTCGTCTCTTGTCTGAACTAATGTTCCAACTCCATTCAATATTTTTGGATGACAAAACCATCCATGTCTTAACTGATCTCATCTTATTTCTCTGAATTGTTTTGCACCTTTTTTTCATCTTCAATGACCAGAGTTGAATACAATATTCCAGATTAAAGTGAATCATCAGGTTTTATTCACAGAATTTTAGTTTCCTTTCATTTGCCTTTTGCAACCTAAAAATCACTTGCTTTATTTAACTGCCAGTACATGTTGCACCACGTTTTAACTTGAACTATCCCTGCAGAGTCCTAGGCATTTTTTTAATCTGTTATGATTTTGTCAGGAGCAAGAAGTTGGTAAATGTA
Source organism: Acrocephalus scirpaceus scirpaceus (assembly GCA_910950805.1). Classification (NCBI taxonomy): domain Eukaryota; kingdom Metazoa; phylum Chordata; class Aves; order Passeriformes; family Sylviidae; genus Acrocephalus; species Acrocephalus scirpaceus. The sequence goes on along the minus strand of OU383778.1, from coordinate 28,975,457 downwards.
ATCCTTTCATTGCATCCATAGACATTTCTAACATTGAATCAGGTTGTATGTCACGTTTTAAAGCTGGTCTGTGAAAGATGTCAGTCCTCTCTGCTTTTAACTAAATTTAACTTGCAGGAAGATAGTGACATTCTAGTATTGTTATCATACAATAAGTGTTTTAAAGCTTCATTTTTTAAAGAAGTCCTCTGCAACTGTTGCTTATAGCAACCCCTTGAGATTAGATTGAAAAGAATGATTGTATCCCACAAAATAAGCTGTTTTTTCTCATATTTCTTAGGCGATAATGTTGTCAGTATGCCAAGATGGTAGCTGACAGTAAACACTTGAGGAGATGAGCCCATGCTGTCACGGCAGCATTAGGAATGCTGGGGAGCTGCTGAGCAGGAGGCAGAGGGTGCAGTGAGCGCCGTGTTTCCACCGTCGCTATGCAGTTCCCACACACATGGCTTCATTACCTTCATCACTGTTGTAAGCACATGCTTTGGCAGGAGCTCCCCAGTTCTCAGTGAGAGGGGGAAAGAGAAATGTGCTGGCTCCCTGTTGTTTTCTGAAGGATGTACAGGCTTTAACAGCCAAATTATTATTTATTAACTCATCTTTATAATACTACCAGGTTCCTGTGCATACTGCAAGAAAATGAGCTTTATACTCCTTATTTACCTGCACCAAATATTGTCCAATCTTTTCAGTACTTTTCCTTTTTTGCCAATCTATTTCTGTATTTTCATTTGAACATTTCCTACTTTATTGATAGGGACATTAGAAAAATCCACAATACTTTCAAACTCCCTTACTCTGAACATGTTTCTCTGCCCTGTGTCCCCTGTTTATGAGCTGTGTTCGAGGAATCCAGAGCTGAGTACCACCAGCCTGTCATATTGTGCTTCAGCCAAATTCATGGTACACAAACACCTCTGGTGCTTGCATCTTTCTGTCCTTTTGTCTTTTCTTTATTGTATCTGATATAAATAATGTTTTCCTGTGAAGCTGACATTAAACTTTGTTGTTAACCCTCCTTTAAAGAGGTGTTTAAAATCTGACAACTTATTTCTGTGAGATTTTGTTTTTCCACCCATTTCTGCCTCTTACTTATTTGTTCTTATATGGAGAGCAGGTTATTTTTAATAAGAATATAATCCATAATTAGTTTAAAAAGATCTATAATTCCATTTTATTTTCTTGAGTTTCTTTTTGTCTTCAAGACATGCTCATGGTTTTGTGATATTTTGCCAGGTTCTCTGTCCGTTGCTGCTGTTCTTTCTCTCTGTGGAAACCTTGACCTCAATCAACCTCTCAGTACTCTATGAAACACTGATTTCTTAACTTTGTTAGAAAACAAAGTTGTGGATCTGTTTCTGCACAATACTTTGAATTCGTTACCTTGTTAGTCTGTTTGGGACAATGTTGAATAACACCAAGCAGTATTAATAATGTTGCTTTCTCTATCCTTTTGATAAATGTAATAAAATCACAAGTTTAAAGTGTATATTCCATGTTGACAATTGTATGCTTTTTTTTTTTTCCCCTAGGGGTTTGATAAATTAACTTGTATCTAAATAGTGTGTTAAAAAAAGAACCCTTTAAATGGAATATTGAATTTCTTAACTATTATACATCAGCAGTTTCCATTGAGTAAAATTTTGCATGTTGAAGCTCTGAGTTAGCTCTCTGTGGAAAAGTACTAGAAAAGGCTTTCTAGTACTTTCAGTTTAGTCTAATACTGATGTTGTGGCTTTACATTGCCTTGATAGCTCTACTGTCTTGGAATGCTGTTTTAAGACATTAGGAACTGTCTTCTCAGGTTGATGGCTACTGCCTCTTTAGCAGAGCAGGCAAGGAGAGCATGTGCTTGCACTGTGCTGCAGCCTCTCTTTCTCTGAGTTCAGTGTGAGACCCTAAACCACTGAGAAAAATAGTTAGCACTGGAAGCTGAAGTGGTTGAGGAATGAGCAGGCGTTCTGTGGTGGTGAGAGCAGGAGAAGACAGAGGCAGTTGCCAAAATGCTGTTTCATTCCAGTGTAGTTGGATTTACTGGTGACTGTCAGGGTGCTGCTGAGCTGATTTTGTCATACTCTCTGTCTGACTTCTCAATTGGTACAGAAGTCAGTTGGCTGAAAGCAGCAACTCCCGCTGCACGGAGGCAGTCAGCAGGCAGTGTATTGTCTGCCAAGTGCCTCTCGGGAAGATGCCTTCAGAAACAGGACTGCTTATCTCCAAGTAGCTGCCAGTGAAAATGGAAGGAGAGTAAAACCTGTGGTGTCCTCTATTTTTCCCTTCTGTTTGATAAAGCTTGGAGCAAAATTAAGTATTCAGCATCTCAGTAAACGTCATTCTTAATCTGTATTGATTTAGTACAATTCTGTATCTGTACCAGTTACACCCTTTCTCCAAAATTAATCCCCACTTTATTATCTAAACTCACAGACAGCCAAATAAGAATACCTAAACTTTTCTTTTCAGGATTTGTCCAACCAATGTGATAATATTTGAGAAAGAAGTAATTCATATTCCATATATTTTAAAAAAAAATTCGGTTGAGCACCAAAACTCCTCCAGTTTTAGTGCACACGTGAATTCTACAGAAAGCACAAAAAATAAAAGGGTGCACAGATACACCTCTGCCTCTGGTTCAAATGAATAGATTTCATACCATGAGTGACCTGCAGGAAACATTTTGGAAACTTAAAAAAATTTCCCATAGACCTGTTATTTTAATGTCTGTATTGTAACATTGTGAGGCAAAATACTGTTCCCATAAATGATATGAATGCTCTTTCAACTTTTTTTGTTTAGTATACCTTACTTTAGCCTTTTTTCATCAACTTAAGCAAAGCATGATACATTATACATTAATTCATCTTGAACATCATAATTTGAATTGGTTTAGATTTTCTTTTTAAACTTCTCTCCTTTTACAGAATTTTTAAGGAGATGCCCTTTCATTGGTGTCTTCAATCTGTTACACTTAACCAACTTAAGTGGCCTCACGCACCTAGTGCTTTCCTCCTTTGTCATGCAGTTCATGTATTAAAGGCATTAAATGTCATTAAGGTTCAAAACTATTACTTTAATTGGTGCTAGAAATTACAGCCTTTCTAATGGCAATAGCATTTATCAGCCTCTCTGCTGGCATTCCTTTCCACATTTTAGTTTTTCATCACTACTAATCTCTTTTTGCTTGGTTTAATTTCAGGATTCACCTGAAAATTCTTTGAGAATGATCAGCAGAAGTAATTCTGGTTCCCTTCAAATAGAGACCTTTTTTTGGCACATGTTCAAACAGACTGTGAGAAACCCTACAAATAGCAACTCGGCAGCAATTCTATTAATTGTACCGGTACCTTATTCCAGAATAATGTGACAGACCCTTATTTCAAAATAAGGGCCAAAAAGCCATTAATGAGCTACTAGACCTACCTTCATGAAAATGCTGCTCTTATAGATTTCTGATTTTCTTTTCTCTTCCATGGCTTGAACCTGTCAAAACCTTTCTTTCCTTACTGCAATATTATGCATAAATGAAAATAAATAGAACTGCAATAAGTGTTTCTAAGGGGTGGCAGAGGTGGACATGGGCAAGGAGTGTCTGCACTGATGACCATAAATTTGTACAAATGATGATTATTTAAGTGAAAAGAACACAGAATTAAATTGATTGTTCCTTCACTTTTTTATATTAAAAAAATATTAATCAAAGGAAGGACTTAATTAAATTCTTCTTTTTCAGAAGGATAGCGGTCACTACAATGGCATTTTGGGGAGGAGGGAGGTTCGCTGGAGGGAAGGATGACTGGAGGATTGCCACTGTTAAATAAGGAACAGTTGTATAGATATTTCTAGTCTTTGTAACAGGTAAAAAAGACCCTAAACCACATATGTGAACTTAATGTGTGAATATGTGAATAACCAATATGTGAAATTAATTAAAACATATAGGAGTCAGGAATTTTTATGGTTCACCTTCACAATCCTGTGTACTGAAAAGCCTCTGACTTCTTATTACTGTAGGCTTCAGAATAAAGTTTTTGTTACATGTGAATGGAGCTTTGTTATGTTTGAATGTGAAAAGTAGAAACTGTATAGTTGTTTCATGACAACGTTATTTACATTTTCCATGGGTTTCCTAATTTTTCCTCAGTCTTGTCTTATCTTACCATCCTGATTTCTGGCTATTTTTCTTCACATTTTCATCTTCCCATCTCATTCTTTCTTATACTTTGTTTTCATAACAGTTGATTAATGATTGTGTGTTATGCCAAGCACTCAACTACATCTTTGTGAGTTGTATTTGAAATTAAGCAGGATTAAAAGCTCCTGAGAATGCTTCTCACAGTAACACTCAGCTTATATTAAAGGAAAAGGGAGAAAAAAGGAAGTGAAAGGAGAGAAAGAAGAAAAAGAAGAGGAAAAGAGGGGAAAGGAAATGAGATCTGACAGAACTGATTTTGAGAGACTGACTTAACCAAGATAAAGTGATCTGATCACACTGCAGACACTGGGAAACTGTTTTGCATACATGAGGAGTTTTATTTGAGTACTGTGACTGTAGAGGCCCAGTGAATTTTCAATGAAATCTAGAGCTTTTGCTTCTGTTTTGACTAAAATTTAATGCACTTTTATGTCCAAAAGCTTATATTAAATAATAAGAGTACATAATCTTCAGATGCAATATTATTAGTTCTAATGTATTGCTTACATGCTTCTTATTCATGAGAATTGCTAAGAGGAGGTTTTATGTATGGAGGATGACCAAAAAGGTTCGTAATGAAACAGAAATATCTGCTGCAAAATAACTGACATGAAAATAAAATTTTAGTATCAATATACACTGCAACTGAAGTTTTCCATGTTCTGCAGCATCTAATTAAAAAAAAATCCCTGGCCCTGTTTAGTTGGCTAAATATTACAAATAAGGTCATAAAAATTGAAAATCTTTGCATGAAAATAAACATAATACTGTATTCCTAGAAAGGTTTTACGATTTGCCACTCGTTGACCCCTGTCTAGACTCCATCTCTGTGTCAATGATGCAGTTCTCTGGATGTGGTTTTTGTGGTCTTGAGAGGGTCATTATTTCTTAGTTAAAGCAATGTTTATGCCCACTGCAATATAAAACAACTTGTTTGTGTGCTTAATCAAAAATTTAGAAATTTGCTAAATTTTAAACATCTTTTATAAGATATATGCATATAAACACAGAATAACTACATGTAAATAACAAAAAATGCATTTTCCATAAGGCAGTGTATTGAATAAATGTGAAACAAATTAAAATCAGCTAAAGAAATTTCTAGAGGTATTAACTTCTTCACCTTCATATATTTAATTTACCAGTACAGATTTCCCTGAATTACCTGTAACTTATCTTTAGTATTCCTACCTTAATATTTACTGGGCAAAACTTAAACCATATTCCATTTAAGTGCTTCAAAAATAGATGATTTTGCTACTTGGGTAGCTAATCCTGCTTGCTTAACAGACACAAGAGAAATGATTTGTCATGCTCTTACTCAAATATCTTTTTAATCTGAAAATTACTGTAAATCATGAGGAAGGATTTTCAGATTATGTTTTTTAGAAAGCAAAAAACCAACTTTTTCATTTGTCAGATGTTTTTGTACGTATATCATCTAATCTGTTCTTTATTAGCCTGTGTTCTGTGCTGCCATTGTTCACGTCTTTGGCTTTCTTCATGCCCTTGTGTCCTGTCTTGAAAACTAATTAAATTCAGACAACAGGATAATTTCAAGAGTCAAGAGAACATAGAGACACAGAACAAAACAACCGGACAAGAAACTTATGGAAGCAGTGCTGGTTTCCAGAAACTAGCAGTAGGTACTGGCCAGCATGAACACCATTCCACCTCTCAGGGTTTTGTGCAATTTTCTCATGGGTGTTAAGTAGAAGAGGCACCTTGACGGACCTCTCTCATGCTGCCAAGGGAAAGAAAATAACTCAAGCATGGAATAAATGAATATTTTATACAGCATGAAGGGAAGCTGGAGAAGGCCCATGTCACTTTTCCAGAAAAACCTTCGTAGATTTCTGACAGCTGTGCCATACTCCAAAGGTGTTGTTAATCTTAGATTTTATTCTCACACATGGCTCTTCACTACTGATTACTTTTCCTCACTAATTATGTGAGTGAAGTAATTTAAAAAGAAATTATGGATACTGACTTTTCAGTATTTTGTGTTTTGTCATCATTTAAATGTTTCTCCATCAATTAAATTTTAAAATTCATAGTAAAGTAAGCAACCACATATTCTCAGTTTAAAAGCTTTTTTAGTTTTCTGGCAAATTTGTGGTGTAGGACCACATATTATTTAGCAGGTAGTGAGGACTCCTGTCACCCCGTTGGTCTCACACAGTGGGGGGATTTTCAAGGTTGTGTTTCTGCTCTTTTAAAACAGGTGGACAGATTCCTGCTTGTGATGAGCCAAGAGTGTAGTAGGATTGTGTCTATTTTGTTGTGAATTTAAAATTCTTATCTGAACAGCTTGACTAGTTGCGGTAGTATAAGACCTCTCATCAAAAATGGGCTAATTAGAGAGACTAACTTGACTCTGGGTGACTCAGGCTAATTGCACTGGAGCCACACTGCCAGAAGCCAAAGCACTAAGCAAATAATTATTTAACAAGAGATGTATTTTGCTACAACCTGAACCTGTAACAATGCAGGAATGTCAAGCCCACCATCCTTAGTGATGCTCTAGAGTTCAGAGCGTGAGATGGCCCTTTCTGTAATGAAATGCAGGTTTGGCACTTGCTTTTGAATAAATGTGATAAATAGTTTAACAGCTTTAGAAATGCAGTTCTTGTTACTTTCTTGATGTAATGCAGACCAAGGAGTTGTCTGTCATTTAAAACCAATCCCCTGAGGAAATATTTGATAGAACAATTAGACTGGGTGTTAACAGTTTGGCAAGCTTTAGGGCAACATTGACAGGGATTCTTTATATACACAGGTTTAGAAAACTGTCAAACAGATTTATTAATACACAGACTTAGAGCCTGAAAGTAAGACATGCAAGTAGTGTAGTTATTCAAAACAGATATTTTGTTTTGTTAGATGTGGATGATATCACAGCTTTCAACAGAATTTTTCTGCTGCTAAGGCTAGAAGTGACATTTAGTGAATTTAAGCACTCTAGAGGTGCAGTTATGGAGAGACAAAAAAGGTACTTTGTTTAATAGCCTCAAGGGTTCCTCTAGCAAGGGAGATCATTACTGTTTCCTTATTTTAAAAACAAACAAAAAAAGAAACTCCAAAATCTGGCAGATGTTGCATGTGATGAGAGATGTGTTGGCTGTGTATTGCAGTTCTTCTGATTCAGGAGCTGTACTCAATCCCATCACTGAAATCTATTTTTTGGTTTTTTTGACAGCTGTTTTTTCCATTTACTTTAGAAGCAGATGGGGAAAATGCAAAGAAGAGCTGTCAATTTTATTGCCATGTATAATCAGCATCTGTGCAATACATCAGACTCATTTCACAGCTTACACTTTCCCTCTGTAGTAAAATTCTTTTGGGATTTCTTGACAGCTTTCTTGAAAGACTTTTTGTAAATTAGGAGATACTGGAATTAAAAGTGTAGATTAATTAACTTCTAAAGCCACTATTCTGTCATCCAAATTTACTTAATCAAGATGTTCTATTCTGATTGTTTAATTATAAAATATATGTCTAATTTGCTTCTCCATATTCAAATTCACATTCTCTTAAGAAAGATGTTTTATTTTATTTTAGTATTATGAAATGCTTTTTATACACCTCTTGTCCCTTTACATGCATTTAGATGCAGCATATCTCTGTGTATATTTTTTACCATTCTTTAATGAGAGGGCTTAGTATCTTGTGCCCCATCTGCATGATTTAAAGTGAAAATGATTCTGTAGAGAACAGGGTGTTCTCCATTCTCAGTCTGCCCTCTTTCCTGGTGCAGCAGTTGTTCACAGAAGTGACTTTTTATAGTGGGAAAATAAGCTAGTTTAAAAGTGTCAGTATAAATAAGCGTGTTGTCTGTCTGTAAGTGCGGAAGTAGTAATCAGTAATGGTGTGCTGCAGGCTTACAGACAGAACAGCATCCTCCTGGAAAGTGTCAAGTGATTCACATGTCACAGGGCTCTCTGGGGACCGTGTGGGAAGAATCTGTCTGCTGGCTGGGGACCTACTTTGATTTGATTTGATTAGGTTGGAAGTCACAACTGCAGAAGCACCTTTATTTCTTAGAATAGTAAGTGGTTGTACATTACAGTGTCTGCAGTGATAAGCAGAGGGGAAAGATTTCCAAAGAGAAATGTTCACAGTACTTTTCCTAGATAGGAGAGATTAGGGAATAGTCTTCAAAAAAGGTTTCAACTAGTCTGGCAGCATTAAAAGACAGTAAAACACTTATGTATTGATGCAGGACTTCTTTGAAGTGAAACACTAAAAGGAGATGGAGACTAAATATTAAAAGCATTAATTAGCGTTTGTGTGGTGATGGGCAGGGTACTTTTTTTTACATGGGGCAATGCAAGCTTTGATGAAGAATGTACTTAAGCATCTTCCTCCATTATCTTAGCTTATTAAATATGCTACTAAAATTGACTGTGACTTTTGAAAAAGAAACCACCAAGGCACTGTTTATGATACATAGATGTTCATTTATAAGAAAAAAGGACTCCTGGAATGACTTTGAAAGGAGTTGTTGTGAGCAAAATTTAATACAAATTTCATGGAAAAATACTTACTCAAATGCACTTTTTTGTTGTTCTTTGGTGATATAATACTACTTCTGACCAAGTTCATTTGCAAGCACATAATGCCTGACTTTTTCAGTAATCGGTAACTACAACCCATCCTATTCCAGAATTACAAATATTTCATTTAATATAGGCCATTAATATAAAGGAGTTTTTAATTACTATGGGTTTTATCAGTAGAATGCAAATTTCCTTTAGATATTAGTCTGTTTGTACTTTGTGACTAAGGAATATGTCTAATTAGATCTTCTCTGGAATAGTGGATACAAATATACACTCTGTGAAATTCAGCTGATTCTGTGAAGATACAGCAGAAAATTAAATTATAACAAAGCTTGAAAATGTGGATTTGGTTTACTTTCTTTACAGACAAAGTAGGGTATAAAAGATTTTTCTTCTGTATTTATATAATCTTATTCTTCCTGTTTTGTGTTAATCTCATTTTTTAAAACGTGGTGTGTTTCAGTGCCTACACTTCAGCTTAAGTTAAGACAAGACATACTTAAATGATCCTACTAAAACAAATCCTTTATCCAGAAGAGCTTGTAAATATATCCCAGCACTGCACATTCTGTCTGCTAGAATGTAAATGTCTCACTTAAAGGAAATGTTAGGTAAAGTTGACATAAAGTTCATTTTCATATCCACTAATGAATTTGTGCTAGAACTGCTGGAAAATTAGCTCTCAGAAATATGCTGTAACAAGACTTCTTCGGGTTCTGGACCCATGTAATTTGTAGCCAAATTGGACAGCAGTAAATGAAATCTGCTCCATCTTCTCATGAAAAATGGCCTACATGGATCCTGTAAGGTACTTCACTTTATAGAATTAATATGTATTTTTAATTAAGAGAATAAACATTGTGTCCTAATTTAATGCTAGACCTTAAGATACATGCCTTATCCTACCTAATTAAGATCATTATATGTTTGAAGATATGGGAATGTAGACTGGAGCCCCTCCAGCACTAGGTTACGAATCTCTACATCTTGGACTAATAAGCAGCTTTTATAAATAAGGCTTGTGACAGCCTCATGTGGGAGCATTGCTACTGCAATATCTCTTTCCCATATACACAGAATGGCAATTTCCCTCTCTGGCAATCCAAGACCTCCTCTGTATTATGGCCTAATCCTTCCCTGTCCTTTTTACCACCCCTCTCCTTTCCAGTCCTCTGCATATGCCTTACGTGTTTCCCTGTGCAAGATAATTCTTTGGCTGGTTTTCAGAGCTCCACATCTGATCAGCGTCAGATTAGGCTATCCGTGGGGTTAGGCAGTTGGTTGCTGCCAGACAGAGTGTGTAACAGGAATGGATGGATGGCAACCATGCTATTCGTGGCTGGGTTAATTTTGTTTCTCAACTCCTTCCTGTTACTAGAATGAGGAAGTTTTGTTATCTGGAGGGTTTACCTCTCCCTGATTTAGCCACCTGAGTGGAAAAACTATCCTAGGTGATAACCACGCTTAATCTTTATTTTCTGTGAAAACTAAGATAAAATTTTAATGTAAGGATGGAAAATACTTGGGTGTTGCCTAACTTGGTGTTGGCCTTAACTTCAGCAAGTTTTTGTTTATTCAGGTGTTTGCCTTCTGCATCTAGGCAAGTGTATAGGAGAGAAGTGACCTTGTTGCTTTGTGTCCTGGTGAGCACTCCCAGTCTGATGCAAAATGTGTTTCATGGGTCCAAAAGGCTCAGCCAAGGCAAAGAACATGAATCAGCATGATGTTTATGGAAAAAATTTTCCATCATGTTCCATGGGATTCCCTTCAGTGCTTAAAATACTCCTGAAATCTACAGCAAGGTATAACATTTTCCTAAAAAGGACTAAAACAGTTGTGATAAAGTGAGATTTTCATTGTCTAGAAGATTTTTCTGGAGCTTTTTTTTTTGGTTGTGTTTCTTTTTTCTTGAATTCATTATAAGCCACTTAACAACAAATTCTGCTAAGTTAAAGCATGATCAGAGGAAAAGATTTTAAGTATTAAATATATCTCTATCTGAAAGAGATGAAGGCAGGGAAAAAAGCTTCAGTTCAGCTGTATCATGATCTCTTGAGAAACTTTACAAAACAAAACAATTTCTGTTAAAATATTTTCTTGGAAAAGGTTACTCAAAATATGTGAGTTTATTATTTACAGTGCACACACACACTTATATGTCTCAATCAGAACAAAAGTGAAACAGAAGGCAGTTAACAGGACAAGAGTAAAAGGGAAAAAATAGACCAATATTTCTGCATCTAGATTTAAAAAGGCTCTTCCACCTTAAATTCTGAGGCAAGGTCCTTGTAAGTTAGAATGAATGCAGTAAACTTACGGATTTTTGATTAATTTTATTAAGAAGTTGGCGTTATCTTTATGTACATAAATAGAGTTGATACCTGAGCATGAAAGAGGGAAATAGAGAGCTTGTTATATAGGCATGGTAAGTAGTTTGAATAATCATGGGTTTTCCTGTAGTACTCTTTGATATAATAGTTTCTTATGTCCATGTGGCAGAAATCTGCACTGCCATAATAACCATGATACACTGGGGTGTGTGAGGAAGTAGCTTCTGTTTTAAGTGTGCTCATCACTGACTCTGTTTCGACTCGTTGGCACCTGGGCCATAGGTCTGTATCTGCATTGATATGCAAACCTACAAGTTCAAAAATTTCTTGGAAAATGGTTTCCATCAGTAAATTCACACTTTACAGTAAGGGAATTTTCAGTTACCATCACTGTACATACAAAGCAAGCATGTGAAATACTTGTTTAAAGACGTTAGAAGTGTGGCTGTACAAATTAAGTATTATATCTTAAAGAAAGTATTTTGTGTACAGTATCTAGGGAAATCATGTGCATCTTTAAAAATATGGCAGTTGCCTTATTGCAGGTGGCAACATACATTATTTGGTCTGTAGGAACATTCCTTTCCCTGTTCCCATGGTTTGCATATTTCAATTATTTCATAGAAATCTTTAGCCATTTCTGAATAAAAATTACTATGCAAATTACTATATGTGAATAACACGTTAGGAGTAAATTCAGACTAATTCAAGATTGCAATTTTTGATGACAATTCTGTCTTAAATTTTAGAAAAATCTTGTATAGTCTGAAAATAAGTTTTCTTTAAATATAAAATCAAGATTTGGTTTTAATTGACAATATTACTCTCTGCAGGTTAAAAGGTTTGGGTGGTTGTTTGATGGAGGTTTTTTTGGGGTTTTTTTGTTTTGGTTTGGGGTTTTTTTTTTTGTTTTTTTTTTTTTTGTAATGAAAGAAATAAAAATTATACTGAAAAAGAAAGCAGAAGTTGTCTTCTTTGTTGAAGTCTATCCCTTCTAGTTTCTTCTGTTTATCTTGGGGGTTGTATTTTTATGTTGTTACCATTCTTTTGCAGACGGCTAGAACAAAATTCAATCAAGGTCATACCTCCTGGAGCTTTCTCCCCATACAAAAAGCTTAGAAGAATGTATGTACCAAATAAATTACATTTATTTACATATAGATATATATAGAGATAAAAACAAGATAAAAAACAAGTCAAGATGGTCCAGGGGAACTGCAGTTAATGTGTGAGCACTTAAGAAAGTTTGACTGCTAAAAGGGAAACTGATATGGCAGCCCGATTATTGAGACCATATAGCATCTTTGTCGTATAAATAATAATTGGGTTTTTACCAAATATTGAAATTGTTTAATGTGGTTGTGCATAGAAGCATATGTTACTGTAGTGACAATTCTAGTTAAAAAAAGAGAATGAGGATAATTTCAGATTATTTTTGAGGTTATATAGATCTGGGGTTGTAGTAAGCAGGGGATTCTTTTTTGTCTTTTTTTTTCCAAGTGTTTTGAACTATTTTTAATTATGCATTTTGTTTCAGTGTACTGGAAATTTTAGTGGTTTCATAATTAAATTCTTTGGCAGTGTCTCATATAAATATTTCAATTTCTCTCTCCCATCCATGCTTAATTCTAATCACTTATTATCTTAAAGTTCATTATTTTGAAAATAGCTTGAATTAATTAAATCAAATTTTCTTTCAGTGACCTGAGCAATAACCAAATCTCTGAAGCAGCTCCAGATGCTTTCCAGGGCTTACGTTCACTCAATTCACTGTAGGTATCTGTTTGACCTGTAAACAGAAGCAAATTTCTCATATTCTTATAGTGAAATTATTTTGGCTTTTGGCTCCGTGCAAAATTTTGCTATAAATTCAATCAATTATGAAAGTTGTAATAATCATTTCAGAATGATGGTGGTAACTTCTTTTACCTATTCTTTTACAATTGGATGCTAATAATGTATGGGTTTTTTAATAAATATGTTCGTGGCAAAGAGTTGAACAAAACCAAACATGTCTTTTATTCCCCAGTTAGCTGTTCTTGCAAATAGCAAATCCATTTAGCAGAGTCTCTTGGTAAGCCTGTAATCAGTGAGGTGATGATTCTGCAGAGAGCTCTTTGGGTTACACACCTTTTAGGAAAGCATGTGATCCTGCTGCCTCACAGGACCACAAGGATATTGCAAGTATCAAGTGGTTGTTATTAAATTCCTTTCAGGAAAATGGGAAATTCTCCATTTTTGAAGTCAAAATCCCATAGCATATGACTTTCATAATGATAGCTTTGTTTGCTTTATTTCTTGGTACAGAGTCCTCTATGGCAATAAAATCACAGAACTTCCAAAGGGCCTATTTGAAGGACTCTTTTCTCTGCAACTGCTGTGAGTATTTTTTTTTAATTTATTCTATTTTGGGATCGTTCAAAAGGGTAAACATGATGAGAGATTTATGCCAGAAGAAGAACTGGCAGGAAATCCCATATGAAAGATCAAAGTACAATAAAACCAATCTATGCTAAAACCAAAAGAATCAAGACTGTTGTAGGCCAGCTTGCCATTCATCCACAAATGTGATCATATCAGTTAATGTTTCAGCCCAAAATGATTAAAATGAAATTACTCTCCTGAGTGGAATTTCTAAGGATAAAACTCATAAAGATATGATACACTGTAAATGGCAAATATGATGTATATAGTTGTGTGGGAACCATAGAAGGAATATTTGTGTGTTTTATAAAGAGAAAATATATAGTGGAAATGCAATGCAATTGTATTTCTATTTGCACCTATGAAAGAACAGTATTGCACCACAGTTTCATTGATGACTTCTGATGTTTTCTGACACCTGTACGACTTTTTGAATCTGTGAACTCAAGCTGCTACTTTGTTTAACACTTGGGAAATTCCCACATATAACCAATTAAACCATTGCTGTTTAGATTTTATATTGGAATAATGAATGTCGTGGTGATAAGTTTATCAAAAATTGTCATTATTTAGCAGAAGAGCCTGTGCAGGTGGTGTACCATGTAAAATATGTTAAATAGACCACAAAACAACAGTGGTGGTTTTGAAAGAACTTGTCCTGGAATAACTGACTTGTTGAGTTAGAGTCTTCTTAAAGAATTTAAAACATCTTGACACATATTTAGAATTATCTAATGTCCAGACTTCACCATGAAGTGGTTGGCAAAATGTGTATTACTAACAACTAATTGAAGATGGCAAAACAGTAAATATATACAAAGAAAATGCAAGTTCTAGCACCACCTAGAGGTTTGCATTTTGATTTACTTTAGTCACAAAAATAGTATAGTAGTGGGCAGGATATGCTTTCCTCTTTTCCTTTAAAGATGCTTTAGTTATAAAGTACATTTCAGATCTGGTTAAAAAAAAAAAAGGTAAAAGACCTTTCCTTCTCTCAAGTCTGTATTTAAAAAATGTCCATATCTTAATATGCATTGTATAGATAGTACATTTAGGTCTAAGTAAATTTCTACTTGTGTGGCAAAACTTTTGATCAGAGCATTAGGTTTCAAATCCACCATTTCATTCCATTTCTGGCTCAAAATGGAAAGAAGTAAAAAAAAATATTTGGTTATAAAAATGCATCTAATGGAATGGCTTTTTTTTTTCTCTTCAAAAGGACTTGGTTTAGATTGGCTTGTTTGTTTTAACACTAAAAGTCTGTGAGGTACATGGAAGAAATGTTCCCTTTGAAGATGCAGAGGAGAAACAATCCAAGACAGATTTGGATATATTCCATGCCACCAGTTTTTACTACAACTCTGTTAATGTGGCAGCATGCTGATTAGTAACATTTAATTAAAAGTGCCACTGCAAATCTCTTCCAGCTAATGAACAAAGTGTTCAGTTCCTTTTTTGTTTGTTTATTTATTTGGCAAAAGAAACTAGTTTTCCTTGAATATACTTGATTTTTTTTAGGCTTATTTCTTTGCACAGAACACAAACACCACACAGACATTCTTCCAGCACATACAAGAAATGTGATTTTTAGCTAAATAAATGTAAACATTTCAACTCCAAGGTTCAAATATGTAGGAATACATATAACCCAAAGAAGATACTTCAATTCACTGAAATTCCCTATGTCACTGTCTAATTTTATTATTTGTTAATACACCTCTTGTTCTGGTTGCAAATGTTCACAAAGAATTGTCTGTGAAAAATGCTGAAGCTGTGACATGGAGTGATTTCTTTCAATTTTAAAATTATCTTCCATTAAACAGATTATTGAATGCCAACAAGATCAATTGTCTGCGAGTTGATGCATTTCAAGATCTGCACAACTTGAATCTTCTTTCTTTGTATGACAACAAGCTTCAGACCATTGCAAAAGGCACCTTCTCACCCCTCCGTGCCATTCAGACCTTGTACGTATGTTCTTGTCTATGGTTTTCTCAAGTATGACTTCATATTCTACACTGCAGTGAAAGCACTGGGCACTGCAGAGACCAAAGGGAAATAATGTGTGATGTTATTGTTTTTTTCCTTCATGAAAGGCATTTGGCTCAGAACCCATTTATCTGTGACTGCCATCTGAAGTGGCTGGCGGATTATCTTCACACAAACCCCATTGAGACCAGTGGTGCCCGTTGCACCAGCCCCCGCCGTCTGGCAAACAAAAGGATCGGCCAGATCAAAAGCAAGAAATTCCGCTGCTCAGGTAATTTTCTTAGTTCAGCTGCTATTTTTCCTTTATTGGCAAAAAGAAAATAGTGGTTATAGAAGTTCTAATGAAAGCAGCTGTCTCTCTACAGAATTATTAAACTTCACAGAATTGTTTTTTTTAGTTCGTTGACTGAATAGAGGGAAATCTGGGAAGTCACAGACTATTGGATCACGGAACATTACTGTAGTTAACATATTTGGCACTATTTCTGAGTAGCATTACATCTAAGAAAATACATGTAATATATAAAACTTCAGAATGAAATGCTAAAGTTATTCACTACAAGTACCACCATAAATCATTTTTTTAAATTTCCACAGCGCTCTGGAATATGTGAAAGATCTAAAAATTTCTAAGCTAAATATGGAAACGTAACATATTCCTTTTATACAGGGAGCTTGCTTCATACTGAAATTTACTGTTTTCTTTTTCTAATCTTATTCCATTTCCTACTTACATTTCTTTAAATCCTAACTTTTGTCATATGGTATCCAGCTGTTCCAGGTGCATTTCACATTCTACAGTTTATTCAGTCTCAAGTGCAACTACCAGATGAAAACTGTTTTGTTATCCGTGTTCCGGATACATTTATGACAATTCACACTTCGTTGTTTATCAGCTCTCATTGTGAATACACATTTTTTTCACTAAATTATCTGTAGTTAACTGCAGTCCATACTTAATCTAATAAAACTCATTCTTTGCTTGCTGACATTCAGGTGCATCTTCTATTTTTTTTTTTTTTCTCTTTATTTAGCTAAAGAACAGTATTTCATTCCAGGTAGGTTTGGCTCTGCAGTGAGATTGACTAACTGCAGATATTCTCTCCCTTTCACCCCGAAAGCAAAGTTTGTCATAGCTTTTAGGAAACTGATGCATGTGTATTAACATTAGTCATTACCTGTAGCTATTCGTAGTTTTCCTTTGTAGAATACTAGTAATTCTGTTTTCTGAATATAAGAGCTTAGCATGCAGCTCTGTTTACCTTTTTCTGTCTCACAGATTTGCACACAACCTACCAAAATTATACCTATACTTAAATTATTTAGAAGTTGCACCTGCTAGTTCATATTTTAACTGACACTTTTACTTAACTTGTACCTTGCTTTTCTGCTGCTACTGTTTTTAAAATGTAGCTCCTGAGCTGCTTTTAAACACAGGAAACCATGCTGCCATCTAAGAGCTAGCACAACTTTAAAGACTAAACATTCTACAAATGAACGTTTTCTTGCCTTGCTTTCATGCTCTATGCTGGCTGCATCTGCTGCTTGCTCACCCTCCTTTTGTTTAGGAAAACACAGTGGAATGCTTGGAAAAGAAAGCTGATATTCTTAATTAGAGGCATTCTGTGGTCACATGCATACAGTGAATCAGAAATGCTTTTCATTAAAGAAAATATGACTTTAGATTTGGCATGAAATAGCAATTTACACACTGCTGTAAGCTACAGTAAGTCTATGATATTTTTAGAAAAGATTTACCAATGTTGGCCCTAGCTCTTTGAAATATGGATCCTCCTTTCTTTTACCTTGCTTGTCAGTTTGTGCGCTGTTTTCTTAATAGAAAAGAATTATTCACTCACGTTAAAACAGATTATAAATAATAAAATAAACAAGGGAATAATGCATCTATTGATGAATTACTATACGTGATTTACAATCAGGATTTTTTGCTGTGGTTTAATATCTAGAAAAATATCTACAGTAATTGATTAGTACACCAGTGCACTTCTTCTTTCAAGTACTACAGTTATATCATCATTCTGCTGTCATCTTAGTAGTTGTCTTTTTAGTTGGTACGTTTAACAGCTCTTCTCTAAATGCTGTGTGATGTAAAACTTAGATTTGCAGCAGTCATGTGGAGTTCTTCATGCCCTTATACTAATACATTGTTTTGAATATGAAGAAAAGACAAAATGAAATACAAAAAAAAGCAGCAATTTGTCAGCACTGGCATCCACAAAAATGGATAAAGCAGCATAAAACAGGGGGATTCAGTTTCACAAACCTGTAGTTCAGATCAATTCCATAATGTGTAGAACAGCTGTATTCCTGCCACAGAGTGACTTCTACTCAACCTTGCCAGCACAACTTTTGCTTGTGAGTTAGAAGTGTTTTCTTGCTAGCAAATGTCTTCACAGCCTGGTTATAATATGACCACTCATGCAGTTTAGGCTTATTTACATACACTTTAAAAAATGCTATTCCTGGGGGATGGCAGGCTGGGGGAGAAGAGGAAAAGTAGTCAAATTTAAAATAATGGGCTATACACATGCTTCTTGAAATACAGCTTCTGTTGCTTTCTTGATCACATTATCAGGGAGATGCTACCTAAAAGTATTTTAGTTGTTGAAGGCATTGTCCCTGAATATTTAATTGTTTAAACTGCTAACAGTGATGTACTCTGGATGTAGGAGGAAAAAAACCAAACATATTTGTAGATTTGTTTATTGGGCATTTAAAAGTACTAAAAACACTTCTTTATACTCAAGTGGATACTATAAAATAATCTTAGCATTTCTTTAAACACCTAAATATTTTTAGTATTTGTTTTAAATACGTCATTTGGAGATGTTGCTCCACAGACACTATGATGTCCTAGTAAAATTTCATTATAGTAATTTGGAAGACTAAAGGTTTGCAAGTATTAAATCATTTATATGAAAAAATGGCATTTATATGCTGCCTCATAGAACTACTCTATAGTAGTTTCATCATATGGATTACAAAAACATTTAGAAGTGGTAGATAACATAGTATGTGATGACTGTTGGATTTTTTCCCTTCCACAGAGCAATCTGTTTCTCCTATATTTGTTTGGTTTATTAAGGGTTTAAGTGGCATAGCAAGTATATTTGACTCAATGATCCTTGTGGGTTTTTTCCAACTCAGAATATTCAGATATCCAATATATGTTCAGGTAGCAACCTTTAAAGAACACATTCAAAATAGTGAAGAATAATTCATGGGAGGCATGATCATCATCCTGTATGAAATCTGTAATAAACCCCAATCTTATCTTCATTTTCAAATGCCACTCAAAATGAATTATTCTTTTTTTCTGCTGAAGACAATGGCCCTAGCACCATCAAACGAAAGTGGAGTAGAGAACATGAGATCTTAGTTCATGTTTTTGTCTTAATTGGCATTACTCTGTCTTTCTTTCCTTCTTGGCTATCTTTACTTTTTCAGGAGTTCACCATTTTGGCTGTAAGTAAAGTTCAGTGTCTGAACTAAATCACAGTGTACCTCCCAGCCCTGATGCACCTTCTACTAGTCTCAGTCTTTTCACCTTTGTCCAAGAAGAACCCACAGGTCCTTTTGGCTTCTCTTTGTTTTGTCACCCACCCTCAGTTCCTTACTGGATGTTTTTTTCCTGATATGTTTAGGATGTTTTCTTTGACTGACTCTGGGAAATCGTGGAGGAAACTTTCAATGTGTTTCTTTTTTTTTTTCTTTTGTTTTCCTTTATATATTTATATATATATATTGTATTTTTATTTAATCTGTGACAGTGATACTGTTACTGTGGCACTGGACATTCAGTAATAAGAATGCCATGTCATGTATGCAAGTATTAAACTTCAAATGCTCCTGTAATTTATACCTACTCCTTCCTCTTTTCCCTTGCTCTTATCCTTGGCCTAATGGATGCAGTTTTGATAATGTAGCGAGATTTTCTGTTGTGCTTGATCTAACCATGTGGTTGTGAGGTATGAGTAAAACATGGTTCTGTCAAGCACCATGGAACGTCACGCAGCTTTCTACAGCATGGCAAGCTGCTGAGGCTTAAGTCAGGATCACACATTTTTTAAATTAAAGCTGAAAACAGGGCTTTCAACTTATTTGTTGAGATGATGTGGAGTATCGGGACTATTAAAAAAAAAATCACAGAGGTTAATGAAGTCCGGTCAACAATACAAATTTGTAACCCGAGAAAGAGAAAAGGTGGCATTCAGGATCCATTTATTCTTGATACAGAGAAAGAAAACAAATTCTAAAACAAACAGTGGCATTTGTGTGATTAGCTATAAACGAGGCTAGATTGGCTGACAACATAATCAGCAGAAAGTACAGCTGTGAAAAGCTCAAGTCAATGTTATCCTGCTATGTGAAGTTGGTCTCAGTTTCTTTTTCCAGCATATCTTAAGTCCCTATATTTAACCCTCTCTTGAAGCCCTTGTGTCTGTTCAGTATCACAAAGTTTATCATGCATTTCCCAAGTTACCCACCCGTTATCTGCATTGCAGACGTCTTTTCAACTCTCTCACAAGAAGCAAATCTTATACGTTATTGACTTAGTATCTGTGTTTTGACTTGAATCTTCTACAGGCACTGAAGATTACAGATCCAAATTAAGTGGAGACTGCTTTGCAGATTTGGCTTGCCCTGAGAAATGTCGCTGTGAAGGGACCACAGTGGACTGCTCCAATCAGAAACTCAACAAAATTCCTGATCACATTCCCCAGTACACAGCAGAGTTGTAAGTTGAACCCATTACTTGTGGAGAAAAACCCTAAAATTATTAAATATAAAACCACAGCTTTCTTTTTTTGAACAGCAAAAATTGAAAGTAACTTCTGTAGCGCACTTCAAAAGACTAAATATTCATAAAAATTATTTATGCATTATTTCAATACCATGTAGCCTTAAAAACCCATGATAAAGAAATAAATTACCTGTTCTATGTTTCTAGTTCTTCAGGACCTGAGCAATCCACTTGGAATTTTTGAAAGGTAGTGGGGTTTATTTCACTTTTAACTTTTAACTGCAGGAGAAATTAGGGCATCCAGTAACCAGAGAGATCTGTCTTTAAAACTGCTGATGTTTAAACAGACAGAGACAATTCTTTTTATGCAAAGCATACATTACATTTGTTGAGCAGGAGACCAGAGGAAGATAAAGCACACAAACAGTACAGAGTTAAGAGGATGAAATAATATATATAATGAATAGAGATGGGGAGAGAAGAACTCAGAGATTACTTGCTTAATAAGTGCCACATGGGAATGATTTGTAGGCATTACAACTGAAGTAATCTTCAAGGAGGGAGTGAAAGATAAAATTAAGACAGCTTTACAAGGTTCCTCCATGTGCAAAAGTATAAAAGTATAAAAGGGAATGAAGAGATGGTTGAAGGATTGACAAAAAGGTAGATGAAAGTGGCTGTCATTGCAGAGCAAAGGTGGAAGGAAATAGTTGGTTTTCCTAGGAGATTCAATTTAAAGAACAAGGCAAAATGTTGAGGAACAAAAAAAAAAAAGGGACTTGGATTTGACATAGTAAAGCAGTACAGAGATGTGGAGACAAGATCATTGCGATCAAGTTGTTACCCACCAGGTTGAGATGAGCAACAGGATGGCACACTTCTTAAAAGAGCAGTCCACAGCTGGCGTCAAAGCAACACTATGGCAATCAGATATGAGATAATGAGACTATTCTTAAGTATTTGAGTATCTGGACAGGAAAAGGGATTTAAAACTGAAATATTTTTAAAACACAGATGGAGACTTTTTTCTGTCTCTAAGCTATGAAAAGGAGCTGAGCAGTAATTTTCTGTGCTGGTTTTGGCTGAGGTAGAGTTAATTTCCTTCACAGTGGATAGTATGGGCTTATGATTTGTAATTATGCTGAACACAGGGCTGATAATATGGCGATGGTTTCGTTATTGCTGGGCAGGGCTTACACAGAGCCAAAGTCTTTTCTGCCTTTTGTACTGCTGTGCTGGCAAAGTGAGGGTGCATGGGATGTTGGGAGGAACCAGGACAGGTGACCCAAATTGATATTAACTGATATTATTATAATAAACCAAAGGATATTCCAGACCACGTGACATCATGTTCAGTATATAAAGGGGAGAAGGGTGGGCATTTGGAGTAATGGCATTTGTCTTCTCAAGACACTGTTACAATTGATGGGCCCCTGCTCTCCTGGACATGGCTGAACACCTGCCTGCCCGTGGAGAGCAGTAGATTAATTTCTTGGTTTTCTTTGCTTGTGTGCATGACTTTTTATTTCCCTATTAAACTGTCTTTATCTCTACCCATGAGTTTCCCAGCCTTTTACCATTCCAGTTCTCTCCCAGATTCCGATGCTGGAGGAGAGAGCAAGTGCTGTGTTGAATGTGGTGTCTTGCTGGGTTTAAACCACAACATGTTCTTATTACAAATCTGAAAATTACAATCGAGAAAAAAAATTGACACAGTCTTGTGTGAGGGGAGGTAGATTTAAGTGGAAAAATACATTTTATGTTATCTGGTATTTTGAGATAAAATTGTTTCATTTAAGAATAAAAGCTGATGGAATATGTAACAGGTTAAAGTGTAGGAGGACATCATAAAGTAGTGGTTGTAGAAAAGAAGTTACTGAACCAAGCGAAGAGGAATGGAGTTGTTGAAATGGTTAAGCATGCATTGCTTTGATATTTAGGAGTAATCATGTTTAATTGTCTCTTCTCTGAAGAAATAATAATCTCAATTTAGCATTTTAATTGTTTTTTTAAGAATAATTTATTCACATGTGAAGAATATACTGTCAGGTGTTTTCTTTCTATAATTATGATTCCTACCTGTTAAATTCAGAAGGAACAATCAAATAATCAAGCCTCATCTACTCTATATCTTAAACACTCAAATTTCAGTCAACAATTTGGTTAAAGCACTTCTTTCAGAAAATATCCAGTCTTATCTGAAGGTGTTAGTGAATTAGAAAATCCACCATTCCCCCAAGATTGTTACAGAAGTTATTTTCTTTCACTTCTGTTAATTTTTTTTTAATGGGATCTTTTAGTTTGAGATGGACTCTACCTCCCTTCAGTTTCCATCATTGCTTCCTTTATATTTTTTTTTCCATTAAAGAGCCCTTTTCCAGGGTTCCAGCACTCTATCCAAGTAAGATGCTGTTTAACTGTAACAAAGTCATTATTCAACCTTCTACTCGATAGGCTATACAGATTGTTCTTCAAGTCATTTGATGTAATAAAAATTTCAACAGTACTGCAAATATTCAAGAGAGGATAGAGAAATTACTTCTTCATTTTTTTTTACTTCTACTAAAAATACATTTGCTCTAGCCAAATACATTCTTTTGGTATTTGCCTCACTGATACAAAAGTTACAGCTCTTCTCTTGTTCTGTCCTGTTATTCCTCGTCTTTGATGCACTGTCTTTGTTATTCGTTTTAGGACTTCCCAGTCTAGTTCTAGGACCATTCTTTGATTTCCTGTTTGCAATATTTACTGGCATGTATGAGAATAGCAGCTAGTTAGCCTTCCTTTTTTTTTTTTTTTTTCCCAAAAGATGTGATATAAAAACACTTGTTAGAGTCAAATTACATTGATGCTTCTTTAGGTGATGAGGAGAGCTAGACTGATTTCTGCAGGGTGATGTTTAGAGTTGAATCTGAGCTTGGAAATGAAGATCAAAAGTAAGGAAAAAAGTTGTCCAAAGGAGGGCAACAAAGATTGTGAAGGGCCTTGAGGGGAAGCTGTATGAGGAGCAGCTGAGGTCCCTTGGTCTGTTCAGCCTGGAGGAGACTGAGGGGAAACCTCACTGGTGTCACAACTTCCTCGTGAGGGGAAGAGGAGGGGCAGACACTGATCTCTTCCCTGTGGTGACCAGTGGCAGAGCCAGGAACTGGACTGAGTAATCATTGTGGGTCTCTTCCAACTCGGCAAATCTTGTGATTCTCTAAAAAAACTGTCTATTGTGTAAATTGCAAAAGTTGAAAAAAAATCTTGCCTCCTCCAAGCAGATGGTTTATTTTAAAAAAATCTGAAAATATTAATATCATTCAACACAGATACTTCATTGTAAAAGTTAAAAAAATGATAATTAAACCAACTAACTGCTGTTCTTACTTCCCATTTTGTCACTTGCTCAGTCTTCCAGAGAAACATTGAATGATCTTTCTAATCTGACAGTAAAGTATCTGATATAAAGCACAAGCCTGTAATTGCACCCCAGAAATAAAATATTTTTTAGGTATCTTTTTAATACATAGGAAAATGCAGAAAGCATTTCAGAAATCACTCAAAATGAAGTCCCCAGAGGAAAGGCTAAATAAAAAGTAATTTTCAGTCTTACATGTTGAATTTTTATAATGATTTTACAATAGATTATCATCTAACAAGGTAGTTTTAGAAAGCATGTATATTACTGCAGTATATAGGCTTCCAGGAAGGTTCTGCTATTGTTCAAAAATATGCAATATCTTAGCCGTTGTGTTACTAAAACAGGAAAAAGCATCAAATAATCCAGACAAACAGAATGTGTAGACATCATGATCAAATGCTTCTGTTTACATTTTATTTTGAGAATGCTACTTCAGTACTTTATTTGAATAAACCAGATAAAAGAATTTGAAGGTCATTTTCTTGATCTAGTAATTGATGGGTAATAACTATAGTTTCTGTCTTTACCAGTAAAGAGCACTGGGCTCAAAAAATAATATTAAGGTCCAGAATGGAGAACCTATCACATCTGTAAAAATTCCAGTAATCTATAATAATTTTGATTCCATTGTGTGTGGACTAATTTAAATTTAAAAAATACAATTTAAATAAGATAAAATTAAAATTCCAAATATGAAATTAGAACTGTTTAGCACTGGAAATACAAGATTGAGGCATAAACAACAAGTAGGTCAAGATAAAAGGATGTGGTTATCGTAAATATTGTAGATGAAGGGGTGCTATTGGGCACCAATGCAAATTTCATTTCTGGACATACCTATAGGAATATAGAATGTAAATTATAGGAAATAGTTATTGTACTGTGCATAACAATAGTAAAGTATCAGCTGGAATAGTGTGTTAAAGAACTTCATTTTTCAAGATGGATATAATAGCTCAGAAAAAATTTCAAGAACAAGAATCATGAAAAAGAAGACTAAAAGGGTTGAAGGCGTTTATATGAAAGAAACTTGAGGGAGAGACAAATTAAATTACTTTTGATAGGTAAAAGATGGTTGCAAAGAATAAATGATCAAATTATTTGTGTTTTTCAGTGAGGTTAGAAATGTTTGCAAGTCAGTATTATTAAAATCAGTTAATGTTTTCATTATCAAGTCATTCTAGATGGTATAGCACTTGAAAAGTATTTGAAGAGATCAGCATTTATAGGATGGTCAGTGGATCTGTTATTAATATATAGGGTAAAGAAAAGTCTGTTTAGAGTGAAGAAGTAACTTTGTTAATTGACAATGTGCAAGAATATTTTATATGGTCCCACTAAAAATCACATTAAGTCATTCAACTGATTTTTTAGAGGTGATAACATCTTCTGAAACTCACGTTCCTTATAGATTAGTGTGATATGCAAATATTTTTCCAAATATATCCAAAAACCTTCTATCTTCTTTCAGTTTGGTTCCACATTGAAACTGTTGTACCTTCAGATTTACAATACCTTCAGATTTACAACCTTAATTTCCCTTCTGGCTGTCAATGAGAATGAACGGGAGGGATGAACAAGCAGCTTTCTTTAATTTTCTAGGGTTTTTTTTTTAAGCTTGTCTTGCAATAAGGCAATTCAGAAAAGAGTTCTGGGTTTAGAATTGTGCTGAATTTCATTCACAATCATCTTGTCAGTCATATCTTCTCCTTCCTATTTAAGATTTCTAAAGAAATGCTGGACAGGCTCCTTTCCTTAATAATATAGCTCCATTAGAGCATATGAGGGATCTAAGAATCATAATTTCCATTTTCTTTCCAAGAGAGCAAATACTGCACTGGGTCAGTGCAGGTATTTTTTGAAATATAGATGGTCCCCTAGCTGCTGTTAAAGGTATACTGTACTGTTAGCCTTGATACCTGTGCAGGAAAGAGAAGTGCCCAGCTAGTAGTTGTTGCATACCTTCTTACAGTGTTTCAAGTCATCATTTAATGCTGCCTTAAGCAATATATGTGTGCCAGCTGTAGTGATATGAAGATAAATAATGGTGAGGGAAGTGTTTTTAAATTAATGGGAAGACCTGTGCAGTGGGTTTCATTCCCTATTCAAAAGAGGAGTAATTATTTCATTCTTGTAAATAGTGTTCTGTGAGTACCTCCAGATGTCTGGCAGATTCCACCTGTTATCCTTTAAAGAACAGAAGACTAATCTTCAGTGGTTTATATGTCCTTCTTAAAGACTTCTTTATAGGTTGCCATGGAATCCTCCCTTAGTTACATTTTTGTTTGAAAAATTAAAAACATCATCTTATATTCCTTTTCAGTTTTAACTGTATAAAATTTTGTGATCAGGTTTTGAAAATGTCTTATGTATGCATAAGTTTAACTAATGAGAATGTTCATTCACAGGAATGAGAATGTTCATTCCCAGGAATTATCAGATTTAGAAATGTCACTATATAAGGAATTGTTCTTCAGCTACCAGTGAAATATCAGATGTTCAGGGAAACCAGAATGAAAAGTTCATTTAATGTGGAACATTCTGTATCGATCCCTGAACAATTTTTTTCTGAAATTGATGTAATTTCTTTTAGGCGACTAAATAACAACGAATTTTCAGTCCTGGAAGCTACTGGAATCTTTAAGAAA
Organism: Acrocephalus scirpaceus scirpaceus; assembly: GCA_910950805.1. NCBI lineage: Eukaryota > Metazoa > Chordata > Aves > Passeriformes > Sylviidae > Acrocephalus > Acrocephalus scirpaceus. The sequence goes on along the minus strand of OU383778.1, from coordinate 28,949,144 downwards.
CTTCCTCAGCTGCGTAAAATGTAAGTGCAACTTCAATGACCTTGTCTATTCAGATAGTGTATTAGCTCCTTGCTGTGTCTCTCCACCTTTTTAGTTCTAATCTACAAAAGATTCAGTTTATTCCAATCAAAAATCAAGAATGGGTTTAAATTAATCCCTGAGGTAGGTCAGAGTTGGCAGCTCTCCTGTATGGAGCTTGGCACTGCCAGCAGCCACTTCTCATGGTGTATAGCTCCAGCACCCTCACGGCAACATCCAGCCAGCTGGTCTGTTATGCAGCCACAGCAGGGAGCTCACAGAATAAGCTGCTTAGAAAAGATTCCAGTAATCTTTTGTAACTTCCTGTATTACTCTCTAACCAGACAATTTTGCCTCTTTCAGCACATTAAGGACATGCCGTTGATTCTGGGCTTCATTAAATGGTCATTAGGTGAGGGGAATATCAAATTTAAATGACTGAGAAAAGTGGTTTGATAGGCCATCCATGTACGTCCATGTTAATAGTTAATGTTCTAAGAGTAGTTTATAATCTTACCAATTGCAATTGTTGCTAAAAATAAGACTATGAAAAGCTTTTCTTTAGCTTATGTAAAAGACATATTTGAGGGTAGATGATTTAGTTAGACTTTGTGACTCTGTGCTCAATCATTTCAGGATTAAATCCAAACATAAATAGTAAGTAAAGGAAAATGCAAGTAAAAATAGATTAATAGTCACCAAGTGACTACCTTTTGTAAGAGATCAGTATTAGTAATCAAAATCTTAAGGGAGTAATAGTATTGCTTCAACTATTGCTAGCCATAACCAGATGCTTGCTGATGTGATCACAATTAGTTAAATATTTATTACTGATTTTTTAGATTAAAATATTTTTAAAACCCCAGAAATGTAAAATGAACTTGCCTTTGACCTCTCCACTTGAGTACACCTTACCACTTCAAATTGAGCTGCAATACTTAAAAAAAGAGTGTAGGATGTTGGGCACACCAGTTCTGGTGCTATACAGTAGATACCCTGTTTTATTCAATCTTCAAGAATCTCAGATTAGCACTTTTTACAGCTACAGTGTACTTTGGAAATATCAAGTATCAACATGAAGCATCAGTGGACAAGGGAAGGGCAATAGCTTACATTTATCAGGACTTCTGTAAAGCCTTTGACATGGGCTCTCCCAAAATCCTTCTCTCTAGGGGGAGGGATGATTTGATGCATGGACTTAGATGGAAAAGGAATTGCTTGGATGGCAACATCCAGAGGGTAATGGTCAGTGAGTGGCTCAGAGTCCCAAAGGCATCAGTGACAATGGAGTTCCGTAAGGACTTGTATTTAATTTCCTCGTCAATATATAGTGAAAGTTGTCCTTGCCTACAGCAGAGGGATTGGAACTAGATAATATTTAATGTCTTTTCCAACCCAAGACATTCAATGATTGCAGCATTCTATGAAACAAGTAAAATGCTTGATGTGGCATACACGCAGATGCATATACACATATATACATATATCAGATCTTCATATTTAGCAACATTTCTTTTAAGTTGAGGAGGTGCTCAAGACAAAAGGAAAAAAAAAAGATGGATCTTTATAAGTCTTGGAGAAGCTTTCTGTTAGAATCTCCAAAGGCTTTAAAATCTGTTAAATTGAAAAGGAAAAAAAAAGGAAAAAAATCTAAATGAAGAGTTAACTATTTTAATAATGCTACACCATAACTTCCTAATAAAGTTATCAGTTGTTACACCATTCTTCCACTGAGAGAATAATACAGTGACTGCTTAAACGTCACTGGAAAGAAGTACTAATGTTGCAGAGACACCAATATGGGTGAATTCTGTATTTCTGTGAAGCTACTATTTCTTCTGGAGGTTCAAAACAGGTGCAAAGTTCTTTCTGCACAGATGACATTGAAAAATTGAGGCCTAAATGTTTCATTGATTTGATGCTTCATTAGTAATAAAGCATGTGTATGCACTGCAACATTGATTAGCAATGCAACATTAATCTTTAAAATATCTATGTGAAGTAGTATCTGTGTTACAGTAAGAACAAAAAAGATTTTAGGAAACTGAGGGCTTGACATGAACAAGCCATCTGAGATTAGAAATAATGAGTTTCTTACTTCCAGTCTTCCACAGCACCTTGCAGACTGAACAGCTCCACTGTGAAACTAAATGAAAGCAGTGATTGTGGATGTTGTCTACTTAGACTTTAGTTAAGCTTTTCACATCATTTCCCACAGCATTCTCCTGGATAAACTGGATGTTCATGGTTTGGACAGACGTAATACCTCACTGGATAAAAGAACGGCTGGATGGTTGGGTCCAGAGGGTGGTATATGAAGTTAAATCCAGTTGGCAGACAGTCACAAGTGGTGTTTCTTAGGGCTCAGTATCAGCATTAATATGTGTATCGATCATCTGGATGAGAGGATTAAATTCACTCTCTTCAAGTTGGCAAATGACACCATGTTGGCTGGGAGTGTTGATGTGCTGGAGGGTAGGAAGGCTCTGCAGAGGGATCTGGACAGGCTGGGATCTGGATGGGCCAAGGCCAACGGTATGAGATTCAGCAAGTCCAGGTGCCAGGTCCTGCACTATCACAACATCCCCCATGCAGCACTCAGACTTGGGGAAGAGTGGCTGGAAAGCTGCCCTGTGGAAAAGGACCTGAGGGTGCTGTCTGACAGTGACTGAATGTGAGCCAGTGTGTGCCCAGGTGGCCAAGAAGACAAACGGCACCTGGCCTGTACCAGAAATAGTGTGGCCAGCAGGACCAGGGCAGGGATTGTCTCTCAGTGCTTGTCACTGGTGAAGCCACATTTTGAGTAGCTTGTTCAGTTTTGGATTCATCTCTACCAAAAAGACATTGAGGTGCTGGAAAGAGTCCAGAGAAGGGTAACAAAGCTGCTGGAGAGTACGGAGCCCCAGGTGTGATGAGGAGCAGCTAAGGAAATGGGTTGTTTAGACAGGAGCAATGGAAGTTTAGTGGGGACCTTATTGCTCTTTACACCTATCTGAAAGGAGTTTGTAGTGAGGTGGGGGTTGTCCTTTTTTCCCAGGTGACAAGTGACAAGATGAGAGGAAATCAAATTGCATCAGAGGAGGTTTAGTTGGGTTTCTCCGTGGAAAGGGCTGTCAAGCAGTCGAACAAGCCACCCAGGGAAGTGGTGTTGTTGCCATCCCTAGAGAAATTTAAAAGACTTAGGGATACATTTTTATAATGGACTTTGCAGGACTGGATTAGATGCGTGGACTTGATGATATTAAAGCTTCTATCCAACCTAACTAATGATATGATTGTATCTTCATCACAGGCAAGGTGTAGGTTGTGTTTCAGCCAGGCAAGAGAGAGTAGTCAGCACTGAAGACTAAGCCACAACTTCCTGGGTTTTTTTCTAACAAATATTATCTTTCATGTTTTGAATGATTTAAACACCATTATAGAAATTGCATCATACAATGTTTGATTTTCTTCCCAACACCATTAATTCCATCAAATACTCTTCAGCTTCAGCTTTGCTTCCATTCACTTTGTCTTAGAGAGTTTTAAGACCTTTTTAAAAAAATCACTAGTGTATTATAACACTGTTTAATGTGTAGCTATGTACTTCTGTAGTATGTGTAAGTAATGATATGGAACAAACAAAACAAAAGGACACTATTATGAGAAATATTGAAGAAATTGTGTGCTCTTGCATATGTTTGCTTTTGTGTATATATAGTACAGATACTACCCATTTGGGATATAATTTCCATCTTTCAACTAAAATCATAAAAACTACATATTTTGGCAATATTTTAGGTCATTTTCCCCACATTTTGTTCCACTTTGCAGGCAAATTGAACTATCTTGTTTATAAACCTTCCTCTCTAACTAATATTATAAATTATTAACATTTCATGTACTGTTTATATTCACACATTTCCTTTACATATGTTGCTGTTTATACTGTTTTCTTATATTTGTCTATCAAGATAAAATAAATCAGAGATGTTAGTTGTGCTGTATTCATACAGTATAATTTGTTATTAATTCATCTAAAAATTCTACAAAGGATGGAGACCTGAGGAAATATAGTTACTGATAAGATTCAAAATTAGGAAAATATGTCTTGTGTGGCACCAGCATAGATGGGGTAACTGCCATTATTTAAAAACTTTCTTCCAAAGATCATTTAAAAAAATCTTTGCTTCTTTAATTAGAAGGGCATTGTTGTTGTTTTTTTTTTAATAGTTTGAAGTTGAATGATGTATTATATTTTGCGTTTTTACAGGACAACTTGACTATTGCATCAAGATTGCATTTGATCATTCTGGAGGTCTTTTTCAAGCTTAATGGCAAACTAAGATTCTAAGTCTTTCTTGGAATTTTTTCAGTCTGCAGCATTTAACAGTTAATTTAGGACATTTATAAAAGAAAACCCCCTCAGTAATTATCTGTTTCTGTCAATATGTAATAGAAACCTGAGCAATAACAAGATTACAGATATAGAAGAAGGAGCATTTGATGGAGCATCTGGTGTGAATGAACTGTTGCTCACAAGCAACCGCTTGGAAAGTGTTCAACACAAAATGTTCAAAGGACTAGAAAGTCTCAAAACACTGTAAGTATATTTATTTGGGTGTTTTTGCTCTTCTTTTCTCGTAGGTATTTTTGAGAATTATATTGTATCTGTCCTAAAAAAGTTATTTTGGAGAATTAGCTATGGATTATTCAAGCATATTTTACGTTTTATTCCTATTTTACTAGAAGCTATACGTTATAATAATTTATTAGCTATTAATTATGGGTATAACGAGTCTTCTAAAGCAGTGAAGCAGTTGAGAATGGGTAAACATCCCACTTCAGAAATGGAAATGGGAATAATCATCAAAGTAACAGAACTTTGCATGGGAATTACACATTTTATGTAATGGAGTCTGATTCATTTCAGCTCAACCTTTACTGGGAATTTTGCTGGAGGAAGAAATGGTTCTGGTGTGTATTGAAATGTGGGAAATGATTCTCTCTTAAGTAATTTTTTGTCATTTCAACAGTGAAGGCAAGATTAAAAGCACTGTAGCTTGAACTCATTTCATTTTTCCCATGAAAGAGCTTAGTTCTTTCCACTCAAAAAAAAATGTTTATACAATCTATAGCATCTTGTCCTTCTTCAGAGAGCCTGTCCTTCTGATCTGCAGACCAGAGCCAAGTTAGTTAGTTAGTTGGTCCTTGGCATTTCAGCTAGACATTAGGTATTTTAAATAAATCATGTCTACAATTTCTAACCTTGCAGTTAAAGCTGCTAAAATTGTTTAAAGCAGCTAGTCCAGGACAAGAAGAGCATGGAGGAAAAGTACCTTCTTTGGTGGACAGAGAGAGGAACAACAGACTTCAAAGCTCTTAAGTTTTATAGAAATTTGAGAGGTTTTAGAATAGCTTAGGATTCTGAAATTTGTACTGTCTTAGAGTCATGCTGAGGAGGAATGCTGATTTTGCTTGAAGTAAATGCTTTTGAACGCAGTAGAAGTGGTTTCTAGAATTTGTCCTAAGAAAAATGAAGTGAAAGGGACCTCAAGGAGAGGTAAGCTGGTACAAGCCTCTGCTCTTATAAATAGCAGTTCTGGAGTCATCAGCCTTGGAAACATGATGAGAGGGCTGCTGTGTTTCCCTGGTTTGGGGAATTTCAGTTTCATTTCTCATCAGTTAAAAATGCATAATTACTGCTTCTGGTAGTGAAAGAAAAAAAAAAACCCCAAAACACAAATACTTAGGGGAATCTGGAGCAGGTTGTCCGAAGAGGTTATGGAGTCTCATCTGGAGCTACTCAGAAGCCACCTGGACACAACCCTGAGTAACTCTCTGGGGAAAGTTCTAGAGAACCCTGCTTGAGCAGGTTTGGACCAAAAGACCTCCAGTGGCTATTTCCAACCTTACCCATTCTGTGATTCTGTGAAACACCCCTTGTCTCTGTGAAACCTACCCACTTACCCACCTTTGTCTTCCAGCCTGCTCCACACACACTGCACTCAGTCTCTTCAGTGAGGTGACAGGCAGCACAGGGGGCACTGCACTGGTGGTCCCTCACTGGTAGCAGCCCCTTTGTAGTCACACGTTTCGGCCCTCACTCAACAGCCACTTCAGCCCGGGTCCCTGCCTAGGCTAAGCTGAAAAATGCCGATCCTTCCTTCTCAGGATGCTGAGGAGCAACAGGGTGAGCTGTGTGGGAAATGACAGCTTCACAGGGCTGAGCTCTGTCCGCCTGCTCTCGCTGTATGACAACCAGATCACCACCGTGGCACCCGGCTCCTTCGACACGCTGCATTCGCTCTCTACGCTGTAAGCCACGTTCATCTTTTATAATGAACGTACCATATTTAAATCTCTGACCTTTGGGGGGCATTCCCCTTAATACTTTGATGTGTAATTTCACAGCACTTAGTAAACTTCAGGGATAAAAGGATTTTGTAGAGGCAGTTTTGAGAAATTTTGTTTTCTGGACCATCTTAGGCAAATGAAGAGTATGTTTTCATGATGCCCTTTGATACAGCATAAGACAGGTTTGCAGAAGTGTTGGAGAAGGCAGGAAAAACATCCTGCTCACTCCCCTCATGGAAGCCCACTGATCTAAACCAGGGTAGAAAGCCACAGTTTGGGTAGGCAGCACACAATCACAGCTGGTTAGATTACCATGTTGTCTGTCCTTGTGCCCTGTGCCACCCAATTACTAGTCTAAATTTCCTTGGCCTGATAAGAATCTTAATTCATATATGTTTTATAAGGAAGCTTCAGTCTCATTTTATATAAAAAGAAATATCCTTTTTATAATTTAAATGTGATGTAATTTAAGGGATGTGAAAAGAGTAAGAAAAGCTACCACTCAATTTCATGAAGAGGTGTTGGTTTCAGATAGCATCATTCAGGAAAATACTTAATCCCCCTTTTACATGAAAAGTGACACTTCACACCCAGTTACTAATTTTGCATATTAAGGATGACATGTTTATAAATAATGGAATTGTCGATATGTTTGTGCTGCAATAAGGAGATGCCAAAAGTACTGAGGCTTTTAGAAAAAAATTCATTTTTGTAACTGGCATGTAATCAGCTTAGCTGTCACTTCAGATAGGAAACTTATTCTCTGGAGCAAATAAAAGATGGAAATCTTGAGGTGATAAATTAATGGAATACCTGTTGTCAGGTTAAAGCTAATAATGTAAAGTAATCAGCATCTATCTCTATATGAAATTATTGTGTTATTGGTACAGAGTGGCTTGACATAAAGTCAGGTCTTTGACAGTTTTAAATTATTTCTAAGCAAGTAGTATCAAGATTCACCACACAGAGCCTAAATTGCACCTTTCACCTGTGGTTTACACACAGTATTGTTTGAAGAACAATGTTTAAGGTATCCTTTTTTGAAAATAGAATCCTTAGAATGAAAGGATGGTGTCATTTGGGATAAACTTTCCTGTGGTTCTCAGAAACCTCTTGGCCAATCCCTTCAATTGCAACTGCCATCTCGCATGGCTTGGAGACTGGCTCAGGAAGAAACGCATTGTGACGGGGAACCCTCGCTGCCAAAAACCTTACTTCCTCAAAGAGATTCCTATCCAGGATGTGGCAATTCAGGATTTTACATGTGATGATGGTAAGTAAATTAATATTGAAACCTTTTATAATTTCAGCTTTCATATAGATAGCTGCATGGCTCCCATAGATCCCAAAGTATTGCACTTTAAAGGCCTTCATGCTCAGTTTCTATTTCAGTTTAAAAACTTTCCACCCATTTTTGGATGATCAGCAAGCACAGGATGTTGTATACATGCCTTCAAAAGTTTTTCTTGTCTATCTTCAGTACCATAATTAATAATTTAGAAACAGTATAAAAAAATTGATCAAATGTTATAGTACAGATGAGAATATTTTCAAACACCGATGCTTGAATCAAGCACTCTTTCAGGGTACTTGATCAAATAACATGACATGTTATAGCTTGCGGCTTCATTAACTCTTAATTAAAAGAAATGCTGCTATCTTGCATCTCTCATACATACTTCCATTTACTGCATTATTGGTTTGTCAATTTTCAAGGCTGTATCTTGTTTTTAAAGAGACTGTTTTTAATACTTTTTTAATTTTCTTGTCTTTCATTTCAGGATTTATTTTTTCTTTAATGATTTTTTTTTCCATGTAGTAGCATTCTTACCTAGTGAAATAGCATTGCACTACATAAAGCATCACCTGAAATGGAAATTCTTTGAGTGATGGTTTGCATAGATGATGTAATTTTTTCCCTACCTTGAGATACTATAATGCAGAATATCACGTTGTCTTGAAGAAAATCTAGGTGGGCTATTATTGCTAGTACTGAAGAGACATTTATTAGCAATCTTAGCATTTGTTTGTTTTTATTAACCAGGAAATGATGACAATAGCTGCTCTCCCCTGGCCCGCTGCCCTGCGGAATGTACTTGTCTGGACACAGTTGTTCGCTGCAGCAACAAGGGTCTAAAAGCTTTGCCTAAAGGCATCCCAAAAGATGTGACTGAACTGTAAGTGGCATGCTTTTTATTCCTTTTATGAAAATTAATGTCAGATTCTTATTGTCAGGGTCAAGAATGAGGGGAAAAGAAAATGAAGAATTGAATTTAGTAGATGAGTTGAAATTTGTTAATCCACTGTTTTATAAAGACTTTCACATTATCTTGAGAAACTGGTGGTTAGGTTTGAATAAGCAATGCTTTGTAAGTCCCAAACCACTCTTAAAAACTATCCGTTACTGAATAGCTTTAAAAGTATATGTATATAAAATTGTAATCACTCCCAGATTTTATATCCTCAGCACTGAACCATTGTATAACTTTGTGGATATCATGTTACAATGGGTTAAATTAAGGGCAAGAGTTAATCTGATTAATCTCTGGTCACTGATTGGAAAGGAATGAAGTTCAATTACACGAGAAAGCAAAAAGAAAACAATAATATGAGTGTGTTTTCATAATGAACATGTTTTTATACCTCTAAATCAATACCTTTTACCTCTAAATCAAAGAGCTTAATCCTCTAAATCATTGACCTTCGTCTGTGTCAAGGAGTTAAAAACACCTGGGCAATGGCTTTATGGTACTAAGGGAGTGAACTAGGAAAGCTGCTCTCTGGGATTTGTTGCATGTTAATAAGAGGGTCTTGTAAGTAAAGTGGCATCTGGTGTCTGTCTTGGCCACAGTGGTCATAAAGCAGTGGAGTTTAAAATCTCTGTTGACAGGAGGAAAAATGCCAGCAAAACTTCAACTCTGGATATGAGGAGAGCAGACTTCAGGCTGCTCAGGGAAACTAGTAAGATATCCATGGGAAATACTTTGGAAGATACTGAGGTGAATCAGTGCTGGTCACTTTTTAAGCACCACCTGTTAAGAGCTAAAGAGCTAGCAAATCAAAAAAGTCAGAAGCCAAGCAGGTGAGACAGAAGGCTGGCTCACCTAAGGGAAGGTGATCAGAAGGGATCACAGAAGGGATCTTCTGGAGCTAAGGCAAAAATGAAAAGTGTACATCCAGTGGAAACAAGGTTGGGTGACATGGGAGGAATATAGAGGTGCTGCTCATCACTGTTGAAAGAAAATTGTCCCAATTAGAGCTGAAGCTGGCTGGTACTGCTGGGGATGATAGAAAGAGCTTTTTAAAATATCTAATAGCCCATAAATAACACTGGTCCATTTTTTGATGAATATGGTCACCTCACAAACAGGAACATAGACAAAGCAGAGATGTTTAATGCTTTCTTCACTTCAGTCTTCAATACCAGCAATTGGCTCTGAGGGTCGCAAAGCCCTGAGCTGGAGGACCATGACTCTGAGAATTATCAACTCTCAGCCAACACCAAACTTGCATGGGATTTGCTGCTCCTGCTGGCTTTCTCTAAGTCCATGGGGCCTGATGAAATTCATCCAAAAATACTCAAAGAGATGACTGATGCCATTCCAAGGCCTCTCTCAATGATTTATGTCAGTTCTTGGTAATCTGGAGAGGTCCCAGTCAACTGGAAGCTGGCAAATGCCCCAATTTTGGAGAAGGGCAAGAGGATTGACCTTGGTAACTACGAACCAGTCACTTTCCCTTCAGTGTGAAGTAAAATTATGGCAAAAAACGGTTCTTTTTCAAAGGGTAGTCAGACACTGGAGCAGGCTCCCCAGGGAAGTGGTCACAGCACCAAGCCTACCGGAGTCCAAGAAGTGTTTGGACAATGCTCTCAGGTGCATGATGTAACTCTAGGGGCTGTCCTGAGCAGGGCCAGGAGCTGGACTGTGTCCTGGAGTGCACTGGGAAGAGTGTAACCAGCAGGTCAGAGAAGTGGTCCTCCTTCACTGTTCAACCCTCGTGAAACCACTTGCAGAGTATTGTGTTCAGTTCTGGTCTCCCCAGTTCAAGAAAGACAAGGAGTTACTGGAGAGGGTCCAGTAGAGGCAAAAAAGGTGATTAGAGGCTGAGAATCTCTCCCATGAGGAGGGACTGTGGGACCTGGGCCTGGTTAATCTGGAGAAGACTGAGAGAGGATCCCATCAATACATACAAATACCTAAAGGCTGGTGTGAACAGGATGGTGCCAGACTCTTTTCCATGGTGCCCAGCAACAGGACAAGGACTAATGGCCGTAAACTAAGCCACAAGAAGCTGCACTTCAACATGAGGAAGAACTTCTTTATATTGAAGGTGTCAGAGCACTGGAAAAGGCTGCCCAGAGAGGTTGTGGAGTCTTCTTCTCTGCAGACATTCAAAACCCACCTGGATGTGTTCCTATGTGACCTTGGCAGGGGGTTGGACTGGATGATCTCCAGAGGTCCCTTGCAATCCTAAAGATTCTGTGATCCCTCCAACTCAGGATATTCTATGACGCAGAGATTATGATAGTTTTTTGATATTGGTAAAGCACTGATTTTAATAGAATGTCTTCCTTTTCACATAGGCAGTTTTATAAAATCTGGGCTATTTTATCAATCTATTGAAACATTGTTTCTATGACAAAAATTGTTAAGATTTCATTTTATGAAAGCTATGATTTGAATATGCAAGTTGACAGTAACATAGATATAAAAAAAGAGCTTGCTACCTCATGTATTGTTTGAAGATATTAACTGAATAAGCTACTCATAAGACTATATGAGCAAATCTTTATGCATTATGAAAGGGAAAATATGAACCTAAAAATTGAGATATTTGTTTGTTTTTATTCTTGATCAGATAGGTCAAAACATTGAAAGAAATAGAAATTATTTACAGGGAAAAATAATGGTTGGTGTTACATATGGCAAGTATTTAATAATGTTTCATAATGATTGGTTAATGTAGTGCTTTTATAGAAAACATCATAACTATGTTTCATAAGTAATTAAAAAATTGCACTGTTCTATGGTTTTGTATTATAGAGAAGATTCTGAGATGTCCACCATTAGTTTGGTGCTTAATAGCATTTAAAAGTCTTTAGCCATTGATAAATTGAAATTATTAAAACCTCAAATTAGCACACAGGTATATAAACCTATAACTTCATTAGGTTTTGAGTTGGGTGGTTTAGATTTTTTTTTCTCAAAGATGACTTTCTTGAATTCAGTCTAGTATAAATACAATTTGTCAGTATAAGGTCATCAATGCACTGTAAAACAAAGCAGCTAAAGAGAGGTACTTTTGGAATTGAGAACGGAACCTTGTTACTGAAAATTCATTAGTATACAATTTTGTTTGTTTTAGTGTCTAAGCATGCAATCTAGCATATTTTTCAAAAGAATAATAGGGGTGGTTCCTGTTAACAGTTTCATACTGATTGATTCTTCTTGCTTATTAGCATGCATGGCTCTTCTAAGATGTACTCCTCGTGTTTTATAAAATATCTTAATAGTTGCTTCATTTGAACAAGGAGGAATTTTTATCAGGCAAGTGGATACTTGTAGTACTTCAGTTCTAATGAAGGTTAATATAAGCTAATGTATCTGTTGATAAAAGAATTTCCTCAGAATACCTACTTCTTCAAAAATTTTAAAAGTTGGGGCTTTTTTTTTTTAATAACTAATTACATGAGCCATGTTCTATTCACCACCCTTAACATAATTTATGTATAAAGCTTGTTGAGACACATTTTAGATTTGGCAAGCAGCCCTAAAAAGTCCAAAAAGGAAAAAAAAAAAAAAAAAGGAAAGAAAAGAAGAAAGACAGCCTTTTGATTAGATGTAGATAGGTTTTTTGTGAAGTTTGACTGTGTTTCAGCTCATCCATTTAGTCAAGACTAAAGTTTCCAAGTATGCTACAGCATATGTAAAGATGTTAAGCTCAAAATAAAACTAAAAATGTCTCTTTCAAAGACTGCTCTTAGCTCAAGCATTTTGCAAGTATTTGGATGGCAAAAATATCTTCTTTGTATAGGGATAACGAGGGTGTAGTTTCCAGTTGGGTTCCAGGAAACATAAGTAATACCACCATCAGCAAAGTCATTTTCCCCAGCTGAGAAACTAAATACCTTTAATCTTCTTGCCACTATATGCTTCATTTCAAACTGTCAGGTAAATTCAGCACTTCTTATAATCTCTGAACTATTTGCCCTGGTTACATGAAGAACCCCTCCACTTGTTCTCTGTTATGTCTGGCTGCACACTGGAAGCTTTTTAGGCAAGGCTTGTTACCTTCGTCTGCCTGTAACGCCGGTGCCGGTACAGTTTGATAGCTCTGTCCCCATTAACTCTAAGGATGAGAAGGTCTCTTATTGAGAATTATGAGCATGGAAGAAGAGTGAGCAATATAATACAAGAGCTGTGCACCTACTGAGAGGGGGAAAAAATCTAACTTTTCTAGTGAAAGGTAATTGATTACTGTCTCCAGTCACTAACATACTTCACAGGAATAGGATTGTAGCATGATATACTGATGTATCATGAAATTTACAGGGATGAATTAAGGAAGGTGACCTGAACCACAGGCAAGAAAAATGAATTTGCTCTTAGAGCTAAAACCAGACTTTGCTGTTTGTAGTGTAAAGGACTACCTCTGCAATGCCAGAGTATATTTCTTTTTATGATAGCTAAAAATCCACACTTTATGTGATTTGCAGAAGTCAGAGTTACCTTTCCTGTGTAGGTGTGTGGGAAATGGAGATGATAAAGACCTCATTTTGCAGAGTCGTTATGAAATAATAGAAACCATAATGCAAGAGATGGTTTTTATTATGTCACTTCATAATATGCATTATATATGATACAGTTGCATTTGTATCTTAGGCTACAATCCTCAGTTCTATCTCTAAAAACTAAAATTTGTAAGCAAGTTTTCTTATAAAATGGAATAGTATGCATTCATTTGCTATTAACTTTACTGTTGGATTCTGAGATTAGTGGATGAAGATGCTCCTATTTTAATGAAATACATAATGCTCTTTGTTTTATTTTTCTGGTTTAGTTATTTGGATGGAAATCAGTTTACCCTTGTTCCAAAAGAGCTTTCCAACTACAAGCATTTGACACTCATGTAAGTAGTTTTAAAACAACGTACTCTACTGAAATTAAAAGCAAAACAAAACACCTTACTCAATTATACCTGAATTTATTTACAAGAAAACCTGTAAAATGTATCATATTCAGCAAATACCAAATCTTATTTTATAACTGATGATACTTTATTCTACTTATCACATCCTACGTATAATATACTCACATTTTATGACCATGGGTATTTTATTCCAGTGATTACATCACAAAATAACAAAGCAAAAATTATTGTTGACCTCAAAAGAGACATAAGATCTTATAAAGTCAGGGTAATTGTTTCTCCCATAGTATATGGTTTTCATGACCCAAGGAGAGAGCTTGTCTAAAATGCCTTGCAGCCAACTCTGTTGCTGACTCACTATGTGATTTCAGGCAAAACGTTAGTTGCTCTAAAATTTATTACCTCTACTCCATGAATGGTTTGAATATGATTTCTATACCTTTTAGTGTTCAGTGAGAGGAAAAACAGGAAGAATGTAGATGTAAATGCCTGTAATTCCATCTGTAATTTCCATGATCTTTGTTAAGGCTATAAAAATTTATACCAGCTGAGGCTGAACTGTGGTACATTCTCAAAGCAGTTTGTGGTTTCATTATAATCAGAATGAAAAGTGGAGGGGAGTAACAGAATCCCTTAAATTTCGTTTTTCACTAGGTTTAGAGCAATTCAAACACAAGAAATTTGTTTCCTTTTTTTACCTCGTGTTAGACAAAAGAAGTCACAGTCACAAATTTTTTAAAACCTTCAAAACTTTTTGTATTTTTCAAATAATATCGGGGAAAAAAGCCTTTGCAATATTTTTAAGTCTATCCTGTAGAACTTGTAGGAAATCTTTGTGAATAGTTTAGGGAAGTTATGAATAGATGAATGGTAGGTAAATAGAATGCAAATGAGTATTAACAGGCTCCATTTGTGAGAGCTGCAGGGCACATTATTTTAAATTCTTCTGTACATTTACTCAGACTGCTGTTACATAGTTGAGAATGTTCCTCAGCTGTGTTTGGAAAAAGAAACCACTGTGGTCAAAGAATTACATACAAGTCTCCTGAGTTCCAGATTAACAAAGAAAGTAGCTTATTTTTATCTTTTTCATTCTCCTTTGAACGTATTTCTCTGTTATACCTGCCTAATATGTTTATTATGAGTCAGTCGTCTTACATGCTTACATGAAAATTTCAAGTGAGGAAATATGTATATTGCATAGCTATTCCAGAGTGCTCTAAAGTTAATATATCAGGGTTCCCTCAGAAACAAAGGCAGTATTTCACCACAAAATACATGAAACAATACTGAAATAGTCAACATAAAGTTAAAAGTAAAGCACAATATGAGAATAAAGAACAGACAGTATTCACATCTAATGCAGCATCTTTGAAGCTAAGAGCATACCACTACAGCTTCCATCATAATTATGTTTAAGACTTTATTTATTAGAATTTTGACCAAAGAAGACATTAATGCTTTTCCCGTAAATCTAAATTCTTTATAATAATAGCACTGGGCTTTGATGTCTTCATCATGTAAGTGTTAAGTAGAGTATTAATGATATTTACTTAGGTGTCATTAGGGACATGACTAGAATGATTTCCGCTTTAAAACATTACTTTCATTTTTGTGCTGGAGTTCATGAAGGATTGCATTATTAACTTGGTAGCATGATGAACATTGCTATTGTATTAGAATGCATTGCACTGCTTTTTCATCTGTGTTGAAATGAGAATGCTTTTTATTGATCAAGCTAAACACTTGCTGGCCTTATATGTGGCATGTGAAAATAAAAACAGGTGCTGCTTTAAATAGTTATATCAATGATAATACTACTTCTACTAATGAAAATGTGTCTGTCAGTTTAACTTACAGTGTTTTGGGACTGGGGCATTCATTTTAAGGTCTGAATTTCTGAATTTATTTTTTAGAGATTTAAGTAACAACAGAATCAGCACTCTTTCTAATCAGAGCTTCAGCAACATGACTCAGCTGCTCACCTTGTAAGTTTAAACATGTAACAGTGACTCTTTGGAAGCACTACAGTGGGGTTTTTTGTCCTGGAAAGAAAGGGTGTTTTGTTGATATTAAAACTTGCTTGGTTTGGAGGCTGTAAAATAACTTGTTTCCTAACTAGCTATGTGTGCAAAAGCTGTTTTTTGGTCATGCTCTGCATAGTTTACTGAATAACTGATATACTTGCTGACAGCATTTTATGTATTTTCAGAATTCTTAGTTACAACCGCCTAAGATGTATTCCTGCACGGACTTTTGATGGGTTGAAATCACTTAGGTTGTTGTAAGTATTACTTTTTAATCGTTGCTGTTTTCCATAATTTTTATTTGTGTACAGAAGATAGGAGAACCATAGGAAGTGGGCAGATTTTAACACCTATCAAATATTTCAGAAGTGATAATTATGTAGCCTTAAAAATCTAAGACATGCAAATTTCTTTCCTCTGATTTTTAATGTCAGCTGTGTTTATTTTTTTTTGTGTTATGTTCTTCCTTGTTATAAGCATTAAAGTCTAGCAAAAATGCCACATGCATCAATTCCTTCAGTATATATCAGGGAGGTTTGCAGATGAATTTTCAATATTTTTATTCCAACATAAAATTTCTTTGTCTTGTTTCATTTAATGTGGGAGTATTTCCAAAGCCATGACATCATGATTAAGTATTGAAAATCAATAACTTTACTTTTTGGTTGCAAGAAAACTTTCCATTTTACCACTAGGAAAAACATGATTGACAGGGCACAAAAATGGACAAAGGAAAATAAAGAAAAGTCAGTCTCATTTACAGCTTCAGTTTGTCATTAAGAAAAAAGCCTGCAAAAATTACTTTTCAAAAGTCCACAGCAGAAACATGTAATTTTTGTCTCTGTTGTGGATCATTTATAACCATTTAAATATTTGGTTGGATTAAATACCTAAAGCACGGTATTATTTAAGTGTGCTTTTGTAACTTCAGTTATCCAATATAAATATAGATAATTTCAAGAATCATAATCCTATATGTGGTAGATGTTCATGTAACTGAATGAATTTATAGAAAAGGAGCTATACTTTGCACAGAATTGCAGAATGAGCTGAGTTTAAAGGGACCCACAAGGATCATTGGGTCCAGCTCCTGGCCCTGCACATCATCATCCCAAGAGTCACACCGTGTGCCTGAGAGCATTGCCCAAATGCTTCTTGGTGGTTTGACGTCTGGGAGAAGGTGGCCAACCAGCTTCTGGGTCAAGAATTTTTTTCCTAATACTCAATCTGAACCTCCCCTAACTCAGTTTCAGGCCTTTCCCTTGGATCCTGTCACTGGTCACCACAGAGATCAGTGCCTGCACCCCCTCTTCCCCTCACGAAAAAGTTGTTACTGCAATGAAGTCTCCCCTCAGTCTCCTCCAGGCTGAACAGCCCCTCCTCATACGGCTTCCCCTAAGGCCCTTCACCTCTGCCATTAGTCTTCTTTGGACGTTCTCTAATAGCTTTATGTCTTTCTTATCTTGTGGCACCCAAAACTGCAGTTTTCAAGGGGAGGCCTTCCCAGCTCAGGGCAGAGCAGGACAATCCCCTCCCTTGCCCGGCTGGCCGTGCTGTGCCTGATGCACCCCAGGACACGCTTGGCCCTCCTGCCTGCCAGGGCACTGCTGGCTCATATCCAACTTTCCATCGACCAGGACCCCAAGGTCCCTTTCTGCAGCACTGCTTTCAGTACCTCATTCCCCAGCCTGAACCTACATCCAGAATTACCCCATCCCAGGTGCAGAATGCATTATCTGGCCTTGTTGAATTTCATATGGTTAGTGAAACCAGCAGGTTTTCTACAAAAGAAATATCACTATTTCCAGTAGTGATGCTTAATGAAGTTTTTCATTTTCTACCTCTACTATCAAATTTGGACAAAAATGTTAATACTTATATTAACAGTCAATGTCCTTATGCTCTATGAATCCATGAAAGATTAAAAAGAACATATGAACATAATTAATGCAAATTTCAGGGAGCTGGCGACAAAAATCAGAAACTCTTCTATCTGCTGTCTCTAAATCCAGTTACTTTGCATAACTGTGCCTACTTTATCGACTTTTATTTTTCAATTTTAAAATAATTACAGTATTTATGTTTCTTATGAAAACCTAGGATGCAAAAAAAGTCAAATGACAAAAAGAAAAAAAGAAACACGAACAGTTGGAAACACTGAGGAACTGGAAGAAAAAGAATGGGAAAAGCTGAAGACTGTTGAAAGAAAAAGAGATTTGCCAAGTTAACCTGATGATGTTTTATGCATTGATATTATTGTGTTTCTTTTCTCTTTAAGGTCTTTACATGGCAATGATATTTCTGTTGTTCCTGAAGGAGCTTTTAATGATCTTTCAGCACTATCACACCTGTAAGTATTCAGCTGGTATCCTTGTTGTTGTTGTTGTTGTTGTTGTTGTTGTTGTTGTTGTTATGGTTAGACAATTTCATATAGCCAAACAAAGACATAATGCAGAGAAGTTACTTGCAAGAAGCCTGTGCAGAGGAAGGGCACTTGCCAGAGAGCTGGCAGCAGCTCAACAGAAAAATCCCTGGCCTGCTGCTTGGGCTGCAGGTTGAACTTGACTGCCCTGTGTCCTCATGGCAAGGAAGGCTAAAGACACGGGGCTAAATTTGAAAGTGAACAGCCAGGGGATTGAGGATACCAATCAGTCCTTTCTGCTTGGCCCTCACAGGGCCACCTCTGCAATATGTGTCCAGTTTCTCCAGTGCAAACCAGATGTTTATGAACTACAGCAAATCCAGCACAGGGGCAAGCAGGGTTGGGAGGTGGCTAGATTGTAGGAGCTGTAAGGAGAAGCTACAGGAACTGGGCTTATCCAGCCCAAAGGAAGGGGAGACTTTTCAAGCCTAAGGATTACAGCAGTGATGGAGACTCAGAGGTGCACAGTGAAGAATCAGTAAAGCATCAAAACCTGCAACAAAAAATGAAAAATTCTTCACTGTGGGGATGATTCAGCCAAAGAAGCAGAACAATCTCCATCTCTGGAGATTTTGAGAGCTCAGTTGGAAACAGCCCTAAGCAGCCCTGACTGCCAAGATTAGCCCTGCTTTGTGCAGGAGGTGAGAATAGATGAAAATTATTCTATATTATTTCTGTGTCAGTGTCTTGTTAAGTTGACACTAAACACGTCACATCTGATTTCAGAACATAATTTGAGACAATAGTTTTCCAGTTTTTAATTTTCATTGGGAGCCTAAATTAGAACAAGCTACCTTCTGCAAACTTTGTGGTGTTTATGGATAGTTTGAGGACAAGACATTGAGGAGTATGTTGACTAGTGCCTTTAGATATATCTGAGGGTTTAAGTTTCTGAACAGCAGCAGTTGTTAAAAACTTAATTATCTTTTTCTCATTCAGTATTGGACATTTATATTTAGCTCTCAGAAATTTCATACTGATTAAGCTTTCAGTCATTGATAATTCATTCAAATGCTACTATTAAACTAATTTATCTGCATGAAATATCAGTAAAACTTGGATAGATTTGATTGTTGCTGGTGTTTTTTTCTTAATGAATACTAGTTATCCTTGTTAATATTCTGATTTTAGCAGAACATTGTGTTAGTTCAGGCTGTAATCCACTTTTGCAAATACAGAATGGACAAGTTCTAGGTGTTTCTCCTTGCATGGGAAGTTCCCTTGTCACTAAGACTCCTTTTTTTTTCTGTTCTGACTTAAGCCTGTCTGAACAAATATGTATATTTTCTTGAGTACAGCTTGAATTTGTTAAAAAGTTAATATGAGAGGGCGTTCTGCTCAGTGGGGTAAAAAAGAGCGTCTCAGCTCTGGTAGTTCTTACTGCCTTTGCTTGCCAAAGACTTTCTTGTATCTCTAGAAGACACATGGATTCAAAACTGTAGAAAGTATTGAAACATCTGGAGAAGAATGATGTTTTAATACAGCCAATTGATAGTGTTTGAATATGCTGAGATTATCTGTTAAAAGTTTCATGATTACTGTATTTCTTAAAAGGAACATGAGTACATCTTTACAGAATAGCACAAGGCTTCAATCCTCCAAATTAACTACGTCTCCTTGTTTTCCGAGTTTTAAGAGTATTTATAGTTTCTAGCAGAGAAAATAAACACTTAAAATGCTGTTACAGAAATTAATTCTAAAAATCTCTTGCTAAATTATTTTTAATTTAAAAAATCACACAGATTATCATTTAAAGAAATGGATTTACTTTCATAATGAAGAAATTCTTATGTAACTACTGCAAAGCTATGATAATGTAGTTTTATTTACTTACGCAGCAGAGAGCTCTTACAGAATTTTGAACATAGTTGTGAGTTCAGTGAGACAGCTCCAAAGAGGAAATAATTAAATCCAATTTGGAAGCTTAGAAACAGATGGTTTGTACCAGCCTGGGAGGCTCCTGAAAAGGAGAAATTTGAGGGCAGAACTCTGTGGAATTGTCTTGATTTCTTCAGAAGAAATACTTTATTCTTGTTATCTTGTTAAATTGCCCAGTATCAGTTTCACTCTGCTGTTGCAGCTGATCTTCGCTGTTACAAGCCAACAGTGAAACAGAGCTAGTTGGTATTAGCTCACCAAAGTTCACATGCAGTGCTGTTAAGAATATCTGATTTCTGGACTATGTTTCTACTAAAACTATCACTTCTTGACCTAGAACCCAAATCCAAACACTTAGTGCTGTAACAGGCATTTTGGTTCTGCATTTTGAATGGGTTTTGCCAATCCGTTTTCTGGCTTATTTTTTAAAAAGCAGCCATTCAAAACTTGACTCCCTTTTTTATTTGTCTTTATTCCACAGGGCTATTGGAGCAAATCCTCTTTATTGTGATTGCAATATGCAGTGGCTATCTGACTGGGTAAAATCAGAATACAAAGAACCTGGTATTGCACGTTGTGCTGGTCCTGGAGAAATGGCAGATAAACTTCTTCTCACAACTCCTTCTAAGAAATTTACTTGCCAAGGTAATGTTGCTGGTTTTTTTCTCTTTGAAGTGTCAATGTTTATTTTTTTCAAATAGTTGAGCTTTGAATTAAGTCTTTTGTACTCAAAATACATTTATTATACCATCTTAACTCAGCCTTGTCATTATTACTCATGCTTAAGGATATAGCCATTGGTTCCATTCAGGAAATGTATTTATTTTAAAGACTTTGTTTCCTATCTCTTTTAAAATAAATAGAGAAAAAGTCTTTGGACTTGCAGTACAGTATTCCTCATGATGTACGTAGTACATCAAAGTACAGAATGTACACAGGTACTTTGTACTGGCTCGGTCATGAATAAGAGTTTAAACATCTATACTTCCCTCAGCATTTTTCCTTCAAGCTGTTAACCATAAAAACTGTAAATGCATCCATAATCCTTGCAGTCTGCAATTAAATGTATAATATGTCTGTGATATTTCAGAAGAAAGCACAAACCAAACCACACCAAAAGCAAACCAAGAAAAGGGTAGATAAAGGAATGTGATAACCACTATAGAGGTCTTGATCTAAAATGTTAAGCAGGCAGATGTCTCAGGGTATTTAACTCCATGTTGGTACCAGTATTGCTGGCATCTATATCACAGCTTAGATTATTGTCTGTTAATTCTTAGGTTCTTTTTCTGAACTGTACTATTACTTTTTAAAAAAGTACCCTTTTTCTTTACATCAAGTGAGAACTTAGTTTGTTCACTGTTTAATCTTTCTCTATTCCACTGATTTATCCCTTCTTAAGTATTTTGAAAACACAGAAAGCTTCTACTGTAGCTTCATTTTTCATAGCTCTGATTTAAAAATATTGAAACTCCAATTTAAAAAGAAAAAAAAAAAGTGTTCTTATATTTGTAAGCCATTCCTAAGCTCATTGTGATTTCTGAGGCACCAAATGAATATGTTCTTTAGTCTTGTAGAAGTAACTTAGTGTCTAGGTAGTCTTCAAGCTGTTTTGACTTACTCATCTTTCAATGTATCTTCAAAAGTGAGCTTTATCCCTTTGCCATTTTGTTCTTATAAAAACAAAACAATGGGACATTGTCAGTGTTTGTCTTATCCAAACTTGTTCATTACTGCATATTTAATCTATTCAGTCTTTTCTCTTAAGACTTTCTATCAAAAAAAAATTTTTTTGTATATAAATACAACTGGAAACCATCTTATTACTTGTGATGCCAGTGAATTTTTTTTCCCTCTGAATCCTTCTTGAAATTTTTCACCAATTCATATCGGAGGTCATGCCAGTGTTCATTGCATATAACACTCATCTGTTGCAAAGTCTCTTAGCCTCATTTTAGATGGGGCATTTGCTGGCCAATCTGATCATTTTCTTTACCAGCATCCACTGAACAGTATTGCAGATATGCTTTTATTGCATGCTGTCATAAGGATACAAGTGAAAGAATATTTGCGTGGACAGGAGGAACCTGTTCAGTTATTTTCCAGCTTTTTCAGTTTTAAAAACTCTATCACTTCTGCTTACAATCATTGTTATGTTTCTGTCAGACAAGCCAGAAATTATATCTTACTCCCTCTTGCCCATCAGAAAAGATCCTTTATATTATTATGCAGGGTAAGAACTGTGCATTTGTTTCACTTCCGAGTGGAGATCTGATATTATGGATATCTTTGAAAGAAAATAATTTTCCTGCCACTGTCCTATGAAGATGCTCACAATTAGAGATTGCAAATCAACAGCTTTTCAATGACATGATGGCACTGTAAGACATTTTGAGTCTGTTGCTAAAAGATAAGTAATTTTATCTTTTGCTTAAAAGTGAACTACTGAATAATAGAAATTAGAAAGATGCTATTTTGGTTCCTATTAGCACCAAAATTTTTGTCTGGATAAAAGGGCTGTTTTTAGAGTATCTGTTAATGGTCTGCTACTGTATTTATATTTACAGGAAAAGAGTATTGTGTAATTCCCTCCTATCACTATCCATGGATTCAATTGATAGTGAATTGGATGCTTGAATTTTACCTACATAATGAATAGTTCCCAGTGAAAATGGCATTTTACAGTGAAGTCTCATCTCAGTTGTAAAGCTCAACAAAATCCTATTACCTTACCCTAATTTTATGAAATCTTTTACTGCAGGAATCATCCATTAATATTTTCTTCTTCCAGTCATTTTTCTAGGTTTGTGGGTGGGTTTTTTCTTCCATTTTTTTGATGTGGCTTCTAACATCTTCTCAATCTTTTACTTTTACCTCTTTATCATCCACGCCCTGCTTCTAGAGATTCCAGGGCCTTGTGGTTTTCTGATACCAGGTAAGGTTATAAGCAGATCTGGAATGGGTGATCTGCTTAAGAACAGACCTTCTGACCTTCCTTTTGTGTACCTCAAGCAGACTTCTTTCCTAAGACACGCATGTGTATCGTTCGTTTTCCCCTGTGATGAATTTACAGAAGATTATTCATGATATATAATTTAGTATATTGTATAAACCGGTTTTTTATTTAAAAAGTATTGGTTTAAAATCTGAGTATCTAACTAAAATTATTACTTCCATTGCATTGTACTAAAATTGATTTCATTAGTAGTGTAAATACTGCTTTAGGGGCAATATGCAAGAGAGGAATCATAGCATGTCAGAGCTCAAAGTTTTTCTTGCAACAGGTTTCTTTAGAAGCTGGTTTGAGACTGTTTGTGTCATGGATTTTCTTAAAACATCTTAGCTACATGTATATATCTATTACATGTATAGATATGTCAATATCTAAAACTAAAGTGTTAGTTTTTCTTGGTTTACAAAAGAATTTTTTTTCAGGGCTTATTTGAGAACATAGATATCTACAATTTGAAAAACTAAACTAACCAATAGGTTATAAACCAAATTCTTTTTCATATAAAAGTCTTAACACATGCAAGCAGGAAGAATAAAGCAACAGTATAGTGAAGATAAAAATAGGTTTCAAAACTACCTCTGCATTTTTTTTAATCTTAAAACTGAAGAATGATAAATCAAAATATTCATTTATATTGGATACTACATATATATTAGTTTGAAATAAATGAAGTACAAGATCAGATAATGTTGCTTACTCTCTTCTTGAGACTTTTCTGTCTGTTCTGGAAAAGAAATTTAGAGTTCTAATCCCTTTGGGAGCAAAACCTTAGTTAATGAATGTTTTTTAATTTGTGCCAATTAATTAGCATTTTATTGCATGAAAAATTGAAAAGAGGATATACTATTCAGAATAAATAGAATGAAGGATTGACTTCCAGGCTACAGCACAGTATTACAAATTTTTATATGTGTGCCTCTTTCACTTAATTTTTTTTCACAGAACCCCTTAATATATTCAATAATCAGGAATAGTCTAGAGTACAGTCAGGACTTTCTAGATGTTGATTCTATTGTATTTGTCTCAACTCTTCTACCTCTCCTGTGTGCAGATCTAACAGATACTTTGACCAGGTATAGATTTCTCTTTCAAAACGATGTAATGAAGAGATAAAAACCCAAATTAACAGTCCATACAGATTATGGCTTTGGCAATAAACACCTTATCACATATTACCATGTTCTGCTTGCAAGTTGTGACACAGAAGGATACCAGCAACTGCAAATTAAAAAAAAAAAAAAAAATTAAAAGGTCACCCTCTCTGCTTGGCTCATTTCAGTGTAAAACCTGTTACAGAGCAATCAGGTATTTTCTCTAGAAGGCCTCAGGAGTTTGTGATTTTTTTCCATTTAGAAGAAATCACTATTTATTCCTTCAATGGTACAGTTCATCTGTGGATAACTGAAGGGTTTTTTTTAATAGGGGAAATTTAAATCAAACTGAAGGCAGTATTGTCATCAGGCCATAGAGCTTCATCTCCATTCTCTTAATAGGCATTTGACAAAGTCACCCATTTTCTCTTACAGTAATCAAACTTCACAAAAAAATTAAAATTAATCATTATTCATACATAAGTGTTTTCTAACTTTTAATAGGGTAGTGATTTCCTCAGTCGTTTAAAAAAAAAGTAAATAAAGAAAGATGGTTCCTAACTTGAAAGTTCACCAGAAAATGGCTGTAAAACTGGGAAACTACAGAGAAAAAAAACCTTAAAAATATCTATATAACAGAGATAAGATTTGTGTAAATCAAAGCTCAAGTCTGGGTTCCGAGACTTAGGATTTTGTCAGTTTGCATTTCTGATTTGTTTCATTATAATCATTTATAGAAGAAGCTAGTCTGCAAGCATAGATTGCATTCTTCACGTGCACACAGGTTTGAGGTAGAGTTTACATGATTTGTGGGCTCAGCTAACAGAGTAATGCACAAAACTGGCTGAACCAATAAGGAAGAAAGACACAGTACAGAGCTATTTATGGTGAGTTAGCTTGGGCAATGCAATTTACATTACAGTTTGCAGATTTTCAAGAAATTTACAGGTAATTTTACCATTTCATTTTGCCATCTATATGATCCTGCAGATAAGAAATATGTTAAAACAAAAATGCTTTTAAAGAAGTGTTTTTAGTAACACAGTCATGGGAAGGATCGAAAACTGTGATAGCCCATCTTCTCACAGACAATTCCTACAATTCCATAACAAAACAAAAGCTGAAATTGTATTCTTAATTTTATTAGTACAAAGGAAAGGTAATTATCATGGATCAGAACTGTACAGCTTTCAGAGAATAGGAATGTGGGAATCACTTTGGTGTCAGCTACTTAACAAAAACTAGAAAGTGATACTTAAACCAAAAATCCAATCCCATATTTATGTGGTTGCATCAAAAGGATGAAGGACAGTTCAGCATTTCATCAATATAGAAACACCATAAAGTCTAAAATATAAAGTGCATTTTAAAATTTAAAGCAACATTTCAGATAGAACCTGTCCAATGTACATTAATAGTTGCTTGTTTCTGACTATCCAATTTGTATTTTTAAGGGTCTGTGGATGTTAATATTCTTGCCAAGTGTAATCCCTGTTTATCAAATCCCTGTAAAAATGATGGAACCTGCAATAATGATCCAGTTGACTTCTACAGATGTACATGCCCATATGGTTTCAAGGTAGGTACTGCATGATGAAGAAAAAGCTTACTGAAATGTAAGCTTATCCTTAAAAACCTTTAAATATTCTTTGTCTCCCTTCCACTAGTGTCTGTATTTACTTCTTACATTATAATTGTTGTTCTCTGTGTAGGGTCAAGATTGTGATGTTCCCATTCATGCTTGCATTAGTAACCCGTGCCACCATGGTGGAACTTGTCATTTGAAAGAAGGAGAAAAAGAAGGTTTCTGGTAGGTTTTTTTATTGTAATAGCAGGATGGAAAACTACTGAAATTTTTATGGTAAACTAATGTTGGTGTTAATCTTTAGGTTCTCTGTGTTTGCTGGTGAGAACACCACAAAGGCAGATTTTTAGTACTTTGGAAGTTTTCAGAACATGTTGCCATCCTTGGAAAGCTTCTAGAGCTTTGAATCTGTTAAAAACAATAACAAATGACTGTGATTAGTTGAGGCATATCAGGTCAAGACAGCATAGTATTGACTCCATTATGTTAATTAATAGCTAGCTAGATCCCTGCTGAAAAAAATCTCATAATTCATCTGTTGTTGTGTGTATTACTTCAACAGACAGCATGTAAATGATAAAATGTAAATCCCAGAGAAACAGAAAATTAATGATTCATTTGAAACTCACTATGGCAGCAGATAAACATGCTGTGAGCATTTTTAATCTTGAGCTATTTAATCACACAGTACAATTACTCCAGATGTACTTCATGAATTATGAAATAAAGTTCTTTAGCATTCTTATGTGAGATTATTAGTCATTTTATAATCTACACCTCAAGCTTGTTAGAAATGACACTTCAAAAAGATACAATTCATTATCCTCCAATTCGTTATGACATTATTCTTAATTTTAATCCAAATTCTGCCCAAGGATTAAATAATCTTCTATTAAAACTTGTGTATACATCTTAATACTATGCCTCAAGAATTTAAATTGACATAGTCATGCCTCAGAGTTTGACCTTTTTCATTTATTTGTTTGAACACTACATATTTTGAAAATCAAAGCAATCTCATAGTGAAAGCTTTAGAAATTATAGGTAGTGCAAATTACCTGAAAATGTATGTGTAGTCATGTTTGAGTGACTTCTACATTTACTATCTATTTTTATGTATTTGTTTTGCAGAAATATGATTAAAAGCAAAAAATGAATTACTGCTTTGAAGAATTTATGCGGGCTTTGGTTTTTTTATATGAACACATGTACATTAAAAAGTTTTATATTAGTGCATTTAACTGAATGATTGTGGAAAACTACTCTTACACACTAAACACTGACTCCACACTATTTTCCATGTATTTAACGTTAAAGAACCAAAAGGATCACATTCCATAAGAAATATAATCTAACAATGTAAAGGAAGGATGCTTTTCAAAAGGAATGCTCTGTTATTTAATTTAGTGGGGTCTTTATACTAAAGATTAAGATAGGACTTTAGAAGCATTTTTTAAATTTAAATTATAAAAAATACTTTGGGATTGTTTAACATAAAGGCTTTTTACATTATATCAACCATGTTCTTTTGTGGAATATTATAATTCTAATGTAATTCTACTAATTACAGAACTCCTTGTCTGGACTCCCCACCTAAAATGTCCATGTGGTTATTTGGTTTTCTGTACTACAGGTGCACTTGTGCAGATGGATTTGAAGGTGAAAACTGTGAAGTAAATGTTGATGACTGTGAAGACAATGACTGTGAAAACAATTCTACTTGTGTGGATGGAATTAATAACTATACTTGCCTTTGTCCCCCTGAATATACAGGTAGGAGTATAAGAGAAAGCACAGGTAATTCAAGAATCCCTAGCAGAACAGTAATATTTTCTACTTTGCAGGTATATTAGTAGTTACTCTACAACTGACTTAATACCAGATGTCCCTCCATTTTTTTCTCCTTTATGGTTTGTGGTCAAAATTAGATTTAATGTCCCCTCATTGATTCCTTTTTCTGGTTTTAAAATTACAGCATTTTTATATTTAAAAGGTCATTCAAAATGTTCCCCTCCTTACTGTTTGCCTAGATACCCCAGTGGAGGAGCTCTGTAGCTGTAGAAATCTGAAAAAAATATTCTGCTTTCATCCTTAATCCTCATTTTACTATAAAGTATTTGTGCCATTGGGGAGCTGTATTTGGCACCCCTGGATGCTGTCCTGTACTCTGCTAGAAATATTAATACCAAGTGTGATGCTTCCTGCACAGAATAAAAAGACAAGTGTCTTTTGTTTCTGTCAGTTGGCAACCAAGCCAAAGCATATCGTTCTCTTTGTGACAGAGGATCTCTTGCTTGCTGTCATGGTCTCTGTGGGAAAGGAGGATAGTTGGAACAGCAGCACAGAGGAAGTAGGATCTATTGTTTGCACTGATATTTTTTTATAGTACTTATAACTAGACAGATCTATTTTCTATCAGTTAGTTGACCACTAGAAGAACATAGAGTTTAAATTCATTATGATTTGAAATGCAAAAAAAAGAAATGTAAGATCTACCATCATCTGGGAATTAATTCTACTCAGTCATCCTATATTTTTACTTAATTTGATCAACGTTGACCTCTGGGAAACCGTAAGGGAAGGTGAATGCATAAATTAGTTTCATTTATTGAAAACCCACCTAACTCCTTTCTTATCCAAAGTGCTTCCATCACTAGTTCCACAGGCTGTTGGATTGCTCCCCTGTTTTAGGGTATTCAAATTTGAAATCAGTATTTAAATATTGGGAATGCCCAGCGAGTGAAGATGTCAAAACACAAGTATAAGAAATAGAACTTCATCATCTAATAGAGGTATTCATCCAGTGCTTATTCTGGGTAAATGTTTGGTAGAAATTTCTCCATGCAGGATAAGCTACAATATCTAAAGCAATACAAAAGCCAAAAAGCTCATATGTGGATGATCCATCTGTGAAAGGACAGATACAATCTTCTCGTAAGAGAAAATACTGTTTTGCCAAGTACCAATACCTTAATACCTAAGTGCAATTGACAGTTCAAGCTTTGGAAAGAAATAAGAGGTGACAGCCTCAGTAAGTAGAAACAGCAGTTCTCCTACAACTGATATTTCAGGTATATGTGAGTCAACTTCAGCTCCTCTGGGATCAGTTGCTATCTCCTTCAAAAATCAGGTATTCTCTTGTGTAGGCTGGAAGAATGAAAAGCAAAGTCACATCAGTCCAGCATTGCTTTTCAGTGCTTTCATGCTCCTATTACATAGGAGATAGTTCACTTGCAAGTGCATTCCTCCTCTGCAGCTTTGCAGGTGTTTTTTACCTGTGTTGCTCATTTCTACATTTTCAACCTTACTTTGAGTGTCTTTAACTGTTAAGAGTCCGTAGCTTGTTGGATTCACAGTATGCCATGGGAAGGACTGCTTTTTATTAAATATCCATGAAGTGGATACAAAGAATTGTCTATACCTAGGTGCTGTCCTAAAACTTTGATTAAGTGTGCCGGTTGCATTTTTGAAGTATTGTAAATGAAATGTAAATTTTAAATTTACAATTGAAATAAAAATTGAAGCATTTCTCTATATATCTCTATGGATAGATAAAAAAGGAGAGAATAAACATTGATAAAATTTTTGATGTTTGTGTTGCAGTTGTGCTTCTTTAGTCAAAATACAAGAAAACGCATTTTTAAATTTGTTTCATATCTGTGCATAATTTTACCATAATCATACTGTGAGTTTTACACATATAATGCCTGCTCATAATCTCTACTGAAGTCATTAAGACACATGAGTAGGTGAGAGTTTTCTCACCAGCTGTAAAAGAAATCAAAACAATCTATTTCTAATCAGTAAGTTTAATCTCCCAGTTAAAAACTGTTGAGAATTTACACTAGCTCATCAGACTTTTTTCGACACTTTTTTTTAGAGACCCTTTTTTTAAATGCATCACTAAAGCCTCAACTCATTTTATAGTAATTGTAGCAAAAATTTAGGTTTTCCATTATGCAGAGTAAAGTACAGAATTCTGCAATATACTATCTATAATACAAAGCATCTAATAAGACACAATGTGTGAGATCTTAAGTGATTTTTGAAATAAGTTATAAGGTGAAAATGTAAAACACTGAGGAAGCCAAGGGGTCCTCATATCTGTCATCCACAGTCTTGTATAATAAATAACCTTCAGTATTAAGAATTAGATTGAAAGTAATCTGGGCACATCAGGATCTAAAAAGGGTAATATTCAGAATATAAAGTAATTGTACAGTTGCCTCAAGTGTGTATGAGGTACCAAATAAATTGTAGAACTTTTCTTTTTCTCTGGCCTATAACCTGAGTTGAAAGATAAATAACAGAATCCCTGTCAAGTATGTACAGAGTGATTTTCTTGAGGAACTTGGTAAACATTTGGATTTTGATATCTGTTCTAACAGGTTAAAATCAGATATGCATGTTTCTAATGTTTGCTTTTTGTGGAAGGATTTTTCACTCAATGAATTAATGTACTACCTGGCCAAAAGTACCTTAACAATCAGGAAAACAGGCTATATATTCATATTCAATTTTAAATGCAGAGGTATTGATCTCGAGCTCAGAAAGTCCCTGAGCCAGAAATGGCACAGTGTATATACCAGGAAAATACTACTGTAGGTTTGTCCTGTCCTCTTTTAATTCAGCTGACAATACTCTGAATTGTCTTTGTTCAACATGTCACAGCATATACATACTCAACATGGAATTGCACCAGCACAGAATATTTTTCTGGGTGAATGATTACCTGCAAATACGCTTTACATTTCAGTAGCACAGTATAAGGAAGACGCCAGCTGAAACGTGCTGGTATGAAATGTAAATCATTCTTCTATAAAGTCTTATTTTTATGTGGAGAGCTTGTTAGAATCTGAAAGGAACTGCAAAGAATGTTGCAGTGTAAAACCTAACAGTCTCTTTTTAACGTTTCTAACAATCCTTTAAAAATCAACACTTCTCAACTATACTGTTTTGATTTAAAAACAAGCAATTTGAAAGCTTATTGTGTTGTTGCACACAAACGAGGAATCGGTTTTGCTCTGCCTCAGATAAGTTTTACAGCAACCACCACAGTTACAGGTGGAAAGACAAAGAATGGTATTTGCACTATAATATGAGCTTTCTTAAAATCGCAAACTGTAACTGTGACACAACAGTAAGCAAATGGAATCAAGAGACATTCAGGGTTTCTGATGGAACCTGGAGAAATAAAACATTTAAAATACCTCACTATTTCCTGCACTCTTTAATCTTGCTATTCTCTTAACATTACCATCTCCTTTATTTTAACCCCAGTCTAGTAAACTTCAGGTCATTTTATGTACATTCTATAGATTACAGATAATCATTTCTCTTGCTCATTGTCATCAGTCATTAGATCACTAAACTGAACTAACTGATCCAGAAGTAAAACCTCTCTTATGCCACTGGTGGCATGTACTTCTTACCCTTCTGTTTGTTTTGTTCTGCTGGAGGTGAGACTTTGAAGCTTGCTTCATTTGCTGTATCAACCTCTCTGCTGCTATAGTTGTGCATTAGCTTAATGTGCTATGCTGTTGTATTACAATGTAAAAAGTCTCTTGTCTCTTCTGTCTTTGTCACTGCAAGCTGCTAATCTGAATGAAGTGGAAAAAGGTCAGTTGTCTTTTAAGCCTATTTTCACTTACCTTGGTTTCTCACTTTCCTTTTCTTAAAGGTGCATGGATTTTAGTTATTACAAATGACCAAATCGTATATAGATATAATTTAGAAAGCTCACTGCAAATCCTCAAATCAGGCACTTGGCTGTTGCTGTGAATACATGTCAAAAGAATGTTGCTGAAGATGTAGATCACTGTACAGGAGTGCTTTAATACTGCATTCAATGTCTTTTTTTCAGATGTATTAAAAACTTTTGCAGACATTCATATAGGACTAAAAAAAAAGCTTACATTATTGTGTTCTGAAATCCTTATTTTCCTAACTTTAAAGCCATCCCTTGGTTCTGTGCTAATGTATTCTCTGTGGTATAGCACTGTTTTGCTTTATTTTCTTTTATTTTTTGATTGTGTTAATAGAAAATATGCTGGAGTATCAAATGACAATCTTCTTGCTCCTCATTTCTGTGGCTTCTTAATTGCTGTAAATATCTAAAGAAACTGAAATGACCATATTAATCTGGGGCTATGGTAGAAGAAAGGTAATATTGAAGAGATTTGTGACACTAACTTTGGTGTTTGATTTTTAATTTTTTTTAAGTTTCTGCTTAGCACCTGTCACACTAACAGAGATAAACCATCTGTTCTGCAATCCCGTCATGTATTCAATCTGAGACCTAGCATAATCAATGACAGCATATTTATAAAATTACATATTTATTTTTAAAAGTAAATTAATAATATTGTGGTATACTTGCCATTAATTTGATTTTTTTACAGTTTTTGAAGCAATATAATATACTATATATAGTAATAAAAATATCTTCATTATCTATGAAATAACATGCTGAGAAGACTGCAGTTATATCATCTATGTTGCTTAATAATGTCTATATTGATTAATTGAGACATCTGAATAATAATTCCTACAACTTAAGCTCATAGCGTAAATTTTCTCTGAAACTGAAGCAGAGTATAAGACATTTTCAGAAAATTATTCCAGCCACAGGTTTTTCATGCTTAAACTGTCTTCCATTTAGACATGTTGTGGTATTTGAATTTTATTACTACTCATCTGAACAACAGAAATATCCTGCTGTTTTTCTTGTTTATTACGCAAGTGTGAACTGTAATATATTAAAATTACTGATTATAGAAAGGACAAACTCCTCACAAAGTGTCAAACATCCAAGGGATGTGAACTAAGTTTGGCACCAAAACTAAGCAGATGTGTATGTGATACATTTTTATATTAGCTTGGCAGCTGAACATGAAAGTTTTTGATAGTCTAGAAGGTGCTTGGAGGAGCAGTCAGTTTTATCATGCAAGACATCTTTTGAATTGTGACAGTATTAGAGAAAAAAGAAGGGATCATTTCAAGCAATTATCTCAGTTTAGCAAGCCTTAGACACAACCTTCTTGCTGCAAGAAAGGAGTTGCATTACTACTTTGAGTTCACTTGGTAATCAGATATCTTCCTGAAATTTAAGCATGCAAGTAATCAAATGCAAATCATGTCATATCAAACTTGATAAAAAGTTTGATAATTTTATCAAATTAAATCATAATTCTCATTCTTGTAAGAACTGCACATGTTACAGATTCTTAGAAATAAAGAATTTGTTACTCTTGCTTTTTATCACTCATAAAATTTTCTATTTCATCTAGCTTAATATACTTTAAATTACTGTTCTATATTAAAAGCTCAAGTATTTAAGTAATTTTGCTGCATTTGCATAAAGGGGAAATATACATGATATTTGTGGCAAGCTGAGATAGCTGCTTCTGGTTCAGTCACTGCCATTACTCATTCCAGTCTATGATCCACCCTTCTGTTTACCTTAATTGTCTTAAAGCTTATCTGCCTAAAAGTTACTGTTTCTTTGCTGTTACCAGTGTACATAAAACAAATAGAGATGTTAAACGAAAATAAACTAAGCCCCTTTCCTACACCAAGATCCACAAGCAGGGGGGATAACTAAAAATAGCTATGTGATGGTGAAAGACGAGAACAGTTCAGCAATTTTGCTCTAAAATTAAATTCCAAAAAAGTTCTGATTTAAGATCATAAACTGCATCCTACTGTCACTGCAAACTTTTGTTAATTCTAAGAGATTTTGTCTCTCATATAGTAGATTTTTTTATTTTTATTTTATGTATAATGAGATTAAGACCTGAAATAATTTATGTTATATACTGCACATCAAACTCAAGACTTAATAAAAATGCAGCAGTTTTCTGTATATAGTTTGTTAAATGGATCTGATATTTTCCTACCTCTTCTGTGCTCTATTGATTGTTTGAGTCACAGTATTAAACAGAGACTTCCAGTCACAGAGTCAGATAGTGATATCTAATTGATAAAACATAAACACTGCAGAAGTTGACTTACTAAACTCAGAAGCTGAAATGGATATATAAGCACATATTAAATCCTTTTATTCTAGTCTGTGGTAGGTATTTGGTATTTTGACTTTGGAGGAGGGAATAAGTCTTCTAGAAAAAAACTGGGTTTTGAAACTAAAACTGACTACTTTTACTTTTTGATTCTCTGTCTAGGTTTTTTTGAATATAAAACTCAGCTTTGCTAACAAGGGTGATTTTAAACTTGTTTCTTCATAAACTTATCTGTAATTGTCAATGTGCTATTACATTAAGAAGCCCATGTCCGTTTCTGTTAGAGCTGTCCTCTTCATTCAGAAATGTAGTGGCTGACATTGCTTTATTTTAAATTTATTGCCCAATTATTCAAAATAATGAAGATGTAAATCCTTTTCCACCTCATTGCCTTGTTACTCATTATCTGTTGTACTACGTTATCTATATAATGGAAAATCCAGAGCTAAGGGTCTATTCCACCTTGAGAAAAGAAGTCACCCTGTTCCAGTATTTAAAAGGTGGCTGCAAGGAAAATGGAGACTCCCTTTTGTACAAGCGGTCACATGGAAAAGGGGAGGGGTAATGGGTACAAGTTACTCCTGGGGAGGTGCCAGTTAGAATTAAAAGAGAGGGGAACTTTTTACAGTGAGGACATGGAGCCATTGGAGTAATCTTCCCAGGAAAGTGGTGGATTCCCCAACATTAGACACTTTTAGGATTCAGCTGGGAAAGGTACTAGGCCATCTTGTCTCCTGTTTTTCCAGGAGATGATCCTTGAGGGTAAAACCTGGTATTCTATGATTAAGTTTTTAGTGATTTACAATCTTATCAAGTCATAAGAGTGAATTGACCCACACAGGAAACACGAACTGGCCTGCGAATCTAGCAAACATACATCTTTGGTTACCTATATAAAGTATCATCAGTATATATCAGTATTTAATAATGTTGTCTGACTGTTTTAAGTCTACATCATACTCTATGCAAAATCTCAGTAAATACTTGTCTTGAGCTTAGAGGGTCGTCTTCATTTGTGACAACCACATAATTCCACTGGTTTCAATGTTACTCTATACCAGAATCCAGACTCCCTTAGATTAATTAAGCCAGATGTCTTATGAAAAGAGTTATTGCTGGTTCTAATTAAACTTTGGAAGCTTTTCACAGGTTTTTTGACACTTTATCCACTACTTATTTTTAAACAAACTAATCTGTTCCTTATTACATACAAAAATGTTCCCATCTTTCAAAAACATAATTACTTAGCCAAGCTCTTACAGAAGCTTCAGTTACAGTATTTTTAGATGAATAAAAGAATGTCCTCACACATTGGTGTCAAGCTTCCTTGAATTGAGACCTTTTTTCACAACCTTTTCTGATTTTTTTGAAGTATGCTCTTTAAATTTTGTACTATGTTTCTCAAATCAGGAAACTTTCTAAGATTTCCTTCCAGTAAAGCCAAGGAGCCTAACTTGGTCAATCTGAGGGTTTTTTGTCCAATGAGTGTTTCACTTTCATCACTATCTTTTCATTTCAACAAAATTAACTACTCCTTTTCACCTTGTCTCATTTAAATTCTGAATAACAGAATGGTTATTCAGTATGCTGAAGGAGGGGTTTCTTTACCAGGAAACTATTATTCAGTGGTTTAGATTCCATATCCCATAGTTTACTTACCTTTTATATTGTCTTTTTCAGAAACAGTTTTATTTTGGCCATGGTAATGCTCCATTCAGAATATAGATCTATTAGTATTTATTAATATTAACAGTTATTACCTATTAGCTGTACAAGACCTTGCATTTGGGTTCTCTTGGCTTGTTCTTCTGGTATTTACATCTTCATTCAGAAACTGAGTGTCTGATGTACATATTTGCATCCATCTTGATTTTTTTCTTTACTGATCCTGGGTACAAGTCTGTCATTAATGCTACTTTTCTTGTAATAACTAAAGGTTGTACAAGTAAAGCTAATTTTTATGGTCATAGTATTTTTTACACGAGTCTTTTGCTACATGGCCACAATCCTGTTTCTTATTTGCTACGGACTGTTTAACTAAAATTTCAGGGATATGATTCTTCATGCATACAATTTGCAAATGCAAGGGAAAAGTTTCCTTACTTTCCTGCTGTCACAGCACAAAAAGTTCTGCTTATATGTGCTTTTCTACAGAGTACTCAGACCAAACTCTGTCCATAGTCTCAAAAATGCCTGGTGATGTTTGATGATGTTTGCAAGCCATTTGGCTGCAGTATGCCTGGTAGTATAACATTGATTTTATAATTTGAAGTGGACATTTTTCAAAATATGAACCTCTGTAAACCTTAAATGCCCAATTACTATGTAGGATTCACAGCCAAGAGTGGGAAATAAGGAGATTTTAAGTGCCCCTGAGCACTCCATGGGAGAGGTGATTCAGCTTTCAGTATAAGTTCTGAAGATATTAGGGCCAGCAACCTATGAATACTAAAATGCAGTGTGCTCTAAGAAATCCTGTATTTTATAAATACCTGGGAAGGGATTTACAAAAATATACAGGCTTAGACACTACTGAGTAAAACTATTTGCCACTCAAGTTATTTCAGAAATCTCTGCCAATGATAATCTAAGCCCAAATAATATCCTGTAGCAAAATTACTTTAATAAATTTGACAGAAATTGTAAGAATACTTATTATGCCACTCCTAAATTACCATTTCTAGGTAGTTTGGTTTTCTTTTCACTGAACTATCGTTGTGAATATATAAGAGACAGCAGGCTCCAGCCCTGCTTGGGAGATAGGCTCAATGTGTCACTTTCAGAGACTCTGTGATATGCTGTCAGATTTAATAATTTTGGGAGTACTTGGAGCTGTTTTTATCCAAGTTTTTTTAGAACTGTAAGACCACATTTTTATTATTTGTAATTGGGGTGTCACGTATTTTTCAGTTCTGCATGTAATCTAATATACAATATATGCCATAATAAGATACTTGCGTGGGTGTTTATATATCTGCATTTATATCCACATATATGTAGGCATATACATACATTTCTAAATTATGGGAACGTGCACAAACTAGGTTAAAACAACAGTCATTTTTGCTTATTCTACTCCCACGATCCTTAAAACCTGAACTCACTGTTCCCATACTTACATCTAACTCTTAAACACTACTGGTCTTTAAACAGATTTCAGCTATTACAAGTTCTGCAAATTGACTAAATGCTATGTGAAGAACAGCATTGAAAACCTCTTATATATGCAGTATATATGTATTTGTTTGAACAAAACCCTTTGAAAAGAGAAAGGGATCTGGGTTCTGTTTAATATGTCATGGGATGCAAACAATCCCTGGTATTTCAGGATTCTTTGTGCACTGACCTAGTCATAACAGTTGTACATTTCCAGACTAATAATTCCATTGAGAGCTTGAAGAGGTTTTGAGGATAGAATTATAATCCTTTGTATTAGTCATCTTCAGTGGCCTGCATTTGATCTCCATTCAGTTTCCTACATATATTGACTAAGTCATGTTGTTACTGACAGTTTTCCTGAGGCTCTTAAGTGACCTGTTCATGAAGGCCATTTTTTTATGTTAACTCAAACCTTTTTTTGGTTTGTAGAGAAAACACACTACTTGCAAATTGGGAATGTGGTATTTATTCATTTATTTATTTTTTTATTTACTTATTTATCTTTTTTTAAAATATTTGTGTTGAACCAGTCAGGATCTTTTGAATGGCTGCAAAATACTTGTCTAGCTATTTTTTGTCTTGTCCTCTCATTTTTGAAGATGTAGAAGCCCCATGTCTTATTGCACGTAGTGTACGCTTTTCAGTTGTGTTTTATAACCGTCTTTGCTCCTGCTTCAGTTTTGCCTTTTTCTTTACCTTTGCTTTAATTTAGACTGTTCCTCAGCTTTTTAAGTTTTGTTTATTTTTCCACTACACTGCAAGCCACTGCCATGCTCACCTTAGTAAAACTGAGGGATACCAAATATTGCCTCTTTAAAGGCAAGTTCAGTGTGAGCAGTGAAAGCGTCTGATCATTCACTCCTTTCTTCTGCTCTTTTCCTTGTCATTGTAATGTACAGTTCTACTTCTCTTTGCTTGCCAGCTCATGTTTTATTACTGGATGAAGGACAGGGACAACCCTACTCCTCCCATAGTTTTAGAGTCTGATGGACCTGTCAGTCCCTGAATTCAGCAGGAACAGAGTTTATATCTGTTTATTATACATATATTCTTCATACGGATGCTGGAATAAATATATCTACCTTAAAAACCAGTAATTACAAGCTTACCAAGTGCATGGTATCACCTGATAAGTTAATCAGGATATTAAATTTATTACATTTTAATTATTTATTTATTAAATTTATTAAATTATTAAACGTACTGATCAATATTGTTGATCTGTTTACAAACCTGTGTTTCCTTTTCATAAAGTTGCAAATAAAACAATTTTAAACCATATTAAAATACTTTTTAGATTATAAGCCCATTTTGGAAATTAGAGCCACTGCCTCTATCAGCAGGAAGAATAGACATTTTACATAGATTATTTTTTTCTTTTCTTTTCACAGAACAGATTATAGATAATTATGGTACATTAACAAATGCAAAAAATGGAGATTCATATTTAAGGAAAAGTAGAAAACAAGTTTTCATTTTTGGATAATTGGAATTGTATTGACATTCAGTGATATTAACAGGTTTTTTTCAGGTAATAGATTACTTATAGTGATAGTGCAAATTTGGCAATTTCTCTGTGTAATGTGCTTAGAAATAAGTAAAAGAAAAGCATATTGATGGCTTTTTTGTTCTAGTGAGTTTAATTAATAGTGTTGCTATATAGTAGAGCTAGATAAATATTAAAAAGAATTACAAAATTAACCTTTATATCCATGTATAGATGATTGGTTTTGGACTTGATATTGTTTATAAAGGAGTTACCAGGTATATTATTATGTATTTTTATTATTTCTGTATTACCATTTATTTATTAGTATTTATTATAAAAGTATTCATTACTATGTAAAGAAGTATGCATATTTTAGTCTTAGCAAAGGAATTTGTAGCCATTGCTTTTGAAATTTTGTTCATTGTTATTTCCAAGTCACTGTGATATTTTCACTGAATTGACAAGATACATTATATTTCAGGTGAACTCTGTGAGGAGAAATTAGACTTCTGTGCCCAAAACCTGAATCCTTGCCAGCATGATTCAAAGTGTATCTTGACACCCAAAGGATACAAGTAAGTTTGAAATGTTGTTAGAGTCCAACTGAATCAAAGTTTTTATTTTTCTATCCTGCCTAGCTTCCTTTCCTTCTTTTTAAGTGGAAGCCATTTCTATTCTCAGAGTACTAATTGTGATTATTATTGAACCTTATAGCAGACAGGCCATGATTTTCATGTAAAGCTGTGTTATTATCTTAAGTATGTTTTACTGAAATTTACTGATCTTTAAAAGGTCCAATTCCAACCAGATTTTGAATAGAAACACAGGGTAGTCTTTATGATGGTCTGTACAAAAACCTTATAGGACTTTGAGCAGCAGGAAAATAATTGCATTTAATTGAAGTGGAATAATTATATTGCTTTTAGAGAAATAATTGTGAAAGAGATTATTAGGAAGGCACACTGGAAGGTATAAAATAAAGAAGGTCCTCCCCAGGAAAGCTAATCTTTAATTACACCATATCCTTATCATGATTAATTAGTATGCACAATTTAAAGCTTTTTTAATAGGCTTTAGGTTAATAAATACAGGAAACCTGCAGATTTAAATTGTTCTCACAAGTACCTGTTTTATGCACAGCATGCGTCTGTGCTAAAATCAGATTATTTATTGTCATTCCCACTACTTACAAAATGACATTTTATTTAAAATATGGCAAAAAATATTAAATATTCAGTTGAATGTGAAATTAACTTGATAGTTTCACACTGGAAAATAGAAAAATTGTTGGGTTTCTGTTGTAGTGCATTATGTTTGTTTTTCATGTCACTTCAATAAACATACTTTAGTGTCTTATACTTTACTGTCCAGTTCATTAATCTTTCCTGTTACTTTTAAATCAGAAAATAGCACATGCAGTATACTCCAAGATGTATCTCAGTCAGACTTTTAATAGGATGCTTTATATTCTTTTTCCCTTGTCTTGTTAACACCTGTTGTTGAATAAAAAATGAGACATATTTGATTGAAGTACTAAATTTAAACTTCCATGGCTATTTAAAATCACTCTTGCCATCTTAGAGCAAATTTTAGATAGTAAAAGAAATAACGCTGAGAAGGGAATCACAAGATCTAATGAAATCAAGTAAAGACATCTTAATTTTTAAAAATACCATACGAATGCATGGATTTTTAATATTTTCCATTAATTTTTGACAGAGTTCTGGGCATTCACTCAGTCCTTTATATAAGAATTCCCTGAAGAAATGACACTAGCATTAGCAATGAGAGTTGCACATGGAAAAAAAAACCCAACAAACCAACAAACAAAAATCATTATGTACTCTCTTGAGGGTGTGCTGTTTCTAGATTCAGTGAGGGTTCAGGGAGGACAGATGATGGGTTTTGAGACTTATGTTAGTTCACCAAGCATGGAGCTATTTGAAGTAAATCAGACTGGTGGAACTTTAGGAGCAAAAAAATTAAGCATAAACTTTAAGCTGCATAACTGGACCATTGGTCCGTTCATAGCTGTTCTGTTGACAAAGAAAATAACCATCAATACAAGCTTTGCATTATTTGTCTTGATTTCACCAGCCAAGCATACTGATCATGTTTAGTGTTTGCAGCCATGAGTAACATCCAGTAACATTCTGTGTTAACCATAAATTCTAAAAACTGTATAAATTATTCATGAGGACTCTCTAGATTTATTTGCACACAATTCTTCAATATAATGGCAGGTATGTAAACATTTTAACTAGCAAACCTGTATTCATTACATATATAGATTCCCTGTCTAATGATATGATTAAGCTATGTAGTCTTTGCACACAAAGTATTAGCAATGCCTTTTTTTCCTTGATTTTTAAACAATACAGTAGTTCCTTTGTCATCATCACACCGGATCATTAAAAGGCACTGTGCTATCTGATTTGCTTTCCTGTTTTACAGATGTGATTGCACACCTGGATACGTAGGTGAGCATTGTGATATTGACTTTGATGACTGCCAGGACAACAAATGTAAAAATGGAGCGCAGTGCACTGACGCAGTTAATGGATATACGTGCATTTGCCCAGAAGGGTACAGGTGAGAATGATCTGAAGACAGTACAAACATGTATGTCTTCTGTAAAAGTTGTTTTTCCTTGGAAATACTGATTGTTTTCTCTTTTCATTTAGTGGCTTGTTTTGTGAGTTTTCACCACCAATGGTTCTACCCCGCACCAGCCCTTGTGATAATTATGAATGTCAAAATGGGGCCCAGTGTATCATAAAAGAAAGTGAACCAATTTGTCAGTGTTTATCAGGCTACCAGGGTGAGAAATGTGAAAAGCTGATTAGTATAAACTTCATCAACAAAGAATCCTATCTGCAAATCCCTTCAGCTAAGATACGCCCCCAAACCAATATCACTCTACAGGTAAGTTTGCTTGTGTTGTGAATTTTTTTGGAAAAGAGAGTAAAGTCATTTACTGGAATATGACCCAAGGTTGTCATTCTCACACTTTAAGAGTGTTTCACAGTTTGAGCTAAAAATCTAGATGAGTTAATGCTATAACTCTGTGTTCATATTGAAGTAGATGGGCTTATTGATAGGAAATTACAGAGTTTTCTCAGGTTGTCCTTCAGAGAATAATTTTATAATGAAGTAACAGACTATGGCAGTAAATTCAGAGTTTCACTTAATACCTCATTTTTATTAAATACCGAATTTTAGTTTTTTCTAAATGTTTCTGTCTTTTAACTAGATTGCCACAGATGAAGACAGTGGGATCCTGCTGTACAAAGGCGATAAAGATCATATAGCAGTGGAACTGTACCGGGGTAGAGTGAGGGTCAGCTATGACACAGGATCGTATCCTGCCTCTGCTATTTACAGGTGAACCTGGATGAAACACATTTGTAACTGAAACAAAACCTATATTCATTACTTATATCAAATTCACATTTTTAAAGACATGGTTAAAAGAAATATATGCAAATTAATGTGTTGTCAGACACTTAAAACTTCTTGCCAAAAGATGTGATTTGGTTGGCAAGGAACTGTAATGCAGAAATGTCAGACAAATAATATATTATTTGATGCATTAAAACAGAATAAGTGTTAGCTCTCAGCAGAATATTTATACATTTGTGTAAAACTCACATGTAGCAGTGGAGTTTTTTCTTTGTTGTAACTGCCAAATAGTTTCCTTGTGTGCTGAGTAAAATGAAAAACTACACTGTATAAGCAGAAATTAAATAGAAGCTTCTCTTCTCTGTTAGGCAGTCATAGAATATGGGATTTTTCCCTGGCAAGTGAAGAGAAAGCTAAAAACTTGATTCTGCAAAAAGGCACTACCTTTGAAAAAGAAATGGCTTCTGCTTCCAGAGTCATTAAGAGAAAGAATCCATAGCTGCTTCTATAACATTCTTTTTAAGAGGTTTTTTTAAAATCGTATTTCTCTGGTTCTCTGAAAAATTACTGCCTGAATTTTTTGGGAGGAATGTATAACTTCACAAGAATTAGCAAACAGTCATTGCAGGAGTGAGCAGAAAGACAACAGGCGTCATTTCCTGGCCTTGACTGCCCTCTTGGTATAAAATTACTTTCAGAAGTAAAAGGGAAGTATTAAATCAGTTTTCCTTGAATCTTCTTTTTGCTCTATTTACACCTTTTCTTGTAAAATTATATATAGGTATATTTGCTTTCTAGAGTTTTAACAGTGACACTGTTCTGCATGCTATTAGAGACATTTCAGTGAAAACAAATGATTTTTATAAATTATTATACTCTTATTCAAAATAATATTATTTTTCTTTTCTATCTGGGTTAGGGCTACTCAAGAAGTTTAGATTAATTTTTCAGGAGTTTAATTACTTTTGTTTATTTTTACTTCAATAGGTACATCTGTCTGAGAATAAGAAGCAATAGGAATAATGGTCATATATTGTTCCAAGTTTTTTTGGCTCCCATATCTAGAATGCTTCTTCCCTTTCAAAACATGTATTTCCTTCTCATAAATTTAATGCTCTCTCAGGCATTATTGACATATAATAAATACTGGTAATTCACACTTGTCCATTATAGTTATCTAAAGAAAGATTGAAAAAGAATACTCACAGAGGGGAAAAAACCAAACATAAACATGGAAGGAGTAAATAACAAAGTGACCAATTAACAAACAGTCCCAAAAAGGTTACTGTTACAAAATAATAAAAAGCATTTCCCCTACATAGTTGATCATCTGTTTTGAATTATGTGACAAATAGAAAATGCAAGTGTAGTGAAGAAAGGGATGGGAAAGGTAGTTACATGTTAAAAGTGACATAGTTGTTTAGTAAAGCAGATACACACTTCGAGTGTTATTATTTTTTGTTTCTGTTATTGTTATTAATCTCCATCTCATTCTTAATAAGCATGATGGTAAGTTTCTGAGA
Source organism: Acrocephalus scirpaceus scirpaceus (assembly GCA_910950805.1). Classification (NCBI taxonomy): domain Eukaryota; kingdom Metazoa; phylum Chordata; class Aves; order Passeriformes; family Sylviidae; genus Acrocephalus; species Acrocephalus scirpaceus. The sequence goes on along the minus strand of OU383778.1, from coordinate 28,906,031 downwards.
TATTTGAAAACTGTCATGTAATAGTCCAACTGTAGTGAAGTCTTCTGCTATTGAGGAAAGGCTGAGGGCATACCTCATCTCTTTCTACAACTGTCTGAAAGAAGATTGTAGCCAGGTGAGGGTCAGACTTTTCTCACAAAAAACAACCAATAGGACAAGAGGAAAAGGCCTCAAGTTGCACCAGGAGGGGCTTAGATTGGATATTAAGAAAAACGTCATCATGTAAACGGTTGTCAAGCATTGGAGCAGGCTGCCCAGGGAAGTGGTGTAAGTCACCATTCATGGAGGTATTTATAAGCAGTGTAGATGTGGCACTTAGGGACATTGTTTGGTGGTGGACTTGGCAGTGCTGGTTTAGTTGTTGGACTTGATCTTAGAGGCCTTTTCCAACGTAAATGACTCCGTGATTTCATCACTCTATTTTGGAAGCCATATATGTATTTCCACATTTGTGTATAGGTATAGATGTGCATCTAGTGATAGCTATACAAATTGCATGCTGTTTGATTTCTATTTCAGTTTCTAGAAAGGAGTATGTTGAAGCACAGAATCTTTTACACATTTTACTCAAATCCCTTCATTATTTCTATTTCTTACCATTTTACCCTACCAGAATTTTTGTGGTATCTCCTGTTCTTTTTAAGGTCTTTGCCTTTTATTTGTCCATTCATTGCATATTGTCTTTCTGTACCTTTGTTACCTATTAAAGCTGTCTCCTGGAATGTTTCCAGTCCTTTCTTCAGTCCCCCCGTTTTGTTTCCCTCCTATCCTCCCAGTTTATGGGAACTGACTGCAGGATGAGCTGTCACCCCAAAAGCACTCATCAGTCCATCTGAGATACGAGACGAGGCACTGCCAAGACCAATAAATAATATTTATTCATTGGAAATGGTTATTTGGAAAAATTTGATCCACTTGTATTTTGTTCTGTCTGGGCATCCATTTTTAGATGTTAATTGTTTTTTACACAAAAGAAAAAAAATCTTTTCATTCTGTAAACTAGTTTTCATCATATATTTATTGGAAATGTGGGACTATTTCTTCCCAGATCATTATTCTTCTAGAGAGTACCAGAAGCCTTAAATCAGTCCTTCTTACAGCTTTTCATTACGATCTATGCATTAAGCTCTCGTATCTCCAACGGGAAATGAGCTAGAAGTAATGTAAGTGCATTGGCAGGAAATATTGCAGATATGCCTTGAGTTTATTTCCTCTTCAACTTAAACCACCCCTACCTAGAAGGATTTCTCTTTCTGCACTAAATTTTTACCAGTGAAACAGTTGAAACCAGAGGCTTTTAATAATCACTCTTACCAAAGACGTTACAACGTCTAACGTGTAAATCCCTTTACACATTATCGTTTGTATATCCCCGGAATGACTCCTTGCTTTAAAAATGTGTTGCTCTTATTCTTTTAAATAATATTGAGTGAAAGGTTTAGAAGTTGTAAAATAAGTTTCCTTGAAACAAGAACACTACATTAGGGTTTCTTACTTCCTGAAGTCAAGAAGTCATGTGCACTTTGATTTTTTAGCACATTTTTTTGCCTGGATTCATTGAAATATGTTAAGTAACTTGATCATAGCATCTTTTATATTGCTTGATCGAGCAAACAAACCTCTTCATACCTTGAATAGAATAAATCTTTCTCTTTAAGAATGATAAACACTGACCATTTCCTTTCCCCCACCATGGAACCTGGCAGTCCCCCTCCTGGCAGCTCCCATAAAGTGTTTATTGTGCCAGTGTCTACTCTGTCATGTGTTTGCACTCTCAAATAGAGCTGGGTTTGTGTAAAGCATGCATGCTACCATGCAGATCTTTGATCCACAGTGAGCAGAGGCTGTTCACAGAGCTGGTAATAAATGACTAAGAAGCTGTTTAATTCATCACAGCTGTGAACGACCAAGTGTGCTGCTGATCTGTTCCATGAGAAAAGCAGTTAGGGTAATTAAAACATCACTAAGGATGTTTTAAGGTAATTTGCCTGATTTTTGCCTTGAGATTTAGGAACTTAATCCCTTTCAGCTATCTTGCTTTCTCAATGAGAAGAGCTAATTGACTGTATGACTGTCCATTTCAGGCTATCATACAATTGGTTCATTTAAATAACTTTTTTCATAGGATTAAGCTCACTTATTTGATGGTGCCCTGAAACAAATAAAGGCTTTCATGGGAATAATTTTAATGTCTGGTCTCTGGACTACAGCTCACACCTTCCATACATATATTCAGCTCTATTTCTCCAGTGGAAAATGGACTAGAAGTTATGCAAGTACAATGACATATTCATTCCCAGAACTGAGTAAAGATATTCTTCTTCTCTGATGTACTTAAACTGTGTTCAAGTGCAGAGTAGTTCCTGCACTTAAGCACTTGCTGTGTAGATATTGAGGCTGATAAGCACTGGCAGCCATTTCTTGTGCCTACTAGCATGAGTAAGCTTGTCCTTATTCAGGGTAAGCACCTGAAACAAGCATTTTCACCTTGAGAACCTTCAGGCATTCTCCTTCTTGTGAGCTTTTGTTAGTAAGCAGAAGGAAATGGTATATGTAGACAAGAAAAAAAAAATACAATATTCATATTCACTGTACTAGCCAGAAGCTGAACATACTTAAATAATGATGCCCAATAAAGATAACAAATAACTTCATTGCAAGTTGTCTGGACCAATTATACTATTTTGTCTGGCAGGCCTTAAGTTAAATGCAGTTCCATATTCCATGAAATAGTAGATTTATGTATCACTGTAACAGTAGTAGTTCACTCAGGCCTTCATACTTGCAAGATGTGTAAACCCACACTCTGCAAAATGTAGGATACACACAGACTTGCATGCAAATACGTTCTTGAAGTAACATTAGAATCACATAATGATTTAGGTTTGAAGGGACCTTAAACAATCACCTAGTTCCATCTTCTTTTTTATGGGCAGGGACAGCTTCCACTAGATAAGTTGTACAAAGCCCCATCCAACCTGATCCTGAGCCTCTTCAATAACAAGTCCAGAAATTCTCTGGCAACCTGTCCCAGTGTTTCATATTAATCCACCCTCATATTAAAGACCTTTTTCTTTATGTAACTTATTTTATTTAATAGATTCTGTCTGATCTATATCTATCCTCTCTCAGTTTACAACAGCTAGGCTATGTTCTGTTACTACAGGCCCTAGTAAAAGTCTCCATCTTTCTTATAAGTCCCCTTTCAATATGGAAAAGCTGCTAGTAGGTCTCCCCAGAGCATTCTCTTCTCCAGACTGAACAACCCCAACTCCCACAGCCTGTCTTCATAGGAAAGGTATTCCAGCCCTTTCATCATTAGTGCAGAAGAAGGGATGTTGTGTTGTATTGTATTGGCTTTTAAGCATATGTGCATGTCTTTGTTTAAAATGTAATTTTCAGGAGAATTTACTCCCAGAGAAGTTTTTTTCTGAAATTGTATTGACTCTTAAAGGGGGAAAAAGGTAAAAAAAACTGTTCTAACCTGACCATCAACTGTTTATTATTAATGTTTATTTTGCAGTGTGGAAACAATTAATGATGGCAATTTCCACATTGTGGAGCTGCTAGCTATGGATCAGATTCTATCTTTATCTATTGATGGAGGAAGCCCCAAGATAATTACCAATTTGTCCAAGCAATCCACTCTGAATTTTGATTCTCCGCTGTATGTGGGAGGTAAGAGGATCTTACTGCTTCTTACTAGAGATATTATAGATAATTTACTCTGGTAACACAAGAATGGTAACACATACTTGTGTTTCTTAAAGAGACTCCTTCATTCACATAACATCTTAAGATGAAACTTTGGCAATTAATGTCAGTAGCTTCAATTTTAAGAAACAGTATGTCCTCAAACTACACTGGTTGCTTTTTTATAATTATGTTCATTTTTTTATTACTGTAAAATTTTGTAATTTTCTGCTGTTATTTAGCCTTTTATTATACTGAAGAAGTGTGCTTAACATTGTTTAGCTTCATGAAGATTTAGTAATGTCTATTCAGAAAGTGTAGAATGGTAGCATTCTACACTCATTTTACATTTTTTTTTGCTCATTTTACATTCCTGTTTCCTTGTACTGATATCTGCAGGAAATGATAGCAATGTATAAAGCCATGAAGTATAACTTATGTCTGGAGATCTTACAGCTTAGGGGTGAATGGAGTTAGGACACTAGGTAAGAATGTGCCCAGACAGTTACCTCACTCAGGGCTTGGGTTTTGATTGTTTGGAGAAAAAAAAGAATTGTTTGTTTAATTGTTTAACTTGGGCAGCTAAAGTATTTGAAAAAAATTGATCATTAGTGCCTCCTTTCTTGGTAGCAAGTCTGAGTTCTTAGTGATCAGAGATTCAGCATGGTTTTTAAATACTTTTTAAATGCTACAGATTTTCATGTTCTACTTAGTTTAACCCTATACTCTTCAAGAGGCATTCTTTCTGTTAAAAAAATACGTACTTTCTTTTTCATTTTGCCTAATTCTTTTATGTCTGGGAATAACTTTTTAGACTTAAGCATCTTGCCTCCTTGCAGAAAACTATGCCATCAGTAGTACATTTGTATGATGTACTGATGCCTTCAAATGAGGATTGCCCTCTAGAAGCACATTGCATTTTTTCCTGGGTATCACTTCTGTTTACAAAGTGTCATGCCTTGTGGAACATGTGGAAGGAGTTCCTAGACTCTGATAAGACACTGTCTGCTTGCTTACTTGTATTGTCCACATCAGTTTGTTTAATGACTGCTGAGGCCAATTGTGCTTCTTGAAAGCTGAGCTTAGTGCAGGACAATAATCCTCCTGTCTGTTATAAGCACCTTCTGATGAAATGAGGCCAGACTGCCAACTGTAAACATTTATTCTGGGAACATTCTTAACACTGCAATGTTGATTTGTGACATATGGTTCTCTTCCTTGCTTCTTCACCCTGCAGATCTGTGCCTCTACGGGGAGAATCATTCTAATCTTCATCATCATCTACAAGTATCAGAGAAATAACTTTTGGAAAAAATCTTTTCTCTTAGCAGTTTGATACCTAAGAGCAGCAGTCATGCATTCTAGTGCATGTTCCTTAGGGAGGTCATGTGTTTATTCTATTTTAATTCTTCCCATTCGGGCTCCAAACAGACAATTACTTCTGCTGTCATATAAAATGTTGATCCAAAAAATAATTAAAACCAGTCATAGAAGCACATAGTAACAAAATAAAGGGAAAAAAATCCAGTAGGTTTATGTTCAGCTCTTAATTTTTCCTCTTCTTTATCTAATTTACCTCTTTATGATTTCTAAAATTCTCAAGATGGGTAATTTTCACTCTTGTATCTTTAAATTACCCATCTTTTTGAGATTCAATAATTTTTTCTTATCCAGCTATATCTAGATTTTTTAGAGAATTTGATTACACATTTTCATCAGTTAAGAATTTAAATTCTCAGTAGGTTTTTATGCAGTATTTTAATCTTTGCCAAAGTCTTAGTTTGACACCTAAATCATCATGTAGCTTACACTTACTCTTACCACTTTCCTGCTAAAATGCCATTTCTGATAAGCATCACCTCAGTTGGCAGGCTGAAATTCTGACTTGACAGCAAACCCTTGTACAGTGTGTGCTCTCATTCTCTCTCATTCCCTCTCTCCCTGCCTTCCCTCTTTTCCTTTTTAATTTTTTCTTGTTTTTTCTTGTTTTTTTCCTTTTCTTATTTTTTTTAATGTCACAGTTTGAAAGGGGCAATTTAACACTACTTTTAGCAAAGGTGAGCTTTTCGATTTATACCTTTTTGGGGTTTTTGCCTTTTCCAATTGTATGGCTCTTTTGTGTGGTCAGATTACACATGCTTGTTATTTTTCAGTCTTTCTGTAACAAATTTCACTAAATCTTGTTGAAAGTGCATGGCTTTTGTAAGAATTCTTAAGGGACAATCTGTTTCTTCTCAAAAATTCTTCAAAGGAGTCACAGACATCACTGATACTTCACATTCTTTTCTCAGAAATTAGAGCATATTTTCCTAGTTGAGAGTGGTACCTTCTTTCATGGATGTCCCTATTTCTGAGACAGGTAGAGTATCAGCTGTTTCTCATTTTTGCCTGATCTGCTCTGGCAGCTTCTAGAATTAGATACTTCTTTCGACAGTTTTACTGTGTGACTGTTACTTAAGAGAGATTCCTACCATTTGCCTCCTTGAACAGTAATTTACCTGTAGTCAGGTTCAGTGTCCAAAAGCTTAAAAGGGGGTAGGAACTGCTCTCTTACCTTGCCAAAATTAGATCTGAAATATTTGTATGTATTGTTTCTTTGTCAGTTCTTTCCTAACTGGTAAAGAATCTTTTTATAAAAATTATCTAAGAAATATTGCTGAAGAATATAAGCAGGTTTTACACACATTTTGGCCCTCTGACATTTTGTATCTTGCTAGAAGAAGCAAAAGTGTATAGGCTGAAAGCCTGTGCATATATTTGCATTGTGTTTCCAAATGTCTCCCTTATTAGAGAATATAGACAAAAAAATTCAGAATCATGTGTGATATACCACCTATTGTCTGGTATCATACATACATGCTTGTATGGTTCCCAGAAATCACATCTAACTTTCCTGGCTCTTTCAAGTATAACATCTAGTTTAGCGTTGCATAGATGTGTTTAGTTTTATAAACCTTTTATTTTTACAAACGTAAGTTCAGTGCATCTATTCTGCTGAGATACTTCAAGCACTTTCTATGAACATTAGCTGAATGTGGCTTTCAAGGGACACAACAGGGTGAAGGGGCCTTGATGACTCTGCCCTGTCCCTGGTTTGAGAATATGGCAAGTAGATGTGAGGAAATGGAAACTCATGATTGTTTGCAGTCTGAGCCCTTTAACATAATAGTTCAAAGCCTATTTTACAGTTTGACCATGGCTGGGTGACCAAAGCCACTTTATCACCCCGTCCTCAATTGGACAGGGGAGAGAGAAAATACAATGAAAGCTCATAAGTTGAGATGAGCATGAGGAGAGATCCCTCACCAACTACTGATGTGGCAAAACAGACTCAACTTGAAGAAATTAATGTTTTACCAGTCCAAATCACAGTAGGATAAGGAGAGGTGAAACATTTCTTAAGGCTCCTTCCCTCTACCCTTCCCTCCTTCTCAGGCTTAACTTTTTTCCCCCTGATTATCTATCTCCTTCCTGCAAGCAGTGCAGGTAGACGAGGCATACGGGTTATGGTCAGTTCATCACTTGCTTCCTCCTCAGAGAAAGGAGTCCTTCTCCTTTTCCAGTGTGGGGTCCCTCCCATGGGAGACAGTTCTCCACAAACTGCTCCTGCATGGGTCCCTTTTTTCCCCCACGGGGTACAGTTCTTCAGGAACAGGCTGCTCCACCGTGGGTTCCCCACAGAGTCACAAGTCTAAGGAAGACCTGCCCCCGTGGGGTCTCCTCTCTCCACAGATCCTGCCAGGAGCCTCCTCCAGCACAGGCTTCCCATGGGGTCACAGTCTTCTCTCGAGCATCCACCTGCTCCGGCATGGATCTGCTCCATGGGCTGCAGGTGGATCTCTGCTCCCCTGTGAACGTCTGTGGGCTGCAGGGCACAGCTGCCTCACCATGGGCCGCATGGGAATCTCAGCTCCAGTGCCTGGAGCACCTCCTCCCCGTCCTGCTTTTCTTACTTCAGTGTCTGCAGAGCTGTTCCTCATATGCTCTCACTCCTCTCTGGTCACATCTGCACAATTACTCTTCGGGGATTTTTCCTTTATAGGAATGTTATATGTTATATGTTATCACATAGCTTTTGGTACCACCACTGACCAGCTTGGCCGAGACAGACTTGACAGGTCCATCCTGGAGCCAGCTGGACATGGTGGATGCTTCTGGCAGCTTCTCAGAGAAGCCACCCCTGTAACCCCCTCACTACGCAAAGCCTGGCCACACAAACCCAATACGCTTACTTAGCTGGTAAGGTCAAAGAAGATTAGGATCTTCAACAGTATGGATACAATATTGTTCATTGCTGAAATCACTGAAGCCTAGCACAAATGGAATTACAATAACCTCTAAATGAAGGGCAGGTCTACTTCATAAGATTGCATAGTATTTCTGCATGACTCTTAATGTTCAGAGTAATATAGAAAATTATTAGAAGTATCAGTTTACATGGTTATGGAGCAACTATGCAGAACATCGCTGCTTTCTTGTCATTATCTAAGTACCAGAATGAAAATCGTTGATTTTGTCTAGGAATAAACCTATGCAGCTTAAAAGAATATATATTTTCAGGTAAACAGGTCCTTTTTAATGCTCAGTGCACTTTGATTTCCTTTACTTGTGAGTATCAGGACTCATATTGGCATTTGTATATTCACTTTTAGAAAGCAGTATCTTAAGGACTATCTACTATAGGCTAATATGTTGACAAAAAGTTAAAGAAAACCAAAAGCAGGGGATAGGAGTAGAAGAAACTTCATGTTTACTAGAAAAGGTTTGATATTAATGTTCCTTCTGAATTATTCTCAAATGATTTTAACAGGATAAGGGCATCACATACACCTACTGCTCTAATTACACCTGTAACAACTATTGACTGTTAACAGAGGAATTATTCTGAAAATGGTCAACACTAGGGACATTTGCATTATCTAAATGTGTTTACACAGAAGTAGTTTGGTGTTGAATTATTGTTGTTATTGTTGACTGGTTTAGACTGTAATGGATAACTATGAATGGCTTTTAGTTTTATTTTATTAATCTATTTTTGAGACACACTAAACAAAAGTATTTTTGGTTTGGGAACCTCAACCTATTAAACTGCCCTTTCCAAGAAATTTTCTGTAGCAAAACTTCACATTTGAAATGTTTACGCTAGCTCCATTTTGATGAGCTGGTCCTACTAAATTCTCCTGGATTTGAGTATCTTAGCTTACAAGAAATGACATATCAGCTGCTAAATTTCAGCAACCTTTGTTTTTCTGGGATTCAGAAACTGTATGCTATCCTGGACTTAAATGCACTAAGTCAAAACCAGGCAAAGCAGACCTTTTCACAGCTCTGAGCTTCCTTTCTGATGAAGTCTTGTATTCATCTTTTAAGTGTGACTCAGACAGTTAGGGGTTTGGAGGTGGTTTACACATATGCTTGATAACCAGGACAATTTCCAAAAACTAGATTATTTTTCGTGTTTCTAGTCTGAAAAGCTAAGAGTAATTAATTAAGAAGAAGCATTCCTTTAAAAGTGTTTTAAAAATAGAGAAAATGGTATAGAAAATTATGAGATTATTACACTGATTATTTGCTATTATTAATTTCCTAGGCATGCCTGTGAAAAATAACATAGCAGCTATACGCCAGTCACCAGGACAGAATGGCACTAGCTTCCATGGTTGCATCCGTAATTTGTACATCAACAGTGAACTCCAGGACTTCAGAAATGTGCCACTACAAGTGGGAATTCTGCCAGGTTGTGAGCCTTGTCATAAGAAAGTTTGTGTGCATGGCACATGCCATGCTACCAGCCAGTCAGGCTTCTCCTGTGAGTGTGAAGGAGGATGGACCGGACCACTCTGTGATCAACAAACTAATGACCCATGTCTTGGAAATAAGTATGTCCTTCCTCAAGAAAAAAACAGTAGTATAATATGCATATAAGTCTCCTGTTATGTGTATGTTTTTTTCATAAAAGTTTACACTTGCAAGAAGCAACATAACCTGGGCATGTAAAAGTGAGAACAACATCCAAGTTAGAGTATATATTCTTTCCACAAACCTAATGAGGAAAAGCTCCCAGTTTAGGGGTAGCAGATTCACACATCTCACTGAAGTTCTGCCTAAAGCCTGGGAGGTGACACTACAATGAGATGCACTGATACAACTGTGGGTATGACCCTTGGCAGAAAAATAATTGAAGAAGTTGCAAATAGAAAGAAACCCTATTTGCTTATTTTCAGTTCTATAGAATCAGGTAATAAAATTATTATTAATAATAATAATAATAATAATATTCTCTACTGTTTTTTTTGAAAAATTATACAATGGACATATCTAATATTTTATACTTTCAGAGTACCCCAGGTTTTAGCAGGAAAATAGATTTCAGTCTTTATGGTAAACTTCTGTTTCAGTCTGAGTGTGTTAATTCTATTTACTGATTTAAGCAGAAAATTTTTTTTTAGATATTTACATATGTCTATAGAGAGGTTCTTGTATATAAACATATGGAGATAGAAGAAGATATGTGTAATTGTGTATAGGATAGTATTGATATTTATGCATATTGATCTTTCAAATTTACTGAAGAGACAGATTCAGTTTGGGTTCATGGACTCCCAGCACAAGAAGATCAGAAACTTCAGAAGTTCAAAGTTATTCTGTACTCACTGATCTTGGGCAACAAGATGTCATTCTGTTTGTCCTTACCACTGTCCTTTTTTTTTTTTTTTTTTTTTTTTTTTTTTTTGGTAAAGCAGGCGTGCATGGATTTTTTGGCTGCTGCTTTTTCAGTGCAGCATTTGCCTATGTAACTTGACTGTTAAGGACCAGTGGCCTAAGTTTGCTAAGAGATTCTAAAAAGATGATTTTCAACTCCCATATAAAATGATGTTTAAATCATTTTTTTACATAGTGTCTGGAGTGTCTGACCCTTTAAAGTTTTATACAGCAGTTACCATGCTTTGCAACAGATTTTTCTTTATATTGGTTATAGACTCTTTCAGTACCTTTAAGTTTAGAATTCTTCTCAGAGCTAGAGCAGTCAGGTTTTGAAGGATATCATTATAGCATTTCATTTTTATTGGTTTTTTTCTTAGGCTGTCCTCTTTCACTGTAACTTTAAAGAAAAGTTGTCACAGCAGGTTAAAAAATGCAAATGTGACTTTATACTTCAATACTTCAGGATTAAAAAAATAACATCAAATTGTACCCACAAGTTCTACCATCAGAAAAGCCAGAAAATTTCTTTAAACTGTCCTTGAAATATTAGATTCTTCATTGGTTATTATAACTGTGCACATTAGCACTCAAACTGAGTGCTTTTCTGCAGCAAATAATGAAGTTATCAGTAACAGATGTAGGCAGTATCAGAGAAAGGACAACGAGTGAGCACAGCGTTAATACTTTGTTTGCTCTTTAAAGCATTGCATTTGTTTCAGCTGTATACAGTGCTGTGAGCTTTTAAGAGAGAAAGCCAACCCAAATTTTATTTGGATTGGAGGAGGGCTTTGTTGTTCTTTACTTCCTGGGGATTTTAATTCTGGGTTTCTTGATTCATCTCTAAATTGTCTATTGAGTAGATGTATTTTATCCATCTAATATGGTTTGACATTCTGCTTTATCTGAGCAGCAGAATTGTCACTTTGATCTCTGTTTCAAAAATATAGGTGATCTTTTAGAGATTCCTGCACATCATGAAAAGGGTTAAGACACATATACTTTACCTACATGTAGGGTTTGAATTCAAAATATACTGACCAAAATTTGTTCTCTAGTCAGTAAAGGAATAAGCACATTTCAAAAGAATAAATAAGACCTCAAGTTGTCTAATCATCCTCTACATAAGCTCATTTCTCCCCATGACTGGCTGTGTCTGGAGCTTATGGCAATTATACATCCAACTTCAGTGCCTGACACAGGTACCTAAAATTAGATGAGATGAGACTGTGCCCAAGAGTTTGCACTTAGCTTGATGTTCCTTTCAGAACAGTCTGAAGATGAAATTTAGACCTTCAAAGAGCAGGTGGAAACAAAAGTATGAGAGTTGGCATTAGCTAAAATTTAATCATCTTCTAAGTCAAAGCAAAACTTTACCAAAGATCTTGACACAGATTGCTTTGATATCTAAAGCCTGTATAGAGTATGACAGGATGTCAGTGCCACCTGAGCAACTTTGTAGATCAGATGTCCTAAAAGTGGATGCTTTATAAATGGTAAAAAGATCAAATGCTGAACATAATGAGAACTAAACAAAACCTATCTGCCCTGTGATGCTGTCTAAGCCTTCCATTTTGAATTGCTTAATAACAGTCTTGGAATATCAGACTTCAACCACAGGAACAATTTTTAATTTTTGTAGAGAACATTGCTTCAAAATACAGATTAATAGAGAAGTTGGAGGTGCTTAACCAATTAGTTTTATATTTTCAGGTTTTAATCCCAAACTGGTTATGTTATCTTAAAAATTTCAAAATGAGATGTTGCTCTTAATAGACTTCTTTTAAGACAACATGCATTTTTAGATGAATTTTTGCTATCTTCAAATTGAAACATGATTTTGGTTTAGATCAAATGGGATTTTTATATTTTTTACCTCAATTTTTTCATTTATTTAGATGGCTGTCATAAAATACTAAGGAGGTTCTAGAGTCATACACTATAGAGAAGAAAAGCATTAGAGAGCAGAAACATAAGGAAGGGTGACTTGTATGTCAGGATTGCATTCCTTCCCACAGAGGAATTTTCACTGTGATCTCCCTAGGAAACAGTATGTATATAGAAAAATTTTCTATAGAAACAACACTTAAAGGGAATAACATTATTTTTGGAAAGAAGTTATTGATCCTGTGCTGCCAAATGAGGAAAGGGAAGTAATTTAATTCCAAGTCACTGGTGATGATTTCAGAAGATGAAATCCCCTAATGTTCAGCTTACAGCTCGGAACAGATAATTAAGCATCCTCCTTTTGGGAAACACCACCTCTCTCTCAAAGAGAAGTAAGACCAGCTGTGCATTCCCATACTACTGTACATCAAAACTTAGCAGGTGCAGATTAATTCACAATCTTTTTTGTCTTAACAACAAGATTTGAGCCTGCCACAAAAGTTTATTGAAGCTCAACTGGGAAATTAGCAGCTTTAATCACTTAGGGTGAGACTTGATAATGCACAGCTTCATCTAGTGTGAGGTTTCGTTTGAATTCTGGGTGAGTGCTGTTGCCTTGCAGTGAACACAGACCTGCCTCCGACATTGCAAGACCCTGCTACTTGCAGTTGGCAATACAGGCTGATGTATTTGAAGGGAAAGCACATGTTCAGCTTGAGACTACTATTGCTTGAGTCAGAATAGTTTCTCTTAGGAAGTGCCTTACCTGTCTTTGTGCTGGGAGCCCCATATTTCATGAGTGACAATATGGAGTTTCTTTTAAATTATACATGAACCAGAATTTCAGGTGAGTTTCTTTTTTCTTTGGCTTGATTTTGCTGTGTTCTTCTCAAAAGCATGCTTAAAATTCAAGTAGACAGGAAATGCTGTTTTTAGTAACTGTGGCCTGTAAAATTTTTCCATAACACATCTACAGTGGCTATTTTCTGGTGAGAGGAAGTTCTATACTGCAGCTTGTTTTGTGTAAACCTGCATACCAATTATAAACCACTTCACTGCATCTCACTGAAAAAGTCCATTAGAAACAAAAGCAATTTCTTCTGAGTACATTCCAAAGTATTTGTAGTTAATGTTGCTTAGCCTGAACTTTGATGAATAATTTATTTTTATTCTCTTGGGCTTGTTTCCCCTGTAGATGTGTGCATGGTACCTGCTTGCCGATCAATGCATTTTCATACAGTTGTAAATGCCTGCAGGGACATGGGGGAGTCCTCTGTGATGAAGAGGAAATGCTGTTTAACCCCTGCCAATCCATCAGGTGTAAACATGGCAAATGTAGGCTTTCAGGACTTGGGAAACCATATTGCGAATGCGGCAGCGGATACACGGGGGACAGTTGTGATAAAGGTAAAAAAATTCATTAATATTGTTGTGGCCTTAGAAAATAGGCTTTTTTAGTAAAACATGAACAGCCAAGCACATGAACAGCCAAAAACATGACCAATTTTTTTTTTTCCACTACACACACATTTGTTGCTTTTTTTTCTACCATGTGAATTTATCTTGATGAGAGAAAAAGCAAGCCTTTCTCATGAATTTGTTTACATTTTGAGGATTTTTTCATCAAATGTTTTGCTGTGAAAACATATCTTTTTTTTTTTTTTGCCTTTATTCAGGAACACATTTTTACTATATTTAACTATTACCTTTTACCTGCTATATCTTTCTGTATTTATTGTTTCTCTACCTTCTGCAACTGAGAAGCCAAATCCAATGATTCTGCTCCTAGTTTTATCACAAACTCTACTTTTGACCTCTCAGCTTCAACTGATTTATCACAGCGAATTATGCAGGTGAGATGGATGAAAACAGGATGACTTTTCCCTCTACCTTTTTCTTTTTCCTCTGTCTATCAAAGCTCTCCCTCTCCCTCCTTTTCCCCTACCCCAGATGGCATTTATTTTGTATTGTACATAGATGTGAATAGAAGAATACGGTTGTAGAACTTTTAACAGATGTCTCATTTTTAGCTGCCTTTATACCTCAGTAATTTATGAAGTTAGCAGAATGTAACTTATATTAAATAAGAGTTTGAATAATATTAAACTGCAGGTCTAATAAATTAAATTGCATGCTCTCTGAAATGTTTCCCTATGATAAATAGAACCAGCTGCAAGCAATGTAGCAACAGAAGATGTGTATTTTTATAAAAGAGGAAAAGATTTAAGCTTCCAATTTTCTTGTCATTGTAATAGCTTCGTATTTATGGTTTACATATACATAGTATAAGCTTAACCAAAAATAGGAGGTATACGGAATGAAACCCAGCCTTAATCAAATTCCGTTCGGTAGAACCACTAGTTTCCAATATACAGTCTCAGTCAAACTTTAAAATATCAATCCTAACTGCAAATAGTAAGGCAGCATCTTCCTGTGTTACACATTCCTGGACCTGTGTCTCAAAATTGTATCTGTTATTGTAAATGTTTCCTGCAGAAATCTCTTGTCGAGGGGAACGAGTCCGAGATTACTACCAAAAGCAGCAAGGGTATGCTGCGTGCCAGACGACCAAGAAGGTATCGAGACTAGAATGTAAAGGCGGGTGCTCAGCCGGGCAGTGCTGCGGGCCACTGCGGAGCAAGAGGCGGAAATACTCCTTCGAGTGCACTGACGGGTCCTCATTTGTGGACGAGGTTGAAAAAGTGGTGAAGTGTGGCTGTACAAATTGTCCCTCCTAAGTGTCCCTGTCACACTTGTCTTTTGAAAATGTTGTATACTTATTGACCGTGTCGGACTAATTAATGCTTCATAGTGGAAATATTTGAAATATATTGTAAAATACAGAACAGACTTATTTTTATTATGAGAATAAAGACTTTTTCTTCATTGAAAATAAGAGATTCAAGTGCTTGAACTGAGACTTCTCATACCCAAGAGGAGCTTTGAAGAAAAAAAAAAGACCTGGTAACATTGCAGCAGAGATGGGAAACTTTAACTGCTTTTAACATGGATTCTTCTTTGTAACATGCTGAAGATACACTGACACTATACACATGTGACTTTCAACTTAACAGCCCAGAGATGAAATACTGACCAGAACGTGAGGCTTGTTTTTTTCACTTTTGTATCAGTCTATTTTATTGTCTTGACAGACCATACCAATCACTTACCTATGGATGAGGAAGCTTTATGAGCAAAAAACCCCCAGATTATACAGAAATAACAATTGTTCGAAACACATTTTGTCTTTTGGAATTATTAAGCATCTTGAGAAGATGGAGTCTCATTTAATGAATGGGAAATGGGAGATACAAGAATATACTATAATCCTGAAATCTCCTAATGATGTGTACTTTTATGTCAGCATGTTAGCAAAAGAAGCATAAAAAAGTGTTTATCTTCCCTTTTACAGTATTAATTTTTTGTAATATAAATGTTCTGGGGATGATAAAATAGATTATTGATGGATAAATTAGTAATAATATGGATTTCTGTTTCTATGAGTTCTAAACAACTCTATACAGTATTGGGTTTCATTGAGAAATATTTATTGTATCAAAGTACATTGTACTTAACCCTTTTAGGCCATCCCTTTTACTGTTTTTCAATGCTTTAATATATATTAATTTATATTTGTCCCAGTATTTTTGTAATTTTTTTAAAGGACTTAAAAATCAGGATTTTTTTGCAATAGATCTAACGTAGCATGTCGTCTTGGGGTAAATGTTTTCAGTCTGTTTTTTCCTTTCCATTCCCTATCGCTTTTCCTTAGAATCTGACCACTTGGTGTCACTGAATAGAAAGCAGTGACAATTTGAGGTTTCACATATAGCAGATATTCAGGACACCTTCCAAGAACGTGTAATATATTACAGAAAATGTCTTTACACTAGATGGAAATAGTAGAGAAGTTAATTTTCCCTATATAAAGTACTTACAGAAAATAAGATGGCGTGTAGAAAATGACATTAGAAGATAGATCTTTATAAATTAATATTCCCATGGAGCTCTTTACCTTTTTTTATAAAAAAGAAGAAAAGGCTGTGCTATCAAAAACTGTGATTTTCCCCAAATAATAAAACTACTTTACTGCCCTAATGTTCCCCATGTTAACATGTTGCTGCTAAATTATGATGTAGAACTGGTAATCAATAGTGGGTTGTGTTCTTCTTTCAGTAAAACCCAGGGTACCCTGTAAAAATGCAGATGTTTTTTCAATTTTATTTTATTATTTTTTTTACAAAAAAGTTAGATGTACATGTGTAATGCAGTGTGCTTTGTCATATTTGGACTGATATCAGTAATGCTACTGATGTTTGTAAATTAAACAGATATTTACTTCATTAACAGCTTTTATTTGTATTCTTCTGAGAAGTTTACATTGTCTAGCAGCCTTTAATTAAACAACTGTTGCAAAGAATATTTGGTAAAAAACAGAATAAAACTCAACCCTAAATCTAGTGTATTCCTTGCTGAAAATCAAAAGAAGGAATTGACTTGGGATTATTACACCTAGAGGCAGTGACATCTGAAAATGTCTGTGCATTATGAACTCAGATGAACTCATACCAAAACTAAGAAAAATACTTATAAATAAAGTACACTGCAGGAAAAGGCAAATTGAGTCAATCCTAATATTTTAGTAGTTATAAAAATGGCAGTTTGACAGTTGTTCTAGCAAGTAATTTGATTCTTTAGAGGGATTCATTTTCACTACTCTTTGACTAAGTATTTTCAATTTAAGCAACTGGATGGGATGATACTTAACTGGGTTTATCTTCTCTAATATTTTTTTACAAATAATTCTGTGTTTATTTTACTTAGTCTACTTTAGAATTTGTCTGAATAGCCAATGAAACAGCCTTTAGTATGAGGACTTCTTTGCAGCTTCTGTGACTGATAAAATCTGCTGTAAATAGGGGTAGCTTTGAGGAGAAAGAAGACATTTTTGACTAGTAGTCCTTAAGCAGTATTCTTGGATATGGAAAGATCTCTTGGAGCTCAAAGTCCCTGTATCTGGAGCTGGATCACTTTCTGTCCTCATACTGACAGAGAAAAATGAACTTTGAACTTTGCAATGGTATTCAAGCAATACTGGCAGCTACTGGTGATCTTGAGATCAGTAAGAGAGGGACCTTTTGTGGTCTCCAAGCAGAACCAAAAAAGCCCATTAGAATTAAAAGAGAAAAGAAAGAAAGAAAAAAAAGAAAGAGAAAGAAAGAGAGAAAGAGAGAAAGAGAGAAAGAAAGAAAGAAAGAAAGAAAGAAAGAAAGAAAGAAAGAAAGAAAGACTCAAAACTCCAAAACCAAACCCAGCTTTGTCACCTGCCCCTCTGAAGAAAGACAAGGCATTTACATCAAGTGCCCCCTTACATCTCCTCAGCCCCCTTTCTCACCACCTCAAGAATCCTCAAGCATCACAAAGTGCCATTGTGCAAGACAAGAGATAACTTCCCCAATGGGATGGGTCACCCTTACACCTTTCTAATACCTAAACCTAAAGTTTCTTGTAATACTGCTGTAACAGGCCTTTTACCTGTTTTCCCCAAAAGGGAAATGGGGATCTGAGGGAACTGTCACTTTAGGTATCTCTACCATAGTGGAGAATTTAGTTCACTGCAGAACACTCCAGACACAGGTTTTCATTCAAAAACATAAGTCACACAGCTCTTAACACAGAGCTTAGGGATTAGGTTTTTCTCCTTGTGTCTGCTACCTCCTCTAGGAATCACTCTCATACAGTCTGCTTTTAATGTATTGAATAAAATCCATAAAATGCATTGGAGCTGAAGGATATGACTCAGTATAGTGGCCAAGTTCTCACTTCAGTTTAGCACTGCATACAATTAGAATTCTTCTTTCATTAGAAACTAAGAAAAATAAAACTTGGAGATTCCATCATTTTCTGCCAGTGTTCTTAAAAGCTGTGAAAAAGAGAAAACACATGAATACTGCTTAATTTTTACTGGTTCATGCACGGCTCTTACTGTCATCTCACAGAGGACAAAATTGTAAAAGAGCATGAAAAAAGACCATTCTTGAATAAAGCTAACAAAAGACATTGCTCTTTTGTTAACATTGAAAGTCAGTTCAGAACAGCAGCTACCACACATGGAACCAGATTCTGCAGTCTGTGTTAACTTTTCTGGGGCAAATGGATATTTGAGGGATAAAAACATTAAGCAAACCAGTGGTAGGCTATGAACAAGCTTTGAGAGATACAGTTCATTTTGTAAGATCTATTGCAGTAACAATTTTGTCTTCTGGATACTTTTTATGCCATAGAGAGACAACCATGAGCCTTAGTGTTACAAGAATCATTGTAATATGAGGATGTTCTGTGTAGGTGCCACAATATAACACTCACATTTGTTTGGAAAAAGGAGCATGCAGAGGTTTTGGAAATGAAAAGTCTGGCAGACCTGATAATCCACAGTGTACTTGTAGGGAGGGGAGCAAGGCACTAGAATGAGTGGATTGTCACCATGTAGTTTTGATGAGAGCATGACTAAGATGTGGTGACTAAGATGATGACTAAGAGATGAGAGAGAGTGGTATGTTATGGAAAGGAGCTTGCTTTTACGAAGAAAATGCCCAGATGTTTTGGAAAACTGTCAAGTCTTGGGGGCTGTTTGTATCGAAGCTCTATTTTGGGAGCTTTATCTGTCCCTGTGTGAAACTTACATGTTTTAAAAACCTCTTTACAGTTCTGACAAGTACACACTTGATATTTCTGTCTTGCGTTAACCCTATTATTTGATGAAAAGTGTATCTGTTCAAAGCAATTTAAAATCCCATCTTTTGGTTCCTTTCTTCTCGTTTCGAAGCAAGTGTTATTCCTGCAGTAGCTCATTAGGCATGCAAGTGTCTGTGCTTCAGTTATCCCACCTTACAGTGGAGAGCCTGGCACATAATTTCTGTTCCCATGAAGTGCAGTTCACCAGCTGAGCCATTCAGGATTCTTGGTTTTTAGAAGTATCTATAGACAGAGCTGGTACTTCCAGTCTATTTAAGATTCCTGGAGTAGAAATCAGAAAATCATTGGTAGTTGTGACTAGGGGCTGTCAGGAGTACAGTCACACTGAAGTGTTTGCCTGCATGCTTGGATAGCCTGCTCTTTCACTGTCTTCTCCATGTATTGTGTTCCTGGGAGAGTGGGAAGTCATGCTCATCCTTTCTAAAATATTTTAGGGTAGAGGGATTTAGTGTCCTTCTGTAAATAAATTGTCTAGGCTGGAAATCATAGGCCTCTTTGGCCCTCAGCCAGATTAAACTATGTATGTATACCTTAACATCAACCATCATCTTGGACACCAACAGATCATGATGTTAAAAAAAGTGAATAAATCTTGCTCTCCATTTAATAAAACACAGATGGGAAAAGCAAACTAAACAGAGAGTTAACAGCTCTATTCACTAGTCTCCTGGGCTCCGTGTGATTAAATCAGAGTTGGAGGGTATGTTCCTGCTGCTGCTGTTCTGGCCAGTGTCCGTAGGGGTGATGGCCAGCAAAGAAGAAGTACTCTGTCAGAGCTGTATGTCATTTGTCAAGCTGAGAAAAAACAGTCATCTCACGGAACAGCAAGACTTCTGGCTATCCACAGTCCCAGCAAATACGCTCCAGCTCCACAGCATGCTGCAGGAATTTTGCTCAGCCATGGGAACAGGCTTTAAAACTGCCTCCCAGATCCACAACTTTATTTCAGAATGATGATCTTAGTAGTGTTTTCTAGTCTTTACAACTCCATCCTTTTATTTCATTCCAGTTAGAGGTAAACTCTAGATCTACACATCCAGCCTCAGTACTCTCAATCACTGCCCTATACTACATACCGGAAATCGAGACTTGGTTTTTTTGTTCCTGTTTTAGGTATTCATTAACATTTGTAGAGGGATCAGAAGACCTGCCTTAAAGAAGAAGGTTATACCTCTAGATACAGAGATAAAACATTTTAATGGCCTTTATAATTAAACTAGCTCCTCTGAAACAGTCTGACAGCCATAGAGTGATATAAACTTAATTATTTTATGGATTTGCAGACTTACACCAGAGGAATTGTTATCTGGTTTTGTCTGCTACTACTTTTACTTTTTAAAAAATTCCTTTTAGGATACTTTCCATATCACAAGAGACAAGTAAAGATAGGATTAATGTGCCTGGGTTGCTTATTCTGACATTAAAGTTCCTTAAAATTATCCAGTAGCCTTTCTTCAGGACATTTTTCTTCTTTCTCATAGTTTTTAACATTCTAGGCTTCAGTCTGTTGTTTCTATGAAGCTATGTTGACTTTGTTTACTTTCCAGAACAGATTTAATGCTTCCAGAGAGAGGAAAAGGATACCTTTTTTTTTCCTGCAGCTGTGCCTAAAATCTCTCACAGAACATCTTTAGAGGTGTGTTTTCTTTCAAAGTCTTCTGAGACTCTGTTAACTTAAACCGGTTTTACTGTGAATTTGGTTTTTTTTCTTTTGCTTCTGATTAGCTTTATTTATTTAATCACATTTATGTGTTTCTGCTATGGTAACAGAAATAAGAGGAGTACCTTCTGACCTGTGCTTTAGAAATTGCCTGCTGTTTTGAAATAGCAAGTTAAATGAGTCTGAGTTTTCCTGTTCTCTCTTATCTTTCCTTTTTGTTGTTGTTTATTGTTTTGTTTTGTTTTTCACTGGATTTCCTTCCCTAACAGTTCACCCATTTTTTGTAGTTTTATGCTTATTTTGTAGGGGAAAGGTAAGAACATGAGACAATGTCAACAGTAAATAAAACTGATCACAGAAGAAACATAGATCTACACAGAATATCCACAGCAAGATCATGTGGCACAGCACATATTCCTCTGCACAAAAAGATTCATTATTACTCTAAATTAAAAAAAAATGGCAAACAAAAAAATAAAATGAGAAACTTTGGAAAGCAGCTTAAATGAGAAGCAAAAGGTTTAAGTCCCAAGTGATCAAAACTGTGCTCATCATTCATTATCACAAACCACAGACCAGTCATTGACATTCATGCTTTCTCTCTGGCTCCAGGCACTCCAGACACTACTTGCTTCCCCTTTCCCACCCACCTGACTCCAGGCCTGACTGTGCCTGCCATTCCCACAGCCTTCCCAGATGACACTTCTTCCTTCCCATTTGCAGAAAGTCACAGCAATCACCTTCGTGCATGTGCCCTACCTAAGATAACTTGAGGCATCTAGTCAGGGTAAAACACTATGCTGGTGATGGAAAGAACACTCTCCAACTAATTAACATTTGAGCATTTCAAAATCAAGTATTATTTATTAAACTGTTATGGCAAAGAGCTAGTACCAATCAGTGGGAACTGTTGCTGTCAAAATATTTAAGTAATAAAACTCCCAGTCTGTGCGTGACATGGAGAATGATGCCTCTTCATTCTAAAAAGCAACCTGTGACCAGGTTAATTGAAAGGAAAGGTAAAGAGACCTAGGACTCACTGAAAATCTGCTCAGCAATCACATGCAAACACTACAAACAGAAAATATGCCCCAGTTTGTCTGTTTGGTTTGGGTTTTTTACAAAGAGAACAAAGAATAAGCTTTCCAATAGGTAAGGCATGCAGGCTTGGGAAATAATGGTAAAAAGGAAGCATCTCTGGCTATATCAAACCTTAGGCAGTGAATTCACAAGGAAATTAACTGCTGCAATTGTTTGTGGGTAACAAATACAAACATGTATTTTCAAACTTTTGTAGAAAGGACACTTAGAGCCCAGAAAATAGTGACCAGCTACACAAGTCATTCTACTTCATGCAGACATGAAAGGATTGTTTGGGAATGAGTTCTTTTAGCAGAAGTGATCACAGTTCATTTGAATTTCATATGGTAATTAACAGGCTTGTAAAAAGCAGGAAAACAACCGCATTAGATGAGACAGAAGAAAATATTAAAGATTTAAGACATCTAGGGCCAGATTCACTGTAGATTCAAGCAACTTCATGCTGTTTAAGTGATGCAAAGCAGCTGTAAACCCAACTTAGCTGGCCAGGAGCCACTGGAGTTCTTATCTGCTAAAAGAAAAGGAGTTTTCAGTGCACCAAACCTGTGTATGGAACTGTAGTCTGTTCTGTAGCCTATTGGCTAAAGGAGCAATCACTTCTGATACGTTGGGAAAACCTTTGTGGCCCTCTTGCTCAGCTCTGCCCTGCTGCCCCATTTAACTGATGCTGAGGATCTGTGGGAAAGGAGATTGCTCTTCAGTGCTGCGCTCCAAGCTCCAGGGGAACAAAGAGAACTGGCAATTCTACTTCAGCAACAGCACACAAAAATGAAAGACAGGAGGTCTGTAACCAAAAAAATAAAATTAAGTGAGTACTATTGTAGTAAAACTGCTTCTAGTGAAGTCATTTCTTGAAGTAATTTCTTTAATATTCTCTCTTAAAGACTCACTTAATTGTGGCTCCATAAGAAAGCATTATGGAAAACAGATTCCTCTTGTAAAATCTTTAGTGTGTGTGTCTATATACATACACGGATATATAAGGGTAGAAAGTGCATACTTTTTTTGTTTGTTTTTCAGGATAGGAACTTATTCAGGCTTTTTGGTTCCCCTGAGCAACTCTGAACAACAGCAGGTATGATTAAGAATTCAAGGTGGCTGGCAGCGAGGAGGTTTGACCTAATCTGTCTTGACTTTGCACTCTATGCATTTAAATGCAGCATGTCTGTGTGGAACACACTGTAGTTCACTGGGGTACAGCATATCTAATTTAGTCACATGCATGCCCTGAAATAGCTGTGTGCACATGGAGATTACTTCTCTCTTTTTTTTTTTTTTTAAAGTTTTTAGCCAAATTAGAGGATCAAAGCCATGTAAAACCTTTTGTAATGTAACTTGAAGCCACATGTAATGAAACCAGATAGTTTTTCCTTTCTGATGTAAAGTCTTTCCTGTTTTCAGGCATTACTATTAAACCTACATCTTGGTCCAGTCTGTAACTTGGTCCAGCTTGGATTAGCTTTGCAAACAGTTTGATGAATCTGGGATGATTTATAGCTGGAGGTAGAAACAAAACAAACAAAGAACTTAAAGTCTGGCCTGCTTTAAGCTCAAAATCCAGTGTAACCTCCTACTGACTCCTTTTGGATTTTTGTGTCTTTTCAAATCCCAGAAGGAAAGCACCCCACTATATCCTAGATCTAGCATGAAAAAGATACTGCAGTGGTAAATGTAAAGGTAAGCTTCACAAATATCCTTCCCTTTTCTGGTAAATTTCCATTTAGACTTAAATGAGGGATTTATACAGAAGGAGATTGGGGAAAATATTTCCTCCTTAGTCCCAAAAGCTGAATGTACTCATCTTTGTTCAGAAGACAAGAAGTACATCTATCAAAGAGCACTTTATCCATGCTATCCACAAACTTGTTCATTCACTTTTAATTCCGCTTAAAAGGAAGAAGACAAATACCAGCAGGGATCTGTTTAGCTAAAGGAAGTGTGACATTCAGAAAAATCAATAGGGATTTGCAAAGAGAGCGTGGCTGAAACTTAGCAGTGAAAAGAATGTGAGTTATAGAACCTTTAAGGGTTCCTATTTCCTATCTGCTTCTAAGTCTAGTGAGTCCAAATTCAAGATATGTCTTCAGGGAATAAGGTGATACCTGTGAAGAATATCCACCTTTACTTCATAACATGGATTCTTTCAAAAATGCTTCTTTACTGGGTGGTATTTTTGTTCAGAAATTATGCTGGGTCTTGGTATTTCTACCTGTTACCAGTGCACCTGCACCAGGTGACACTCTTATCTGGGCCAGGCCATCTTTGCTTTCGGCATCAGCAATCAGAAGGGGAACAAACCAGTCCCACAAGAAACAGCTGTGCAAAATATGCCTTAAGCAAAATCTGAATGAGCAGATGCTTTGCTCCTGTGGAGTGGTATGGGTAACGCTCTGTCCCACTTTAGGGAGAAGCTCAAACGAAGACCTGATTGAATTTGTTTGTGTATTCCAGTATTTGGCTAGAAGGAATGGAATATTTATTTTGACACATCTTCATTCCCATATAACTAGAAAATAAAAGTATAAACAGTCACAAATCTTAAAAAAAAAAAAAACCACTTAAGGTATCTCTCATTGTTGAGAAAGAAGCATTTTATGAATACAAATAAGATCACAGAAGTGTGGCCCTATACAAGTCTAAACCCACAATTCTTTCCATTATCAAAATTTTCCTCCTGAGCTAAGAGGATTTCAGCCTATATCACATTACAATACACTCAACATTTTAAATATCTTTTTTTATTTAAAGGTTTCCTAAGCAAGAGATCCGTGCTTATGTTACAACAGGTCATGTTTCCTATTATCAGTAGTGGTCACTTTCAAAGGACAGATGGACAATTTAGGCTCAGCAACATTGCCATGAAATCTATCCAAACCTTCTGTAAGGTCAGTCATGCACAAACCCATTTAACCGATCTTTAAAATACACATGAATCCTTTAATTAATTCTAGATCAAAATGCTGTTTTTCATCCATTTGAGGCACAAAAATGTATATATAATAGATTCAGAAAAATTCCACATAATTATCCTGGTTGGATGTGAAATTTCCCTCAATCTTTGATCTATAATGTAGTAATGTGTCAGCTCGACCAGAGTAGTTTTATGTGCAGGAAATAAGACAAGCTGAGTAGCTTCATGGTTAATTGATTAAAAGGTTCTAAAGAAGGTGCAAGATCAAAGAGCAACTTAATGGTTTTATGTTACTCTAGAGAACTGTTGGTCCACTTGTCTGACAAGACTGACCTTGGGCAACGAAGTTACAGGCAATTAAAAAAAAATGAGAAACTAAAACACAGATCATATTTATCTAGTTCAGCATCCTTATTTCTGTTAGCAAGTATTAGGTGGCACACCCCAGTGCTCTTAAGACAGCTTCATTTTGTTAGCTTTTTATGCTATATGGTCTAAATATTGAGTACACAACAACAACAAAAAACACCAAAACCCCTCAAAATAAAACAAACAAACAAAAAACCAGAAAAAACCCTCAGAAAGTCAGAATCATGGGATGCCATACTATTGATTAAAAATCTATGAAAACAAACAAATGTCAAACTATAGCTGAAGGACAATTCCCTGTAGTCCTTGGTCTGCAGAATCGCTGAGCTCCCTTAGTATCTTCACTGGAACTGGGAACTGATGACACCTTGTAGCTTACAAGATCATCTTGAGAAGTACATTAGAAAATGGGAGCTGCTCTGATGTAATATAATTGTTTAAAAGAAAGGAGATTTAAAAAAAATATTGCATTGACTCTTAAAGAAGAATTTAAGAGGGCCATTCTCTAAATGACACTTAAACCCACTTTTAACCAGAAAGTATATTCTGGTTAGGCTGTCACCACTAGGCCATTCAAAACTCTCATAAGCACTGTTTGGTTCATGCCTCCTGAATACAAGCACTATACTTACATTGAGGTAAAAGACAAATACTGAGAATTTCAGGGAAATAATGGCAAGAACTGCACACAAAACTTTTCCACAAGCTGTACCATAGCCAGAATCCAAATTTTTTCTGAGTTCTGGTACAGTGTGGTATTTTCTAGCCACTACTAGATAATATTTTCCTTTAATTGAACAAATAGGGGAATCAGTTAAGACACCAACACTAATAAGACTGGACTTAGGCTCAATCTGGCACTCTATTCTATTTCTGTCTGCAGTGCTTGAGCTTCTGGAAAACAGTAGTGCTTGCAAGCCAGATGCAGCCTCCCCTTCATGCAGAGATGGCTTCATAAGTCAAAGGCACAGTTACAAGAAAAAAAAAATCACATTTTTCTCTTCTGTATTAATCTTGCTCTCCCCAAAACCAAGATACTCTTACATGGTTTTCTATGCATTTTTTAATGTTTCTGTGGATGATCCTGTCCCTCCCCAGCAAATTCTCACCTCATTACTGTGAAGCAAGGCCCCATCCTCAGGCAGCACTACCACTGTTTCCACCTTAGCAAAAAAGAGAACCCATTCTCCAAGTATTTATCTTTCCTTCAATATCATCAGGAGACCTTGGCCATGTGGCTAGAGTTATCACAAGATGCCCACAACTCAGAGCAAAATTATGAAGGCATCATTGAATCTGAAAACAACTTCCCTTGAAGGAAAACTTTTCTGTTAAAAGACACCTAGGAAAGGACCTGGATAGTCTGAACTATTGGAAAGAGTAAGAATCACAGGCAATGTCACAAGACACAGCATCTTTGTGAGACTCCTCTCATCTGTGGATTATAAATTAATTAACACATCTGACCAGTATGTTAATGACACTGTTCTATGCTCTACCATTAATGTCTTCTATTTACAGAACATGACTTTCAAGTCAAGGATGTAGAAGTTCCCTGTTGTTCTATTAACTCAAAACAAACAAACAAACCCCCACTACTGCTCCTGCTGGCCTGCTTCACTTCACAAAGAAGAATATCCCACTTGAGCTGACCAGCTGACAGCTCTTCTAAGTGCCTGATAAGCTGCCTGTCCTGGGTCACCACTGAGTGGGAATTTCAGAGCTGTGTAATGGGATTAGCTTTCCCACACCATTCCCAGAGAGCCCATTGTTGAAAGAGGAATAGTTTTATTCATGGGAACAAGTCAAACACAAACCCTTGGCAAGTCAAACTAAGAAAAAATAAACAAACAAATGGAGTTTTGGCAGAATCTGGGATTTGCCCTATTTGAAATTTCTTTTTAAGCTGATGAAGAAGTTGACTGATTTGGAATGGGCCACTACATTTACAATAGAGCTAAAGAGTAACTCATTAAAGACTCCTCTTTTGTTTTGATAAAAGATCTTTCATTACCTCAAAGCCCTTTCCTTCACAAAGATCCTAAAAAAAAAAAAAAACAATCCCAACCCAGCAACACATCTTTGGGATGAGAGGGAAAAATACTAACTGCTAAACTTTCTGTGGAGGAGTCTTGAATTAGCAATTTTGTAGTTTTGCAAGCACAAAATGCAGGGAATTTTTGTGATTTAAGGACATAATAATTTTCAATGCAAAAGTTCCCTTTATTGGAGCGTAAATGGTGCCTTGAGGGCACATAACAGCATTGAATTGGGCCTGGCAGGATCAGTTTTATTGTATTCTACTGTGCAGAATCAATTCCTTCAGTAAAATTGTCATATGACATTTTTCAGCCTACTCAAGTTCAGTCTTGTTATTGTAAATTACTTTGTAGCTGAGAGATATATCCAAAAATATATACTTAATTCTGTCTTGAACCTTTTCTTTTATAATCTAAAAATCTTTTTTTTTTTTTTGCTCTAGCCGCTTTTGTGGCTCGTATTTCCAGTATTATAAGCACTTTTCACAGTTGTTTTCTAAATATCAGTTTCATTTTCCAAATGATTAACAGTACTCCAAAGACACCCATTGGGAATGGTACTTCCTGTTTTGTTTTTCTAAATCTTCTGCGGACCTGATGTTACCAACAGATTGTCACTGAAGATTTGATTGTCACCTATGCTTTTTGGTGCTTCTATTTTTCACAGTGAACCTGTAGCCACATTTATAGTTAAAATGGCTGTAAATGTGCATTTGGACCTTACACCTCTTCAGCATGGTGAGCCTCTTACAGTTTTGTTAGTGATTATAGTATCTTCACATTTTTTGTTTATCCACCAACCAAGCACCTGGGGAAATATGGCATCATGTGGAGTCTTACAAACTTCACAAACTGTGAGGCCGGGTGAACATCACTGGAGCAGAGGTACCACTGTAGGGATTGTCAAAAAGGTTACACTGTGAAGACATACCAGCTCAGCTGGAATTAATTTGGGAAAGCCTCATACGATACAGTGAGATTTCAAGTCTGAAATATCTCAAGATCTTGCAAAAATAAGAATTTTCTCTTATTAAAATAACCATTGAACTTTCAGATTGCGCAGGGGATTTCTTGTAGCTACAGCCCGCACACCAGGAACTGAAGAAATGTGGTGCTGAGCTGCAGTTAATAAGCCCAGTCAGAGCTTGATGAGAGCTAATGAACTCCTACAGCTTCTTGCTGACTGTGTGGCACCATGCAGCTTTCTTGCCATCCTTTTTTAAATCATTTCAGGTCCAGAGGTGCAGCATTGGGTAGCTGCTGGCATGAGTCCATAGGCCTTATTAACACCAGAGCTCCTGCTCAGGACAGTGCAGGCACACAATGCCTCGGGACCTATGTTGGCTCTAGAAGCACTACATTTATAGCTTTTCTATACCCAATTTCACAGCCTCCCAAGCACAGCTGATGCTCAAAACCCATCTCCCAGGGTTTCCTCTACTAAGTGGTCAGGAAGCAGCTGTAAGAGACTTAAAGGTCATAATTGCCTCAAACAGTGTTAAGATCACCGAAGGACTTTGACCACTATGACAAACTGAACAAAGAAGCAACTGCTCATTTATGACCACCAAATACACCCCATTCAGTGAATTCCCAGATTTTTGGGTGTTAAGTTTAGCTACCTGACTGGAACTTGAGATGAGATAAAGGTGGTACTGTTGTCGGATTAGCTCAAATTAGGAAGGGGTAAACAAGCTGGAGGAGCACTGATAACAAACACAAAGAATCCACAAAGAAAGCAAACTCAGCAACAGTGCTGAAATCAGCTGACTGAGTTCAACAAGGAGAGGACACAGCCCACCAAGTCAAAAGAAGAGGACGACTGAGTACAGGACTAATTAGCATTGGAAACAGGGAATCATTTAACCAATAGAATAAGAGAACTGTGTACCCAATGAGAATTGATTCCTTTGTTTGCTAAAATGTATAAGTGGAGAGAAGTTTTGGGTGACGTCATCATTCCCACCACTAAGAAGAACAGAAAAAGACCAATGGGACACTGTCTGGATCCATGGGTGGTAATATCTTTCTACTTAACCCCACCACTTTTTTTCTTTTTCCTTCTATCTCTCTCTACCTCACATTTACTGTTAACTGAAATCCATACTATTGACTTCAGCCTATGGTGTAGTTTGCACCTTAATTTGGGTAGAGGCATCTCTCTAATAATTATAATAATCAGATCTTAACAGCAGCACTCCAGAAAATTGTATTTGTACCTGTAAAACTAAAGGAAATAGCTATATATGCAGATTTCTAAAAGCACACATGTCAAAACTAGAATATGTAGCTATGTTTAGGTCTGTCAGAATCAGACAAAGAGATTTTTCTTAGCAATAAAATTTGCTTGCTTGTCAAAATAGTGGACTAATCTTTTTTCATTTTCGTTGTGACAAGGTCTAGTGTCTGAGAGTACTAAGAGATTAAATATTACTGGCAGACATGTTGTAAGTGAAAGACCAGTTAATCAACAAAAACTAAAGAGTAGGTTTAAATGCTCATTGCCTCTTCAATTTAAGAACAAACTATTAAATAAATTCCCAACTTCTTCTGTCACTATCTAAAGCCAAAACACTAAAACAATTGAGAAAATCACACTTTAGTGAAGAAGGATGGTATAAGATATTACTATTTGAGTCAAAGAAATAATATAAGTTCTGAATAGCCTCTCACTCAGCAGTCATTGCCCCTGATGGATTACTAGTATTCAGCAAAAACCACAGAGCATTAAAATATTTATTCAAACTAAAATGTATCTAATCAGAGTAAACAAAACAAATCAGCCAACCAAACAAAAAACCTCCAGTTGGTGACCTAGTCTTCTCACACAACCCTCTGCTTTTCTCCACTACTTAGGGAATGCTCACAATATTTGTCCTAACAGATACAGTCCTTTTGGGACTGTGCAAGGACACCAGTGTATTTACCACTCCTCGTCCCTCATTGACTGTTTTGCTTTCCACAATTACAACACCACTGTTTGCTGAAGTCATATTTAGAACACTGTACTAGATTGCAAGATTGAATTCCACACTAGAAGTGCTCATGGGATCATTTTAGAACTGCATTCGTGGCCTATATGCTAAACAAAATGCATGGATACACAGAATGGAATAATACTGCAGGACTGAGTCTGTATTGCTCTCAAAAATATATTATACCAATATATTCCATAGGGCACTACACTTCCTTGATTGGGCTGGTAATGAAGATGGTGACATTTCAGTTTTATGGATGGAAATCTACACAACCAGTGGCTGATGGGAGCACTGGAGAAGTCAGCCTAGAACAGGGAACAGACTGAAGTGGCCTGGCCAAAACTTGCACTAATTTTCAGAGTAGGAAAAGAAGTAAATAAGTAAAGGAAACAGTAATGAAGGAGGGTAACAGGAGAAAACACTGTGGAGTCTTCCATGTGCAGTAAAATGTATAAAACACATATAGTGTGAATCAACTGGCAGTTATAAAGCACACTCTGGCTCACTGCACACTGAAATGCTTTGCAGTACTGAAAAATTGCCACTATTTAAACTGTGATTTTACAGAATGTCTAGAAAAGTTAAAACCTAAAGAAGTTTGGGGGTTTAGGAACAAAGAGATGGTACTGAGATTCTGAGAAGTGATATTGTATTTTTCATTATCCAGTCAAAAAAACCTAAAATACATGGGATTACATAAACTTGGACTGTTCATGATGCAACTTTGAAAAATCCAGAGCAGAAGAACAAGAAATAAAATTTGTTGATAGCAGATAGTCATCCAACATAAAGAGGTGAGGGTGAGCTGCAAGACTCCTTGTCAGGCTACTGTGAATACTATTAGTCTCCTGAGGTTCAACAGGAGAAATCCCCACGAGAGAAATCCAATGAATATGCTGCAGTCATCCCTGGCTCAGGATGTTACTGAATGGTAAAAGGCTGAAAGCTGGGAGAACACTCAGGAGAAGTGTTATGTACAGTTGCCTCAATTCATGTAGTCTTCCCTGGACACCCCCTTCAGCTCTCTCAGACTGAACACTCAATGAACAGAAGCTATGATGCATTAATCTTTGATCTGTCCAGTGTTCAAGTCAACAAAAGTTTTAGAGAGAATATGCAATAGTTTTGAAATTATATTTTTTGTGAGATGCCAAGTTCACAGTATTTAAATACACATTTCTTTTATGAGCAGAATTACCTTTCAGACTTGAAGCTGATAGGAAATGTTGTACTGGCCACTTGTCCATACTTTGTTTCATGGCAAATCCCTGGCTCTTGGGAAGTTTCCTCTTTGCTTCCCATTGTGTAAATCTGTTAGTGTTTATCCTGCAGAGTCTACCAAGTTTCCAGGCTCTTGCATTCTTCGCCTTTCTGGCAACACCACTACTCTTTTCAACCTGCTCTTGAGATTAGTTTCACATCTACAAGGACATCAGCTTGAGATTCTCCAGTCAGCCCATACAGGTGGCACTACCTGGGCTGGTGTCCAGCAACAGCAGGACAGTCTGTAGCTGAACAGTGCAGTGAGGTACTCATTCCCCACATTTACCCTTCCCATTCTTTCCTTTCTCTTCCTGAAAAATGCATATGCTCATATTCTACCGTTTCAAATACAGACCACAGAAGTGTACTATGTTGAGCAAAAGCTTCTCTCCCTTCCCCCTTGCCCCCCTTTTCCTCTAGTTAATGATGTAGTTTCTCTAGACTCTAGTTTCTCTTACCCAGTCTCTTCTCATATCAAAAAGTAGAACTATGGAAAACCAAAATGATATCTGAATTATAGGAGCTACAGTTCATGAACAAAGTCTAAAAGACATGAGTTTGAAAACATTGCTGCACTCTGCTGCCATCTCACCTCCAATATCCTCATTTTTAATTCCTCCCCTCACCTTCTACATTCATTGCATTCTTTCTCACTGCAATTCCAGTGCACTGCCCTCACTGTCCCCTCTCTTTCCCACACCTCCCAACTCTTCAACTCCTTTACTGGAGAGATCCTTTTTATTTTTCCCCTCCCATTTTTTTTTTTCCTGTTTATTTGTTTTACAAAGATGTTTCAGTTCATCTTCCTCCAAAATACAGTGGCAGAGCAAGAGACAGCAGGGCAGCCTTCCTCCCCCACTTGTTACTCCTGTGTGGGCAGGGACAGAGGGGATGTTGCTGAACCACTTTCTGAGAGGAGAAAATATGAAAACGGTTGCTACCATTGCGACTACTTTGATTCTATCTTTATTATTTAGTCATGACTGTTACCACAGCTCACCACCGTCACTACAGCCAGTACTTCTAGGCTGTTACTAGCTCTGAGACACCAACTTGAGTCTTACGAACCTTAAGCCTGTTTTTCAAACCTTCTCTGTGTCCTAAGCAAAGATATTTTTTCCTACCACGCCTGGACTTGTTATCTCAAGTGCCAGCTGTGCTTGCTGTGTGGGAGACACTAAATGCTTTTATGAGGCAGTATTCCCAAGCTGTGTGTGCCTCAGAGCACAGCCCCATGCCCTCGCTGCAGCTCTCTGCTACATCTGATCCAGTGAAGGGAACCTCAAGGACTCCAGCAAAAGCTGAAAGGTCTGTAAGTGCACCCAGCTACAGCTTCCGCAGAGATACAGTTGGTTAGCCAGCACAGTTAGATCTCTTCTCCAGTATGTTCTCTGCAGACCAAGTAGTACCAAGTACATGGGTTTATTCCTGCTGCTGGGAAGAAAAAAAAAAAAACAAAAAAACAACCACCAAAAAAAAAAAAAAAAAAAAAAAAAAAAAAAAAAACCCACAAACCAAAACAAAAAACAAATGAAAAAAAAAAACCAAACCACAAAAAAAGGAAGAAAGAAAAAAGGACAATTAAGGGTAGAAACACACTTGCTATGCCTTGTGAATTTTTATTTATTTGCATTATTTTGTCAAGAGATATGAAGTCCAGTAAACTTGCTAAACTTGCTCATATTTAATACTTTACATATTGCTACTGATCTGTGCCCTAGAGTGGGATAAAACTGGTAAAATATCCTATAAAAGAACACATTTTTTCCAACAATTGAACTATAAAATACATTCTCATTTAACAAACTCCTCTATTTTTCCATCTTTGATACTTGAAGTAAAGGAAAACTATGATTGTCCCTTGTTTGTTCCTCTGAATGAAGGCTGCAGAATGCAGAGCAGCAGCTCTCTGGGAGGAAACACAGAACTGGGAAGGAAAGAGAGGGAATCATTGCCATCGAGTGGGAAAACACAAAACTGCAGCATGTGCCTCAGCTGGTTTGGGTTTTTTTCTCTGTTCAACTCTGATGGGAAAAACATGTCAATCAGCCTTCTTAGCAGCACCCTGTAAGGTGCCAGTTTTCAACTTTGCTTAATTATTTCCCTCAGCAGAATTTAAAGCATATTTATCCTGCCTTAGAAATTTAGTAGGAAGGAGTTTTTTTCAAATAATTATAAAAAAGTCATCTAGTGACTACAGTTAGAGCTCATTCATGTCTGTCTTCATTTATTCAATGAGAACTTTTTTTTATTTTTTGTAAAATAAAATTCCAAGTTAACAAAAATCAGCAGGAAAAGAATAATGGCATTCTCTGCAGGGCAAAGAGAAAGGCTACACTACTAATATTTTTATTTATTTGCATGGGGTGGCATGTATCATATTCGATAAAAGTACCTGCAATATAAGATAGTGGTGAACATTTCTCAATGCTCCCAAAGTTGTGATAAAATAGTCATCTTTAAATATATAGTCCATATTTAAAGGTAGATTCTGATTTTTAATGAGAACTTGTTGTTTCTAGTTCTTTCACTTTTTCTGTGATATTGGGTACTACTTCATCTTCAGGATTACTATGCTCACAGATACATTCTTTTATTCTGTTTCTACTTACAAATACCTCCACCGTTTAGTGAAAAAATAGTTAATAAAAATTTATACTCTGGGGAAGTTTAGAATATCATTGCTATGCCCTAAAGCAATTGAGAATAATCAGGCAAAAAAAGACTTTCCAAACCCAGTGAACCTTCTAGCACTGCTCTCAAAAACTTTTGTTAGCTTTGAAACCTTTGAGAATTGTTAAATTCAGAGAATTCACAAATATATATCCAATTCCCTCTTTTCTTTCTCCAGCTGTTTGTCAACTACTTTTCTCTGAAATAGTAGCTTCTTCCTAAACATTTTCCAAGAGTCAGTGGTAGTCATCACCAGGTCATCTTTTTGTAAATCTTCTTCTTAGCTGTTTAACTATGGAAATGCTCTGATTAAGACTCCTGAGACAAATTAGGATTGAAGATTCAGTGAACAGCAGGGAGGCAGGAAATCAATTATCATAAAACTCAAATTTAGAGACTCAAAGAAATGGAGGTTCCTAATTCTTCAGTGTTTGAATATACTTGTGGGGATGGATCTCTCTCTGTAAAAAAGCAAAGTACTCTTACAGAAGCAGCTGTGATTTTTGCCAGCATCTGGGTGATGGAGTGGAATAAATTGTCCTTCCTGAGAAATTAGCATCACCAGAACTGGCATCACCAGAAAAAGCAAATTCAAACTGCCATTATTGATGGTGATATGAAAAGTTAGAAGAATCAAAAAAAAAACTCAAATCCTGTCTCATTTTAATCTTAATTTCATTTTTTAAGGTAGTAAAGTTCACTGAAGGATGGGTACAATCGATCTACTTCAGCTCCTGGTGGTACTATCTATCTACAGGAGACAGGAACATTGGTTCTGTGTGGCCATGGATAAAAGATGAATACAAGTACAATTGAATCACTGCAGAGCTGCTCTAAACACTTCAATGTGTAAAGAAAATAGGAGCAATGATGAGTTAGCATCTCTGTATCTATATGGACATAAATTTCTCTGACTCACTCAAGTACTCATGTTCATGGAAAAATCTGAGTTTCCTAATA
Source organism: Acrocephalus scirpaceus scirpaceus (assembly GCA_910950805.1). NCBI lineage: Eukaryota > Metazoa > Chordata > Aves > Passeriformes > Sylviidae > Acrocephalus > Acrocephalus scirpaceus. The sequence goes on along the minus strand of OU383778.1, from coordinate 28,871,039 downwards.
ATTTCAGATCAGCAGGATATCCCTGAGGGCAATCAAAAAACCTGGTGTGGAACTTTATTTAGTTTAATTTAAGTTGTCCATGCAACTACTTGATTGTGCCAGCCTTGCATCTTCATTCACAAATCACACCCAAAGCACCATGTCTGCACACTAACAGTACTCTGTACCACATACTCTGTGATACCCATTAGGAATCTCATTCAGGTGGTAAATTTGGGAGTCATACCTGGATGAATTTCTGTTACTCTGAAACATCAAAACCTGAAACTTCCTGTGGGTCAGTCTGTTTCTTGGGACCTTGCCACTGAGTTTTACACAAGACTTTGATCTGCTAATCCAACGTCCTTACAGCATCTTAGCACTTTATAATAGGCAATTCAATAATTTCTAGTGTATTACAGAAAAAGAGTAAGCCATCCAGTAGAATCAATGGGCTGTTACCCAGAATTGCTCAACTGAAGTGATGCTGTTTCACACCAATTTTCATTGAAGATAAAAGGGCAGATTCACAACCATCAACTTGACAGGCACTGAATTTCTAAATTTTCTGGAGAAATGAAAGGAATTACCCTATACATTAAGAGAACATGTTTGTACTTTTACTCTTCTTACTAGGTTGCAAGTTGTTGGCCCCAAACTGTGGTTAAAATTGCACTTGGTTTATTAACTTCTACAATAAGCTCAAATGAAAATATATGTTTGTGTGTTATTACATGAATATTTAAGACTATAGTAAGATGTAAAATGAGTCAGTTTTTAAATCTCTTGTTAATATCTTTCTTGTTATTAGAAAAATATAACAAACAAATCAGTATAAACCACTTATTGTCTAACAGAAAAGCTGCTACAAATAGAGAGGGAAATGTTGACAATGTAAATTAATTAAATTATGACAAAAAATAGAGTATCGACTCCCTTTCTTCTGCACTCAAAAGCCTGCACTTGTCAAGAAATACTCTCCCCACAATTTCTCAGCTGACTCTGGCAACATGCCAAGTCCAAACCATGCCAAATGAATTAGCTTAACAAAGGTATAAAATATGCTCAGACAAAAAGATCTCACACGTGGCTGGTTTATGTGATCTTTCAATTAGCCATATTCCAATAAGCCTCAATTTAAATTTCATAAGCCTAAGAATTCATTTGGCTTTGGTGAATTCTCCTCCCCTTCAGTAATTAACTATTTAGGTGTGACTAATGAAAAAAAGAAGTCAAATTGTGTATTGGTTTTATCAGCAGTTATAGATAATTAATTAATCATTGGTTCTATTCAAATTTGTTGAGTATTATTATGAAAAAGTAAGTAATCAGTGCTGAGTTAGCTTTCATTTTCATATTCTATATGCTCAACTGAACACACTCGCAAACATATAAATACTCTTTGGAAATGATCCATATTTTTGTCTTTAGTTATTTTCAAGTGTTTAGGAAGGTTCATGGCAGTTAAATTAAACAAATTTAAAGTACATAACGAAGAAACTCATAATAACTGGAGCTTACGCTACACAAATAAACAGTAATAAATAGTGGGTCATTATACCCTGTTTAACATTGCAAACTGGTATCATCAGCATGAAGAAAAATGCTAAAATTTGTCATGTTTTGTTGACCCATACAGTGATCATACAGTATTTTTCCTCCTAAATTATCCATCCACCAACTATGTTTAAAATATCACAGACTAGTTCCTATTACAACTATCAAAAACTGTAAGATGCAGTATGAAAAGCATTTTATTTAAAATAAATAAGTAAATAATAAAAGTATTAAAATAAAATAAAATTTAAATAAATAAGTATATTATAAGTATTTTGACCCATATTCCCCATGTCTATAATCAATGAGAAAATTCACGGCCAGTTATAATAATGAGGAAGCTACTTGAAGAGCATGGCATCTGTAAATGGATAGGACAAGTGTAATACAAACCATTTTAAGGTCGTACTGTAAGAAACAGAAGGGACTGAACATGTGTTTAACCTTAGGACTTCTCTTTTCCTAACTCTTAAAATATCATGCCAGTTAGAAAAATATATATAAGGATACAGTTTCATCCTATCCTACTCCAAGAATTTAGGATCATTTCAGTCTGTATTTCTGCCATGTGGGAGGAACAAGCCCACCCAAAACACCAGGCTGCCTGCACACTGGCGGCTGAGCTTTGCCATACATTCAACACCCCAAGAAGTGCAGGACTCCTCGTGGTACCATACACACCGCAGGACCGTGACACTCCCTTATTGTGCATTTTTCAGGAAAATGATTGGACTCTGAACTAAGCCCTGCTCTTGCACAGAGTCTGGAGTCTTGTCCTTTTACAACCCAGTTGTTTCTGTGCCTCCGTGAACTCAGTGGGAGCTGCTGCCTCCACAGAGTTGATCAGTAGGGTTTTGCTTCATGTTACACAGCAGTTCATACCTCCTACTGACTTAGGAATTGTGCTACTACTTTCTTCCATAGCTGTGGTCTGGTCTGTACTGACAAAAAAGCTACAGCAGATACATGTATAAAATGAGACTAAAACACTGAACAAAAAATAAGCCTTGCTCAAAAAAAGCAGATTTTTTTCTCATTCTGGAAATGATCATGCTGGTTTACATTTTAAGTGTGATTTTCAAAGATTTTCATGGTCTGCTTTACAAATACTGGAAATTTTTTGAGATTATTTATCAGTCCATAAAATTTTTGGATTAAAAGACATCATTTTTTCTATTGCCTTCAGTATTGTGGAATAGTAAAGCAACTCTGTTAAAGAATGAAATGTCTCTCAAATTTAGTTAAAAACACATAGAAAAAAAGAAATCTTCCCTTCTCCAATATTATTTATAGATGTATTCTTTCTGTATTTCCAAATAGTCTTTTGCATTAATGCATTTCAATGGCACTCAGTTTAGCTCTGCAAATGTCCTCACTTTTAACCCTCCATTATTGGTGGATATAAAGTATTTATGTTGGGTAAAACCAATTATGAAATGCCTGCATTGCCCAAAATCTAATGCCAGTGGCATTTTTCAAATGGTCTACGACTACTTCTCACCACTGCCAATGCAATTTTTTTTCCTGTGGAAAATCATGAGAATAGTCTTGTTTACCCACATTCAGTTCGGCATATAAATGACAGAAGTGAAAAAGAATGCAATGGTGGAAAGCAATTTAAGCAAACCAAGGAAACATTTCGCTGGAAGATTTATTTTTGTGTACATGAATGAATATACACGTTTCTTGAAGAAAGCAAGAAAGCACTCTTGTGGTCAAGTCGAAAAGTAGCCTTTTACCCAAAAGCTCATTTGCCACACTCAGATGTGATGCTGGATTTCCAATGGAACTTTCAGTATTGTGTGAGAGGATTGTATACCTGGGAAGGTACTTTAAAAGTGGATAAAACTGAGTGGCCATGACACCTGAAAATTCACGGTTTTCATTTTAATCACAGCATACAAGGTAGGCTAAACAATAAATAAAGAAAGAAAAACCGCAAAAAACCCCAACAAAATCGATCTTTTGATCTCCTTGCCGCTGCGTCTGCAGCAAGCACGGAGGCAGTTTGGGCTGCCGGCGGCCCGTAGTTCCCCTGGCAACCGGCAGGAAGCGTCGGCGGTGCCCGGAGCCCGCGGGGAGCGGGGACGGCGCTGCCCGGAGCCCGGCGCTGCCCGGAGCCCGGCGCTGCCCGGAGCCCGGCGCTGCCCGGAGCCCGGCGCTGCCCGGAGCCCGGCGTGCCCGGAGCCCGGCGCTGCCCGGAGCCCGGCGCTGCCCGAAGCCCGGCGTGCCCGAAGCCCGGCGCTGCCCGGAGCCCGGCGCTGCCCGGAGCCCGGCGTGCCCGAAGCCCGGCGCTGCCCGCCCGGCGCTGCCCGGAGCCCGGCGTGCCCAGGCAGCGGGAGCCAGGGGCGGGACAGGGGCCCAGGGAGCTTGGCGGCCCGCTTGTGCCGGGTCCCTGGATGTCCCACGGGGTTCGTGAGGGCCGGGCCCGGGGCTCTGTGGGAACTCGCCGGAGCTTCTCTGCCTGAGCCTCTCGGCGGTGACGGCGCTCGAAGCCCCTCATCTATTTCTGCCTCTGCACTCCGGGAGAGTTGGCACTCAGCAGGGTAAGGGAGCAACCTCGCCTTTCAAATCCCACTCACTTCCATTCTGCCTGCCTTAAGTGACTTCTAGATCCCGAACTCCAGGCTGCGGTTTTCCTCCTTTGAAAGATGTCTCTTAAAAGTGTTTCTTCTATATTTCTGTTTAAAGTGTCGCTCCTTTATTTGAAGCCTTGTTATCTGCCAGTAGATGGGTCACTTCTGTATCAAACCTCGCTTGTTTGATTCACGGCTGTGCTTCACCTGTCTGATCTCTACAAAAACGTGTGACACTTCCAGCTCCCACTACACGAGAGCATTCATCTCTGAACAGTGAGACCGCCTTATGAAAAGTACTTTTTCTCCTCAGTGCTACCTAATGTACCTTAGCATGTATTTTGATTACTTTGAAAATAGAAAAAATTAAATACATCTGAATTACTCCTAAATGCTCTTCTGAGAAAAAATATGTTTGTGGGTATTAGCAAGCTGACTATTATGGGCAAGTGTACGTTCCAAATTCTGACATGGATAGCACTATTTTGTGATACATGCTGCTACTGTCAAGAACTTTTTTGTCGTTTTTATAGTATGAAACGATTTTGATTCTTAATTTTCTGACAGTTAAAAATCTGTCTACTAATGCTAATGTAATTAGAATTTGATGATAATAAAGTAGATTTATTTCTGTATTAATATTTTCCATTTGACTTTCATTTTACAAACAGAATAGTTCCCTTAAGTGTCATGTAAGTTTCTGTGAGTTCTGAAGAGATTTAATTGACTAATTGTGGTATATTGTTTCGTTTAAAAAGAATTTCATTCTCCATTTCAGTGGAGAGAGTCCACAATCTGGAAATGGGAGGAAAGAGAAAACAAAATGTACAGTAGGTGAACTGATTTGAATCACTAGTTCTGATTAAATCATCAGTCAAGAAGTATTGATTTAAACTTTCGGTTCTAATCATTATATGTTGTGTCACAGCATTCAGTAAAACTTATGCACTTCACTTAATTCTTTCCACAAGTCATAAAGACAGCCTATCTACACATGTTCTGGGTCCTTATCACTTACCAGAAACAGAAGCATTCCTAAAGATTTCATAATGTAGATGATGACGAAGGTACCCTACTAGAAATCCTGTTCAGAGGGAAGAATTAGAATACCCAAGCCAAACAAGGACTGCACATGCAAGGGCCTGGCAGAAATTAGGGCAGGTGGCTGATAGAGCTGAGGGCGAGAGAGTAGCATGGCAAATCTGTCTCTGATTCATCCTGATTTCACTGTTCGGCATTTAATCATATTTTTAACAAGAACAGGTGTCATCAAGGGTGATGGCTGGACAGCAAGCACACTGCTCATCCCCGAGGAAACGTTTGTTTCTGTGTGTGGCTTCCTATTATTTTCAACTCTATATGGTTTAATTTCTTTTTCACTAAAGGAATCCAGTGTCTTATTAATAAACTGGTTTTTTCCATGCAGAATACACCACAGCAAAAATTACTAAACATATTCAAAACTAGGGGTTTCACTCTTTATAACTTTATTAATATTTGAAATCTTGTGATCTCTCAGGAATAATTTATATTATTCATCATAGTATCAGACTTGGTATATTAAATAGGTAGACAACTATTATTTTTATTAGGGACACTTTAACCCAGTTACATCCATTTGTAGTGACGTGTAGCTGATGCATTGACTTACAGAAGATAAGGGTACTTAAAATCAGTATTTAAGGATGTAGGCAAAGTTATTTTTGCAGTCTTTTTAAAAAGACTGCAAAAATTCTTCTTAGTGGAATTGGAATTCATTTTCTGTGTTCTTTTTTTTGCTGCCTTACATTTCTGTTCTCATCTCTTATTGATTGTGGTTTGGGGTTTGTGTCCTGAATGTTCTTGCTTCATTCCTTCATCCTGAACCTGTCTCAAATTGTTGCTTTCTTCTGCTGTAGCTGTACCCAACCCTGTTTGACTCTGGGCTCTTCTGCAGAGCCCTGTACTGCTGCTTGGATTTCTGGAGTCTGCCCTAAAAGCAGGCTGTATCTAATTCACTTTTGCTGCAGGTCTCAAAGAGTGCAAGTAAAGAGGAGCAGGTTAGGAAATGTGTGCATTTGAAATATGGAGTGACAGGGCTATTACAGTTGTCCCCTGCCCTGTGTCTGATGTATAAGAATAAGTGTCTGTTTCCTAGTGCACTTATTCAGATTTACTTGGTTGGTTGTTCATATCAGTCTTTGGTCCTGGGGATTCTAACCCTTGATATTTTGTCATATAGGAATGAAAATTATTTTATGTTTTTAATTCTTTTCCCTTTTTTTTTAGGAAGCAATGTTCTAAGAATGTCATCACGCATCCAAATAAAAAAAAAGACTGCAGCACAGAAAAGCAAGATATGTTCTCCAGAATCACAGCCAAAGCCTAGTGACAAGCTGAATCCTAAAACTATTGATCCAGTATGTATAGGTGGTGGTGGTTTTGTTTGGTTAAAATCTATCTGTGGTTTGAAGAGTTTTCCTTACTTTATGAAATGGCATGCAGGGCATGCTTCTTCTGGTCCTGTTTTTTAAACTGAAATGAAACTTTTGTTGTTAATCATACATACCTTATCTTCTAAGCTGAAATGCCTGAAGGTATACATTGTTTATTATATTTTTGTAAAAATGTATTTTTGTACAGTTGTTGCTTGATGATAACTGTTATTTTTTAATGTACTATTGCCCTAAAAAGAGATTTAGAGCTAAACATTAAAAAGAGTTTGTTTTTTTTCTTCTAAACTTCTGCACCTGCTGCTTTAGAGAAACTTATTTCAGTTATGCAATGAAACCAAGAAGCAGGTGGCATACTGAAGGTATTCAAGGCTTCATAAAATCTGGCAAATTAACTGCTGGTGAGCATTATTTGAAACTCACAGTTAGTGTGACTTTGTAATCCTTCAGGAAAAATTTGTATTCTTGGGAGAGTAGTAATGAAAGGAGTTGTTTATTTCATGGAAGTCCCGTGCCTGGAGAACTAGCATTGAATGCATGAATTATAGTTCACCACTGGGCCATATAATTTGGCAATTAGTAATGTCACAGGCTTTTTAGAAAGTGAATTAAATGCAGAAGTGCTTTGCTGATAAACAGAGGCTGAATACTTTAATGTGGGCATTTTTTTTACTTGAAATCTCTTTGCAAGTAGCACAATGACAGAAATTAAGCCATGAACACAATTCTGCTAATCTTAATGTAGGTTTAAATACTCAAAAGATAAAAATTGAGATTTCATGGTATTTCTTTCTGAATGCTTTGTGATAAGGTGTATTATCTGGGAAGCAGCATTAAATGATCATGCTGATAAATAATATAATAGTTCATATGCGTAAGAAGCATGTATATGATAAAAAAATTTGTGCCTCTTTTCCTTGCACAAAGATCCTAGTTTCCTCCTCCAGTGTGTCATTCCTAGATTCTCACCCAGTATAAACCTCACTGTGCATTTCCAGTGCACCTCCCACCATCTTGCCCAATATTTGGTGTTTCTCCCTCATCTTGCTACCATATACTTTTGTCTATACTCAGATCAAGATGGAATTGCAATAAAACTGCCTTCTGCATGTTACCAATATAACAACAAGAGCTTCAGGGAAGTGGGAGCTCCTTGATCTGCTTAGGAAAGAACCTGTAAGACTTTATTATTACCATTTGCAAGAAAAAATAGAAAAATAAAGTGATTCCATCAGGAGACCACTGATTGTACATTTTTATGCATTTTAACAACTCCTCAGACCGATGAGTCCTAAAAGCAGTTTTCACATAGGTCTATCACTTATATGTTTTCCACTCCATAGCTGCAGTTCTTTTTTTGATTTGTTTTAGTATCATATGATTAAGTTCATTTTTTGGTAAACTTCCGTTTTAACATATTCACCATAGCTATAAAACATTACTGTTATGACTAAATAATGCTTTTTTTTTTCTGTCCTCAGTTTCGTGCTTATTCCCAACCACCATCTGCATTTTCTGCTACGTATGCTAGAGGTGGCATTCCATGCAGGTGTGTTTGGTTTGTTTCTTATTTTTAATAAATATATTATGATATACATCTCTTCATGTTTCATCTTTTACTTAGGTTGTTTCCAATTCTGGAAAACTTTCTAATACTTAATTCTTTTCAGAGCAGAAAGCAACTTTCCATGCCTTTGAAATTTGGTTCTTTTTTTATACTGTATTAATATCAAAGCCACATTTTTCAAGAATAGTTAAGTCATGCACGCTTGGTTTCCTGGGAGTCTTTCACAAATGATTTTTTCAAGTAATTGTATTTACTTCTCCCTACTAACAAAGATAATATAGTTAATGCCATTTTAATAAGTAAACCTTTCACAGCCTTTTTTTATCTGAACTTAGTAATATGACAACATGTTATTCAATATTCCTATTCTGTAGTTTTCAGGCATATTGAATACTAAGAAAACTACTTGCGAGTAAGCTTAGGGTATTTTAAGTTACTTAGATATATATTTGCCTAGACAATAAATGTTCTGGTGTTTTGTCACATGGATGCAGAATTACTTTACAAAAATATAAGCCATCATTAAGAAGATATACATGTAAATAATTGTATAAAATAAATTTCAACTGCTTTCCCTTACCCATTGCTGTTTGAGGAAACTGTTTCTTGATGTTCTTATCAAAATAAGTAACTTTGCAAAAGGAATATCTTCTGTGTTGGCATGAGAGGCATCTATAATTTTTATAACTTCTATTTTCTGATTTTTATATGATTAGGAGCAGAATTTTGAGAACTGCCATATTTTGGGAATTTAATATAATTGCACTGTTAACCATTATACATATACACAGGTTGGACTCTATGATCCCAGAGATCTTTGCCAACTTAGTTGATTCTGTGATCCTATAATTTCACTAAGGAGAGCATTATGTATTGAGATTGTGTATATAATGTAGGAATACAGCAAACAAATTGGGGATACCTTTAAAGCAAATAGTGTTTGCAGTAAATTATGTATTATTATAGGTTATTTTGTTAAAACTTCATTCTTTGTATAGGTTAGTGCATGGATCAGTAAATCACAAACTGCAGTGGGAATGCCCTCCTGAAACTGTTCCCTTTGATCCTCTTCTTTTAACATTGGCAGAGGTAAACTCAATTTCTTGCAACATTAAGCATGCAACTATTTCCTGATTGCAAATGTCATTTTTAAACAATCTAAGTTAGCTAGTTTAGGCTCAACTACTAGAGAAATATTAAAAAAAACCCCAAAAAACCCTCTTGTGAGGATATTGTATGGATGAAAATGGTCAAGAACATTGCTATTTGTAGTTCTTTAGTTAGAACTTTCTGGGAGAGCTAGGTAGCGCTGTTTAAACTTCAAGATACTGATCAAATGCAAGACTGCATCTCAGATGCCCAGATGCTCAGATAAATGAAATTTGTGATTTTGCAGATTCTTTTGTAAACTTAATTGTTGTGCTTATTTTTGTATATAAAGCCTACCTTTATGAAATAAGAATGCTCTCCTCAATAGACTGAATGAGTACAGTGGAAATAGGAGCCTGTAAATAACTGGAAGAGAAATACTATACACTATGTTAAGGTTTCTGTTTTCACAGAACCATCTGTGACATTTATCACCAAATATGCTCCAGGTGTCTAAATAAAAGCTGAATCAAACGTCACAGGTAGAATAAAGTGCATATACTGAGGTGGCTTACTTCCTTTTTTCTTTTTTCTTTTTTTTCTGTTTTTCCTTTTTATTTTCTTTGTTTCTTTTTTCCCTTTGTTTCTTTTTTTTTCTTTTTTTATGTCAAATAAAACTGTCAATTCCTAAAGTAACATTAACTATTATGTCAAGAAACAAGGGGTTTAAATCTTTGAGTTTTGCCAGTCAGACTTTCACTAGATGTGCATCTTTATACTATCTACAAATTTTTAGTGTTGCATAGAGAGGTATGTGATGTGACGTGTCTTTCCTTCCATAGTTCACCTTCTATTCCTTTTTCCCATCAGGGTACAAAACCTCTATACAAATATAGCCTGTTCTAGTTCATGGTCTCATTGAAAAGATACCTTGGGTTGTTAGATTAAAGGTAGTAAAGTACAAATATTGATGGAATTGGCAGTATTCATAATGTGAGATTTAATATTCAGTGAAAAATGAATTCAAATATTCTTTGAGCAGAGTTGTACCCAGTGGCTCCACATGGTGGAGATAGTGTACTTTATGTTTTGAAGTGATCTGACATCTAAACATGGCCTTGCTGCTGTTGTGGAACTTTTAAAATGTGTTTTTGTTTAAAAGAAGGCTCAGCATTAAGAAAATCATGTTTTACATTTGCAACAGGGACTAAGAGAGACAAAACATCCCTATACTTTTGTTTCCAAGGAAGGTTTTAAAGAATTACTTCTGGTTGAAGGTGCTGCTGAAAAAGCTATTCCCTTGTTGCCTCGTCTAGTACAAGTCTTAAAGGCTGCATTGGTATGTCTTGCTCTTCATGCAGAGATTTTAATAGGTTTGATTTTTTTTTCTCTGCTGGTGAGAACTACATGGGTAATATTAATGGAATAAATCTATTGCATGGGCTTTTGGTTTGGGGATAGGAATGATATCTCTATGTTGTTAACCCTTGGTTTAGTAGCTAAATATGTCTTTAAATATAAATTAAGATGGGCAACTCCTTGTATAACTATATGACAGTAGCTACGGGAAAATTTATGAAACTGTTCTCTTAAAGGGTTTAATATAAGCAGAAATAAATATATCTATACTTGTGGTGGGCTTTTTTAATATGTCCATGCAATAACATGCAAAAAATAAAAATGAGGTGAAGTAAAAAGAATATGCAGGAATAAATACTTATATATTACATGTAACGATTTAAAACGTGCTACAAAGTAAAAGAGAATCACAAAATAAGGGACCCACAAGGTTCATGGAGTCCAACTCCCAGGCCTGCACAGCACCATCTCCAGAATACGTCAACGAGGCAAAAGGAAGAATACATTTAAAGTGTTTGAGGTCATATTCTTAATTTTAAAAAATATTTTTTAACTCTTTTACACCAACAGAAAATAAAGTGAGATATTGGCTTTGTAGGTTATCCTTTTTGGATCTTTTTCATGTCTTTGAGAGCCCTTTTCTGGTTCAGTAAGTAGCTGTCCCTTAATCTAGCTGTGTTTCAGTTCTGATTTAACAGAGATTGCTTGAAGTTTGAACACTAACTTTGATCTCAAATCAGAGATGTAACAGAAGTTCAGAATTGTGTGTTATCACTATCTTTGGTTTAGCTTAAAGGCAAAATTAGAAAAATCATTCTTGTCTGTTCCTCCAATTTATGTTTCTCTTCTGATAATTTTTATTGCTGCACTGTTTTGATATTGTCTTGTTAAATCTTCTACTACACAAGCAGTCAATGATTTTTAGTTAAAAAGAAAATGTGCAATGCCCAGAAAGGAAAAATAGTTGTTTAAATAAACTTTTAATTTAGTATGAGACCAAAATAAGTTGTTATGAGTCTATTTCTCTGCTAAAGAAAAAGCAAGATAAGTAAACCTTTAGAGAAGCCAGGTGTAGAAAAACCTTCCCATGGGAGAAATAAAATGACAAAGAGCCATAGAAGTAGATAACAGCCTGATAATTGCTGGCAGGTGACAAAGGTGTCGTTGGCAGGGGACTAAATTAATTCAGGCAGAAAGTCATTGGCTCCTCTGTTTATCCAACAAAGAAAGTTTTTGTTACGAATTACATAGAAAATATCCAGAATTCATTACATTTGTAACTAAAATGGTGTCTCTCAATTTCAACATAGCAGCATTTGAAAGGTTATTTGTAAGATGCTGTGAAATACTGAAATTATCAGTGTAGCAAGCTGTTCTGCATGCCACATTTTTTATTTCAGCAATAGTAAATTATTAATTTTGTTGTCTCAAAATAAATGCAAGAGTTTTGTGGACATTTCATGGATGCTTTTGTTTTCCACTTTAAAAATACGCTCTGGCTTTAATTTTGGCCTGTAGAGACTAATATTCAGTCATATTGTACTTCTATTTCTAAACTTGTATCATTACAGCAATTAGGAATTGCATAGTAGTTTTAATGTTTAAAACTACTCCATACAATCATAATGAAGAGATTGCAGTTTAGAGAAATTTATGTGTTTGTCTGAATATTACTCACAGGATTGTCTTTCTTTCTTGCCCTTCTGAAGGCCCATGCAGATGATGAAGTATTTGAAAGAGGATTGGATGCTTTAGTGCAATTGAGTGCTGTTGTTGGCCCCTCTCTTAATGATCATCTCAAGCTTCTACTCACAAATGTAAGTTTTTAATGCTGTAATAAAAAATCATTTGTATTTTCATGGTACTCTTGTTGGGATGTTACTATAATATCTGCACAGATACAGTGGAGGACTCAGCAGTTCCATGAAAAGCGTTATTTCAAATAGTCCCCTGTGTGAGTCCTTCGTTCTTTTACAATATGGTGACTTACAAAGTTCTAGCAAGGTCCAAAAACTGTTGTTAATAGAAACTGGAGAATAATGGAAGTCTTCTCTCTACTATTTATGAAAACATTCAGATGCTTTATTTTAGAGGAAAATTTATTGCAAAGTGAGTTTTTAATTTTAAAAGTCTGAATATCTTAACAAAACCATGAATGTTTCAATACATTAACAGAAGCAAATATTCCCACTCCTTTCAGATGGGAATTCTGCACAAGGAAGTTTTTATTAAATTTTCATTAAGCTTTGAATGGGATTCTGTGAAGTATTTTTATACCAAGTTATTCTGAGGATATCGTTCCTCTGTCAGAAAGGCTTTTCGTGGTGTCTTTTAACCTGCTTGCAAAGTGCACTTTTACAGCAAAATAAAAGGACCTTTTTTGGCAGTCAATACAGAAGAGAGAAATTACAGCAGGGTTTTTTTAAAGTATTTCCACTGCAATAAATCTCTTTCAATGGACATGAAATAAAAGTTAACTTTTCATGCTCTTTAAGAATGACTTTTTTTTAAGGTGGATATTTCTTTCAAATTTGTTTGCTAAAAGAAAAAGAAATATTGTTGTTGGTTAACAGATCAGTTTTCTTTGAATTTAAGTTTCTCTTTAGTTAACTTTTTATTCCATTTGCTTTTATTGAGTTCCATACTTTGACATCAGTTACAAGTTATAAAGTAATGTTTCTTTGTGGCTTTAATTTTGCAAAGGTAAGATGAAAAAAAGTAACAAAATAGGTTTCTATTCCTTCTTTGCATATATTGTACTCTATTGTGCAACAAACCTTTTTATTTTACTTTTCCAATAGCTTTTAAAGAGATTAATGGACAAGAAATATAGAGAAAAAGTTACTGTTGCTTTACAAAAGTTGGAGCACTATGGTGGAAACGTGAGTTTATCAGATGTTTATTCATAATCTACACTTTTGAATACAATCAAAACAGCTTTCATCTCTGGTTTTATTGCCATGTTCTTGCTTCAGTATGGCTAGGATACATTCTTCGTGTTCCATTTTCTAGGACTAAATATGTTTTTCAACAAGATTTACTCTTGCAAAAAGTTACTTTTTGCTGTTATTGATGATGCCTGCCTGTTCCCATTAATAGATTATTGTTTATGCCATTTCCTGAGGGAATCTGACAGTCACATTCCAGCCCACCCTGGTTAACCCAGAGTTTGGATCTGAAATGGCTATAAATCAAAATGATACTTTAAGTAATAAATGGCAGAGGTTTCTTCTGTTAAACATTCTTTTGCCAAAGGTTGTGCTGTACATTGTGCACAAAGGAGAAAAGGAGAAAAAATGAGGAGTACTGGCTTAGATGTTCATCTAGAGGAGAAAATATTTGCTCTCTTAACCCTATGAACAGTTGTTTGTGTTATATTAAATGATTATTCGCAAAGAATAGGAATAACCTCAGGAGTAGGGACCATACATGCAGGCCTAGCAGTACTGAGCTTGTGTGCCTTAGCGAGTAGGTGCCCAAATCATTTTTGTGTGTGTGCTCATGTTCATTTAAGGGCAGTAGCAGTGTTTGTATTACAGGCTTGAAAAACGTCATGAAAAATGAAGGAGGATGAGAGTTTATTATGTGAAGTGAGACAAGAAAAGGAAAATGATGTCATTTTAATGTTCTGAAAATTTAGGTGTAGATAATATAATTGATTCAGTGAGTCATTAACCTCTAATTCTTCTCTCAGTCCCCTGATTTCTTGTAGTCTTACCTGTTTTGTGAGTAGGTCTTTCTGTATGTCTTTTAAAAAGACAGTGTTAGGATAAAGCAAAAAAAAATGGAAACTACTAAATTGTGGTTACAAGCAATATTATATAATCCAACCAATTAATTTATCAAATTTATTTTCTAAATTAGCTATAAAGCATATGATTCTTACTTTTCATGGAAGTCCCTTCCAGAACATAATTCCTCTACTTAAATATCCTTATTATTTCATGTCTATATTTATGCGCTCTTTTAGGTATGAGTTTACATGTCCCTTCCTTTGTATGTTTGCTCCCCAGCGTTAGTTATCACAATGGTGCATTTTCTCAGTTCATTATTTTCAGCCCTTTTGACAGTAAATTTCTCACCAAATACTAACTTTTCAGTTTTCTAATGTTTGACAATAGCGAAGATAACTAAGTAAAAGTTGTGACTTATGCAATTTATAGAGACTGTATGAGTACTGTCATATGTAGTGCTAGTGCACCTTATTTTGTATAAATATTTTTGTTTTCTTCAACAGGCAACTGTGGCTATCATCAAATCTAAAATTCCAACCTATTGTTCTATCTACTCTTGAACAAGGAAATTGTAGTGATTTGTACTATAAGGTGAAGTTTGGAAAGAAACTGTCTGTAAATATCACTGACACTTATTTGGGGTATGATATATTCTCTTAAAATAATAATAATTCTTCAGTATGATGGAGAGCAGGAGTCTTATCAGTTTGTGAATATGTAATTATGGAAGACTTCTGTTTGTATATTTGTAAATGCATTTGGCTTACAGTGACACTGATTAATATGCTATTATTTTAAAAGAAGAATAAATATTGATTCTTATTTAGTTTTAAATTACAGTTTCATTTATTGTATCTGCAGTGCTTAATATGTTTTGTATATTTGTGTGATGCAAAATAATTTGGTTGTAATTACTTAAATAAAATCTAACTTGGTGCCAAATTGCATATGTATAGCTGCTTTTGAAATACATAACTTATTTTGTGACACAGCACAGATGGACACATTTAGGTTCATCAGGACTAGGTTAGACAGAGTACGTGAGCCCTCACAAACTTCTTTGGAGCCAGTTTTTAAAGGTGTGAAGCTGAACCCAGTAAACAGGCAGCATATGGTGCAAAGCTGAGCTTGCTCAGTGCATTCTCAGCATATTGTTTTGAGAGCCTGGAGAGACTCTGGAGAATACAGTGTAGAGGCATCAGGTTGCTCCACAGAGTCAGAGCTAAGGTTTTGCTCAGCCAATTAGTTCCTGTTAACTTTGAGCCTGCTGAATGGAGGAGGCAACTTTGGAATACTTACTGTGCTCCTTTTGCATTGAGTTCAGTAATGTTACAGATATGCTTGGGATTTGCTTGTGAATTCAGCTCCAGACAAGTTAATAAACTTCTGAACATGGAAGCTATAAAAAATATGAGTTAAAGACAAAAAAAGATTGTACAAGCCAGTTTACCTGGCTGTCAAGCTTTGTAGGGTACAGCATTTGTCCATTAATGTATTTGAATTTGATTGCAAAATAATTTCTAATTGATTCTTGTAATAAATACTGTTCAGGGACATGTTGCATTTGAGTACACTGTGAGGTACAGTTAACTGAAGTAACAAAATTTGCACAGAATATTTTCCTCTGAGGAATAATCTATTCTGGCATTTAAAGTTGTTGGAAAGGATGTATTTTGTCATAAGATTCTGATGCATAGAGTGTTAATAAAAATCTTTCATGTGAAAGCAATTTCAGAAGTTTTTTTTTTAATTACCACAGCCTGACTAAAATTCACTTCAAGACCAATCTCTGCCAAGATCAGATGGTCAAGATGAATGTATTTATGCTTTAAAAAAAAAAATCTTCCATAAGCATTTTTGCCAGCAGGTGTTTATCAACTCAAAAAATTGATCATGGACCTTTCTTTTTTCATGTATACTTTATTCTTTTTTTTTTACAAAATGTGCACATTTAGTTTACACAAACACGCTACAGCAGATTTCAGGTGTACATGTATTGTACTACTCTTATCCTACACTGGTGATAGCAGAGCAGCCTTCAACATGCCTCCGACATCCCAGAATAGATGGAGATCCCTCTACACCAGAATAGATACCTGATTTGTTTTTACAAAAGAATACTTGTAACCTTCTTTCTACTTCACTAATCCCCTTTCACACTTTCTGCAGCAATGTCACAATGAAGGTTGGCCTATCTGATAGCATTTCACCTATTTTGAAGTATTGGCATAGACTCAGTGGACAATATATCTTAAAAATTACATGGATGGAGGGGCAGTGTTATATTTTATATGCATACTTTTTTAGAAGAATCTAGGTTCAAAATTAAGTAGCTCCAATCTTAATGAAGAGATGATCTTTAAAAATGTAAAGCATTTATCACATATAGATAATATATAGCTAAAGTTTTCATTGTTTTCCTGGTTCTGTCTCAGAGTTAAAGGTATTACAAAAAGATGAAATGGATGTTAGCCTCTAGCAGTCATTATTAGTAGATGTTACTATGTAGTGATGTTCATTCTCAGCACTAAAGTGGGATGGCAGTTTCAGAAGTTCATGCCTTTTTCTTCATTAAAGGCAGAAAGACACATACTTAGGAAAGCAGTGTTAGGGTCCAGTTAAGGTTTCTTTGTGAAAAATTGGAAGTCAGAAGATCCTTAATTTTAAGCAAAGAACTTTGCAGATGCATCCAAGAATTAAAAATACAGTATGTAGGACTCTTGATATTCATGTCATGATAAATTAAGTGCAGATTTATTAGATGAGATTGAGAGAAGCTTACTCATGTTTTTTAGGGAATAAGAATACCCATAAGGAATTTTTTTTCTGTTTCAGTTTTTGCTCTCAAATTATCTATTTAGTTATGTTTGGGGTTTTGGGGTTTTTTTCTGAAGAGAAGGACAAGTCAAAGTTGGAAGGCAATTGTAGCAAGGTGTGCATCGCACATTGATTATAGTATTTTAACTCAAAATATTATTCAAAAATGAGGACTACACCATAGAAATACGAGAAGAAAAGAAATTGTAATGCCTCTGTATAAATTAGAAGCTAGAGATTTAAGAAATACACTTCAACACCTGGAGCTTAGTCCAGTTTTGAGTAGCAAAACTAAGAATATTTATTTAATCTCCTTGTGATTGTATCTATTTTAACTAGGGGTTGGAATGATAATAAAGGTGCATAATGTCAGTTTTATTTTGTTTGAGTTTGTAGTAAGAACCTGATTTTTCAGTACAGTCCTATTAACTAAGTAGCCACTGTGGAAGTGCTAGATTTTATAATTTAGAAAGGGGTTTTTGTTGGGAAGAGTTTATAAAAAAAATTTACTTGCATTAATACATGTCTCAGTGTAAAGCTGAGTAACTTTATTTATGATAAAGTGGGAAATCCATTTTTTAGATAATGTTGCAGAATAGCTCATATTTGTCCATTAGTTGTAGACCTAATGTCTTCATTAAATCACATTTTCGAAGAGCTGCATGGATCGCATTATATTCTCATCCTGTAAAAAAAGACAAGACAAAACCAAAAATCACACACCATTACAAATGTAGTTGGTGGATATCTATGCTGAAATGTGGTAGAATATTTTAGTTAATTGCAACTTTTTTTTTCAGCTTTTTTCAGCTTGTTTGTAGAAATGGTTAGCAGAAAAAGGTTGTTAATGGATCCATGCTTAAATAAATTTTTGTACATATTAATGAAACCAAAACTACTCTTGTCAAGAATACAATAGTATTATAAGAAAATTAGATCTGTAACATTTCTGAGGTTATCAGTTTATATTCAGGATAACAGAATACACCCAGACAATAAATACTCATGGAATAGTTGTATCAAGTGTGAATCTTCACGTGCAATTGCTAGTCCTGTGCACAGTACACAAGATCCTTTTTACAATCCTAGAGCTTCTGCTGCATAGTTAGGGATGACTAAGAAAAACAGACTGAAGTGTGCACCATTGCATGAGCCAAAATCAGTCAGTTTGACAAGTATCACCACAACACTCTTCAGCTCCTCAATTCAGATTTTCTGTATGTTCACACTGAAAGATGGTGACTGCTTCTAAATGCTACTTCTGATTTCTGATTGCTTTGCATTAGGTAATTTTTTAAACAAAATATTCATATTTCGAGTTCTTTATTATACCAATGCATCACTCAGTGCTCCAGATTTTATCAGTAGGTAACTCTACCACAGCAGTCAGCAAAAAATATTTTTCTTTGTAAGCTTTACCTTTCAGTGTATAGAAGAAAGAGTTACTTGCAGTAGGCCATATTTGTTGGCTTTTCTGGATCAACAGTTGCTAGCACAATATGTGTACAATGCATATACATAAACAATATGTATACAGAATACAAGAATATTAAATGCTCATTTAACATTTCCTGGTCTCCACTTCAATGATCCCTCTCTTTAGTACTTTCTTCAGAGATAATGTAGCCATCTTTAATTATAATGAATAAAAAGACTGAATTATAGATTTTTTTTGGTTGTTTCATGAAAGATGTGCCTCAAAAACCCACTTCTTAGAAAGGTTATCTCAATAATATTCTCCACTACTGATAAGTATGAGAGATTTCTGTACAATAATCTTCCAGTAGCACGTGTTCAGTATCAATTTCCACTTAAATTAGTCACTGTTCAGTCTAGTGGGTGATTTGCTTTGTAGAAAATGACAAGTCTGAGTAATTAGCTTAATTTATGTTATGAAACATGCACAGTGGGGTTTTTTATCTGTGATTCTGTATGTCATCTGAAGTGATGCTGCTGTAAGGAATGATCTGTGTGCTATTTTGTGCAATAAAATAACTTACGGAAGCAATGATATGTAGTTTCAAAAATACACTCTTTAGGCTAATGCTTAAAATTTTGTATAGCAAACCTACTATATTAAATTACTGAAAGTTAAACCATCTTTTTCCTCGCTGCATTGCTTTGAAACATCAGTAAACTAGTGAATGTCACTGATGTAAGGTTAAAATTTTGATTTAAGTCACTTGTCATATAATAAGTACAAATACTTTTGTATATACATTAGTAAATAAGCTCAGTAAATGTGCAAGCAAACCACATGCTCTGAATCTGCAAATTGTTTTGACACTTCCTACCAATTTTATTGTGTAGGTATTATCGTGAATGAAACCGGTACTTTTCTAAAATCAAATCATATTTCTAAGTTTGGCTGTTTATTTACAGAAGACTTCCAATGCCACTCCTGTAGTCAGTCAAATGAGAGGAGTCCTCACAAGAAAATACAGACTTGTCATAATATTTAGAACATGATGAGTTTTAGTAGCTTCTTTTCACCATCTTTTAAAAACTAAAACCAGAAAAACCCCAGATGCTTGCATTGGAATTCTTTGGCAAGTGTATACTTTTCATTTGCCTCTTTTTTCAGTATGTTTCTACACAAATTTTCATATTAGACTTGTTAAACGGCTCCTAACTCAAGACAAAGGGAGGTGTTAGTACATATGAAGCGCAAACCTGGATGAATGAACTTTGGCAGATCTGACCTACCTTTAAGCCAGTTTTTCATAGGTTTGAAATGGTTTCTTTGCTGTTTTCCGGACAGCCCAAACCAACAGCATTGTGTATGGAAAGGGTTACTCCTGCAGAGAATACCTGTACCAGAAGCCTTTTTCTCATTATCCAGAGGATCTATGTCACTCACTCTGACAGTCACCTATGCACCGTGCGTGCCTTAGTACTTTCACTGTTCTTGCTGGTGCTGCTGTATGAAGCAATGCCCAAGTCAGACCATTTTCAATCAGCACCAATCAGTGAGGCAGGTAAGGAACTTGGAAGTGCCTAGCTCTTGAGGTAGCTCCACTCCTGTTTCTCAAGACCTAGTTCTGCTCTTTGGTAATGTATATGAAGCCAGAGAAACAGCCACCACTTTCTGGGACTCAGTCTGGTGTATTTAGGACAGCATAGTCCATTTCTCCTGTGGAAACAGAGAGGCTGCTGGAGTCTGGATGGCAAACTGACATTCAAATGCCTGTGGGGTAGGGAGGGCAGAGAAATGAGGTCATACACATTCCTTGTCTAAGACAGAGGGGGGACGAGGGGAAACACCATTCTACTCAGATCCTTCTACCCAGTGTCCAGAGAAGATAGGCCTCAAAGCCTGAATGCTTTATAATTCTCTACGTAACTGTTTTAACACTTTTTGAATGGACAGGCCATTCTTTGGAACTGGACTGTGAATTAAGAGCCTTGAACCACCTGTATACTTCAGGCTGTACAGTGTCACTGCACTGATAGTTGTGCCAAACAAGTGCTCAGCACAACACCACAATTTTTTTTAAAGGCACGCTTGTAAAATGAGTGTTTAAGAACACACCAGAGTCTCTTGATGTTACAAAAATAATCTTGGGAGCATGGACAAAGAGAATGTGCTGAAGGGGGGCTTCAGAGAAGGGGCTTGTCCTGGGTGTCCTCCTAATTGGTGCTTTTTATCAATTATACTAATTTCCTAAAACCTATATAATGTACTCACCTCTGGGTGAGTAGTGGGGGGAAGTGGGCTTTTGTGGACATCTTTCTATAACTGCCTCTGAAGGCCTTTAAATAAAGATCCCTTTTTATATTACCTCCTTACTAAAATTATGTTGAGTTTCATTTCCAGGTTGGAGAAAAGGCAACACAATCACCAACCATACAAAGTTTAACAAGGGCCAGTCCTGGATTCTGCACCTGGGATGAGGCAATCCTGATTGTGTGTATAGACTGGGGAACACGAGGCTGGAGAACTGCACTGTGGAAAGGGACCTTGGATCAATGGAAAGTTCAACATGAGCCAGCAGTGCCCTGGCAGCCAGAAGCCAAAGAATGTCCTGGGGTGCATCAGGCACAGCATGGCCAGCCGGGCAAGGGAGGGATTGTCCTGCTCTGTGCTGGGGCAGCTTCACCTTGAAAACTGCAGTTTTGGGTGCCACAATATAAGAAAGACATAAAGCTATTAGAGAACGTCCAAAGGAGCCCATGAGGATGGTGAAGGCTCTGGAGGGGAAGTCATAAGAGGAGCAGCTGAGGTCACTTGGTCTGTTCAGATTGGAGAAAACTGAGAGGAGACCCCATTGCTGTCACAACTTCCTCATGATGAGAAGAGGAGCAGCAGACACTGATCTCTTCACTGTGGTGGCCAGTGACAGGACCTGAGGAAATGACCTACAGTTGTGTCAGGGACATTTAGGTTGGATATTAGGATAAGGTTCTTCACCCAGAGAATGGTTGGATGCTGGAACAGACTCCCCAGGGCAGTGGTCACAGCACCAAGCCTGACAGAGTTTAAGAAGCTTTTGGACACTGCTCTCAGGCACATGGTGTGATTCTTGGGGTGTCCTGCACAGGGCCAGGAATTGGACTTTATCCTGATAGGTCTCTTCCAACTCAGTATATTGTATGATTCTATGAATCCTAACCCCAAACCTCATTTCTAAAACCAAATATTTGTATAAACATGAATTATACACTCTGAAGCACAGAAGTCTTAAAAGAAGAACAGTTCTTAATTGGCAGATACAAATATTTGGGCAGAAAGACAGGTTTTGTATCCAAAAACCATAGGCACCACTGAAGTTAAAAGCAAGGGAAGGTGAGATAAGTAGCATGATGACAACTGTAGCATTCTGTAGCATTCATTGTGTCTCCATCATGTCGCAGTTTAGAGAGCATCTCTCTCGTGTATTCTGAATACTTAGAACAGGTAAATAAATCTTCTAACAGACTTGAGAGACTGAATTGCACTGGATAAGGAGAGCAGGTGATTCCTTACTAAAGGTATTAATTTTCTTTGTAAATAAATCGTTCAGCCCGTCACCATAATTGTTGTCATATGCAGATTAAAGTATCATTTAACTTCTGGAACGCTACAGACTTCAGCTGGGAAATGAATCTCATCTCTGTTTCTGATGATCACACAGTGTTAGCAGAGGAAATGCCTTTTGTTGGTATTGAGCAAGACTGACAAGCTGGAACCACGGTCGGTTCCAGCAACTGTCGGTTGCACTGTCGGTGCAACAGAGCACTGCTGACAGATGAGAGACTACCCAGTGCCCGTTGCTACGGATACACAGAACAGCCACAGTTAGCAGAGCTCTTGGCTGTCTTTCATCCCCCAAAATCAGTGGATCAAAATCAAAGTATTGCTTACTTAGTAGCTGTGCTCATAAGAGCAACTCCAATGAATAGCTACAGATGCATATAAGAATAGGCTGCTTCTAGAGCATCTTTGAGCATCTAGAGATTTCCCTATTCCAAATAGTTAAAAAAACTATCACTCATTAAATGCATTTAACTTGACAGTCTTATCTTCTGTGTCTTTATTACTCTGTTATTGATATAGAATATAAGAATCAATAAGCAAGGGTTATATTGCTGGACTCTGTAAGCTTTGTATTGATCAGTCTGCTGGGCAAGGTATCAGTAGACCACTACTACAGCTTCTTAAATTTGTCACCCTAACAAATAGTATCAGGCTTATTTGCCACATCAATTTACATAATGTAATCAGGCCTATCATATTCACTATGTCTAATGTGATGCTTTACTATACACAACAACCTTGATCTTGGGGTGTCCTGTGTAGAGCCAGGAATTGGGCTCGATGATCCTGATGGGTGCCTTCCAACTGAGCATATTCTGATTCCATGAACTTCTTATCATTCCAAAGACTAGTCATTCTTATTTTATACTCTGTCATGTTTCTTTTTCTTGCAATTTTTAACTGCAAAACTAACAGGATTTCCTTAAATTTATGAAAATGCAACTTATCTTTCCTCATATCATTTACTGGTCTGAGAACAAGCTGGTTTCTGAAGAGCAGAGAGGTGAAAACAGTTTGTAACTCCTGCTTCAGAAGTTCTCCATCCTGGCTCTAGGGCCAGGAGCTGCTTCCAGCAGTTGAAATAAATTTACAGCCACTTGGGTAGCAAAAAGCTTGTGACTGATAATCACAATCAGTTCACACCCTTAACTTGAGAAAACTTGTCTGGTGTTAACTCTTGTCATCCAACACCATGCAAACTCCTTGCACTTTGTTTATATAAGGCTTCACTGCTTATAAGCACATCACAACTCACTGAGAAACTTACCCATGGATGGTATATTTTCAGGCAATATTATTATTGCCATGATTATATGCCAGTTGTGACAAAATTGTGTGCCCTAGTATGGGCAGAAGATAGAAATAAATATTTAGCTGAATGTGAAGAAACAATTTTCTCTCAAGTGCAAAAAATGCACTATTAAAGAAAGAAATTATATTGGCACAGTTGTCTAATAAGCAATGACAGTTTATATATAACAACTCTTGGGCAGATTAAGGCCACGAACTTATTTACACTGTTCAGTGTTTCTGCGTTAATAGTGTACGTAGATACTCAACCTTGGAAAAATGCTGTCTCTGGTATTAAGATCACCCTCACTGGTTCTCCAGAAGTCTGTAAAGAGCTATGATAGCAATAGCCAACAGATACACATTCACTGTTTAACACTGAATACTTACTTTTTGGCAGCTCTCAATGAATTCGTCTATGGTAACTACTCCATCTTTGTTCTTGTCCATTTTCTGTATTAAAAAAAGAAATATATATGGGAATTGGGTTTGTGTGGCCAAGCTTTAGTAGCAGCAGGGCTATAGTGAGAAGCTGCCAGACGCTTCCCCCATGTGCAGCAGAGCTAATGCCAGCCAGCTCCAGGACCTGCTGCTGGCCAAGGCTGAGCCCATCAGGAAGGATACCCTCTTGAACCCTTTGTTAGATTTTCTCTCCCCTGTTCAGTTGAGGGGGGAAGTGAGAGAGAGGCTTTGGTGGGTGCCTGGCATCCAGACAGGGTCAACTCACTACAGTATGTTTCTCCACCCAAATTCCTGTGTAAAATAAGTCCTTTTCATTTCAGTTATATGTCAGCCCAGGAACAATCAGTCAAAAGTCAAAGTAAGTGGACTATGCTTAAAAAGCTTGTTCTCGTAAGAAAGTCTGGGAAACTTGGGATGGAACCATAAAATAGAACGGATTACAGAATTGGAAAGATATGTTATAACAATGAAAATCTTTCTCTACCTGCTCACAGAGCAGTCTTTTTGGCTTCTATGTTACCCAACCTACCTGGAAAAATGTTTCCACATGTTGTCTAGGTGCATCTTCTTTGAGAACAGGATAGGTGCATTTCCCCATCATATCATATATTGCTTTCATGATATCAAGCATTTCCTGAAGAGGAAAAAAAATGTTTCTGCAATATAATGTGCATTGTAGACATTGCTTTAACTCGGAACATAAGTATTTTTTAGGATTTGCATTTTAGATTAAAATCTTGGCATTCACCTATTATTTTTTTTTGAATGAACAGCTTCAAAAAGGAACTACTTAATTCCTAGAAACTCTAGGACCTGATTTCAGCTTGCATAGATTTATGACTTCAATTTTAAATGATTTATAATATATGCAAGTTCATGGACTGTGGGATGAATCTCCCAATATCTTATGAGTAAAAAAAAAGGAAAAGAAGTTCTGTAACAGCAAGTGAATGGCCAAAGCACATCAGGTTCTAACAATTTATTTTCCCTAAAGAAAACAAAAACACCCATGCTCACACCTGCATTTATGCAGAGTTCTCCTTCTATATCAAAATCTTTGTATTTTATTTAGTGGCTTGTGAAATTTTTAATAATTATAAAAACAAGTCATCTGTAGTATGCTAAGAAATTATTCTATTGATTAATCTTTTATAATGATCCTGAAGTGTTTTCTAAAAGTGTAAAATTATGTGTAATTTATATATTTCCATAAACTCCACTTAACCCCCCCCATATATTTTGATGAAAGCGCTCATATAGTCTCACTTATTTTAAGTATGTGTTTGAATCCTTGCAGAATGAAAGATGTAGGAATCTTGCTTTATAAATTCTGTTTCAAGTAAAAAATGTTAGAAGTAGATTCATAAAATAAGTAGTAATTATTGCCCAATAATTAATTAATTATTGCCCAACAATTAATTCATTTTTGTCCAAATACCCTATCAATCTCCTCTAGGGATTATATGGCCAAATACATAGGCATAAGTTGAAGCCAACTATTTCTGTACTTATTATGTTCAGAAGCATATTTTCTGAAGAATTCTGAACTTTTACAATTTCTGTAAAGATTTTGCCTTTTCAGTGTTCATATATGCCTTTAAAATTTGACTAGTACTTTAATTTTTTAGCATGTCTAATTTCATAATATCTGATAACTTGTTAACACGGTTCAGTTTGACAATGAAACCATTCTTCTCCGAATGCAGGACTTAGCTAACAAGCTTTACTTTCAGTGACTACAGTAAGAAGTAGACCTTACCTCTTTAGTTATATATCCATCCTTATTTATATCATACAAATTGAAAGCCCAGTTCAGTTTCTCCTGTACTGTCCCTCGGAGTAAAATTGAGAGACCCATAACAAAATCCTAAGTAGACAAAAGGTCTAGGTCAGTCTGGAAATGAGCAGTTTTTCTCAAACACTCAGAAATCCAGAATAATGCATTTGTGAGAAGTATGAAAAGACGTGTTGTTTCAAATTTTTTTGCAGCAATACTGTGAGTATTGATGATTGCTGGATTAACAATCTAGGCAGTAGTTGCTACACTCATAAACAATAAGTAAATTGAGTAATTTTCTATAAAGTAAACCATAATTTTTCATTAGTGGTTGTATCCTCTGCAAAGCCTAAGCAGTTCCTGTTGAAGTGAGTACCAGGAAGAAGCCATCCCCATGGTTTAATGGTCCAAGAAAAGCTTAAGTGGTAGTTAAATGAACCTAAACACAGGAGACCAGTTTGGGGAGAACCACGTACTAAGGAACATTAAATTCTTGTTAAAGTGGACTATATGGTTCCCAGATCTCTCTGATCAATCTGCTGCAGTCAATATTTAAAACTTCATGTATGATACTGCACACCTCAATTCTTATTACTTTTATTGGAAGTATGATAGGGAATAGTAAATATATTACATGACCATCGACCATCTTAATGTTTTTGTGACCCACCAATGCTCTATTGCTACAGAGATATTCCAGGGAAATGAATCAGAAGGCTTTTGAGATTTTTTTATATGTAGTATTTGGTTATACATTTTTGTTTCATAATAAATTCTTTTGACAACACAAACCTCATTTACATTTAGTGAGCATCTTCCAGATTGGAGAAAATATCAACTCCCATCACCTCCCTTCTGTATTTCTTAGCATATTAATATTTTGTAAACAATAGCTTTTTTTTCCCTAACCATGTCCTCCACCTCTTTTTATTTGATAAGCATATGAACCCATAAGTACGTGAAATTGCCTTCATAATAGGTTGAGCAGAATATGGCAAGTGTGTATATTTAAATGTGCCTTTCTACATTGCTGGCAATGACATACAGGAAGTTCTAAAGTAACATTAAAGTAGAGACAATAAAAGCCAAAGTCTTTCTTATTTTTTGCACCAGCAAGGTTTTGCATTTTGTCTAACACAGGAACAATGGAAAAGACTACACTGAGGTTAGACATAAATTTAAAAGGTCTGGTGTACCACGAAGTCAAATAAATATACCTGATGCACTGAAGTATGCACAGATATCATGGACTCTGGTGGTCTAGTAGGCACAGGACAGCTCTTCTGACAGCTTCAGTCTTTTTAACAATTCAATTGGCATGCTCTGGGTTTTCTTAGTCTGCCACAAATTTCTGTCTTATTGGTATATGTGCCCTTTGGGGTAAATGGATACATGAATCTTGGAAGAATTTTGCTCATCTTGTCTACATCTCAATGACTAATTGAGGGTCACAGGGTTAAATCTCCAAACAGTTCTTAAACAATGTACTATTAAACATTAAAATGTTCAAGAAATTCAGAACAGATTTGATCACATTACAGCATTAACAATTAACCTTTTTAATTCAGTATCATGTCTTCAAATCTTATCTGAAGGTTTTACATTCTTGATGTAGCTTCTCCTGAAGTCCTTTGTGAAGGTCCCCAGTTGCATTATTTTCTTAGTTTATATGTAAGAATTGTGAACTTATTTTTATTTTAGCACAGCTACATTTTTTGAATTTATTTTATCTAAAATACATCCATTTTCCTTTTCTTGTTCAATTCTCTTTGTTCCTTTCTGTGATGCACCACCTGTGTTAGCTGGCTTCCTGGAATCATTTCTACCCCCAGTTCCAAGGCTACCTTTCTATCATCAGCTTTAAAAATAAAACTCTTGACTTCATGTTATTTTTCATGGGATTAGGTGTTCTTAAAAAGCAGAGACAACTCAAAAACCTTCCAGGTATGTGCTCTAAACGTTGCAGCAGTGAGTCATCTCCTTCCATATTGTATCAACGTGTTTTGGGATCATATATATTTCAGATGCATTGCCTTGTCTGAGTGTTGTGCAGGAGTCATCTCAGGAACAATAGAAAGGATTTATCACAAAAAGTTGTCATGAGCTGGATAAGGACCAGCTAGGATGGGATGTCTTTTCTACATACTTACTTTCAAGCAACTGAAGAACACAGTAACAGAACATACAGAAATCAAGTACCTAATTCAATGGATATAGGCCAAATCCACAGGGTATTTTGGGCTAGAGCCTCGAAAATGCTCTGCGTGGTGGAAGGCAATGTGTGTGTCAGGAGCAGTGTAGCCATTCTAGCTGTTAAACTAATAATCCAGTGCAGAAAGCCACAGCAAAAGAGCAGTGCAGAGGGAAGCAGCTAAATTCAGGGAGCAGCTGCCCATCTTTATGCATATAACCAACAACTCAGTGGTGCACAAATCTGGCATACCATTTAGCAAAGAGCATGAATACAAGTCCCCATTACAATATTAGAGCAGCCAGATGCTGTCTTCCATCCTGGTTTAGACATCTTATTTCTAAGGAAAGAGGAATTCTAATTTTAGAACCTGTTTCTTTTTTAAGAAAATTTCACCATACTCAGATACATACATCCTCTGAGGATGCTGTCACTGCTCAGCTGAACACCTAATGGGGAGAGGTGCATCTGATCTAGGGTAACAAAGAAGCCTAAAACAGGAAGTCTGGGCTGAGACACAGCTCTAGGTTGGGTCTTTTTCCAGTCTGTGACAGTGAAATTAGAAACACAAAACTCTCTGCCTTGGTACTGCCTTTACTCCTTTCCACAGCTTCCTGTTTGTAACTTGCCAGTTTCCTGCAGAGCATGCTAATACATGTTAAGACCTCCTTCTGCGCCTAATTCTGACTCTTTAAGAAAGGCAGATGTCTCACTGAAGGGCTGCAAAATGCAGCATCATTGCACCTGTACCAGAGCCTTTGTGTACTCAGAGCCTGCTGACATTTCTGTTCCGCGCTACAGCTGTAGAGAATGTCTGGTTGTCACCTGAGATGTACTTGTATTTGTGGGGTTTTTTTCAGCAGTGATTAATTATCTCCTAGCAAGGTTGTTGATGACTTTCTGATTGCTTTATCTCTCAGTAAATCTTTGGGGATAATTAGTTCATTATTAAATTAATTAAAATGCTTATTAGTGTGCTGTCTCAAATCCATAGGAAAGCTTAAAACTATTCCACCTGGTCATGTGTTCCTTTATGTCTTTTTCAAGGCCAGAAAGAGGTAGGCAGAAACCTTAATCCATTTTTAAATCTAGATTTTAGGATTTTGAAAGGGCATCAAGTGATGTCACAGAAGTAGTGGAGCCCTGGCATATGTAAAAAAAGGTCACAGAGAAGGAACTGCTCCTAAAAGGAAATGCATTTCTTTGTAGCTACCTTAAATCAGATGGTGTTAAAATGCTTATGAGATCACCACTGTACTAAGAAAAGTGAGCTCATTTCCTACATCACATGGACTAACCTTTTTGTGTTGAACCCACAGAATCATGCTTGTGAACCTCATGAAATTCAGTGAGGCCAAGTTCAACGTCCTGCACCTGCATCAGGGCAATCCCAAGCTGAAATACAGCCTGGGCAGAGAATGGATTTAGAGCAGCTCTGAGGAAAAGGAATTGGGGATAATGGTTGATGACAAATTCAACATGAACTAACAATGTGCACTTGCAGCCCAGAAAGCCAACCATGACCTGGGCTGCATCAAAAGAAATGTGACCAGCAGGTCAAGGAAGGTGATTCTGCCCCTCTTCTCTGCTCTCATGTCCCCACCTGGAATACTGCACCCAGCTCAGGGGCCGAAGGACATGGACCTGCTGGAACTAGTCCAGAGGACTGAAGCACCTATGCTATGAAGACAGGCCGAGAGAGTTGGGCTTGTTCAGCCAGGAGAAGACTCCAGGGACACCTTAGAGCACCTCCCATTACCTAAAGAGGGCCTACAAGAGAGCTGAGGAGGGACTCTGCACAAGGGACATGTAGGAACAGGACAAGGGCTAATGGCTTTAAACTGACAGAGACCAGGGTTAAATTAGCTATTAGGAAGAAATTCTTCACTCTGAGGAAGGTGATGCACTGGAACAGGTTGCCCAGAGAAGATGTGATTGCCCTGTTCCTGGAAGTGTTTAAGGTCGTGTTGGATGGGGCTCTGAGCAACCTGGTGCAGTAGGAGGCACCTCTGCCCATGGCAGGGCAGTAGGAATGAGATGATCTTCAAGGTCCCTTCCAATCCAAGTCATTCTATGATTCTATGACTAATTTAACCGCTGCCTTGATAATACTGCTTTGGACACTACTTTTATTATTAGTGAAATATGAAGTTGTGTTTGATCTTAAGAACTCCTCTATGGAAGAGAGTTAGCATGCTTGTTAATTTATTAACCAATATAAGTTTGGTTTTAATTAAATATGACAGAAATCTTTAAACATCTCTGTCTGTGTTTGGACACAGCATTGTGCTTTAAGGCACTGAGAATTTGTGGGATTATTGAATGACTTTTAGCAAGGTCATATTTAGAACAACTTTAATCTGCATCTGCAACAAATGAAGGATACTGATTTGGATATTTGCATGTGTGTGCAATGAGCTTTACCTTTGACAATATAACTAAAGTGAATTAGCCTCCATTTTTCTGACTGTGTAAACAGCTTTGAGGACAGATCTTCATTTTGGCTCAGTGACAATATACATGCAGCAAACAAAAACCTTGCTTTTATATCTATCTCTGTCTAATGGAAAAAAGAATTTCACTAACATGACCAAAGAGCCCTCCAATAGCTGGGTCACTGGGTCTTCAGAAACTCTGTCATGTTAAAGCAAAACTAGTTCAAAAAACTAATGAAATAAACTAGTCCCAAAATTAATACAATCACGGGATAAGGAGAGATAAGTTCAAGCACCTAATTTTATAACTTTGGGTTTTATGCTTAGAGATCCTTTTCACTTAGAGATCCTGGCTCATAACAAAGAGCATGTAGATTTAGGGATGACAAAATCCTAAGGACACAGCAATCTCACCAAACAATCTCACCAAGAACTGTAAATTGAGGTGTGCATTTAAGTTGCGCTCAGATCTAACATTTCCTTGTTGATGGTTGAAAATTTCAGGAAAAAAGAGCAAAAAGCTGAAGGAAATTCTCTTTTTACCTGCAACTCCAGCTACCACTGCTTAATGGGAAATTTAGAGTTCAATACAAAAAAAAAAAAAGTCTTCTTTACAAAAAAGAATTTTGCTACCATTTCAGATTTTGATAATCTTTTTTTACACAGAAGATAGCCAGAGTGTGTTCATCATAGGTAATTATATTAAATTGTATTTACTCCTACGTTTCAATACAGAAAGTACTTTGGAAAGAATTATTATTTTTCTCCAAACTTTTAAATTACTCCCTTTCTACCTTTTGAGCTGTTTACTTTTGTTGTTTTTCTAATGGAAATTAGAAAACAAGAATGAAGACTTGAATAGAAAGAAAATGGCACAGCTGCACCTAGGATTAAAAGAAGCAGGACAAAAATAAGATTACTGTATTTGCCACATTTCACAATATCTTCTTTGATGTTTTGCGGCTATTTCTATGTGATTAGAAAAATAAACCCATACATTTTTAACTTCAGGAGGATGCTTTTAGAATAGCTATCATATAGTTTGTAAGCATAATGTTGTTACAAGGACAAAGAAGCAAGAGTCTTTTGACAGCAGTAGAGTTATCCTGGATTCAAAATTAGTGCAAATAATATGAAAGTCTGGATCGCTCATGTCTGCCTTGATATTGAACAAAAGTTCAGCACCTCTGCTTTTATTTTCCTGATTTCTTTTATTCCAAAGCCCTTTTCTCATGCACAAACCTTCACTCTGAGATAATCAAAGGGCTCCAAATCTAGTGCATTTCTTAAGACTTTCTGTCTGAAATACAAATGTCAACAAATTGACCAGAAAAGGTACAAAAGCTTTGTTCCCATTCTTTTTAATGATAGCTGCAGAAATATTTTCAACTACTCATTCTAAAAATATTTTTTCTCCATGTGCCTGCTGTTGTTGTAACTGAAAGAGGGGACGTTTAGGTTAGATATACAAAAGAAATTCTTTACTGGGAGGGTGGTGAGGCCCTGGCACAGGTTGCACAGGGAAGCTGTGGATGCTCCATCCCTGGAAGTGCTCAAGGCCAGGTTGGATGAAGAAATTTGGTCTACGGGAAGGTGTCCCTGTCCATGGCAAGGGGTTTGGAACTGGGTGATCTTTAAGATCCTTTGCAATCCAAATCATTCTATGATTCTGTGATTTGACCAGAAGAATCCTTGCTTATTTAGCCTATGTACAGAAGATATGATTTGATCCTCCATTCCTGCTCCTAGTTTCACATAGATTCCACTGACTTCATCTGCCTGGAAAAAGGTAGATAGGGTTTATGGGGCTTTTTTAATAAATGCAAATAATGATTAAAAAATTATCTGATTTTAGTCTTAGTTTAGGGTATAGATTTCTGATCACAGTGCACCTGATTGGAAAGTCTTCTTCCTATTACATCAATTAATTATTTTTATAAAAAAATCTGTATGACCTCACAACATCATTCACTAAAATAAATCATAAAAACATAAATAGAACATTTCAATAAATTTGAAGTGGGTGTCCTTATCACAATCCAGTGAAAAGTTGTAAGGAAATAATTAGTTCATTATAATCAAAACCAAAAAAAACACTACAAAACAAACATATTCTTGCAAATTAACTTTTTTTAAAAATTCTATAGCTTAAAATATTATCTCCTTTGCAGTTTTTTGTACATCCTTTTTTTTCCATATTATATTGTGTGGATGACATCAGCCTTACCAGGGAAAGGCAGAACTGGGAAAAAAAATTGGGCAGTTAAATGGAGGAAGAATGAATTTCTAACTCTTGTGCTTTTAAAACCATTTGCTTTGAAGACTTTATCTAGAACTTTCTGGAAACTAAGTATGAAAAATCCAATTTTGGCTGAGTCATCTCCCTAACATTAGTTGTAGTTCAGAGACCTCATCTTGCAAAGACAGAGAAGAGGAACTATTTTAGGAAACTTGTGTATAAATTGGGTTACCTTTTAAATTGACAGATTTTTAAAAATATTATATAGAAGCACAATCTGAGTTACCATTATGGAATATACAATTGTAAAGTAATTTTACAATTAAAGTTGAATAAAGTTGAAATTGTACAAGCAAAGTTGAATTTTGTTACTACATTGGAAAAACTTGAAAATTGAGTACATAAGCTAAATTTTCCCTAATGTTAGCAAGCCACCAAACTGGACTTCACTACAAGAAATGACAAAGTATTCAGTTTTATAGAAATAAGCAATGGCATCACTTACCTCAAAACTTACAGATCCATTGTGATCAGTGTCAAATGCATTGAACAAAAAATGTGCATATGTTGTGGAATCTAAAATTTAAAACAAAAAAAATTCACAGTAAGCATATTTCGTCTAATAAAATTTAATTTAATTTGATTAAAACTATTTGATATCGAGATATATTTTGATACCAAAATCTCATAGCAAGACTAGATTATCAAAGTTTAAACTTCCTTTTTGGCAGGAGAGGAGGGATAAGTTATAAGTGCAAGTACATGGATAGCAACACTGCTAGAAACCACAAATGAAAAATTCTGTTCTAGCATATCTTTATTAATTTTTATTCTTGTGTTTGCTAATCATCGATACCTGAGCAAATAGCAAAGATGACATATTACTGTAGTCTGAAACAACCTGTTTTAACAGTCAGGAACACTGACTGTGACAGTGCTATCTCATATGCTTACAAAGATAAAACGTGTTCATCTGTTCCCATTAAATGAGGGAAGCAGACACCTCCCTCACAGCATGGTGTGTGCTGGCTTTGCTCTGGGCACAGACCTGTTTCCCAGGTTGAAGCTGATCTTGGCAGAAAGCTGCTGCTGCTATCAGGTCCTCTGCTCACCCACAGGTGAGAGGAAGTCCTCTCCTGAGAGGCAGATTCTTAAAGCTGGCTTGCTCCTGAATTCCCATGATCGTGGCATTGGGGCTTGGAAAAATAGGCTGTGACTGACTAATGGTCAGTAAGACTCTGAAAGATGACCTTAAACAAATGATCCCTTCACTATTTGCATACTTTCCAAATCTCCTCCCCAGTGCATATTAACTCATTTCAGAAACACAAGACAGCATGAATATAAATCTGTCAGGACTGTAACTTTTGTAAAGATCCATCCTTCTATTTCCACTGAACGCCTTCTGAATGGCACAACCGGCTCCAGGAGTATTGTGAGGAGAGCACTTACCCAGAGACTGCCCTGTGGATGTGAGGTAGAAGCTGCTGGGGTTAAGAGAAGTCAGCTGTCCTCAGGGTTTTTCCCTCCCTCAAAATCATGCAAATTAATGAAGGATGAGAGTTTGTTTACTTTTAATACTCACTATTCCCTTTCTACTTCATATGTTTACATTAATTTTATGCTAACTAACATTAACCTCACAAATTATTAACAAAGGGCAAAATGTTATGAAATCAGTGTCCCCTTTGCAGAACAAGCTTCTCTCTCTCATGGAAAAACCTGATCAATGTTGCAACGTCATTTTCTGATTTCTTGGCACTAAACCATTTTACCCTTCATATCGATCCTGCAAACCTTTATTTTTCACAGCCCAAAGTACTGTTTTATATTAAACTGAGCAATAGTCTTGGGACACTCAGCTGAAATGCCACCTTGACTCCAAGGAACCAAATATAACAAAACTCAAAGCTTTGTGCTTCACAGATTCAGACCTGATATTTGTAAGAAAATTCTCTAGTCTTACTTTAATATGTTTATTTTGTATGATGTGAAATAATCATAACAAGAAAAAACTGCAATCTTTAAAACCCATCTGTTTACACATTTTCAGAGAATTAAATCCCCACTACCACTATTTGAGAGAGTCATTCATTCTTCCATGTATCCAGTAACCACTGTAATTGCTTATGCACAGCATGGCAGATACATTCACACTTTAGCTGGAAAATGTAAATTTGTTGACAAGAGTTTATATTTAGCATTTTAATAGTCGTATTTTCTATAATCTACTGAGACTTCTGTTGTGCAACAGAATAGACTATGCAAATCATCTTCAGGAAAAAAAAAAAGACGTTATAGAGGTACAACTACTGTAAAAGGAATTTTAAATACCTTCCTATTCTCTTGGTACCCATTTCTTAAAAAACATCTGAAATATTCCTGATTACTTTCTGTAGATATACAGAAAACACAAAGGTTTTTAAATTTTGTTGCCCATACATGATACAATATACTACTCCTTTTTGTATGATGGTATATGAAAAAAGTCCCTAGTTGAAAAATACTTTTTCTGGTAACCCCTCTGAAAAACAATAAATCAAGAGCCTTTTTCAGAGTTCTTTTCTCAAGCAATTCTGGTCTGAAATTTTGCCTTCAAAATCACAGTAGGATGAGGTACACTAGTCTTTTAATTAGAGCTACTTAGTCTAATTTCCCCCTTTCTCCCCTAAACTTTGAACATTATTCATTTTAGAAAATGCTTATCTTTTCAAATGAAATACAATTTCTTTCCAAAGATCTAATCATGATTAGTAGGCTAATTTTCTTTTATAACAGGTTGAGATAGGAACAGCTCTTAAATCAGAATTCTCTTGAAAAACACCATCAAAGCATTTTAAATGTCAGAGGGAAAAAATGGTAATCATTACACATAGAAGAATATGACTTATCAAACTACAAGCATGATCTATTTTGTTCAGAAATGATGGAGTATAATAATTTTTCAGTGTGTGGATTCTTATCTATGACCTGCTTGGCTGAAGAAAAATCCCAACTTTCATTTCAGGTGATCCACTGCATAAATGCAGGGGGTATATTCATTCACCTGTATGGCAGTGAATCTAAAAAGAAATTACTGGAGTGCCCTTTCTGGCATGGAAAGTTTTTTACAAAGCTACTTTTGCCTTTTAAAACGTACTGTTTTTGCTGCAATCCAGTGTCATTTCTTTTCTTTTGTTACTCTTATGGCACCTTGCCCTATTTGTAATCCTCCTGTACTTTGTCCTGGACAGTCTTGGAAGTTTCTTGAGGAAGTGACTTGCTGGATGACCTTGGAAAATTTCTTTGGTTGCCTTGAAGCTTAAAATCTTATAGACATGATTTTGTTTGTTCAGATATGAATTGTCATAATGATATATCATGTTTTACCTGGTTTTTCATCACACGGACAATTGAGGCGCGTGTTTTAATTTCGGGAAAACTTTCAAGATTATTTTTTCCTCTTTAATACTGGGACATACATAAAACCATTATTTTAAGCAAAACTTAAATTTAAAGGCCTCAGCTGGACACATTATTTTGACAAGACATTCAAAGTTTTAAGAACTCAGCCTGACTTCTTAACTAGACATTCCACTGCAGTTCTCACATCCTCCTCCAAAGGTTGCCACTGCCCTAAATACCAGAGGAATAGCAAGAGGATCAGTATGAACACCAGGAATGAGGGTGGAAATTAGACAATCCGTATATATCCATTTTTAATCACATTAAAAGTTTTTTTT
Source organism: Acrocephalus scirpaceus scirpaceus (assembly GCA_910950805.1). NCBI lineage: Eukaryota > Metazoa > Chordata > Aves > Passeriformes > Sylviidae > Acrocephalus > Acrocephalus scirpaceus. Next base: position 28,834,796 of record OU383778.1, on the reverse strand, counting down.
CCCTGTAACACCTAGATATAGACTAATAAAGATTAGTCTTTTAAGATTAAATTTACTTTCACAATACCTTTTGACTTTACTTTTAGAACAGGTGCTTTCTCTTTGCCCATAAAAAATTCCAGGCATAACAACAGGAAATATGATAGATTTTTTTTTATTAAGTGTAGTAAAGTAAATTACATAGAGAAAATTATTTTTACTACCCAAGGATAGCTACAAAATATAATATTTCAAACTGTATTTGTTAGTTTGGTCTAAAAGTTTACAAACAGAAACAATCAGTAGGCAGGTCAACCCTTCTAGCCTTTTGTTCATTTCTACTGAGTGTACCTATTTCTTAATGATTTCAGAGATGGTGATCTGCACTGTATACTACTCTTTACCTTCTAGGTCTTTATTCAAAATAAAACCAATGGGGAGATATTTTGTTCCTAACAATTAACATGGGGTTTTTTTAATTAAAAATGAAAAGAAGGAGTTCTGAACAGTCCCAGAGAAATACACAAATCTCAGGGGCTCTGGGAAACCTGAAGAAGTAGGATTGAAAGGTTGTAGGGGAATATGGAGAGGGGTAACTGAATAGCAAATGCAAGAGAAAGAAATCTGAGGTTCAAGAAAAAAAAAATCTGTTACACATTTTTGTGTTACCTTGATTGCACTAAAAGATAATGTAAATAAAAATAACAAAACTCTTGGAAATCAATGAATTGAAATCAAGGTTAGCATTTAAGAGAAACTCCATAGAATTGAAGGGGTACTCTGCTATTGATATGAAAGGTTACCTGCAGTTCCTCCTACTGTGAAAGGGTGTTTTTGAATAAAAGAGAATGGGCAAAAATTTTTAGAAAGCTTAAAGAAAAATAACCTCCTCAAAGAAACTTGTTTTTCAATGGTACCCGAGCACAGTTAGTAACTTCATAACAGAAGACTGACTTTATGTAGATATCAGTGCATTTCATTCAGAAATATAGACTTAAAAATGTGTCCAACTATCAAGGAAGTATCCTGTGAGTTCAGACAGAGCTTGAGGCAACAATCTTGCTAATTTGAACAAGAGGCTCTTTTTTCAGACTTATGAACTAACAGACATACTTCAGCACTTATTATGTCTGCCAAGTACTTACCTCCCTGTGGAAAGAACTGAGAGTAAATCTCTTTGAAGGTTTCTTCATTGACAACACCACTGGGACATTCCTGGAAAAAAGCAAATGACAAGAAATTAATACCATCCAATCTGATCCACTCAGCTCATGTGTCCACGAGACCGTCCACAACATGCGTGTGACTGACAGTTTAAAATGTGTGATTTTGCACTTTCAACCAAATATTAATGCACATTATCACACAGAAGTCTTCCTAAAGAGTTCCCATGAGACAAAAATTCCTTCTGTGCCATGGATCTGAACTTCCTTTGAGACCTGAGACTCATGAGCGGCAGCCCTGGCGCTGCCATGAGCAGAGTCGTTGTGTCGCCCATGGGCCGTGAGTGGTCGCTCCATGGTAAGGAGACCAAGCAGGAATGTAAACACTTTAGTATTAACATTCAGTCATACTCTACTGGAAGAGTTCCATTTAATGAATTCAAATGACCCTGTTACTTAGAGATCTTATTCAAACCCTGCAGATCCTTTTTCCTCTTTACATCTTTTTCATAAACTGAAATATGCAACACAGAATAAGTAGGAAGTTTCTGAATAGAGTGACTACAAAGAAAATGAAAGAAAGGGAAAGAGAAGAATAAAGATGGTTAAACCAATGACTTTACGAAAATGACTTATGCGAAGAGGTAAGAAAAGCAGAAGGAATTCTGTAATTGTTTACTAAGTCAAGCATAAATATCCAAGACCAGAGAGCTGATTTCTAGTCCTGATTTTGCCAGACTGAACAGAAGACTTTGGGCAATGTACTTAATTATTTCTTTGCCTTAATTCCTTCTTTAACACAAAAAAGGGAGGTAAAAAGCCACATAAGCTCTTTAAAAAAAAAGGACTTTTAGAAACAAAGGAAAAAAAGAAAATTCAAATTAAATTTTAAGGTTCATACATTTATTTTTGACTATTATCATGCTATTTGGACTGAGGACTCAAACATATGTACTCCTAGTCCTAAACTCAGGAAATTTAATAGCTCAAAATGGAGATCAAGGGTAGTGTAACATCTTTTACCAGTGTAATAACAACTTTTCCTGTGAGAGCAAGTAGTATTCCAATTAGATCAAATAAGGACCACTGAGATATTCATAGTTCTGGCACCTTCTGCTAAGAAACAAATAGTGTAATCTCTGAGAGAAAAATGCACTGTTTGAGAAATGCATGTCAGATCTTTAGGTCTAGGATTACTATGATTTTATGTCACTTGTCCTTAGCTAAATCAGCTTTTCATCATAACTAAGTATATGCAAACATATACTAAGAAAGAATTCTATTTGACCAAAAACCAGAAACAAAGAGCTGTCAGAGATACACGTACAAAATTATTTGTCCCTGGGCACAGATGTCACTGATGCAGGCAGAGATAGAGCTCAGGTCTCTGTAAGATGAAATTAATACTGACTGCTGGTCCACACTGCCTTTGGAACCAAAGCCTGTAGGGAATGGGAGGAACAGTGAAATGAATCTCTACCCTTCATTAGGTAAGTAGCAATCCATAATTGAGGAGGCATCTCCCTGTCTGTCACATCTTTGGGTATGAGGGCATTCTAAAACATCTCTCTCTTACCAGCTTTCCAAAAAGACTGTAGTCAGATAGGCCACAGTCTCCATGGTTTCTAGCAGGTTTACAAGTGACAAGCAATAGGACAAGAGGAAATGGCCTCAAGTTTCCCCAGGGGAGGTTCAGATTGGGTTTTATGGAAAATTTCTTCACTGAAAGAGTTATCAAGCATTGGAACAGGCTGCACAGGGAAGTGGTTGAGTCACCATCCCTGAAGATATTTAAAAGCGTGTAGGTGTGGCACTTGGGGACATGGTCTAGTTGTGGATTTGGCAGTGCTGGGTTAATGGTTGGACTTGATGACCTCAGACATCTTTTTCAAACTTGATGATTCTATGAGTTATAATTCTACTACACTGCTTGTCTTTGGGAAGCCTTCTGGAGCTGTATGAGAGCATACAAAAGAACAGTATTTTTACTTGGATTCAAGGCACAATAAAGAAAACATCAGTGAATTCTTCAGATACTCAATGAAATAAGAGTTATTCAATGTAGAAAATGTAACAAAAGTATTTTACAACCTCCTCTTCCAAGCAGATCTATAGTATATGATCTATGTCATTCCCAGACCTGCAGGAGCCAGAATAAACAGCCTTTGCCCTGAGATGGGTGTGAGCATGAAAAAACAATGCAGCATTTTGAAATTTAGAAAAAGAAGCAGTGGCTTCTTTCTGTTCTGCAGGTAATTTTTTTTTCAGACAAGAAAAAAAAAAAAGAGCTAGGCATATTTTGAAGGAATTAAAGAGAAAACCTGTAATTTTGAAATTGTACAGGTCAGATGTTGCCAATTTTTTTTTTCCTTAGAAGTTTAATAATGAATGACAAAATGCAGATTTAATTTCATCTAACTCTATGGCTTATTAACATATAAAACACTTTTTTCCTTTCCTTGGCTGACAAAGACATTCAAACTATGGTCATTTTGCAAAGAATGCCCTCCCCTTTTTTACAGGAAATGCCAACAAGTCCAACTCTTTCAGTCCTTAGCCTGAAGCTCTGAAGTCTGAGAGTCCCATTTCCTGACTACATTTAAATGTTGTGACGTTAGAGGAGAATTAAGGATACTCTACAAATTCTATATAATTTATTATTTGTTAGTTCAAAATAAGCTGGCAGTCATTGTTATTAGAGAAATATATGATCTACATACCTCCTTTAAAGGCAGTCCTTTTTTTTTCTGTCACTTAAGCTCTGGTTTCACCACACTGTTTGAAAGAATCATTGCTTGAAAAGGTAACCTACTTTCAGAGAATTATATATTAGCAGAGCCAGGAATGACATTTTGAGTTTCTCTAGCTTGTCCCTCTGTAGTTTCCTCTTTTCTTTGCCCCAGCATTGCCAGTAACACTTTACTGTTTCCATCCTTGAAGGTCTGTAAAAATGGTGTCTTAAGGACATTCATTAAAATCTGAGATGCTAGCCAATTACATTTACCAGAAATATCAGCTCAAACTTTTCTTTCTTTAGCATGCATCTTTCCTCTGAGACTCTACATGACAGGGAACTCTTCTGATCTTGAATAATTTCATTCTAAAATATATGTGGCCAACATGATTTATGTCCATGACTGTACTTTTCTTGACTCATAAATCTGGCTTTATTGTGTTTATCAGGAGATTTTTGCAGTTCAGGGAAAGAGATTAAATATTATAATTGTTAAGTATGCCCTAAGGTTTTATGTCAAGCTATTGCTGAATTCTTTCACTGTACCAACTATAATTAAAAAAATCTATCCAACTTTTCATTAAACTCTTATAAACAAGAGGAAAATAATTAAATAGTTTGAAAGAAAAAGGTGAGTCTAATTTAAACAGTTTCCTATATTCTTTCTTTCCTTCATCTGAATATAATTTATTTTGTTACAGCAAATTTCTGTTTCACAATCTTTTAAAGCTGCATTAATGCATTAGATTTTCCTTCTGGAGAATAAAAAGGAGGGAATGTTCAACTTGAACTGAGTCCAGCTGTCTCTCTTTTAAAGAGAAAATAATATAAACTGACAAACAGAGAATAATAAATATGATTCTGCCTTTTGATGATCTCTCTTGTTTGCAATTTTGCTGCTGAGAAATTACACCTACAGCACATGGTCTTATGAACCACTCCAAACCCTGTAAATTATTTACAAGCCTCATATTGTCTAAGATATCTCTCCTTCAGTATTTTTAAAAGTACTGCAGTAGGTGATTCTTCTTTACTACCTAATCAACATCCTTTTCAGACAAGAGGCAAACCAAGACACAAAACCGGAGAAATAGTGAAATATAGAAAACAGAATGAATGAGAAAAACTCAAAGCTCAGACTTTTGTCTGCATAACAAACAATTTTGAATGATGGATAAAGCTGGAGTTTTGGCCACTTTGAATATCTTTTAGATATAGACTTTTGCATGACAGATTTCCCAACCCATGCTTCGTCTGCTGTTTCAGTTCTCATACTGCTTCATTTTAGATACATGTTCATGTCCATTGATTTAAATATCTTCTCTTTTGCATGCATTTATATGCTCTATGTGCATGTGCTTTCTAGGAATACACCTTCAGACTCTTTCTCTTTCATACTGTTGAATCTGACCAGATACTTCCCCTTAAGAAATGTAATTATTTCATTTATTTTATTTAGTAAATTTCTATAATCAATACATTCATTCATCAGTATTGTAGCCATTTTACTTGGGAATATTTTTAGAATTAAAAATGTATTTACCAAATACTAATAGTGCTAAACTGGAATTTTGACCTATCTTAGAGCTGCATGCTGAGAATAAACAAATTCGTAATTTTGTAACTAATGTCCATGTAGTATAAATAAATAAACTTGTCCATGCTATATTTATCAGGAATAAATTTCATCACCTATTTATTTTGAAGTGAGAGCGAGTGTGATTAATTTTTTGTCCTGAAAGTACTCTTAGAATACAGGGTTCACTTTTGATACTGGTTAATTTCATAAAAGCACAGAAAACGTATCAGAAATTATCTTTGTGAAAAAAGGGCTGTGTGGTATTTCTGGGGTTCTGATCACACTGCTGGCCAACATAGAAGAAACACCAAGAGCAGAGTAAAAAATCCTGCAGCATCTAATAAAAGTGAACTTACTCTAGCTGGACTTCAAAGTAGATGATGCAAACAAAATGAGGTGTCTGGGGGAGAGAAGGTTTTGAAGTCATTAAAGAGAAAACAAGTGAAATATAAAAAATATCTCAAAAGATATGCTTAAAAGAGATGCCATGCACTAGCCTGTGAAGCAGCCTCAGAAAACTAATTCAGAGAAAAACCTCTCTCTTGAAATATTTTAAATGTGGCTGAACAAAGCACTAGAAATTAATAAAATTAATAACCTGGAAAAAATAACCTGGGAATAGTTAGACAGTTCAAAAGACTTTTTCTCATTAATACAGACTTTAAGAAATCACAGATGATCATATTTATGCTCTTTTTCTTTTTTATTTTCCTTTTCTCTAAATACTTCCAGAAGAATAAAAAACAACATTATGTGGGGAGAAGAGAGCTGCTGTTTTCCTGCCACAGATGTCCCCAACAGAGCAACAAATTCACAGAGGTGGAAATACAAGCAAAGTATTGCCCATTAGGTGTTGGTGAAGTTTCAAGGGGTTGCTTCAACTATGAACTACAAGGAAATGTCTTTGTATTGTATTCCTGACAGTAATTTCTCTGATCAGCTTCTTTGAACTGGTGCCTTCTGGATTGGTGCATTGTCAGTATTTGGGCTCCTGCATTTAAACATCTTTTATTGAAACTACCTGAAGGACAGAAACATTTCGTTTCCTTTGTATAGATTTATTATTCAACATGTCAGCACATCGAAAGGGAGCTTTGAGGAAGTTTTTAAGAACCCAGTGCACCTATGAGATAATTGCAGTGACTGTAGAAGAGATACAGAAGAGAAGATGCATTGGCTCTTTTGATCAGGCAGTTATATTATTCACCCAACTCTCTTCTCCTTGAGCTTTGCTGTTTGCCTACGGTAAAAGCCAGTTTGTCAAAGCACTGGGAGGATGACTGGCAGGACAGTGTCTCAAACTACTCACAAAGGATGAAAATTTGTTTTATTCTATCTTTACATCTATCATTTTGGGGTCTGCCCAGGCCTATGCAATAATGGAACAAGTCCAGACTTTATCTGCCTTTCTTCTGAAAGGCTGGGGAAGGAGCTGCTGTTCATTACCAAGAAACATGCAGAGACAAGAAGAGCAGAGACTGATGTGAAGAGATGGGTAAAGGAAAATTTTGAACACATGTGCCTTGGGTGCCAGTCAAGAGTATTGGCCACCAAACAGGCTCAAAGCCTTTCCTACTTAGTAGGAGAGTTGAGTCCCAGTATATTAGCATGTGTAAGACACATGAAGATCCTCAAAAGTAGAAATTGGAAAAGATCAAAATAAAAGGTGGTGTGAGGGGTTTTAATATTTATTTATTACACTACTGGAAATCAGTTTTTATGAAAAATTTAAGGCCAGAATTAATATACTTTTCATCTGTGGAATATTGCCCCTGCTATGTATAACAATATCTGTTATACATATGTATCTATTAATAATGATCTATTTCTAGTTGGATGGATTTTCACTCATTTTCTCTAATAAATAACCTATGTTCAACTCAATTATCTTGAAAATCTAGTTTTCAATAATGCTAGTTTTCTCAGGAGTGGACTATAAAAATTGCTTTCACAGTACCTCTTCTTTATTGAAAAAAATATTCGATTTGCATTTTTAGAAATAATTTCCATGTCATCATATAGAAAGATGTAACAAAAAAGTGATGAATGATGAAATACATGTAACCAAAATTATATCTTGGATCACATTTATTTACTTCAAGAGGGCCCAAATATCTCCCTAATGCTATTGTTTTCATTTACTGCAGAATCAATCCTTGTAGATCAGAACACAAAAGAACATACTCTAGTCTTGCATCCTTGAATATAGCTGGGAGTCTAGAGAGCTAATAGTGATGATGGGAAATAAATATTTTCTCCAGTCTTTATAGAAGCTGTATGGAATGAAATACAGAGTAATGGTTAGGGAAATGGTTAGGGGTGGTTAGGGACAGTTACCCCAAAAAGTCTTTTGTCCCTACTCTTAAATCTTCCCTGAATTTGCCTCTTTGGTTATCAGTGTAGAGCTTAAGCTGTTTTATAAGACTCAAAAGAAAGAAGGCAGATCCAAGCAGAGAGCACTAATTACTGGGTCTAGAGGGACAACTTTCCTTTCAATCTTTCCTCTTTGACTTAAGGTATAGTAGGATTACTTCAGCTAAAGACTCACAGGGGGAATATCTCAGGTTGTTGCATTTTCATTTCTGTCACAGGAGCTGTAAACTCATTTTATAGCTCAGAAGCAACAGTCTACATTTCTAGGAATGTTGTGGCAGTTTTGATTTGACAGCATCTCCACTGACATCCATTGATGAAACACATGTAAGAACTCTTTTCAAGCTTTGTCTCATCAGGTAAAACATAAAATTTGCTTCTACTTAGCCACTTGTAGAAGAGATACAATAATGTTTCCCAATGGCACAGCAAAGATGTACCACATTTCAAGCCTCCCACTGGACAATACTCTGATGAACAAAACCTTCTTTCCACCCCCTACTTTCTATGGCAGTTTCAGAGGAAAACAAGCAGAAATAAAGGAACTGGCTCACATCCAGCATGTGTGGCTTCACACAGTAAATAACAATCAACACTTTGGCTGCTTCCAGAGCTCAGCAGGCAAGGTGCCAGCAAATGCTTTTAATCAGAGCCATTCTTTGTTTAGCAATGCCCACTAACTAGTGAAATTTTTAGTTTCTTATTATTAGCACTGGCAGTAAAACAACAGTAAACAACACAGCTAAAGATCTGAACTTAAAAGCTCATCTGAGAGTTTGATACCCTGAATTTCATGGATGAGCCCCTGGCATCTGAATGGTGCTTAGTGTTTCTGCCCTTATTTATCACTGCAGGATGGCATTTTACAATCCTGACTTGACAAATAAGGAGGAAATATAATTAAACTAAATGCAGCAGAATGCATATTTCAGCAGTGCAGCTTGTTGTAAACACTTCAGCAAATACAAGGTGCTCACCCTCCTGGGAAAAGCTGTATTTAGGTGAGCTCTGCTTTGGTGACTTGCCTTTCACACATTCCCATGTGAGTTTCTTTAATCAAGTCCCTTCAAATCAGCTGAAATCCTAGGTGAGAGGAGAAGGAATAGCTCCATATTAGCAAGTGCTGGTTCCTTGGGTGTACTCCATTAGACGCACTAAAGTGATTCTCTTGAACAGAATGGAGAACTCTATCAGTCTCTAAAAGCAATATTTCAAGGTAGGTCAATTCCCTTCTTTAAAGCCATGGAGGCATTTATTTTGGTTTTCTTACATGAGGGTGCTTTTGTTTATCCTAGAAGCTCCTTGTATCTTTGAAGAATGGAAGATTCACTCAGGAGGAAATTGTACTAATAATCTTCTGCTAATGTTAGTGGACTTGTGCCATCTTTATATAGCTATATCTGAAAATGGAAAAGCCTGAATTTAGCTCAAGGTACTTATGAAGCAGAAGCAGCATGCTGGGGGTAAAAAATATTTTATATTCTGTCTTAAGTGCTTGTCAATCAACTGGATCTTGACACTAAGTACTGACATCAAACCAAATTTTCATTTTAATAATGAAGTAAGAACACTGAGTTTTCCCTAAGTCATGCTATTCCACTATTTTTCAGAATGTTTCTTTGTTTCTTTCAAAGATGTGCAATGGTAAAAGCAGACAGGTCAATATTTGGTTAATGCTAAGTACAATGAAAAGACCAAGGAATTTCAGTGCCTACAGCTTCCTGCTGGCTTGAAGAAATGGCAAAGAACATAAAATTCAATGGGGACTGGTTTAGACATTGAAAATCAAACACTGTGCTCATTATTTATATTTTATATGGTAATACATTTACCCTTTAACAAAGGTTTTTGCTTTCTCCACTACTAACAACGCTTTGTCTCAGGAGAAGGGCCTCAGCAGTGCAAACAGAAGAACAAATGTGCTTACCTGCATAAATATTTATAAAACTGAGCCTGACATTAGCATAAGTTGGAGCTGATTCACCAAGTACAGTGGGGAAAATCAGACACAATTGAAGCAATGATGTGTAAGAGGCTGCTGTGGGTGTGAGAGAGATGTGGTCTGTGGGAAGAAATGCCTTTTCCCTGTCCACACAGTAAGGGCAATATGCCTCATCCTAGAGGAACTCTGGCATTCAGTGTCTGAGACAGGGTCCTCTCCCCATGTATCAAGATCTCACCGTCACTTCTGTGCTTGCCCAGTCCACCAGCACAGCACACTGACACTTTTACTCTGCTGCCCAAAGGTCTCCCCAGAGTGCAGGTCCATGATAAAGAGGAGACACTTGACCACAAGAGTCAGGGGTCATGGTGATCATGGAAGGACCAGAGTGGGCTTTGTGGCCATACATCTAAATCCTTTTGAGAAGAGGGGGTGAAGGAGGGGTTCCATAAGACAAGGGAGGATGTACCAATACTGCTTATAAAGGAGATATTATTCCTATAATTCAAAGACATGAGAAAAGCATCAGAATGAAATTTGAAGTTTAGCAAGGCATATGAACTGATAATTATTTTAGCACAGCAAAAAATCTAAATGAACCATATGAATCTCCTTTAGACTGTTCTGGAGCTTTCCTTTCCTCATATGTCGATACTTGATACATTGCTTTTGGCAGCAAATCTAAAATTTGTAGCGTAAATCAAACCATTGGAACTGAATACTTAAAAAAACCTATATAAATAGTGATTGATATTTGCTGGCATACTTGCATGGAAACATGAACAGCAGAGAGAAATAAAAAAGAAGACACTTCCCAGTTAAAACAGGTAACAAGAAGAATAAAAAGAGATAATTTGAGAATCAGATACATCTAAAAAAGAGTCATCTATCAATCAGTTCAAGCCTAAAAAGGAGATTTCATTCCTCATGGTTGTATTTTTCCTATGGTGATACATTGAGGCTAAAATTGCTGGATATAAAAATTCCTTGCACAGTCTTCTAAGTTTATGACACATTAAGTTTGTTCTATATCTAAAGATTTTGAGAGCAGAATAAGAAATTAAGGCTGTTATAATTTATGCTCCATTACAGGGGTATTACTTTGCCTCTTTTTCAGTGAAGTAGACTACTGACTTCGTAGCTTGTGCATCTAAATACAGTGCTTAATGCTGACATTTTAAATCACAGGAAAAATCATAAACATGTTGTTGTTCTGATATTTGTAATTGCTTGTAGATAGTATGTCAGATACAAATACTGCTATATTCAGTGACTGAGAGTTCACTTTTAAAGTTGTTCTTGGCACTTCTTTTTTCTGAGGCCACTGTGAAGCATCAGTGTCAGAGATGCATAAATGGAGTGAGTAAATAATTGTTAGAAATATACAAAAGTGCACATAAAGTGCTTCCTAGATCAGTGTTTTTTCAGGCATGAGTTTATGATCAGTGTTTTTCAGACATGAGTTTACTGTGATTTCTACTTGACAGATATGGAGCTTGGCCATTGAGGGGTAGAGTGTCTCCCTTAAATACACTGCCCACACATTTCGCTCTTAACACCGAGGAATTCAGTGTTCATTTTTCTCTCCTCTAGGGATGAACTTTGCTATCTCCAGTTCCTGGGAAAGTTCAGTTTCCCACAGCCACCAGCCCCCCCACTGGTACTCCCCACTTTGTTCCCAAGACGTGTTTGAGGAAGCTTTGATCAATGGCTGAGAAGCAATCTCTCAGATAGCCAGGGACCCTCTGAAAGGTTTTGGCTGTCAGACCAGAGACATTAAATTAGGCAGCTGTCAATGTGGAGCCCACGCAGGCCCTGAAGCACTGGTATAATGCTCTCAGGCAGCTCAGAAGGCTTTTTAGTGTGATAGTTAAGGATTTTAAAGGTGTGTGGCAGTTAATAAGCCAGCCAGAGAGCCAAAAGGTTGGAGTCTTTAGACTTCTAGTTTCATGCTGTGTTTACTGAATCATGCTGTCTTCTGAGTTATTGGCTCCTATTTCTTCTCTGACACTCACCGTATCTAAGATCTTTTAAGAATATTTCACAATGGAATTCATTGGGTTGAATAAATTCTATTACTTGAAAGCTAATATGAGAATCATTCACACAGCTGAAGTGCAACTGCACAAATGTCCAGCTGATCTAAAGAATACAGGCTCTGTCAGACATTTTCACTCAAAGGTAAATGCAGGTTGACCCAAGACTTGTAATAAACTTCCGTGACACTAAAAGACTTGACCTTGCGGCTTTGTCACTTGTGATTTGCTGTTTTATTTGAAGATTTACCAGTGTTTAATTTTAGGACAGATGTTGATCTAAAGACATTTGTAAAGAGAAATTAGTTCTATTGAAATAATGAAAGGACTTTCATCTGTTTCACTTATTTCTGACAAAACCTGTATATTGTTAATTTTGTTCACATTGATCAGAAATTTAAACCAGAAAAAAATATAAAGATCCAAAATAATTTGAAATTCCTGGGATCCATGGCAGATCCCTGGGTCCAGCACAAATAAGATTTACCTATCAATACCATAGGACCCAAAAGGTTGAACTGCACCATCTAGAAGTTTGACCAGAAGGTATATTTATTCCCTCTCCTCTCATTTTGCAGACTTAGGATCCCCACCTGAAAATACATGCCCACATGCTGCATCAGAATTGGAGGGGAACAGAGAGACAACTTAGTACAATATTTAATAAAGAATTATAACATTTTGTACACAAATTCTTTAAAAGTCTTTAAAAGTAAGGAAATTGTTAGCAAGAAAACCAGATAGAGGGATTTTTGAATACTGCAGCCTCAACTGATAAATATTCTCACAGAACCATTTTACGTTAAACTGTTTTATAGAGTACAGTGTTTATAGCAGTTACAGTTAATATGCATCACACCTCATGAAGTATAGGGGATGGATAGAGAAAGGAGAGTAAGAGGTGTCTCCTTACTAAATTTTTAAATTACAACATCATCAGAGCTGCATTGCACCAAATGTTACTTCTCTAATGTTAGTGATTACCCAGAAACCAAAAACCTAACCATTGCACATAATTCAAATACGAGGCTCAGTAGTGCTTAGTCCAGATGCTGCAAAAAAGTAGCTGCAGTGAGCTGTAGCCAAAGACGACATTTGGCTACTCATATTCTAGTACATAAACATTTATATTCCAAACTGATGCACATAAAAGCTCATGAAGTAGAAAACAGCGCTTCCAGCAGATGAGTTACGCTGAGCATCTGGCTGGTAAAGCAGAAGGTCTCCACTGTGCTTCAAGTGTCAAACTGGCACTTGTGAGCCCCAGGGAGAGCACACCAGAGCACAGGACACGGTATTGCCAATTCCATATAGGAGGGGCTCCCAAGCACATAGAACAATGAAATTCCACCGCAATCTAATGTTGACTTTTTTGGTTTGGTTTGGTTTTGGGTTTTTTTGGGTTGTTTTGTTTTGTTTTTAACAAAGAGCTTTAGAGGCATTTGGTGCTCTGGACCACTATTACTGTTGGGTACTTCATATCACAGTCTTTTTTGTATGTTTCTTAATTAGAGATTTGGCATCTATCTTTTTCAGAGATAATTCATGAGCAAGCAGCCACTATTATGAATACAGTCCTTGGTAAGCTAGATGACATTTTTTCCCTAGTGAGCATGATGTGAAGTATCTCTGTGCAAGCCATGAGATGAATAGAAGTGTAGGGACTGAGTTCATTATTAACTTTCAGAAAGAAGGCTTCAATCTCTGACAGTAACTGTGAGACTAATTGAAACAAATATCTCTGCTGAACACATTAAGATCTGTAAATTTGTGACAACTGACAACTATACCCTAGGTCTGTCAAACTGTGCTTCCAAATTATTTTACTTGAAAAATTTTTGAAATATTTCAACCCTCTTTACTAACATTTGAAGGAAATATATGATGAATGTAAGAATTATTTATTGCTCAGTTTCTTAAAAGATTTTTACATAGCCTTGTTTGAAATATGGAAGAGTTCCCTCTAAGTCCCTAGCAAATGAATGCCAGGGCTTTTGTAAAATAATAACAGAATTCTTCCTTGGCAAGAGCTGGTTATTCTAAAGTTATTCTTCAGTCATCTAAAGTTGAGAAAACAATTGATCTGAGGCACAACTGAAAAACAAGAACTCAACTTTAAAAAGGGGAGATTTGAGCTATATGCATTCTACATGTCTACTGAAACTCTAGAGAGAAAAAGATTTACAGAAATCTATCTATTGACAGCCCACACGGTATCTAGCTTCTAGGTTTACTTGCTTGGGCTTCATTATGCTGTTGTCTATTGTTTAGTTTATTAAGACAAACAAGTTACAGGAGTTTTCTAATATGGGGAGATGTTAATTTTCAGTTTGAATTACTAATATCTGATTTTCTTGTAAGATTTAGAACTTCCATTTACTTTTTTTCCACTTCTTTGGCATTTCTATGCTCTAAGTTCAGTGGGTTTATATGCATGAGTCACGCTGTTCAGCTGTCATCATTATGTCTATCTGAAAAGACAAGTTGTTGGTACTTCTTTGTTGTATGTACAACCTCTGTATGTCCACAACACTGGTGTTCTAACACTGCTTTGTGCAGAGGGGTCAGCACCTCTGCAAAAGCTTTCAGCACAGTGGGAATGTCTCATGTGCTGATGCACAGTAGAGCATCCCCTGTTTGATATTCAGAGTCACTGAGGGATAGAACTCAAATGGCTTTGGTATTGATTCATGTTAGCCAAGAAAACCAGGTAGAAACTGGTTTAACTGATCTATATTTTTCTTCTAGGCTCTCTTCTGTTGGGTCAGAAATTTTGCATCTGGAAAGATCTTGCTAAGACTGCATGCTGTGAAGCCCTAAGACTTGTACAGACAGTCATCAAATCTTGAGGAAAAGCAACTGCTCCAACTGCTGGTCAAATGAAAAATCCTTTTTGCTGTTCTAGGGAGATTGAAAAGCATATTTAAGCTCTAAGCTACTTCACCCTACAAGAACAAGCTTTGGAGGACTGATGTCAGGGGCAAAATACTCTTGCACTAGTGCCATTTCCGCTAATGTTCAGTTTGGGGTTTTTCCTCTGTTCTGGTCTGTATTAATCTTGAAACTGCATTTACTAATTGCAATACAAACATATAGGTTCAGTATAAAATTGAATGTGATGACAACAAACTGAAGTCATCCTATTGTCTCTGTGAGATAGGTGACACGGCCAATTCAGAGAAAGCTGATCCAAGCTAAATTATTACTTCTTGTAGCGTGAAAGCCCCTGTTTCATAATATACAGTGTTCCAGAGATATAAACTAAGAGGATTATGTTGTCATTGTCCCTTGTCATGCTTTAGAACAGGTGGAAAAGCTTAAGTAAGAAAGGAAAATGGAATGGAGTTCCAAAATCTCTGTTTTGGATCATCCCAGAGGTATTTTAACTCTTTGCAATGCCCATTTTTTAATCACTTCAATAGTCAAATGTTTATGTCCCTTGTCAGTACAAGATTTCAATTTGTACTAAATAATCTCTAATCAAGACATTGGTTATCTTAGAAACTACATTTGAAAGACAAAGTGAAATATAGAACTGTACATCTCTACTAGCCATAGGTCAGAAGCTGTGCAAGTATAAATATGCATAGTCATAAAGGTAAAAGTCATCCATGTGTAGGACACTGAGATATTTTTCTCATACCTTCTTTTAACCAAGTAGGTTCCAATTGCAGTGAAAGATCAAATGTATATAATACTCCTAGACTATAATGCATACAAATATTTAAGAAAAGTTAAATCATTCTGAAAACTTTAACTTTGGTACTCAAAATTACATTGAGGTATTTCAGCTTTTGGACAAGTTAGTGCATATCCTGCAAAACGCACATTATATACCCAACTTTCATCTTCATTGTTAAACAAAAAATTATTTATACAGTGAAAATTATTTGTATTCCATGTACCAACTCAATTCTGCTCTTCTAAATATCAATTACCTTCACAAAATTTATAATTGTTCTTTTGTTTTTTAAAACTCAAATGGGAAAATGTTCAAACACAAAACTCAAATGCTTTAGACAATCAATAAATGAGCTTCATCACCTCTAAAACTACCTTCATTAAACTTTCTGTGAGACTCACAAATGCAACACACAGTGATAAGACACATCCATCAAATCATAACTGAAATAGAAAAATCTCTGAGTAAATTAGCATATTTCAACTTATGCCCATAGATGGGTAGTGTGATAAGGGAACTGATCTTTGAGCTGTAACATTGACAGATTTATTTTCTTACTATCATTCTTTGTCTCATTTGCAAAAGGGAAGAAAAGTCATTTCCCCAATAAATGTCAAAAGTGTGGAGCTGCTTATTTAAAGCTCAAATATGCGTCCACAAAGACTTTTATGCATTTATGACTTCAATTTACGTTTTCTCTGACATACAACCAGGTGAAAAAAAGGTTCAGGAAAAATCCTTCCACTTTTCTGGAAAAGTCTAGGAGTTTCCCAACACAGAGGTCTACAAATATTTTTCCAAGAATAACCAACCAAAATGAAAAGACTATTAACATTTAAATTTAACACAGGAGCATCTTTTGTACAGCAAAAGCATTACCAAGGTATTTTTTAAATGGACTTTTTGAAACTGGGAGAAATCTATCAATGGACACAAGATAAAGAAAGACCACATGTTGAGTCCATGCTTGATAGTCTGTACAATTTATTGTGAAGTATCACTTGTACTAGGACTGCCACTGAGCCATTGGTTTGAAAGGTTAATGACTGCAGCAATCAAAATTTCAATTTACAAGAAATGGGATGACAGGAAGCCAAATACAAATTGGAAATGTCCCACTGTGATGGCAGCTGAGCAACAATTCATCAACAACAGCACAGGAATATTTGAAAGCCAGAGTGCTGGGGACAACCTTTTCTGTCTGAGAAGGGCTTAGGCCTTATATTAAGCTCATTTTTCAAGGATAGTATAAAACTAAAAATAATTGGCTAAATTAGCTAATATAGACATAAGTTCTCCCTTGATAATTTTCCATATAATAGTTGTTAGGCCATCTGAAGGTGCTTATCCCATCTCCTTACATTTTCTTTAGTGTATATCCCCTTTCATTTAGACTTTGAGTTCTACCAAAACAGCCATTGTTCCAAAGGCACTTCAATCATCTTTGAGCATTCCCTGCAATTATACTCTACCTCTTGCTTACTCAGAGCATCAGCTCTACTACAATGTGATCTGAGACTTTCTAAAGCTTTCAGGTGTTTATGTACACACAAAGAGGCTCTGTGAGACCCTGTGCTCCTTCTGACTGGATTTTGCCTATAATTTGTGTACCGTGAAAAATCAAAGTGATGATAATAAATCAAACTTAGTAACCATCAACACTACAGAAATGCAGGTGTATTTTACTGCTTTCTCATCTGAAGTCAGTCAGAACTACATGTAAGCAATCTGAAGTCAGAAATAACAACTAGAGGTAAGGTGTGAAAAGTTCTGTCCATACCTATCTCAGAACAGACATTCTAAAACTTGACAGGATTCAGGGAAAAAAAGCAGGCTGGAGTGAGATTCTATAGACAAAAGCTTTTCAATTAGTACTAATGTGCTGTAGGATGCTGCTAATTTCATCTAACAGGACCACAACATCAGCAGAACTACAGTTACTTAAGTTCATGCTTTAATTTATCCTTCTTTATATACTTAAATTATTGAAGAGGTAGTAAGACAGGCAAATATCAGTTGAAAAGCATGAAGCACAGAGGTAGGATCTGCATAAGATTTTGATGACATCATGTTATATATGTGTACCCATGTGTTTCATTAAATCTTTTCAGTAGTTTCCTTCTTAGTGGAATGATTAAACAGAATATCACAGACTCAGAGAATGGCTAGGGTTGGAAGGGATCTCTGGAAATATCTGGTTGCACACTCCTGCATATGCAGGCCCACCTGGAGAGGATCCCCAGGACCATGTCCAGAGAATTAACTTTTGGATATTTTCAAGTAGGAAGATGCCACAAACCCAGTGGGTAATCTGTGCTGGTGGTCAGTCACCCTCACAGTGAAATAGTGTTTCCTGATGTACAGAGGGAACATCCTGTGTTTCACTTTGTGCCTACGGCCTCTGGTCCTGGCACTGGGCACTACTGAAAAGAGCTTGGCTCCATCTTTACACCCTCCTATCAGATATTTATATATGCTGGTAAGCCCTGCTGTGCTTTTTCTTCTCCAGACTGATCAGTCTCAGCTCTCCCAGCCTTACCCCACAGGAGGGTGCTGCAGTCCCTCAGACATGTTTGTGACCCTTTGCTGGACTCTCTCCAGTATGTCCATACTTTTGTTTTACTGGAGAGCCCAGAACACGCCACATCACTTCAGATGTGGCCCCACCAGTGCTGAGTGAAAGGCTGGTGTGGGCTCCCAGGGCTCCCTTGACCTGCTGGAAATGCCTTACCTAAAGCAGAACTGCCTTTTCTGCATTGACAGACACATTTGCTGGCTCATGCCCAACAAAGCAAAGTCAGCATCCAGCTGGGTGGCACCCAGGAGACGTTGGTACACGAAGCAGAGGCATGAAGCACACAGGCATGGAAATACTGGCAGGACAGCACTAAGCTGGAGCACAGTGCCAGAAGGCAGGTGGCCTGGGGCAGGCAGAAATGGATGATGGAGCTCTGTAAGGGGAGAGGGTGAAAGCGCAGACCGTGGGAGACATTGATTGCAATGCCACTGTAGATCAGTACCCACCAAGGCCACTCAAGACAGATTTGATAAAAGCTAGGTTTGTGAACTAATAGGAAACTAATAGGAAAGGAAAACTAATCAGCATAGACAAGCTGCTCATAGAGCTGAGGTAGACTTGTCCTACCAGATCTCTGATGTGATTAGAGAACTGTGATCTAACACCATGTATTGCAGCAGAAACTGTTAATATGAAAAACAAAACAAATTCCAACTCAACAAAAAGTTTGAAATCATTCATTTCTGAAATCTAATTCTTGGGCTAAAGAATAGTACCTCAAACTGATTCATCTTTATAAGAGTCACTAGCCTTGGGCATGCTTTACAGCCTTTTAGATAGTAATTGATAATTTTGCAATGGTCTTATACACAAAAACACTGAAGTTAATGCCCATTAACTCTATCTAGTCAAAGATATGTTATACATGCATGTCTTGAATTATCATGTACTGATAAGGAAATGAAAAATATGGATAAAGATGTATTACCATGTCTTACCATCAACGTTCCTTTGATGTAAGTAGAACTTACATCTTGAAACAGAAAAGCATATGAAGAGCTGGAATTCCTCTTTTCAGAAAATGCTAAAAAAGGTATCAATTAAAATACTTCCTTATAACCTAGTCTCTTTCTCCATACTTCATTTTATGCAAAGAAACACCCAGGTTCCTAGTTTCTGAAACTCAAAAAAATAATTATTCTTGGAGAAACAGAGAGAAGGCTTATTTTATCCACTACACTTTGTACCTTTTTTTGCCTTAGATAATTAGGAACATTAGATCATGATTTGCAATGCCTGGAGAATATTGTCATTAGCAGGGGAATGTTCTCTGGAACCCTGAGGAAATGAAAAGCTTTTAAGAGCAATCACTGTTAATCACTAACATGCCAACATTATACACTTTCTGGAACTGAGGATGATACAGACAGGACACATTAAGTGATCCTGTCTTGCTTGCATTATAAGCTTTTGATAAAAATATGTGTTTAAAACAGCCCTTTGTATATCTTGCTTTCTTTACAGAATGTAGGAGAGCTCAGAACTCTGCAAGATTTACACTTCTTGTACAAGCTATTGAAGATATCCTCTCTGATTCCAAAATGGAGCTTGACTGTGTTTTCATTAACTCATCTGAGTAGTAAATGCCATGGGCAAGAGGTTGTCCCTTTTCA
The DNA here is from genome assembly GCA_910950805.1 of Acrocephalus scirpaceus scirpaceus. Classification (NCBI taxonomy): domain Eukaryota; kingdom Metazoa; phylum Chordata; class Aves; order Passeriformes; family Sylviidae; genus Acrocephalus; species Acrocephalus scirpaceus. Next base: position 28,815,117 of record OU383778.1, on the reverse strand, counting down.
CCGAAGAGGGGTGAAAGAAAAACTAAACTACAAGGTGATAAATGCAATTAATTTCATCTTTAGCTTCAGCTTAGCAGGAGACATAGCATCTGCACAGTTGCAATAATTACAGCTAACATTACAGATTAACATTAAAATTGATGATTAAAATTTGCTGTTATTTATTTTAAAATAATATTTCTTTAATATTTTCTATCCAACGTTAACTGCATGCAATATTCTGCATATTTTTTAATCAGATGAAAGTAAAATAAATAGAGAAAAAGTCTATTTTTTAAGAAAATAGAGTTCAGTACTACTTACTAACTTCTTTTTGAGTCTTATTTAAATACTGTGCTAGCCATGCATGCCTCACCAGTCAAAGCCAAGCCTAGTACTACAGGGCAGCTGTACACACTGGAAAATCAGTCAGACTACACCCATGTACTGGGGTCCTCAGTTGGAATCCCTGCCAAATAAAACATTAGACCTGCCACTACCACACATATTATCAGGAAAAAAAAAAAAAAATCACAATTACTCCAAGTAAAGGGATCTAAGAACTTTACAGATCTATAGAACTAGTAAGAACTGATGAAGTTATCTACAGCTGTTTACTAAAGAAAAAATCATCTAGTGCAGTTGAAGTCAATTACTTCTTGTGACAGCTCCTGTGAATACAAAAATCCAAAACTTTCTCCTTACTGACCAAATTCTTCAGGACTCTTCCATAATTGCATCCTTAGACAAACAACCTCAACATAACTTTTAATTTCTCTTTGAACAAAGTCCTATTATACTAAGTTTTAATTATTCTCTTCTTGATGCTTTCTATTTTGTCCTCATCTTTTGTTCATTAAATAGTTTAATGACTTTAGACCAATTGTTTCAGAGCGATTGTTTCCCCATCTGATCAGACATGCAGTATTTAGCTACTGAATCTCATGAGCTGCACTGCTAGTCACTCTTACATAGCTGAGATTGTAGTGGCATGTCCCATAAACAGATTGCAAATTCAAAAAGTGCTTACGTTCTTGAAACCTCTATATAAGATCTGAAGTTCCTTCTTTGTGAATTTACTCTGTGCTTCCAGCAGTTCAAGAGCTTCAGGTCTATGTCGTACTGTGGCCATTTCCATTTCATCTTCTACAGTGTCTGCAGAATACAAGAGACAGAGAAGGAAAGCTCAACAAGAAATTCAGGAGATAGAAATACTTAACCCTGTCAAAAAGACAGAGAAGGAAAGAGGGCGGGAGGAAGGAAGGACAGAAGGAAGGAAGGACAGAAAGAAAGAAGGAAGGAAGGATGGAAGGACAGAAGGACATTCTCTTAAAAACTTGTTTTTGCAGCTTTAATGACAAATGATGAGTCCATTTTGAACTCATAGGAAAAGGCTGTCTATCATCTGTTTCTGTGGCTGCAAAGAATAGTGAACAGCAGTGATGATCCAGTAGCCTGCATATTATCTCACGAGTAGTAATAGCAATAAACTGGAAAGCCAACATCCTGCAAGAGCATACATGATACATTCAGTATGACTTTTCTGTTTATACCAGAAAATGAAACATATATATTTATACTTTGACCAAATTAAACAATTTTATAAAACTGTAGTGACTCCAGAAAACTGAAATTTTTCCTTCAGTTAGATAATGGATGTGAATTCACTGGATCAGGCTGGGATTTTTATTGTGAAGTGTCCTTTGGAAAGCATATGAAATTGATGTTGCACATTCAGCAACAGTATCATTCAACTGTCCCTTTAGGAGAAATATTATTGAGGGTGAGCAGCTTAAGTGGGGAACACAATGTCTTAGTGATCTCTTCTTTAAATAAGTAAGAATGTGGATATACACATTCAATGTTTACAGTTGAATGTAGCCCTAAACCAATGAGAATTAGCAATGCATTTTTTCCTAGGTAGAGTTTTAACTGTGAAAGTTCAATAAAACAGCTAAAGGAACTTACAATAGGATGCTAGTCTCTTGTGATCAAAAATATGAACGTGAGTGTCCATTTCTAAGTACTGCAAGCATTAAATATAACTTATGTCATTCTCCAAACTAATTTAATTAAATTACTGCCTTATTTTGATTTAAGAGTTATACAAACTATAGAAATATTACAATACAAAATGCCTAATTGTCGCTTCTACAATGCTGATGATACATATTTCATTAGAATCTGAGACTCTTTATTCTTAGAATAAGGTTTTATTTGGTTCAATATTCATAAGCACACAGTATACTTGATTAAAGTAGTATTATGCCTACAGTTTAAAATATTTTTGTTCTGCTATAATGCAGTAATAATAGCTTTCAGCTGCTTGGGAGAAATTTGGCATTAGAAGATACAGTTCAGCTAAACAAAAAATAAATGAACTTTAAAGAAATATTTAATAATATATAAACTATTTGGAAAAATCACAAAATCTAGGGCATTGTCCTGTGAAAGAAATGTTGCTATTAGCACTCATCTCAGGAAGATGATCTCAGTGTGATCCAGATGATTTCTTTTTTTTTTTTGTTAACTGCAAGTCAACACTAGGTACTTAGGCTAAATTGGCAAAAAAATCAACCTGAGTATAAATATTGTTGAAAGCTCACTTGTACTTTATATCCAAATTGTTACATGGGATTTAAATGGGCTTTGGTTTTAGACAGAAAAAGACTGAACTTGAAATGAGTTCTCTAAGCACCCATTTGTAAAACATCTGGCTACCTAGAGAGACATCTACAAACTTTTCTGGAGGCTAAATGAATACACATAATAAATATGAGGCTAAATGCCAGACAATGTGCTGAGCACAATATTTGGTATATCCTTACTAGTAAATATTTTTGTTGTGTTAAAATGATTCAGTGAGAATGTAGAAGACTGCAGTTAGCTGATGATGTTAGCAAAAAGGGTCAGTATAATATTCTTCACACTCAACTTCTCTATAGAAGTCTTATAGATGGAAATAATAAAAATGTAAGGTTATCATAAACTTCCTTAAAATGTACCAACTGTAATGACTAAAATGCTATAGCATTCATGAGTCATTTGAAGGTTTTTAATTTTTTTCTTCACACTTACAGCTACCAGGCTGAAAAAAAAAATCTATACTTTAAAATATGAAGGAAAATGTGTGAAAATCTATTTTTAGTATTTCTATTTTTATCTATTTCTAAACAACAATGATTTCTATGGCATGAGTTATTTCAGTTCTTTGGTTTCTTCAGTCTAGATAAGTTAGGACTTTTTTTTTTTATGGAAATGAAATTTCATGTCAACTGAAAACCAGAAATAAGTTCACAATCCCTCATTAAAGTACTAAATAAAATATTCTTACTAATTTCATTAATTAGTAGATTTCTTATAACTAAGTAGTAAAGACATTTTTTTTAATGTAAATTTCTCAGGAGTTATGCTTTGAAAGTTTCATTATTCATTAAAGAACACAATGGTAAAAACATTGCAAAAAGCAAATGTACTCTTCAAATAATTAATATCTGTAAAAATTGTGCACATGCATTTCCCTGCACAAACTCCACATTATAGCCTCCTTAACTATTTAATAACTATTTAGCATGTTTTTCTTTTTCAAAACCATTGAGTGTAGTCCTACCCCAGTGTACTAGCCCATGCACGTGTCTAGGGAATGATGGTTCTAAGTTTAGACTTACCAGACTAGTGATGCACACAAATAAGTGTTCTTTTACATGTTGTTTTCAACAGAAATGCTGAAATATGTTCAATACAAATGCTGAAACAAGATCTTACATTTTTAAATAACCTTTGTAAGCACACATTGATAGACATGCAGAAGTGCAAATTGAGGCTATGTATATTTCAATAAATTACTTGTTTAAAAAATATTTCCTTGATAGTTTCTAAGGAATTCACATCATGCGATTGTTATTGTAAGCAGTGCTGTTTTCATTCCCAGGACGCTATAAAGTTGCTTCTTTCATGCTAGCAGAAATGAAATAGCAAATGATGTCAAAATGGAATAATAATGTATATCTACAATGAGAGTCTTATTTAACATTTTCACTTGATATAACATTCTTACTTGATACAGCACTTCATTATTGAGGAGATTATAGAGAAAATTGTTGAACGCACCTTTTTTACCACTGTTTACCACTGTTCTCAAATAGGAAATATTCAATACTCGTTTTAGTTCAACTTCTCTTCTGGTTTACAGAACATTTTCAGTAAAGAAAATATAAATTTGACATGGTCAAGGTTTCTGAGACTGATTCTAAATATATTTGGTTACCTGTGCAGATGAAGAGCTTACATAGAAATTAGCAAGGAATAAGGATGTGTCCCTCTCCCAGCAACTTCAAACAAACAGATCAAACTTCCTATTAATTCTGTTCTGTTTCCTTATCTATTCCATGCCTCACCCCTGGGAGGATGGGACTTTGAGCAACCTGGTCTTGTTCAGGAGGACTGGACCAGACAATTTTAAAGGTCTCTCTTCCAACTCCGGCAAACCTGTGCTTCTCTGATTCCTTTCATTGTCTAAGGCCCTATTGCTCGGGTCATGCAGCTTAAAGTAACTTATCCAGAAAGAGTTATTAACAAGTGCCACAACAGTAACTGCTGGTTTTAAGCTACCTTATTTTCAATTAAAGCATATCAGCTGAAGACACCATGAAAAAAATAAATCAGTGTACACCCAGAAATTTAGCTTTTTTCATCTCAAATACTTAAAAGGAAATCAAGTACCAGAGTTTTCTCTACAGAGAAGCATATGAAAGACAGTGAAGGGGGATAGCAAAAAGAAACCCTAGATGTTCAAGACCTATGAAGTCTTGACATTTATTAGGAGACTGTATTTCTAGTCAAGTTGCCTTTGGTTGTCCTGGATTCACTAGACACAAGGAACTACTCTTGCAGGCCTTTTTTACCTGAGATTGATTGATATGCTCTATCAGATGAATATACAGAAAACAAATGGATCATTCAACTTCTCGTTTTAGGTGCTCATATTATTCCCTAGAATTAAGTCAAATTAATCTAGATTGAATTGGGTCCAGAGAGATATTTTAAAACCTGCTATAGGAGCCAATTTATATAGGAAGACATTATAGTGTTATTACTGTAAGTAATCTCTATCTAGGAATATATATGTATCTATGTATTGATCTCTCTCTTCCACTCCCTCTGCCCCTCTATATTTATCCGTTGTCTACCCTGGAGAGATTTTATTTCCTTATAGCATATTAAGACATTCAGAATAATATCAGTGTGCTTTTCCTTGTATCCACATTCATACACTTTCTTTTCAATTTCTTTACTATTTTTCTCTCAAACACCAACTTTAGGTGCTTTTCCCTATATAGTTTGAAGTTATATATTCAAAACCTGCAGGGTCAATACTTTCCTCCCAGTCCAGTTATGATAGTACCCCCTGTGTATTGGATAGCAAGCACACACAGACACATGCATAAAAATGCAAAAAATGTTACCACTTTTCAAATACATGGACAGCAGGTATTAAATTTAACCAGGGAATCAACTAACTTGGAGATCATAAGTGCCAACCAAGCAGCTCCCGTGTGGCAGACTATGGCACTGGTATCTTGCCATCCTACTCTGCATAGACAAACCTGTTCATCACTAGATTTTAAACCTCGATAAATCATATGACTACTTCAGCAGATATCTTGCCTCTCAAATAAGCAGTTAATGAAAGTATAACTTTTGATGCATGCAAACCTAAAAAAAAAAAAAAAAATCAAATTAAAAAAATGAAAAATAAAACTTGCTTTGAGTAACAGGAGATGTCGTTTTGGCAGCCGAGCAGGGCAAGAGCTTCATAAGTCGCTCTTTAATGCTGCGTTTGGTACTGTTCTGAGCGTAGAGGAAACCTAAAAAATATATTATCAGGACTGTTAACATAGGCTTGAGAACAATTTCTGTACATGCTGCAGAGTTCATCATTAGAGCAGAATCCTGATGGGAAAAGGCTAAACAGATTGCAGCCATCATGAATTGCAAAGGGCAACCAGAATTTTTGAACAGGACAACAAAATTATTTTGTCTTTGTATCTTTCCAGCATCTTTCCAATAAAGAGGATTTGTTTGTCTGTGTGCATCTCTTGCAAAATTCTTATAAGCCACCTTAAATCATCTAACAGAGAAGTGTCAGATTATTTATTTGAAACAACAGAAGGTAAAAGAAAGTTTGTAAAAATTTTGATTTAAAAATATTTTAAAGACTTTCAAGTCTATTTCATTCTGAATTTTAAGATGGAAGATAAAACCAAACTGAAAGGAAATCTCAAAGATATCTTTTGTTGTCCTTTCTGGAAGACTTCTAGTTCCATGGCTGAGCTTTCCCATATAATGAATTTGGCAACTGTGATAACCAATCTGGTACTTTTGCCTTTTCTGAGTATTAAAATAGCAACCATTATGTGTAGTCAGTTTCCCTTCGATATTTGGCACTCTACATATATAAAATATAAATATTGTTTATACTCTCATTTTAAAATCTAATTTGGCCGAATAGCTAATGTTCCTGTGCTATAAAGCAGGTGAACAGCATCACCCTTATTTACTGTGATGGAAATTGCTGCAGTATCTTCCTGTGAGGTCTAACCAACCATCTTATACAAAATGGGTGACATGAGCAAGCATTGTCTGAGTGGATATTTGTTGCAAATGGCAGACTTAACACCTGTAAAACAGCTTAGTACCTGATTTATGTTCCTGAGAGAGGCAGAGCTTGGCTGGGACATTATGCAACTCCTGCACTTTTCATCTCAACTGCGTGCACGGAAACACAAACACTGCCCTGTGATGACTCTTGCCACAACATCAAGAATTCAAAACAGATGGAGCAAGAGATGAAAGACACAACTGACAGGTCCTGTGCTAAGGGCACAGGCACGAGGATAATCTTTGGTTACCCCCTCTGCTGCAATTGCATAAAATCCTTGTGTTAGAGACATGACGTAGAACTGTTCCCAAGCCATTGTAAGTATGTGCTTGTATTTGGGAACAGCAAGCAAGAAGATTTAAGGATATTAAACTTCTTAAATAAATGCGAAAAAATATCAGTTTGTATATGAGTAAAACATTGAAGGAAATGAAAAAGAAATTAGGAAAACCAGGGATGACTCATCCACAGCCTGAAAAAATCAACCAACTTTCAGCAGACAAATTCTGCCTCTGAGGGAGCAGCAGCTCTGGTGAATACACAAAACAATCCAGTTTCAGGACAAAGTCAGATGGACCCAAATGACTATCTCAGGAAATGTCTAAACCTTTTATACAAATAACGAGAAGGAATACACTTTTTGCCTGTAGCACCTAACCATCAGCTCAGCTCAGAAACATAGTGCAGAGAAACGCATAAAATAAAATGCAACCTGGTATCTGATGGGATCTCAAACTTCCCATTTTTAGTTTGAGCATTTAAAGCTGAGCCTTTAAAAGGTAGCTTGCTGTCTCAGCTGGCAAAGTTTGCAGTATCACGCTATGCCTGTACTGTACCTATCTGAGTATGAAAGAAATTTTTTTATCTGTAAAATTTTTTTCTTTATTAGGAATTCTTCTGGCACAGACATGATGCAGAAATATCTACAGCTATCTTATTTGTTTGAGTAAAGATTTGCAAAAGTTTACTAAACATGTATTACTTATATAATTACTTAGGTCCACACCTACGTAATTACTGATGATTTATACTTACTGATGATGTATACAGTGCTCTAAAACACTTAAAGGGATGTATTATTTCTCAACGTTTTGAAGCTAAAAGCCTTGAGTAAACAGACAATTTTGCTACTTTCAGGCTCACACAAAAGCTCGTGGAATTCAATGCAAATCATATGGGCTTTGCAGTAATATGATTAAGGTCAAAACCAAAATAATATATATATGGGAGAAAGTAATATCAGAGGAGTAACCAAGGAGAACAGTATAGTTCTGTACTCACTTCTGGCAGATAATTTAAAATTCTGACACTATGGTCAGGGCAGAGGTGAAAGGATTGGTTTATCTTCTCACAGTATGAGAAAGCAGCACAGAAGATTTTCCTTCCCAGTGGCTGAAGTTAGTTTACTCTGAAGATACTGCAGTTATTGTCTCCTGATCAGTACTGCAACTTACAGTGTAATTTTTCATGAGTTAAAAAAAAATACATAATACAGAGAAAACATGCTGCACACCAGGCCTATGCTGTGTTAAAACACTAAAGGAAATAATGAAGATGAAATATTGTAATAATTTTGGTGAATTCTGTACCTATTTGTCCAGTTTGAAACACATTAAGGAAAAGCCTTAACCTCTACTGTGACCATTAAGATGCTAATTAACCTAATAGATTAAAGTTATTTACACATTAGGACACTCTTATTGTTAGTTTCTTAAGTGGCTGGTCAAGAAAAGAAGAGCTATCAACACACTGATAATGATGGACTGATGCTATTTCTTTCAAACTTATAGGGTAGAATAATAATAACTCTTAGCCTGAAAAGAGATATTCAGGAGAAGCTAAAATTTCCAGACTCTTTTTGGTTTTTGTATTTTTTTTGATTATACATTGACTAGAAATGTCATAGCCTAACCCAGTAAGGCACAAACTTCTCTGGGCTAGATGTGAAGGTTCTTCAAATTAAGGTTAGTTCACTGGTGCTGCTTGCTTGTGGAGCTAATAATCTGTTTTCCCTGCAATGAAAATTAAACTGTGAGACACATTTTTCTCCAGAATTCACTGTGGGAGTGCCCTAGAACTCATCTCTGCATGACACTATGTGGAATTGTGGGCAATTGTCCCCGGAGGCGCTTACGTTTCACAAACAGTTCTGTAACTGGAGCACGGCTCACGTATTCTCAAATCTTGGTACCCCTGCACTGTTACCTGTGCACAGACACAGGGCACACGACATCCTGTGGGAGTGCCTGCTATTTAGCATGATTTATATCTGTAATTGCAGCTGTTAAATTCACCAATGGCCTAAACCTCCTGTGTAGAGATACTTAAACTAGAGAAGTGTAACTTATTAATCAAGGTTTAATATCAAGAGTACAACACGTACATATGGCCAGTGCATATTTTTTTCCAAACTGCTACAATTTAAAAATTGTACTTGACCAAAAGTATCACAGTGTTGACACTGCTGGTTATTAAAAAAACCAAAAATATATAAATTTTTATAAGCTAGAACTTATAAGTGACTAATAAATGATTGTATATTTCTAATCATATACATCTACACCTAGACTATCTTAACTCAATGTATTTATTTTTTTCAGATGTATGATCCCAGCTTTAGAAAGACAGTACATATTACATATTGCCCTGTTATTACAGAGACAGGTCAGACTACCCCAGGAAAGACCATCTAGAAAGGAGTTTTCAGAAGCAAAATATCTCCCTTTCTAAATGTGATTGGTGTCTTTGAAAATTCTTTGTAGTCAGCATGAAAGCGAGGGCAGGTAGGCCACTTTTTGAGGAGTGGCAGATAAATCAGAATGTCTATCTTAAACATCCACTAAGCTCACAAACTAGACTTTATTGTTGCTGCCCTTGCCCCTTAAGTCATACTCACCTTTCCTGCTTTCATCACATGCTTTTTGTTCAAAAAGGCACCCACTTGCCTCATTGCTGCCTTTTTGTAATGGGATTTAGGTGATAAATATACACAGAAGGCATAGTAATCTGAGTCCCTAAAAGCTTTTGGGGCTGATAACTATCCTATTTAGGAGGATGTTTCTAGCAAAAACTAGAAAGAATTCTTTCAACAATTTCCTCCTTCACTGTTAGTGAAGGACAAAGTCACATTTAAACTACCTCTTTTTTTTTTCCCCAACTCCTTTTTCTCTCCATGCTTTTTATTTCTGTTAATTTTTTTGCTTCTCAAAATCTCCTTCCTTTATTTGGCAATTTCAGCAGGTTAGCTCCCACTAAGTCTAACTTAGTGGGAACTGTTTAAGTCTAACTCTGCTTTTTAATCAGCAGCATTTACAATCCAATGGCCACCTCCAATGCCTTAACAGAACAGCTAAGCTCCCAGTAGTGGTGGAATTTGGATTTTGTTCACCTACAGAATTTTATGTCTTCCCATAAAAAATGGGGAAAAAATCTCTGTTGTATTAGTTCTGGATGTGATATTTTTGGAAGAGATTTAGCATAAGATCTGAAATCTAGCCTGGACAGATAATTTTTCTAAATACTAAATTTTGAGACGAAAGTGACAAAGACTCTGAAAACTGAAAGGGAAATGCATTAAGTGGTTTCTTGACATGATGATTTATGCTCAATTTCAGCTGCATGATGGAATTTCTCTCAGGGCCTTAAGGTCTGGCAGCCCCACTAAACTGTTAATGGCTCATCACAGATGGAGAGGCAGGGGAGACAAAATGAAGTGCAGATTTCATATTCACAGCTCAGGATTTGTGGAAGAGAGACAAATCAGGGTACATGTGCCTTCTGTGTAGTAAGCTTGGGAGTAGAATGAAATTATGTACAACATAAATATTTATAATCTCAGCCTCAGTTCTTTGGAAGCACCTGCCGAGGAATTGTATGACTTGTCAGTAGGCTACTTGGCAGTTCATCAGCATTTTTTGTCAAGCCAGGAAAATATTCTTGATAATCTCATTTGTCTGTACACATGCACTTTATTGATTCTTCCTCTACTGACCCTAGCTTCCTGTTTTTCATTGCAATATATACCTGCCAACTTCATTGACTACTAAAACCCTATTGATCATATCAGATCACCCATGAAGGTACTGAGTTAAAAAAATGGATGGTAGCATTTTAGGGAATACCTTAGGACTCTAATTTAAAAGCCACATTGTTCTCCTTCACTTTAAATTCTCTTGTACACTGTTATAAATAGTGTCCCAGTGGCAGATGCAGATTAGGAACTGGTAGTTACACTTCTCTACCGATAAATTAGAGATCAGAGCCAATTTATTGAATTGATTTCAATAAAATCCTGTTGCCTCCAAACAATGGGAAGTCTGGAAGCAACAGGATTTGATTGAAAATGAAGGGCAAAGAACCAGTGATATTGTCAAAACCAGTAACTACAGTTTGGCATTTGCAGGATTGTCAAAGGAAAAATGATGAAACAAGAGAGGATTAAGAAGTATCACTGAAGAGGAGAAATAGAGTAGATAAGCTTTAAAGTATAACAATGATAAAGCAGAGACATGGCCATACTTTTCTCCTGAAAGTCTTCATTAAATTTCCCAACTACACTTTTATCATTCAGACCATGCCTTTCCATGATATACATGTGGCTTTTCAATCTGAAAAACTGCTTATGTTATGAACAGTTTCTATACAAATGTTCAATGTAAACAAAATCTAAAACTGTTATAAACACCTCCAGGTGCACAAACACTGAAAATTGCAAACAATTTCTTCAGAGCAATAATTGAAAGTGTACTAGAATGTCAAAATGACTTAATTCATTTAATGTCACTTAACACATTTGCACACACACTCTCAGTGTGTGTAAAACTAAGCTGGTCCCCTATGACAGGAAACACATATATACCAGATCACTTGACTTCTTTAGAAAAAATCTCACTTGAAGTGGACCATGTGAGTATATGGAAAAATGCACAATGAATCAGATTTACTGCTATGCTGAACTATGCAGTTTCCTTCCTCTTCCCCTCCCCCATTTTGTTGTTCATTAGACGTTTTTAACTATCTGTAATGCATACAAATGTTCACAGAACAACTTACATCAACAGAAAGTTACTTATCTTGTGGGGATCTTGAAAGAAGACAGATTAGGAGAGAGGTTTTAAAGATAGATGAGAGATCATTCTCTCTGGCTATGTCTCTTTGCAAGCAATTTAGTGCCACAGAAGTAGCAAGTGATGCTGAGAAAGTGGAGATCTTGTGGATGGCTTACGGAAACAAAGATTGAAAAAGGGGGAAACTTGAGTAACAGTGAAATGGGCCTAGCACTGGGCAGACACTTCTGGACACCTCTATGGTGGTGTCTCTGGGCTGTCACCAGAAATGGCACAGTGAGGGCAGTGAAAGGCCCTCCAATGATTTAGTAGGTCACAAACAGCAGCACAGATCCATAAAGAAAAGTTGTTAAAGAGTCTGACTTTCTACTAATTACTAGGTTGAGTTTATCTGATTTAGTGGAGATTCATTGAGTTTTGCAGTGTAGGAAAACTAATTGATGCTTTAACTGAAATGAAAGATCTGTTCTAATCTGGAGGCTAAAAACCAATGGCACACAGTGCCTGTGCTGTGACATATGAAAGCAAAAAGGGAAAAACACCATTGTAAGAAGACTAGAGAAAGCAACTGAAAACAAAAAAAAAAAATTAGTCTACCAAAAGTGAGTGACAGAAATCAAATGGGTGATATGAGATCAGCTGGAATGAAAGAGTTCAGTAGAGAAAGGCGAGAGAGAAAAAAAAAAGGAAAAATGTTTCAGAGGAGTTAATAATTTGAACGAAATAGTAAAGAAATTTTAATGAAAAAGAGACCTTTCAAATATTCATTACCTCTAAATTTAGCTTCATATCTAAACTGTGTCAATGCCATATGTGAACATGAACAATGCTGGACTCCAGCACATTTGCCAAAGGGACAGCAGCTGGACTCAGACCAGGGGGGTAGGTGTCCCTGGTCTGTGGTGTCACTCTCTGGCTGGAGACAGTGGGGTCTCTGTGCCACTCACTGGAGTGGGTGGGAGTCCCAAAACAGCTACAGCAGGCTCCAGTGTGAGCAAGAGGCTCAGTGCCAGGGGCTGCAGCGGGAGCCCAGGTCACAGGCTGAGTTGGAAGTTTGCACAAATGGGATGGGACTGCCAGGAGACACTTCCACAAGCTTTACTGTGGCATCAGTCTCATTATAAGATTGAGACAATTGAGAGATGGCAAAGCTCATGTCTTGCCAGCAGCAGCCAAAGATCTCTTTGTTAGAGGGCATTTCAAAAGTTTTTCAGCCAACAGCATATACAGGCTTACAGGCAATTGTTCTAGCCAATCACTAAAAACATATGTACACCTGCTTCAATACATAATACTCCATTATTAAGCTTAAAACCTTCTACTATATTGCTAAGCATATTTTTCTGCAGTCTTAAGGTCTATCCTAGCCAAGCCGAAAAACTCTATTGTTTCATGTCCTTACTTGCTATATTATTGTATGTTTTCTGCTTTCAGACTTTGCAGCTGCAGCTAGCTCTAAGTTCTCTGCTCTTTCTGTTTCTGAGGCCTGCTTTTACAGCTTCTGAAAATCTTCTTACCTTTATCATTTCCCACAATTCCTCCTCTGTACAGCCATGGAGAAACTCTCTTAACTTCGTTGGTTATTAACTACCTTGTGTTACACAACTCTACTGCAATATGTATTTTTTTTTTTCATTTAGCAAAACAGCATTACAAGTCTTCTATACAAAGGCACATCAGCAAAATTTAATATATTCCACTACTTAATATATTTCTTTCTGCTTGTTTAAGGTACCTCTTGTGTTTGCTTTAAGCATTGCTATTTTAAACTACAGCAATTTTAATGTTGTAAAAAATCTGGTCACTTTAAAGGATGTAAGTCAAATCTGGTAGTAGTTACTATTTCTTGTTCTAATAAGTCTCATTCGTTCCAAAGTCCTTTACTATTTCCCACAACAGCCCATGTGTCTGGTACCACCTGCAGGTGGGAGAAGCGTCTGTGTCTCCTCCACACTGTGTGTGTGGAGCTGTCGTAACATCCCTTAACAAGCACACCAGTATTTTGTGGAGAGAAGCCTTTTCCTACTCATTAGGAAAGTTAAAGACCAGAGAGAGATAGTTTTAATGAATAATTTGAGGAGTATACCTTCATAGTGTTCACACTATTATCTAATTAAGCTGAGTGGAAATAATTAACCTGCAGTGCTCCAGACAGTTATTGTAATGTGCTTTTAAAATGTTTTATAGGAATTTAGAGAGAACTGCCAAAAAATGGTGAAACTAAACCAGCACATGCTTTTCAGTTCTGCTGAACTAGTCAGTGAGTCAGCTATGACCTAGGTCAGTCAGAAATAAGTCATTTCCAAGCCTGCTGTCAAAGTCAACAGCAAATTTTCCACAGAATTCTGTAGGATTTGTCTGGAGCTTAAATTTTATATTCCATGTTTAAATTGCTTACATTTTTCTGCAGACTTCTGTGGTTTGAGTAAAGCTCATTTTGATTGGGGCTGATGGTGACATCACACTATCTTTGCACAGAAGACACTACACCTTTCTGGCATACTAAGAGTTTTCAGTTGCTAAGCTGCCAGTCTTAAGGTAAAGTGTTTCACTTTCCACTGATAATCTGTATCCTGCTTTCAAAAAATTACCTTTTTGACTAAGACAGAAGAGGGGCAGAAAAAGTAATGAAGATGTTGTTTTTCACTTTTGCAAAAAAAATTTACAGAAATCAAAAATTGTGCCATTCATTAAATGCTTCATTAAAAACAGTATAAAGAAGAAATAGAAGAAATTGGTATCACTCCTTCCTCTTCATCAACTAGCCTTAAAAACAAGTGTAAATTATGTTTACATTTACTTTGTACAGAGCTGAGTTACTATAAATTATGTCATGTAGTCAGATTCAGTGCACCCTACTAACAAAAAGGTAAGAGAGGTGTTTTATTTCAAAATTGTTCTGGTTTCCTTAAGAATGATGCAGCTAATTTGTAGTTTTTACGACTGTGTGTACAGTTCCATCTTGAAAAGCCCTTCTAGGCACACAACAAATGACAGTCTAAGCTGGTTAGAGTGTGGTGCTAATGGTGCTAATAACACCAAGGTTGTGGGTTCTTTGAATGTGTAATTGAAAAACACCTCACATGTGAGCATGATGGATTTTAGTAAGACAGATTTGCAATCAGACTGGCTAGAACTGACAAATATATTCTTGTCAATCCCATCCCATAAGGACCATTGTGTAATTTGCTACAAAACGTAATATTTCAACTCAATCTTCTCATCCATCTTGACTACATTTCCATTTGGAGACTATAAGTAAACTCAGGCTGAAGAATTGATGGTCTGGATAGCAGTGATCATACACTGCAATTTTTTCACTAGAGTTTTAAAAGTATTAATTAAAGAAGTCTCTTTGAAGCAACAAAATCTCTTAAGTGGTAAACTTAACTGACAATTCCAAGAGCAGTTAAAAGTTTCATAAGAATCAGGAGTCATGTATTTGCTAATATATTATACACTACGATGCATTTGCACAACTTTGAAATAATGTTTAAATAAGTAAAAAACAAACAAACAAACAAACAAAAAAACCCCACAAACCACCAAACAACAAAAACCCCACATAATTTCTTCCTCTTAGGAAAAATAAGTTTGTGATTCAATGGCAGATTCAATTGAATTCCTGGATGAGGGTCCCTAACTGGTCCTCTCTTTCTTTACACTGTTTCCCATAACAGCATCTGACTGCTTAAGAACAGTCATTTCCTTTGCAAAACTGGTTTTATTTCCTAGTGCAGCTGAGAACACATCTCTGAAACTAACTCTTTCTACATGCCTGGAGTAGTGATGTATTTGGATGGGACCGAGAATAAATGCTTAACCTGGGCATGTGTGAGCCTACCTTGTTGTCAAGTTCACATAACACTGAGGTGATTTTGTTTTGTACATCACAGAGCTAAAGAGAAGGTGCAGTGTTATTGAAAGACCAAAAATATTTTCCTGCTAGTCCTTGCAAAAGAAAGTAGAGGTATTCCAAGATACTTTCTGTGATTAGAAATTGCATTTATTGTCCTCTTTATTCAAGAATGTTTTGAAAGGCATCTATTCTATTTCAGCTGAATGATACCACGTATAGCAAAACCATGTAATGAGTAACTAGCAACAGCCTGAAAAATGTTAGATGACATTACACTGCTGTAATGATGAGATCTATCTAAAATGTGAAATAAATATAAAAAAAATATCCAAAATCTATTTTTGTTAGTTTTCCTATCATCACAATGTTTTCAAGGCTGGTTAATTCACAGAGCATTATAAGGGTAATTGGAGAAAAGGCCTTTGGATTTCACCAGCCAAAAATCCTAATAAAATTAGTTCCTTGAACAAGGAGATGTGAAATTTGGCTTAAAAAGGAACTTTGAAACCTTTGCAAAAAACATTAGGAAAAAAGTTTCAACTGAAACTTCCATCCTAAATGCTTTGCTAACCATTACAAAGGAATTAAAGAAGGACTAACACTGAGAGATAAAAGAAACCTCACTTACCAAACGAGTTTAAACTTTTAGGTTTTGGGCAGCTTTTTAAAGATGCTCTTCTCTATGAACCAACAATTGCATGCACAAGCACAGACAAAAACACTGACTGCAGTACAATAATGTACTTACTAATAGTAAGTCTTCCCTGTGGCAATTCAGGACACAAGATAAAAGAAATAAAGTGCTGCAACAAGTGGACTTTGATTACTTCCTCCTGACTTTGTAACAATTAAAACATGCAGTTTCCGGTGGTTGAAATGTTTTTAAGTTGGTAGTGCTCAATTTCTTCTCTTTTGAGTGCAGCTTCAGTTTCCCCCTGTACACATCATAATTTAGTTCTCACTCATTATTTATTAATTACATTCCTAGTTCTAGTATCTCCTGCACTCTTTTCAAAATCTGCTAAGATAAAATTACTGCCTTGGCATAAAGGTATCATTCTGACATGGAGTTAGTGCTTGCTGCTCTCAAACATGGATAGATACCTCTTTTAAACTTATCTCTCCATAGTGTTCCTCCAGCAGTAATACTCTTTTCTCATCTTGAGGGAACACTCCACACTTTAAATATATATAATTCATTTAGACTAGTTACCTTAATATAAGGTTGACATCTTCGTTTATTCTCTTAGTTATCTGAGCTTTTCATCACCCAATTCTCTGATTTTCTAGCTAAGACTTTCTGACTTTCTATTCATATCTGTGCATGCACAAGGAAATTAAAATTGGACCATGTTCTTCCTTTTCCCATCCCTTTGAACTCTTCTATTTGTGCACTGAGCTACAATTAGATCAAATTTTCAGAGAAAAGTAAAGAACTGTGAATGACATGAAGAAGGTCATTTAAGGCATGCATTGCTTTGTATTTTACTTGTATTATATTTCTGCTTTTATCAATGACTCCTTTTCTATCTACTCATCACTTAGGTCCTACCCTGTGTGGGAGGACAAGAACATTAATTTACACCCACACGAGACTTACTGTGGTAAATCCAAACTGACTGATCCTTAGGCAATAATCTCATACAGGATGATTATAAATTACAATATTTTTCAAAAGCTTGAAATGATAACCCCAAAGAAAAAAAGAAAGACTTGTGGCAGCCACTGAACAGGAAGAAGTGCTTGATTTTAACTACAGGGAAAGAGCCTTTGCAGTGCTCTGTCATGAGCTGCGTGAAGCAAATTCTTACACTGAGACTGACAGAACTTTAAACTGTGCAGGAAGAACAAGTGCTGGGACCACAGCTCTCATCGACCAATTCTTGTGCTTTGAGTCAGTTATTTCCAAGCAAGATGTACTTTGATGATCCTTGTGGGTCCCTTCCAACTCAGGATATTTTATGATTCAGCTTGTTGAAGAGGATGCTGTATCTCATTTTTCTCCTGCTTAGTTGGTGTTAAACAGAAATAAAGATATCTGACTTTTGAACATGAGACATCCTGGTATAAGGATGCACAAGGAAATTACTGGTATAAGTCTGCTGTGACTTATGTGCTGTAAAAATCGCTATATCTTTTTAATTCCTTGCTCCTAAATGCTTTTCTAATTAGTGTTCAAAATTTTCAGCTAAACCAGTGTAAACCATGTATGACAACATGTATCAGTTTGTGGTAAAAGGAGCGACCAAAGGAACACCAATTTATGAGTCAATAAATGTGGGAGAGCACGCAGGGAGACCAGCACTGCAATGCTGCCATACAAGAAACAAGGAGAGGTAAACTTCCAGTAAAGAAACCACCTGCACCAAGGTCCTATCACAAATAAAAAAAATATTATTTGCAAAGTCCCTTTAGAGCAAGGGTAATTGATTTTTGAGTTCTGCTAGGGCAAATCTGTTCAGTTCAGACATTCCCCAGAGATCCTGACAAACCACACTCTTGCCATGCTAGAAAAAGCTGCCCTACTGGATACTGGCTTTTATCAGGCCTAAAAGCACACAAATCCACTTGCTGTGTTTTTTACAGAAGGCTCTGATATGTGGGGAGTTTTTTAGCTTTCTTTTCCAAACCACTTCCAATCTTGACTGCAATTAAATAAAATAAATACATTTTTTTATTATAGTTTGACAATTGTCCTCAAGCTGCTCTCTTGTCTTCCAATATCCCATCCACACATGGATATTGACCATCTTGGGAATCTGGGAACTGTTTCCAGAATAAACGGAAATTCCATTTTAGTTTCTCAAGACTTGCTCAAATCATTTCTTTCCCAGTGGAACACACAAAAAAAGCTTTGTTTTAAAGAAATAATTTCAGGTTATTTCTTCAGGATTCTTACAACATATCACTTCAGACTAAGTGCCAAAGTGAACTCTTTAAAGTGTGAAATATGGAGACTTCCCAATAAGTCCCAGACAATGTAAATAAGGCAAAAACAATAAAGGGGAGAAACAACAACATTCATGATGGATTCTTACATACACATGCACAAACCCATACAGCACAGCTGTCTAATGTCAGTGGCTAGAGAGAGGAGACCTACTGTCTAAAATGATATCTGCAAAATTTAATGGTATTTGTTGCTCAATTTAAAGTCAGGTGATAAGACAGAGATATAACCATACTCATATATGGATAATTATATATTGTTATATAAATTCTCAGAAAAAAATACTTGTCATACTGAGAAAAATCTGGAATGACTACATGTATTTTATTACTTTTTAAGTAGTAAACTAATTAATACATGGCCAAGTAAATATTATAAGTAGATACATGAATCTTTAGCAATTTCCTAAAAAGAACAAATTAGAAAGAATAGCCTTACAGCCCTTGGCATACAATTTTCCAATTATATTTGAATGAAGCTCTCAATTATTCTGGCCTAAGCTAATTTCAGCAGAAGTATTCCATTTCTTATGCCTCTTAGATTTTCATGCAGTAATAAGTACATTACTTCTGAGAAGGTTCCTCAATGTCTAACAGCTAAGTGGTGAAAACCTACGGAAGAAAGATATGAGTAGCAGTAAGCTGTTAAATTTCCAGTCCTTTCTACATGCGGAACTTAACTTCCAGGAATATCTGAATATAGAAAATCCTTCATTGTAGGTCTTGTTTTACACAAAGTATGGTGTGATTTTAACTCAATGGAAAAAATCCTGAATTTCTGTTGAACAGAATACACAGTCAAAAAGATTAATACACTATTAGAAGCCATTTGCTTTGGTGTTCTGTGCTATCAGTCAGAACTATGGTTAGTTAGTGTAGAACCCGGAATACATGAATTCCTGTGTGAAAGTTCTGTAACTAGAAAAGCCCATAAGCACTTAACAGTCCAAGTACAAATCAGTAATATAGAGTGTCTCAAGGTTTTCCACTTTATGACCCAAGGCAGAAGCTGATAAAATAACAGATATTGTTGATCTATTAAAACAAAGTAAAACAGACGAGAAGTGGGTTTTAGAAATGAGCTACAATAGGAAGCCATGACTTGGCAAACCTGAGTACAGGAAATAAGCTATTTATAGAGTAGGCAGCTTGTAAAAATTTACAGAGCTTTGGAAGAGAAAAACTAGAACTAGTATCAATTATTAAAGACTGGGAAGCAGAATTAAAATAATAACAGAGTGGAAAAACATTTGCATAGAAAGTATCTTTCTATTTCTAGTCTTGAACTCATATTGACAAAGTTATATATTTTTGAATTTTTAATACAGAGCGCTACCAATACTCACAGGAAGACCAATAATTCTCACTTTATCTAAAAGGAAATAGAAACAATGAAAGCAATTTGGTTAAAGGAGCAGTAGGAAGGGAATACCTTTTTTAATACCTTCTCAAAAGCCCATGTACATCCAATTAATCCAATTTTGTTTAGCAACACTAAGAATTTAAAAGAGAAATCCATAATTAATCAGAATTGCTTCCCACCAATTCAGAATAATATCAAGCTAGAAAGTAAATTCCCAATTATGGCATTTTTGAAAAAGTTTATATCTCTTTTGGTAACAGGCTTCAAGAGAACAGCTTCTCTATGCTGGATTTATCTGCTTTTAAAGAAAAGTACCCTCCTAAGTATTTCTCTTGAGAAGAAAAAAAAAATTACATTAGGCATTAAAAAAATTATAACAGGCACAGAACCAAGAGCTGATATTTTCTTAAAAAATGCCTAATTCAACAATTTTCAAAGGTACGATAGGAGATAAAGAACAAAATGCTGTTTTCCTATAGAATTAGGACACTTGGGACAGAGAAATAGAAACAGATTGATTTAAAAAGGAACAGTAATAATTTCGGATATTATTTCTTATATAAGTATTTAATGGTAATTTTTATGACTTACATGCACATTTTCTTATTAAGAAATCAAATCTCTCTACTGATTTTGGTGTCCTCAGAAATGAGAAAAAAGCCTAATAAAAACAGTAATAAAAACCACAGAATACACATACCGAAAGAGAAGAAAAATTATTTTGAACAAAACAATCTGATCTTTCTATAAGTGGGATTTTTACATTGATGCTGTTAAACATAGGTTGTTACACCAGGAATATTTGCGTAGAAGCCTTATCCTGTGAACAGGACAGAAATCTCTCAGAAAATGCCTGTTTGAGTGACCTGTAATGCAAGGAGATTTGTTAGCCAGCTCAGAAAGGTAGAGCAGCTCTCTCACTCTTCATTTTTCTTTCAGATCATTTAGGCTTGGGGAAAAGAGATTTGGGGGAACTGTGACTCTGGACAGTCAAACCGATTTGAGTGGCTGCACTCACAAGACAATGACACAGAGGCTTGTACCATTCTGTCTGCAATTACCTGCAAAAAAAATCTGTGCTCTGAAACTTCAGGAAATTACTGAGGTTCAGGAAGAGGGCCAACGGGAAGATTTTTCTTTGAGATCCCTTCTCTTAATAAAAGTGCTTGGACTAACCAAGAAAAAAAGATACCTAACGAACCATCAGCAATCTTTTTGGTGACTGTTTGGAATAAATGATTAATGATGACTATATTAGTACCAGCTAATTAGGCTTTAAAAAAAAAATCTGTAGGCGTTTGGTATTGCTTTTGTTTTAGCAATTTAACGATTTTTTTCAAAGTGTCAATTCTATTTATAATTAATCATTTTTAGAAGATCTTTAGACTCTTTAATACTGTTTTTGCAATCTATAGAACTCTTATTATTGCTATCTAAATAAAAAACAGATTTAAAAAAAATAGAGGGAATGGGACAAAGAGCATTAAGAAAGCAACTTGATGACCCATTGTTCAGTATCTCAGAATCAATAAGCAATTTACTACAGCACTCTGTTACAGTATAGCTTAATGTGTTCTTGAGATCAAACCTGGCTATTTTTCAGGGTGCAATATACTTCAAATTAGCATCTACCATTTTCTTTCTTTCCTTGAGTAGCCAGTGACCCAACTATTATAGCAGTTAATTCAGAAATAAAACCTCATTACTCAACACATGTATATATCTTGAGACATGTGAACAAAATAATATTGAAACTGTTTATATTAGTATGGTTTATTTTTGAAACTGAACTAATAGATGTGAGAGGACAATAATCACCCCAGAGTGAAAAATATCTGTAAGAAAGCAGTGGATAACAACTTCTCCTGCTGGCAAAGCTGTAGCCAGCAGTGGTTAAGCCTTTAGGGTCCTGCTGATATTGAGGTGATTACAGGTTCTTTTGTCAGACAGGATCACTGTCTGATAAACTTAAAATATTTATGTGATAATTTCTTTACTAAAAGTTGTCAGATATTAAAACAGACTGCCCAGGGAAATGGTGGAGGGATTTAGGACATGTAAACATGGGTCTTAGGGACACAGTTTAGTGCTGGACTTGGTTGGACTTAATGTTCTTGGAGGAGTTCTATGATTTGATTAGCAGATAGAAAATACTTGCACTGAAATAAACAAGTGTATATTTACATACAGAAAAATCATTTGTAATTGCTCCTCAGTTCTGAATCGACCATTTTTCAAAACCATCTTGTTCAGAAGAATTTTTAGCTTTTAATTATGACTGCGGGGCAGCTATATCAAAGAAAAAAACACTTATTTTTAAATTAAACCTTTTTTGCTGGTGTATTTCTAAGTTGTAATGCAATTTTTCTATGTATGATTTTTAAAATATATATTCTTTAAAATATTTTTTAAAATATTCACCTGGTGAATTAATCAATACAGACTTTGTAAAAGCATTATTCATTGCAGTTGCTAAACATTCCTTATACAAATTTGTGTAACTAAAATATCTCATTTGGCATTTGCTATTCTCATCTCATCCCCTCAGACAATGATACTACTGAACAAGATGTTGCATCACTTGCATCAAAATCTTTCCTAAACTGTCTTTAGGATATAATATACACTAAGGGAATTCATTACAATATCAAAAAATGTGATTTTATTCACTCAAATTACTAGTTCATAGCTTTTAGACTGTGAGCTTTTTCAGAATGGCAAAAACTTTATCATTTCACTTATATGCTGCAGGGCTCATTACAGCTGAATAAATGAAATTCTCTGAACTGCTTAATTAAAATTGTCTTCACTGCACAGTGTGTGTCTAAAAGAACTCCACTGCATTCTTTAGGAGGTGGCTCCAACTGATAATACTATATTTCAAAATAATGCCAGTAATTATTTCAAAATAATAAGGTGAGAGAAAATTATGCGCAACCTTCTCTTAGAGATGGAGATTCCACCTCTTGGATGGCACATTTGAGACTTGCTACAGCAGAAGCCCAAGCCTAATGCAGTCTTCTGAAATATTGTTAGAGTTTGTTGAAATCTCTCATAGTCTGAAGTCTGCAGCAATGCTCTGACCTTAATGAAGAAGCATTCAAGAATAAATCAAAACCTGCAAGTAGCACACATGGCTACTTCCCATATGATGTTGTCTCAAAAACAAAAGCAGTAAATCCAGGAGCATAAAGCCCACAACAGCAGGAACATGAATGAATGAATGAATGAATGAATGAATGAATGAATGAATGAATGAATGAATGAATGAACTTGGCAGTTGCTTCCGATACAAAAGAGATACATCAAAGTATTAATCTAGCTAAAAGTTACTCTTTAGCATGATGGTTCTTCAGAGCATATCCACGCTCTTCACAAGCATAGCCCAATGTTCTTCACCAGGCTGTTGTGATTCTACTCAATCAAAAAAGCTAGACCATCCTAGGACACTTCAGGATAAATTTGTTTGAAAAGTTTTGACAGAAGTGGACACAGAAAAGATAGAAAGCAAGGGAGAAGCAGTCCTGTACCTTCATGGAAATAGTTTGGATGAGAAAAAATAATCAGTTCTGAATTAAACCTTATGAGGATAATCATCATTTTGTACGTAAGGATACAAATGAAACCGAAGAACGTTTCAACTGATTTATTGGAACAATCAATCTAATGATGTCTAAAAAACACAAAGATGTGTATATATATGATAAAAGCAATGCTGAATATTACCCAGACCATTCATGATAAACTCAGTGAAAATGATGTCAAGGATGGGGAAAATGAGATCATACTTTCTTTTTGAAGAAGTAAACAGATACTTGAATTTCAGAAATTCAATCTCAAACAAGGCAGAAATATTATCTTGCTGGATCGGGGGAAGAATGCACACTGCCTTTCAGGACTAAGGTCTGAGCTGGTAATGAGATCTCACCTTCCTTTTGACCTTGGAAAGACATCAGGAAATATATTCTGGAAATTTAAGCCAGTTAGCCATGTTATTCTCTAACCTCTTCCTGGTCAACTGAGCATTACTATTTACTTATCCACATTTCTTCAAAAAGACATTAAAATCTGCTGTCACAGGTTCTGGACTTATTGAAATGTTCTTTACTGTATTTACTGTTAGTTCCTTACAGACAGCAAATCCAGGGGCATATTTGTTGAGGTATCTGGAAAGTTATCCTACTCCTCCTTTATTGCTAGCTATTTGGAATATACAGTATGTTTTGAGAACAGAGAAATTTCCAGTCTAAATCTCCCTTAAAAGCTGCAGTCCAATAATCAAAACCACCTGCAGCTGTGTTTTTTTCAGTAACACCTACTGTGCATAAAGAAACACAGCAAGAAAATGTTTTACCTTTTTCCCCCTTCATTAAGTATTGCAATCAAAAGCAAGAGGAAGAAAAAAACCTAAATGCCATATGCACATATTAGAGGTACTGGACTACTTAAAATTGAAAGGCCCATGTAATCCTGGAAGACCCTCCATTCTTACCTAAAACAGCTTCCTTTCACAGTCAGAATACCAAATTAGTCTAAATTATTTCATTAAAAATGTCAAAATGGGATTCTGATAGACTTTGAACCCTTTGTAGAAAAAGTTTTGCCTTTCAGATCGCTCTTGGGTGTTTTTCATTACATTTCTTTTTGTACTCCAATAAGAATCACACTAACGATCTGAAATGAAAATGTGCCCCAGGGAACATTTGATTAAAATGTCAAATATTGAGGAACAACGATTCATCAGCAATCATAAATTTATAATACTGATGGCAGATGAAATTGTATCATTTTCCAGCAAGCAATATAGTCTCCCAGAACAGGTGGATTTGAAGCCATTCCTAAGATTGAATTATGTAGACAGAAACTACATGGAAGAGCACGTGGAAGTGACCTTTGTTCTGATTGACTAGCACATCCTATTACACATTAAAGTTCATGGAGAGTGAGTCATCTTCACTGACTTAGTAGATTAGCATCACCTGGGTATCACTATTACATATTCTTGTCTGTGCAACACAAATGACTGAAATTACTCATAACAATAGGAAGTTGCATAAAGAATGTGCACGTGCTGGGCAGATATGAACTACTGCAGTTACAATGATGTTACCAAGGCTATGCTAGTTTGGATTTGGTTGCTAAAATGCAGTTACATTAGAGAACTGAAACTGTATTATATCGTGCTTGACCAGTGGATAAAAAAGGAAGTAAAAAAGCACATTTTGAGATGTATAAAATAACATTTTCATTGTGGACATTTTGCTTTAGCTGTTCAAACATGATAACCAGAAAAATAGTTTTGCAAATCATTTAATACCACTTACAAGATAGATCATTTGC
Source organism: Acrocephalus scirpaceus scirpaceus (assembly GCA_910950805.1). Taxonomy (NCBI): domain Eukaryota; kingdom Metazoa; phylum Chordata; class Aves; order Passeriformes; family Sylviidae; genus Acrocephalus; species Acrocephalus scirpaceus. The sequence goes on along the minus strand of OU383778.1, from coordinate 28,789,900 downwards.
ATTTTTATGTAAATAATAAGGCAGGTATTTTGTTTTAGCACTTCTGCTGGAAAATATTGATGAAAATAGATTGCAAAACAAGAAAAGACCAAATATTTATTATGTGTGATTAATATTGTAAATACTTTTGAGCTGAGTTTATTGATGATACCCAAAAAAGGGGGGAAATAATAACTTTCTATATGGCATAAATGACTGATCTTACTATGATTAGAAGGCTTTTCTGGCCAAAATCTACTCCTGAAAATCACATCCTAACACCAGCAAGTTACATGAAATAACTTCACAGATCGTAAGATTAAAATAACTGTTCTAGGAATTGTTTGGGAAGAACTGCGAGCACACTAGAGACAGGATTAGAATTCAAAGAGATTTTGACAAGTCAGAAAATAAAACAGAGAAAAAAGAAAAAAAGTCAATTGAGACGAGCAAAGTGCTCCCTGAAGAAAGAATGACATGGAAAATTAGTAAAACTTCAAATAGGGCTTTAGAGCAGTGTCAGGGAACAGTTTTTCAAGGACACAGACCTGTAGAAGCAAGTTCACAATGAGCATCAGGAGTTAAATGGCCTCTGATAGAAGGAACTTGGAAAAACAAGGCTTTTTTTCCTCTAAGGAGGATAAGACTGAAGGGAAACAATATAACAATCTTCACTCTGTGCAAAGTTGACACAACAACCAGAAGTATCTTCTAACGCCTGTTGGGTCACAACAGCATGTAATAATCTTAAATTTCAGAATAGATTTATAGTAAGGGTTGGGATTTTGTTTTGTAATCATTTTAATATAACGAGTCAGATTTCTTAGGCATATTGTGGACTCAACATTGCTTTAGTTGTTTCAAAACATTTTTCAGAAATGGCTAAAGCCTTAGACTAGGCAACAGAATAAATGACCACCTGACAGCCTCACCACCTTTGTTTCAATGGTAAGTGACAGTTCCCTACAGAGAGCAAATGACCTCCATAAATCATAAATCTCTTTCTCAAAGTAAAGCCTATCAAGGAGCTTCAGTTGGCTCAAGTGTGACTTTTGTTATATCTTTGAGGCAGGACTTGTGCCTCTGAGTCTATGTTAGCATAGCTGCTGATTAAGACTGACTAAAAAATCATACAAATAACCCTGGTTCAGAAGAGGCTGGTACAGTGTTGTGAGCAAGCTCCCAGCAAAACACATACACAAGTTCCTGAGGATGGGCTCCTTCCCTCTTCTTTACCTTCACATACTTGGATGATGAATGGTTCTGGGTGTTCAGTATTCCAGTAAGGCTGTAATTGGTCAATATTTATCAAGAATGTTTTATTAAGTGCAGTAAGGAATATAATAGCATATAGCATAAGTTTAAGAAGATACTAAGGTTTTTAATTTTACAAAACCACAGAACTATGAATCATAACAATCTTCACCTACATCAGGTAATTTATTACTTGAGCCTAACATAATTAACACCTGCTTAAAGATCCTGTTACTAAGAGCTGTCTGAAATTGAAATATTTCTGGTTTTGCTTCTCACTTTGTGTTTCTTCCTAATCAGCGTCAGAAAAAAAAAGTGTTAATGACACAAATGAAGATAGAAAGATGCATTTTGGTAACTATATTTTAAAAGTCTACTCTATTTTCTTCAGTATGTATTTCTATGCCTCTGTGAGGAATAACCACTTAGGAATCAGAACTGCCTTTAAATCTAATGAAACAGAAGATCTGTGGCAAGATCAAGTGTGCAATTTCAATTATTAAAACAACATTCCGACTGGCTTGTAGGAACATTAGTGCTGCCTCCTCCAGGGTAAAGGATGGAGAAAGCAGCTATTTACTGGTGTTTGAGTTCTCTAATGTTTCTCTTTGGCACTTAAAAAAAACTAATTTCCTGTGAATGGGTGTTATCATCCATCAAAACCCTTTTTTTTCTGGCTCCTCACTAATATTGCCTGTAACAGCTTGGACTGATGACTGTGGTCTTTCCCAAAAACAGATGCTTGGACCCAAATCAAAACAGACACAAAGAGCATGTTTTAGGGCAGAACCAGCAACACAGCCACTTTCTCTTCTCAGTTATCAGGCTTTAATGAAAGATCATTACCTACTCTTAGGGCACCTAGGGTATAACTCTACTGCTGTCACCAGACTTTATCATTAGTAATTCAAAAGCATTGAAAGCTGAATGAAAGCAGCTGTCAACTGAACTTTAAAATCACCCAGTTACTTGATTGTTTGGACACATTCATTGGGAAGCATACACCAGATATTTTGTATGTATAATAGGCAGAGGTACTATTTTTTCATGTGTCTTCCTAAGCATTTCTCACATCTCACAACCAGCATCTTGATACTGAGATCTGTGCTCTGAATAAGAAACATACAAGCTAAACTATGAAGAGTTTAAGAACAAAATGCATGCAAACCCAGGCAATTCTGCTTAGTTCTGAAAGATGAGCCAAGTTACACATAAAGTTTATTACATCAAAAAGGTAAATAGGTAAAAATAGGTTAAAAAAAATGTTTGGTACCACTACTGCTTGTTTGTAAGTCAGCAGAACAAAACACTGCTTTCAGAGGAAGTGGTATCTATTCTTCACCGTAACAAGTCTGAACCTTAACTTTATTTGGAAGTAGAGACTGTCCCTTATATTATCTGGCTGAGAATTAGTGGAAGAAGGTAAGGCATCTGAACTAGCACTATCAGAAGTCACATGCCAAGATAAACATTTTCATGGTAGGATATTCACTGTCCGTTATAAGCTCTTCCTAGTCACTATACGTCTCATACAAAGCCCCAAAGTAATAAATTTCAATCAATATGTCTCTGCAACTCCAAGCTTTTCTCAGCTCTGAGATAATTACAACTCTCTGCTCCTTCAGATTGAACATTTCTTGAGAAAAAATGATTTCACTCAGAATGTGGCCCTTGTGATCTAAGAAATCCTAAATCATCTGGGCAACAAATATGTGAGGGAAAAAAAGCAAAACAAAATATTGCAAAAGAGCTGCCATGGGAGCTTTATGAGGTAAATTAAAGCTTTACTATCAAAATCACTCCTGGTGTGTAACAAAAAATGGATACCCAAAGATGATGAGGCATTCAGATTTGAAAAGCAATGAAACAATTCAGCTTTATGCCTCTGTTTTTCTGCATGACAAGCAAACTCCTATATTCATCAACAACCAAAGCTCAAAATACACAGGGCTTGAGCTATATTCAGGCAGAGGCTACATAAATTATTGACATCCTCATTTTACAATTTTGAGAACTAAGCAACAGAAATTATAAATCGTTACTTTAAATAGAAATGTAATTGAATGGAAGAAAATTGTGTACTGCGTGAGTTCATACAATATACTTTCCACAAACTCTCACAACTGTGAATAGGTAATAAACACATTAATCAGGATAGTTAGGTGCATTGAGATTTGGGTGGTAGTCCAAGTATTTGCTTCAAATACCCAATTAATTGCATGTTGGAGAGAAAACAGGAATAAGTTAAGTGGTAATGAAAAGGCTACAGGTGCATGAATTTGGTCAACTAACAGATCTAAGGAGTTTTGGCGTGAAAACACCTGCAGCAACTTCATTAATGGCTGTTGCCATGGAGACACAAGAAAGGAAGGGGAACAACTTTGGGGTGTTAAAAAAGATGAAAGCAGTATATGTGACTGCCACTCTGTTGTTATCACCTCGGTGGTTGAGAGTCAAGTTTACAACAATAACAACATGCCAGAATGTTTCTGAGATCTGTGAGTGGAAGCAATCCTCTCTTTGTTCTTACAGTTCCCTTCTTGTCAGGCAGGAAAGATGAACAGATGTTTTACTGGAGCCTGTGAAGGTCATTCAAGAAAAGAACAACTCAGTACGTGAGGAAGGGGGTATATGTTGCTTTGCTGTAGTTGTTTTTATTAGAAGCATTAGAGTATTTAACCAGAAAAACAATATTTCTTTATGGCATACTTGCAAACCTTGCACTGATTTAACATTTAGATTAACCAACTATTTGAGTTTCTGAAACTTCCTTCTGACCCAGACAGTATCAGTTTAACAGACAGCCTTATCAAGGATATTTATATTTATGTCTCTCCTTACTTCTCCATAAAAAATTTTGAGACAACTGTTTTAACTCTTTTAATTGGCAAATTTCTCTTCACAGCTTTTCATATGAGTACTGAGACAATACCTTGTACCAAATATTGATACCAAAATAACAAGGCTTTTAAAAATATTTTGACGCAATAAACAGTAGTATAGTACTCTAAATAGTAGTGTAAATAACCTAACAACAGGAAAGGTGAGCTGGACAAAGGATCCCCTTATTTTGAAGTAAAAATCTGCTTGTTTTGCTTGATCATATAATGGCCATCAACTACTGATCGGAAGTGACCATGACAGAAAGGTACTTAAAATGCTTTAGAGAAAGTTTGAAACTCTGAGTCTTTGGTATGATGAAGAAACACTCAATTATAGAATGCAAAATTCTGCTCAGTCATGTTCGTCAAAGATGAACTGAAGTTGGAATAGGTGAAGACAAAAAATCCCAGGATGACCTGAACTTGTTTAATTCAGTTTAGGAAATACCAAGAAAGAATGTGGCTCTTGTCAGCAAATATATCAAAAATGCAAATTTGAGAACTGGAAATAATGCTCTGTGAGCCAAAGAATTATATTAGAACAAATGCATATGAAATAGCTGCAAATACTCTGAAGCTAGATACTAACAAGATTTTCACATACCATGAATGCTGGCCTCCTCTATGTGCTCTAGTAAGCTCAAGAACATATCTAGTTTCAAGGCAATTGCTTGGTGATACAGCACAAAAGATTATATGACTCCTGCCTCTGAGGTTTTAGGATTCACTGACTGAGTATTTACCCAGGTTTTTATTGCCGCTTGTGCTTGGTTTAAGTGGCAAGGTTTTGGCAGCACTGGGGTGGCTGCAGGACCCTGAACAAGAGGATATATCCTGAAGGAAGTTTCAGCCAGTGGAGAGACCAAGCTGAAGTGTAGATCATGGCAAAGAGGCCTACACTGGAGCACAGAAAAAGTGTGAGGAGGAAGGAGCTAGAAAGGGGAACTGTTATGGACTGACTGCAACACCTCATTCCCCTTCTCCCTGTGCTGCTGCCAGGGAAGAGGAGGTAATTAGTAAGCCAGCATCCTGTCTTTATGTCCTCCCATAAGCTTTTCCATCACATTTCCCCCCTATCCTGTTAAACAGATACTGCTAATTAATTATTGATCATTGGATACTGCTAGTCATTTCCAACTATACATTCTTTTATGTAACAAAGTAACTGATTAGTTACTGATCGGTAACAGCTCTACAACCCTTATCCTTTGGCTACTTGCTGCATCACTGACTGCTGTTGAAGCCTAAAACATCAGTAATTATGTAACTGCAGAACACCAACAGTTTAGACTGAGTTGTCCGGAGGTGTATGGAACATTAGAGAAATAACAGAAAGGGAAACATTGCTTATAAGTCAGATAGCCTGAAATGAGAGTGATGTGAATGAAGTCATCTTCCCTTGGTATGCTCTATTTTACTTTTAAGAAAGAGAAAAGCAACGCTTTATCTCATCTTGCTATTATGGGAGGAACCATGAAATTTGATAAGCTCGGCCAGAAACACCAAAGTACAGGTTAGGAAATCAGAATGGAAACTACAGTATGGTCTGCATGCTGTAGCATTGCAGCAAAACAGAGCTTATAAAAATCTCTGGTTAGTTCTTGTAGAAAGTATAAGGAAACATTGCTTACGGAATCCAGGAGATTTAGCCTGGCGGTTATAGAAAATAACCACTGCTTCTATAGAAAAATATGCAAAGATGAGTACCATAAGTCAAGGGTTTGTATCTCCTTCCTAAAGTTTTCCCTCTGGAAAGGAATCAACAAATAATCCTCTTGAATCTCTCCTAAATTCTTCCATTGATTTTTAGTGCAAGTTCTATCAGGATTATATTTAAGAGAGGATATATGCAGCTAGCCAGAACCAAATCCTATCACAACTGCTGGAGGATTTGTTGGAGTAGCTTGAAAGCTGTTTTCTCCTAACATCCCAGGAGACCATATTGTGAACATTAACTTCATTTAGAAACTTTTGATGTTATGAACACATTCTGAAATACTAGCTAACTTAAAAGAGTATTCATCTTCCTATTTCATTTGGTTGACTTTTATAGTAGGCAATCATAATAGGGTAAATCTCCCTTTGCTGATCATTCCTTAAGCTGTTATTTTGGACTAACTTACTAAAACAAGATTGTTAAAATGTAAATCTGGCTTTCAGTTTCCAGATGCTGTCTCAGGATATAACTGCTCACCAGACAGTGAGCATTAATAGTGAGAGGTAAGATCTGCCACAAACTAGTTTCTTAGGCCTTATAACCAATGCAAATTCTCCCAAATGCCTCAATGGCTAAACCTCCATCATTTTCCAGAGCACTAGTTTGACCAACATTTTGGTTTAAAATGAACCTACTCCAGATTAAACAATTACAGCATGTAGTACGTGCCACCTGTAAAAACCTCCAATACGTTTGATCCTGTCTCTAGGTAGCTCATCAAATATTAAAAAAAAAAAAGAAAAATGTGAAAAATTATTTCTTCAACAATCAATTTTTCCTTTTTGCTTGAATCAGAGTTGCGTGAGTAATGCACACTTCTTCCTTACCTCTCTGACATGAATTTTTACCCCTCAATAAAATCTCTCATCTACTCTGTCTCTACAAAACACTCTAATCTGAAAAAATATTTTACAAATTTTGTGCATGTTCAGCAGATGAAGTCTTATATCTTTCTCAGATGATCAAAGATCACATTTGGCAACACTCAAAACTGTTCAAAAATACTTTCACATTAATAAGTCGAGTCAAAGCTTGACCATCCTTTGTTATCTTGTTTCCCAATATGGAAGTAGAAAGTGGAGTAAAAATGGAGTTTTCAGTCTGACACAGTTACAAGTATAGAGTTTAAATTCTCAAAGTGAGTTCAGAAATTATACATAGTTATATTCCCTAAATCACCATGGTAATTATTGTGACCCAGAACAAAGGTTCATTTTAAAGTAATTTTAATTATGAACATTAGTGAATTGCAGAGGTTTGGGAGAGAAACTGGGGCAAAGCTTTGCCACCTCCCTGGTGCAATGCAGGTACTCCAGAAGAATTCTGTGAGAATGTGTCAGGACAGGAGTCTTTCTGAAGTCTTGGTCCCTTGGGGTATATTGTCCAGTTAGCACCCTGCAACATTCACAAATCCTTTAGCACCTTTCAGTGAAATTCACTAAATCAGTGTTGGATTATGGTTTGGCCAAAATTTGGATTTGGCAAAATAATCTATTGATTGAAAAAATGTTAAACTAAGAGCTTTTTGGGTCTAAATACTCACGCAAAATCATACCATCTTTGTGGGTATATAAAGTTCTGAGGTAATACTGGAAAAAGTAAGTAGCAAACAACAGAAGTTAAGCTTTTACTTTTTTTGTAACTACTTTTACTTACATTTAATTTTACATATCTGTTGGCTTTTTTCCACTGGCTGTTTTTGAAAGTTGTACACCTACTGCAGCTTCATTTCAGTCAAAAATGTGTACACTATGCTAGAGCTTTACCTTTTAAATTGTTTGCTAGCTGAATTGACAGTCTAAGAGGAACTCTGGCTGTCTCTTTAGACGTAAATTTGACTTTGAGGATGTGGCTTTTCTGTGGTAATTGAAAATTTGTTTATCTAAGCAGCTTTTCCTTTTAGTTAGGGAACATACCTCAAATACCTCTCACGAAAAAGTACGTGGCATAAACCTGTTGAAAATATCATATAGACTGTTTCCCTTACATATATTCTGCCTTACATTTAAATAACAATGAGATTATTTTTCCACAATTAGAATGAGCAGTTTAGTTTAGTGGTCTTGTTAGTAATGAATGAACTCTTTAGTAAAAGAAGTCCTCATGAGTTACCATTCAGTTCACACATTTTTGGGGGAGTTTAGCATCCCATCCTATTTCTTGTCTTAGTGGTAATACAAAACATCTATCTACCAATGAGGGATGCACTCCTATCTGTCATCATTAGCAGAGGATTTCTGTTCAAATCCTTACAGTATTAAAAGAAATAAAGAGATAACCATCTCATATTTCCATGAACATATAATGTAGTAAAACATGCACAGGGGAATTTACCAAAGAACCAATGATACAATTACACATTACTCCTGTGTCCAGAACCTCAGCTTCACACAGTAGGCATAAGAAACTGCTTAATGACACAGCTCAACAGCCCAACCTCTCTTCACACTGTCTATTTTATTCCAGGTTGATATGGCTTTTCTCCCAGTTTTTATTGTACCATCTACTTTGAAATTTCAGAGATTTAGTGTGTCTCAGTCTCTGACTGAAAATCTTCTGTCTCAATAAGCTGTACAGTCAGAGTAATTCTGCTTTTTACCAGTCACATATAAATGGAGCACAATATAAACTAAAGGGCATCTGCTCTGCTCTGGCATCAGGTTATAAGCCATGAAAGCACATAAAACAGACACAATGAAAAATCTCCTTCCAGCTTGTGTGAAGAAAAGTATGACAGACATGCCAGAAAATATAGTAATACAGAATATTCCTGATTGTATCTTTCACCAGCAGGAATGGGTATCCCCAACACTGGGAAATAAAGAATAAATTTCTTACAATATCACTGACTTTGACAGTGATCTTGGAACCATCACTCCTTGAGTTTTATGTTATACACAAGAATAATAAACCACACTCCATTTGTCTGCTGTGTCTATTCTTTTAAAGCAAAGAATACAAAGGTGAATATCAGAAAATCAAATCAGTAGGCACCTTCTAGTCAGTAGAAATCCTAATAAAGCCACGAAGGATCTGGGAATGAAAGACAGTAAGAGTGGTAAAAAATAATGCTAAAAACTCTGTAACTACATTTTACTGAGGAATGCAGTTAACTTGACAAATATATTATGAAGTCTAAAATGGCTCAAAAAATCACACATAAAACTTAGTAAAGAAGACAAGAGAAACAATATTTTCAATTTCTTTATTGGCATGAGGGTACAGAAATCTCATTTTAGTCCTACCATGCCCTGGAACAGGGTGTACATCTGCAGTAATTTTTAACAGGGGATTAGAATTTATGTGAGCTCTATGTGTCTTTTCTCTTATACTAGAAGAAAAAAATCCCCTGCAAAAAACCCCCAAAATCCCACTACCAACAACAAAAAAACCAGAATGTTGCTGATCTGAAAGCAATCAGCAATGTTGGCGTAAGATGAACAAGGGAAATTGGAAGTGACAATTTCCATTAGACCAAGTCAGAAAAAAATTAAATTGTTCATGATATTAAAACGAAATGACTGAGGCAATTTAAATCAAGAGCAGAAATTTGTAAAAAAATTAGATTAGAGCTTCAGAAAGTTTTTCAGTGGCCACAGATAAAGTCCCTATTAACATAAGAATATGTGAGAAGGCTATGAACCTACAAAAATCTCCTCCACAACCACCAGAGATCCAAGAAAGGACTAGTAACATGGACCACCATTTCCAGTGGACTGAGGAGTTTCAAGAAGACATGACACCTTCAAGTTTTAAATGACCTAAAGGAAGAGCCCTGGAGAACATTTTCAGATGGAAAGTGAGAGTTGGTGCTTATGGTAAAAGAGGGTAGGGATTTCTCTACTAGAAATGGAGAAACATAAAAAGGTTAACTCAAATTTTAACTTGTAAAGGTTCATAGAGGGAGCAGGTTGTTGATCTCATGTTACAGAACGGGGGGAAAAGGGAAATTTTATGTCAATTTTTTTGTACAATGGATTGTATGCATAAATGAATGAATAAACAATAAAATCATCCCAACAAGGAAAGTGACACAACCCATGCAAGTAGAGATGATAAAGTTCACATGACTGAACTTCACATATACTTGTATCAAGTGGTCTTGAACCCAATAGATATTAAGATTAATACAATATTAAGTAACAGACTGTTAATGAATCTGTTTCCAAGGGAACCAGATGAAATACTGAAATTACTTTACATTATCAGTTATTTCACCTTGAAATAGAACATGAGATGTAATTGTTGCTTCAAAAAGTCTGAAAAGTAGATGTAACCTGCAAATCCTTTTGGTGAACAAGCTGAAATTTTGTAAAAATACTTTCTACGATATCTCTGATAGGCAGCTGAAGAGAGAACATTGCAAAAACCCAAGGCTACTAATTAAATACTGATACCAAAGCACATTACTGTGTTCTTAAAAGTGCATATTGCAATGTAGAATAGGACCTGTGTAAAGGATAGGAGACGTTTCGTAAGATGGTTTGGATACATAATCTGTTTGCTGGAGTAATGGGATATAATTTTAACACAGTACACTGCAAGAAGCCTCCTCCAGAAGAAACAGTCAATAAATTAGATTATCTGTGACATGTTTGGGATGGAATCTAAGGAAATTAGGTAGTTTAGAAAAGGAACTTTTTTCCCATAAGAAAACTCAAGTGTATCTAGAATACAGCCAGTCTGGCACTTCTATCAGAGCTTTGTGGGGTCCTGCTTCCATTGGAGAAGGGTTATTTCTCTATGTGGAACTCAAGCCCCTTTATGGGAAAGAGAAACCCTTTCAGGGTGTTGAATGTAATCTTCAGAATTTCTAAATCTGAGAAAGTATCTTATGATTCCCACATCGGTGTTTTCTTCTGAGACACCATTTTAACAGAAGCAGGTGGCAATATAGCAACATAAAAATACAAAGCCTTGGGTGATACCTAATTATTGCAAGTTTATATTTTATTTAGGTTAGGTTTTCGCATTCATCTACAATTCAGCCTTAAAATAATGTTTCATCTATATACTCCTGCCTCATAATTCCCAGTTAATTTAGATTATTACAGTTTAACAATAAAATGGAGTTTTTTTCTGTGATCAATAATAATAAGATTATAAGTAGTTAATATGATAATAATACAGAGAACTACAAGTGTGAGTGTTTTACAGCTTGCAGAATTAAAGGAAAAATTGTTGGAAAGATAAGTCTTCAAGTTACCGATAGCAATTCTGATGAAATTACATGGGGGAAAGAAAAAAAAGATTGGCAAGCTAGAAGTAATTTCCTTGAAGAATTTGTTGTCAAAGATGCCAAAACTGCTTAAGGTTTGCCAAATATAAGATTACCCACATTGAATTTCAACAATAGTCCTCAGCTGCTGAGAACCCAGAAATGATGTGCATGTGCTCCTTCTCAGTCCCACCAGAAAGAACTGTGTTTAATTACGTTTTAAAGAAAAAAAGGGTTTTGGTTTGCCAAAGATATGAAATGGAGTAAGGCCTTATCCAGCTGAAGGGTCCCTTTGGCACACACTGATATGACATTGTCACGAACTTCTGAGGTTGTCACAATGTTAGTGACAATACCGCAAATACCAGAGTGATATTTTTGACAGATCAGAATGACAAGTATCTATTATTTTCAGTGAACCTTCATTAACCTTGAATATATATATATATATATAGTACAAATTCTTTAATTCACCCCAGTATTTATGAAATCATTGACATTAAGCCTTTAAGCGCAACCAAATGCTGCAAGTAATTTTTGGGATTAGAGATTTCTATGAACTTTCCACAAGTGAAAAGGAAAGTTTAGAATCATAAAAAAAAAAAAAAAATAGAAGAGAAATTTCAGAAATGATGACACAATAGCACCTCAAAAACACCTAGTAATTGCTCATGCCTGCTCCAGAGGTGATAATACATCTTTCTAAGCACTCCTTAGGCTATCAGAGTGACTCACAAAAAAGCCAGGAACTATTCTGAAGGCATTCTTTACTTTTCTCCCTAGCCCCACAGAACACAGCTGTACAGACCTCAAATAATTAATTACATTCTCTAACAGGAAGAATCATCTCAGTTAGACAGCATTTTTGTACCAACAAGAGCACAATAGTAACCCACAATAATACCATTGCCTAATTTGATTTTTACTGTGGAAGAGCCATTCTGACTCTGCATATTAACACAGTACATTTTTAACATGGTTTGTTAGAGATCCATAAATTCCCACAGCAATCCAGCCGTTACCTCATCTCTAGCACAGCCATGTGCTCAGAGTTCTGCAGGATTTATTATGTTTTTCAGCTCAGAAATAGTAGGGATGAATTTGCAGAGCTTTTTTGTGTCCATGAAACAACACCAGTATCCATGTATCACTCTGTGGTAATTGTTGGGAAAGGTTGAGTTTATAATGATGACTAATGTACATTTCTGTGTACACTGGAAGCAACATCAGACTGGTTTAAATTAGAGATTTCTTATAATCAATGTGTCTTGCAAACTTCCCTTACTTTTTGTGCCATAATACAATGACTCCACATGCTAATGATGAGAAGTCTCTGAGTTGATTTTCACTCATGCTTATTCACACCTGTCATCTTCACTAGTGATAATTTTCTAGGTAAACCCAAGACAACATCATAAATTAGATTGACTGGCTAATCATGTATTTGACCTTACCAAGTAATAATTTCTCTGATTCCATTCTAGCCTTCAGGTTTTTCTAAGTTTAAGCAAAGTTCACTCAACTGATTTTTAAGTGTTCAGACTTTAATGAAATAATTGTCTTTTAATTTACACATTCCTATGATTGTTTTCCTGGAGGGAAGAAATGTGCCTAGTACCCTGCAGCATGAATTTTTTTTTAAATTATATCTTTAGAAATGTAAGGGTCAAGAAGTTTCAAGTGAAGAAATTTTAAACCCTAAAAAGGGTCTAAGTCACAGCTGAGGCATATTATTACTAACACTAGTGCCATGGCAAAACCTATGTTACCAGTTTTTAGGACAGACAATGTTACAGTCTCATTTGGCAGTAAAAGTTCAAGCAAAATATTTTAATAAAGACTGGTCAGAAAAGCATATGTAATTTCATGTTTGGTTTACTCTGGTCCCAACCGAAAATTTCAGCCTGAGATCCAGCCTCTCTCCTTGAACAAGGATTTTTTAAGTATACAGGAAGAACAATACTGAAAAATTATACAATAAATCTCTCTACATCAGTCTTTAACACCAGTCACTGCAGTCATAACAGATCTGTGCAGATCAGACCAATTTCGCAGGGCCGGGAGGAGGACATAAATCCCAGTCATGTTTGTTCTTTTCTAGACTGAGTCCTTAATGTGTGGAAACACATTTAGAAATATATAAGGTGCCAACTCTTTAGTGCAATCAGGCAACTTGTGAGGAGAAAAGTTAGAATTTTCTGTCTTCGAAAAGCTGGATACGATATGGATATGATAAACATCTACTTGTTTACCAAAAGGAATCTAAATACAAGGGAATTATGATGGCTTCACATTTGAAATCTTGATAAAGCTCCTTTTAGTAAGTTAGGTTGGAAACTTTGGCTACAAGGAAACTCCAAAGTTTAGTTGACCCTGAGTGAGGGTAAACTGAGTTCTCTCAAACAGATGAGCTTTCTCTGGCTCACTGACGAATATTACTGATAAAAATAATCTTTTTTTGGAAAGAACTGAAAGCCTGGCAGTGCAAGATAACTTCTACCTTGGCAGCTGTAGCTAGAGTAACCTCCAGGCCTCAAAAATGCAGACTGCTTCAGGAGAATAGCTCATATCTCTTTTCCTCTCAGCAATTTTGTACAGCTTTCCCACCATTTATCTTGGAAACAATAGGATCCTATTCCAAGCAAAAAGTTTTGTTTCTTGCTAAATCCATTTTTTTCTGGCCTTTCTCAAGGGAGAACTTCTCAAATATACTACTTTTCAATATTTCACTAAGTGTTTGTATTAAAAAGTTTATATAATATATTCAGTTATCTTTGTTATTTATGGAGATAGTCAACATTGCACAGCATATAATCACCATATATTGTAAATTTCCTTGAATAATTTTTTTAATGAACCTATAAATAAATTAGAAAATTTAGCTACATCTGTCTAATTACCAGTACATCCATCAGTATTTAAAAGAAGGTGAGTATTTGTGCCTTGGTCAGCAACTTTAATTATTCATTTTTTAAATGAACAAAAAAATCCAACATTACCTTACCACATAAGACCATGCAGTTTCCTAATAAGAAATAAAGTATTGAATAAATTAAAAGCACTACAGCTCAATCAACTCATAGATAACCCTGAGACACACATTTCTGCATGCTTTCAATGCAACAGACCATCATGATTTTGAGATATTTATTTCCTTTGGGCAATAGATAACATTCCAAGTACTACATAAGATCTCCAGACCCTTCCTCTCCTGGGAATGGAGACATCGCTTCTTTACTGTGGCAGAGAGGGTCCCCAAACCAACTGCCTTTGCTGAGATATTTTTCTCTGCTAGATCAAGGAAAGTTTAAAGATTGCAGAACAAGCCTAGATGTGATTTTGCTACAAATGAATTGCCCAGAAAGGTAAATTTCTTCACAACTATTAAAAAAGTCAGCCACTGTGATGCAGCAGTTTGCTTACGGGATTTGCTTAAACCAAAGATGTCTTTCAATTACTATACATGTGCCAGCAAAAAAACTCAGCAAGCAAACAAAAACAGGCAAAACAAAAAACATAATCAAAACAAAATGGAAATTATTATTTTGTGTCTCCTTTTCACAATGCAATTTTGTGAATGGATAAATTTTTGCATCATCTGAAAAGGAGACTGAAAGTCCTTTGACATTTGATTTTTTTTCTCCTAGCCAAAAAGTTCTATATTATTAATAGGCTTATTAAACTAACAGTAGCAAGCAGACAATTTCACTCTGCAAAGAACAGAGAGGTAGAAGCTGACCTTTCTAGTCTTTGAAAAATAGTAATTCATTCATACTGTCTGAAGATCATTGTTTTGCAGATAACAATAAGGAGGGCACATTCTGCATTTCTTATGTATTCTAAACTCCTGACAGCTTTAACAATGAAGATTATAATCGAGGGTTCTTAATGAAGAAATATAAAATTGGCAAAAAATGCAGGACAAGTCCCAGGTAACTATACATCATAAATGTATACTGTGGACTATCACAACTGTGTGTTCTTATTAAAAATAGCTTTCACATGAAACAGGTTTTCAGAAAAATAACCAGCATATGCTTCACTGCTTTCATTTGAATGTGTCAGGTAAAATGCCTCAGCATGTATTAACCTAATTTAAAATATTGTTGAAAAAGAAATAATAAGAGAGAGGTGTTTTAGCCTGAAGTTCATTTCGATTACTCTGAAAATATTATTCATAGTCTCTGCTGTCTGAAATTTGCTTTGCTGATGAAGTGTACATAGTGCTGAGTGTATTTTAAATACACATAGGGAAAGGGAAGGAAAGAGGTTGTCTGTCTCCAGAGCAACATACCTTGCTAACTTCCCAGGCCCTGTCATAGCCGTGGCTCACAGGCCATTGGTCTGGTAGGCTGTCTGTCACATGGAGCCAGTATTAGACCAAAGGTTAAAGTGAGGTAAGATATCGCTTTAAATGAGGACAGTGCCACCATGCAGGTCCAGCCTGTGAACACAGCTAACAGAAGACAAGGCAGCACCACTGCACTACCCAGCTTAGAGAAAACAGGAAGATCTAATCCAATAAATATTGGCAGAAATTGTACTTTTTTAGTTTGCTTTGACAGTTGCCATTATTTTTCAATAAATTCCACCAGTTTAGTTGTGGAGATTAATAATTAGTCATAGTTTCTTTCCTTCCTTTTTAATTAGAGTTCCTAGCGGTGTTTCAAGAATTTGTGAACAAATATTGTCTTGGTGGCTAACATTTGCTATACTTAGATCATTCTTGCTCCAGGAAGATTTTTGTTATTCATTATTACAATGTACAACCACAAAATAAATCACCATTAAAGAGCTCTGTAGGGAACCCTTAGATCATTTTGACTCAACTTCATTTTAAATAGATTTTTGAAATACAGTCTTAAACTATGGGACTGTCATGTGATATTTTTGACATATATTAGACAAACAGTCCTGCTTTCCTTCTTTAAGCCTCTTACACTTCCACTCCATATCACACATTCACACCCTCATAATCCAGTACCTTATCATATAGTCATAATAATTTTGGAGGAGAATCACTTCAGTTAATCCCAACACAGTCTTTTTAATGGATGTGTCCCCTTCAGCAACATTTGTAAATCAGAAAAGTTTTAATTAATTTTTGCTATCTAATTTTTAATGTCCTACTACTTCTGGGAAGGTAAGGGAAAAAAAATTAAAACATGTAGCATCAACAAATGGTATTGTATTCATTGATTGAAATAAAACACTATTACATCCTCTTCTCACTCCAATTGACAAACATGGCATTTCTGAGGACTGCAGGATGACAGATGTGGGGATTGAAGTGAAAAAATCTAAGCTTTCAATTCTAATTTAAAATAGCACTTTCAGAGATCCATTCTATCCTGCTGTTGAATGATGAATAGCTGACTGGTGTCAAACATACGAATTGACAGACACTAAGTGAAACAGTTACTGAGCATTTACTACTGGCTGATCTTCCACAAAACAAACTGAATCAGCTGAAAATATGATCACACAGCAGCTTTTTTGGGGGTGGGGAACTAGGGGTGTGGTATGTGTGTGTGCAGGAAAATTTGGAATTAAAATAAAAAATTATTTGCAGACTAAACCAGTTTTTAGAAAATCCCAACATCTATTGCAAGAACATAATCTCATAGTAGTATGGAAAGCAAATATGTACTTTATTTGCCTTCTTCATTACACGCAGAGCATGACCACCTTAATTTGTTAAATATATCATGTTACATGATTAATTTCATATACCTAATGGACATTTGCACATTTAAAGATATGATAATTCAAGGAAGATTAATGATTTCCCCAAAGCATACCCATTCTGGAGCCCATTTTAATTATTGTGAAACTACCATACAGACAAACTACTCAGGTTGCTCTCTGTTGTCATTGCAAAGCAATGGTTTGGAAACAGGATGTTTGCTAACTGGAAAAAAAGATGTGCCAGAGGAAACATGCACATATCTGGCAGTATGAAAAACCAGAGTGCAATTCATGTCTTTATAGAGGGAAAGGAAGTTCAGATATCCAACTTTTATCTACTTTTCGGCCTTAAACACCTCTGTGTCTTAACATTTGTACTAGTATAAATATTTTTAAAGAGCTGTCCACCCTAACTGATATAGTAAGGCAGACAGACATGGGTGAAAATTTCAGAAGAGATGGGTTGTCACACGAATGGTTTTCGTTATAAAGTGCCCAGTATTGAGTTTCTCTAGATCCCAGCTTTAAGAGAGCTTGGTACATTTGTCTCCTTTTAAACTTTCCCTGCACTCTTGAAAAGTGCGAACTACTTAGGATGGTGAAACAATAAATTAAAGGAATACATTTAGGGTAAGAATATAGAGATTTACTCTTTTTTTGCAAGCATTGGGAATGAACAACATGATTCAAGTGTAAAATATTTATCAAATAGTAAAATGGATATTAAATAAGATAATCAAAAAGCATTAAGTCAGGTGAAGGCTTACCATATTCTGTCAGTTCACATTCCTATCAACCCCATGAATTCCTGACTTTTAGTTCTGTGAAAAGTTTGGTTTCAGTTTCTCTACATAACCATTAAATAAAAATAAGCAAAACCTGAATTCTAACTTGTTAACTTTCTTCTCCTTTCTCTTTTGCATAATGAGCCAAGAAGACTTATAGCAAAAATCTTCTACATAATTTTTCAGGAACTAAGGTTTCAACTTAAAGGAATGTTTTGCAAAAAGACCACAACTGAAAAGAAAGCAACAGAAAATATGAATGATATTCCTTTTCTTTTAAAATATCGAGCTAGAGATAGCACAGGGTTCCATCAATTTTCAGAATCACACTCCCTTAACCATTCTCAAATACATTGCAAAGCAAGAATTTATGAATTCAATTATCATGGGATTAAGGTAATAAAACCATTATTAAGTTAATTTTTCCTCAGAAATATACTACTGTGTAGTACAGTAGTAACACACTGTGAATCACTTGTTGTTAAATAATGCTTCATACTTCCTGCAGTGTAAGACTAGTCTTTATTGAAACATAAATGAGGGAAATTGTTCAAAAACCTACAGATACTACAGACTACAGATACTGTTTTCTCAGTGAGAATTAATTTAATGTACTTTCCAGGCAGCTTCCTGGATACCTGAGTCCACTACACTCCACACCAAACCACATGATTTAGACATGTCTGGATTCATCTCCATGAAGAGATTGATCATACAACTTAGAAAACATAAAAAACATCAAAAAAGAAAAGGATTTTATGTTCAGGATAAATAGGATGCAAAGAATCACTAGTACTTAAACTGCATTTTCAAATGAAGGTGTCTAAACAAGGTCATAAAGATCAATATCTAGGAACTGAACTGATGTGGCCCAATTTGCTGCAAAGTTTCCTCTGAGATCTGCCCCAAAACTCATAGTTCAAGTCTTCTAAAAAACAGAGTATCTTCATTTGTAGTCCTGCATTGCCAGGCTTCTTTGTTGGAAATTAGTTGGTTTTCAAGTGTTCACTTATCATCCAATACAGTGAATAACTATACTTCCCTGGGAAAATGGCAAGAACAGAAAATCCTAAACAGTTTAAATTTTGTGTTGTATCTGCCCACTCCCACCCCCATGTTTGTTCTTGTTTTTATCCACTCTTAAAAGGCTGCTAACATCATCAGGTCCTTAAGAAACCGTGCTGGGATTAGTGAATTAACCTATTACAGTTCTAAGCTCTTCTTAAAAATGTGCATCCATTGCCATGCTTCTGGGCATGGCTGACCTATCTATACAGCATAAACTCTCATGCTTATTCATGTTGTTGCATGTAAATATTATCTCATTTGCCACCTCCTCAACACCCTAGAAGACTGGAGAACCCACTCTGTTCTGCTTTCTATTCACATGGGCAATGCACTGAACCTCCTCTCTCTCCCTCCCACCAGATATCCTGGATTAGGATGCCATGCAGCATGCAGGAAGTATTAGCTGCCACGAACATTGACCTGCTGCTACTTGCTCCTTCTCAGCAACAGAAACTCGAAATGAGATTGCTGCTCCCTGTGTTGCCAGCCTTCTCTCTGGCTGCTTCTGAAGTGGTACAAAGAGAAGCACCTCTGAACTGTAAAGCCTTCAGGCAGAAAATCCAATTTTTAAAATAATAACCAATAGAATTGTTGCAACTACTGTCTCTTGTTATACAAATAACACAAAATTGCACCATTTAATAAAATTCATAAGAGCAAGAATTTGCTACTCAGAATTTTACTTAATTATAATGCTTCAGATACTGCTATTCAAGTGTTTGTCTTTGAGATACAAGTACAACCTGGCATGGATAAAAGAGATCTGAATAAAAGATTTTAATAACATTATTTTCAGCAATTTTGTCTCCATTTGGAAAAAAGCTAAAAGCACAAAATCATGGTAATATATGGGTACACAATGAAGCTTCCATCTATTGGTAATGCAATGAGGTTCTCTACTTCTATAAAAACAGTCTACACTTTTGTCTTGGTTGCTATACTTGGAATGCTGTTTTGTGCCCAGTATTCTGAGAGAGTAAAGTGATGGGTATATGTAAATCTCTACACTACAAGCTCTCTATTTACTACAATGCATTAGACTTCTTCAACTGAAAAGAACAAGTAGAAAAGTTACAGTTTTCTGTAACTAAGGATCTACCCAAGGATCAGGATCCGTTAATTTGCAATAATCATTTTGGGTATTAATGTATTTTGCTACATTATTAATGTAACAAAAAACAATAATACCCGAAATTATTATTGCAAGCAAACTGATTTGACTCCACTTAGTGACTTCAGTAATGAGGACGAAAGACTGCCCAGAGGGAGAAAGAACTGAAGCAATGTGAGGCATATACATATTACTGAAATATAACAGAGAAAAAATTTATTTGCAGTGCATCATTACTGAAATATAACAAGAAAACACCCATATACAACAATAAACTAAGAAAAAAATCTTTCAAGTTTTTAATAATTTATTTTACCATTTAAAATTAAAATTAATTCTGTTTCTTATGTAAGGGAAAACAGGATCCATAGGAAAACGCCACACTTTCCTAACAAAAAAAGCACCTCATGGTGAAATTAAAAATGCTTTTTTACTACAAATTTGTTGTATTAAAAAACTATTCACATGAGTAAGATACTGAGAAATAAGCCCTGTATTTGAAATATTTCAACAACCACTTAAGATATTTTCTCAATTTGCAGCCTGTGAAATATGGCAAATTCATCTACTTGCACTTAGTACACCATGAATTTAAATCTGAAATTATTTCCCATGCATATATCACTGCATATATATATATATATGAATGCATTCTGTGCACTATGTATCTCATAAAGGAGTGTATACTTCTCTATACATATATACATGTGAGTTCAAACAAATACATTATTCATAATAAAGAAAAAACAGCAAGGATTCTATTAAGAATAGATAATATGAAGCATTTCTAACTGCAGATAGTGTACAAGAGTACAACATAAGGTACTCATGATGCTGCAGTCAAAATCTTACTGTAATTTATTCTAAAACAGGCTTTTATTGGAATATGACATTAGACTACCTGCTTTCTCAACAAGAAAACACATGCTATTCCTAGTAAAAAACAAGAAGTCTTGGATATTAACTAATGCAAACACTTTTTTATCTAGATTCAGAGTGACTTTTTGGTTTAAAACATATCAACAGTTTGAAGCCGTTATCACTCACCATGTTGAAGTTTCAAACCTGGGTTTTGACAATGAGATTAAGTGAAATCTCTTGATATCTGTCTCTCAATACTCATCATATGGCCTCACCACTTTAACACTGGATGCCATTTTCTCAACCTACTCATTTACACGCTAACTTGTAAGTTAACCAGTATAATTTTCACCATTTTCTAGATTTTCAAAGGTCAGAAAGGAAAGAAATCACAATGAGAGTTCCTGAATGCCAACTCAGCTGTCTATTTATTTGGGATTATTTTAATTATGTAATTGAAGTTGCTGACAATTGGTACCTGTCTGACAGGGAAAGAATAAAGAAACTTATAAACAATTCAAACTACAGAAGAAATATAGGGCGATGCTGATTGCAGATTAGCCAATAGTCTAAGGCTATAAATCACAAGTATTCTTATAAAAGTAACTAGCAGTAAGTACGTCAGTGTAAAGGTTACCACTGCTCTACCACTTGTAGAAAGTGATAGCTTTCCCCAGGAATGTTATTTCACATCAAGTGGGATATTCTTCTGATACTGTCTCAAAGGAAGAAATTCAGATAATTTCTTCATAAATGTAACTTCGCAAGACAAATGTTAACATACACATTTTTCTTAGCTCAAATTTCACCATGACGTAAAAAATCCAGAACACAGTCTTTTACTAAGAAACAAAGAAATCTAGAGTATTTACATTACAAGAAGGACACTGATCAAACTGCTAGAACACAGGTTAAACATTATGGCTGCATTTTTCAGATATATCTAGGCTGAAACCAGCCCCTCTGGCACTATGACTGTCTGAGGAATCACAGCTTAGTAAGGAGTTCCCAGTAGATCACTCAGAAATATAAAATTTGGTTTTGAGCAGGGAATGCTACATTTCCTCTCCTTGTACAGGAGTGCATGCTCAAATGTAAATTGATTGACATATGACATATAGAAATTAATCTTTTGAAACTCATGAGCCTAATTATTTTCCTAACTTTTTTACTTAATTAAAAAAAAAAATTGAGACCCTCCTTACCTTGCTACTTATTCATTTGGTGGTTGACCACTAAGCAAACTAGACTCTTTTTGCCCTTTCTTCTCAGCTATATTTCCTCAAATTTCTCTAATTCCACTCAGCCTCTTCAAACCCAGCAGTTTTAGCTGCAAGGAACAAGCTTCCTTTGGGAGCATCACAAAACAGTTGCTAAACTGTTGTACTTCATCTTGGTTTGACTCATTTCAGTGATCAATATCCTTTCTTCTAATTTATGAAAGCTGTATTGTTTAAATAAGTATTTGTTTCCTATGATGTAACTTATTCTTCTTGAGTGATTAGTGGAAGACTGAAAATGTTCTCAAAATAAGGGTAGATATCTATCAGAAATAGTCAAGGTCTCTTCATCTATATATACATTCAAAAATTGGTCAAATGCACATATAGAATCCATCTATATACTTACAAGAAATTATAAAATAATCAATCTGAACTGTATCCTACTATTTTAACATGAATATATATATTCTTTAGCAGTAGCATAATTTATGGATATTGATCAATAATGGTTTTTTTAAAGAAATATTAAATTGACGTATTTGTACCTATGTCAGATCTTCCATGTTATAGCTGTTTTCTTGAGATACCTGTTAAAAGTTACTTACTGTTAAAATTTGGTAAACAAAGTCTTCATTTTAGATTATTCCTCTTTCTTCATGAAATGCACACGCATACACAGGTGTAATCAACCTACTCTTGCTATTTCTAAAAGTTCTCTGACTAGACTTTGGAAGGACATATTTCACTTGTATAAACAGAAATGTCTCATTTATGCCTCTTCATACTGCTCTACTAACATGAAGCAGATACACAGATGAGACTACAAAAGGAGATTTATGGCTGCTTTTGCAGTTTTTCCCCAAGGCAATTCTGTAAGTATTTTTATTATGAGCTAAAATGCATACTAAACAATAAAATTGTAGCATAATATCTCCAAATTACATTATTATTTTTGGATCACATGGAAGAAATTCAGTTGCTTTGTAAATTTCAATGTTTCAAATAGGTCTACACATAATCAGATACATAAATCCCTACAAAATCAGAGTATCTCCCACATCTCGTTAATATAAAAGGCCAAAGAATTCTGATCAAAAAATGCATCAAAAATGGAACAAATCATTTAAGATTCAAGAGATGAAAGGTGACTGCATTATTTCTAATCAGTACATCATTATGGATTTTTTTTTCATTCAGTCATTCCATCATTGTGTATATGATATTGTTCTATAGAATTTTAGGTAATGATTACTCATGTCTGCAAATATCTTTTTCCAACAGCTTCTAGATTCCCAGCACCAAAGTACATTAGAGAGTAGGCAATGCTTTTCTCTCCACACCTATTCTCAGCTGACCAAGTGCAGTTACTTTTCAGAAGCATATTTTGTCGTATCAAATTTTTGTCATCTTAAATTGAATTATTTTATCCAGACCTACATTTTAAAAGCAGCCTGGGCATGGAGCAGCGGCAGAGTGCACAGGGAAAATGCTTAATCAGGGCATTCTGTAGGGAGTTCCTGGTATCCATGCTCTGAGATGCAAGGTGGTTAGATGCAGACTTTGCTGCAGGTATCAAATATATGTCACCTACCTTTATTTCGGGTGATTGTATTTATATTCTGGAAAATATCTCCTTTCCTTTCAAAATACGTGGATTTTGTCCAGAAATGGCCAAGACATATCTGGATAAATAACCTCCTTAAGATGAATACTCAGAATTACAGAAACTTCAACTGATGCTCAAAAGCAACTCTGCCTTTGCAAAGATGAATACAAGGGGAAACTTCTCTACCTGCACATAGTCAATCTAAAATTACTACTATTGTGAATACTTTCTTGAAAAAAACCACAAGACTACAAAGTAGAGGATCTAATGATTGTGGGGAAGGGTTTTCCCGGAACAGTATGGCCAAAAGGAGCCCTACCCAAGTTAGAAGGCAAATATCCTGTATGATCCTGAACCAGAAAGGATCTCTGAGCTCCCACATGAAGAGATAGGACATATGTTATCCTTATGGAAATATTTCTGGTAGAATTTGTAACAGATCTTAAATATTTCTCACCACTTTTACACAGCATCTAGATTTTTAATTCAGACTGATGCGGATCTAAAGTGACCTATTCCACAGTGACTTAGTTGATCTGGATGTTGAAATTCCCTGAAGAAGTCCATGAAAAGAAGTCGATGAAAAGATCTTTATAAACCAACAGGCCCTTTACTTTTATGTAAATTGTCCCATTTTATTCCTCTTTTGATAAAAGCTTGATTTCTCTAATTTTGACACGAAAGAATGATTTTTTTCTGTTCTCAACCAAACACATTACTTTACACTTTTATGTCATTTGTGCATCACATCATTAGGTCCAGGCAGAAAAAAACGCTAAACTAAAAGGAAAGCAAAACAAAGTAAAAATTTCACTTTCAATGAATTAGTGTTAAGGTTAATCAAGACACTGCTTTCTAAACATAACCATTCTCCCAAGCCTGGAGAAGACTACTTTTGAAGGATAGGTGAAGAGTAAATAGAACATCATCAACTACCCTGAGGTTGGAGCCAGCAAGCTATTTCAGCTAAAAGGACAGAATTGAATCAATACAATTAATAAGATCGTCACAAGTTTCACTAAGTTTCACAGCCTGTCTTGCATCCAACATAAGCATACAGAAATATATCTAATAAATGAGCATATTGAAATTCACACCTCAGTTTCAACATCTATTTTGATCTAGGTAGGCTTTAAAGCAGCAACTGAATGCAGTTTCACATCTGGTCTTCTGAAGTAACTCCTCTCTGCTGTGCAACCTATAGATACTTCTATAGACTGACTCCCCTTCAGAGACCTTGAATCCAGAATGTCTGTCAAGGTTTACAAGGAGGGTTGGGTTACTCAGAATAAAGCAGTTCTGTTAATTCTGCATTGTCTGGATAAGAAAAAAGGACAAGTAGGAAGTGGTCATTTCACCACATGTTAACTGAACGTCTTTCTGAGAACAGGTGGTATAAGCAGCTGCTGAGAAAAGGCAAGGGGACAGGTACTGCTGCATGGCATATTTTTGCCTTTCTGTTTATTGTGGAATTATTCTACATTGCACCCCATTTGGCTGAGAAGTTATAGAGGAGAGGGAGTAGCATTGGAGAGTGTTGGAAGCTGGACTTGTAGCACAGCTTTCAGTGATGGAGAGGACATTCAAATTAGGATCACTAATGTCAGCCACATGCAGAGAAGGAGAAAACTCCCATGGCTTTTGGTGTTCTTTTTCTTAGAAAATATGATACAATAGAGAATTTCTCAGCAGCATGTCTTTCCCCATATCATAAGGGTGAGACTCATACTGCACTTCAGACAATATTTGAAACCTTACTGGTTTTGCTAAGCTGTAAGAGTAACTAACAACATGTTAACACAGATGGCTGCAGACAGACAAAACATCCTCTCTGTGCTTTTAAGTATCTGAACTATGAAAGAGGCCGCATTTTAGCAGCTTGTGTGACAGAACAGATAAATTCACTAACATGACTTTTGGACTGGAGGTGACTTCTGTCCATCCAGATTAGATTAGATAGAAAAAACCTATCTTTCTGTACCTGCATAGATCAGATATATCCTAAGGCAGAAAACTACCTCTATTAAAAACTACCACTATTTACCCCCTGAACCAATTTCCAATTTGTAACTAAAGCAACAAATTACTTACAAAGCCGACTTTGCAGACAAATATGTCTATTGATAACTGCAACTGAACTGGTCTTTTCCTTGCATCACAGTAGGAGAAACTAAAGATCAAATATTCTCACCTACCCTTGATAGCCTATTAAGTTTAAAGACATATAGACACCAGTGAGTCCCACTAACCAAAAGACATGGAGTTCATAGCACATTCACATGCCAAACATGACATTTATATCTGAATGAGCATTTGAAAGATAACAACCACCTCTGGAGACTGTTAGAGATTAGTGTAAGAAATAAGAAAGGAATAAGGGAGTCTAAAATAGATTGTAACAATGGCTGATTCACAAGTAAAAGAAAAACATTTCTGTAAGAGACATTATATTTCAAGATACCATTGGTGCATGATGTAGGAAAAGGCATAGAGTTTCTCCTTTCAAAGACTTTGATTTATGAATTTCCCTGATTTTTAAAAGTTGCTCACATGTTTAGATAATCTCTCTGCATAGCTACTACTTGACAGCTGTTCTGGACACAGAAGTGCAGAGTGAATCCTTCATTTTGCCATCTCTCCCCTCCAAGTTTCTGGTGGATGAATTCCTTCTAAGCCTGGCCCTATTCTTTAACTGTTCTGATCCATTGCTCCAGTTTGATCTCCCTGCTCTCCTCGCCTTCCAGCTTCAGTAACAAAACAAAAGCTTTAGAGTGAAACTGGCTAGCAGAAAAAGCTCTGGGCAAGGAAGCTGGAGAGAAGATAATGGTCAGTGTCAAACCACTTCCAAAGTAATGGAAGGAAAGGGAAAGGGGAATTTCAATCTCTCCTAGTAAAAGTTGTATTGATTCAATTCTGTCCTTTTAGCTGAAATAGCTTGCTGGCTCCAGTGAAACCAGCTTTATCTTCATTCTGGTCTGTTTTCTACTTATTGGAAAGTGGAGAATGGATGAAGCGGAATAGTCCCTAGTTTGGGAGACAGGATAGAATCAGATTTCTCTCTGTCCTGCCAGTTGTTGAACACTGTATCACAGGTTAGGCTTGATGATGTCAAAGGTCTTTTCCAACCTAGTTAATTCTGTGATTCAGTTTATTTAGTAAAACTAAGCAGATGGACTGGGTTCTCATGGAGAACCCAGTCATGTTTTCTCATGGAGATAAGGGCAAGTCAGGCTCTTCTTCACCATAACTGCACTAAAATCAGTGGAATTGTAGCAAGTTAGCAACTAAGGATTTGTCCTTTATCTGTCTTCTCTGCCCTGTAATAGCAAACATCAGGCATGCTGTCATTTCTTTCAGTGATATTTGCAGTACAAGTCAAAGTATCAGGGATGTTAAGACAAGCATGTTAAGACATCAGAAAGCCTAACTATGGGAACAGATTTGTTTCAGCATGTGACCCATGACCTGTCTGCATGTGGTTGTTGGGGAGGACTCATTACTTATTCTGGTCTCCAGATCAATGCTGGCAGTTTAAATGTGCTCCTCCTCAGATATGAACAGAAAACCTTTCCTTGCATTCAGAAGGTGAACAACAAATCACTAGTTCTGAATACACTATAAAATATTCCTTAACCATTTGGGGCAGAATTCTCATTTAATGTAGTGGTGGTACCCAAATGTGGAAGGGTTGATGTCAGCCTCAGGGAAACTGGAAATCCCTGAAGTCACTGGAGTTACTCACACTGCAATAATAAATAAATCAACTGTACCTTACACAGTTTAACCTTTTAACTTAGGGATTGGTTTATGTTGCTGGGTACTTTTGAGTGAAATTATTATCATGTGAGGAAATGCCATGACACTAATGGTTGCACTAGAACAAAAAAGTGTACTTCAATTGATAGATCATCTTGAATTTTTTTTATTATTAAAATCAGTGTAATTTGTACCAGGAGGTTATTTTTTTGGTTTTTTAAAAGTGATTTAATAGAGCTGAAAGCACATAAAACCATTCCCCACAAACTTCATGGCAATACCAGTGAGAAATCAGGAAAAGGATCTAGCTCTACATATGCTAAAGAAAAGCAATGTTGCATTTCAATCTTTTTTCCCCTATTTGTTACTATATGTAATAAAGCTGAAGCTAATCCATAACCACAATGATTTTTTTTATGTGTCACAAATATTACACATCAAGAGTATTAAAAAAACCCAAAAGTGAGCACTGCTATGAGGGGTAAATTACCCATTTTTTAGAATTAAAAAAGTAATTCCATAACCAATACATTATATAGTAACAAAGAAAATATATTTTCTCACCACATACAGTTTGAAAGATGATTTATTTCAGTAGTTCAATAACTATGTAAGTGCAAAAGATCTCAAATTTTATCAGCACTCTGAACAATTTTATGAGGTGATTATGTGAATCTACATCCATCAAAGATCCTGTTCTATGATGAAAAGTTAATGTTTCAGAAAACTGGAGTGCTCCCCTTGGCTGTGTGATTCTGACTGAAAGCAGTTACCCAGCAAAAAAGGATTGGTTTGGACTGACATGAGCAAACATAATGACAAAAGCAAGTATTTTTTTTTGCCAGGGCTTCAGTGACTGAGTAGACATTTTGTGAAAAACTTGAAAAGTTGACAGCAAAAAATCTTACTCATAACTTACCTGAAATAGCTTATTTCTATAAAATGTGAAAAAAACCCTCACTTTGTATAGAAACAAAAGTCCTAATAAATTAATGAGAAGACCTCTTTGGGAGTAGATGAAATGATATGACCCATATAGTAGAGAGCAGACAAAATTCTGAGCAAGCAACAGGAATTTTAAAACATATATTAATGATACATATTTTAAATACACACGTTTAATGTTGGCATATATGCCTTTTTTTAAAAGATGTAGAGCAGCCTTGGTCCTAAAGCTCATCCTGTAATAAAAGTGTATTGCATTTATCTATGAAACAGATTTTTTAAACACAGATACTTTTACAAGAGTAAACTAATTGCATCATAAATCAGAAGAGCAGAGCATTTTGCAAACATGAACTGAACTAAAATCTATCAAATTCAGTAGCACTGAACAGCTTTCAAAGGCAACTGACAAGTGTTATGTTCACTATTTTAGGATTTTTTAATGAACATCCTCTCACAGTTGTAAATTAATTGTAAAATAAAAATCTTTGCTAGCAACTACTTGTTTTAAATAACAAAGCAAAAGCAACAGAAGCAAACCAGGGTTTTCAGTCTGTTACTTTCACTTTTTTAATTTCACAGCTTTTATAGCTGATGTTTTCTATTTTAGCATATCAGACACCAAACCTACAAACAGCACAAACTGTGAGTGACCACTTTACCTTCTGAAAAATCAATCAGTCCCAGCAAATGAAGCAGCTTCAGAGATGCAAATATAATCACAACAATACCCACTGTTTGTAGTCCCTCCGACTCCCACTCGAGAGTCAACATTCTTCCAACAGGCAAATCATTCCAGTCTTCACACCGGTTTGCAATCAGAGGGAAATTAGAGGATTTTACCAAGAGTTTGCTTTGAAGAAATATGCAGAGGTGTAAAGCACCACTATACCAAGCAGTGGCAGTTCAGCAGCCACTCTAGCTGAGATAAAACATTAGATAAAGCCCCGCATCTCATGCTTCTCTAAGCATTTGATTTCATCAGTAGCGAGTCCTCCTAGAAGGCTGAGGTGGACCACGAACCTCTGGGTATGACATTGTATCCGTCGAGCAGTGCTCCTGAGAGCCGCTGGAGGAACATCTGTGTCGGAGCAGGAGACTTGGCTGTGTCAGTGCCAAGAGGAAAAGCTCGCTGGAAACTTGCACTAGGGAGCACGCTGCTATCAGCACTCAGAGCTCCTGCGCTCCCAGACCCAGACGCTGCAATTCTCCCCAGCTTCACAGCCTTTCCCCAGCTCCTCTTAGCACAATTTTTGTTAAGTTTGAGAAATGACAGCTTGCTAAAGACAGACATCTGTTTTCATGTGCTAAATGTTGCATGTCAGAAAACTACCGCCCTCTGCATTAGAGAGAACAATGATCAGAGAAACGCTGTCCCTTCCTCTTAAGCATCGCCAGAGTCTAATTAAATCTTCACTGAAAGTGAGAATAGGAATTAAAGAAATACACATCAGCATGATCAGTGCCTCCAGCTAGCAAAATAAAGTGATGTCAAGGAGACATGCACTGCCCAAACCCCTTATCCATAGCCAGGAAGAATGTATTCTTTATTGATTAAGAAACAAAACAGTGTTTTTCTGCCTCAGGACATGAACCTAGAACTGCTGAACCCCAAACTCTGATATTCATTAATGGGTATGAGGCATTTTCCTGGGAAGATCTTGCCTAGGCTATACAGCAGGGGAAAAAGAATCCCAGCTGATTTATTAAACAGTCTGTATAAAACTTATTGTCCTGTGTTTATTTATGTGATTACCAAGAAGATACCCAGTGTGAAGAATATGCCCTGAAGAATATTTATACTGTACATGCATAACCAGTAAAAGGTTATGCCTAAATACTTACACTTGTGCCCATCCTGAAAATTAAATAAATCCTGTCGGTTGCTATACAAGGCACGACAGTAAAGTGAAGGGAAGCCTCAGAAAAAAAAAAAAAAAAATTTAGACACTTTTATTAATTAAAACATAGGTTCTAGCACTAAAAAGAACTACATAAATGATGTCCAGTATCAACTACTCAGGTTGCTAAGCTCTTTCGACTAGAAAAGATTTTTGCTAACTATCAAGAAGTTCAAGAACTTCTATTTTTGTTCAGAAAGTCGTTATAATTTTAAATTAGCGTAATGAGTTGCACCATTAACAATCTATTCTTTATGGGCTACCACGTAGAGAAGGAAAAATGTAATCTACAATCTATTATCAGCTTTTTTTGGTTTTCTTTGAAGGCTGTGGGCATTGAAGGACAATATAAGCAGAACTCTAGAATCTACATATTTTTATTCATTCAAATATGCATGTGTGTACTTCAGTTAACTTTACGTTATATCTAGTCAATAT
The DNA here is from genome assembly GCA_910950805.1 of Acrocephalus scirpaceus scirpaceus. Lineage (NCBI taxonomy): Eukaryota > Metazoa > Chordata > Aves > Passeriformes > Sylviidae > Acrocephalus > Acrocephalus scirpaceus. The sequence continues at coordinate 28,759,468 of OU383778.1, read as the reverse complement.
ATAAGCAAGAATATTCTTTAATTTTACACATCTGAGTATTTAATACTAGAATGTTGTGAGTTCTGTATTATTTATATATGCTCTTAATGTGAGTGTCAGTTCACTTTACCTGTAAAGCTAAAACAGTGTCTTAAGAGGAAAGCACTGTAAAAATAAATCACTATCCCACATTTGCACCTTCCATATATGTCATTACTTTTTACCTCATATTCCATATTAATGATTCAATACATTTTCATGTTCAGTTCTTCTTCTCTTAAAAGAAAAGTAGTATCTTGTTTCCTCTTTATAATTTCTAGGTATTCCATATCATCATCTTCTCCTTTTAAGGCTCTGACATATAAGTCTCAACCTCATTCTCATCTCTGGCTTCTATTTATTCCTTGAGGTTATTTCTACTTTTCTTTTTCTCAAATTTGTCTTCTTTTTCTTCAATGATGAAGCATGAAAAAATGTTTACAATATTGCAGAAAAAATTATCCTAATATAAAGCCACACTCACACTATAGTAGTGAAAGAGGCCTTATTTATCTTAATAAATGGTCTAAGGGAAATTATTAAAATGAAGAAATCTGTCAGTCCACATTCTCCTTTCACACAGTAGGTTCGGGCTTCCTTGTGTTTCTGAGATGCTCTTGCGAGCAGAGGCCCTTCTACTCCACCACTGAAGGTGCCAACCCACCTCTAAAAAGCTACCCAGCAAGAAGTGGTCCCAGACACAGCCAAGGTTTTGTTTTCTGCTTTCACATAAGACGAATTGCCTGGACCTCTTAAAGAAAGTGAAAGGAAGAAAGACTATGAATTTGATGAGTTTTAGGGGCCAATTCTACTTGCACAGCAAATGAGTTACAGAAGAATGTTTAATATAAAAAAACCCAAAACCTATAAACATCCACTTGAATTATTGTAACTGATTACTGACTTCAGAGAATAATTCTTAAAAAAAAAAAGAAATAGACTTTTCCTGTTGTTTCTCATGATAGTTCTCTAAGTTAGGGGAACCATATACTGAATTTTTGAGTCTCCAAGACTTAACCCTAGAAAGTAAAGCAGCAAGGATAAGAAACTATGTGGAAAGGAGAAGGAAGTGATACATGAAATCTTTCCTGCAATATGCCATGCAACAGATTAAAACATTAATGTTACTTAAAGATGTGAATTCTTCTGGAAGAAGTTCAATTAAAAAAATTCTATGGCCCAAAATATTTGAAAATTAAATCAATCTTGAATAAGAAGATGGTAACATTCTGTTACATGTATGGAAACTCTTTGTATGCTTGATAATCTAGATTTCTAGATAATTATCCAGATTTCTTGATTATCTTGATTATCTAGAATTTAATGTTGGTGACAAAAAGGTGGAGTGTTTATGGGTGAGTGTGGTGAGAATCACGGGAAAGGCCAGGAGGGCAGATACCATGGTGGAAGTCTGCTACAGACCACCTAATCAGGATGAAGTCACAAAATGTTCTGTAAGCAGCTAGAAGAAGTATCATTGCTAGCCCGTGTTCTCACAGGGGACTTTAACTTGCCAAATGTCTTCTGAACATACAACACAGCAGAGCAGACAGTCTAGAAAGTTCCTGGTGTGTGGCAGATAGCTTCCTGACACAGCTGATGGGGAAGCTAATGAGGGGAGATGTCCCTGGACATCTGGACATCCCTGTCCCTGGACAGATGTCACTGGACCTGCCGAGTAATGGGGTGCTTGCAGGCCATCTCAGGGACAGCAATTGAGAAATTGGGGATTTCAACTCTCAGAAAACTCTGGAGGGGTCTCAGCAGAAAGGCCACCTTGGACTTCTGGACAGACACTGGCTTGATAAGGCTGAGAGGGTCCTTTTGGAGGCAGTCCTGAAGGGCAGAGGAGTCCAGGGAGGAAGTGCCCTTAGGAGGCAATATTACAGGTACAGGACTAGGCTGCTCCCTGTGTGCTAAAAGATGAGCCAGAGGGGAAGAAAATTGGCCTGACTGAGCAGAGAGCTTCAGCTGCAACTCAGGACCTCTGCATAAAAACAAGTACAAATTTTTCTCTCCTAAGTAAATATTCAAGAGGAACCTGTGCTGAAGTGCTGTAGGAGACATACATTACCTGGAAGCAGAGATCCCAAATGAGTTTTGAACTGGACAGAGTAGATATGTCTATATTAGTTGGATCTAAAAGAACAATCCAATTCTGGATTATTTGTGGATACTTTTCCACAAATAATCCCAAATAAGTACTGGCTACTCTAACCATTTTAAATAGAATAATTTATGTGTCAAATGCAAATAATATAAAAAGGACACCTTAAATTGGACAGTGTATTATGCACTAATTACATTTTGGAACTGATTGCTGTACACTTGTAGAATACCATCAATTTTCCCTAAGAAGAAAAAAACACTCAGAAATATTATTCATAAAACTTAGATATGGGAAATTAAATTTCATTAATGTCAAATTTGACTAAGAACAGAGAAAAGCTGCCATTTAAAAACAAAACAACTCCATCTAACTTATAACACGTCAAAAGAAGCAACAAATGCTTAAGAAAAACAACAGGATGCTAAGAATTGAAAAACTAAGGAATAAAACAATTTTTAATTCTAGAAATACTTAAATAATACCTAATAAGAATTCAATTACTAACACATAAGAATATAAAATTTCCCTACAACTTAATTTGGTTATCTAGTCCTTTCAAAATTATCTGGTATTATCACACTTCTTTTATACTAATCCCAGTCAGCACTTGGTTTTGGATTATATCTGTCAGTGTAATTAGCACAGTAAAATAGCATGCATTTTCTTTTAATTCCCTTAATTCTCCTAAATAACTTTTATTTTAATGTTTACAAGAAACTTTTACTGGAAGTTTTAAGTTCTTCATCTTTTCAAATTTCTTCTGACTCTTATAGAGCACCTACATGATCCCTACTCCATTGAAGTGTTTAATATCTTGCCACTATATTTTCTTTTTAACACCTGCCTGTAAACAGTCTTTTCAGACTTTTCTCTTTATACTGAGAAAGATTTTTATTTCTGTGCAGACATTCTGGATTTGCTGTTGTCTAATGTACAATGGGTCTGACCAAAACGGAACTGTTTCCAAGGCAAGGATCTGTTACTATTCTTTAATTGACTTGAATTTTACTGCCGTCCTGGTGTTAAAATCTGCACTGCATTGCAATTAACGTGTGTGTGTGTCTCTTAATTGGCTGGGAGTAATAGTTCATTAGACTCTATTTGATATTTTCCCCCAATGTATCTGAAAAGGGAAACTGCAGGTGAGTTAGAAATAGAAACAAAATTTGGAAGTATTAATTAGCTGCCCTTCTTTCTGTACTCTCTTCTTCCAGAGGGACATGTAAGACAGCCAGAAGAGAATGAAATGGTCAAATAAACACAGAAAGGACACCTACAAACAGGTCAGATAAATGGCAAACCTTCAGCTTTTTGTTCATGCCAAATCTGAGCTTTTTAGGCAAGTTATCTGGCGGATAATGAACTTAATCCTCCTATTAGTTAGCCAGTGAGAAATTCACTCACAGGCAATAAAAGTTTTCTGCACAGAAAAGTTTCTATCTTTGATCTGCAGAAGAAAACTATGTCCACTAGAAAGCATCTCAAGAACCAGGAGAAGAAATTAATATATTTTCAAGAAACACATATCTTTTCAAGAATTATTCTCAGTGTAAAATAATTTTGAATGTTACACCTCCTTTTTAGGCTGCTACAATGAATCACAGATCATAATGTAACTTTCATAAAATGTTTAGAAAAATGAAGCTAAAGTATGGAATCACATTCTTCATCTCACCAGCGCTGCAGCTGCTCAAGAGCCCAATATTGCTCCAGCAGATTACTTATCCAGGCAGAATTGCAGGAAAACTTTTGCTAGCTAGAAGAGCAAGGTAGAGTGTAATTATGCAAGATTAAATTTGTCAGGCTTCATATATCATCTTTAATATTTACACTAAGTGCCTTAGATTTTAATGACTGTAAGTGAATATAGCTGAGAAAGGAAAAATTCAACATCTGTACTGGCAAGATAAATTTCACTGGTTTGTAATCAAGGAAGAAAATATGATATCCAAGCTTCTAAAGGTTCATACTCATATTTAGAAGTAAATTACACTAATACAATATTGTAGTTATATCTGTAAAAGTTCTGGGCTATGGCGAGGGATTTAATTTCTTCTTTCCTCTCTTCATTTTCACCTTATGACTCTCACTTGCTTCTAAGCTTTTGTTCTTGCTTTGATCTATATCAAAGGACTGCTGCCATTACTGATCTGAAAACAGGAGCTGAAAGGAATCCCACAAGAAAACTATTGCCAATTCCCCTCATAACATAACACAGGTGGATTTATTTGTAAAAAAAATCTAATTGATACAGCATGTTATACAAATATGTATAAAATACTTAGTGTTCAAGTGGTTTGTAAATTAAATGTAATGTCCATGGGAGCAACAGTAGCATTTTAATTTATTAAGCTTTAGCAAAGGATTACAGAGCAGCTATATGTTTCCTAAATAAGGTTAAATTACATTTAATAATAGTCAGTAATCAAATTCTGGTTTGTTTTACTGCAAAGCCCACTGGCTTGTTTGGCAAATGAAATTACCTCTAAATTATGCAACTGTGTCTTCAGCCTACAGACCTGAGGTGAAGGGGAGGGGTGGGGCAGTATATTAAATCATATTTGTTGCAGCAGGAATGGCCACTACCAAATTTGAAAGCACAAATGTATATCTGCACAGGAGAAGTGCAGTATAATGGAACTACTAAGGGCCAATCACACCCAACTACTTTGTTAGCTGTAGAGACCCACCTTCCTCTAAGATATGCTTCTCCTGCTCATAAAAAAACACATTGTTTTTTTCTGTACAGCCCTTGTCCTCTTCAGTCTTTTCATATTTGGAACAAGCATGGTAATGTCTGACTTGCTGAGTTTCCTCTTTCACTAGTATTTTTATAACTATACATTGAAGCAAGAGGATGCCATTATGAATCACTTTATTCATGCAAATAAAAAACTACTGGGAGGCCAACAGATCAAGCTGGTAGAAATAATGGAACAGAGCAACAGCATTCCTAGCTCCATATTCAGTCATTTTCTGTTAGCCAAATTATGACTATATCCACGCGTGCCTGCCCATACATGTAGGAAGCCATGTATTTATGGGCTGTACAGTTAGATGACCTCTGATGAGTTCCTAAAGAAAGGGAAGGTTTTTCCAGTGGTGATGAATGAGAAAATAAATGAACCATGTATGCCAGTAATAAAAGCTAATATTCTAGTAACAAACAGGAATATTCATCATCCAAGCCTCCAACCCATCTATCAATTTAAAATCATCAACCTATCCTCTGCAACACCTGTTTCAAAACAGGTGTTTCTGGCTCTCTATGGTTCAATGAATGGTTAGCAACCAAACCAAAGTAAAAAATTAGTGTATTATTAACCACAGTCATAAGAATATCACTATTGTGCAGCTCTTTTTTTTTGTGTGTAGCACCTTTCTCTGATATAAAATAACCCAAGTACAGTAAATGTTCTATTTCTCTCCTTTGCTTTTCCAAAGGTGAAGCACTATATTTCACCATAGCAACAAGAAAGTATTATAAATGAAGGCCGAAGAGGCTGACATATTTCTACATTTGATGTACTTGTTAAAAAATGAGTGTATTTGTCCTGTAAAGATGAGCTATTATATGTTTACAGCACATTAAAGAAACCACTGTAATCCTGATTTGGGTCCCTTAGTTCTATATAATTAGACTTGTACTACATATGAAACATGCATAGGTTTGACTACAGATCTGCAACATGTGGTTACCATTCCCAATTAGTATATTTATATTTATATTTATATTTATATTTATATTTATATTTATATTTATATTTATATTAGCTCAGAATTAGTCTGTATCACCTTTTCAGAGACTGGAATGTTAATGGTTAATGACGCAACACTATTGATCTTCTGCAAAAAGAGCAGAGTGCTTTGCTGACCATACATAAAGTAGCTGCCCAGGTACAGAAAGGGTGCACAGCCACCACTGGAGGATGGCCATGACAAACTGATCTTTGTTCAGCTGGGTTTTGAGCCAGATATGGGAAGAAGTCAATGAGAAGAAGATCCTGCAAGGTGGGATAGTCCTTTTTATCATGTCAGTGTCCTCCTTTTCCAAGATGACTCAGATGTGAAAACTCCTTTCCAGGGAAGTACCAGGACATCAACACTTAGACCTGAGAGTATTTGTCCCTTCTGATGGGGCATAGCTGGCTCAGCCTCACTGACATGAGAGCTGTCATGTCTAAGACGGTGTCATAAACCATCGGTGACTCCCGAAGTGCCCCATGATCCACAGTGCCAAACATTCCCACCTGACCCTGGGTGTACATTAACCCATTGAAATTTGTGTTCGCAGGCTTCCTCCACCCCCAGTGGATCAAAACTGGGACAATCACTTCAATCAATGGACATCAAAATTGCAACAATCAAATGTCATTCATGGATCCAGGTGTAGTAATATCTGTCTACTCTTACCCTTTTCTTCTTTCTTTTCCCTTCTACATTTTCTTAAATTTTATTTTTAAGATTTTATATTACTAGAGACAACCAAAATGGCTACATAGCTGCTTTCCAGTGCAACCAAATTGTTCTAAAATAAACTCTACATATATTTCTTTATAAATATATGTATATATTCAGTTATGTTTCACTCTAACAAATCCCAAGGGATCTGTTAACAAGAACATGGGTTATCCTTGCCTTCTGCGGTGGATTGTAACATGGACACTGAAGACCTTTTATTTTCTTCATTGTAGGGCCTGAAATTCACCTACATATAGGTGACTCCTGATAAATGGTAGTAGTAGAAAGAAAAAGAAATGGGTGAGGATACAGGGATATACATGCATATAATTCCACATAGAAATTATTTTCTTTTTTACTTCCTTTTTTTTTTAATTTTTATTCAGAGCTTTCACTCTGGAAATCTCAGAGGCTTCTTAAGACTTTTAATTATGCCATTAAAAGTATAAGTTAGGCAGAGTACTAACAGTTTGGGAAATTTAAAATTTTTGTGAGCTAGACTCCCATTACTTCACAAAAGAGAGAGTAAAAAAAAAACCTTATGGGGAAGGGTTTGAAAGAAATGGCATAACTTGATGTTTTTCAGCACCTAACACAGCAGCTCACAGCTCTACTCCATTGCAAGAACCTATAGTGTTATTTAAGAATCCATAGAAGGCAATGGAAATTTTTCTGCTACAGCAATTCTGCTGTTCTGGAAAATTGGAAAGCATCTTTAGGATAAAACCAAACCCTGAAAGGAGCAATGAGCTTACAATGACTTATCACTTAAGTGGTAGGTTAAAGGAAGGTTGCAGATATTCCCTGAGGAATCATTATAATGCCCAACTAAGCACAATATCATGAGCTCCTGTAGATGCTGAAATGAGGGAAGCAACAAAATACAAAACACACATTCTTGAACCTTCAACATAACTTCAGACACCACTTTTGACTGTGTTATGCTGCTGCAGGGATCAAATTTTTCTTTAGTAGATTTGTAAGGTTTACCACACTTTCTATACAATCCATGTTTACAGCTCAGGCAGATATTCCACTATGAATTTGTGGGTCATGAGAAATTCATTTTCACATGCTTCTTGACATACACATGGCAAAACCCAAATTCCATAAATAAGATTCCTTCACATCTTCCTCCTGATAAACAAACATGATTTGGAACTGGCTGGATTTTTTATCTATTCTCATCCGTTTTTAAGATGAAGAATATTTTTACTGTCATTATTACTTCAGGAATCATTTCCACCCCCAATAATTATCTGCGCACCAGGCTATGAATTTTAATTCCTTTAATCTCCTCAGAAGCAATTTCCGTAGCTTCCAATCATGTTGCTCTTTTCTGAACTCGTTCTAATTAGGCAAAAGAGTCATATACAAAAATTTAGTAACTAGTTTTTAGGTATTCAATTAGTGATGAACAACATTCCACAATGACAGGCCAACCGTAGCCTTAGCATTTCATTAAAAACCTCTTCTCATGAAAATAATATTAATTATTTAAAAACATTGTCTTGTTTATCCCTCAAAAGCAAATAAACTTGAGTATTCCTTCACTTTCAGAAGCTGGAATTTCAGTAGAGGTGCCCCAGCAGTGTGCCCAGACCTCAGCCCATTACCTCACTACAACTGGTGTTTGTTTTGGGTAAGGTGTATTTTCAAACTTATTCTTTGCTAATAGGACAATGACACATGCTGTCTTTCACTGAAGCACACTGAGAATAATTAGGCTGTTCTGAGGCTGCTTGAACAGGTCTGACAGTTTTTGCCCTGTCCCTAGCATGTTGTCTCTTCTGCACTTGCTTTGGTGCTTATCTGATACTGTGTGAGCTTTCAAGGATAATCTTAAGTCAAACAAAATACAACTTGACAAAAAAACCCCAAACAAACAAAAATCAGAGCTTTTGTCCTCAAAATACCTTGCAAGCAGTGCTCATTTCACTTTTGAGTACTGATCTCATGGCTGTAGCCTAAGACTGGCAATGCTGTGCAGGCTCAGGAGGCCAAAAGCCAGACTCTAATGGTGAAAGACCAAGCAGGTAAGGAAATGAATCCTGGGCGGGTTTTAACTGACATAATCAGCACAAAGATATTGAAAGAAGTAGTCAAAACTTGCTGTCATACCAGATGTGTGCAAAGAGACCCAGCAGTGAAGCAGCAACAGCATTTCTTACTGTGTGGGATTCAGAGAGGCGCACAGCCCCTAAACTCACACGCAGTCCAACTGCGCGTGTTCAACACAGTTTGTGGTTAATTCTGATTTACACTTCTTAACATAAAGGATATGCTCACAGAACTAGTACCTCTGAAAGATATTCCTTAGATTTTCCTCATTTGGAGCCCAGCTGAAGGAATAACTTAATTCTATATTCTATGGTGTTCAGCCAACTGGTAAGTTCCCTTGGTGAATTCAACTCTAGTACATTTTTCCTTCCAAGTGAATTACACCATCTAACACACCAAGAGAGATACATGAGGTATCTCCTCTGAGTCACAAACCAACAGAATGCAGTGGCTGTCTTGCTCCCTCATTGCCAGAAGATTGTTTTCTTTCAATTTTAATTGTTTGGGGGAAAGGGAATGCAACTTCAATAAAGGTTAAGCAATACTTGCTGCCTTATTTTTTGAACTGAGATTCTTTTTTACCAGAGTGAGGGAGTTATTGATCCCCAAAGAAGTTTCTCAGTGGTATTAATAAGTTAAAAACTATAAATCTTTTTAATGTAGCTGGAGAAGAAAAGTTAAAATAGTTAAACAATTTGAATAAATACAGTAATTTCATCCTCACTATACAACAGACTATACTGGAAGATATCTCTATGGATAATTAGGTTTAAAAAAATGATATTTCTCAAGATTTTCCTCAAAAAAATTCCTTAATAATGCAAGATATTGTCCTTCCCCCCCCCCCGCCAAGGTGCTGTTTAAACAGGATATCTCTGAAGGAGGTAAGGAATAAAAGGATGGGATGACATAAAACTAAGGTGGTTTTATGTTCTTCAGGGACATATAACAGCAAAAGACCACTTGAAAAAAGCAAAACACAGAACTAAAGCAACAGTCACGTCAACCTCAGTCTCTCCGCAATTGTCAATCTCCAGTGAAAACAAAACTAACATACTCTGGGCATGAAGGAGTGGTGTTCAGCTCATATCTGCATTTCCAAACTTCCTGGTGGTTAAACCAGTATATTTCAGAATATACCTTGTGCTGAGGAGCAGTAAGAGTGAGTAGGAATTCTCAGACAAAATTTGACAGGATGGCAAATTCTATCCCACTTATGGATGAGGAAAAGGGTCACGGACAACCTCAAGAGTATTAGATCCAGCTGTCAGACCCCAGCTGCATCCCTGTCCACAATCTTAGTGATTTATTCAATGATCCCTGCAATACAGCTGTTCTGAAGCACAGGAAGAAAAGGCAGGTACCACCACACATGAATGTCTAATGCTTTAGGACTATCTGTAGCATTGTACAGCAAGAGCTGTTTTGCAAAGAATAAATATATTTAAATGAGATGTGGTCCCAGGCATAGTTGCACATTTCTCTATGAAACAATTCTTGGCCCATGACCCCAGTGATTTGATACAATATACTCTTTTTAGTTCAAATTTGACCACACTTAGAGTGAGAGTTTAGCTTTCGCCTTACTGTTTTCATTTTGTGCCCTGAGCTATCTGTGCCCAGCAGTAAAATAAATACTGAAAATAACTTTTCTGCCAGAATCACGACCTGATGTATAAAATGACACAAAAACAGCAGTAAGAGAACAATTACTATTAAGAAAAGCTTTTCAAGCTTGTGTGCACTTTTTAAAGGAGATTTTGTCTTAGGAATTTCTTGGTTCATATCTGAAGGTATTTTGGTTGTTTATCCAGTTCTCACTCTGTGCAATTTCAATAACGTTTCTGTGCAAGTGTTTGAATTTTAACACACAGGAAAGTCAACCTTTAAACAGACACTGTTCCTATATGTAAATATAGCATGTAATATATTTCAGAAAGCTCAAATACTGCATATACCAACATCCTTATCTCACACAATTCACTAGTAAAGTTGTTGACTGACCTTATTAGATACAGCATTTTTGTATCTTTAATACTTATTTTGTTTAAATCAGCCTTTTGCCCTTGGACAAAATTACTAATATCCTTAAATTATGACACTCCAATCTGGTATTAGAATTTAAATGTTTAAAATCATTATGTCTAGGGATGATGAACAAAGGAAAGGTGGTGTAGATTTGGGTTTTGCTTAAGAAAAACAGCAAAAAAAAAGTTAAAATACTACTAAGCCTGTAAGACTCAAGACAGAAAAAAACCTCAATTACTAATGAATCATAAATATTTAGTCTGTTTACATAGGCATGAACTACATAACCCGTGTACTCCCTTTACATTTCTTAATGTACTGCTGTCCTTCAACCAAAATGCTCCAGGATATTTAGAGGCAATATTTTATTTCATCAGTGAAAGTACATCTTATGGATGTAGACTAACAGTAGGTAAATATTCTTGGCATCTAAATTCTACCTTTAGAGACTCAGGAAGAGCATGTATAAAAATAAAAATGCATCTAGCTTTGCCAGCATATATAGTTTTTTTAACTTCTAAAAAAACCTGACTGGATCACAATATGATAGCAAACAGTTAGGAGACCAAACAGGAAAACCAGAAAAAAACCACATGTTTCAAAGTGGATGCTTAGAAAATATCAGGTCCTTAATGCTGGGCTTCTGATTCTAGAATACATGTGTCAAGGGTCTCCCCCAGGCCAGGACTTTAAGCTGCCCGAACTCAAGGCCAGATTGCTGGGGAATGAGAACTGCATGAGAAACTCAGACTACTCACGAGGATGTCAAAGTCCTGGAAGAAATCACACTCTTTCAGCAGTTGCATTTACATGGACACGGGTGCTCTTGGTCCCATTCAAGGCTACATTGTAAGTAAAAAAAAAAAAATCTTCTACAAAAACGTTTACCCTCAGAATACAAGAAAAAATCTTCTACTTCATAATAACCTTTAATATAGAAACACATATGTCATGAATGTCTGAGAAGGGAGATCTAAGCCCTATTAACCAACAACTATGCATATAAGACAAACACAAAATACTTGCACACAGCTAGCAGTCTGTTTGTACATAGTGTAACAGACAAAAGCTAAAAAATACACTTTTCATATTTGGAATGCTGGTCAACTGCAGAGTAAATACCAAAGAAGATTTATATTGCTATTGCACTGCAATATCTTGGGAACTTAAGTCCATAAACTATTACACCACTCTCATCAGTCTGCCATCTTTTATCTATTGTTTTCTTTTCCTTCAGAACTAAGAATAGCCATTTCTATACAGCAGTAATCATTCCAGCTGTGTCTCCAGAACTCTCTAAGAGTTACTACTATCTACATCTGTTAAATCTCTTTATATTTTCCTCCAAGCTGCAAATGAATAGCTAATACCAATGATTCTAAATTTAACGGCACAAACATCATCATTGTGTTTGCTGTGTCTTACTTCTACCACCAGTCTTTTTTTAGCTGTTTGAAGATTGCAATCCCCCCAGTTAAAGCCTTTTTACACTAATAGTTAGAAATGGTTTGGTTTCCAATTCTGTACATTTGTGGACACATTTGACACCACTGCTGACACATCAGTGATTCTGCTTGTGCTTTTTTAATTTTGTTTTTCAATTCTGCTAGTTAGCAAAATAAAAATGATTATGCTTTAAAACGTGGCACTGCAGTAAAGTAAAAGAAAAACAGCTTAAAGTTGTTAAGCTGAAAACGTCCATAGGACTAGCTCAAACCAATGAAGATCATGCAACTTAGTAATATTTGGTGATCCTACTTTTATTTTAAAAACATTGACTGTGCTCCCACTCTGGAATTGCTAAGTATAACTGAAGTATATCCTTCCCTTTTCAACAGTCTCTTCCTCATTTGTCAGTAGCTGCAGTGATGGACAGTTGATGAAACTCTTTAAGTAAAAAACCTTAAACTAAAATAGAAGTCCTTTCTTCTTAGTTACCAGAGTTACTAAGTTTTGTCTCTAGACAATTAGCTTACGAATCCCCCAAATGTAATACTTAGTCTACTTAAAATCTGTGTGTAAACAATGGACCATATGTACATTCAACATTGAGTCAACAATGTTTACTAGCACTGCAGAGGCAAGGGCAAACAAGCCTCTGGTGAAACTCAGGATTCATCTTTATAACGCAACTTAATCTCCTGGCCCCATCATCCTCTTCCAGTATTTTGCTACTATTCCTCTTCTGAATAAACTCTGGCTCCAGAATGTACCATTTGCCAGTGAGGACAAGTATTGACACTCCTATAACATAAAGTCTGTTTTTTCCTTAAGCTGTCTTTGCAACAAAGAGGAATCAATATGGCTAAAAAGACAGACAAAATCCCGTTAGTTTCTCAGCCATGTTTTTTTTCTGTCATTGCCTTGGTGTTCATAGCTCTGCACAGTGAAGACTGCAGTACAAAGTCTAAAATTCTTACTTCACATAGAACTAGTAGAACAAAGTAAGGTTCTCTCTTTACTCGGAAGGTGAAACAGCTTTAATGAAGTAAACAAAGTGCTAAGAGGCCTTTTTCTAATCTAGTTTGTTTCAGATTAATAAAGCAAAGTAAGCAAAACTCAGGTATGTTTTTACATCTTACTCTGTACACGTTTATCTCTGCTAAGATAGCTGCAGTGCAGTTGAGGCACAGTATTATGCCATTGTGTCAAGGTATTATGCCATTTCCAATTCATATATTCTGCTAGGTAAGTACTGCAACAAAGAAGTTTTGTTTGGTACTGCCACCTGCTAATAAGGAAACTGCTTCTTATATGTAGCAAGGTGTTGTGCTGAATACCAGTTCTGAGAATGGTATTTTTGCTAATAATCACAAAGATAACTGATAGGAAAAAAGAATAACCTTTTTCGTTGTTTTATTCTTGCATACAGAATATAACAATGAGAAACCAATGGATCCTTTGATGCTATGCTGTTTCAAGCATTAAATACAAATTAGGAAATACCAGCTTTTATTGCTAATACATGGGCAGAGTGAACCAGGCAGTCAGTAATAGCTGACTGTTAGAAAATGCAAAAAGTAAAAACAGAAAAATACAAGCTCTTCTCCTAGAGATTTTTCACTTTTCCCAGGGCATTCACTATTCCACTGGGCATGGGAACTGCTTTTCTCCCTTAACAGAAGCAGTGGGAAATGAGCGGTATTCTGGACTTGGGCACTTTCACATTCTCATCAAGTACATTTTTGGTGGGTCACTGATTTCTTACTGGCCCTCCCAGAAGAATAAAATAAAAGGAAAGTTTAAATTTACCAGAATGTTTCTGATATCAATATTTGTTAATATTGATATACTCTCTTGCCTTTTACTTCAACTCAAGTAGAGTTTGATCCAACTTTATACTAATGTAAGGCCTCCAACTTCCAAGCAAGAACATTCTTGCAGAGGTCTGGGCACAGCTGCTGAGATACACAAAAGCACATTCAAAAGACAATTGTCTAATCAGCTAGAATTTTTAGTCATTAATATCCAATCTCCCAGCACATTTAGTATGTATCCTGGCATGTTTTATTAGGCTATTATTTCTTTTTCTAGTACAGTTATTTAAATACAGAATGCAGCATGGTCAATATAGTATAAAAGATTATTTTCTATAATGGCCTAGTGGCTTTCTTTTTTACACCCTTTCATCTATTCCAGTAAGTCTATTGTCAAACTGCCTTGAACTTTATGAGGCATTTAACTAAACAAATGCAGAACAGAAACTTGACCACAGTGTTGTGAAGAAAAGTCCTGCCCTGACCACACACTTAGCAAATACTGAACTGATCTGGAACTGTGCAAAGCTTCAAATACTCTTTTCTATTTCTCTATATTCTTATTATGAATATAATTACAGTGCAGATTCAAACATTATTAATTCACATAAAGTGCAGTAACTCCAGCTGTTTTGGCAGCAGCATATCCATACTTAAACAAAAGCAGTCTTTTCTGCTGCTGCATTATACTAATGATTTTCATAAATAATCATACTTTTAAAAATAGCTTTATTTCACTGTCTTACGCAGTAGGAAAAATCAGCTTAAGAAAAATAAATATATTTTAAATTATGCATTAGTTCTATACATTCCTACTACATTTTATATCAAAACCAATTTCCAATGAATGAAATATGCCTGAGAATATGTAATATATTTTATCAAGAAAAAAATCAGTTATTAATAAATTCAATTTGAATGGTTTTTTTCAGCTGTTTAGCTGCATTTTATAATTAAATTCCGTTCTTACAAGAGTTGATTGGTATCTTGCTGTAAGCTGACATGTGAACATTCATAACCCTTTTCTATTCCCATTTCAGATATACCCTGTCTGTGTGGATCCATCCTTGTTCTGCTAAGTTTCATGCTGGGTAATAGAGGCAGAGAAGCAGGATGATTGCTATTGGTGCTCTCTTGAAAGCAGGTAGGGTATGTTTGACTTGTCGTTCTCTAGAAAAATCAAGTTTTCAAACGCTACATTTTGCTCAGAGGCTGTTCCAGTGTTCTCATCATGACCATGTCATTTTGAACCTCATGACTTCTCTGCTCAATTGCCTCAAAATTGGAGACAGCACTAAGATATGTTTAGGATGATAAATGAGACATGATAGAAAAGGCAAAAAAGTTATTCTGATTTAAAGTGTAAAAAGTGTGAGTAATCCAACTCTGAGAGCATTTATTTCCTTATTTCATTTTTCTAAATATCTCAAAGAAAATCTTCAAAGTGTATGAATTCCTGGACAGGGAAGAGGCATCCATAGTAACTTTGCTACTGTTTCAACTAAATTAATGTTTTCACCTACTGCAGTTAAAGAATGTGTCATCTAAACATAGCTTAACAAAAAACATGCTTATATGGGCTGTGTGAATTAGGTTTTGATTATTAATGAAAGCTTGGTGAATAATTAATTTAAATGCTATGAATTTGTAATCTAGTTTATATCTCCAGATATGGACAAACCTGAAATAAATTGTAACCATTAACATCTAAATTAATATCTTGCAATGTGGTATTAATGATTTAAATGACAATGCTGAAATGTTTCAGCTCTCTCCTAAATGATCTTTTGGTTGTTGCTGTCAATTACTTATTAATATTCTCACAAAAACCCCCTGTATTATTATTCACCAACTACATAATTTATGAGTCTTATTTCCTAATGAAAATTTTTTTTCACTTTGAACTTTTGTTATGCCCACTATGGTATGCATCTTATATTCAGATTCTCATATGAGATAAGAATAGTTTTCTCCCAGTGTATTGCATATTTATATACTTTTAAAAGACAGTTATAAATAGAAATTATTTGACTGACCAGAAAACATCTATAACAAATGTGTTGATATTTTAGCAAGAAATACAAGATTTGCAATACACACACAAAATTGTAGAGAGGACTGTCAACTGTGTAGACATGGAAACTATCTTTTTACCCATTGGAACAAGAGAAAAACGTGCATGTATCTCTATTCTGCTTTATGATTTCCTTCAGTAATCAATTCAATTACAATGTTTTGTAATGGTGCATCTTTGGTTAATATTATTCAGAAGTGTAGTGATTTGAAACAGTAATTCTTATTTAAACAAAAAGAACTTTTTCCAAAGAAAACATTACTGAAATGCTGTTAAAGATTTTCTTGCTATCCAGTAGCACTCTCTCAATGTTGTCTGGGAGGAGGTGCATTAAATTTCATGAGCATTTTGCTGATGGAAGATTGAAATGAAAACTTGCTGTTGACAAAGGCTGGAGGCAGAGTGCCATAGCTTATGAATAGTGATCTCCAGCACTGGTTGGAGTGGAGGGAACTGTCAAGAAGTTCCTCTGAGGAAAAGGCAGTATCCAAAAAGTTTATATGGTTTGCTAGAACTTCAATAAGTAAAATAAAGAAACTTAAAAATAATTAATTTAAATGCTATGAATAATGATTAATGATAGCAAAAGTTGTAGATAAATCTGAACATATTAGTATTTTTGAATTTTATTGCCTATACAAACTAATTTGCCTCAAAGGAAAAGCATAGCATACCAGCCTGAAACAAGAGAAAAAACGTTTTTAGAAATTGCAGTGATGTGCTGTTATCACAGCTGATTTGATAGTGAGAAAAGAGACAGCTTTAATGACTGCAATAGGGTCTTCTAACTGATGTGAAAGAAACACCTAACCTTTATCATGACGAGGTGTTAATGAAGACAGCAAATCTCTCTTGATCTTTATGACTTACCAGGAGACTCACAAATCCATGTCAAAATCCTAGACTGTCTCATCAGTGAAGCCAAATGATAAGTCAGGTACTAAAATAAATATACTTCATAACACTCCTTCTGAAACTTACTGTGATAAAAAAGGCAGTCAGGATCCAATTAACCCTATATATTAGTAAAATAATTATAAAGAGCAAATTTGAGGACTTTCTGGCAGGAAGAAGCTATGCACTGTGTAAGAGCTATACAGATAAGCAAAAGTCAAAGGATTGTTTCCATGACTTCAAATAATTGGCAGCTGCTTTGAGTGACACCAATAATGCAGAAGGCACCAGGAATATCTTTGTCTTCATAGAGGATGGAAAAAGTAAGTCAATAAAATTTCCTTTAACTGGATATCATGGTAGTCAAACAGTCTAGCTGAAAATCATAATACATTATATACATAGCTGTTATTTATACATTGTTTTTCTTTCACCATAATACAGAGGGGAAATCTTTCTGAAAAGCCAAGCCAAAATATCTAATGATCAAAATGTACAATCTATTTCATGAAAGTACATTATATTCCTATGCGTTCATTACTCATTCATGAGTAAAACAGTTGTAGTTTGAGTTACTTTAATGGAGTGCATCATTACTTAATTTTTTCAAGGCAAGGGCTATGTTTGCTACATATTGAACCCTTCTGCTGGATTATGAACTAACAGAAGTTTTCAAACCTGCTGTCTGTGCTTTGACCTTATAAAGTTCCCACTGTTAACCTGTTTTCCTTGGTGAAACTTATCAGTTCCTTTTGAAGGTGCCACTGCAGGAACCACAGCAGGACAGGAGCATCACCACCTGAGGCCACTCCTGTCAGACACTGAAGCCTTTCACACAGTTATGGGTGTGAAACCAGGACCCTGCAGAGTTCTGTCACATATGCTACAGCACACCTACAGATTCACAATTTAACAAAAATATAGTCCAAGTACGTTAACTAATTAGGGTGATTAATTAAAAGCGCATAACCAGAGTCACAAGTGCACTTTTAAGTCTTTGATGGCCTCACCTGGGATGTCCCACTCAATTCTATGGGTCCAGGGGGTCCAGTTCAGCTCAAGCTTGGGCATCTTGCCTGAAGTGCATCATGGGTGTACCCAAATCTGTCCTCATTTCCTTTGAACCTGTTAGAAGTATCCATGTCTCTCTCTCTCCCCTCTGTTCCTGATTGGACTTTCTGGACTGACCTCCTAAACCTGGCTCCTTACATCACCTTCTTTGGTGACATGTGGGTGGTTGCCAGTGACTTTTCCATCAGCACACCTGCCCTGTTCAACCCCTGTTGGAACATGATCCATTCCATGAGAGCATTGCCTGTGCTGGGAGCAGCATCAGCTCCTGGCTTACCTCCTTTATGAAAGCAGCCCATCCCTTTCAATCTCTGATGCTTGTTTGAACTTCCTTTTCATACTGCCAAAAATGCTTCCTCTCACCCCCCTTCTTTTTTAGGGGAAAAAAAAAAAAAAGAAAAAAGAAAGCGCTTTCCGGAAAGCCCACCAGCTCATGTCTGCAAAACCAGAGAACGATGAAGAAGGAAAAATTTAAGGAAAGTCCATTAATGGAAAGTAGTTAAGAAGCAACACCTCCTACAGTCACAGACCAGTTAAGTGAACTCTATTTTTCTGTAAGAAGTATGAGATATGAGGTTACATGCCCTGAAGATATGAAGGAAAATGGAGGCTTAAAAGCACATATATATTTTCTTGCTGTTACAATATAGAGGTGAGACTTTGGAGCATTAATCCTACATCAAATCTATTCACACTGGTATTTTAGACCATAAAAAAATTTACACTTGCAAATTCATTAACATCCTCAGGAGAGGCAACACATTTGGAACAAAGTAAATTTCCCAAAGAAAACCCCAACACACTCCATATCAAATCTACCTCATTATGAATAGATGCCTGTCAGAGAACACCATTCTTTCCTCTCTGCAGTTCATTGGTATTCTCTACCACCCACAGACCACTCTTTCTCCACTCTTGATCAAGCAAAGCTGCTTCTGCCCACTCCTGCTGTCAAACAGCTCTTCAACTCGCACTCAGCCAAACCAAGGCACAGCTTCATACGCTCAGCCTGCAGGAATGCATGCTAACATGCTTCAAAACACGTCCAATGCTGCCCAAGAGAAGGAAGGGTTATTGAATACAGTTTCTGAACAGGCTGTCCACACCAGCCCTTAGGCTATGAAAGCTTTCCCAATGCCATGGGTGGTATGAAGGCAGTGAGGCTGGTATGAATAGCTCTGATCTACCAGAAGAAACACCAGCAGAGAGCACAGGTGACACCAAGGGGTGCTGGTAATGGCTGGATGTTGAAGGTCAGCTTCTGCTACAGAATTAAGGGCAGAATCCAGTGCCATTGATCTTAAAAAGTGCTAGCTGCTAAATTAACTGCCAAACTTGACAAGAGCAAGTATGTTTTGCTATTTTCCTACAACTACACATAAAATCCTCTTCTAAATTAATATGAGAGAAATAATTAATGATGGAATTCATTTTACCCAGTGAAAAGCAGAATCCTCTCTCACATTTACAGCATTAACATAATTAAGTTTAAACATGACTTTCAAAATTAATTCTTATGAAACAAGACACTAGAAATTATGTTGGCTGTTGTGAAGAATGGAGATATGTTTCTGCATTGTACTAGCAAAATGAGTCTAGATTCTATCAGAAGTTTGCACATTATGAAAATATTAAGAAACAAATACACCAGTTCCCCATCAGTTTAAGGGTCTCCACTGGGCTCCTTGTGTTTATCAGTACCTTGTACTAGAGGACCCAGCAGTGGATGCAGCACTCTAGATACAGTGTAATGAAGGTAACAGTCATGTTTCTTGATCTGCTGGCTGTGACCCTTCCTGTGCATGCTCCCAGCCCAGAATTACTCAAGACAGCAATGTCCCAGTCAGTGCCCTCAGCCTGCTGCATACCAGGAGTCCCAGATGCTCCCCAGCAGAGCTGCTCCCAGTAGAGCTGTTCCACATATACCTTCTTAAGCACAAGATTTGACATTTTTCTTTATTACATTTCATGAGACTCCTGCTGGCCCATTCCTCCAGTCTGTGAGGGTCTCTGGAGGGTGGCTCTCCCAGTTTTGGCATCACCTGCAATCCTGTTGGCAGCACATTTCTTTGCAGGTTATTGATAGAGCTGTGTAACAGGACAGGTTTCAGGAGAGATGCTTGACTCTCCTTGTCATCAGCCTCCAGGTAGAACACAATCCATTATCCACAAAGCCTAGTGTTTCAAATAGGCTTTTTGTTTATCCAGATCATTGTCCACCAAACTGTGATTTCCTTGATTTGGTATTTCAAGTGCAAGAACACCTTCAGATACAGTTAACTACAGACAGAAAGGAGCAGAAGTACAGAGCTGCTGGCTGAATTCTATGCCTGGCTGCATTGTTAGAAGTTTAAGTGCAACTTGGAGAGTGTGACAGAGATGTATTACTGCCTGAAGAGCTGCAGGATCAAGGGTTTATCTAAATAATTTGACAAAGTACTTCAGTAGAAAGTTTCCAAGACCCATTCCCAAGCTGTGTTTTTCTGCAATCTACATAACAAGATAGGTCATAGTCCAAGATTTTTGCACTTTTTGTTAGAAAAAAGCTTCTAATTTTCAAATTCACATCACTTCTTTTTTAAATTACAGCTCTCTTATTGACAAGTTTTACAATGATCTTTAGAGATCAGCTAGATTACAGGAGTATAAAAGAGTAGCAGGACCTAATGATTCATTATATTTAAAGTACTTTGAGAGGTTCAAGATACACAGACAGAATAATTTCCATTCCACAAAGTAGCATGATGAAGCAATTTGCTGCTGAGTAAATTAAATATGTAACTGAAACCTCCAAATATTAAAAAGAATCCTGATCAAAACAGACCAAAATCAAAAGCACATATTAATGAGACAATTTATATAAAAGCACATATTTATATATTTGGAAATGCTACGAAAGTTGCTCTTTAATATTTATTCCAAAATCTTAAAGTGAATTACAAAAGCAAAGAAGTTCTTATCAATTCATGTAAAGATGACACTAATTACCACTCCCACAAATCAGCTGTAGTTGATAAAAAACAATTAAATTCATGTTAGAAAATTGAAAGTATAGCAAAGAATATATTTTTTACTTGTGAAAGGCACATTACCTAAATATAATTTTGTTGTTCTAACTTGTTTTGAACTTTGCTTGCCATCCAACGTGGAAGAAATCTCTCCTATTCTCTACCATTAGAGGTTCTGTTGGTACCTCATAGCTCCTTCTTGTCACTGCTCTAGTTTAAGAAAAAGAAAATTTAAAAATGAGTTTATTTCTTCCTTGGTTATTTTCCCAAGCTTAGTCCTTTCTCTGAAGTACCAAAGGAGTCTATGTCTACCAATTTTTAACAAGTCAATCTACTTTTCTCTGATAGCATTTTTATTCTGTCTGCTTTTGCTTTTAGTTTATTGACTCTTGTCAGAATCTCAGGAACAATATGTTAAAGACTGATGGTAATGGACTGGTAGCTTTCTGGTCCACACTTTTTTTTCCCCACAAATTTTGATATTATTTCCATAAAGTCTGCTTACACAGAAATGCCTATCTATTAACTGCAGGATGTGTGAGCATACATGCACATTTCTAACAACTGATGCAGAAGCACCTGATTTTGCTATTGCTAAGCAAAAAGAGTATGCTATGTTACATTCCTCCAAAAACACCTTCAGAGAAATAGCCAAGCTGAATTTTAGAATGCACAAGGTTTCCAACAAGATTGTCCATTCAGGGGGAAAAAAAAAATTCCAAAAATTTTAGTTGTGTCGTTCTGCTCTTTAAATTCACAGTCCACTGCTAATGTTACATGGATAAGGAAAATGGGCACAGATTCTGTAATTCTGATTAACTGAACAAATAAAGTCAACTCCTTTTATTGATTATGTAGATTCATTGATTTTCACAGTTCTAGTCAAGAGAGGATTTGGCTCAGTCTTTTCTTCATTTTTACTTTTCCAATGAACACATAGCAAAACAGAGTATGGAGTACAAACTCCAGTAGAAAAGTAGGATTTGCTTTTCCAAGTGGTTTAGCCCATCAGAGTTTTAGAAGCTATAAATAACACCACAAAAGAATCAAATCTACAGATCCCCAAAGGCCATTTACATGTGAGCATTACTCATATAAAGGGACACTTAAATAGAGTGTAGACTGGCTTTTCTCCCTTAAGACTGCAAGATATAAGATGCAAGACTGCAATTAAGACTAAAAAGAGAAACAAAACCAAAACTATTTTAACATTTAAATATTATAAAACCTTAATGTAATTGATCCAAATTTTGAGCTAAGAACAAAATAACAAAAGTCATAAGACAAATAAAAATATATAAAAATTCCTATCACCTTGTATTAGCTGAAGCATTTTTAAATAGAAGTATCAAATAACTGCATTCCCCACTTTCTTGTCTTCTTATATTGTCACTAATAGCCTTTTTTCGTACTCCAAAAATTATCCAGAGGACATAAGAATAGTAATATTTTGCAATCATTGTTTCAGAACATACTCTAGTACGCTTTCAGCCACACGCACAGAAGCTACAGCACGTGTTTATTATTTGCAAAATCCTGTTCCTAACTATTGCAGAAAAAAACAAACAAAAAAAACCCAAACCAAAACAAAAAAAACCCTGAGCTTCCCCATAATGGCAGGAAATATTTACCATTTACAAGCTTAAAAGAGGGAGGAAAGCTTTCTCATTTATCTCAAGTGCTGAATTAACTGTACAGTAACCAAATAGTAAGAAACAGTAATTTAGGAAAACTTGGTTTCAACTGAGTGAAACATCACAATGCATTGGAAAAAGAATTCAAGTACAATCTTAGCTTTTCAACGTACAAAAAGTCTCCAATTTCTTTATCAATTTATTATAGCTTAAGATAAATTTCCCCTTTAGCATTTTGTTGGATCAGGAAGAGACATGCCTATAGACTGAAAGCTGTTACTAGTTTTATATTACTTTGAACTTGAGGCTTGCAAACTATCAGAATAGTAATTTAATTTTGCAAACTAATATGTTGTAAGAATCAGATTTATTTTTTCTGTTAGGACAGATAAAATTTATTAAATCATCATGCTTAGCATGAAGTTTATTAAAATTAGGAATTTGATTGAATATCACTCTTCAAGTATCATTGCTTTATTGTATCAGTGTTCAGAGAAAACAAGTTTAGAGCCATAACAGCAGCCTAGGTGGTCCCACACTATCACATATGAGCTGCAGGAGCAGCAGTGAAGGTACTAAATATGATCTAGATACAGATTTTTAATCTGCAGGTATCACCATCAAACTGTAAACTCCTTCCCACAGCCTCAAGGAAGCAGCATGTGGCAGCATTAGAATGACTGCTGCCAACTTTTCCTGTGGTGTAATTCTTTCTTTTCATCATTGTCAGATGAACATTTTTCCAAGTTAACAGTATGACTTAAACAAAAAAAGTCGTTCAGTTGTTTGAGCCAGAGTTTTCTTTCTTTCGATTACATTTTTACATAGGCAGACAACCACTAGAGATCAACTTTATCTAAAATAAAATCATTCAGTACTACTGTATATCCTCTTTGCTTTGGAAAACCAGAGAAAAAAGAAGGACATACCTTATGTAAATGAGCTATGAAATTAAATGAGAAATTTCAAAATATTTGGCAAAACATTTCTTCTAAGAGAGAAGTGTTTAAAAAATGAAGAGATCATCAGAATAGTATTCTCTATCAGGGATGATTGCTCATGCAGCAAAATACAGCTTTTATACTGTTAAATCCCTCAGCATCAAAAGATTAAAAGCTAGTTACAAAATTATTGACTTCAACTTTCAGAGAAATGCAGCACAAAAGTAAGCACTGTTCATTGTCACCACACACTGAACAATCCTTCTAATGAATTGAAGAAACTCCTCTTTAAAAATTTGAGATTTATTTTTTCCCTGCTTCTTTTGGAAAACTGTCTTGAAACTTAATCATTTCCCAGCATAAGCCCTCACAGATAGTTTAACCTATTACTTGTACTAACTTACTCACTTAACTTAGACACATTTTTTTTTCCTCTCTTGATCATATCTCACTCCTGATTTCTGTTTTGCTGTGCTAGCTTCCAAAAGAGAGGTCTCCATCTCCCTTGCTGTCCATGTACATTCATTACACTTCTGCCACTTTGAATTCACCTCTACCATAATTATACCCCCATAAACAGCATGTCATAAATCAAAACGAGCTGTCACAGGCTCTGATGCTTGAATGAAACAGGCCACTTGCCCAACAGTCACAGCCCCAGATCTAACAGGGCAGGAGTTATTTCCACAGGTCTTACAAATTCATCAGGAACACCAATCTTTCAAAGCCTTCCTCATCCTTTACCTCAGCCACTCTGTAGTAGCAGCTACACTGGTCATGGCAGCATGCACTTCAGTCAAGTCCACCTCAGCTTGAGTATTAAATGTAAAGCCAAAAAAACTCCCAAAACCAAACCCAAAACACCAAACAACAACCAAAAACCACCCCAACAACAACAACAAACCCAAGAAAACCAAAAATCACAAAAAAAAAAACCCACCCCAGAATACAAGTAATTGAAGTACCTAATGGTGCTTGTCAACTTGTACAAAATAAGTCATTCCCAGAGATCACAGTACTACCTTTTTGAAACTAGGGTGGTCCCTATCTCTCTTCTCTATTGCTGCAGTTTACCAGTCACTTCAAGGGGAGAGACCTGCTTTCAGACCCACCCAGTATTTCAGGCAAATCAGCGATCACCTTCAGTGCACCTACCATAGTGACATGCAAAGTTTTAGGATGCCTGCTTCCTGTTCATCTTCCTTTCTGCACTTAAGGCATCCAAAACCAACAAAACCAAGACACACAATGCCCCTTCAAATTTATTAGGCCAGAGAAAAAGGAAATGTGAGCATAAATTTATAGGCGCTAAGTTTTTTAAACCTTACATACTATTCTACACTGGATGTGAAACTGCCTTCTACCTGGCAAAGCTAATTTCAAGCAGAAGAACCCAAAAAACACACCCCCTCCCCCCCCAGGCCTCCCTTCCCCAAGCAAACAGAAAAAAGAATTACCCAACACATTTTGGAGATTCTTAGGGAAAAGTAAAATGATTTTGAAAGGTTTGTCAGACAAATACACAGTCTGGCAAAGACTGAAGAAGGCTGTTTAGAAATAAAATTTGCCTTTTCAATCCAATATTACCATGGTTTTGAGCATGACTGTAACAGGCAGGATAAGTCTGCTCACTATCATCTGTAGTATTTCCTATTCATGGCAAGAACAGATGGAGCCTCAGTAATCCTCAGCAGATCTTATTGATCTATGTTTTGGAATAACATCAAAACCAGAATTCACAGTATTTCATTGATGGAAAAAAACCTCAGTTACTTAAAAAAACAAAAGGCCAAGACACAAAAGAAGACAGTTTTAAAAGAAATTCTTCTTTTTCTGTAGTTATTTATCCCACTAAGGTCTAAAACTTTACTGAAATAACTTTTATGTTTTATTTTTAGGGGGTTTTTAACAGTTATTTGAGTTTGAGGTTTTGTTTCTTGGATGGTTTATATTATAGCTGTATAACAGCAGGGCAGGTATCTAACCACATTCAGAACATATTACTATTTTTAAATAATAAGGGTTAACCAAAGCAGAGAATAATCTCCTTTGCTTGGTACTGGTAGGTTTATGCCCTTCTCTTTCTGTCACTTACTGACATCAGCAAATACTTTTTTTTCAACCAGCTTAGATATAAGGGACAACATGGTTATCCCTAGAGCAGTTCAGGAAATGAAGTGCAATCCAACCCACCTGAACTCTTCTGCCTCCCTTCTGTCCTTCCTTTTTTCTTAGAAGTCACTTTCCCCCAGTACAGTACTTTCATCTCCCACAAATTAATGAGCTATGTGAAGGAGAAACCACTTCTGCCCACAAGTCCTCTGTATGGGTGCACCAGGTTGCCAATTTACCATCTGTCCAATGCAAATTCTACATTTTCCAAATAAGAGAAACACACAGCCTATGTGTGGCATTTAGACATAGAGCCCAGCTAAATAAATTATCATTCTGCCAATGCATACCAGCAAACCTTCAATCAGAGCCTACTGACTGTGCCCATAACGTGTTCTTAAGAGCCTTGCTACAGTCAATAAAAGGCACATGAAGAATGATGGCTGTGTTAGGAGTGGAATACGTTTCCACTGAGAGAAATTTATAAATTACGGTCAGTAAAATTTCAACATAGCATTTATGGTAACCTTTAAATATAATCTAGGATATCACTTTCCTATAGATTCACAGGTCAGGATATAAGCAGTTATCCTAGATGTAATATTTACCTGCTTCAAATTTTCTACTCTGTGAACCTATATAGGATAAACAGCATGTATTCTAAAATGCATAATGGGAAGAAAAGTTATAATTTCTGGCTGTTCTTCTGTAACTGTTCTAGTAGCAGCAGATCAAATATCAGATATGGCTTGCCTATAGAAAACAGCTTACCAAAGTATCAAGGTCCTTAACTAAGCACAAGCTAAGCAGTCTTGAGTAGCTAGTAGCTACCACTAGACAGAGAAACATAATGAAGAAACCTTTAGTTTAAATAATAGAGTACGTATTTAAAGGTTCTGCAATCAGAAGTTCATGAACAGGTATTTCACTTAAAATATAAACTTGGATGCCACATCATATGAAAACACCAGTAAGTTCCAGATGATTCCTTAGGGCTAAAAATTTTGAAAATCCAAAGCCAGAGTGAAATATCTGCTCATCTCTTTTTACTGAAAACACTGAAGAAACACATACTGATAGAAAGTTACCTATTTGCCCAAGGTTTTCCCCAGTCCTTTACTTAATTCCTAATCCAAGACTGAAAGAGCTAAAACTTACAATGTCTTACTCCATCAGTCTACCCTAGATAAGTTAGAACCCTTTCTTTGAAGTTGAGCAGGATTTGCTACCCAGTGTTGCACCCCTTTCAAGAAAACCTCTCCATTTTGTTCACAAGCAATCATAACTGCACATAGACCTTCATCCAATGCACTTCCCAAGTCACGCTTCACTCCTCTCTTTTGCTCATGTCTGTTACTGGGTTTTGAGAAAACTGATTTAGTAACAGTTTAACAGCTGTTAAAAGCATAGGGATAGCTGGCTGCAACTCAGTTACTACTTCCCAGTTTATCACACAGCAGTTAAAATTGATTTTGCAATTTTCAGAGTTCCCTGTCTGTTTGAACGCACAGAAATCTTTTTAGTACTAACCTTGAGCTATGCTAAATAATTTTTATTAACTCATAAGCAATGATAATTCCTTGAAAGGCTTGAGTACTTTTGAGACTTTTCCTTTTGAGTCTTAAGTAACTTTCAAAATGGAAAGAAGCTCACAGAAAAAGATGCTAGCTAACGATGTAGGAAAATATTAGGCTCTAAAGTTTAGATGCAAACTAGGTTTCAAAAAGCTTTGTGGTTACTTTATGGAATGATCTGGCTTCTTTCATCTTTGAGGATGTGAACACCACACCAAGTCAGCTATAAAAGTACTATCCAGAATAATGACCATTATTAGAAAGATCCTTTCTGTACTCTGAGATGAGCTTTTCCAATACTACAGTGGCTGTTAAAATTTAAGAACCTGGCCTTTCAAGTAAACAATACTTGCAGGAATTTTACATAGACTTTCTGACTAGTGTATTAATCTAAGTACAGTTAACAATCGCTACCATTCACAGAAGCATGACAAATATAATCTTATAGACATTTATTCAGAAAACAAGAAGTATGCTTCACTTTGCCACTGCCTTTATGGTTATAAGAAAACATATGTTGACAATTATTACTCTCCAAAGGCTTTTCAACAACCTTTATGAAGCTAGTTGATCTAAGTCAAATTATTAATTAACAAATCCATTTATTAAGAGAAAAAAATAAGAAGAGAAAGAGAAAAAAGTAAAAGCCACTAAGTAAATCGGAATTAATGGGTTTGAAGGCTTATTTGCCACTTCCATTTTGAATCCAGTCCAGGATCTACTCGAGGACGAGTATCTCCTCTTTGTCCTCAACAGATTTTGAGTCAGAACATCTATCTCTGCTCTGGCCTACTCTTGCAAGGACTAAGGAAAGAAGTCCAGGATGTTTTCTTCTCCTCACCTGAAAAACAGGTATCAGTTCAATCTAATTCATGAGGACTCCTTAGAAATAGGTAATCTGGAATATGCAAACACCCAGGGCTCTTCCTTCCATTTTAGTGGAACGTTCACTGGACCAGCACCATGTCTTTGCTCATCTCTCTTCTTCTGGCCTATCAGGTCTGACAATTTGGGTTGCACCAACCAACCACTTTACTGCGAGCCCTTGAGTTTAAGCATCTGAGGTATGCAGGAGACTCCATGGCATACACAGTACAACTAGGCAGTGTATTATTTGTACAGATGTACCTATAGCTTGAAATAGAAAAAATGTCTCAATTTGAACTGCCTCTCCTCTCCAACTGACACCATAAAGCATCTAATGGGTAGCATTATAGACCTAAAAACGAGATCCATGAACATTCTGCATGTCATTAAAAATAAAAACAAAAAATAAGTGTGTGTGTGTGCTTATCCACACGCATCCAGTCTCCTTGTCTAGGGTGACATGTAAAGCCCACATGCAAGGTTTAGTAGTTGAGTTTTGCACAGACTAATCTCTATGTGCCCAGGTCTCTTGTTGGATTAGAGTCATCACCCATCTTGCTATTTTTCTTCCCTCTGCAGTTTCAGTTAAGTTAGACAGCCATCTAAATACCACACTGTATAACTGCAATTTCACAAAAAACCCCTGAAATACCTAAAAGGAAATTTGTTATCATTAGCAAGCTCATTGACATCTCTTGTAGGAGAGTATGAAATGAGAGAAAAGATTAAATATGTCTTACTTTGAGTGACTAAGCCCCAACAAGAAATTAACCTTGTTTCTGCCAACATTAATTGCACTTCTTTCACATGTTGGCACTTGTTTAAAAACTGTGACTCCTGGGTATGTCAACAGTGCAGTCTGGTATGTTTTAGAGCTACTCTTAAGAATATCCAGATATCTCATGGTTAGTATAAGAAAGCACATAATAATTAGAGTAATTTCCCATAGACAAAGAGAGACTTCTGTCTCAATGAAATTCTACCATACAGTACAGATTTGCACAATGCTGCAGTTTGAAACTTCATTTCTATAACATATTTGGAGTTTTATTTTTTTTTTCCTCTAGATATAGACAACATTAGGGAGTTGTTTTGCAGAAGTGCTGAACGAAAAAGCACTTTATTTTTTGTTAGGCCTTCATTTATATTTTCGCAGAACACCTAGTATTCCTCACTGATTTTAGTTACAAATCAGGCGAGCACATGAAAACTCCAAGCATGTAAACAACAACAAACTTATTCCAGTTATCCAGAGAGAACCATACAAGCTTAAAGACTCAACTTCTTAAAACAACTTAAAATATACAACTGTAAAATTCACGTTGCAATGTCCTCAGTTTCAGTGCCATTAGAACATTGGCTTTGCCCAGTAAGCATGCAATTGAAACTTTTTTTTTAACTTAAAAAAATGCTTTAGCAAAAAAAGATAAAACCCCTAAGAAATTATTTTAATATCAAATTATCTTCAGTGGACCACCTGCCTGATTTAAAAGAAATAATTTTCAAATATGTAACTTAATATTTGGGAAACACTACCTATTGAAACTGAGTGCAGGCTTTCAGCTTGAAAAATTGAATGAAGGTGGTTGCATTAGTTGTTTGATTCCCCTTACTCACAAAGAGACACGGGTTTTGTTCTTGGTTTTTGTTCGTAATCCTAGAAAATAAAAATAATCCCAGATAATAACCCAGTTCCTATCCAAGTCTTCAGCTCCTTCTTATTTTGCAACCAGAAAATTTGTATTTTTTCACATTGTTTTGTTTCATCCTTCAAATGAAAAATGAGATGTTGGAACCCTCCTGCCTCCCATTTCCCATCAGAATACTCCTCCTCTTTCCAGCTAGCTGCAGCATTCCTTGCAGTAGCCAGCATGTTCTACTGATACCTATAAATTTTAACTGGAAAGATTTAGTCCAAAACAGTCTTATCAAATGACTTTTGCATAATTAGACTTCTTCAGGCACACATCCAAATAAGCAAATGGGAATAAATCAAATAATTCTATTTTCCCCAAACTGAAAGACAATCAAGTTTTTATAAACTGAAGTTATTAAACCCTTAATGCAATAATATAAAACTTAATTTTAATCATCTCTGATTATTTCAAGTGTATATTATCTCTTTACTACTACAGATTGAATGAGATTCATTTAATCTTCATTGTTACAATCCGAAGTCATTAACCTAAACTAGGAAGGTGTGAAATTAATGTTGCAACAGCCTCAAATTTTAGTATGCTGAGGGACTTTTTTAAAAGTAGCAGAGCATAGGTGAATTGCTTCAAGAGAGTTGAAAAAAAATATTTTTCCAGATTACTCAAGAATCTTTTTATTTTAAAAAATAGTGTCATTTAATCCAGCTACTCAACTTTTGCCAACAATTTCACAGTTTAGCATATCATTTGCAATTTAACTAAATGCTAATAAAATACATCACTCGTATCACCTGCAGACTAGGATGTGGGTGGCTCAATTACTTCAGTATTTACAGCTCACTGAATTGTGAAGGGCAAATGGAAACTTTTTCACATTACTAAACAGCACTATTTGAGAACTAGCACTGGAGGAAGATATGAATGTTTCAAAATTGGAATAATAAACACAGGGGCAGAATGAATATACCACTGTTCTCTTATGATAAAGGGAAAGAAAAAAAAAAAGAAAATAACTCCACTCTCATTAATTATTAGGACATATTTTAAATTGAGAAAGTTAGCATTTTAAGAAAAAAAAAACCCTGATGTTTGTTGTGCTATTAATCTGTCCACGTCTATACATATCTTAATCTCCAATTTCTTCCAATTTTTACACATTTTTGTTAGGCAACCTGTAGGTGGCCTGTTAGAATTATTAATGGCTTTTCCTGCCCAGGCTTATTACTATCTTTTTTTTTTTTTTTTTGTCATTAAAATATACAATAGCTCACCAGTTGCCTGATGAAGTTCACAGGTATCCCTGGCATTTTTCCTCCAAGTTCTGAGCAGGTATGAGAAAAGCCTGTTCTTTCAAAACATCTTCAATGTCCACTAAGTTAAGAAAAAATCAGGAAGGCTGCAGTACAAGGTTCATGCTTTTCCCATATAATCTTCCTTCTCTTGGACTGATGACAGCACATAGTTTCTACAGCTACAGATACCAGTATCTGAATTTAATGGTAGCAATTTGGGAAAATATTTCATTCACTCTGAATTCATCATGCATATCCCTGGGCATTACTTTTCTTTATTCACTATCTCAAAAGACAACTTCTATTCTTAAACAGCTACCACTTCAGAAAAGTGAGTTTAAGCACTGCTGTTCTCCAGCTGCAAGGACAAGACATTGACCATTGGTGTGGTTAGGCACACGATGGCACAACCCCACAGGAAGGGTTTGAGGCTGCTGTCAGGCCATTCTCACTGTCCCAGCGCCCCTCTGAGGGGGCTCAAGCATGGCTGAAGGAGTCAGAGACCACAAGGGGATACAACTGCACACAGTTTGCCTCATGTCTGCTCCTGGTGTCTGCTCAAGCAGCCAACAGTGTGATGTAACTGAAGCAAATGTGTTTTAGAGAGTTATTTCTGCTAGTACACAGCACTGCTCTAACAACAGATCAGGTTAGTCCTCTGTACAGTGTCTAGAGGAGGGGAACTGTCTGGGGTGTTCAGAGAAGTCAGGGAGTTGCCAGCCAATGGGCACATGAGCTGCAGGTCAGTTGTGACAAGAAAAGTAGAAAATGCCACAGCAGACTGATGTATCAACATGGGGCAGAGCAGCAGTTGCAGAGGAATTTCAAATTAAAGAAATCATAAACCAGAAAGACAGCAGTAATATCATAGGTATTTATGGACATTCTTCCAAGGTTGTTAAGACAAGACAGGAGAAAACTACCCATAATGCTTCTATGATAAACAAAAAGAAAAGTAGAGATAAAAAATTATGAAGCAAAACCCCACTGATCTCTCGCTAAAGTATATATATATATATATAAAAATAAATCTTTCTTTTTGTGTAAGCATGTGTAAGGTATTATTTGTGTATCTGTTTGCATCAAGCCTGGAACAAATACTTCACCAAAGTCAAAGTGGCTCTGTCTCCAACTGTTTGTACTAATGACCAGTGTATTTCAGATCATGGCTGAAGAGCAGCTGTTGGCAACAGACGAACTTCAGAAGAGATCTAAGCTTTTATATAGAGTTGCAAGAAAAATCCTTAAATATCATCTTATTGGTATACAATTTAGGATCTACCTAAAACCTATGAAATATTTTCTGTTGCTGACTCATTATCCGAGTGCTGCACTTAGTTGAAGCAGTGGTGTGTAATGCATAGTAAAAGCTTTCCCTACCAGACTACCATTTCAGCTGTCATCTTCACTCAATTTTGAAGCCCATCTTGATCAATATGCACTTCATTGTACTTGCTCTTCTCCCTGCTGCACTTTCCTATACATTCCCTATTTGAACAAGTCCCTCAACCTCTGGAAACAGGCTCATTCTCAAGGCCCATATCTATGGTAGTATCAAAAAAAAAAAAAAAAAAATTATCAGTAGATCAGAGTTGCACAGGCTGGACAGTGTTACAAGGAAATCCACAGAGAGAAAGCCAGTATTTTGTTCATTCATATGACAAAAGACTAAAACCTCAAGAGAATGATATAAAAATAACTGCTTAACAACAATAATGGACAAACATCACTTTGCATTATCCACTGCTCCTCCAACTGATTTGGGTACTATAAGAACTCTTCAGCCTAGTTTGGTTTTTCAGTATATGATGGGACAAAGAGGGCACAAATTGAAACTTTATCCCAGAGAGAGAAAACAGTCCTGAAGTCAGATGACTGGAAGAAGAGACTAAGGAAATGGTGACTGGCAACTTAAAGGGAGACAAAGGGAAGCAAATAGTTTATGCATGATCACAGAGAAGAGTACTTTATAAAAACAATTAAGCATTCAAAAATGGGTAGAATTATATTTAGAAAATGGAGACTAGAACATTGTAGATGTAACATTAAAAGAAAAACAGAGACAAGAGCTGAATAAATATACTAGAGAGAATAAATCAATGAAAAAGCACACAAGAAAATACAGAATAAATACAGAATTTTTTTGTATTTTTACCTAGTCTGGCTAGCCATATCCAGTTGGAGTTTTTTATTCTTATCCCTTTTCATTCCTTCTCTTTCCCCCTGCTTTACAATCAAACAAGACAAGAGCATGAACAATATCTGCTGTGGTTACACACTTCTATTTCTGTAGACCAAGAAAAAGAAAGAAATGTATTTTATTCACAGGTTTTTCATATGGCTTTTCCAAACCGGGAAACACGAGCTACAAGGATCAGATTTATTTTTAATATACACTATGGGTTCACATGAAAAATGGAAGAATCAGGAAAAAAAAAATCGTTACTTAAAGCTGAAGTACAGTGTCCCATTCCCTCTGTCTTCTCTTTCACAGCATTTTTCAGCTTCCATGTTAAAATGTGTTTGAAAGCTCTACATTGTTGTACTGCACAAGTTTTGTCACCATACATACACACAGTCTATGACATCCCATGATAGAGATGTTTATCCTAGCATGCTACGTGAGAATGCAATGCACAGAATGAAGGACAGAGCAGGAAGCCAAACAGGCTGGAGGATGATGTTTTCTACTCAGGAGCAAATTCCAATAAGTAAGCACATCAATATGTAACAACTGCAACAGTAGGAACAACAGAATGTGATAAACAAGTTGATTTCTTCCTTCTGTCACTATTACTCCAAACAACGATTCAGTTTTCGAATAAATACTTGTAAAATAAATTATTTCTAAGGTTTTATTCTGATTGCATTATTCCAAAAACCTTAGGCCATAAATATTGCATGAGCTTGACAGTAACTCATAAGATATTCATATGTATGTTTTCATTAGTTAATTAAGCTTATCATCAGGGAGAAAATATTAAAATTTAATAGAAACTACAGTATGGGAAAGTCGAGGCAGAGTAGAAAGTATTACAGCTATGTAATCAAGCTTTTTTAGAAAGACTATGTTTTCATCTGGAAAAAAGTATCAATCATATGCTTAAAAAAATAAAGACAAGGAGAAATCTTTTACCTTGAGAAGTTCTTATGGAAGTAGAGTCAGTAAATCTGAAGACAAAGCATGCAAAAGTTGCAAGGGGAATTTTATGGACTGCGCTGTGTCGTAGGAAGACATAATAATCTCTGAACAAGGTCAAACCAGGATATTTCTGCGACGTAAAAACTTATGCCCTTTTAATCTCTTGAATATTTCAAATAAGTCAATAAAACAGTGGTATGGGGACAAAAAGAAGCAATTAAAATAAAATCCAAGCCTTAGGGAGTCTTTAATATTTCAGAATAATTAGATGAGTAACAACTATTTAAATAATTGAGAAGAATTAGTTATCAATTCCAAGATTTTTACATGTAACACTGCAGAACTCATGATCGGCAGTATATCTAAGGCTATTGTAACATTGGTTAAGTTAAAATATCCTATTTAGAAGTGAAAAAAGGCTAAAGTGAGCTTTGGTTTGGTTTTTTTTCCCCTTGGTAAAATCTCTAGGCAAGAAACCTTTGTGCTCAATAAGAGTTTTATAGAATATATTTTAAATTTTTGATGTTAGCGACTTATCTTACAATTACCAGTTTTGTTCTCAAGGATTTTCTGAAAACTAATAAGCAATCAAGTATCAGCATAAAAGAACTAATTATAACATTTGTATTAACTAACCACAATTGAATAATTAAGGTCAAAATAGAAGATTGACTCAATAAATCAATGTATTAAAAAAGTATTTAATTACATTCCAAATCAACACATTCTACATCAATCTTGGGGTCAAGAGAAGAACTAATTACATAACGCTAATAAGGATTAAAAATTTGAAGCATTGTTTTCTTTTAATCTAAAATCCCAGACAGTATTCTAGCCAGAACAGTAATCCTGACCTAAAGGACACAAACTGCCTTTCTATTTCTTATGCTCAAATGCAGTTTCCCAGGGCATGCAGTGTAACCAATTAAGCTGGTCTTAAAGCACCCAAAATAGCTATTCCAGCTCAGCATTTCAGGACTTTCTCCTCACATTTCTGCTCAGGAATGAATATTCTCTTGCTTTCCCTTGCACACTGCAACACTAAGGACATACAAGGGACTCACCTGGGGTGACAAATAAACTACTCTTGAACAGCATGTCAGATTTCAGGGATCTTCCTTTAACTTTTATGGTGATTAATGACTTTCAAGTATCAGTTGTTAGGTTTCTGGGAGATATTAAAGCTGTAACATAAATTATGTAGCTATATTTCCATAGTTGGTTCTAACATCAAAGATACCAAATGAACCTGATACCCCTCCGAGACCCCTGTCCTGACACATATGAGTTACATGTTTGAAGTAACCTCAAGGGTTAACCAGGAGGCATCACTATTTACTTCTTCTCAGTAGTTTCCTGAATGTTGCAATAAATGTATGGAATGGCTATTGTATGGAGTACCTATGTATGCAGTGTCTTGGTTTTGCACAGAATTAAAAATAATCATCTATGGAAATAGCTGTAGGACCTTACCTACATGTAAGTATTTTGCAATAGAAAATGCATTGTTTTGGGTAAAGATCCAACTTTCACTAGGGTCAGTTGCTGGTAAAAGCAGTATTTCAATAATCAGGCTGTATTGTGAGATGCTATTTCCTCTGTTTCGCATCCTCAGCTTTTGCAACAGGGCTTCCTTGGTCTCATGAACATTTGTGGCAGTAGTAGGCAACCCAAAGGCTTACATGGACCATGAGAAATATATATATATATGTTTAGACAAGAAGATGAAGCGTGCAGGGCTCCTGGTCCAAAGAGCTTGCAATTTAGATGTTACACTTGACCAACCAAAAGGGTTTTGCTCCTGCAGCTGGGCAATGCTCACAGAGCTGTGCTGACACAGAGCTGCTGCTCCAGCAACAGCAGGGCAGCTGCTCTGCTACAGCACACAGCACCAGGCACAGCTCAACAGATTCCATGGTAAAGGCTTTTTCCAGCACAGCTGTGTAGGCCAAACTCACCTACCTCTAACTTTGCTGCACATAAGCTTGTAAAACTCAATCATGGTGAGAAATGTATGCTGATTAAAACACAAGAAATGTGTGCAGATTAAAACACTGCCAAGGCCACTTACAGACGGGATTCAAAGTGACAGAAAGCTTTGACATTAACTCCTATAATGCCCCCTGTATTCCTAAATTAAAGGAAAGCTAAAGCCAGGACTGAAAGATACATTAAATGATTGCTTTCTATTCATCATGTGTTCACAATAGGGTGGGGTAAAAGTTAAAAGATACTTGTAATCTGAATTTCAAGATGCAGAAAAGATATATTTAGGTAACTGAGAAAGCTAGGATCCCCTTGTGAAAAAGACAGATAACACCTGTAGTCAGGTAATATCTGTATCAGTCATATATGTCATATCTGTCTGACCTTTTCATCAAATTTTCATATGTTTAGATGATCACTTATCCACCTCCAGATTCTCTACAGAGAAGAACTGCAGGAAAATAGTCAGCTTTTACTTTGTTTATGACTTCACTTTTCTAATATGATCTTTTCCCTTGGTACTGTCTATTGAAAAAGTATTCTGAAGAGTTAAGCAATTCTTAAAATACAAAAGCATCTCTCCTTCTACTCAAGAATAGATATGACAGGTCAAAAATAAAAGGTAGAGTGAAAATACACACGCGATCTATAGGATAGATCAAGATTGCCTAGCTTACTTGTCATGACTAATTTGATGTGTAAATTCAAGACACTAATTAAAGTCTCTGCACCGCAAAATAGCCGATTAAGTGGTTCACTGCTGCAAAAAAGCTACTGCCATTCCTCCCCCCTCTTCTCCTTGTGTGACCCTACCTCCTCTCTGTTATTAGCTCTGGTACTTACCTGATTGTAGAGTAAAGTTTTTTAATCATCAACACAAAGGGCATGAGGAGGAGGAGAAAAAGAAAAATCACTTCATTGTGCTATTGCAATGGGCCTTGCTAAAACAGGCAAGGGTCTCATCTCTGCTAGGGTAAGAAAAAGTTGGTTATAAAAAAACCCCTTACATTTTTGAATATACATTTAAAAAGGCTCCACTAAAGAGTCTAGCGGACATATTTTAGAGAGGTTTCAACAGAAGACTCAGTAGAGAGGATGAGTTTGGATTGGAGGACTCATACAAGCAGACGACTGACAAAGACAGGAGTTTTAGCATGTACACTGAAATGAATCAGTAGTCACTGGGAAGAACTAAAAAGCCCCCTAAAAACAAGTACAATAAATTTTATTAATAAAAGTATGCTATGATATGAGGAAACAGTCTTAATTTAATTGCTTGCAAATACATATAAAAGAAATGACTATCAAAATAAATCAAAATAAAACTAACCATTACTTAGTTAATCCTGTGGATTTATTACTCTTATTTGGTATGATGTTTCCCTCATAATATTTTTAGTATTGTCAATGTAATGCTTATTCTGTTTTCTAATCTACTTTTTACATCAATCCATAAACTGAAATGTTTAATAGTGTCTTAGAAAATTACATATTTTTGGAAAAAAAATCTTAAAAATCTGCTACTTCTGAACCCCTATTGTTTTACCAAAAGATCTTCTCCAAGAAAGTTTTATACTTAACATTTAAGGGCAAAATTTAATTCAAAAATCCTTCAAAAGCATATACATTTAAGGAAAAATAGACAAGAAAATAAAAGACCAAGCACTAGTACTGCAGAGAAGGTTCCAATAAGCAGATTGAACTATGCATTGCACAAACTGACCCCACTCCGTCAATTGTGAAGAGTTGTGGGAGAATCCCCTACTGGACTACTCTGAGAAGTTTTAGTCAAATAAAAACAGAGATGAAATTAGGCCAGGCTGAGAGTATGACCAGAAAATTAGTAAGCTTATAAAATATGATTTGTAATGAAGACTGGGCTTAGGGAGAGAAAAAGGATGAAGACATAGAGGAACAGTATTCAAGCTGGTTTCCACATCTAGGGGACTATGAGGTTTACCTTTCAGTAAACTCGGTTTAGGTACTGGGAACCCACCTACAGTGTGAGCTATTCAATGAATCCAGGATAAGGAAAACACATAAACCAGGGAAAGTGTTGAACAGTGGGCAAGCAAGGGTCTGAAAAATAAGTATTATTCTTGATACTCCTTTGCACAAGGACTGACCACCAGTCTTGAAACTAAACAATAATCCTGTCTGTTTTTCTTGACACTGACTCCAGCCACAGACTTCTGATGTTCTCAACCAGAACTGTTGTAACAGTCCAGAGTTACTTCAAGAGAGTCAAAAGAATTGAGGAAGGGTGGGGAAAACACCACCTCTTCATAAAGAAAAACATTCATTATCAAAAGGAGAGTGTTAAATATGTATTGTTCTCTACACTAAAAAAACTACATTTCTAGCTGAGTATTAAAAGACAACTTTTAGTTTCCTCTGGTCTTGCATATGTCTCATTTTATGTGCAGTCTATTGGAGAGAAATATATAGCAACATATTTCAATTTCCAATATATCTTTGTTTTCTTCAAAAAAGAATCAATAAGTTATGGCCACTTTTATTAATTATTTACCATGCCACTCTTCACAGGGACTACTCTTCTCTTTTCAATTTCAGTGGCCAAACACACTGCAAGTTAAAATTGACTGATGAAAAATCCAAAAAACTTTACATGTATTTTTTTCGTATTATCTTCTATGGTCATCTTGAGAACAACTTTCAGCTAAGAACTCCAACTTAAAAATCAAGGAACAAGTTTTAATAATAGTTGATTATATAAGCTGATAAAAATCAGCCTGTTGTCTACAGGGATAAACACACTTTTCACCCTGGAAGAAAACAAGGAGTCATGAAATAAGCCAGTGCTTATATAATAGCCACAGGCTGTGAACTTGGGAACGACAAATTTATGCAGGAAAAACCTTTAGGTTAAATGGTGGGGAAAAGAAAATTACTGGCAGCAATAGATTCCCAAGTCTATTGGAAGCTTGCATTGATTCTATAGAATTACGGAATGCTTTGGGTTGGAAGTGACCTTAAAGATCATCCACTTCCTTCCTCCCCGCTGTGGATATGGACTCTCCATTAGAGCAGATTGCTCAAAGCAATCCAACCTAGCCTTGAACACTTCTAGGGCTGGAGCTACAACTTCTCTGGGCAGCCTGCTCCATTGCCTCACCACCATCACAGTGAAGAATTTCTTCCATGTACCTAATATAAATCTATTCTCTTTCAGCCATTATCCCTTGTTCTATAGCTACACACCCTTGAAAAAAGTCTCCAATTTTCAACTCAATAAAGTCTTGAAAAGACTCCATTTTTTTCATCATAAGCCAGTTCATAATACTTCATTGAAAGGTAAAATGAAGCTAAGAAGCTTTAAGATCTGTGCAACTGTAACAACCACTTATCTTTACTCTTCTTTTATTTCTGTGTTCTCAAAATTTAAAACACTATATTGGTTCTGTAGAAAATTTTTCATGAATGATGCACAAATCTTGACAAAAAAAGTCAAAACTAAAGAGCAAGTTTATTCTTAGTGTTCTGTGGTTATCTAAGAGGATTAAGGGGATTTATTCAGATGAAAGAGACAGCTGTAGCTCTGATACCTGTTCAGTCAGAGTAAGTAAGGGAGCCCAGATGAAAGTGCACCTTGCTCTCAGAAAGGTCTACAAGAAGGAATGTGGTCACATAACTTCCAAGACCACAGATGGACACGTCTATGCCTTATGTAGCAGAACTGCTGTCTGATTTTTCTTAAGGGTAATGCACAGTTAGAAAATTAGCATTAAGTTGTGATGTTGCTCAATATTTACTTCACTGAGTATTAAGGGATTTTTATTCCCTTTCTGTGTGATTAACAGAGAAATCATTAATTGTGAAGGAGAGTAAGAGTTGCACACTTGAGCCCACGATTACAGGGCCACAATGCCTGGCACTTACACAGATGATGAGAATGTTTAACTACTGATATTTTATTAACTTTAAAGTAGTATAACATTTTTCCAAGGTGATCCAAAGCCTCCGTAAACAGTTCTGTGAACACAACAACGACCCCTGCAAGAGCACAGAAGTGCACAGTTAAATGATGAAGAAGAATGGCAAATAAACGGTACTGTTTCCATTTGATGTTGAATGTGAGACTACTGATCATCCTTTTAAGGGATCGGACCAATTGTTTGGGTTGCAAGGTATTATTCTCTGTGTATCTGAAATGTTAAAGAATTGTTTAAAAAATAAGGTCAAATCTTGGACCTTATTTAAAATTAGAGTAATTTTTCCAAAGAGGAAAATAAGTATATTTTAAGCTTTTCTTATATGAAGAAAGAGTGTAACTTGCTCAAAATATACAATTAGTAAAAATTAATATCCCACCCTAAGTTGTCAGATCCCATATGACTTTGCATATTCTGTAACATTCTATAATTCTTGTTGCTTTTTGCTATGAATGTTGCACATGTTGGAGGTTTTCAGACAGCTAGATGCATCTTGACACTAGGAAGGACATTTTTATGGGATTCTAAAATTCTACATTGATTAAGCAGCACAGCAACATAGCTGATTATTCAAATTGCAAATAATCTGCTTTTTTTTCCTTTAAATCTGAGCTAGAAGTCTTTTCTTTGTTCTTCACAAACTATACTTTTTTTTACTAGGGGAAAAGAGAAACAAACCCTAGCTTATTGTACATAATTAAACAGTTAAAATCAAAAATTCTGAGGCTGCCTCTTTCTGTTCGATGGTGTCCATCTCAGAAGCACTGCCGACTCTTTGCTACACTCCTGACAGTCAACCTTGCACACCTTCTCGGCAAGGACGGGAAAAGAGATACACTTTCTTCTAGCCCTTTGATCTGATAATTCTAGCAAAAGAAATTTTAACCCTTCATTATACACAAGGTACAAGATATCTAAAAACTTGTTCATTGTACAAATACAGTTTAGTACACAAAACAATTTTAACATAAAGTGTATCAAGGCTGGCATATGAGAAATTCTTATTATCCTGTATATAATGACTTCTCCCAGCTGACTAGTCACATATGGAACACTTACGGAACTGATAATGTAATGAAATGTATTTAAAATGCTGCTAAAACAACGTTACTTAATCTAAGTGTGCTCTTTACTTGGCAATTACAATATAATAAAAGCATACACAGTCCCAGATAAGATCTTAGCTGAAATTGACAACTTAAGAAGCCATCATCTGTTTATAGCTTAAGTTTATATACTAACCAAAACAACGTAAACAGATATTGTCTGCAGAGCATTTGCTCTTCTCCAATTGAATCATTTTTAAGCAGATTTAAATTTAATTAGAACAGCCTGAGCATGTAAACAAATATTCTGATATTTCAACACATTGAAGCAGCACATGTAAGTTTGTACATGTCATTAAAGAGATTTAAGATTTCACCTTCAGAACTAGAAAAAAGTAGAAAAACTAGTAAAAATTAGGTAAAGAAGCAAATTCTTGGAGTATTTCTAGTTCACCCATACACAGCTGCAGCACTGTAAGTTATTCTTCCTCCCTCTCACAGCTCCACCATCAACACTCTCTACGGCCTTGCTTCTGAATTGACAGCTTCACTTCCTTTTCATCAAATAGTTTCTCTGCCACAATAACTCAAATTATTTCCCTATATTAAACTTCTGAGAATATTTCTTTTAAAGCCAGAGTGCTGAAACCCACATTTATTTTGTATTTAGCATCTAATACATTTTGAGACCAGAAGGTTTTTAAACCTGAGTTGCCTTTGTATCCACCAAGACAACTCACACAAAGCCAGAGAATCACATTTAACATTTAGACAGGTTCACTAAGCTAGTCAAAGTTTAGCTGAACAGTCCAACACCAAGCACTGAAGAGAAAATATTTCCAA
Organism: Acrocephalus scirpaceus scirpaceus; assembly: GCA_910950805.1. NCBI lineage: Eukaryota > Metazoa > Chordata > Aves > Passeriformes > Sylviidae > Acrocephalus > Acrocephalus scirpaceus. The sequence goes on along the minus strand of OU383778.1, from coordinate 28,717,441 downwards.
TCCTACCTTTCGTTGGGGTTCAAGGCATTAGCAAGAGGCCATACAGATGGCTGCAGCCTAAACAGCTGAACCATATATGTTTCTATAAACTGCTTTATTAGAAGGTAATACAGAGATTCTTTTATTTCCTATGGGAGACTCAGCCCATCCCACCCTCACCTAATGCATACTAATATGGAACTAGATTTGAGAGCTGTAGAGTTCTCATCTTTTCCTCCACAGCAAAAATTCAAGCCTATTTTACCCATTTTCCAAAAACATGACAACTTCTGGCACCACGTAGCCAACCTCTGGTCCAGCCACAGACTGAAAATTTCACCAATTTCACTCACCTCTGACACTGAAGGACTCTTTCCTACTTCTGTACAGCATTGTGCCTGGCTGAAGCCAGCCTGTCCCCTGTAGACAGCTGGGATCCCCAAAGACTCCAGAGCAAACTTGTGAGCCACAACCCCCAGCCCAGGTGCAGCCCAGACAAAACCATGAATTAGGAAGCGGGTGCTCCCAATTGTCCTCTGACACACCTGTTGACTCTCAACATTGTCTGCCTCATGCAGCACAAAGGAAAAGATTTTTTTTCAGAGCGACATTTGCATTTCTTTCCCCCTAAATTATGACCGATAAAATATGACATTAGATTGCAAGAGTAACAGGGGAAAAAAGTCTTTTTTTTTTCTTTCATTGCATGGAAGTTTCTGGTAACATTGAGATTCTTAAATTTCATTAGAATTGCTTACAGTATTTTTGTTCCAAAATTATTCAATATTAGTCTAATGGATTCCCACTGATAACTTAAAGAAATAAATAGTTATGCCCAAGAATATTCCTAGATGCTTATACTAAAAATGTTTAAAAGCTTTTCAAAGCCTTCTCTGAACTTTTTGTATTTTTTCTTCCCATATCCTACCTGTAATATAGAAATTGCTTTGAAAAGCATTATTGGTAGGGTTGGGTTTTTTTCTCATTGGAGCTATCACTTATAATTCTGTTGGGTTTTCTTAACACTCAGTAGAGTACATCCAATCCTTTTAAAATTAAACTTAAAATTCCAATTAAGTTTTCCTTGCAAGGAATGAATTTTTGATTTAAAAATTTAAATCTGTGAAAGTTTTCCTTTTTCAAATTTAAATACAGTAAACAGTGGGTTTCTTCACATCTTCCTTTATACTGAAACCTTCCCCATGCCACTAATAATTTCTATTACTTTTCACTAACTTTTTATTTTCCTGCTACAATCTCATAGTTTTACTATTTTCACCAAGTGTCTTCTCGTAACATTCTAACAAAGCCATATGAAAACGATGCCTGTACTCTGGGGAACAAGTAAGTTCAAATTCTCATTATCCTTCCTTCAACCAATATTTACCAGATGAAGAAGAAAGAAATTCTAAAATGCAATCCTACTACAATTTAGTTTCAATCACATTTTGTTTGTAGAATTAAAGTCTATTAAAGAAACATAGATATGCCTCTACTTAAACCTGACCTTCAAGTGCAAGATTTAACAGGCTAAAGATTAAAGTAAATCATGGTGGTTTGCTCATTCTTTTGCATTATGAAGATCTGCAAGGAGGAACTAAAACATGAAATAAAAACAAATTACAAAGTCAGTTTGTGAAGGCAGATTAAGAAAAAATATAAGCAATGGAAAGAGTAAGTTACAAGATATTCAAAAGGAAAATAATGATAGTATTATTTTTATACATTTCTCAAAAGATGCATGTGAAATGCAATCTAAAAAGAAAAGTATTTATTTGTGGGAAACCCTATGGAGAGTACAAAAATTCCCCACAGATTATTTGCAATATTATAGCAATATTTATTTTAAAAATATACAACTAATAAGAAACACAATCCTCCATTAATTATAGCTAACATAATTGCATCCATTCAAATTAATATAGATATGAATTATAATAAGAAATATGTTTCAGAAAGTAGATGTATAGTATTATCAAGATTATCCTCACAGTTCTCTTTCTAGTAATAAATTTGAAAAAAAAAGTATTAACTAGTATAAGAAAAAATCTGTAAAGCACTTTCCATGTAAACAATTGGAGATCCTGATGTGAAGTCACTTTAAACAAAACAGATGCAAACAAATCACTAATGTCTTTAAAAAATATCCTACTAAAAAATCACATGTTGATTCTTGACCCAAAATAATAGAAATCCTGACTTCCAGGACTGTTTTCACAGATTTCATTTATCAGAATCTAGATATAGACACGGCTTTTTAAAATCAAACTGAAATATGCATTCAGACCAGGGTAAAAAAAAAAAAAAAGAAAAAAAAAAGGTAAATCTGATTATAGAACTCTGTGAGAAGTTTCATTTGCTTCAGAGTATCTGCACAAAGAGCAGGCATACAACATCTCACTACAGGCTGACATTCCATTTCTGGGTAAATCTCAGAGATGTCCAGCCAGGTGAAAAAGCAGAGAAACAAGGAAAAGACGGGGCAGGCTGGGGCAATCAGAGCCTTGACTGGGTGAAGAGAAAGTTCATTTTAGGTGCTACATTAGTTACTATTTCATTCATGCTGAGAAAGCCACACATAGCGCTGTGGCAATCTCTGCTTACAACCACTGGCGTCTCTCTCCCTATCACCTCCTCAACAGGCTCATTTGGTCAAAATAATAATCAACAAAAATAATTTCTGAAATTGCTCTGTCTGAAACAAGGGATGTTTTCAAAGCTGCCTGAGGCAGACACTAGTGAGGTCTCCACAAGGCAGTAATCAGCTGGGGGATGTATAGGGTAGCTAGATCTGCACACGGAGCCTGTCCAAGGCAGATGTAGGAGAAGTCAGCCCCAGTGCTCTGGTATCCTGGCAAGGCAGAACTTGAAATGATACAGGGAATAGCCCTATTTATTTAAAAAATTCCAGAAAAATATAGAAATTGAGAAGTAAAGTAAAAAAGGTGGTTTCATGTTTAATCATCCCCTCACCTGTATTGTTATTCATATCACACTGAGGGTATGCATAAAAATTGCATGCAGAATCTTGCACTAGTGGCAGACTGTAGCAAATGTGGGCATTTAAACTTCTTAAGAGAATTTTATTTTTACACTCTGTATTAATGAATTTGAAATAAAACGTTCATCAGATCTTGAAAAGTCAAAAAAGTAATTTCAAAACCACACAGAAAGTTAAGTTTACAAAAGATACTGAAGAATAACCTTTCCCTGTAAACACTCCTTGTGGTGAGGACTTTCCCTCATTCATTCTCTGTCTGGTGGCCCACCATACTCTTCCCTTATCCAATATTTAACATCGTTGTTCATCTTTATTTTACTTCATTAAATCCTATATTTTAATCCTATATAAATCCCAGTCTTTCTGCACAGAACTCTGCCCAAAATATAATTAATTAAATTAAAGGAAATCCACTGTCAGAGTGAACATGACATTTGCATGCACATTTTTTTTTAATTAGCCTCCATTTTTAATGTCTCCTTTTCTATGGTTTGTCTTTGCTACATGTAAAGTCAGTAATCTCCCCCTGTCTGGGACTGTAGCTCACTCTAACAGTGTATTCTGCCTAACAAAGAAAGAATGTATTATTGGTTCAATACAAATACTGCTGTGACAATAGTTATGACAATGACTGTTAGGAAAATCCTTACATTCAATAATATGTTAAGATGAATGGACAGATGATTTATGAAATTGTTCCTTTTTTCTTAATAACACTCCAAATAATTAAATAGAAATAAATAAATGGCAAGAATTATAATTTAATCAAAATTAAACCTCTTCTACCCCTAATTTACATGCATTGCAGTAAACCAGTATGTTTAAAGAATAATACATAGGTTGCAGTATTATGTTTAAAGAATAATATATAGGTTGCAGTATCATTTCATCGTGTGACGAAATGTCAGAATTAAATCTCCCATAGAACTCTAAGCCAGGTGCTTTGGGCATGAGTGCTGATACAATCTTTAATTACAAGATTTCAATATTTTCTTTTAAGACCTTTTTCATTACATTTACAGAAAGGATGGTACTCATTAAATGAAGAGCTATACAATATTTTCTGTCCCCATGTTTATCCAATCTATGGTCTCACAACTAATTTGTTGCATACTATTCAAGAGCTGCTCTGAAGGAGGAGAGCAATGTTTCCCTCATTAGTTTGTGTAGAGTTCATCATGATAGGACCTCAATGCTTCATAAACATCACCAAAGTTACTTTTATAAAATCTCTGTGACACAATTGCTCCTATTTTAAAATAGAAACACTGAAACAAAATGAACTTCATACAAGCTAACTGTAACAAGGGGAGAGCTAGTGCCATTCACGTTGTATTATGGCTCTGCAGCACTGTAACCTAAATTCAAGCAGCATTTCTAATCTAGACCTCAGAGTTTCCTGCACACCAGTATTCAGGCACTAACAGGGAGGTGATTCAGCCTAGGCAGGGGATGCTGCTGCCACCCAAGCTCCTTTGAAAGCTGTAAGTGAGCATGAAGCAGCCTGGACTCCCTCACCCAGAGTGGCCTCAGCCTGATGCAGCACGGGGGGATCTGGATGGCAGAACACTTGGTGCCAAGGGGATGTTGCTCCTAGGTACAACTTAATTCATGTGTTTGACAGGATTTTTACTCTGAACTCCATGCAGCATTTCCCAGAACTGAATATTCATTAGTTTCAGGAACACGTATTTTAGTTACACACCCTCTGAGAGCCATACAGCTGTCAAAGTAAGACTGCTCTATGTGGTGGCAGGAATAGAAGGTTCACTCCTGAACCACTGTCCTGATTTGAGCTAAAATATTGATGTATACACAACATATAGACAACACTGGGACAACCAACAGAAAACCCACTTTCTTTTGAAAAGTAACAGCAGTGGCATTGTTAATACTCTTTCCTACTTTGCAAAGTAGTCCCATTAAAAGATGGAAGGTAAAATTGCATTTTTTTCTTTTTTTCCATTTTCAAGGTAAAGCAAAAAGCTTGAGAGAAAAGGGTTATTTTAATCTATTCTGGAGTACTGCTACACAATCAAACACGGAAGAGCCACAAAGCCAGAACAGGAAACAGCATTGTCAGAATGCTCTAGCAGAGGGAAAAGAGGTTCTCATCCTTCCTATGCAGTGCCTGTAAAATTGCAAAGTATCTTTGTGATCTGACAGCAAAAGAAAACTAAAATACATAGTTAGAATTTTTCACCCTATCTTATTAACTTCTTTATATTGAATTTTTAATATATATGTCACAAGGATGGTGAAACCCTTCCTGTAAGTCAATGGAAAAAACCCTTCAATTGACATTTATGGGGCTGAAAATTAAGTGTGAGATTAAAAGATAGACAATGTCCAACACAATCAGTGAAACTCCAGAGCAAATTTTCAGATCAATGTGAAAACAATCACCTACTAAGGACTAGGGTGACTTACACATAGTTCAAGTCATAAGTCTTTGGAACTTTAATACAGACAAGAAATTAAATAGAAAGCATTTTAAATTAAGAGGTTCTATTAAAAAATTCAGTTAAATGGGGGCATGTTTTTGCTATTGTTGCTTTAATTTCAACAGATGTTCTCTCATAAATCAGGAAAATAATACACAATAGTATCTATCACTATATGTCAGTAATAGGATTTTGCAAGGACTGGCTCAAGTCCTTATAAAGTATATCATTGCTGCTCTCTGCTGGTCAAAGTAATTATTCCCTTATTTAAAACCTTCTAGAGGAAATTCAGTGAATTTTATAGGAAACATATCACATGAATAGGAAGAACTTTTATGGCATTTACATAACCACCTAGGTTATCACAATGATTTGTTTTCATTGGTATGTCTGTATTCCTGAGACTACCAAAATTAGTAATAAACTCCAGCTTCAAAGGCCATGGCATTTAAATTCATAGATGAGTACATCACAAGTGATTTTTGCTTGTAATACTGAGGGGTGATGAACGGAACAGCATAAAGTGTTTGTGGGGCAGGATATGAAGAGAGCAAAGGAAACATTTAAGACCATTGGAAGATCATGCCTATTTAACAAAATATATTACCCAGCATGTACCTAACACATAAGCAAATGTCTTATCAGCATTATCTCCTCAAAACCCACCTTAATTCTTTGCCTCAGCTAAAGTGGGAAAGGATTTTATCAATTAAAAAAAAAAACCAACTAAAAAACAAATGTAAGTTTCCTACAGTTTCTAGTTTCAAGCATCTTTAAGACCTTATTGGACTGCATAATTTCTATTTGAATTATGATATAAATAGAAGTCTCACTTTTGGAGCTCTGAGCCAGGTAGTCCTTAATTAAGTGGTCCCACTGGGTAACTATTACTCAATATGAATTGAGGTTTCAAAAGCAGTTCCAAAATAAACACCATCAATTTACCATATTGTGAAAATAATTTTCTCTTTTCATAAAGAAGTATTATATGGTAGGCTAAGTTAATTTTAAAGTTTGTTCAACTATGAGATGAAAATTATACCAAATCAGTATACAAAAAAGACTCTTTCCTCAAATCATACCAAATAATGTCTGTTTCTAGCAAGAAACACAACCAGTTTGTTCAGTTTATCAAAAAATTTATTTAGCAAAATACAGCAATGTGAATAATTTACTTGTTCTGATCGAAAACTCATGTTTTTCTCAATGAATTATTTCAGTAGTTGTACATGTACATTTAGTCATAATCTGGGATCACAAAAATTGAATCAGCTTTGAGCATAGAACATCAGAAGACATTTCTAGCTAAAGAATTTATTTCCAAACAGCTTAGAGAGCTTTACTTGAGGTCAATGCACTTCATTTTGTGACAATATAAATAAGATGCAGAAAAAATTGATTTCTGTGTCTCCTTTCTAAAACTATACTTAAGTAGCTTACAAAACCTACTGAAGCAACAGTCCAATATATTGCTGCAGAAAGAAATCTCAGGGCTTTTTTGTACAAACATATGTGCATAATATAAAAACTATTTATTCCTAAAATATTAACAACAGAAAACGAAGACATTAAGATTTATTAATGATGTCTCTAAAGAAAGAAACAATCTGAGACCCACGATTAAAGAAATGGCATCTCTCTTTGTAGCCTCACAGCTGAAACCAACCAGAGATGGTAATTCAGCATCAAGCCATGCATATAGATACCTTAACATCCAACTAATAAACAAGTGATATTTTATTACCAAGCTTTACTCCTCATGACATTTACCTCTCACCTCAAGCTGATAAACCATTGTGTCTCACTGAAGTCTGAGCTCAGTATGAAGCAGAAAGAGGAATGAATTGCACTGTGTTCTGGGTTAGACTCAGTAGTTTTAAATGAGTACTCCAGGAGACATAATGAAAGAACTCAAATGTTTTTGCTATCACTTTCTGTAATGATTTACTTAGTGACTGATTAATTCCATCCTATTAAAAGGTATGGTAACCACTTCAAATTTACGTGTGGAGAGAATGAAAGTATGCTGAGATGAGAAATATAACTAAAGGAAATTGAAAGAAGAGGGAAAGCTTGCTGTTGTGCTGTTAAGTGTTATTTATCATATGTTCTCAGGGTGTGTTTGGGATAAAAACACAAAGTTCTCAGTGCAAATTCAATTCCTCCAAACATTATAAACAAAAGCTTAAAACTTCCAGGGTGCCTGGGTTGAAACAGTGATAAGCTGAGGCTTCACTAGGGATCCTAGACACCTTTGAGGTCCTCTCTGCTCCTACACACTTAGGACACTGTCTAAGGTGAGAACAAAGTGATAGTGACTGAAGATGAGCTTTCCTTGTTCATTTCTAGGAGCCAAGCACTTGCCCAGGGAAATGCACTGTCAGTTACTCTGCACAAAGGGGCACCCTGGCATTTCCCATCCCCCCACACACACTGGTGATGTAAGGCTCATGTGAGGTTTTGCACAAGTTTTGAAGGGTTTAGCAGACCACAGGGAGAGACTCTGAACTTGCAGTCAGCTTATCAAATTTACACTGAGCACTGGCCATAAGGAATCCACTCCTGGCAGCCAAGGGATCTCTGCAGATTGCTTCAGGACCAAGCACAAACATGTCAAGGGCTCCCAGCAACACTGATCTCACCAGTGCTTGTGACCCTTGGGCAGGGAGGCAGTTTCATTGGGGAAAATTGGTAAGGATGCAAAAAGTAAATCAAATGGCTTGCATGTATGGCAATCCTGTGACTATGATAGGTAATATGGATGCGAATTGCAACCTGCAAAATATGAACACAAGCCATTCCATATCGCTTGACTTCATTGCTCAGGCAATCAAGATGGTGTAGGTATAGCCTGAAACTTCTGAACTTTTACTGTATACTACCATTATTGTCAAGATGTGCTACCCTGGCTAAGTTACCAGCCGTACAATTTAGTAAATTAAATGTCAAGTGTTCGCTTAAAGAAACCAAAGAAGAGAATGTAGCAATGTTTGCAATACATAATTTGAGACTTAGAATACTGTGGTAGAAAAAAGCATCTTGTACCTCAACCTAAGTTCCCACAGGGTAACTTTATCTTATGTACTGCCACTGCAAAGAATAAAAAAAAAATTAAATGCCATTTTATTCACATCTGCAGTTGTTTCTGGCTTATTTGTAAGGTAACAGAACTGTATAACTGCTGCAGGTTTGGGCTGAAAAGCCTGGAAGTGCTCTAATACGTTATAACTCTCAGCACATTTTCTTTAACAGGTGTTATCAAAAGTGAAGAAATAACATGCTGCAAATTTTCTCTCCACCTCTGCCCTCACTATAATGCAGACATTAAGTTTTATTTGACATTTTTCATCTTTTAATACTAGCTGAATTTAAGAATTTCAAAAATTTTAACTTAGAAAAACACTGAGCTAAAAATGGGAGCTTTTCTCTAATTAATCTTTGAAGACAAACCAGCTGGGTTCTTCACTTAATATCCTAATAAACACAGAGTTCTAACATTGCAGCTAAGAAATACCATTTGGATCCAGTGGCTTTCATCCCACTGCATCATTTTTAGCCAAGAAAGCAACTTACATATCATCCCTTCCTTTAAAAAAAAAACTTTTGACAGTCTGTAGCAGCAGTTCTTCATTCTGCCCGTGACAAACGAGCCACCAGAGAAGCCCTGAAGACTGAGGGGGAGGAAGGTGAATTCTTGCTTCCTACAAGGCAAAGGAAAACTATTTTCCCTTTGAATGAAACAGCACAAGAAACAAAAATCTGACTGAGAAATTTAAGATTAATTGGTTGGTAATGAGTTGGTAAAAACATGACAGTCAGTACCTTGATATGAAAGTTGGCTGAGTCTCACCAACAAAAGCAGTCCTGGATCTGGTGCTCAGAAGCTAAGTTAATATTTTGCAACAGCTATCAGAATATATTATTGTAAAAGCCATGTAGACATGGATTATACTAAGGTTAGTAACTGAAAAGGTCTTGAATTCTATGCATTAATTCCTATACACAAACAGATGTTTAAACAAATTTGCTCTTGAGCAGACTATGTATTTATTTCTTCATGATGTTTTCATAGTGTAATTTTTAAGATTCAGTGATGTTAAAGCATTTTTCCCTTACCTGTTCTCCGAGATTCCTTAGCATATCACAGATAAGGAGGAGTTTTTTGGTATTGTTTTTTGCTAGTGTTACTCATACCTGTTTCCTTCCTCAATTTTAGCCTCTTTTTGTAAAACTAAAGCAAAAATATAACAGAGAGAAGAAAAGATCACAAACAGAAAAACAAAGAATTAAGGAGATATTTGGCATAAATAACTCCTACAAATTTAAGGTACTACTGGCAAACATTGTGGATTGTTGCAGCTCAGATGTGATAGGATGAAGCTGTGCATTCACACAACATTATGTGATGTAGGCCCCAGCTGGTGTTAATGGAAGAGCTAAAGCTGCCTTATCTTTCTCTGGCTCAATAAATCAGTGCCTGAGTTAGACTAATAAAAAAGAAAAAGCTATTTTCAAGGCAGCAGGCATAGTTACACAGCAGGCTTGCCAAATCTTCAAGTCTAAAAGGAATAAACAATGAGAAACTCTTCCCCAAGAACATTTGCTTTAACCCTTTTTATCTGATTGTGTAGCAATTCAGCACTTATAACACATTTAGTCCTGTCCTTTACAATCCTAGCACTCATTTCACTGCATAAACTTGTAAACTGAGGAGGTTGTGCTTTAAAACATACTGACTTCTGCAGTGCCAGGTTCTCAATATTCTGTTTAAAAAATAATATTGCATTAAAACATATATAATCACTTATACAACATTCTCAAGCACTCCAAGAATCCAAAATCAGAAGAAAACCTCATGCTCCATATATGTATAAAAAGTCTTACTTTTATATGATTAGTGTGACTATCTATTATTTTGGATTGGGCATATGTTTTCAGCATTGATTACTTTTTTCTCATTTTAACTTTTCAATAAATAATTTCAGGGGTTTCCCTGAGCCTGGGAGATTTAACAATGGAAACTTTAAATAAACATAAAAAAATACTAAAATTGTTACCTCAGAAACAGAGTCCTGAGTTTATTTCACAGGGTAGAGAAAAGTTACACTATTTCCACAGACATTAGTATACACAGAGAAAATGTTAAGTGTTCAGCTTTCCTTTCCACCCAGTTCTTGGCTTCTGTACTGAAGATGACAAATTTCTAGTTAGGGAACAGGTGTCATTTGGAGTTGGACTGACAATGCCACCTGCTTTCACATGGGCAACTGCAAATATTTACTGTATTCAAGTGCTTATAAATGTAAGATTGCAACTAACCCACTTCATTTTCAAGCCCATCTGCATTTTCAAGCCCTTCTGTCTTTTTTTTGCTGTTAGTATGACAAGTATGCATATTTTGAGGAACTTAGCAGTCAACACTGGAGACCAAGAGCTTGTTCTTGCTGTTTGTATCTGCCCCAGCCTTTGAGAAAGACTGTCCTGACCTTCAGTGCCTGCACTGCCTGTATCTGTGCTGGTTCCCAGCCTCCCTCGCACCTGGGATGGAAGTCAGGCTGCAGGACAGCCCAAGACCCAGGCACCAGTTAGACCTCAGACAACATTCCCTCTTAAACCTAGTAGCTGGGAATCATCCCTTAAGTAGAAAAAATTATGTTGGTTTTATGTAAATCCTCTGTATTGCACCCACCTGAGCAAAGCAAGAGCTGGGTGAGATCCACCTGTTCAGCTGTAAAACAATTACAGAGTGCTGCAGTTCTCTCCCTCAAGCTGCATAAAGGGCTCATTCTCATTCAAATCTCTACAGTGGAGCTTTAATTGTTCCTAACTTACTGTGAAGGTCAGTAGAAACTATTGTAACTAAATATAAAATCTTTTAAAATGAGCAACTACCAAATTACATACTTTAGGGTATATCACTTTCTGTAATATTTCTTGACTCCATATGTTTAGCTTAGGGCAATACGCACATTTTCTTATGTTTCAGCTTCCTGTCTGCAAGATGGCAAACAGTAACTCATTTATTTTGTTAAAGCTCCAAGCGACAGCTCTGCCAAGACCAATAAAGAACACACTTACAGTTAACATGTTTTTCTGTGTTATCTATAAATGTTGTCTATATTGCAGCCTTTGCAGTGCCATAAATAAAGTGATTCTGTATTAAAAATGTGCTCCTGTCAGATCATGAAACTTTTTTTCTAATTAGAAGAATAACAAATCTAAGAAAATATTAAAGCCTCTGACTTTGACCTCATGGCTATACAGAGAAAATAGGTCCAAGATTTGCTAGCTAATTTGTTTTTCTAAAGAAAAAGAATTAAAATTACAATGTGACAAAATTGCCATGGTTACAAAGCCCTCACCCTACTGAAGAGGGATATGAATTAAAATATAGCCTAAAGACTAAACCTTTTACTGCTTTAATTGCACAGAAATGAGTAAGATTCACTCTAAAATGTGCCTTAGGGTTCCTGTAAGTCATAGTCTTATAAAATCAACCTGAAGCACAAAACCAGAACATTTTGCTCTCCATCAAAATACCAAAATTTTATGAAAAGACAAAACAATTTGTTATCATTCAAGGCTTTCAAATTCAAGGCAACTTCAGGAAGTAAATATACAACAGAAAAGTTTGACTACAAAGGCACTGGAGAGCTCACAAAGAGATTCTAGAGAAATTACTCTTCAAGCTTTTTAATTTCTGGGGAAAACCTACACTCATTCTAAGCCATTGACTTTGAGGTTCACTTTAAGCGAATTTTGTCATTGTCTTGTAATGAGGCATGAGCCACATATGGTTTTCCTGACAGGAAATATTTCTTAGAACTGTTACAGGTTCGGATTACCTGTATGAATACTTAACATATTAACTATTCTGCTGCTCAGCAGTGGGCTGAATATCAAAAAGACATTCCCCAGAGAGAATGGGTGCAATTTGGAAATGCATATCCGTCTAGTAGATTAGAAAACATGTTGCCTTCAGTAGAGATAAATCAAATAATTTTCTTTACAATCTCTACTAAGAATAAATTTTGTGTTCAATTACATGAAAAAAAATTATCTTTGAGAGGCAATTTCTCATATTTTGTTTGGCAACATTAGGCAGGTGCACATAAAAGCTAAAAATCAGACAGGAAGTGAACGGCTTTTATTAAAGTGTAGGTAAGTCTTTTAAAATCTGAAGCTCAATGGCTTTTAGCAAGAAAGACACTTGCTTACATTCTTTTTCACCCAAACTAATTTTGTGAAAATTAAAAATATAATTAAAGTGCTGATTTTTCTATTAAATTCAGTTTAATTTGAAATTCTTTATGTGAGATCTGTGAATGAAAAGAAGATTTTGAAAAGACAAGGCTGGGCTTTTCTTACCAGAAATCCTTCCCTAGACAGAAAAAAAATTAAAAATTAAATATAGGCATATAAGAGAATTATTGTTTATGAATATAATAAAATATAGTCATTCATTCTTCAAAGGTTACCAATGTAAGTAATCCCTGCATCCGTTCCTTTCTTTGCCATTTAGTATACCCAAAAGCAAAGCTGCTCTAAGGCAACAATACAAAACAAGTGGAAATATTTCATATAAAGAGAAATTTATGATACAGTGTTCTGATCCGGGAGTAGAACATTTAGAAGTTACTTGCTCTGCAGCTCAATTTTAGGAGTTTATGTAACTGTGACTTCAAATCAATTCTACCTGCCTTTGAAATGCAAAGGAACAAATGTTGGGGGTTTGTTGTTTTCATTTTTTTTCTTAATTAAAATTTATTTCTTCATTCAACACCCTCTATACCCCAGGTTCAGCAGGGATCATGGACAAATATATAACATGAAGAGTGAGGCCTGTTAAAGATGGAGGTGATCAGGATTAGTGCTAAGGGTGACAGAAGCATTTCACATCTGTGTAAAACACAGTGAAGTCAGATTCATGGTCTGATGGGACTTATTCCTCCATTAAATACCTTCTTTTTCAGCTATCATTCAAGGAATGGCAGGTCACTGATAATTAAGCTGGTATTTGATTTCAAACACTGGAGTGAGTGAACATCAGAAAGAGTTCTTGACATTGAAAAGGTTCCAGTTATTTGCCACAGATGACTTGTGCTTCAGAAACATCTGATGCTGGCACAAGAATGGGAATGGTCTGGTGCTTTAGGAATGTGGAAGGTTCTGGAAAGTTCCCATAGCTACCACTTAATTCTCCTTTCTAACACAGTTCTCTGAGAAGGGAAACAGCTTAATAGATAAAATTAGCAAGTTTTTCATTAATTTTACTCCACTGATCTATTTAATATCCCTACATACTATTAGTTGAAAAAGAATTTTTAATACATTTCATAATTACAGAATGTAGACAATGAATGCTACAGTTTGTCTAGCATTTATAATTGTGTGGAATTGTGGTTAATGAAAGTACAAAATATGTTCAGAGATCCATATACATGTAGCTGAAAGATAATCTGATGGGTCAAACAGTCTTTCATTTAATGAATTATAAAATCAATTTACATTTTGGTGATTTCTGACTATTTCTTTAAAATCCCCTTTAAGCAGTGGGATGAACTGTCTGTGTGCAAGATACAATAACTGATCCTTCTCTTAAGCTATAATACAATTTTAGCTCTAATATTAGTTACAAGAAAGTTGTTGACAGCTTGAAGGAAGATTGGAAGACAGCAAGAAGATATAAGACTAGAAGAAGATTTAAGGACTATGAAGTTTGACCTAGCAGGAAAGACTAAAATACTGGATATATTTAACCTAGAAAAGATATTGGAAGGACACTGGGTTGGTAGAAAAAAAAATTGCCATTGGATGTGTATGAAAAAAAGAATTGTCATATAAACCAAGGGCACTCTTTAAATCCATAGCACCAAAATCATAGGAAAATAAACACTTGCTTTAGAACTGTAGGTGTAAAAGCTCAGCTTTCATAATACAGACTTTTTTCCTAAAGTAAAACATAGTGAGTCATGAGGACTGCTGAATCTTTCCACAATCTTTTTCCTGGAGAGAGGCAACAGCATTGTCTTATCCTTCCCTTTATTCTCTAATTTAACTGCTTTTGTTGCACGGTATTTAACAGTACACCTCCAACTAGGGCCACAGTTGCATTAAACTTGTTATTAAAGAAACTCTGCTATTTTGTAGATACAGATGAACATGTACTTGAATTTTCAAATATTGTCAACACAAGTCTGCAAAAGAAGGATGCAAGTGAAAAAACTTGAATGACCCTACTTGTCTTAAAAAATTGCTCTGGCTGTCACTGTCATGGATCTTTAAATTAACAAAGATGTTTATTCTAGAATGATACTCTAGTGCAACCCAATTCTTTTATAAATCCATTTGCTAACAGCCTGCTATTGGATAGTTTTAAATGTCATAATTTTTTCTCCCCTCTCTCTTGTCTATCTTTTTGAGAGTTTTTTGTTTGTTTGTTTGTTTGTTTAATGTGTAGTAAAGCTGGACTCATAAGCCAAGAGAGATTGCTGTGAAATTCCAAAACAATATAATATGAAAGATCTAATGACCTTGTCAGCAGCATGATTTGAATGACATTTTCTCTAAGTAATATTTATATGCAGCTGGATAGAGGCTACTAAAGAAGTCACAGAAGCCATCACAATTCATGTATATGATTACATCTTGACAGGAGTAATCATTCAGTGTTGCTTGCTCTCTTCTCAGGCTAAGCTAATTACCACTGCAGTTTCCCTGCTACCAGAATGCAGGCAAACCTCCCTGCATACACTGTCCTGTGCATTGCAGGTGTGGGTATAACACCTTGTTCAAAAGTATATTGAGTATTCTTAATACTTTGAAAATAAAGACTTGATGAAACCTGGAGGAGGAAAAAGTTGAAGTAGTTTCATGCTCCACAGTTAGGATTGAGGTTAGTTTTGATAGTGGACATGTCAAATAGAGAAGAAAAGCTCCTTAAGTAATACCTTCCAGTGATTTTATTGGTAACACAAGATAACTCTCTAAAGCGCCAATTTGTGAAACTTCACTTGTAAGAGCTTCAGACAATCTAAAGAATAATGAAAATTTCAGTAAGCAACTCAGTAAGCAGCAGTGCAACCTGAGCTTTACTGGACATTTTTACTGATATCAATGAAATTTCATTGTTCCAAAGCATATTACTGGAGCTCAGAGTGTGCTATTGAATAGCTGCATTACATCTAGTTGGAGTAATTATAGAAAACTGTTCATATAAATGTGTGATGTTCAGCTTAGTAAACATAGCAGTGTGATTTCACACAGCAGATGCAGCTTTGAAAACACATAGTAAAGTCAGCCTTGAAAATTGCCAGTAAACCCTTTCCTACATGATACAGACAAATTGGAAATCATATTTTAACACAAGGATTTTAGTATTTTTTAAATGGTTAGAAAATGATTTATGGTCTAGGAAGTATATCTAATTAAACACAAAGATGCAGGAATTTGTTTTCCAAATCATCTCTATTCAGGACGTTTTTCTCATTCCTTTGATTATTTTCTTTAATAATAGGAGCCTGGAATACTTAAGAGAGACCCTTGATGCTGCACATTTAACTTTGTGAAACCTGACCAACTTGTGACTCCTCTTATTTTGTCCTGAATAAAATGTCAGTTCTCAACAACTCCATCTCTGGGGCCAGTAGCTCATACACACTGAAAATGTTTCAAAAACAGAAAGACAACAGATGCCAGGTAATGTCAGAGTGGGGATGAAATAGTAGAGGATTTAGTACTCAACACCTATGAGAAAACTATTCAAGCATCCACTGAGATCATACCTGTTGTAGGTTCAGTTTTTAGATGGGTTATAATATCTCTAAAAAGAATGGAGCGCAAGTGAGATTAGTGTGACTTGTCAAAAAGCATCAGTTGCTAAAACAAAACGTTTTGAAATTAAAATCCTTTTGACTTTTGTAAGAATAAGACACTCAGGTGGCATAAATTAATGCAGAAAGCTATGGTAAAACATAGCCAATTGATGGCTTCCTGATAAAGAAGAGTTCCCACAAATATAAGTATGTTGAAAACATGACCTTTAAGGCCAGAACAGCAAACCCATTTGCAAAATTCATGGGAACTCACCTCTTCTGCAGTGCAGAGCTAAGTACAAAATACATGGAGGTGATACACACAAATATATGCTAGGTTGTTTACCTATGTCAGAATTTACAAATCTTCATGTGAGAAATGTATTTAAGTATTGATTTTCCTCTATTATGCTTAATGGAATATTGTTTATTTATTGATAAATAACACTGCTAATAAAATGAGTGGCTTTCTAAATATTGTTGTAATTTAAAGAACTTAATTAAAAATATTTTATTTCTCTGTGCTTTCTGTGTTCAGATTAAAGTCATTAATGCTGCTTCCACTTTAAAAGTATGTTGTAAAGAATAGTTAATGTCCATAAGCAAAATTGACAAGATCTTTGTAATTTCTAACCATAAAATTGATCCTTGTGGTAATAACAAAGATGAAATCTTGCGTTACTCAATACCTTCTTTGTCTTGGTCTTTCCTGATCCCATCTGCCCTGGAGCCAGTGCCAAAATGAAATTTACAGCTCATGGCAGAAGACATGTAGTCCAGGGGAAAGTGAGGGACCACTGAATGTAAATTCCACCACACCAGTGCATGGAACTGGGTGGGAAGTTTCCAAAGCTAAGCTAAGGAGAAGCTGAAAGCACTGCTTCTATTCAGCCTGAAGCAGAAAAGGCAAAGAAGAATGTAACTGATGCTTTCCATTGCCTGGTGGGTGGCTGGTGAGAAGATGAAGGCAGGCTCTGTTTGGAAGCATGCTGAGAAAGGATGAGAGCTAACAAACAAGGTAGAACAAGGAAAATTCTGATTACATGGAATGAAAAAATTGTCCACCATGAGGCTGCTCTGACACTGAGACAGGCAGCCCAGAGGGGTCTGGACATACTTTGATCTTAACTAAACAAGGCCTCAACCAGCTTTCTTTAGAAAGTTGGTCCAATTTTGAGAAGCAGGTTGGACAAGTTAACCTCCAGAGGCTCTTTCCAACCAAAGCTGTTCTATTGTTCTCTGATTTTATGAAATGCAAGCTTAGCTACAGCCCCATTTTTCTAGGACAAAAGGTTATATAAAAATTCAATAGGGTTTTTTTATGATGTATTGGTTTCAGCTGAATAACAGTTTTATCTTCTGTGTAAAAAACTCAAATGCAAATTTTCAGTTTGTGAAGCTTCTAGTTCATCTGGGAAAGAGCTTCTATTCTAAAGCTGTAAGTCCAGAAGTTCTGCTTCTGCACATGTGGTCAAATATTTCAATATCCAAAGACATGTGATCCCTTTCAGCCCATGTTTTTATTATTCACATTGCCTTTACCCAGAGTGTACATACATAAACAAAGAGAAGAAGTTTGTTAGGGGCAAGCAAAAGATCTGAATTAAACAAGAAATGGTCAATAAATTGAAAATATCTTAAAGAGCAAGAAGTCACAATGTGCTTATTCATAGTAAGAAGAGGAAAATAACATCTGCTTAACTGTAATGCATCTCTAAATAAAGCTTTTTGGCAGCTGATGTGATCCCTGACATCTTAAGGACCAAGACATGGTGCAGCAGTGTAAATGGACTGATTTGTGTGTAATTATCTCAGAGGGCTACAATAATGCTGCAATTCCATTACTTCGGAGACCTCAAAGTCACTCATTTCTACATCTTTTGAATGGACCATGGCAGTTTGGCACCTCTGTGCTTCAGTATGGAGAACCTTAATTTTCTTTGCTCTGAAACCTGTAGTAAAACAAACCAAATAGCTATGGTGATATTCTGATTAGTGGCATAAAGAAGGCAGAAGGGCCTGGATTGTATTTCTATCTAAAAAACAAACCACCAAACAAATATCTTTTGATATTTGACTTTGGCTTTGACTAAGGACCAAAGGGAAAGCTTTAAGTGACTAGTAATAAATCCATTTTAGGAGTATAAGGTTAACTCTGAAGCGTCACGGTGGAAGACATTTCTGGTTATTTTTCATATTCCCCCAAAACATAAAATACCTTGAATTTCTTCTACTTGCCATTTGCATGGCTTCCTTTTACAGTGCTGTATAGTTTTGAGTTTCTCAGGGTACTGGTGTTTTTCCTCTGGAAAGAACTTTTATCTATGTACATATTAAGGATAATGTTCCTATGTTCTAGAAGGACTGTTAATGAAGCTGGAGCATAAGAAGTCACTCTGACCATCCAGGACTGCTGTGCACCTTACACTCATGCATGCAGTCACTGCATGGGCTTGTGTCAGATTGGCAGAGCACTCACAGTTAGTTCACTGTTTTGTAAAAAGGTGGATGGTACCAAACATGCACTGAAGGCCTTTCTGTATGATCTCAGAAAGAAATGCAGACACTGCAGCTTCGCTCAGTGAAGAGTTTCCTACTTACCTTTGTATGAGGTGCTCTGTCAGCTCATATGACTGCAAAGAGGTGGAAATACTTCGAACTGATAAATCAACACAATAATGAAAAGCATGAAAAACATGATAGAACTTAAAGAAATAGTAGCAATAAAATTATTTTAAATGGTTATAAAAGAAAGCTGAACACATCCAGGATGCTATTAGCAAATTAAGTCCAGATTTCTTAGGTCAAATAATTACGCCAAAACTTAAGTACAAAAGAACTTCCAAGAAAGAAGAGATAGACCAAGAGTGTCTAACATAATTTAAAAATCTCTGGCTTCCTCATCCATGAAAAATTCTATAAGTAACTGAATAATTTTCACAAGAACATTAAAATCTAATTTCCACTGATATTGTACAACCAAGTCACAAAGCAATCACTAAACAATACTATTAAAATTACACTTAATTTTCAGTTTTAAAGCACTAACAACTAAACAGGTGTATGAAAATGGAATTAATTTTCAGAAAGTTTAAGCTTCTTGGAGCTTCACCTGTTAAGTAGAAGTGCCAGAATACCACAAGATCCCAGAAGGATTTGCAATTAGTATATGCTGGACATTATGGTGCCACATTTGAATATTGTGAGGTGTTTACAATTTATAATAGTCTCAAAGGCCTCAGATTTTCACTGGTGGCTACATACACTTTAGTATAGAGTATGTGTGTGGTTTTGACTTGTCAGTAGATGAATGAATGAGAGGGATATATCTAAACTCCACCAGAAATTAATGAATTTAGTAGTATAAAGAAGGACAAATGAATGTCAATTTGTAACTAATGCCCAGGAAACTAAAAATAAAGCAGAGATCAAGGTCAGAATAAATGGAGCAATATCCTTGATTTAAACTCTATTGAAAAGTCCCCCAGCCACAAACAATTTTGATTGATTAACAATATCTAATCTACTGGAGGTCAGCCACTTAGCTAGCTAATTTTATTTATCTATAATTGCCACTAGGATAATGTATTTGTGACATCTAACATGCTTTAAGCAAAAGCCTACCTTTACCAACTGTAAGGCAATCTTGACAACTGAGAGCCCAAACATAACAAACTATTGTGGGTGGAGGGACTGTATGAAATGAAAAGCTTCCTGCAATAAGAGCACTTATTCTAAAGGCTACAGGTGGATACCAGTAATGGGAATGCAGAGAACTCAGACCAAAGGAATATCCAGTTACATATAATAAGCAGAGTTAAAAAAAATTGCACATTTACCTCTTGGAACTAAAGAAAATGTTTGGTGTAAAAATACTTGATGCAAACACATGAGCAATTTTGAAGTCTGGAGAATAAAAGGAAAGAAGTAGTGAGGAGAAAGAAATACGAAATGAATACAGGAAAAGATGAGACAAGTAAAGCAGGCAGCTGCAATATGAGTAAATGTTACAAAATAAAGAGATGACTTTGAGAGAACAAAGAAGAAAAATTTGGTATTATCTGAAAAATTCAAGTAAACCTCTTTTCAAAAGAATAGAAATAGTAACTTCCTTAGAGCCAATTAAGGAAAGGCAGTTTTCCATAGAGATGTCACAGCTACAATTTCAAGTATGTAACAAGAAATGAGGAAACAAGTCACACTGTTCTATTTTCAGTTGCATCCCAGAATACAGACACATTCAGGGATCAATTCCCATACTAATACCTTCAGGGAAGGCAAGTTGTACAAATTGTTCAGATGAAGCAGTAGGAAGTCAGGGTTTCAAGGTACAACTCCATGCTTCACATCAATACACACGTGAGAGGATGACACTTGACATGGCATTTAAGGAGGACAAAACCTGGCTGCCTTAAGCCAATCTGTCCTGCCAAGACTACATCTTTATATAAATATAGTCAATTGATATTGACTGACTCATCAGAAGAAGTAAGTCACACACTTCCCAGGTACGTGACTTTCCACTGGCTGTGGGACAGAAAGGTGAGCCTCTCCTGAGCGCTGGTACATCTGCTTCTCCAATTTAATGATCAGTGTGTCTACACATGCTCATAGACCTGTTTAAGGAAAACCACTGGTAAGAAAATGACTCCATCTTGCATTCCTTACCCAGACCGAACAAATCCAGGGTATTCAACAAACAAAAAAAAGGGCCAGGAGTGGGTCAAGGAAGGAAATTATTTTCCTAACTCAAAGACTTTTGGAAGTTTTACTATTTATGCTTAAACATTAAAAAAACTAAACTTATGGGCACTAACCCTTTGTAATATCTCCTTCTCCCTCCAAATTAATACAATTATAAGTCTATAATCTATCTTTTTCAATATGCCTAAATGACATACTGAAAAACTACAGTGACCTCACAATTACCCATAAAGATTTATGATTTTGTTTCCATTTCAAAGAACATTAATCTGCTTTAGTTATAGGATGTCCAGATTATCTGGAATTAACTTTAGCTTTTAAATGTCACATGGACTCCTGCCATACATTTTAGTATTTGACTCTTATGCTTTAGTTCCTGTATACTGCAGGGAACACACTGTATAAACACTAACTGCTGAGTGGTTTTTTGGTCAGTTGTTTTTTTTAAAATACAATAGTATATTGAAACCCAGAGTCAAAATCAGAGATGTAGTGTAAGTCATGAATGCATGCATATTTTCTCTTCTTCCTGACAGTCAATAAGCACACTTCTAATACCTGTTTTAAGTCAGCAGTCAGATGTTCATAAAGGATTTTGGACTTTGCTTGTTTTCTTGTTTTACTCATGAGCTTCTCCAGCTGCTACCCACACTTGCACAGCTGGCCACTGGCCTCAGTGCATGTGTCATATCAACAGCTGTGAAGGCAATATTATTTATAACTATACTCACAGAAATAAAAATTGTCTTAAAATTTAAGTACACAAGCTTATAAGTAAGGCTTACAATTATAACTACATTTCTAAAAGCAGATGAAACCTCTAAACATCCTAATTACAATTACTAGGTAGAGAAGGTCCCATCAGAGGCAACTTTTTTGAGCTCTGAGAAACTTTGGCTCGGATGAAGTTTGAATGACATGATGCCTGATAAAATATTGTGCATAGAAATAAGCTTTCCACAGTGATGCACATATAATCTATATATTTCCTTAGAATGTGTCTCATATACACTAAAAAGTTGTTAGGTATACGGCTGCAGAGGCTGATTATTTAGTTATCCATGGATTTTCTGTAAAGAGATTTGCTGGCTAACAGACTTGGCTAATTAAGCACTGTCAAATATGCCATGGGTCAAGGACACAGTTGTAAAAACTTCCTAGCCTAGAACCATCTATTCATTTACTCCAATGTGCATTAGGTCAGTAATATTTTGTTAACATAACTTAAAATTAACCGTGAAACGAGTATAACCACAGGATGTGAAAAAGATTTAAACAGATGGTTAACAATGAATTGCTGGTCACAAAATGCAACAGCTTGACAGATGACATATTGTATATATCCTGCCAATTTGGGATTACTAGCTGGACTGGTGCTGAAACTGTTCATGGCTTGAGATATTTTACTCATTTTGCTTTGCTTTCTCCTTTCTTCTCACTTGAAAGCCAACTGAAATTCTTGACATAGACCAAAGAGAAGGACAAATAAAAGAGATACACAGCATCTCACTAGTGCAAAATCATTATACAGTCAACAATACTCTATCATTTACAAGAAACTTAGGAATCCCAAAATTCTTTCAGGGAAAATACACAAGGAAAAGTTCATGGTCAAAGATCCAGCCTTGCTTTAAGGGGCAGAGGAGATCAGGGTTAGTTATAATTTAGTTAAGATACAGATATCTTAAAATCAAAAGAATTTTCTCCTCTTTTTTTTTTTTTTTCTCTGATGACTACTTTTTAATTTAGTTGTTGATGTTAAAGAGAAGCAAGGAAGCATTATGTCAGTCTAATCTCCTTGAAATGTTTCTCTTGCACAGGTCTCAATTTGTTATTCAACCTAGAAAAGTTTAGACTGCATTTCAGACAAATTTTTGTAGTGAGTGTATCAGTCTGTTGGTCTGAAGGGAAATTGGGTGAGATCTAGATTCAGTTTACAAAAGAGCAAAAAAGAATTCCTATTCCTCCATCCAATTTTTGAAAAGTAGCTAGTTTGTCCAGCACAGCATTGTATATTTTGCCAAGCCATCTATCATACTAGATACTTCATCAATTCTGTTATGAGTAAAGATAAAAGAATAGAAAAATTAAAGCCTAGAAAAACACTGCTCTCTATAAACACCAAAATCTCTATCTTGTACAACTAAAAGTATTTTTCCAGTTCAGCTTCCTAGCAGCTCAACTTTCCTAAGGTTGGCTATCTCTGAATCAAAAAATACCCCTTTTTATGAGCCATGTGATACTCAGGTTCAGGTTTATTTGAGCTGATTAAAGATAATCAACGTTTGGCACAAATGCTTGATTAAGACTCACATCCATCCAATGTTGGATGTGGAGAGCTGAATGTCCACTCCTGTCTTCAGATTCTAGATACTACCAACCAAATGCTGTGGTTTATATATGACACAAATATATGGATTTGGTATTGTCTCTGTAAAGTGAGTTCAACATTGAAATAATAGGGGCTAATGTAGAATAATGGACACTTGTATATCAGAAATTGGTACACCATAGAAAAACTGCACCAAATTAAACCTAAAAAAAAGTCATGTGGAATGTGCCTTATCTATTGCTAACTTTAAAGAGAGGGAAACTCATGCATGCATAACTTCATACACTTTTTAATAAGGAGTGAAAGCAGAATAAAATATAAGGTCTTTAATAAACTGGATTCTTTTATTATTAGGATGTTCTTTTATAGCTTCAGTTATTAACCTACACAGGAATTTGAATAGCCTATGTTTTCCCTTCAAGGCCTTGCTGCTTTTTGCTTTGCTTTTTATTACACTCATTATGAAATATTACATAAAGCTGACTTGGCCACCAATTTAAAATCTTCAAGTCTACACTTAATTCTTCCAAATTAAAAAGAAAAACCCAACAACAAACATTTAGTCATTCTGTTACCACATTTTATTCCAGATCCATATTTGAAAAACCAAACACAGATTTGCTGAATAATAAAATTTGAATAAAAAAAATGAATTAAAAAAATAAAATTGACCTTAGGACAACTCTCTCCCAAAGATAATCTAAATGAAGAAAAAATTCAGAAAAACGTAATAAAGTTTCAACTTCTGAGGTAATATTAGGTGTTCTTGAAGCACTGTTGAAAACAAAAGGGTTGCATTTCTTGGGACCATCTAAGTACACATGTATTTAGAGCTCCTGGCTAAACTACCTAAAAATAGCAAAGCAGATAGGCCTGTCAGCAAGGTATTATTAACTCTTGTTCAATTCTTTCTAATATTTATAGCTTTTGAATTGAAAAGGGCACAACAAGGACTGAGTTCCTAGAGTCACCTTTTCCTTTATTCTTTCTCCTTGTGTGTGTTCACATTCCTTTCCAAAACAGCAACTTCCTTCAAATATAAGCACTTTCAATTTCTTTGCATGTTCCCAATTTTCAGTAATAATTTCCTTCAGCTTTAACCAAACCCAGAGGGAAGATATGCTGCTTTAAGCCTTAAGCTGCACTTTCTGAATTATTGAGTAAAATATCCCACATAAAAGACCCACAGAGAACTGTATAACAGCAATTAATGATACAGGTTTTTCTTTATATGGCTCAGTGGTCCCCGAGACTTAGTATTTCGTCTAGACTCAGTAAAATAGTTCCTGGTGCAGACTATGGCTTTAAAATAGCAACTACATTATTTCTAGAATAAAAACTAAAACGTCAAATTGACATGAACTGAATCATATTTTACCCTGTCTCCTAAAAAAATAAATTTCATTCAGCATATGCAGACATAACAACAGTAAATACACACCTTAAAATTTAGGAGTCGATGTATGAAGAACTCAATTTGACAAATATTTTTCTTTTATTTGCACTGAAATATGTATTTGTCTATAAATCAATATTGATAATATAAGATTAGCAAACAAAGGAAAACACTATCCATAACATTTAGAAAATTTTCAGTGCTGAAAAAAAAGGTAACCTACTGTGTAAAGAATTAGCAGGTATGCATTTAAACTGTGGGACTGCTACTGCAATTCTTTTATATGATCAGGTCTCTTCTGTCTAACTTCATTCTGTTCAGCAAGACAGGTACAAACACTTGTGCTTAACGAAAAACGATTTTTCCTAGCACACATTTTGCCATTCCAGTATATCATATTGTCATGTTAAACCACATGCTTTTCTCCTTTCAGATGCAATAGTGCTCTTAGCTTTGAACTAATAGTCACTATTAAAGCAAAGTGGGAAAATAATCCCAGGATATACTGAGTATCAGGCTAAATTTACCAAAGGATTTTGCCTTTGCTTTTTGCTTAGAAAATATGCATTTAGTCACAGAAAATTAAAGACAGTGAAATGTCTGATTTTCTTCCTCCCACCTTCTTACTTTCCTCTCTCCATACTGTCCACAGCTACACAAAGTAATTCCAGGTTGATAAGGACAAATACTGAAAGAATTCCCAATTCAGAACAATGCTATCAATGCTACTGGGAACACAGTGACATTTTCTGCACCCTAGAATAGATACACTTAAAAAAGAATAAAAAATACTGTGCTTGTTTTAATTACATACAATAAGTCCAAAATATACATTTTTATCTGAAGATGTGAATAAATGTATTATTTAGAACTAAAATTGTGCTGCACTTTAGAAACTGCTTTTGGAAAGGGTCAGTCTGCATGATATATGCAACTGAAAAAAACTGTCTAGAAGGCCAGAGATGTCTTTTCAGTTAAAATAGCCACAAAAATAAGAGACGTGCTACAACTTGTTTTTTGTAAAAGCTTGCTGAATCTTCATAAAGCTGAATACATGAGAAAAATGCTAATCATCAGTTAAACTTAACTGCTGAAAATATTATCTGTGCTTGGAGATAGAAAATAGTCCGAAATCAGATAATGCAAACAAGAAATATAATGGTTGTGCCAAGAGAAGACAGAAGAAAATTAGCAATTAAAAACTGAATGTGATTGTTGGGCAACAGAGGAGGATTGACATATGCAGTCCAGCAATTGCATTTCCATTTCTGTAATGGATAGTTACATGTTAGGCTCTAAAGGAGTTTCCTTTATAAAGCAATCTCTTTATCATCCATTATGTATCCCTTGCAAGGCATCCAAGGAAAAACTCTCCTTTTTCTTGCAAAGACTGAGCAATTACCTCTGTATAGATATCCTGGATTTAAAGAACTGCTCCACACAGTGGAACCCTAACTGGTTTTTATTTCAGTCAAAGTTTACTAGAATATCTACAGAAACTGCATTAGCTTTACATAACAGTCACATGTGTTGAGATTTTAATTGGAATGCTGAAGGCTGAAAACAAACAAGCAACTCAAAGTTAGAATCGTTTCCATCTAATTTTTGGTAGCCTTTTTGCATTTTCATATACATTGCTTCTTCCTGAAATAGAACTGCCAGGAACAGAACCTCAGTGGAGATGTATTTGTCAGAAAGGCTACTTAGAGTACATGAAATTTTAGGGGAAGTCTTGGCTTAACTTCTTTTATTGATTGTAGCAAATCAGAGTTGCTGGATATTTACTACTAAAACCACCCTCCTCTACAGTCTTCCCAGGATCTCCAGTTAGGCTCATTTAATTTGTTTAATTCAAAGCCCTGCCTTTGAGCGCCTTTAAAGAAAATATCTAACTAGCTAAAAGGTCATAATCAGATTGAAACACTAAAAAGGAGGATGTTTTCCAAAGAGTTTCCATGCCTGTTACATGCAAAAGCACAGCCCATCCTGTTACAGTGTACAACAAGTTGTTGGGAAACCACAATGTCAGAATTTGCTGATACAAGTTCTTTTGGGGACCAACTTATCATTATTTACTTCTGTCATAAAGAAAATACTTCCTATGAGAAATAATTTATTATTGCAGCTGCTTTAGTCCCACTGTCCCAGATGATCTACTAAAGACTCCAAAACGCCAACATGCGAACGGCATACATTTCTGCACTAGAAAAGCATGGGCAGTTATATCCTCTCAGATTCTGCTTTGGAGAACAGTTCCAAGCTGTCCAACAAAAAATAATTAATCCCAGTGTAAATACTGACAACAAATGCTACTGCTGTTGTAAAATACTGTCCAAAAAGAAGGTTTAATTCAGAGTTGAAAGTAAAAGATACTTGCTAGACAGGTGTAGTCAGCCAGGACTGACTGTGTATTGCAGTGTTGCTGCTGGATAGCAGCAGGCATTGGTGAGGAATGGAAAGCAGAGACCTCATGGCCTGGATTACCTTGGCAGTTTCATCTCCACATCTGGTTTGCCGCATCAGCACCATGTTTTCCTGGTATTACCTCACTGCTGCTTTCTACTGATGGCAAAGGATAAATAGCACATTTTAAACAGAACATGATTACAAATAGTTACAGTGATCAGAATCAAAGCAGTTTAAAAGTATCCTATGCTGAACTAGCTACTCAAAAAGGATGAGTCAGGGATGACATATTCAAGGAAAGGAGAGTCTGAATTCAGATGGCACCTCAGTAAAAAAGGCACTATAACAATAAAACAACTGAATTGTAGCAGATTATAGCAAGCAGGATTATATCCCTTTAATTGATGATGTAGTGGGAACTCTATTAGGATATTGGAAAATCTGCTGTCTATAGCATGTCTCTTACGCCAGACAAATGGAAGGCAGCAAATGTAACATTAAGACCTAAGACAAGCCTGCAGAATTAGTAAAACCAGCATACATCACTTCTCTGAGCTCTGTACACCATTGCCAGAGAGAGGCTCCCAGCCAAGAGGGTTCTTCAGAGTGACACAAATACTAGTTTTGAGTATAACTGTTCTGCTCATTGAAAGCCCAACTGAGTTCAAAGTCTCTCCTTCCTAATACTTGCTTGGCATGGCTTAAAGTTACGCTTTTTTCCAGCTGAGTCTGACAAGCGGACTGTGAAAAGGAAACCTGTTCTGCCTGTGCACTCCATCAGCAGCATGTGCTCTACAGACGGATTACAAACTGTGGGCTATAGTCCTGTTACTAAGCATTTATTGCCAAATTCTGGGCAACCACTGCCCAAAATAAATGTTAGAGGTAAACAAAAGGTGAATCAACAAAAAAGACCATTACTTCTCTAAGATGTCCAGTGATCATATTCATGAGACTGTGGCTGTAAATGTACAGCAGATAAAAGCATTTGAGGTCATCTCAGAATAAAACTAATTAAACCTTGTATTTAGAAATTATTTGTGCTTGAGCCACATCCAGTGTTGCAAAAGGCTGTAGCCAATGTGAGTTGAACTGAGGATTTTGTGCTATTTGAAAACTGGTAAGTCATGTTACACAAGTGCTGTTTAAACTGGGCAGCCAGTACAGATGTAATGTAAGGTAAAGTCCATCAAGATTTATACTAAAGAGCTAGGATTTCAAAGGAAAGCATGGGAAAAATGTCAATACCCAAAGATCTAAGCAAAAAAACCTGTATAATACAGTAGATAATAAAACACAAGGGAGGCTCAGAGGAGAAGACCAGACTTTGAAAAGGTATATCTCACCTCCAAGTTACTTAGTTGCTGTGAGCAATAAGTATACAAAGCCATTACACCAAATGTAACTATTTGGGATGTAGATAAGAGGATTTCAAAGTGGATTATGGATGTCATTATCTATATTCTTAATGTCTTTGCCACATTAAAGAGACAGCCATGGGCTAATGGATAAATACTGGACAGTAATTTAGTAAGCTGTGTCCCTAAATCCATCTGCTTCTTACATGTTGGGACATCTCTAGCTAAAGCTCAATTATTATTAAACTTCATATGTTTGAGGAATAAAAACCTTCCACTTGCTTACTTGTACCTTTCATTTGCTGCTAAACAACCTTCCATCCTCCTTGAAGTGATTGTCAGGACACAAATTCAGGGTATAGAGCATAACCTTGGAATATGCTGCAGCATGCCGTAAGAAAGAATTTCTTCACTGAAAGGATTGTCAAGGATTGGAACAGGCTGCCCAGGGAAGTGGTGGAGTCATCATCTCTGGAAGTGCTCAGAAAACAACTGGATGAGGCATTTAGTACTATGGTTTAGTTGATATGGAGGTATTCAGTCAAAGACTGAACTCAATGATCTTGGAGGTCTTTTCCAACCTTAATGATTCTATGATTCTATAAAACTAGCTAGGCCATTACCATCCTGATAACCCTCAGTGTTTTAGGATTTTTCAAAATTTGAAAGCCATCCCAAGAAAGATGGCATCTAGCAGTTGGAAAGTTCATGAAGCAATTTTACTACTAATATTATACTATACTAATACAGAGAATTCTTTTTGCCCTTCATGAGGAAACTGTTAACTTTTTCCATCTGAGTCACACTACCAGGACACTGGTGAGGGACACTTGGAGACATGGAAAACTCAAATGATCACACACATCATAAAATGAAGGTATTTCCTAAATTTACATTACAACATATTTCCTAAACTTATATTACAGCATATGTTGTATGTTAGAAAAGAAGTTCATATATTAAAACAAATTCATTCTTCAAAAAATGAACCATTAACTTTAACTCTCGCTTAATAAAGATAAATAGTATAAATAAAATATTGGTCCTCTTTAGGTTCAAGGTGGATGCCCTTCGACACCTGAGAGTGTCTGCTGTAAATGTCTCCTTCCTCTTGAAGTGTCCTCCCTCTTGGCTCCTACTGGGAATATTAACTACCTCCTGGTTAGGGAATATTCCCCAGAGAGAACTAGCACAGTGTGAAGAAATACCAAAGCATACACTTTCATTTCTGTGGCATACTGCACACACTTTCCTTAACCTCAAAGCAAGATGTCACAGGACTAAAAAAGAGATATACTGCTTCCATGAGCACAAGGACTCAACAACAGTGACCTGTCCTTAAAAGTATGGCATTACAAAACACAGCTGCAGATGAGATTGATTCGCTACCTGCTGAATTGTGCCATTCACTAGGAAGGCTACTCACAGCCATGTCTGCTGCTGAAAAATACATGAGTCCAAAGCAGGTCAGGTGGTTGACTCAGAGCGAGGTAATCATTCCCTTCAGTAATTATTTGAGAAAAGGCCTGGAACTGACAAACTATCTGATGGATGAGGGGGGATGCTTTTCACCTTTTATCATCCCAGCAAGGCCACTGCTGAAGGACTTGAATTACTTGCCAATTACAGCTCACTTTCAAGAAACAGGCTGAGGTCAAGACTCTAATCAGCTTCAACTGGGTCCAAATAACCATGTACTTGGTTACTGAGACCATCGTATTTTAAATATTGAAAAACACTTATTACCAAAATAACTAAAGAGTTTCATTATTCTTCAATTATAATAGAAAATCCCTCCACCCACAAGAAAAAAAAAAGAAATTTGCTTTAATCCAAATAGTGATACTGACAGTGTTGAACATGGAACTCTAGCCCTATACTTTCTTATACTAAGCATCCACATAACAAAAGTGTTACTGAATATAGAAAATACACCAACATTGAATTTGGTACTTAACCACTTCAATAAATATTTACTACAGAGATTTAGAAAAATAAAAATCTGTGAAGGAAAAGTTGCGTTTTATCATTTTTCCTGACTGCAAAAACCTCTCTTTACAAATTAAGAGTTGTGATCCTGCATATTTATAACCAGAAGGAAAATACCCAGATTACTGGATCTTTAAGAAGAAACAAAACAAAACAAAACAAACAAACAAAAACAAAACAAAACAAAACAAGATGAAGTGGGAGGAAGTGGGATCTTCCAAAGATGAAAAAACAGTGTAGATCTTTGTACTCATCTATATTCATAAAGGTAAGCAACTACAGATATTTTTTTCTAAATGTCCGTCTGATAACCCCAAACCAAATGGAAAAGTTCTGAAGCAGCACTCCTATTTCAATATGTTATTTATTTATGGTAGGCAAATTTAAGATGAATGAAATTACAGGAGATGGTGCACTTGCATTAATCCATATCAGACCTCACAACAGAAGGTCACATCTTTAGTATGGTTATTTCAAATGAAAAAAAAACCTACCAAAAATTTTCTAATGTGCTCTTCTAACAAAAAAACTTCAAAAACAAAACCAAAAAACCACCAAAACCCACCAAAATAAAAACAGAAAGAAAGCAAATAATTTTATAAAATAATTTATTTCTGTGTAGAGTCATTGATGTGAATATCTCTATTTTGCAAAAAAGTGTAAGATGAGCTAATTACTGCTCAGCTGTATTAATGGTAAGATATCACATATAGGCAAGACAGGGGCTTTATGTCTTACCTCTGATCTGTCAGAGATCAATTTTGAATGCTCTGCCCAGTTTGAATATCAATTCCCCAAGAAGATTACTAAAAAATGAAAAAGGTTCAGAAAAGAGCCACAAAACTTATTTTGAATCTAGAAAACAAGTGGTACAAGTGCTAAAGTAACTTTACTTAGTTTCCAAAAGAAAAAAGTGAAGTTACTAAACACAGATTAAGTTAATCTACAAAGGATATTGTGATGAATCTTTAGTTTGGGTTTTTATTATGAGATTTACCTTTTAAATAGGAATGGTTTGGGTCTATCAATTTTTGGCTCAGTCCAAAAATTCTAGCAGTCAGAAAGTGAGCTTCTTATAATAATCCTGTAAGGTAATGGTAAGGAAGCAAATAGAAAAATTAGTAGCATTTGAAGTATAACTTTTAACAGATTATGACAATTTTTGCAATAATAACTCAAAGGTGAGCCATGCTCTCTTCAAATGGGTCAGCAACCGAGTTGATTGAGAATACTTTGATGTCTTAATGACTTCTTTATTATTGCTGAACTCTTAAATCAATTCTGATTGTGAGCAAGTGAACTACATTTTGTCATATATCAACTATCAACTTGCAAAACAACAATTTCAGCATCCTATTCTGCCTTCCATTATACCCCTTTACTCCTGAGAATAATTACTCCTGTTCTGGTAACCTGATTCATCTCAGACTACTTATCTAGCCATAAAATTGGCCAGAATGTGAACTCTGAGCTCTGTGATGAATAAGAGAGAAACTAATGCAATTTAGATTGAGGTTGAATAAATATATCTAACTAGCATAGTAACTTTTGTCTGAATGTATTAAAAATTAGAAAATTCAAACTGTGCATAATTCCTTTTACCATCAGCTGCAGGTTACAACTGAACTAAGGCAGACGTCTGATGGACCTTCTATCCCTGGGATCTTACTAGGTGTTCAGTGGCAAACTTGATATTTGAAGGTACAGGTACTCTCAGTCTTGCAAACATAAATTTAAATCTCAGACTTCAAAGGAGGTAACTCAGATGGTATATTAATATAATTTCAAAATTTAACATGTATGTTCTCAGGCTAAATAAAATTTGATTCAGTATGGAAAAAAAAAGCTTTTTCTAATGAAAAAATAGTCAAGGACTTTACACTGAGACGACAGATTACTTTCCAAGAGGGCAGACCTCATCCTCCTACAGAGAAGAATATGGTCTTATTCTCCAAGGGCTATAATACTCATTGCACTTGAATATTATGGATTATCTGCAGAAATTTTGGCTTTACAGAAATATCAGCTTCACTAAACAAAATAAATCTCTGTCTTCTTTTTAGGTGCAGCTGTTAAGAATGGGCTGTCACCATCAGAGAAACTTATGCAGGCAGCATCTTGGTTCTGTTGTTACTGAAAGTTCCTCAGACACAGGAAAGAAGTGGCTGTATACAGATTGCTTTTTTCCACCAGTAGAAACTCTTTTCTGGTTATCTAGAGACACCCCATCGCTTTGTAGAGATCCTATTAGAAAAAAAATGCTGACTATGAGGTTCTAGTATCAAAGGAATAGATCAAATTGTGGACATACAAAAGTCTGTTCTGATGGCAGCTGCTGAGTGTTACTGACATAATATTGTAATGCTTATGTCCAATAAAGGTGTTGTTCCTAATGTTCTCAACAACTCACTTCTCTGATCACCCTTTTTCTTTTCTATTTCAGATGTTCGGCTTTTTCTCTGAATTAGAACTTGGTTTTAGTAATGAGAGTTAAACTGATAATCACGTTTCTTCTGTGTAAAATTAGACAGTATTCCCTACAATAACTCTGCTATAACTACTGATAAATAAATATCTGATTAAAAAACATGTATTTATCTGATCTACTCTCCTTTTCTTTCATTATCTCACATCATCAACAATAAGAAAATAGCTCTTGTCGTCCACTTTGGATGATTGAAATTTTGTCTGTTTACAGAAGAATTTTTTTTTGACTATTGATCAATAAAGAAAATGTGCCTGGAGAACCACATACCTCTAGAGATACCACTGAGAAAAATGAATGCAGAAAGGAAAACCAGAGTTGTTGTGTCAGATAAAATCATCTGGCTCATTAGATCTAGGCAGAATTCAGTCTGGCTGAACTGAACTTTCTACCAGGTGCTGAACAATTAATCACCAGAGAAACAGGTCAGATAACTAAAGGAAGAACTCTCCTATAAAAAATAATAAACAAAATAACAAAGCTAAACCACAAGAATTTCTCTAAACCTTAAGAAGATGTAAAATTATTTGTATGCCAAAAAGACTGACATTCTAAAGCTGAGGAATATTTTGACTGAAGGTGGCTGAAGGTGAAATCAGCCAGAAACATATAATAAAAAATTAGGAATTCTGTAGGAAGATGCATTAGATAGCCAAGATGTTGCAACCCTGCAATAAAACAGAGAAGCTTTAGTTAAAAACTCATTTTTCTTCTGTGGTATAGTATCTACATTACTTATAAATGTAGTGAACTTATGGAAAAAAGGGAAATAACCAAATGAATTGACGCATTTAAAACTTGCATAGGAAACTTATACTTTTTTTAATGTTAATTATAAAATACTAAGTCTGCAAAAAAAGCATTTTATTTATAACTCAGAGTGTAGATAGATAACTCTATCCATCTCTTTGGCATCCTTTCAATTACTGCATTTATCTACTTTGGTCTCTGTAAAGCACTAGACACACATATTATTATTGAGTGTGATAGTAAGTGTTGAGAAAAGACACTCTCCAGCAGACACAGACCTGGGAACACCAGGGTTTTCAGCAACAATGGATCAGCCTTCAGAATATGACTCAGAGACGACAGACTGCTTAAAGCAGGCAATCTAACAGCTGAAAGCACCTATTACAAATTCTCATGGCTAGCAAGCTGCTTTTCTTAATTGACTCTTGCTGGTTTTTCTAAGACTGTATCCATAAGTTGGAGCTTCTAGTATGAAAAATGGGAAGAGCTTTTCTCTTACTCATTCTGCTCAGTAGTGGCTTGCTGACCAGTCATGCAGGATGCACGACCTGGTCAGATGTTCACACGTGCATAATTCCAAGTAAACTACAGTACATGCTGCTGTCTACAAATGACTTGCTAGTACTGTTTGAGCTACATACTTAACCAAGAAAAAAATCACTGGAGTTCTGTGTTAAAGATTTCTATCTACTGTTCACTCATCCACATATGAGCAGTTGCTTCAATGGCTGTTTTGATTCAATTTATCTTGTATTTTTAAAGACTTAATTGAACAAATTACTTCTAAGGAATGCTGAAGTTATTAATAATAAAATTTCTATTATATTTTTGTCTTTTGCCCACTGTCAGCTCTGCCTAATCATCACACATATTGTCCACATTCACTTCCATACTTCACAATTCTGTGCATAACTCTCTTTGACATCCAGACGGATTTAAGAAAAGAAAAATGGCATAAAGCCCCTATGTTTATTACACGCTATTTGTTGGATGAAATGCTAGTCATTATGAATCTTATGAAATGAATGTTGAGGAAAAGCCTGACAGAGCACTGCAATAGGCTGCTCAGAGAGTTCATGGAGTCTCCTGTACTGGAAGTATAGCCTGCCTGGATGCGACCCTATGGAACTTGCTCTATGTGAACCTGCTTTAGCAGGGGATTGGACTAGATGATCTACAGAGGCCCCTTCCAACCCAACCATTCTGTGATTCTGAGGTATTACTCCTTTTCCATCCATGAAGAACACTGTGAGGAGGGACATCACTGTGGAAATGCTGACATTCCCAACAGATCATAGCCTGGATGGCAAAACAGCTCCAGAGGCTGCTAGTTTCAGAGCAGCCATAAGTAACTTCCTTTCCAATCACATCAGTCTTAGTCTAAAACTGTTGTAAATACCACAAGCAACTACCTATATGTCTGTGGTTTTGCTCTTTCTTCCAGCTGATGAATGCAAAGTATTTAATAGCCAAGACTACTAAAATGGGATTAGAAGCTACTTTGACATTTTGGAGGAATCAAGTGTTTCAGTAATTTAGCTCGATTATTACAATATTAGCTGTAAAGTTCTACTGCTGGGACTCTCAGGACTCCTAAACAAGGATTTTAGATAGATGCCTGTAACAGAGATATGGAACCCACATTTTACAGTAATATATATGGTTACTTCCATGACATTTTTTCTATTAAATGTTCGAATTGCTGTAAGAGTATTTCTTAAAAACCAAAATATTCTTATTTAAATATTTTTGATCAGTCATATAAATCCAATTTCTTCTCTGAACCTTATTGTTAATGGTGTAGGTTTCAATACATACCTTGATGAAGAGGGGTCTATTTTTCTGTTTGTTTAATTAATAAGTGATTAAGCTTTTGAAAAGCAATCCAGGTTTCCCAAGAAACTTTAGGACAAAGCAATTTTAACTTAGGAATGGGCTGATCTCATGGTGCTTCAACCTCTCTGTCTCCAACATTTCAACAAGAAAAAATTGACATGTAAGGAAGATATTCACAAAGAAAATCTCTTCCATTTCTTTTTCAAGTTCAAATGATCCTAATATATGAAGATCACAAAGTACTTTTCAGAAAAGTACTGAAAAATATCCTGAAATCCTATAAATCAATATTCTGAGTATGGCATAATCTCAAGATGGTAACCTCTTGTACATATAGCTGCTCAGTTCTTGTATCTCATTCTACTTATGAATGACTTCAGGAAAAAACTTGCCTTACAAGAAGAAATAATTTTAAATTGACACCAAGGAACAAACTTTCCTGATTAGTTATCAATGCATTACTCTTTACACCTAATAAATTACTATTTTAAAAACCAGTAAAATTTAGCAAGGAGGGCATAACCTAATTTATGAAAAGTTAAAAATTTAACCTAGGGACAAAGCCTGTGAAATCCACAACCCATGAGAGTGAATAAATCTATTCTGCTACTGATCATTTTAGGAGCTGTCATGCAATATTAAAAACATCTATTTGAAAATACTTTTATAACAACAGTAAAACCACTCAGCAGTTAAAGGCAACTGGGCAAAACCACAGAAAGCACACTGCAATCTAAGTGAGTGCAATACATCATAACATAATATTTAACTGAGAGATAAAGTGTCTGAAACCCAAAACCTACTGAAGTGTATAAATCTATTCTGCTACTTATCACTTTCAGAGCTGTTATACAATATTAAAAACAGCTATTTGAAAATACTTTCTTACAACAACAGAATCACTCAGTAGTTGAAGGCAATTGGACAAAACCACAGAAAGCATTGTTATCTGAGTGAGTGCAGGATAAGTATAAGCATGTATATAAATGTTTACTCTGAAATACTTCATTATTTTCAAAAAGAATGAAAACAATTGCATACTATTATTATCATACACATAATTTGCATATAAGAGTCTGAAGGAAGCAGAATATTTCTTATGGTAGCTATTATGACACTGAACAGAGTGCTCTTGATTTACATCATCGCACCCAATTCTTCCAAATTAATGTGGTGTTTCACAAAGTTCAGAATCACGAAAATCTGGTGTAAGATAAGCTACAGTCAGGCTTTTTTTACCATGATGGGGACACAATAGGGTCCTGAAACCTCAGCCTCTACCACAGCTTCAGAAGGAGTTTTAGCATCGTGCATTGGGTGCACTGTGTTAGAGATTATTAGACTCTGATCTCCAGGTAGATATAGGATGTGTTTTACAAACTGTAAGCTATTATATTGTGAGAAAGAAAGGTTTTGTTGGGACATATTAACCTCTGTGAAAAAGAAAGAAGGGATATAACTTACCCAAACTCAGAAAACTACAAATGTCCTTATAAAACCCAACATTTTCAGAAAGCTAAGACCAACTTCACCACTGATTTCCAGAAAAGCACATGAATAGTCTGACTACACTTGTAAAATTTCCTTACACTTGTAAAATTTCTTTTTTTTTAACATTCTACTTAAAAACTTCTCAAACATTTTCACAATTTAGTAATACATGTCCTTTTCATTCAAGAGTGGAAATGAATAGCCTGGATACTTATTAACATACTGACAATTTTTTCAATTATCTAGTAAAATTGTAAAAAGGTTGTTTTTTTTTTTTTTTCCCCCGCACTGTAATCAGTTCAGATCTTTAAATCACAAGTTTAAGGAAAAAATGGGTAAGAAATCTACACTGCTCCTGAAGTAAGAGGAAAAAGAATTCTTCAGTCTATGAAATTTAGCTAAGGCCCATTAACACTCATCATTATTTTTACTGTTATATGATTCTCATGAAACACTCCTTTTATGTCATTCACAGAAGTAGAACATCACAGAGGAATGGGGTATATATGTCTTCCTGTGGTTTCCTCTAGCTGGCATGCTGGAAACCTGTCCTGCACTAGGTAAGAAGAAACTTTAGGACTCTCTGCACCCACAGACTGCCAGACTTTTGGCCAGTGAAGCAGGCACAACAGGCAGCTGCACAAGAAACTTATTTCTTACAGACATCTTCACTATATTTTGAATTGTCTTTCCATTATCAGCTTCTCCAACTATAGCAACAGACAACAATCAAATTATGTATTTTACCAGGGAACCTAAACAGATGTGGCAATCAGATAGACAGAGTCTGTCAGTTACACCCAAACATGCCAAAAACCCCTAAAATGTAAACATACTTTTTTTTTCCCCCAATTTTTGCAGCCTCTAAAGCTGGAAATAACTTTTATGATAACATTTATCATGTCAATTGATATTTCTATTTAAAACTAAACACAGCACAAAAAGAAAATTAGAAATTCAAACATTTAAGGCATCTCTCTGTTGTCATTTAAACTTGATATAATGTACTCTAACACAAATATAAAATTTTTATTAAAATGCACGTGATCTCTGCAGGGCTTTAAGATTCTGTAGCAAGATTCTAGCAAGTCCACACAAGACAGCAACACAGACAGAGTACCAGCTGATAAATAACTTCCTTATTTAAAATCACTTGAAAGGAAGATTGCGTTTCTGGAAAGGATTACATAAACAGGACTTCTTTGGATGTTTTCATGGGAGATAATTTTGCTTAACTGTAATTTCTGTTACGGTTAGCACATGAAACAATAATTAGTCAACAAAGTTTTCCTTTTCACAGGTGTAAGTATGTACACTGTATTCAAATGGCAGCTTACAGGAAGATCTGAGAATTCAATATTCCTTCAATATTTGAGAAACAGACCACTTCAGACTGTAATCTAATAAAACACTAGAATGCAGTGATTGTCATAACATTATCGACCATGCTGCAAGCAGTGTTTTCTTAGTCTAACTCTTCATATGGCAAGAATAACAGCTTTCTTAGAAATAAGGCAAAAATAATCAATATTCCACTATTCCACACATAAAAAGATAATTTAAAATAATCTTGTTTTTAATTTTACTGCTTTATAAAGAAACAATATTGCTAATAGAGGAGGGGATCTGTCTAATAAAAATAAAGCATCAAGCAATAAAATTTGCACTTGATTGCCCTTAGTGAATGCTCAAGTTGGTTAGTTTGAATCTGAGTATTGTAGTTCTTCCTCAAGCACCGTTTAAAATGTCAACAGTAAATTAAATATTTAACAGGTTTTTAAATAGTATAAGAGATATATCTTGATCTTATAGCAATTCTAGTAGAGATGATGTTAATGCGAATACATTACAAAACAATTTTGATTACAAGACAGTTTGAAGGCAATATGATTGCCTGTAATCATCCTAAAATCTGCTTTTACCCTCCACTACTTTAAATGCGCAGATTTAAAACAGGAAAAAGAGACTCAGACTTTAACACCGAAGTTTATACTGACAGTTCTCTGGATACCAGTTTATTTTTCCTGCAAAATTAAACCACCACAACCAACACCCACAACAGACAGCCACTGATGTGCACGTCGCTCTCGAGGGGACTCGGGTGGTGCCTACGTCCAGTTTACAGGTGCTCCTGCCTCGCTGCAAGAGAATAACCAGCACAGAAAAATGACGAGCCACTGAAAAGCACTCCCTTACCTTCTAAACCTGCTTCAATCAGCCCAAACTGTTCCAACACTTTTACAAAAAGCACAATCACGATCAACACCGCTATCATTTCAAGCCCTTCCAAGTTCATGATGAGTTAGGTCATGGTCTGACCACCGCCACTGAGGAAAGTGTTCTTCTGCCTGGCTTTCTTTGCAAAGCCATTAAACTAGGCGCGGAAGGCTCCTGCGAGGGAAGGGGGCGAGTGGGAGGGGAGCGGTAGAGAGCACATCCCGGCTACCCCAGCAGAGGCCAGGGGAGGCGGGCGGATCAGCTCTGGCCTGCCGGCACAGCCCGGCTCGGCACAGCCCGGCTCGGTATAGTCCGGCTCGGCACAGCCGTGCGGGCAGCGGGGGCCGGCCGGCGGGACACACCCCGGCATTACCCGGGAAGGGGCCTCGGCAGAGGCCGGCGCTGCCGGCGGCTCGTCCCGGCGCGGGGAGCCGCTCCGGGCTGGCGGCGGAGCCAGCGGCGGGCGCGGAGCTGTTGCCGGGGCAACGCGGGGAGCGCCGGGCGTGGGGACGGCCCCGCCGGACAGAGGGACAACCCTGGCCGGACAGAGGGACAACCCTGGCCGGACAGAGGGACAACCCTGGCCGGGCAGGGGGACAGCCCCGCCGGACAGAGGGACAGCCCTGCCGGACAGAGGGACAGCCCCGCCGGACAGAGGGACAACCCCGCCGGACAGAGGGACAACCCTGGCCGGGCAGGGGGACAGCCCCGCCGGACAGAGGGACAGCTCTGCCGGACAGAGGGACAGCCCCGCCGGACAGAGGGACAACCCTGGCCGGGCAGGGGGACAGCCCCGCCGGACAGAGGGACAACCCTGGCCGGGCAGGGGGACAGTCCCGCCGGACAGAGGGACAGCTCTGCCGGACAGAGGGACAGCCCCGGCCGGGCAGGGGGACAGCCCCGCCGGACAGAGGGACAGCCCTGGCCGGACAGAGGGACAGCCCCGCCGGACAGAGGGACAACCCTGGCCGGGCGTGGGGACAGCCCCGCCGGACAGAGGGACAGCCCAGCCGGACAGAGGGACAACCCTGGCCGGGCGTGGGGACAGCCCCGACTGGACATGGGGACAGCCCCACCGGACACGGGGACAGCCCCGCCGAGCTGCCCCCGCGCTGCAGCACGGCTCGGTGTGACGCCGCTGCCCCTGGGCGGTGCGGGGACAGGCAGCCGGGGCACGGGTCCCCGCACCGCACCCAGCTGTGGCTGCCTCCAGCCGGAGGATGTGTCGGTGGGGCACTTGCCAAGTTCTCCCGTAGCTCCTCCGGGTAAAACAGCTGCCTCGGTGCGATGACATTCCACCTGTTGCATGTGGCAAGTAATACACAACATTGTATATGTAGCAGAAAGCTAGGAATCCCTTTTTGTTGGTTTGTTGGGGGGAGTTGTAATTACAGAAAAAAAAAAAAAAAAAGCTGTCTCAGATTCTTTAAGGCTTATTCTGTGGGCTGATTTGGAAAACAAAAATTGAAAAGACAGATAAAGAATCATAGTCTAAACTGTAGAATGGTTTGGAAGGGTCCTTAAAGATCATCTAGTTCCAATCCCCTCACCACAGACAAGGGAACACCTACCACCAGACCAGATTGTCCAAAGCCCCATCCAACTTGGCTGTGAAGGGATGGGGAAAAAAGAGAAACAAGCTCACTTTTTCTTATTGTTTTTCAATTCAGTAATATTTTCTAAACAAAGTACTTTCCATGGAAAACATTAACAGTGAAATACAGGAATACTGACCACAGGACTGGACTGGTACCTTATACCACTTACAGCCATTGGCCTATCTGCAAAGTCTACAGTACTGGCATCGTCACATGCAGTGTGTTCATGGTTAAGGATTTACTCTTTAAATCCCTTAAAAATTTAGCATCTAAGAAGGAATTTACAATAGAAAAACAGCACCTCTATTGCAGAAAAAAGTGAGCAGGGGAACAATTGCAACAAATTTAATCCTGTCTGGTAGAGCACTGTCCCCCTCATAGCTGAAATCAATTACTGCCGAGGGCTCAGTTTTCTTTCTTTCCTTAGATAAGATTAAAAAAAATTCATTGTGTTATGTGAGAACTGGCAGCAACTTCTAAGTCCCCCAGGTATACTTGCATTATAATGGGTGTTGTCATTACTGAAAACAGTGGAATGAACTGAGAGAAATGGCACTAACAGATAGACTATAGGTACCTTTTTTGTACAGTGGATACATAAAGCCTTACAGCATAATGTTCACATATCACTGTTCTGTGATTTTTACTCAGGATTGGGCTCCCTGAAGCTGCTTAAACTTTTTTCTGTCAGAAAATCTTTGTTTCAACACTCCAGCATAAATATTGAATTCATTGCAGTTCTGGAGCAGCTTTTCCTTGGGAATCTTTGCTTTTATTTTGTGCAAACTTTCTCCTTATATTCTTTTTTTTTTTTTTTTCTCATTCAATCTTTGTTCCAAACAAGGCTAAATGACTTCTCCCTCTAAGCCATCTTAGCTATGGCTGTAAGGAAAGTAGGTCCAGCTTTCCTTCAATGTGGAACTAAAATGGACTAATTTATCAGCATCAGGAACATAACATTCAATCTTGTATGCCTTTACCCAAAAGGTGGATACAAGTTGTGTTT
The DNA here is from genome assembly GCA_910950805.1 of Acrocephalus scirpaceus scirpaceus. Classification (NCBI taxonomy): domain Eukaryota; kingdom Metazoa; phylum Chordata; class Aves; order Passeriformes; family Sylviidae; genus Acrocephalus; species Acrocephalus scirpaceus. The sequence goes on along the minus strand of OU383778.1, from coordinate 28,675,635 downwards.
GGGTATGTGCAACATACCCAAAGGACACACCTGAAAGGACACACTGCTTTTAATTAATAGCTTTCACTAATATTGGTCTGATGAAAATTTAAAAATGAAAACACTTTTTAAAAGGCTTTTTTAAAGGTACTTTTGTGACAATTCCACTTAGGGCTGCAAGTAAAAAAAGTGGAAAGCAGAGCTTGTTGTGGCAATGCTGCAAAGCTGGCAGCTGCCATTACCCTGCAAACTGGAACCACGTGGCTGACAGTGACTAGATAAACACACGTGTCAGGGATCTGCCTCCTCAAGTATCAGCAAAATGAAGAGTGTTTCCCAGAGGTGTAGGTTATGGCTGATTATGAATCTTCTTCCAAGACACAGCAGAGAAATACAGAAGAAATGAAGAAATAGTATGATGACTACAGTTTTACAGGTAGATGCCAAAGCACAGTAAAAATTATAGTCTCCAGGGAAGGCAAGGTTTTTGCAAGAAAGCTGTGACTAAACTTGTGTTTCTCAAGTGCTATGAAGCAGCCAAGATATTGCCTTTTTTTTCCTCCTTTTTTGATATAACTGTAGGTAATCTAATATGCAGTTTAATACATGTTCCCTCATTAAGTCATTGCTTTTGAGAAAAACAAAAGGTTTTTTATAAAACCTTACAATATTTCTCCTATAGGAACACAAAACAGCACGGAGCTCTCTCTGATCTTCACCTTCTTACCTGCTTAAAAATGGACCTGGCTCAATGGCAGGTAGGGTTGCAAACTGCTTGAGATCATTTCCCTCTCCAAGACCTTGCCAAAAACAGTGATGTGATGTGTTGTTTTATTTTTTGCTCTCCATTAGACCAAAAAAAGGTGATCTTCATTTACCTATACAGTTCTATCAAAACATGACAGTAAGAAAGAAGCTAACAATTGAAAGTATTGATGTCCTATTTTTTTTCTCTTGCCTAACTACAGAAGCCTTCATATATTGTAGAATTAAGCTTTTAAAAAGTGTAAGAGTAGGAAATAGGAATGGGAGGAAAGATATTAAATCATAAATTACATCCTGTATAGGTGTTTTATACACAAGAGCATGAAGGCTTGTTTTTCTTATTGGTAACTGCAAATTAAAGGTTTCAGTCTTAAAGTATTATAAATGCTGTCCCCTTTCCATCAAAGCATTTTGCAGCATTGTATTTTACTGTGTGAGCAAATATATTAAATTGAAGTTACTGGTTATATTTTCAGCTAGGAACCTATGTAAATGGTCACTTCTCATCTTGTGATGGAGCTATAAACCACAACACAATGACTTCATTTACTTTACTATGACTTAGATCCTTGATACCATGAATCTTAACTGCTATTGCTTAATGCTATATATCATGAAATGTTAATGTTAAAAAAAGACCAAATCCATTTAGACTGAAAAGTGATGAGTTGGTCTACAGATGGAGCCCCAGTAAAACACACTTAATTTTCTTACACGCTTATGTTCATTTGGATGCTGGTAAGCCACTCCCAGATTTTCATCATGGCTTCCAGGAGGACAATCACTAACCTCTGATATTCCTTACCACTTGTCAAAATAGTTTATGGAAGTCTGGCCTGCAGAAATCAAAATCCATTGGATTTTGTTTAAAACATAAAAGATTAGTGATCAGAGCTAGACTTGATGGCTTTGGATGAAGCAATGGGGGCTGCACATGTGCAATAACAGATGTGGGAAAGGCTATCATTAGTAAGGGAAAGTTAATGATAGAGTTAACTGGCAGAGCTGGGTGCAGAAGTCAATGCACTGCAAAAGAAACATGAAATGGAATAATACCAGTGGGAATTCCATGCCACATATAAAGTTTGAGAACAAAACCTCTAATAGAGGATACAATTTCTTGATTTTGACCAGGAAAACTTAAAAAATACTTTCTTTTAACAGTAAAAATCATGATGTAAAGCCAGAGCAATCTAATGATTGCTTTATAAGTGATGTCCCTCCAATTAATTACAAAGATGAATAGGCATAATTTTGCCTATTTTTAATAAAAGCAGCTTTGAATAAATATTCCAACAACCAATAAAATCATTAAAATACGTATTCCATGTAGATATTTAAAAGAAGTTCATAGTTTTTTAATCTTAAAAGGGGAAAACCCACTCTTTCTTTCCACAGAAGAAAAGAGGCCAGAAAAATCTTGATCTATCATAAATTCAAATACTTTATTACTTAGCAGCTAGCTGTTATTACACTGTATCTCCCTTTTTTCTCACTCTTAAATTTATTACTAGCAATGTAAATTAAGAGAATGAACTAAGACATTATTTTTAAAAATTAAATAAATAAAATCTAGTAAATCTTCCAGCTCATCAAGCCAGAAAAAAGATACAAACTTATCTCTTTTAATTTAACACTTCTTCTTAGTAATTATTTAATGAATCTGAAAAGTGACAAAATACTATGATGTATTCAGCCGCTCTAAATGTTAGGGCCAACACTTCGCAACTTTCTGTATAGGCATTAAGCCAGCATGACTTCCATAGTTTTCCCAGATTAAACACAGGTAAAAAAAATCACAGCAATCTAACATCACAGTGCCTTATTTCTACCTTTTCACAACTTTTATCTAAGTTTACATCCTGAACTGTGTCCAATGTTCTTCAACTGTCACAATGCAAGGAGCTGCCACAGTTGAGTCTTGATGATGGTTATGTCACGTCAGAAGACTACTTCCCTGTCCCACACAGGAAGCCATAGTTACTGATATGCCCCTACACCAGCAGCTCAAACCCATGGCAGCAGGCATCAATAATTCCACAGGCTGGCATGGAGGTTGTATCTCATGCAAATTGTCTCCCATGGTGTGAGCAGGGCAGGGCATGATGTAGTCATGAAGCAGAAGTTCTGTGTCTTCACACTGGGTGCATAGTTAGATGGCAATACATAAATCCCGTGCTTCTATAGAACTGATGGAAATAAAAAAAAATTATGCATGACAATTACTCATAAGCAGGCTTTTCAAAGACTAACAGAAAACGTCCTTGCACACCAACAGAGATGTAGTTCCTGTTGAAAAGTATACCTGAAGATCTGGATAATATCATAACATCACTCCAGTTTTGGGTTGTTATAAATGTCAGAAGCAGCACAAAATTTGTCAATATATCACTTACTCTTTAAAATCCTCTGAATATTATGTGGGTATTCTGGAGCCCTTAAAATGGATATATGTTTCAAGTGTATCTTTTTCCATGCAGTGAAGATATGGCTCCCAGAATCTGGAAGTGCATATTTCTGTAAACTATAACACTAACTGTGACCACGAACAATGCCATTAGAAGGTAGAAATTTTCTCATCACATACCATTCTGATAACTCTATCTTTGCTACAGGTCCTTAAACCTCATTAAAAAGAAAAAAACTTCAAAGATTTTCAATGCCTTAAAAATGTCAGACAACTGTATTTTAAAGCCCTCTGTGGAAACTGAAGATGAAAAATACTTGGCTATTGTAATTCCAGATTGCAGCTCAACTGTTTCTTGCGATTTATTTGTGCTACTTCTTTATTAGCAAGGAATATTCTCCTAAGAAAATTAATGATTTTTCAAGTGTTTGCACTTGAGAGAACACACTGATCATTTTCCAAACTAGAAAAATTCCTATACTTTCAAATTTACATAGAATTACAGGAGAGTATTTGTAAAATTCTTACCCATCTTCCACAATGAAGAACTAATGTGGGCAGCTTAATTTTGACTATTGAGATAGTCACTTTGAGATAGTCAAGCGATGGTGTTCTATGATTGATTTGATTTCTCTGAATAACACAGGGCCACAAGGAGCTCAGTGCCACACAGCTGGGGGACGCCACAGGTGCTAGTAGGCCTCTAGCAGCTTATATCACCATGGTCCATCAGGCCTGTTGGTACACGACCCACACCTCCATTACTTTTAAGAGATTGTGTTATTCTGCCAAGGCATAAACATGTGAGTTAACACTCATAACAAATGCAGTTTCACTGAAAGATTCCTAGACATATCAGTCCTGCAGTCTTTTAACCTGGGTATCACCTCTTACTCATTTCTCCCTTTCTACTTAAAAATCTAGTGTATATTTAATGCCTTCAGAGCAACAACTCTAAGATTCAGTTTCTTCCCTGTCCAGCAACTAAATCTTTAATGTAGACTTCATAAGTTTGCTCCTCAGCTATTGTGACCTTCTCTTTTCTGTCTTTGTCAAGTGCTGTCTTGCTCCTCTTTAACCACTCAGGATACTGCCACAAAATTAATCTTTCTTGCTTACCACTCCTACTATTTCAGTCTTCCCCTTACATTTCTAATGGATCCACTTCATCTCATGCAAAATATCTGATGTCACCTTCAAGGCCAGTCCTTATACAGTACTGCCATACCTAGTCACTGTTGACTTTTAGTGAATATTGAGCTGTTAATCCACCCAAGCAATCATTTTAGCCTTACTTATTCATAAATTAGACCTTAGTAATGAAGTAAATAAGCAATGTTGCTGGCTTTATTATAGCCCCTTAATATTCTGAAACATTATTACAATTGCATGTGGATGCTGACATTTTTGAAGCCACAGATATGGACAGAGGGTGAGAAATTCATGAGACAACGTGGTAAAATTTTCATCCAGATAGCTAAGGGAGAAGACACATCTTAAATAATTAGAAATATCATTAATAATTAGAAATACATTCTGTGGTTTGCTACCTATTTTGCTACAGATTATTGGAAAACTGTCAGGCCTTCTGCAGACTTCAGCTGTGAACATTGTATTAAGTTGACTTTATCACAAATATGATTAGGAAATTTATCTGTGGCCTCAAAATAACAAGACTGACAGAAGAGTTCCTCCAGTTCAGCTGATGCAGCATGTGGATGTTCTCCAGACTTTTCCTCCTAATCCCTTGTTGGTTCATTAGCAGCTCACTGCAGACAAGAGACTTATGCCAATCAACAGTATAAGTCCCAGGAAAGCCTAGCTCATATGCCCATGGAAAACAACCTGAGAGTTTGGAGAAAGACAGCATTTTTCATAGTTCTGTTTTTAAAAACCCAGAGAACCATGAAACAAGACAGAACCAAAAATCTGAAGCCAATGTCTATAGGACCCTTCAGCCTAACTTAAGCCCTAGAGTGCTGTTAGTCCAAAGAGCAAGCTCCTACTTTGCCCAGAAGTTTTTATTAAGACAAATGACAGAATAAAAGTGACATGTTCTTTTTGTTTGTTTGTGTTTCAAACTGGTTATACAAAGCCAAACAACATATATTAAATAAATAAGGCAACCTGACAGATACACTCAGTTTCCAGTTCTGCCCTATTACCTACTTGGAGCACTATGAAGGAGCCCAACAAGTTTCTTCCTAACAATGTGACAGTCTTTTTAAATTTCCTTCCTGCAGATCTCTACCATGTATAAATCTGATACAGAGAAATCCCTGTGCCTAAGCAAAGCTCATTTTAGGTTCAGACTCAATTTTGCTAGGAGTTTTGGTTTGGGAGGAGGGTGATGCTAAGCCATCTTATTACAGAGCCTCATGAAGGGTGCATTAGGGTGCCTGAAGAATCATGGAGGATTGCACCATTTTTCTCATGGTCAAAAAACCACTTAAAAATAGCTATACTGACCATATATGTAACAGTATTCTATACCTCATCGATGGCCCATGACTATTAATGATTGTTTTAAGCCATCTGATGAGGACAGATGGATGGCCTTTTTATGGGAACAGCTACACAGACATACACACTTGGATGAGCAGCCTCAGCAGACAGTCCAAACTACATGAGTTAGTTGCATGTGTGGTCTTTACAGCCCATTTGAAGAACACTGGTGCAACAATCCAGAAAGACATAAAGAACTGACATGTTTTAATTAAATGAACAGAAGATTTCTCTGCATTGAGCAGCAGCACTTAGAGACTTTCAATATTGGTAAACTCAGCAGAAATATTCTTAAATAATTAGGCAGGGAATTCTTCTTGTTATTTAATTTGTTTCTCCCTAGCCTGTCTTTATGCAATATGAATGCCTGTATCACCACTTCCTTCCTCATTATTGCACTATTTGGTTTCCAGGGAATATTTTTCTTTATAAAGTGGTCATTTGCATATAAAAATATGTATTATTATAGATTCATAATTCTATTGGTTCTTTAGTCCTCATTTCTTTTGTTTTCTGTGCTGTTTGGAAGCTACTTTTATTTAAATTCATATTTGCTGCACTTGATTTAAGCCTTCTCCACTTCAGTCTGTAAGGTGAATGTGTTTATGTGTGAGCTGGTAACCTTCCAAAATGGTGTGAAAATTTCTGGAGCAAAGACAGACCCAGTGGAGACACAAAAAACAAACAAGACACTGACATTTATTTACATAATAATTTTTAAATGCATCAAGAGACTCTTGCTCTTTCATTTTAATCTCTAACAAGAATTTCTATAAAAGGCCAGGTAATACTTCCTTTGTTTTTATATACATTAGCAATATATCATGAATAGAGCTTTGAATGTTCCAGGGAGTTCAGGAATGTAAAACAGTATGAAATACGACATGTAATGCACCTCATTTGTCAAAACAAACAAAAAACAAGTGGGACACATGCAAAGCTTCACTACAGTTAGGTATTTGTTTCTTTTGCTTTCTCTGAATACCTCATTGGTTATTTGATAGATGGTCAATCCCCACTGAGTAAAAAAGTCCACATTTTCTCCTCATCTGTTGAAAACATAAAAGGGCTTACTCAAACAGCAAGGTTGAACACCTTAAGGACAGGCATCAGAGGATGCATGAGGTGCATGATGGCCCAGTAAAAATCTTTCATGCAGCTGAGTATCAGTTTACATGACAGAGAAAGGATTAATTTCCACAGGCTGTCAGATGATTAAAATATTCTGCAGAGTAAAACAAACAAACAGAATTGATTGCTTCCCTTCACATGGAAGAGTTAAAAATATAATAGAAGCAAGTAGACTGTGTCTGTTCTCTGTCTGGAAAAGTACTTATGCTAAAATTGTGCTAGATAGGTTAAAACCAAAACCATTTAAAGACTTTTAGACCAATATTTTGAGATCACCTGCATAACTTGGGTAGCCCTTAGGACTACCCCAAATGCCACAGCTCTCCCATGGAGAGGGGGTGACACCTGAGGCCCCTCTGACACAGAGAGCCCGGCAGGCCACAGGCTGTAGCAGTGCAACCACGTTCACCCCGCGGAGTCTCCTGCCACTCAGGGCGAGCAGAGTGATTACCCCCGTAGGCCTTTTCTCCCCCATACAGATTGTCTTTTCCTGGTTTACAGTTGCAGTTGTCAGTCACGTTGTTTTGGTTTATTATTAGTCTAAGTTCTTAGCCCTACCCTCAGGATTCTGTATCAAGGCGGGCTCTCCTGAGCCTCAGGGTTCCTCAGACTCGGTGCTTCGGACCTTGGTGCCTCGGACCCCCCTGGAGCTCTTCAATAAAGAAGGCTGCAGAGAAGAGGAACCTGTCTCATGATCTTATTCCTGCATTGCCTGATCATCCCTGGAGCAGGGCTGCTTCAGCAGCTTCTCACAAGGAGTTGAAATCACCCTCCCCCACCAGAGAGTGCCTGTGTGCCTGGTGTACCAGGGTGCCTTTTTAAAGGTGCTTCTGCCAGGGACAGTCACGGCACCTCGAAGACCCCAGGCGGCCACAGCACAAAACCAGTAAAGTCTAAAACTAAACAGCAGTAAAGGAAGAACATTATGGAAGAAGGAAAAAGATTCTGAAATCTTGTGGATTTCTTTTCCACAAGCTGGGAACCGGAAAAAATTGAAATGGCATACGAAGACTGCAATAGAATAGATTCTATGCGGTACATAGAAATTAATTTTAGAATGCAAATTAGATTCACCCATGCATATAGTCCTATCAGAGGACAGGAGAACTGTTAAATGAAATATATACATACAACATGGTAGCAGCTGGAGTAACAGACATACGTGCCTTATATTCCCTTTGCATTATCTGTATGCTCCTCCTTCGCAACTTCAGATTGTGTTTTCTTTCCTTGGAGAACTATCCTTCTGGCCTATTTGCAGTGTTTTGCATTAGAAGAGAAAACCTGAGCTCCATATTCAAAGCAAACAGCAGGCTCTGGCAAAGGAAACCCTTGGGAGCAGAGGTACTCATCAGTAGAGAACTTTTCCACAGAAATGCAATGCAGCAACACTGGCTGGAGGCAGAGCCCACAACTTCTTTTCAGTCTTGCTGCATATGAGGAAGGCAGACTACAAAGATGGCAAGATGAGTTTGTTTCTGTTTCCCAGAATCCACCTGCTCCACAATGTAGGCTACAGGACTTCCTCTGGGAAAGTAGGATCCCCACAGTATCCAACTGTGTGCATTCCACTTCCCAGGAACAGAACCAGGCTCAGGATTTTTCCCATGGTTTTACCTCTAGAAATGTTACAAATGTAAAGCCATGATGTTTTGATGTCTGTTTTGAAATATAACTGACATGGTCCATGCACTTATTGTATTTAATTGCTGGCAGAGTTTCAGGTTTCTAGTTTTTGAGCAATATTTTCATCTTATTGCTTGCAGAACTTTTCATTTAAGTATAGTTTTTCTTGATGTTCTCCAGCTACTTTGTATCCTTGTACTTTTTCCTGCTGCCATTTCCATTTCACTAACAGTGTGTGTAATTCCATAGCTTTCCCTTTTGAACAGAGTTCTCACTGCTGCCCTTTATCCCCAGCAATAATAATTTTTTCACTTACATCTACTTGGTTTTGTTCCTTTTTGGTGGAAAGGACTTGGTTGAACCTAGAAAGAGAGGTAACTCAGTCCAGAGTTCTCCTTTGAATTGTCTTAAACTAAGGCAGAAGATCATCATACTGTCCTTGGTTTGGTTTTTTTCATTCCATTTTCAATGATCCAGAATAAATTCTGAGACATTTTGAAAACTGCATGATTTGCAGAGTTGTTCCTCATTCTGATGACTTACACTGGTGAAACTTGATCTGTGCATGAAGCTTTGAATCTGTCCTATTCCCAAATCACTGCTTCATATTGTTGCAAAAGTAGATGAAGTGTCAAGATAAAGATTTAATATAATAATTATCTGAAACTAAAGCCCTATTTTAGTAATCACTATCGGAGCTGCTGCTAAGTTAAATTCATACAGAACTTACACTAAAGTTCCAAAAACAGGATCACTGAAGCTGAATGAACCCATAGCATGGCCTATACAAAACAACAGTAACACCCCCCTCCCCATATTTGCCTTTGATATAGAAGACTTAAAATACAGCTAGCAAAAAAATGTTCTGAGGGAAGCATCAACTAAAAAAAATTTCAAAGAATTTTTTTCAAGGAATAGAGACTCAGTTGTACAATTTTAAGGCATCTCAGAAATCCATCTTGTCCAGTTCCTTGCCCTGCAATTTACTGATTTTTTTAATAAAAAAAAAAATAGAGCACACACTCTCAAGCTCTAATACTTTATCATGTTAATAATGTTAATAAAAATAATAATGTTAATAAAATAAAACAAAACATCTAAGCTTTATATTTAAGTGAAACATGATTGAACTGAAAAATCTGATGGGCATATGATTTCTATTTTATTGGGAAACCATTGAATACCACTTTTTCTATAAACCCATTCGGCCCCTCAAATTCAGATCAGCTTCAGTCAGAAAAATTATCCAAGGTGTACAGTGTTTAATGAAAGTAAGCACATATCCCAGATTCATATGAATGCACACTATGGTCATGTTCACCGAAAAAAAAGAAAAAAAGCAGTGTTTGGAGACACACAGTCTGTTTGTCCATTGTACTGGGAAAGAAAGTCCTCCCAGAAACCTTGCAAATATCAAGAATGTCTGCACAATGGTTTTGTTTTTCAAGCACTGCACTAACTGAAAGATAAATGAAATTAGATGTAGCCATAGAGTTCCTGATTTGCTAAAATAATTATATTTTTAATAGATATAAATTTATATTGATAACTCAAGACAAGCCAGTGCTTGCTGCATGAAACAAATTTAGCATCGATATGCCAGTTTTGGCTGCACAGTCAACTTACTCTGTAATAAATGCTTAAGATAAGATCAATTTCAGGGAATTTTGTTCAGAAATACATATTTCTGACCTGATGAACTCTTTTTGGAGAAATTCTTTATCCCAGCAGATAAACTGCTTTGTACAGAGAGAGCTGCTGCCAAATATTCAACATATAAATTATTCTGTTCTTGAATGTGTTGATACTTTGGCAGAGATGAGCCCTAAATAACTGTCTCATTGCATGTTAACAGTTCATGTGGCTGGCTTTCAATTCTGTGTAATTTACTGAACACTAGAGAGCTTTATTACAAGGTTAAGGATAAATTAAATGAAAATCAAGTACAAATGAAGCATGGGTCATCCATGAGCAGAATTCAATGACACTGGAAAGCAGGATAGCATCTGTTACAGGATCCAAAAAGACAGATGGATTTCCAGTGCATCTGTTTGTAGAAAATAAAAGGGTTTGGCTGAGGTTTGGCTGTGTTTTGTTTGAAAATAAGAAAGATGTCCTAATAAATTGGGCTAAGACTCATCTGGACACACTTGATTCTGCCTTAGTGTAGACACAGTCCCTTTGGAGTAGGTAAAAGAATAAGAAAGCATGAGATTTCACAGAAATGAGAGGAATAATTTGCAAGATAATGTCTCTCTTCTCCTAATTGAAGGAACTCAGCCAAAACCAACCAATCAAAAAAGCAAAACCTCCATGCAATCTGTAACACAATCAGTGAGCAACAAGACCTGCATAAGCCAGTTGTCCCAAAGGTACTGGACCTAATTTGCTATTGATTTGTAATATACAGTCTCTCTTACAAAAGTACAAAATGGGTGTAAAATGCTACATGGCATTTATTTAGTCCTGGACTACTAAACAACATGGTGGCACACTCAGACTTAATATGAGTGTGCCAGCATTAGAAAGGTGACTAGGGTCAGCTGGAGATTGTAAAGTCATCTTTTTTTTATTTTCAAGCTGATGCTTACAATTTTACCCTCAAGATTTATGTTTGACACTAACTGAAAATGAAAGGGTAAAGACAGAATGAGGTATTCTGTACTTTTTCTCTCCAGTTGTGTCAGACCTTGCAGCCTGTTGGCTGTGCTTTTGGAGAGTATATGGCAACATGGAATTTTCTCTGTGGAGCACTTGTATTGCTATAGACTGAACACAGGGAACCGCTTTGTCTTGTTACAACTACTACAAATTCCTGTGCAACTAGTTGTGAACTGATGCAAGGGACAGCTGGGTATTGTCTCTACTTACTAACTAGTTAATAATTTATGTCTTAACTTACACAGGGGACAGCAATACTTTTAACCTACTCACACAGCTTGTGCCGTGAGGGGAGAGAGAGGATTCCCAGCTGCTAGAATCTGCATGGGCCAGCACAGACCACAAAGGAAAGTCTGCTTGCCATAACTTTTTTTTTTTTCCTGCAGAAACAGCTAAGCAAGGAACTTGCTTTAAAGGAAAAGGTTTTAGTCATTCTGAAAACAGATACCTTGTATTCTGGATAACTAGTCAAATTAAAAATTTATCTTACCAAAGTATGATTCAGTTCTTAAAAAAAAAAATCACAAACATCACACCCCTCCATCCCCCAAAATACAACTTTTATTGAAACCCAGTGCCTTATTTAGGCTGTGCTGTTTGATGTGCCAGGTAATATCAAATAAAGGACACTCACAACAAAATTCAGCTCAATATTTCTGCCCGCTTTAACACAGACTGATAGAGAGCCTTAGACTGTCATTACCCTTTTAAAAATAGAAGGTACATGAATAGGCATGCACCTCAGGTTTCTTAGAGAAATGAGTCACAGCTTTTCAATTATGTTTCTTTTCTTGCACCTTTATTTTCAATTTAAGAAAAATACCTTATTTGTAAATCCTATTGCATCCTTTTCAAAATCCTGTGAACGTACTTAATCTCACCTCATGTGATTAGGATAACAGCAATAACAGCACTGTGAAAAGCAATAGGCCTCATTGTTACTGTGGTTTATTGAAGCAGATAATGAGATCTGGTAAGTTACCTTAAGAGGAACATTGACAAGTAGCACTTTACTCTGTAAATATTCTTGTCTATGAGTCAGATTCTATGAAAAGAAAAATTCAGTTTCTACCATGAATTCAACTTCACCAGTGTATTAGTGTATTCTGAGAAGTGCTTCATTTCTGTATATATGGGCTCTTCCCAACCAAAAGTACAAAGAATTTCATGTCTTCCCCAAAAGCTCAAAGTATTTGTCAAAAGTGTTTTGCAGGAATATTTATTGCTGACATTTAGATAGGGAAACAAACTAAGAGGTAGAGAGCTGCTTTTCATAACATAGTTAAAGAGCCAAAAGTATAATCTACATATCCTGTTGTCCATCCTGGTATTCTCTCTGCTGTAATAAAGCTTAAAGTACCTACAACACTCTAATTTTGTTGTTGCAATTTCTGGAATTGCTTTAAGTATGCTATGCTGCTGTGAAAGATTGAAAAGGAAAGGCAAAGTACAGCTCTAGCTGTGAAAAAAAGTAATTTGGAAAAGGGAGAAGCAGACTTTTACTTTATAAAGTAACATCTGACTATGGGGTCAAGATTAAAGAGTCTCCAAAATTCTTTGAAATTTTCATCTTAAAGGTAAAGAGTTTTTTCATAAGAAGTCTCAACTATAATGTCTTAATAAATTGTTGAAGCTCACAAACCCTTTGAAATCCAAAGTGAGCAAAATGTTCTGGAGGAAATAGGATAGGATGCTGCCTATGCTACATAGAAGCTTCTGGCAATCATGTAGCTAAAAATAATCAGGAATGCTAGAACTTAGCTTAGCAGTACCTTAGTACCCAAAGTAATATCAAATCTTGATCTAAGCAATGTGAGGAACAAGTGGAAGACATACCAGAACAAAGGAGCTGAATTCACTGCCTGATTGGTATAAACCATTTTTCTTCATTCAGCACTGTATTAGTTGGGCTAGAAAAAACATTGGAGTTGACAAACTTTAGTGTTTATATTCTAGGAATAAGGAACAGGTATTTCAACACAATTTCTCACTTGATGTAACATCATAATCAAAATCTCCTTTCATATTTCTCTACAAATGTTAAATGGGAGAAAGGAAAGCTTGGAAGCACTTAGAAATAACAGGGTGATAAAAGTTCGAGATCATGTGCGTGGTTTATAGCTATAATGCGTTTTGATTTGAATCCCACATAGGATTGGAACACCTTCTAGTTAATGCCTAATACCCACCCATAAAATGTATTCAGCAAGGGAAAAAACTTCTGGATTTTGACATTCCCTACAACTGACCCATGACCACATATACAGTGAGAGCAGTGTGCTGGGACATGCCCTTCCTGTCTGGTGTGTATGGAGAATCCCTCGGATTTTGCACAGAAAATTCCAAGGCAGAGAGAGACACTGTAATGGATTTATCTTTGTACTATCAGTAAGGTCAAAGGGAATCTGGCTTAAAGTTTTACCTCTCTTATTTGGGTTCCAGTCAACAGAAATAAAGAGAAAAGGAATATTCCTTTGGCACTTAAATACTGAGAAAGTAAGGAAAATTATTTGTCCCAGAAATGAGACACTCTAAATACTGCTATTTATCTACCTGTTGATAAAAAAATGCCTTTTTTTAAAAAATCTGAGTTTAATGAAATTAAATAAGGCAGGCTCACCACAGCTCCTGTCAGACTTCTCTGTTACTTGTCAGAAAAAAAGAAGCTAAAAAAGAAACTTCCTATCACTACATCCACTCAGGGTATCAACAATTGGGAAAGCATAATTAAAAGCTTAAAATCCATTATTTTCTTCCCACACTGTCTGTGAAGATGGAAAGATAGAGTTCAATGTCTGAATGTGGAATAAACTGAGGAGTGGTTTCTGCAGGAAGCTTTGGGATGCCTGCATTAAACAAGGAGGCTTTTAAGTTAAATATTGTATGTAGCTGAAAGAGGAAAATATATTGAAATTATAGAAAAGGAAGGAAAGTTCAGAGTTATGAGGATACTGTGTGGACTGGTTGAACTGCAGGGTGAGTAAGAAATGAGATGCTTGCAGGCCACAAAGAAATGGGTTGGAGAGACTTAGGTAAGAGATTTCATTTTTTCCAACTGTACTTAATTTTTCCCTTCCTTTTTGTTTCACCGCTGGGCATCTTTTCCTTATATTCTCACTATCTAAATATATTTACATTTACACAAATGAGCATTTATTTACATTTCAAATTTGCATGTCTACTCTTTTTTGCCTCAAGACCTTGGCAGAGGTACCTCTATTCTCCCATGAGAATTTATGGAATATACATAGGTCCCTAAATCATATCTGACAGCTTCAGTTAACGTGGGCAGGTAATTTTACTCTATGAAATACGCTTCATCCATAACAATTAAAGTGTACTGCACAAGTTATGTGAGCAAGAGATGGAGGGTGTGTAAAGAGTTAAAGCTTCCATGGTAACCTCAGCAGTGAGGAGGCAATTGGTTCCTTTGGTCCCTTCTGTCACATCTTGATTCCATGCCAACAAATAATGAACTGTCCATCATTTACACATCTATTTTTAGAGCATCCTCAGCTGCTTCCAATAAAATGATAAATGATACATGTTCACAGAGGGCTCATACTGTTCATAGAAAGGGCTGTTTCCAGCTGAAATGCAAGGCTGGAGCTCTGGAGCAGAAAAACACGACAAAGGTACTGACCTACAGTAAAATCAGATTAGAGGTTTTAGTCAAACTGCCCTTTGCTTTTCTAAGCAGCAACCTTTTCCTAACTAAAGGCAAGCAAAATCTATGCCAATGATGCTCAAATATGCTTGTTGCTAATAAGGGAATTGTTTCAAAAGGCTGGTTTACCTGCAGAGTCACTTCCGAGGTGAGAGACATTTAGTAATTACCTTATCTATACTGAAGTAGTTTTTTTTGTGCCTTTAACAGGAAGGCATGCTAAACATGTTTAAATAATGAGATATGACCACTGCCAACATGGAATCTTTAATAATGCATTTCTTTAGGAGACAGCTCTATTCATGCAGGATGCCCAATTAATACAGCCAAACAATGAACACAAACTGCTTATGTTGTACCAGCAATCCATTGACGTGTCTGCACTACAACAACAGCACCAAAAGGCAGAATATATATAGACAAATGGGGGGAAAACACTTTGTGGAAGAAAAACCATGAAAAAAAAGTCTTTGGGTAGTCAGAAGTAAACCAGCAGAAGTCATATGATACCATGGCATGGAAACTCAACAAAAAACTTTCCACCTAAACTGCCCTAACTGCCTACAGACAATAATGCCTTAAAGAAGTAAAGCAATTCCTCAGTGTTGTAAGTTTGCTTCTCTCTTATTGCTTGGCTTTTACCACATCTACTTATTCTGAATACTCTGAACTCAGTCTTCCTTGCTCCAGTAACACTTGCTAGACCTATAAAGTAACTCCTAGGCTTTCAAGCCAAGTTTTACATACAAACTAAAGTTTCTGTTTTATTTCATAATATATCCTGAAGACACACGGCTACATTACGTCTAAGCACAGGGAATTAACTCAATATTTTGCAGGTTACAGACACTGACCTGCAACTAATTTTGAACAAATGTATACTCCCATTAACTGTATATAATTTAAAATATGGACTGAAAAGTCTTTGTACAAGAGACTGTAGATTTTGAGAGTTGTAATTGGTCAAAAACTACCAAAAATTTATTCTTAGTTTAAGGTTTTTTCTACATAAAGTCAATTTGATTTTAGTGTTCAAACATTTTTGACATGTACAGCAATGTACTGCAGGCTAGCAAACTACAGTTTTCAGATGGTTTTCCTGAAAAACAGAATATATTCTGAAAAATCAGAACAGTAATATTATTTCAGTACCTCTATTTCATTTGCTGATCTGCCTTTTTACATTCTAGCAGAGAGCCTTTTCAGACTAAGAGGTAAATTCCTATTTTAATGCATTATATTACTTTTGGACAAAAAAAATGTGCTCATTTTTAGTATTTCCTTTTCTATATATTCCTTGTCTGAAAGCAGTAAAAAATATTGATTATTGAGGTCTGAAATAATAGTTTAAAATTACCATTCGTTTTTCACAAAAGGATAGGTAAAATTACAGCACTGATTTTGTCAGAAGTTCCAAAGAAAACCACAGAATTGTTGCTTCATCAAAATTATTTTCTTGTTCTTCTACAAAAGAAGTCTTCCTCAGGTGTGAATGGGACCCATTTTAACATTTAAGAAAAAATCCTTTTTGTTTTCATGCTACTGGGAAGCACTGGAATTAGACATGATTAAGATATTCCAAAAGAATGGTTCAGTTGCAGCTATCTTATTCAAGACTTGCTGCATGTACTGTGTTATGAAAATCATCCATAAACTTAAGATTTTTTAAAAACAAATAAAAAAACCCAACCAAATCCACAAAGAAAAAAAAAATCCAAAAACACCTTTCCAAAACCCAGCCAAACAATTTTATAAAATCAGCTTATCAGCTTTGTTACAAAGCTAATTATAAGTGTGCTCAGATGCAATATTCTCTAAGTTCATACATGAGTAGAATCACATCAAGTTGCTTTTCTCTCAGTCATTCCGCATATTGTTTTGGCACCAGTAAAAATTCATTTTCAAAGATCATTCAAACTTTTAGGGTTTTTCCGTGTTGCAAAGCCTCTCAGGCCCTTAGTATTAATCTGACATAATGCACAGCAAAATAAGCACCCAGCTCATGAGAAATATCAGCAAGGAGAGAGGCACTTTCACCATATTCATAAACACCACGTTTACACTTCAGAACCACATCCACTGGGCAAAGTGCACAGCACAGGTAGGCATGAAAGAGCCATCTCCTGGGAAACGCCATGGCACGAGGTGGAACAAAATATAACTCCTTGTTAGAGTATGTTGAATTATGCTGAGTGGATTCTTTGATCACATCACATCTTCCTTTACAAGATTGTAGTTAATTGTTCTCACTGTCACTGCCAAAGCTCTAAAAGGAAGCAAGTGAAGAAAAGGAGAGAGGAAGAAAACAGAGACCTGCTCACAGGTCAGGGAAGAGTCAACTGGGTCTGCCCAGCACTGTCTGCTCCCAGTTGCCCTCCACCCATGTACCTCCTTCTCCAGGAGAGGGGATTTCTGACCTCTTTCCAGTCCTTCATGGATCATCAGTGAACACAAACAAAACTGAAGGAAAACTACCAGTTTCCCTTCAGTCTTTTAAAAAAAGATATTTAATATATTTACATTTTTTCTACTATTTTCTTCTTTTTAATTCAATGCAAATAGAATCCTTTGAGATTAAAAAAATATATATAAATACATATTCACTTAGCTGCATGCTGGCCATTCTGCCAGCACTGCTTATTTGTGTGCCACTCCAAAGTATTCTTTGAAAATACTGATATACAATTGATGGAGGTGTTAATTTATGTATTATTGACACAGCACGTATATATAATTTAAATTAACAGGCAGTAATTCTTTGCTCCTCAAAACAGCTAGATTTATTATCAGAATAAGTTTCTGCTCCATGTAAACAAGACTGGTTACATGAGGCTTTTAGAAAAATATTTTCTTGGAAAAAACCCCAGATAAACATGACCCTATTGATGCTATTGTTAATAATTTGGAATATTTGCATAAATGTGAGCAAAGATGGATGACTGTAAACAAGTCACTAATTAAGTGACTGAAAGAAACAAAGGACTAATAATACCTTATAACCCTAGATTAGCATATTAGCATACTGTATCTCGTATCGTTGTGGTAATGTCAGAAAGAAAAATAATCCTGGTTATACCTGAAGCAGTACTGTAAATAATGCAATCAGTCACAGCAAGGGACCTTTTTGCTTGCTGTTCATTTTTTACATAAACTCTCTTTTTTAAATTGGGTTTGTTGCTGAAATATATATATATGAAAATGAATAAAATTTTTTTGCAATAATATGCAAGCTAAAGGATCTCCCAGCAACTGATTTACTAGCTGCCATTTCTTAAAAGTAGCAAATCCTTATGCACACTTCAATCTAACTCTCTACTGCTGAAAGAGAATGGCAGATCATTAGTAAAGTGAATTTTTCAGATTTATTGCCAGAAAAACTGCTTGCTTTTTACATGACAATAAAATCATTTCCAACTGAACATTTGTGAGATTTTTTTTGAATTAGCCAAAGGCTAAAAAATTACTCACAAGGAAGTAATAAAATGTCATTTAACTTCAGTTGTGCTGGTTAGTGCTAATTAATGTATTGCAGCTATTTTGCATTATATGCTTTGGGACATGTGCTGTGTTAAGTCCTGAAAACTAGCAAAGGGCACCAGCAATATTTAAATATTTTGACAATTTTTCTTTGGATGAGCCTCTAAAAAGCAATGGTCCCACTTTTCAAAGACTTCTCAAAACTAAGACTCTCTCATAACTTAACCCTGAAGAATGCTGCCACCACATTTCCCACAAACAATTAATAACATCACCTACTGTTCTTAGTAACAATCTACAGTAATATAGTCCCTTCTGAGCATAGTCCTTGCAGTACTTGAAGGATTAATTCACTTCTTTCCCATTAAAACTTAAGCTTTAATGTTATGTATCCTATATATAAGGTGGGGGATGGGGGGGGAAATGAGAACAAGATACAAAAATATCTATTCTTTCTGGATCTCTCAGTTTTTCACTGCCCATTTAGGATACCTTTGTAAGTACATCGTCATTTTCTCTGTACAGCCATACCCTTGTCTTGAAATTTGGCTAAGCACTGGAAATCATTGCATCTAGTAAAAACAAACTAAAGTGCATACATTAATTGCTGATTTCACTATTTGGAGTAGAAGGTGGGGACATCCATTTCTCAGGCCTTCTAGACTATACTTTGACCCGGCCCTTGACCTCTACATTGACAGCACTCTTTCCTGATTGAGGAGAGACCATGACAGTTGTACAACAAGGTGGTGTTGTAGTGATAACAAATTGTTTCTTCTGTAATAGTTACATGTAAGTGAAAAAGATCTGTAAGGCTCCTAAGGTAAATTCTCCTTGGAAATCTGAAGAAAACACATGCCAGCAATGTGACAGTAAGACAGGAAGCATTCAAAGACACTTTTTATTGCATCTTGGACAACCTTAATACCAAAATTTAGGGCTACTCTGCTTGCTTTCTACCTCTTCGAAACATTTTATAGCAAATTTGACCTATGCTGCATGGTTAAGTAGGTAGGTACATACAAGTAACAGCAGAAATCTTGTTCTTAAATTCATTGTACTATTACATGTGGTTAGAAAGATTTCCTTATTTTAATGAAAATTTTTACAGTAAACATTGAAATGCATCCATAATCAAATACAGACTAAAAATTTATTTATTTATGCAAGTGCCTTATTTTTGATGACTTTTAATGACTTAATTTTTATACTGTGTAGAAACAAAATATTAGTTTGATTTCAAGTCAACAACTGAGTGACAGATTCAAGTTTGAAATTCAGTTGTTCCATCTTATAAGTCTCCTAGCCCCATAGAGGAGGCAACACAATGCAGTTCATGGGTTTTGGAAACCAGAGAAAAAGAGCAGTATTTTGTGGGTGCTTGGTTATAAATATTCCCAGAATGATGCCATAAGCCTATAATCTGGATGTGAGTGGAGATTTGCACTGCAGGTTCTGCCTGGAAAGTACAGAAATAAAAGCCTCTACTATTTCAGTTCTCAGTTTACTTGTCCATTGCCATGAAATTAAAAAACAAACAAACAAATACCTCCCCCCCCCCCCCCCCCCCCCCCCGCCCCCCCAATAAATAAATAAATAAAAAACCCAGAAGACATAGCGAGCATCAAGCACTACTATCTGAAATCCCCAACAATGTTCTCTTGCTCCTGGAAGCCAGATATTACCCCATGTGTTAAAAAGTTCAGCAAATACTGGAAACAGGAGTTTTCATTAATGCATCACTTTTTCTTGAACGTTTTTCTGGCCAGGAAAAACTGAAATACCTATGACAGCTCCATCTTATATATGACAACAGTGACTAGCAGTGGCATCTGGTACATTGGCAGTGGTTCCGAGTAATGCCAGCTCTCACTGAGTATGCATATGAAAAGCAAGAACCAATCTGACTTCAAATCAAAGGAATTTTTTGCTAGCTGAGAGACTCAAAAAACAGAGTTATATATGGATCAGCTGAAATACCAGAATTCATAGAGAGGTTGATCACAATCACACAATCCTCCCTCTCAAGTATTTCTGCTAACTCTCTGCACTTCAGCACAAGAGTGTGCAATTACCCAAGCTGCTGGCTCTCCTGGGGCTCTCCATGTGCTTGTTAGAACAAGTATTTGGAAATGCAGGGACCTGAGAGAAAAGCTGATCCTTTCCTCACTCCTAGATCAAAGAATTGAAGGAAATAAGGACTCTGCTCTGCTTCCTCTCACTTTCTCCATACATGTAGTTATCACCATCTCTGATAGGAAAAAAAAAAACCTGATGCAGGGATGCATCTCCTGCTGCTCCCTATTACCTTCTAAATTGAAGGAAGGAGAGAGAGCCCTTCAGCTTCTTCACATCTGTGTGGTTTGTGCTGTGCCAGGTAAAAAAGGGATGATACACTGTTCTCTTCCGTTACTTATTTAACAATTTCTATAGAAACAAACTCAGTAGAGAGATGTCTTCCTTCTCAAAAATGTAATTATAAAACTCTTTTTCACATAAAGCAAGTGTAGTTCAAAAGACAGCAAAGCCTTGTGTCTCCTCCCCAATACTGAAATCAGTTTAAACAAGAAAGAAGTCTGTGCCTGCTGTTTTGGGAGTAGGAAGGAAAAATCTTTAGAGAAAAGTGGTGATAATGAATCCATCCATGCTTCAAATCACCTTTCTTCTGCAGCTCTCAATCATTTCTACCTCTGCTTCATCTCTGCTCTTCCTTCAGTTATTAACACTCTTTGCTTTCTTCTGTCCCAGGCCATAAAATCTTTAGGAAACTGTGAAGCTAAAGGTTTATTTGTTTAATAAATACTAACTGAATAACTCTTGTATGGGCACTTGTGATATGAAAAGATGGATACGTGTTTTTTTTTCTCCCTCAGTACTGATTTGGCACTTCTGTTAGGACCCCTCTCAGTTAAAAAGAGATAATTTTATTTTACTGTGCTAAACTGACCAACACTGCAGAACAAAGAGCAAAAAAGCTATTGTTAACTAAAGAGTTATAAGACTACTTTCAACCTCTTCTCCTTGCCATATGCATTTTAGCTAACTTTGTCCACAGAACATAGAACATAAGGCAGTTCTTTTTCTTAAAGGATTTTTCAGAATTTCAGCTATGACTGTCTTTTCTCTGAAGAGCTCTCTTCAATCAAAAACTTTTTTAGTTTCTTTCTACAATAGCAAAGACTGTTTAAAATGAGGATGTTCATAACAAGAAGTTTTTAAACAACCTTGTAACTATGCATCAGGGACCAATGAAAAATATGGATGGGAAAAACTTAGCAATTTACATGTAGCACTAGAAATAAACTACTTACCCTGCAGGAGAAGGGAATACAGGTGACCTTGCCCCTGATAAGTAACAGCTGTGTTAATTACCCAATTCAGCCTTGCCCCTGATAAATCACAGCTATGTCCAATAAAGGTAAGCGTGATAAAAGGGAGTGGGTTAGCTGGTGAAGGGAGAATTCTGAAGAAGGAGGAATCTTGAGGAAGAGGGAAGGAGAGGATTATAAAGAAGGATCCTGGGGAGAGAGAATCCCTGCTGTGAGGTCAGTCTGGCTCTGTGGTTAGAGCCTGTTGCTGGAACCCACAGTCACAGTCTAGCTGGGTAAAAGCCTGCAGTCAGAGTCTGCAAACTAATCCCTGCAGTCAGAGTTTAGCAGGAAATAACCAGCAGTCAGAGGCTGCAAGAGAAACCTACAGTAGGGGCTTGCTGCAGCCAGAGTCAGTGAGTGGTTGGAGTCAGAATGGCTGAGCTGTAAAGAGGAATAAACCAGGACCCTTTTCATGCTGTGATAAACAAGAAGTCTGTGTTCTAGCTGATTTCTACCCTCTAACAAGAGGGCTGCTGCAACATTACCCAATTTGTCATAATTCATAGACTTAAAGAGCGGTCTTGTCAACCTTCTTTTACAAGAATAATTTTTCACTGCAGAGTAGAAAATGTTCAAGTAACACCTGAGATAGTTAAGTGCTGTACCCTTGAAGACCCAATAACCTATTTTTGTTTGCTGACTTGTTCAAATTAATTGTAAGAAGTTGCTCTGTATATTACTAGCTTCTTGTGGATAAGCTATTCCTGATTATCTCATAAGTACTTAGCCTTTAGGTTTTGACTGTAGCCTATAACATTTATTAAAGGATTAGTAATGCAGGTGAGATGCAGTCAGATATTTTTTCCTTGAAAGTTGAATCTCCAGGTTGACAGCCATGAAAGAATAAATCCTTTCAGAGCCATTCCTATGGGACCCCTGGCATATGCAAGGTTAAGCATAAACACAGAAATAATACAAAAGTCATAATTTTAAATGAGTTAGTAAAATCAAAATACACAGAATAAAATGCTAGTAAGCACCACAAGTAGTATGGTAAGAAAAGTGTATGAATTTAGTGATATTTCCTTTGGGAAAAAATTCTTTATTTTGTTTGCACAGGATTCTTAGCTGAGGTCAGTGGAGTTGAGGAAGCTACAAGGTCTTTTCAAATACTTAGTGAAAATCAGTTAATTTATAATGTACAAGGATTCTTCGGCAAATTCTAAATTTGCTTCCAATAACATTCCTGAAGATGAAGAGTTCAGAAGTTCTGCCTGTACTTCCCATAACAGAAAACTTCTAAAAGTATCACCCTTGCAAAAAATAATGCAAGAAGGTATATTAGAGTAACTCACAGACAAGAAGAAAGCATAAATATCATGGAATGCTTGCCAAGGTGCTGAAGAAACCATGCTAAGGTTAATGGAAAATAAGGAAGTAGCAGGTGACAGCCAACATGGCTCTTCTAAGGGCAAATAGTGCCTGGAAAATATGGTGGCCTTCTATGAAGGGGTTACAGCATTGGTAGATAAGGGAAGAGCCAACTGGACTCGTGCAAAGCACAGTGTCCTGCTGGACTTGTATCTTAACTGGAGAAATCGATTTCACCAATGACCACGTGGTATAAAGAATTAGCTTGATGGTCATAATCAAGAAGTTTTGGTCAATAGCTCAGTGTCCAAGAGACCAGTGACAACTGGCGTTCCTTTGGTGTCAGTACTGGGATTGGTGCCATGTAACATCTTTGGTGGTGACAGGGACAGTGGGATTGAGTGCAGTCTCAACCAGTTATCCAACAACACCAAGCTGTGTGGCACAGTTAGCACACACAAGAGAAGGGATGCCATCCAGAAGGACTTGGACAGGCTTGAGAGGTGGGCCTGTGCAAACCTCTTGAAGTTCAACAAAGCCAAGTGCAAGGTCCTGCACCTGTGTTGGGAAAACTACTAGTATCAAAACAGGCAGGGGGATGAATTGATTGAGAGCAGCTCTGCCGAGAAGGACTTAGATGTGTTTGTGGATGAGAAGCTCAATATGACTCATCAATGTGCACTTGCAGCCCAGGAAGACAATAGCATCCTGGGCTGCATCAAAAGCAGCCATAGCCAGCAGCCCAAGGGAATTGACTCTGCCCCACTACTCCACTCCTGTGACAGCTCAACTGGAATGGGAGCTGTGTCTAGCTCTGGGGCCCTCAATATAAGAAGGACATGAATCTGCAGATGCACGTCCAGAGTAGGCCCACAAAGACGGTCACAGGGCCAGAGCACCCCTACTGTGGAGACCATCTGGGAGAGTTGGGATGGGTCTTGGGGAAAAGGGTCTGGGGAGACCTTAGAACAGCCTCCAAGAACTTTAATGGGGCCTCCAAGAAGGCCAGAGAGGAGAGGGACTTTTTACATGGGCAGATAGAGACAGGTCCTGAAAGAAAACAGGTTTAGATTTGATATAAGGAAGAAATTCTTCACTGTGAAAGTGGTGAGGCACTAGAACAGGTGGACCAGAGAAGATGTGGAAGCTCCATCCCCTGGCAGTGTTCAAGGCCAGACTGAATGGGACTCTGGGTAACCTGCTCTAGAGGAAGGTGTCCCCACTCATGGCAGGGGGGCTGGAAAAAGATGATCTTTAATGTTACTTCCGTCCCAAACCATTCTATGATCCTAGGAATGAGAAGTTACCAGGTTATAATACATAAAACAAGTACACATCTCTGTCCATACTAGGTCCAAGAAAAATTAGCTTGAACTGTGTTAGAATAGCTGAAGAGAACTTCATTTTTCTTTGAAATCCTGTTCTTTACCATGAAGACACAGGCATTCCAGGCCTCCCCTTTGCGAGAGATCAGGAAAGGTTGGCTTGCTTGTTGTAGTAAAATGATGGATAAAGATACTAACTGTGGCAATAGCTGAATGAAGATGATAAATACAGGGGCGAGAGAGAAGCTGTTTAAAGTGAAGGAAAAACTAATGATTAAATTGTTCAAGGATAAGTTTAGACAGGAAATCAGAAAATTTACTTAGAGATGCTGAAGACTCAGTCTTGGACATATTGCTTTTCTTGGCTATTTTCTTCCTTTTTCTTCCCCTTCAGTAGATTTGAGTCTAAACTGTAGTCTTTCTTGCAAGCTTTCTACCTTTAATAGCTATTAAATTAGGTTTTACCTCTTTGGTCCTGTCCAGGTTAAATACATTTAAAGCACAGCATGACCCAATGAGACAAAGGAACCAATGGCATTTACTTTGTATGCTTTTGTCTTCTACATGGTTATCCATCATTTAAATACTGAAAAAAAAAAGGAAAAAGTATGGAAAAAGCCTAAACTTCTGAACAGAAACCACTTGTTCACTCATATAATTAAACCAAAAAGAGATATACAGGGTCTGAAAATCTGACAGAACATAAACGTGCTACTTTACAGTACTATAAAGCTAATTAGAGAAATGCAAAAACTAGCTTTTGTTTTCTCAGACAGGAGAAGAATGAGTACATCTGTGGACTGTCGGAACCCAGGACGTCCCTCTGGCTGCCCTGGGTGATTTGAGACTCTGGCAAGGAGTCCAGAGATAAGCCATGAAAGTTTGATTAGAATGGTATTAATTTTATCACTGGGTGTAGATGTAGAATTTTGGGGTTTAATGGAGGCTCAAGGAGGCAAGATGGAGGAATCCGGGCGTGTCCCTGTCCTTCTGGTTCTTCTTCTTGCCCTCCATCTTCTGCTGTGGTGGTGGCACTTTTGGATTGGTTTAGCATAGAAATGCACTGTCTAACATAGGTGATAGGTATTGGTATTTATCTGTAAGCATGGAACATGTAGTACGTGGTATAAGGAGTTAAGACTGCCCTAGTCAGGGGCAGTTGGCCACAACCAGTGAGTAGCTTAGCACCCAAGCCAAGTGAGAACAAAATGAACCAGATAAGAAACAATAAACAACCTTGAGAACCTAAACGGACACATCCCAACTCTCTCTTCTGGCACCGGGACTTGGGACAAGGACTTTTAACAAACATTCTCAGGGGTTATCAGCCCAAAAACCAAGAGTGGACAGAAATGGTTGTCTGAAGTGATGACAGAAAACATTTAAAAAGCAAGAGAGACCTATAACCTCATTTCTTCCATTCTTCTGTTGGAATCTTCCCTCTTGTGAAGAGATCCAAAGCCTCACTTTAACTAAGAAGCTTTTATTAGTGTGATTTATAACACTGATGGTAGACTTGGTGGGCCTAAGTCTCAACTGAAACACAAAAAAACTTCAAAAGCCATTTAAAATATTTCCCTGGTAACTTTTTTGTGTACATTTTTAGATCCAGACTTGCTTGCATGGCAGTGCTTTTACAGGTCTAGGTCTTGCTATGAGTTAACTTTGACACAGGAATCAAGAGGAAATTTCTCTTTCACAATAAAGCTGTGATAAACTTAGGTATTTGCTGTTGACAAGTCAGAATGCTTTTATTTTCAATCCTGAAGACATTGTTTACTTGTGATAAAAATCACAAGGCGAGTCAAATCTTGTTGTGAGTTGCTCTTGACTGTGTCACAAATACATCTCTACTCTGTAATTTTTAAGTTTGTTATTTTCCCCCTAGCTTCACTGCCTTTTATAGTTACTTTTATAAATTTTACGGCTAAGGCAGCTACTGAGTATCTAGGAGCCTACAGGGGTGAGCATTAAATCACAGGAAGTGTCGAAGCGAATTGGATACATGGGTGTTCTGCTGAAAGTGGGAATCATCTTTATAAAATTTAGGTGTGATGTGCATTATTTGGAGAAGTATCACAATAATGTATAATTCCTACCTTAGTGATCATAGGGGATGATTTAATCAAAGTAAACATGAGTGTTTCATATTTAGCTGGGAGCTTTGGCAGTCTTCTTCCCGCCAGCTAAAATCACAGGGTGTGTGCTAAGGCTATTCACCAGGCAATTTCACTCAAAAGAAAAGAGAAAAATTTAACCTTACCCTGCACACGGTTCTGCCACTGACATTGCCAGGGCCCAACACTCCTGTTAGCTCCTGTGTGCTGAGTGGCCTAGAAACCAACCTATCCTCAGTTATACCTATGTTGCAACTCAATCTTTTAATGGTTGAAACCCTTCTCTAACAATCTGGGAGTCTGCACTCTCTGCCGGAGCTTTTAACACTTTCTGTTATGTGCCAACACTGAATCCAACCCTGATGCTACAAAAGTAAGAGCAAGGACCTGAGATTTTGCTCCCTGAATTTGAAAGTAACATTTTCTACATGCTAGATGTATATATGTTTTAAGACCCCTTCAGCACTGAGCACAGACCATCATTTGTGCCCAACAGCATTCATTACAAAAGGCATTTTGTAAAAAAAATAAAGACGCTTTGTCCCTTTTTTAAAAGCTACTTTTGAACTCATAATCTGACTTCCAACAACAACAGAGACCTATAGTGTACTGCTCCCCTTATTTTAATTCCTACATTAAATTATTCCTATATTATTACCTTGAATGGAAATATTTCTGATAGCTCACATGCAGGAGAAAAATCCACATGCCAATACGTGAGATCTTCAGGCAATCTGAAAAAGGAGTCCAGTAAATTGACTACTTTAAACAAGAGTCAACTTCCCCTGCAATATTCTCACTCAAAGTGCAGAACTTTAGAACTTGAGTTTCTTCCCCTTTTCCTTCAGGCATATTTAGGCAGGTATGTGAACTGATATACTAATGCTGAAAGAATTTAAGAATATCAAAAGCTGCTAATTGATAGTTAAATGTGAGCTTATTTTTCATGTGAAACCTCTGTACTATATTCATTGTTGAAATAATGGTAATAATTTTCTTAGTGACATTCTCTTGAGGAATTTTAAACAAAAGCCTTTCCATAATTGCTTAGTTATTTCAGACCTGCCTAGTAATTTTCCACTGTATTAAAAGGCATTTGTTGCTGAGAGGGATGGAAAAAATGTACATGTCTGATGGATGGAGCTTTTACTTATTTTCAGTCAACATAATTACCTTTTATTAACACACCTGGTATCTGAACAAAGGCATACTTTTTATTTAATTGACTAATACTTTCCTAGGTTCATGTCTGTAGGATATCTATTCCCTTCAAATTATAATGAACAAACAAGATTGGTTATGTGGGCAATACAATGTTTTTAGTTTTTTGAAAAATAAAAGCAAAACCATACTCACAATAAAACAAATCTGTTTAAAAGGAAAACTTAATGCACTAAACTGAATTTCGAAGCAACATTTAGAAGAAAAAAAACAGAAATAGAAAAACAATTTTTGTAAGACACGTATTATATTCTGGTGACTTTGTAAGGTAAGCAATATTACAAAGCGTATTTATTATTCAGATATTGGAGTATTAAATTACAGCCTTACCCATTGGACTCCCAGAGGACAAGAGCTACGAGACCTTTCTATGGGATCACTGCTTCGACAAGACCATTTCATCTGGACTGCTACTACCACCCTAACAGGGTGTCAGGTTGTATTCTGACTCTGTCAGCGGTTTTTTTGTACTATTGCATTTACTTTATTTTATTTCTTTTATTTTCCTCTTACTAAATTGTGTTTCTGACTTGGAGTCTCTCACTGGTTTTGCTTTCAAACCAGCACATTCCTCCAGCTGTATATGCTAAGCATGATGCCCCATGGTATGGAATATCCCTTGGGTCAGTCAGTGGGGGTCAGCTGTCCTGGCTGTGTCACCTCACAACTCCTTGTGTACCCAGCTTCCTTGTGGGTGGAGTGCTGTGATGGGTAGAAAAAGCTCAGCTTTGTGTCAGCCCTGCTCAACAACAGCTAAGACATCCCTGTGTTCTCTACTCTGTTTTCAGCACAAATCCAAAACATAGCCCCCACCCCAGCCAAAACCAGCACCGTCATGTCATTTATTCAATTTATCAAACTGATTTTCCAGAAGTGCAATGAGAGATACTACCTGTTCAATACTTTTGGTAACCTACACCAAATGAAGGAATTACAACAAGGTCAGATGGGAGACCTCAGAGCAGCAGTTGTGACATAGGACCACACCAGTGTGAGCTCCAACAAACATAAAATGGGTCCCTGTACTTTCAGCCATCCATGGCTTCACTGACTCTGTGAAATAAGTCCTGTGATGTGTTCTGAGGCTTCACAACAGTAGAGGGCTTTTGTACCGATTGCTATTTGTGACCAGGTTGTAGAGATCCATGTTTTCATGGATCAAAGACATCCTGATCACCACATCCTGCTCCTTTCTGCCCCCAATAAGAGACCCAGGATGACCCTTACAAGAACACACTTCAGTGGTCTCTGCTTTTCTTGCTGCTTCTCATCTGCTTTTGTGCAATGACATGTGCTTTGTTTGCAAAGGACTTGAGGCCTTCTGTAAGGCACTGATTCCCAAGTCCCCCCAAGCAGTGTGTAAAGCTGCCAGACTGCCTGCTAGCAGGTGTGCAGGGCAGGTGGTGGGGCTGTAAACTGCTCTTTCAACAAGTCTTTAGGTACTGCAAGCACAAGCACTATTCTCTCATAGGTTTAAGTAAGAGCACAGTTTGCAGCTCTAGCAGCCCAGCTCCAGCTGTTTCAACCTTATCACTGATGTCTGCATGTTACTTCAGCATCTCACCATGGTCTGGCCCAAAAAACTTTACCTAGAACAATGCAGGGAGCAGAATGCCATTTAATTACATTTATTGAATGCTCAAACACCATCCCTTGACAGATTACTTATTTAGGAGTACAGCACAATTTCAAATTACAAACAGTATTACTACAGAAGGAACATGAAAAAATGGATTCAAATTAATGTCAGAAAATCCTTTTCCCTTAGTAATTTAACTGAAAAGAACACAATCATTTTATTCCTGAATTTGAATGCAACTTATACAGGCTCATTTATCATTTTCCTCTAAACTTTGGAGCTATAGATAACTTTGCTTTTTAACTATTATCCTAAAACAACGAAAAAGAAGTAAAAAAAAAAAAAACCCTTAATCAACAATGAACAATTTTTTCAGTCAATATGACCAGAAGCAACTATTTACCATGACATGCATTGTATGTATGATGCACTGGCTTATACTTCTGCTATCCAACATCTCATTTACAGTATATGCATTTTATGAGGACATGCAAAACATATCCAGAAAAGGTAATTCCTTACTTCCCAACATTAAGTTTTTCTTTTCTTCTTCCCCTGTGAGTTCAAATTTTAGAATTACCACGTATTTTTTACTGTGTAGAAGAAAATCTGAATTCTAGTCTATTGTATTCTGACTATTTTTTGGACCAGTTTCTCTTTCTCTAAAATGATTTTCATTTTTCCCTGCTTTCTGTTTTTTAACACAAATACAAGTTTCCAGAAGCCGCAGTGAAAAGCAAGGTCCACTTTATTGTACAGCTGTTTTAAAGATATACCATCAGACAAGTCATGATACATGAATAGCATCAGAAGGGAAAGCAGAGATGAATTGTGTCCAAACATTAAAGTGCCAACTAAAGCTGCAAAAAGTCTAAAAAATTTTAAAAATTTTTCAAAATTTTAAAAAGAAGATCTTTTATGTGCTAATTTATCATAGGTGTCTCTCAGCCTAATCAGTGACAGTAAATTGAAACTACTGTGTGAATTCAAGAATAAAGTCAATGGTTTAAGAAACGTACAGCCATAAGTTTTGAGCTAGTCCAGTAAGATACTGAAACAAGGGTGCTGGCAGAGAAGGAAATCAGAAGCAGAGCACTTCTTTGAGCCAACTCAAGTCTGATGGGTTGCTCTCCTATGGTGCAGCCTTTTATGGGATTAAGGTCACTAAAGGCTCTTTCCCAACAGTAAAATAACACCTTAGAGTACCTTACCCTGTTTGGAAATATACTACTCTGTCAACCTTTGTAATCGTAAGTTTCCATTCATTTATATTCTGGGCATGGCACTGAAACTGGACAAAGAAGAAATTCTGTAATTTTCACAGAGGAAAACCTGGCCTAATGATTAAAGGTTTCTGTCCTGATGCAAATTTGTTTTTAAATAGTGCTTAACCACAAATACTTTCATGACTCAGGCACATTGTTTCAGCTGAACTCAAAGTATAAAACCCACAGTTTAGATAGGAGATGCTCATGTTTGTAAAAGGCAGTTTGATTGCCCAAACCAGGAAGGACCTTAAACCTGTTGGATTCCTCATGTGGGAGTGCAGGAAACCCAGCAAGCTCAGCTGAGGTTTGGAGGGGTGTGGAAAATGCCTCATCCACTCATAGCAGGAGAAAGAATCCAGCACAGTACTCCGCTTTCACCTGACCTTCCAAGAACAAGATGGAGGGAGAAGAAAAGGAGCAGGTTTGTTTTGCACAGTAACTGAATAGATTAGGCAGCCATCCAGGAGAAGATGGATCATTTCCATTTGGCAATTTGTAGCTCCTTTACGATGGGACCTTAATTGGCAGGCTAAGAATGGCACTGGCAGAGCATTTCTCACCTGCCTGTTGAATAAGTTTAGGACCGCAAGAGCAACCCCATTAAACAGCAGAGAACATGGTGTCCAAAATAGTCTTCCTGTGATAGAGAACGTTGGGGGTCAGGTCTCTCTTCAGGATATTACTTATACATTTTATTCAACAAATCTTCAGTGAGACTGTAAGTCATTTTGTTTTTCATTCAGCATGACTATAAGGCAAACAATGTTATTTGACTGTATTCCAGAAATCCTATTATTAGTAATAGGCAGCAGGAAGATGACTCTGACAATAGAAAAACACATTTTCAGGAATGTTCTGTCAATTAGCTTTGCAATCATTATTTCACAGTGACTTTATAATATCAATCTTTCCACTGAAAGTGGTTATTAGTTTATATTTCTTTCCTAATAAAAGTTTTTACTTCTAGGAGTTTCTTTGCTGCCCTCTTAAGCCTGTTGCTAGAACAGCAGAGCTCAAAAAGAAAATGTTCAGCAATACGCTTTAAATGGTTTCTGCTTTGACTCTACTTCAAAGAACATAAATATCTTTCTGATTATATAAAGAAATAGAATTTACTTAGGTTTTTAAATCATACTGTAAATCAGTATAATATATCAGTATTATTTTCCATTATATTATTATATATTGGTACTAGAATCTTTCTAACATTAACTGTTATAGAGTACAGTAGAGCTAAAAAATACTATGGACAAAAAAGAAAACATTTTGTGGGCTTATTTTTTTATTTTCACACTCTCCTCATATATTTACCAACGTTGTATGTCAATTTTAATTTTTGGTCTCCTTTTTAATGTCTTCCACATATTTCTTTCTTAGTACGTCTTTCTAGAATAAACCAGGTTCAAATAACTTTTTAAACCTTTCTCAGGAAAGAAAAAAATTATGGATCTATTGATTTGACTTTTTTTTAATGCCGTGAGAACCTATATACTTGCTAACAGCACAGAGGAAAAGAACACTGTAAATATTGGCAAAAAGGTGTCAAAGCTGCGTTTATCCTAAAATTGAAAAAAAAGTTAACTGATTCATATCTATTGTCTTCTCTATTAACTAGCTGTTATTATTAATTCACCGTATCCTGGAGCCTTTAACCTTTTTATTGCACAAAACCTAAACCCATTTATTTTAACATGCAAATTTCCCTGCCTGCTATACAATATTCACTTTGGATGCCAATCCAAAGATCAGTGGGAGAGGGAACAGGAGAGGGAGGGAAAATTCCTATTTTCTTTTTTCCCATACCTCTTCCAGTTAAACACTATCTGCTGTCATGACGTGTTGTATACTCTGTCAAAATAGGTTTTAACTCTAAGCTCTTCTAAAAGCAGTCTTCATTTACAGTTACATTTGTTACTGATGAGCATGTAGGCAGAGGGAGATATCAAGGCCGATTTGTACAAATTCATGTATTAACTCAACCATGGACAAGTAAGTAAGTCATAGCAATCCAACCGTCCAAAGGCCTTATCTCCAGCTCCCTGACTGCTGAGGAGGTTACCACTCGAGAAACAGAAAAAGTAGGCACTGAATATCAGAGTAAAACAATCAGGATCACAGCGTAACCCAGGCTGCTAATACCTCCATTTGAGTTTTAAACCGAGAAAGAAGCAATTGATGCAGCAGCACCAAACCCACAACCTCTTGAATTGCTCCAGGCTAACTGGTGGGACACACAAGACAATGGCAGGTCCGACCCGTGTTTCCCTCAGAACATAAAACAAATTGTGCTGGTTTAGCATGGATAGCGAAAAACAATTAGTGACTGGTTTTGAAACTGACAACTGGATTAACCAATTAAATATAGGGATACGCCTCTGGGCTACACAGGTTAAAAATCAGAAGAAATCTGGGAAAATCTCTCTTTCTTCGGGGATTTGAGAGAGGTAAGCCAGCCTGGCTCCCTGCTTGCTGCAGGGGTCCGGACTGGGCAGCCCTGCCTCCTGCCTGAGGCTGCCGGGCAGGGGGAGGGGAAGAGAGAGAGAGACAGAGGGCCCCGTCTCGGCCAGATCGAACTCGAGCAGCTGTTAAACATCCTGCCACTAAAGCCGCAGCCTGGGAGGGCTGGCCAGGCCTGCCTGGGCCCCTGCAGCTGCCAGCACCCCTGGCCTGGCCCGAGGGAGGTGTCTGCCGGGCCCCCGGGAGCGGCTGCTATGACCTTGCTGCTATGCTGCCTCCCTTCACCATCACGGTACGGGACGCCAGGCCGGGCCGGGTGGCCCCTGCCAGGAGCCAGGCGCCTTCGCCCCCAGCATGGCTCTGGCTGCCGCAACCAAGCCATCCAGCGGAGGGAAGGGAGCCCAGCCATGTAAATTGCACCTGCAGATAGAGTTTGGGCATGGCCTGACCCTACCATCCTTCGGCCACTTCTCAGGAAAGAACCATCATGCATTCTACAGGCCTGGGTGAGATGTTAACTCTTTCCTTGACAGATTAAAATTGCAAAACATTAAATCTTCTTTCTCAGTGAGAGAACAGCCAGAGTGAACCATGGAGAAACACTGCATGAGACAGAAGTGAAGAGTGAGTAAAAGTCCTAAGTTGGAAGGAGATGGAGGAGCTGCCTAGTTTGGGCTGGACTTCTCTTATGAGGCCATGGAGAATGGACTAAAATATCCCTGTAACTTAGCGAATGCTTTTTAGGGAGATGCACAGTTCTAGTCATAGCCATGGACTGGTATAACAGTGATCCAATGGAGAATTTTGAGCAGAGGAAGATAGAGATAAAGAGATGCCCTGTGCCCCCAGGGAAAAGCAGACCTCTGTTTCTTGAGATGAAGATGATTTTGGAGCTAGATGAAGAGAACCTTTGTTTTATACCAGAAGAGTCATCCTTAAACGGTACCCTAAATAAGCTGATATGGCCCATGAGCACAGCTAATGGGAAAGCTGCTACATGGGAGCGACTTCATGGTTTGCAGAATTCCCCTGGGTGGCTGCAGATTCGGGACATGGTAGCCTAAAGAACTGGTTCTTGTGGCAATGTCTCCATGGGAGTTCTAAGAGAGGCTCCTCTCCCCAAGAACTGATGAAAGACTGTTTCAAAGTGGTGAAACTGACTGCAAATCACAGGTTTTGTCTTTTTATGTTGTCAGTGGAAAAGTGAACAGGTGTTGTGGGAGTAGAAGTGTTTTGAAAGTTTCATTTTGATTCTCATTCTTTACTTTTAGTGTTTGTTAATAAATCCATCTTTATACCCTTTTAAGATTTGAGCCTGCTTTGCTTTTCTTCTAATCCTATCTCACAGTAGGAAAGAGTGGGTGATTCTGGGAGACACTCAAACCACTACACTAATTTTGGAAAACAGAAATTGGCAAATGTGAAACAACTACACAAATGCATTGCAATACAAAACTATTTTAGTTTTCTCATTTCCATTTTCACAGATATCGTATCACAGTGTAAGGAATTCCCAACATACACAAAAAATGTTTCACCACTTACAAGCATATTTTTGCACCTGAAATTTGTTTTTATTTAGAAAGTAAATGCTATTCAGTTCAAAAACTAAGATACAAAAAGTAATACTCTCTGCTTAATGAAGCTATGTAAGACAATTAAGAACAAATATTGCCCAAATCACTGCACCTGTAAGAATACTAGATACTTCTGAAGGAAGGGTTTTATGCAGTTCATAACTGTGTGTGCAAAAGACTGATACAATGGTACATGATCACACTAGTCTAACAAGATTACAAAATCCACTTTCAAAAACTTTAAGGCTTCTTGTTAGCAGTGCAGTTTTTTTTGACGGTAACTTTTGGTCTGGTGGCACAAGATGCTGGGTAGGCATGCTATAAGCCTGTAGGAATGACTTTGAATCAAGTTACCATTGAATTTAAAGAAATCTACTTTGCATGAGAGAATGTGTCTTTTGAAAAATTAAGCAGTGACACACTAGAATTTTGGAGAAGCAAAGGGAAGAACTGTGTTTATACAGTCAAAATGATGGAAAAGATGGGCCTTACTGACACACGTCAGTAGGTCTGTCATCATGGGTAAACAGACTTCAGCTGGCCTCAAGAAAGAAATGAACTGCCCTGGGAAGACATGCTAAAGCAATTAGGGGCATCAGCTGTGGAGGAAAGCCTATTTCCTAGCAGAATACAAAGTAAGAACTTCACAAGTGAATTGCCTTAAATGTTACTGTTTTCCTTCTTTATTTTAATGACTATTAAAAGAATAATTTTTATGTCTCATTTTTGTTGACAGAACACAAGTGATCACTGGAACACGAGTGATCGCTGTCACACTGATAGGGGAAAAAAAAAGTCTGTCAAGGAAAAGTTGTGTGGAATTAAGATGAGAACAGCAAGAGTAGGCGTGATGTGGTCATCCTGCTGGATCTCTAGAAAAATTTGTGGAGAACCTAGTTAGAGCTTTCCTGAAGAAGAGAAACTGAAAGTGGCAATCTTTACAAATGTAAGCATCTTTATAAATGTAAGCATTCCTTTAGGGCCATGTATAGTATAGTAATTATATGTTTAACTCTAAATGGTACTTGGCTGCCTTTCTCTGCTATTCTACTATCTAATCAATGTCTTTTTATGGCATAATGCTTTTGTCACTTAGAATGGATCACTGAGAAAGAGATGGGATAAACCCTCTTGAAGTGATAGATGCAAAGTATTTAATTTATCACTTACTAATCTCTATGAAATAGTGTAATTTATGAGGCTTATATTTAAAGCTTTAGATTTTTATGACACTAAGAACAAAATCATAAAGATTCAGGAAGTCATGTGTTTCACAGAGCAAATTAGCTGTGCTATAACAATGTAGTTTATATTATATTAATTTAAACAACATTAAATTTACAGTTCTTGATTAAAATAGAGCAACTATTAAATAAACTGGAAAATAATAAATATAAATTGATCATAACTTTAATGTCATACAATGGATTAAATCCAGTGTTTAAAAATCACATTAGAGAGGATGTGAAAATTATGTTCCCTTTTCCAGGCTTTAATATTATTCATTTAAACACTTTAATTAAAATGCAAATTCATCTACAGAACAGATGTAAAGAGAAAAGCTTTGGTGAATATGGAATATCTGAGAAATCATTAACCAACATCACAGAACATCATAGAACATTAGATGACTGCTACTGAATTGGAAATATGTTCACCATGATGAAAAGATTATAAATTAAATCAGATGGCTATACCACCTAGTGTTTTAATTTCCGGAAATCTTATTCTGAAACACTTTCTCACTCTGAATAATAACTTCCATCATCATCAAAGGGCTATTAAATCCTTAGCTTTTCACCAAAGTAGTTTTTCTTATGTCATGTTCTGTCATCTGGTAAGCAGTGTAGTGTAATGATGTTGATATGTCATATTAATGCTTACATAAATAAATTAGTGTCAGAAAAGGAAAACACTACCTCAGAGAAATAAAGGGGACAAAGTGATGGACTTGGGGATGTATCGGCTTTAAACAGATTTCATTAACTAAATAGTTTGTAGCCTTGAATAAGAGGTCTACAAAATAAACAAAAAGCATGATATTTCTGTACAGGTATGCAGACAGATCAGCACCCATTGCTGTCCACAGCTGCTGGAGCTACCCCAGCTGTGTTCATGCTGCTCACACCACATTGATGATACCCAGCTGGCAAGATGCTGAGGTCCTTACAGTGACTGGTTCTTTGCCACATTGCTTTGCCTTGTTCTCTAAACAGGCATTTTAAATTATAATAGTTAGATATGAACGTTCCTGTGCTTTTATCTGTATTTATAAAGACAACATAACTAGATGACATGGCTGTGCTTTCACAGGTGACATCTAAACACCACCTCACACTTCTTGCCCACCCATCTATGCCCACCACTACATCTCTCTTGTGTGTGAGCACAACTGCTTGTGACTTGCAGTCAACCGAACTGGGAACTCATTTAGTTTTCAAAATAAACTGCTGTTCTGGGGAAGGTGAAGGGACAGCCCAGGCTGCAAGGCAAGCTGTGTTTCCCAAGGCACCTGAGACTGTTTGCATGGCAGGGCACAAGGCCTGCTCCCGCACCAGTCTGTGAAAAACTCCTTGTTACTTATTTTGACTTCGAAGTTCTACACAGTAACAGGTGTAGCCAGACTTTCCAAGTTAATCTTCAAAGTGTAAGCAGTTTGCTTTGTAAGTTTATATTAATGCAATATCAAAGCCTGTAATAATGTTTCTGTATATGTGACGATGAGCACAGGTATGAATTTTTAGTGTTTGGATCATGCTGAGTGTTGAGCACATTTAGTTTCTACTATCAAACTCTTGAGTGCTCATTAATTCACGGCATCATCTGATGCTTAGAAGCACAACATAACACATGGCCTGGTGTAGGGAAACACAGCCTTGTGTTACACCCCACATACAAGATGCGCAATTGAAGTGTAAATGCCAAGATTTTGGGTTGTTCTGGGTTTTTTTTTCTAATGAATGAGCATGCCAATCTAAATCACCCTACAAGGTTTATTTAGAAAGTTAACTTCAGCATGAGATGTGAGCCGCTTTTTTCAAATACAGACAAGTGCAGTACTTTTCCAGACATAGAAGTGGCAGATGAAATACATCTCAACAGAGCGGTTCTAGTTTTCATGGCCCACTCTGTCTTTGCTGACAAGGGCAGACTTTGTGACAATAAACAAGAGCATCATTTGTGACAATACTAGCTGTATACTGCAGTAAGATTTCAAAGGGTTTTCTTCAGTCATATTTTATAGAGCTATTCCCTAATAAAATATTTGATACACTACTGACATCAGCTGGATGTAAGGAGACTTTACACTTACAATCTACTGTAAAGGAAAAATATTTCTTTAATTCATCAGCCTAGGATACTGTGCCCACAATAGGATATGTGACCTAATAAAGCTGTCACCCCCATACAAATTTGTATTATCACAAAGCAATCAATCACAACCTCTTCACTCCTAAAGCTGTTCTGGTGTTAGCACCTTTTGATTCCCTACTTTCCTCTCCTTGGTCCCTTCTAAGCCTCCCATCCTCCCTGTCCACTCTCCTGGCACAAGAGTTCATGTAGGTGAATGGCTCAGGGATGGTCCAGCTGGAAACAATTTTCCCCCCTTCCTTACTTTTCAGAAGCACTGACCTAGCCTTACCTAGACAACCACGTGGGCTGCATGACCATCGCTTTGCACGTGGTAGTGCAATGGAGTACAAGTGCAGAAAAGCTGTGGCTCAATATGGGGTAAAAATTAAGAAGCTTAGTCTGAACTTTCCATAATTTTTTGACTTTCCCTCCTTCAGATCTACAGCAACCTGGGCTGCTGGCTACATATTCCATCCCATCTGCTGTACAGCAACACTGGCTGCCATGGTTGCCTTATGAAGTGGAACAGAGGATTCAGCTGAAAAATTAACAGCTGTGAAAAGAGCTGTAAGAAACTTTGGTGTTTTTAATGGATGCAGTAAAACTAACCACAACTGGATTAAAAAAAAAGACTCAAAAAATAATTGTAGGAAAGCTATTTCTTTGCCATAAACATGGGCCACAAGACTACTATTTCTAAGCCTATAATTTTCTGTAAGAGATTATAAAAAAAAAATATAAAATGTTAAATATATAAAAGAAAATTAAAAATAGTACAATTATTAAAAATGGACATTGACTTTATTTTCCCTGAAATTAACCCCTATTTGTATGGAAAAGATTAGATGATGATGATGATTATCTTAAAAAGAAGGGATGTTGAAAACCATCACTTTGTTTTTTTGTACCAACTACATTGAATGAACAAGTTAAAAGGAAAGAAAATCTTAGAAGTCTTAATTAATCTGAAATATTTAGTGAAATACTTAAAAATGTATAAATAACCCAAGTAGTCAGGAAAATAATTGTCAGTGCTCAGTCTCTGACAGAAAATTCTAAGTCTTGCACATTTATTATAAAGCAATTTTATGTATAATAGAATCAAGTACTTGTTACCAACAACTGACCTAGACATGTAAAAATTCCCAGTTAAAGGTGTTCAAGTATGTTCATTTGGAATATAAATAAATGTGTACTAATCAAAACAAACACAGTTCCAGACAGTCCGAAAAATGTCGACAAATATGAGACTTCTGCTTGAGCTGAAATTTGCAGCTATTTGTACATTCTTAGGTGATATTTATTGATCCTCTTTCTTGTGGCTTTTCTCTCTGTACAGCCTTTTTCCCACCACCAATCCTTAATTTTCCTTAAGCAGGTAAAAATGTAACCTTTGAGGAATTTAACCTCTACCAAACATGAATGAATTTAGATTTTTTTAACATTATCCAGTCAAAAATATGCTCCACACAATGTCCACATGCATCCAATTAGAGGTGTGTAATGTGAAAACACTAGACACTTAATTTCTATAGGTAACAAAGTTAACTGGATTTCACTTAAAAGCTTGACCAGAGCTGGTGAGCACCATCAGACAAGATGTGATCAGAACATGACAACTAAAAATTTTAAAATCATCTACCTCTCTCTTATTTTTTTGAACTTAAAAAACAAAGTCTGTTAAAAATTCTCTGTGTGGGTGTTCTAAGAATTCCAGAATATCTCTTCGTTTGTACACAGTCCTGCAAACTTTGCTAAATTATTTTGCCATGCAAATTTACTATTTCTCTTTAGACTGACAAGCAGATGTTGTAAAACATATGATGCTCCATATGGCTTGAAAGTTTGTAAAAAATCCTGTTTCTAAAATTACCATATTCCAATGTCTTTAGAGCTGTGAAAAGCTTTTCTGTCTGCCTGTTTTCTATACCATTATTACAATCCTGAAGCAGTGTTTACCACCAGAGGATACCACCTGCTTCTCAGAACTGTATGCTATTCTTCCACGTTTCCCTCCATGCATCACCTGCCAATGAATCACCAAGGAAACTCATTACCAAAAGCACAAACTCTGCTGAGCAGTGCAACTGACTGCCAGCAGATAGTGTTATTTGCTGGATCACTCTAGCGTGTTATTTCTTCAAATGCTGCACTTCTGTCACTTTGAATGGCTCTGCTACACTGCTTCTCATTCTCATTCGTTATTTAATTTTAATCTCATCTGACTTACTGATGTCAGTACAATGCCTGAGCTGCCATCAGAAGGTCTGTGTGAGGCTATTTTTACTGTTGTGAATAGAAAAAGCACGGTTCTCATTCTTTTAATTTGTCTTTTATATTGAGGCATTTGCTGTTTCATTAGCTCGTCTTAGGCATATCATGTTCTGGATGAATAAAGAAGAAAGTGAACCCTTCTTTCCAACAGTTCAGTGCTTATCTGCAGTTCATGTCAGGCTGTGATTTTCCTGTTTGTGCACTGTCAGACTCCATGAAGGTTCACGGACTACTTCACATAAAATGCAAAGATCATGACTCATCTAGATCTCATCCTAAGGCTTAAGCTGTGACCTGCCAATGTCAGGTAAATGTTTTCAGTGACAGCTTGAACACTTCCAGAATACAATCTTTTAATGTTTGGGTCAAATTTTGCCTTTCCTCCTGCCATGATTTCATCTGGGATAAAGCTAACCTTTTTTTATCTGGCGCTGTGCTTTACACTGAGTATGAGAATAATGTCAGTAACACACTTGATGTTTTAGTTATTGCTAAGCTGAGCTTACTATAAATCAAAGACTTTTCAGTGTCTCCTGCTCTTCCAGCTAGGAGGTGCACATGAAGGCACAGGAGGGATCATGGCCAGGAGAGCTGACCCAAACTGGCCAGAGAGATATTCCATTCCATAGAATACCATGCTCAGTTTAGAAACTGGGGGGAGTTAGCTGGAGGATCACTGCTGAGGGATGGGCTGGGCACCAATCAGTGAGTTGTGAGCAGTAGTACTATGCATCACTTCTCTCTCTCTCTCTCTATTTTCTTTACAATTATTATTATTATTTTGATATTATTATATTAATTATTAACATTTTATTTTGTTTCTATTATCTAACTGTTCTCAATTCAGCCCACAATTTTCATTTTTCTCCCTGGTCTCCTTTGCACAGGGGAAGGCTGAGAGGAAGGAAGTGTGCAGCTGCATGGGATTTAGTTGCCAGCTGGGGTTAAACCATGACACTCACCTACTCTCTAGAAATTCCAGTTTCCAGTTCTTGTGTTTTGGACATCCTCTTGTGTGGATTTTCCCAGGGACTCTACTGGTTGGGTGTCCTGGCTTTATCTGTACTGTCCTACTGTGGCTTATTTCTCTTTATCAAACTCGAGGAATGAAGAACACATCATTTACCCACAGATTTAAGGCAGAGGCTTCTTCTCATTACAAGTGCTGTACCCATTAGCCAGTGTTCCTTCACTCACCAGAGCTCACAGTTCATCAGTTCAAAGCTGATCCAACCAGATATTTTAAACCACTGAATGTCACTGCTCCATAATTTTACTGTGCACAAAGTCTTTCACAGACAGCTTGGTACCTTTCATTCTGGTGAAGCTCTGAATGGCTCTGTGAACTCCTTTCCTACTTAAAAAGATTTATCATATTAGTGCAATATTTTAATACTGGTTAAAGTCCCAAGATTCCAAAATATAAATTAAAGAGATTTTCTCTTTTTTTATTTCAGCTACTTTTCTGTTAGTCCAAAACTAACCACAGCTTTTTATTTGAAAGCCACAGACCTAGATATCAATGGTACTTTTTATTTTTCAGGTTTTGCCTTTCTCCATTTTTCACTTATGTAGGGCAATTTAATACATCTTTGCTTAATGATGCCAAATTTATCTTTTTTGCAATGCAGTTGTGGACACTACTGGAAACAATTTAAATGAGGATAAAATTGGAGTAAAAAATGAAAGCTAAAATGGCTCAGGTCTGAGATATTCAGTAACCTGAAAAGCATGGCAGAGTTACAGAGATAATCTATTTAATTGATATTGATAGATGAAAAATGTGGATAATAATTACCAAGCACCATAGATTTTTTAATAGATTTGAAGAAATGAAGGGCGGATTTAGATTATGGTAACATTAGAAACAACGGTACTCCTATTTGGAGTGTGCATTTATGCTGACTGATATCTGAGAAGATACAGAGATTATGATGAAAGTCATGTCACCATCTTATCATTTCAAACTATCATCGCTTTTATTCAGAGACTGTTCTTGGCAAAAACTAAAATTAGGCAAAAAATTTAAGCAACTGTTTGTTATTTTTCCTATTATGCATTTTTAAAAAAAGCTAGTTGAAAGTATACTTAGATTTATGGAAAGTCAGGCATCACTACAAAAATGTATAAGGCTTAGGCTCTTTTTAAGTAGAAAATTTGATACTAAATTTATTGCTTCCAGTTAAAAAAAAAGAGAAAATACTTGGTTTCACTCTTTGATCAGGTGCTGAATTTAAGAGGTTGAAAAAAATGATACCTAGGACTAAGGTTTTAAGGATTACTCAGGACAGAATGATTGGTAAAAGATATCATACAGTCTTATTAGAGCAAATGCCAAAGTTTCTACTGATTTCTCTACAGGCACCGAGGTCATAAAATACTGCCTTCCCTTTCATTTCTGTAGGTCTGTTTGGGTATATAAATTTTGACTCATCTGTCTGGCTAACAAAAATATAATGATGATAAATAATTAACATTGTGGCAGTGTTGCTGTCGAAAGCCAGATCTGCAGCATTTCTTTTGAGAGGAACACCCTCCCAGGACTGCAAATTTTAAATTGCATGTGAGAAGAGTAATTGACACAAACTCAAGAAAAAGACTGAAGACCTGGCACAAAGTGCTTGTTTGGAACAAAGAGGAAAACTGATTCTGAGGCTGGGAATATTGTATGAAAGCCTTTAAGTTAGAGGAGTTTGGGAAAAATGTTGAATAATTTTGAAGTATTATTAGTCACTACAAAGACTATGGGTGCTGAGCTAAAGGAGCATTATGCTTTAATCTTTGCAATCTTTTCTTTTTCTTTTTTTCCCCTTAGTGAAAAAGGATCCTTATATTTATCTCTTTACTCAGTATTTTACTTTTTTCCTCATACATGTCACAATGGGTTTTCACTGACTCAAGTAATAACGTATTTTAAGACAATTAGACTGATGTAAAATATGGTATAATGTTGACAGTCTTTTGACATTTGTCAAGACTGCCTTTTTTGTTAATCCATTTATTGAAAAAAAAAAAAAAAAAGAATCTGCCACATTGAATTGACACTCTAATCTGTAAGGTTAGATTATATGCCCTCATCACTCTTGGGTTTTTATCACAACAGATTTCGTTTGTCCCCTCCAGGCAGCATAAGGGTGACCAAGAAAACATACCAGTCTAAATCCAGATTGGCTAAATTGACATAATATAACCATGAACCAAAGTCTGATCAAGGTCAATCTGGTACTGCTGAGTACCACAAAAGGGCTGATATTGCCATCATGAAACCATGCCTGCCAGCAACTGAGCTCAGATGCCATTAAAGACTTTACAGTACAACATCCAAAACTCCTTGGAAGTTATATTTACTGGTTTTAGTTACATGCAAAGTTTACTTTTTACTACAAAGATTATATTGTTACATTTTAGAAAGCATGGAAAAGCTCCTTTCTAATCCTTTCCCTCGATCCTTTTGCATTCAGCCGTGAATTTACAAGATGTGGATTTACAGTGAATTGAATGTCAGCTATTTTAAGATTCATTCCTTCAGTGCCCATACCACTATTTAGTGAACACGTTTTCCTGTACTTCAACTATCCAAGCCACAGTTTCTTGTATTAATTTATTACTGAGATACCTAACTTAGATTCCTATTCATTTTGAGGTAATTTATGTCACTGTCTCAGTTTTCTGATGACACATCATTAGTGAAACATATTTCTGAAACACCAAGTTCTAAAAGGCAGAAATGTTACTTAAACAGGAAAAGAGAAAATTCTTGTATTTTTATAAGAATATAAATTCTTATAAAATAAGAATTATTTTATAAATTCTTATAAAATTCTTATATAATTCTTGTCTTTCATTTAACCTAAATTTTCCAGAAGTGTATGATACTGAAATCTACTGTATCATAGCACAACCTTTTCATCTCTTAAGAAATTCCCCAAATGCGTTAGTGGTTTTTGATCCACTTAGCTGCACAGCAGCAAAGATTATAAATGTAAAAACAACTGTTAGAAGATAAAAAATACCAGGCTAAAGTACTAAAAAGGACAGAAATCATTAAAGTCTTTCTATTTTGAAAAAACACCCTTAGAGCAGGGGGGAGACAGTACCTGCACTCAGATATCAGTAGAAGCCACTATAGGGACCTATATAAGAGAATCCTCTTCAACAGAGAGAAGACCTTAATGCGACCTTAATGCAGATGTCTTTGCACATCTTCTGAAAACTTGTGGTTTCATAGATTATTTACTCTTTAAAACATGTCTCGGGGAAAGCTGCATCCTTGGAAGGTTAAATCCTAATGCACAATAGAATCTTTCCTGTTACAT
Organism: Acrocephalus scirpaceus scirpaceus; assembly: GCA_910950805.1. Taxonomy (NCBI): domain Eukaryota; kingdom Metazoa; phylum Chordata; class Aves; order Passeriformes; family Sylviidae; genus Acrocephalus; species Acrocephalus scirpaceus. Next base: position 28,631,247 of record OU383778.1, on the reverse strand, counting down.
ACAGTAATTATTTTCTCATTTTGTGATAGCTGCTGAGTTTCTATAAATCAGCAAAATAACAAGTGCCCTATACATTCTCCTCACAAGAGTTCTTCCTGAATCATGCCCTCTTTGGCCACATACATAAAGGCACAAGTACATAAAAACTTTAGCCTATATATTGATGAGACATACTTGGAAACATTTCAGTACCTGACCAGGAAAACTCTCTAGAATGACTTTATTTTAAAGTTTCCCTTTTTCTTTGCTTTACCTTGTGCTTTTTAAATGAAAGCTTTCCCATCTTTCTGTGATATAACAGGAGAATTTATTGCTGTAGGCATGATGAATTGTCCAACCCAAAGTGCTGGTCATGAAGCACAGAGTGTGACAAGGACATCTGATTGCCTGGAACCAGAGCCCTGGCAGCCGTGACTGTGTCTGTAAATTCCCTGCTAGAGTGTCCTTGCTGAAGTCAGTTTTGCTGCTATTTCCTATTAGTTATGACTTTATAAACAGCAAAGTCAAAACTGAGGAAATCTCCTTGCTCAATGAGAGGCCTTAAACCCATAATCATAGCTTCCTAAAACTACAAGCAAAATCTAAGCAGCATCATGGAGTCAACTTTCCCTATGCTGGACCTTGGTGAGAGGAGGAAAATTATTGTGAATATTTTACTTACTACAGTGGAGCATTTCGCTCTTGTGTCTAAGTAGTTGGTCTTTCAATACCCTCTGCAGACACCTGTTTTCTTTTCTTATCCTCAAAAATCTTACAATAAAACCAAAACAATAATTTTATTAAATACTTAATTATGCGTCACAAGGAATTTTGAAGTCTAACTTGATACACACATGACATATGTATGCGTAAATATATAAATTGAAATAATGTGCAAACCTTCAGACAATGTTTATATGCTTTGACACACGACATGGAAACAGGTTGACACCTCCACTGCATCTCCCCTATTAAATAAAGCAGAAAAAAACCTCCTAATTGTAACACTCATCTTCACCTGCTGTCCCACAACTCTGTTTCTTGATACTCATTTACTGCATTAAGGATCATCTATCACAGAGTGTATGGAAAATGAGATGGGATTATGAAAACAAACCCAGAGAAGGTAACTCTTGTTGCCACCTGCCTTCTATGAGCACACATCTCTTTACAAAATAAGTATTAGTATGCTGGACTCTTCACATTTCCTAGCTCAGTATCCATAGTCAGAAATATGAGACATGTTTTAGTGGGAGGGCTTGACTACGACACAACAAAACATCCTCAGCATCTGAATTAATTGCTTCATGCACCATTATCTGCACACTTCTCCAAATATGCGTTCAAGTATTCTGAAAATATAAATAGAAAAAGTTGTTTATATTGTAGTAGCCTGGATAAAGTGTAGCATACGCTAAAATTAAGTAAAGAGGAATAGATCCTGATGTAGCATTGGATGGAAAAATGGAGAATCCATTCCTTCCTGCTAAAAGTTCCTGAGGAAAAATAAAAATGTTAAAAAATAAAGTATTTTAAAAACTTTTCTTTGTTTTCTGAATTTCATATAGCCTCACAAAACTGAAATTTACTGATACTCTAATCCTTGCCTTTTGATGCTTCTTAAAAAGAAAATCCATCAACTGGAAAATTCCTTTGCCCATAGTTTTTGTGGAGCTGAGAGTTCATAACTCTCAGGAAAACTAACAGAGCTCCATCAATTCTAAGAAATAAACTCATTAGAAAGAATACAACTTGATCAATTATTTAATAAAAGTAGTCAGCAAGTGTAAAATCCATGGTCCCATCATTGTAGAAACAAATCTCCAACTAGCTGAATTTGTGCTAGTTATCACTGATGCAGTATGCTTTCTTCACGTGATTGCGAGAACTATGACAGAAGAATTAAGAAAAAATGTTGGAAAATTTCCTCCTCAGGACCTTGCTTTCAAACAGAGTAATTAATGGCAAGGTCTAAGCTTTTCTGGTTTTCATCTTTAACAGTACTGCTCTGTAACACATAGTTATTAAAATTACTTTGCAAGGAAAAAAATCACCCTCAAATCATAGACCAGGGGGAGGAAATGCTTGATGATTTTTAACTGTATTAGATCTTCACAGAAAAGCAGATTTTTTGAAACAAAATTAATTGCACTCCAGAACTCTGAAGCTGTGCCACCTTGCTCCTCATGATTTTAAAACTCTTGGTTTAGAGAAAAATTATACATTCAACATGCTTGAGCCACAGAATTGATGTACAACTAAACTTTGTATAACTCTTTTTCTCCGCTAAAGAAACTTTAGTGTGAGGCTGGCTATGCATTGAAATTATACGAAATGCACATAGAGGCAAGGAGAAACAGCTGTTTTCCCAATATAGCAAATTCTTTTGGGAAATTCGTGCAGAAGGAAGCAATAAATGCATCAGCAAGCACTGACACACTGATAATTACTGCAAAGCAAAAGAACATCTGCATGCAAGAAGGAATAAAAACAACACTACAGATAATGAAAAGAAAAATTAAAAGCAACACTTTGATGAGGAATGGAAGAAAAAAAATCCTTCTTTTCCTGAAAAGATCCCCTATTTAATCTTGACCCATTTTTGTTGCTTGATAGCTTGTGCTTTTTTTGACTGAAAAAGTTTATGCCTCATTGAGTAACAGAAGCTTCCCTACTCCTTAAACATGCCCCTCGATCCCCCCCCACCAAAAAAAAAAAAAGAAAAACAATCAGAACCTGTGACATGCAGAGGAGTTATTTACTACCCAGGATCAATTCCTGGGCAAGACAAATTCACCTACATTTTATTTAAATCAAATGAGCATTCTAGATTCATCCTAAGAGACAATGTAAAAATATTATGCAAAAAAGCAATTCAAGAAGTACTACTTTGTCATATTATCTACCTGGACAACTCTGTAACAAAGTTCACAGGGGAATGTAAAACAGTAAGTCAAGGTCCATGTTGGAAGGTTTGAATAAACCAGCTGGTTTACGAAGTTTTTCCCAGAAAAATAATTAAATTTTTCAATTGTTGGTTGGTTAAGGGAAAAATGTCCAGTTAACTTCCCTAATGTCTTTCTGTTCTGTCTTTCCCAAAGAAAATGGAGCCAAAGGACATGAAATAGATTATTCTGGGTGTGAGCTTCTGTTGTAGCAACTCTTGATTTTTCATTATTTCTGGCTGCCATTAGCCACCTAACCACCCCAAAAGAGCTTTTCTTAGTTTTTCTAAGCTATTTCTACCAATATGTTTTCAGGTCAGTTTGTTGGGATTTGTTTGTTTGTTTAAAGTCCATAAGGAGCTATTAGGTACTTTTAGAGAGGGTTTCAAAATCGTCAGTAGTTTTTCATACTTTATGTCATTGTAAACTTTACAGAATCGGATTGTGAACTCATCCTATGTCTACTTTGGACTTCTTAGGATTTTATTCTCTGCATGATTTTTTTTTCCACTTTTAAAACCGTTCTAAAACCTAAAAGTTATACTGGAGGTATAAGTAGTGTTTATGATCCAAAGAAATTTAAACATTACTAGGAATTTGTGAAGAGCAGAAATGAGTCATACGAAAAGAACAGAAAAAGAAGAAAGAGTCATGTTCATAGCTGTAACATAAAGTCTATGTTCTGAGAATAGAATGAATGAATAGAATGAATGAATTCACAGAGTGAATGGTGATGATAGTACCAATCTAACCAATGAATGAAATGCTAATACTTTATAAAGGTTTTTTGCTCTAATTAGTGGGTATTTTTGTTTCCATGAGAAAAAGGATTACGCATGATTTTCATTTCAAATTGCGCTTGGAAATCTACATTTTTAAGGTAATTTGCATCTCTTTTATACCGAACACTGTCAGTCTGGAATTTTAATTTTCATGAGTCAGAGATAGGATAAAGATCTCATCTCCAGAGCCCTGAAAATCAAGAAAAAAAAAGTGAGATTTTTTGCAAGTCAACTGACTGCTTTTCTTGCCTCTTTGCCTGTTTATACTGGTAGTTCTTTCCCTGGTTCCTCTATACTTGCAAAGACTGAATCCTGGTCTTAGCTGCCAGGCGCTGCTGTAAGAAGTATGATTAGCACTCTTGCAAACATCAACTACATTCTTTTAAGCTCTAACAGCTCATCTATATACTCCAGGTTCAGTGAGTGCATAACTGGGGATTATGCTGATCTTCACCTCAGGACCCACAGACTTTCTGCTATGAACTCAAGGAATGATGAGGCTGTTATATTGATGGGGAATGCAGTAGGAAGGAATGCATGTTTTATAAAACACACAAATCCATATTAAGAAGTTTGTCACAAATTTGCATAAATCCCCAATACAACTGTAAGATGAAGTTCTACTTATGTTAAATTCCTCCGAGAAAGATTTATCTACTGTTGAACTTTCGTGCACTCTCACATCCTCTCCACAGCTTTGCATTACAGTCCCAAAACTGCACCAATGTTGAGTTTTTAAACAGAGCATTAAAGTGTGCATTTTGGTATAGCACGAATTTAGTCACTTGTGTTAAATGTGATTTAAATTGCTTCTTTAATCACATTTTTTAAATTTATTCAGTACAGCCTAATTTCAAGAAAGTGGAATGAGAAATTAAGCACAGTATTGATTATGTTGATTAATTCAGGTGATGATGAATACCTTTCTTGCCACTTCAAAGTCAGTTCAGATACATTTCAGATGCAAATATTCTCAGTCAAGCTCTTCTCTCCATGCACCTTGATTGTGTTAATTTCTCTCTAGGCATCACCTCCTGTGCTTCCAAAAAATACTAGGTAATGGCAGGATTCAAGCCAAAAAAAAAAGGAACACAGCAATGGCAGACAGCAATGAATACACTGAGCATGTGCCAATATGATTTGTCCATATTAGAAATCAATGGAACCTTCTCCAGGAAAGAAAAACGCCAAATTCCTGCAATATTCTCCTCATGCTGCTATATGTCTTGCAAGTGAGCTTCCAGTTATTCAAGCAAAATCTGAGAAAAACACAGTTTGCATCTTTGGCAATTCATTTGGTAAGGGAGTGGGATAAATCAAGGAAGTTTTAAAAAAAAGAAGCTGAACTAAGCCAAACATTCAGCTGGAATATGCAGCCATGCAAACACTCACAGGTATCCTGCATTGAATACTCTACTTACACAGGCTACCCTAAACACCAAGAGCTTTAGGAAATGCAAACTAATCTTGTTTTCAAAATAGATTTCAAGCAAACTTCATCAATGTGTGTGGATTGAAGGACAAAGCTTGTGCCATGCTTCTTTTATTTCTTACTTGTTCGATATTAATTAAAGGGTCACAGGGATGCTCTATAACTACACATTCATAAACTGCTAATGAGGCCTTTGGGTGGAATTATTTGTAAGAGCTGAGTTTTCTTCTCTCCACTTCTTCCACCTGGTGGAAGAACAGTGAAGCAGAACATTGTCATTGTTTTCATACTGGAGATTAATCCCAGACTGACTGACTAAAATGCTTCACAAGGATTTAGAAATTACCTTGTGCTTTCACATTACAGGATGTACATGACTATTTCTGGAATGAGTTACTAAGACAAATAAAACAATGATTAAATATGACATGCTCTGATGACAAGGCTATGATTTGTCCAACTACAGAGTTTTAATTTTATGATTTATTTCAGTAATGCCAGCTAATAATTGAGCAATTGACTTTTTTCACCGTACCGGGTATTTGAAGAAAGAATTCATGGCAGAAGATTCCTTTTTCCCAGAAAATCCCACCAGATTTCTAGGGGTTTTTTCCATGTAAAATCCATCCTATTTCCAAAACTAACATTACCCCTGTCTTTGCAGATAGGACAATGTGTTTCTATATACCTTATAAGTATGATTATCATATGAACTAGTCACGAGACAGAGAACCAGAAAAATTCACCAAAACAACAGCTGATTAACTGACAAATCTACTTTTGCAAACCTCTTTCCATAAAAAATCTAACCATAAGGGGAGCATGTGAAAAGTGCACTTATTGCATTGTAATGTCTCCCACATGCTCACAGTAAACAAAGATTCATGTTATTTTTACCTTTTCTAATTACAGAGAAGTGAGTTGAATTCCTTTGGTAGCTAAATTAACAACACTTCAATTTTTTGGCTTTTTAATGAGCAAGCATACTGAGATACACAAATTGCTACTCCAAATGTTTCCCTCAGTTTTTGCCTTCAAAAATCTACATTTAAAAATATTTCTCATGAACTCTTACTCTATCTTAACATTATCACTTGATATTACACTAGATATCAAGTAAGTTTTATGTTTAGTAATACAGTGGACAATTTCTCTATATAAAAGAGTTTACTTATGTTTATTTCCTTAAGGAGATAGTCAAACTTATTCTACTTTTAGACATGGACACCAAGGAGCTTTGTGAAAATTCTTGCTAAAAAAAAAAGAAAACAAAAATGAGGTTAGATGGGTATTTTTACATCATTTTAATTAACTATGAGTTTTTTTAATTTAAGTAGTCAAATCTGGTTCCAACATTTCCAATCTCATAAATAAAATGCCACTTATTATTTAAGTGCATAAACCCTCAGTTATTTGTGTTTATCTCTTTCTAGACTGAGGTGTTTACAATGTGCTTAGATTTACCAGGTTTGAGAATCCAGACATTTACCTCATTATTTATAATAAAAAACCACATCATGGTTTTGTGTTATTCTTCTTGTTTTCATGTATTTAATGCATTTATTAAGAATTCCTGGACAATGTAGGTACCAATGTCTTGAAAATGTTTTGAATTAATACAACTCAAATGTGTCATCTTCAGCTTCACCTGTTTACTGTTTACTCTCAGCCTATGATTAATGGAGCCAGTCCTTGCTGGAAGCCTGAAAGCTGTTTTTATTAATTTCCACTTTCATGACATGCACTGAGGAACATCATATAGCCTGAAGTGCACTCCTCTCCTCTCTTGCTAAGCCAGGAAGTTCAATTTAAAAAACAACTATAAAAGAAACTAGAAGGCAGAAAATAGTATCTGTAGAAAGTAAAGAAATAACATGTAAAATGAAAGATGTGATAAGGGCAACAAGAAGAATGTATTGAGAACAGTCTTTTTTTCATAAGTCAAAAGTCTAGTAGTTGTTCATTGCAAGAGTTGCTGCACTGCCTACGGTCCTCTCACATAACTTTGCTCCATCAACTTCCCATATAAAATGAAGATTGTATTTTTAAATTAGGGAAACAGAGAATATCCTAAGCTCGACTGGTAAGATGATTTAGTGCTTACATCCCAGCTTCCAAGTGCAGGTGTACTAACGGGAGAACACTGCCATGGAGAAGGTGACGATAGCGGGTGACCTGAGCAGGGTGCAGGGCTGTCCCATCCCACACACAGCACAGGCAGAGCACACTTGGCCAGCTGATCACATCCAGGAGCCTGCAGGCAGCTCCCACCTGGCACCAGGAATTACACCACCTGCCTGTGCCTATGCTTGCCTCAGTGTGAAGCAGCATGTTCTCATGGGAACATTTGCTGCAAGTAGAAATGGTGCATGGAATTGCTCCCTGCTAGAAAAATTCCATCCAAGCGCCTAAGGCACAAATGATGTGGCGAATTTTGCCCATCAGTCCATCTGAAAGGGTTGCAAGAGTATCTACACTATGCTCTTTTCCCTTCTAGTGTTTGCACCAATAAATGGCATTTTTGTTCAATACTTTATGAGTCATGAGTGCCTTTTGTAGTGAAATCTGTTTCAAACACTACCCTGGTGCATTACCCAAGGCTAACATTCTGGGTATTGACTTAAAGTTTTGAAAATGAAATGACAGTCAATAAAATAATACAGATAACCAAAACAAATTACAAAAAAAAAAAACAAACCAAAAAAACCCGCCCCCTCAAAAAAAAAAAAAAACACCCAACCAACCAACCAAAAAACCACAAAAAACCAAAAAGACCCCACCATAACCCATGGTGAATTCATGCCTTTCAGACATGCTTTACATTGCTTGTAGAGAAGTAAATGTCTTGGCTCATTAAAAGCAGAAAGCAATCCAGACTAAAAAAAAAAAATATATAGAAACATGGATTCAAGAGTCATATCTGAGAACTTCTTTTGGTTCTATTTTTTCTTTTTAGTTATTTTTAGCTTATTAATATCTGCAATGACAGTGACTTTGGATATAGCTTCTTTTGTATAATTGTTTCTTTAGATGTGTCATTTTTAAATAGGAGGAATCCTTTTGCTGTTTTCTATCAGTCCTTTATTAAAATAATGTTTTTCATGTTATTACCATAGTTTTTCTGCCTTAGAATATGCTAAGGTCAAAGCTGAAACTGAAACTAGATTGTTAACTATCCCACCATGGTATTTTTATTTTACAATTCTTTGGTTGTCTTTTTGGAGAGGTGGACTATATGCTAGGAAGAGATAGGAACTCAGCTGATGTGTTATTTTTAACAGTAGTTAAAACAAAATAAGTATTTTTTTTTCCACAGTGTGGCAGCAAAGCCTTTTAAGACGAAGAACTGACTTGTCTCAAGACGATGTTGCTGAGTCAGTTGAAAATTCTGAACAGCTGAAATCGGAGTTCATAGATTCCTTGTCCTCAGTGAATTGGATTCTGTTTGGAAGACTAAGTCTCTGCTCTAGCATTTGGGGTTTTTTTTTTAACCACAGTTACTTTTAAAAAATTCCCTTTTTCAAAAATAGAAGTCCTGAAATACAAAACAGTTCACCAAAATGTTGAATGATGCTTTGCTGCATTATAAAATCATTCTGCAGACCCACAGGCAAAGATATGAAAGAAACTTTCTGCTGTTATGCCTGATAGGAAGAACTTAGGAATGTGCAGGCAGGCAGTAAGTGTTCTGCAGTTCAGCAAATGAGTCAGATATAGAAATGGCACTTCCCAATGCCTTGCATCTGTGTCTGTGTGTGTGTAAATGATCAAGAGAGAAAGCAAATACAATGAAATCCAATTCCTGAGGAATTACATGTGACAAAAACATTCACAGCCCACTCTGTAATCTTCCAGATTCAGAATTACTCCTTAAAAAAGGAAAAATCATGACCACATTTCTGTTATCTATGGCTAAACCTTCCTGACTGCAGCAATGTTCCACTCACATTTTCCTTCCCATTTCAAATAAATTAAGGAACCGAGCACTTTTCATCCCTTCAATTCTCTACCCCTTCTTACTGGGTACTACTTTCCTTCTAACCATGTTCAGGTTGTCTAACTTTGGACAAGCAGGTCTATTTTCCTCATCATTTGACTTTGGACCTTCTCATAACACTACTTATTCTTTCATGGTTGAAGTCAAAGGCTGAAATTCTTTCTTATAGTTTCTTAAAGGCTTAAGAGAAAATCGTTGCTATTTTGGAAAAGGCAAGACCTAATTTTTCTAGGGAAATTATTCATTTAAATACGTCTCAAAGGATTCATCATGAAAAAGACTTTGTATAGTCATGAAAATAATCAAAGATTTAATTACAGCTGTACCAACTAAGCAAAGCTAAGCAGTTGATTTTTGTTGATTTTTTTCTGCAATAGACAATGGAAAAATAATTACATTTTAGGAAATTATGTCTAATGTGAAAATGTCTGAAAACATAGTAGTGTTTGCATTATAAAAAGTTAATTAGCACTACTCTTGTAGATTATCATATGTGACAGGATCTGGATGATGGAGACATCTGGCTAAACCTATATCTATAGTGTAACTCAATAATGAAATTACTGGAGGATCTCTTAAAACATTTCTGTAGCCAATATAAACACACATGAATGTACTTTCATCATGCATCTGTTGTGAGAACCTAAATTTTATTATGCTAAACTTGGATATACAGAATATCAGACAAGACAAAAATAGATAAGAAATATCCCATTAGAGATGTTCATTTCTCCTATGGGACTTACTGACTCATGACTTAAATATACAGTGATAAATTACTTCTGTGAAAGAGTCTAATGGTTCGTAGCAAAAAGAAGAAGCTATTAAATTCTAATATTTAAATCTGAGGAAATAAATATTTGGCTACATCAAAACAGTCTTGAGAAAATGTGAAGTGTTTTTTAATTAAAAATAGCAATTTCTTTCATATTTTATTATCAGCAATGTCTGTAAACAGCAAATGACTCACAATATCAATCTTTTAAAAATTATTTTATTGTTATCATCATATACTGGTAACTCAATATTGACTTCCTGGCTTGTCATCCTGCTTTATCTTTGATAATTGAAGGAGTTGTTTTATCAGTATAAATCAAATTTATCTATGCTTTAATATGGATAACTTTAAGTTCATTTACTGTGAAACTACTGGTATCAGGTAATCCATAATCACCTCTTAACTTGAATATATTGTAAAATATTTCAAATTAATTTCAGAAATGTTTAATGAAAGCAATTAAAGGAACAGAGCATTGTAGCTGCCTGTGTGCTGCCTGCAGCTATGACATGACCTATGGATATTAAAGCAAGGTACTACCTTTATTCCAAAGCTCATTATTAATGTCAGAAATTCAGTCATTTAGCATAATTTGAAATCGACACTTTCAGCTAACAATTTTTTTAGGTTTATTATAAGTTAAATGCTGTACTTTGTTAAATCTCTGAATTTAACAGGAATGATGAAGAACATACGGCCCGTGTCGTATAAGGATACCACTGATAGCTCCTACTGCTTACAGAAGAGTGTGGTAATGATACATACAAACACAAAAATTAACATGCTACATAGGTACCTATATTTCACAAACAGAAGCTGGATTGATTGACTTATTGATTGATTCATTGATTGATTATTTCCTGAGTCCACTAAATGCTGCTTCATTTTGCTGAAATAAAGTAGACTGTAATCTTTCATGAATTGCTGAAAGTACTAAGAGTGATCCTAAAAATATATGAAAGAAAATTTATGAGAGCAAATGTAATATGGCCATGCCAAAATTCTGCATGCTGTGCATGACTTCACTGCAAAAAAATATTCACAGAAATTAAAAAAAAAAAAAAACAACAACAACCCTAAAATCACTGCTTCAGTAATTACCTAGCTTGGTCACAGAGCTGATTATCAAGAGTCAACATGTATGGGCCACTGAAGTGGAAACTGCTTAAACTTAATGAGCAGTTAGAATAGGCCAGAGTCAAAACTGGATTTTTGTTTGGCTTAGAACCACGTAACAGCATCTTTTCTCTCTACTGCTTTTAGTTTCCACTCTCTTGGAAGGCCAACTAAAGCTGGCCTCAAAATAAAGTGAGGCAGGTACAACAGCAATGAAAGCTCATTAGGAAAGTGAACTAATTGGTGTCACAGAGCTCCACGTTCCTGCAACTGGTTTAAGTGTAGCCAGGTATTCTTACACTGTAGCAGAGTCACCAGGATAAACATTCATATCCCAGTACTATCTTTAACCACTTTGTCCCTTTTATACTTCTAATGAGTATCAGTGAACCTGTCCATCATAACCAACCACAAGCTCTGGTGAGCCTTTCCTTGTCACACAGAAAAACATCACCACAGTGCTCCCTTAACAGATCATCTTCAATATTCCCAACAATCAATTTAGAAATACATACAAATATAAGAATCAGATTTTGGTGTTTAGGTGAGGCCTAAATTTTTACTTGCCTTCCCATCCACTAGAAGTTTTGTGATTACTTAGGTTCAGGGTAGGGAAGGTCACTGAAAAAAATTACTTCAGTTTGAAATTTATAGATTAAATTTACTTAATGAAAAATGGAATTAGCTTGCATAAGAAAGGATTAAAGTCTACCTAGAGAGAAGAAATTAACAGAATTTTAAGATCTTGAAAAAAATGACAACACTTCTAGAAAGGGAAAAGAGCTCCACAAAGGGGATGTGATGTCTTAATGAAGTCCAAAATAGTTGGGTTTTTTATATATGCATATATATAACTTATCTGTTTGCATACAAACACAAAATATAATTTTCTTTTATTGTCTGATGCTGCAGCACAAAAAAGTATTTAAATAAACTACCCAGATATGACTTATAGAGTTATAATTTTCTAACCAGAGTTTCCCAACATGCAAAATAAATAATGGAATTGCATAGAGTTAAAAAATAAGAAAAAATATTTTGAGAGATAGTATTAGAGAATTATAAACACGAAGCTATATTTCATGAGCTAATACTGACTATATTTCATGAGCTAATACTGTTAACCTAGGAATATTACGAGACATCCATATGTGCACTCTCTATGAATAATATATATGCACTCTCCATATATGCACTCTCTATATGCATGCACTGCATTTGCAATAATATTTTTCTGTTATATGGGTTTAGAGGATACTGTGAAACCATAGTTTTGGTCTCATAGGTAATATCACTACTAATTTGCTCCTAACTGCACAGACCATCTTCACAGAAGAAATAAGCATATGCTATTTTAACCATATTTAGTTAGCTGTCCCTGCCTTATTTTCTATATACCCTCCAGGGATATAATGGATCCAAAACCATCATTCCATGGGACCTTTTCTGATGGCTCTCATAACTCTGATGGTCAAGTGTTTTCCAGGCACTGTGGAACATGCCTTTATATATTAATCTCAGGGAGTAAATGATGACTTAGCCTGTCAATATAGTGTTTGGAAGTTGAAAAGCAGATTAGTTAGAAGAAGAACAAATGTGCATGAGTCAAAAATGTACTTAAGACATATCCAGTAAAACCAATGCCTTTACTCCTGAAAAAACTCCTGAAATTTATGTACATCTGTAGTTACAGAGATGCTACTTTGTAGAAAATTCGAACATAACCTTCAGACATTCATTTCATTCATGGCATCTTATCCCTACATGGTTAAAAACTCCAGTTTCTTACAGATGTTTAAACTCCTTCACAGTTATTGAGGAGATAAGAGCACACAAATGGGATATTGCTATGTTTACTGATTATGTAGTATCTTATCTCTTAGAAAAATCTAATGAGACATTTATTTATTTATTTTCTGTAAGAAAATACTTCAAAAATAAATACTTCAAAAAATAAAGGTCTGTGTTCATCCTCAATTAAGAGAACAATGAAGTTCATGAAAGATGGGAATATGCATGGGTTTTGTGAATTTGGAGAGGGGAAAGGTACTCCTAGTACTCTGAAAAGCAAAAGAATGAGCGTGCCAAACATTAATTAGTACCTTCATGCTCAAAGAGGAAATAAGCCATAAAAGAAATTAAGTAGTTTGCTAAGGCTGTGCCAAGGCTTTTGAAGAATTCACAGTACCTCTGATATTTGAAAAACACATCCAGTTTCAGCAGATTACTTGGGGCTGCAATGTGGTCTCCAGCTGAGGTTAAGGGATGCTTATCCCTTGGAAAGCAAGTTCCACGTGACCTGGATGAACCATGCAGGGCAGACACTTCAATCTCTCCATGTCACATTACGTATTTCCAGGGGTTTATTATAAAGCAGGTATTCATCTCAACATGGACTGTGACACACTGAGACCCACTAGCTCATCACCAGCTCCCCTGCAGCCTGCTTCACGATTAAAATGCCTGTTTTGATCCCATGGCAGACGTGCTTCCAGTCACATGAATACCACTCCCATAGGAAAAAAGAGCAGCTGGGAAGGACCTGCAGGTCACTGGAGTGACTCATCCAGCTTTGTCCCTTGTCCCCTCTCCAGCACTGAGGAAACCTGACAGGGACAACCCATCTGTCTCCTCTGAAGTGTAACAGCCAAGCTGCTTTCATGCTGTGTTAAGAAAGAATACCAGAGGGGATTCAATATATATTGATAAAGTATTTGCAGCTCCAGTAACACAAGTATGTGATCTGAAGCGGCATAGTCACTTATTCCACGTTTATTCTAGTTTAAGAGAGTTCAACTCCCAAATACCTATATTACATTATGAATACTAATGCATATAAGTGAAAATAACTAAAACCTCCTTCTCAGAAAACCATGATCTCTTCTGCAGAAATTCATAGGTAATCCATATTTACTTTCTCCTTCTCAGCTTCTGACACTCAGAGCAGACCATTTACCACAGGCTCATGAAAGCACAGACCCAGTCACACCACCTTTGTTTGAGGCAGAGTACTCCACTGCTTTAAAGCATTTTTAGTCTAGTGCTGATCACAGTGCTGTCAAAAAAGTGCTTTATTTATAGCAGGCTGCTGATTCTGTCTGAAATTATTTCTATCTCACAAATTATACTCTGTCACTGGCTTTGTTTTGGGAAAACACGTCTGCATAATTGATAGTGGAATGCAGGAAGGTGCTAACAACTATCAATTTCTGGTGTCAAAAAGCAGCTGAGGCTGAAACATGCTGCTTAATATACTGGCAAGATTATCTGATACATATAGAAAAATTTCTAAAATCCTAACATGTATCAAATAAAGGATACAGTTAGAAATATGATTCCATATTGTAACTTCTAACCATTGGTAGAAGAAATTAAAATTATTTGTAGCTTCGACCCCATGAATGTTTAAATAGGGGGTATTTCAAACTCAATCTTTCACATACAGAATACTTCTTTAATAGTAGGGGCCTCATCTTTTTCTGCAAAGATACAGGAAACTTCCTCTTTGAATTATTAAATGCTCTTTGAACGCAGCTAAGGTTCACAAGCCTGACAGTCTGAAGAATCTTGTGACTATGTTGCATTGCCACAAGACTAAAGATCCTTGGCTGTTTGATAAAAAATGAATTGCTTTTTCTACCAAGCAGAGGACAAAATCTGGCAAAAAGATTAGATAAATGAGTAATTGTCAATGTTCCCATTTTTTTTCCTGTGAATTTTTATTCTGCAGAAATTAGCACCCTCTAACACCTAAGATACAAGCCAGCATTATCTGTCAATTTTGAATTCAAAAACTAATCTACATTAATGACTGTAAATTAACTCATATAACAGAAAAGCATACAAATAAGGCCCCTAATTTCGTAACTTCAACAACTAAAAAATATTTTACAATTAATACTAGTAATTTTCTGACAATTTTTATTGAGAGAATTACTGTTCTTCCCACAACGACAATAATTTTAGGATCAGTGTTGTACATGTCATGCCTACGCTGCAGATAGTCTTGCCAGTACGGCCACATACTGCTCAAAGCATTCTGATGTAGAATTAGGAACTGGTTTTATATGCGTATTTCCATTGTTTTGAAATAAAATTCTGTTTATTGAGCTCAAGAAACTTCTGTGTTTGTGACTGACACCACATGTAGATCTTTCTGTGATTTTGTAGCAATATCCAAGCTCCACTTGCTATTTAATCTTACCATCTATGGTGGAACAGCTTCTTTTGCAGAGGCCTCTGGCTTCACTTCTCTAGTTTATTCAGGGTTTTATCCTGCTAGGAGATGGAAAAGGGCTTCCAACTTCTCTGTCCTTTCACGTAGAATTGCAGCTATCTCTTTTCACTTGCCAGGTAGTCTCATTTATACTGAGTGTTCTTAATTTGTTCATTTAGCTAATCCTAACAGAGTAAAAAAGTCTTATGTATCAGAATTAGGTGTGCTTCAAGAGTAAAAGACAATGTTATAGTGGAAATAAAGGGATCAGCAGCCCAGAAATATATGGGCGCTTGCCAATTTTTAATTAGCTGTGAGGACACAAGTGGGGGTAGTGTGAGAGTTAATTACAGTACCATTGGGAAAAAAAGAGAACAAAAAATAAGAGAAAGGAGTAGAATTAAACAGAGGGGAAATGAAATCAAGAAAACTAAGTGTCTGAAATGAAGAACTTACTGCCCATGGTTTTTGGATTTTTGGTTTGTTTTTTTTTTTTTGTGGGGTGTTTTTTGGTTGTTTTGTTTTGTTTTTTATTAAGTACTGGACATGTATTTATTGGTATGGGATAGAAGTTCGTGGTATTAATGTCATACTATTCCAAAGCATGTACTCACTAGGAAAGAACAGTTAAGAAAACACTTGTAGATGCCTTATACCTTTGGAAGGAGTCTATAAATACTGCAGAGAGCTGAGTGAAAGCACCCAACCATTTTACCTAGAAACATTGCTCCCACCTTAAAAGGAACATCGAAATAACTCTGAGAAGGTCAAGTGTCTACATGTTACAGACACTGAAGAGAAGAAGAAAGGGAACAACAACAGAGAAAAGAACAAACCAACCATGAACCGACTATTTGGCTTTGTAGAGACCCCAAAGTTTTAAACAAGCATGTAAAAACTGAGAAATTTCTTAGCCTACAAGGTGAAATCTCGTTGGGAGGACAGCTGAAGAACTGTGTCTGATGCACTGAGTTCTGGTAGCTTTCTTCAGACAAAAACCATGTTTGTGTACTCTTGACATTCTCTTGTAGAGAACACACATGAGAGTGTTCTACTCAGTTTTCAGACTGAAAATTTGCAGGAAACAAAGTTTTTGATGGATGAAAGGGTAAAAAGATCTACGAAAATGCCTTTGGAACAGGAAAGTTGAAAGGCACAAGTAGAGGCTGTGATTGGAAGTCCAGAGCTCTTGAGCTACAGCTAAATGCACAACAATATTATATTATGTCCAGAAGTAAAAGGTGCTTTGAAAAAAGCTCACTGTGCATGCATGGCCTAGTCACATCTAGGCTGACATTGTAACCAACAGGAATGGCAGAAAAAGATCCTAATGTAGCCAAGTCAGACACCTGACATCTGTTACCTGATAGTATTGCAGAGATGTCCTAAGGCTGCAAAAGTTACTTAGGACTCTGCAAGAATGCGACTTACTGGTCAAATGTCACAATGACTAAGCTTCTTTAGGCATGCAGAAAGAATGGCATGGTGAACATGAGCTGGAAGAGAGCAAAAAGAAGGAAATACTATTTCACAAGTGAAGACATAAACCGGTACGGCAGAGCTTTATGAGGCAAATCACAGGACTAGAGTATTGGTGTGGAACAGTCACTGGTTCAGCAAGCTCTTTCAGTGGAAAAAAAGGCAAATGCTGTCCTTAGTTTCAAGAACACATGTAAATGCTATAAATAGAGAAAATAAAAAAAATAAGTTTGTTGAAACTTGGGGAGTGGATACAAACCAAGAAAGGAAAAGAGCAAATGTGCTAAACTGAGACAGAAAGTGTTGGGTTTGTGAATGAGAAACCTGAAAATCCTGTGAAGGAGATACGATGGACTTAAAATACCATCTTAAAATACCATCTTAAAATAGATACTACATGTTAAAGCTAAGACTTCCAGATAGGAAGCTAAGATATTCCAGTCTGAATATCACACTGGAAGTGAACTGTAATTTCAGGGTGAAAAAGTTACTATGGAGAGGTTATTTTAGTTTTGGTGTTGTCTAGGAGGAAAGAATGGATTAACAATGTCTTCTGGGGAATGCAGTCAAACTGATTTTTTAGGAAAATGAGATGCAACAGATACAGAAATAACACAGAAATCTTCCAACCACACCATCACCATCAAACGCAACAGATTTCAGCAAACTCGGGAGAGTAGTTAAAGGTTGTTTAGAAAGATGACTTGAAGAAAAACATGTGCAAGTATGCCAGCAGATTACGCACAAACGGCACCAAAGAACAGAAAGAGACATCCGTTGCACTTGGAAACCTTCAATGATTGCCTGTCAAAAAGTGATCCTCACAAAAAAAAAACCCCAAAACCAAACAAACAAAAAACCCAAGGTCATATAGCAAAGGAAGGATATAGAGAAAAAGGATATGAAACAGAACAGAAATCTAGAGTTTCAAATGGCAAGAGATAAAATGAACAAAAATAATTTTAAAATACCCAATAAATAAATTTTTAAAAAATAAAATAAGCAGGTCAGTGGTAGCAGAAAGGTAGAGAAAATAATGCAGAGAAAGGTAAAATGTAATTATCTACTATCCCCTTCACACCAGCCTTCAAAAAAGGTAAATCTTGACAAGCCATCCAAAGCCACTTAAGAGAAAAAACTGGATTGCAAGCTGAAGTATATAAAGAATATGTAAATGAATATTTAGGTAAGATGGATGTATTCAAATTGTCTGGTCTCAATTAAATTCACCTTAGACAGCAATTTCTGAATCACTAAAAATTACCTTTATGAGTTTCTGGAGGACAGGGGAAGTCCCAGAGAACCAGAGAAGGACAAATATAGCATTTGTCTCTTGACAGAAAGGGAGTGCTGATGGAATGACAGGTCAATCAGCCTAAATTCTGAAATAAACTACTCAACTACACTAGAAGTATCCACATAATTTTCAGAATAGATCCCTCTTGCTGCAGACTATAATCCTAAAAAAAAAAAACAACCCAAAAAAAACCCAACCCACAAACTAAAAATATCAGAACATGTTTCTTTGTCAAACAGGTACAAAGGTACAAAAAATATTATAGGGTAGATGGCCCGTGGCATAGAGAAGGTATGGTAGTTCACAAAACACAGAAGTAAAATATGTGCTTCTAGAATTTATGTGCCAGGAGAGATAAACAGGGTCAATGTTCCTCATCAGATAATACATACACAAGAATATGGTAATAAATTATGGGAAGTCACTTTTAAAACTGACCAGGAGAAACACTGTAATTGCCAAAGAGAGGCGAAGTTAGAGAATAAAAGGTTTTTTCCCCAATAATAAACATAGCTTTTAAAATTGATTTAAAATCACAAAATGACTGCATACTCTCTGCAGGACACAAAGGGCCTTGAATGGGCTCACACAATTTTAATGCTTGGACAGAAACCTTTGGAAATTAGTCTAGTCCAGTCTCCTGCTAGAAGGATAACCAGCCTCAAAGATTAATCCATCTTCAAAGTTAGGTCAGGACACTCAGGGCTTGTCCAGACAAGTTCTGAAAATCTCTCAGGATGAAGATTTCAGTCTCTCTGGACAACCTATTCCAGTATTTGATCACTTCCAGGGCTGAGAAGTTTTCTTATGATGACACAGAATTCTTCTTGCGGTAGCTTTAGTGGATGCACAAGTTTTGCTCCATCTCTCTCTAACCAGCCCCTAGGTTGTACAAGTTCCCCTTCAGCTTTCTCTTGTTCAGGCAAAAAAAGGCCTCTCAGCTCTCTCAGCTGCAATCCAGGCCCTTAAACACCTGGTTTTTCTCAGCTGAATTTGTTCCAGTTTGTCAACCTTTCTATTGTACTGCAATCCCCAAAGCTGAGCACAGCCATGGGCACTACTCATCCTCAGTTGTCACAGAGCAGGGGGAGCTCTGCTACAGGACAAAGAACCCAAAACACAGGAAAAGCCAAGTTTTTCTCACATTATTATACCTGATTCCAGGTGCTCTTAACTTATTCCCAACCCCATATTCACTGATAGGCTACAAGGTGGGAAATCACTTCCAGTTTTACTGGAAGTTCCTCTGAGGGGACCAACATCACGAATATTTATAAATTCAGCAAATGCATTTTTAAGTGGTGAAGGAAATCACTATGAGTTTTAATCTCCTTATTATCTACCCCCTGTGTTTCTCTAGACAAGCACAGAAGAAGATGTCCCAGACTGCTGATTCTATTTTTTTTCTTCTTTCTCATGTTCAGAAAAAAAAAAAAAAACCACACAATAAAAAGAGCCTCTCTCTTACACTGCCTCAGACAAAGCAGAGCAGCAAACAGCCAGTAAATTCCCAGGTCAGCACAATGAAGTCAAGCAAGACAAGTTCTTCCTGCAAAGTGTGTCCCACAGTAAGTCTGTTGAGTGGCAATAAGCCTTCCTTCAGCTGCCAAAGGACTGAATTGACAGTAATCTTTATACATATATGGTTGAAATATTAAAGCTCACGGTGCATGACTAAAGGAAAACCAACTAGACCCTATTTTTAGACTCTGTCTCAGAGGTTCTGTCTATATTCTTCCATCTACATTTAAAACTATTTTGGTTCTAAAATGCATGATTTTTGGCAGAGAAACAAGCCAAGGTGAAAATATCACTAAATATTAGCCAATGCGTCTTCACAAGTCATGATCTGTGTAAGTACTCTGAATACTGCATAAACCATGGAAACAAATTGTTTGCAGTTCCTTTGTAAAAGCCAAGGGAAGAAATCTAGAAAAAACATACAGATTCAGAACCTTGGTGGTCTGAAATCCCCACATTCTAAGACACAATCAAAGCAATCAGCTTCATTGCTTCTCTAAAAATTTTCAAGCTGGATAATTCAGCCCAATGACATTTTTTGTGTTCACCTCCTAGCACAGACTGCAGAAGCTGTAACCAGGTTTATATCCAGTTTCTAAGATGGGTATTCCTCCTCCAGTCATGACTTTAGAGCCTGCACAGGCCAAGTCCATAACTTAAGAACTTTTGTACCAGGGTAGGGAAAATACATCTCCAACTTAGTATCCTGTAGATGCCTGGAGAAGAATAAAAAAGTGGTATCTCCTTTAAGATATCCTTGATGTTTTCAGCCAGGGCTTTCTGAAGTAGAGGTAAGTTTCCTGCATAGTTGTCTTTTTGGATTTATCCTTCATGAATTTGTAAAACTTCTTTTTGAATCCCTCTAAGCTTTGGACAAAACCAGTATCAATTGCAAGCTGACTATATGCACTGTGATAGGTACACCCTTGGCACGTTCTGAATCTGCCACAGGATAATTTTACTCCTCATACCTTAATAATGAGAAACACTGAACCTCTTTATGTCCCTTCACGCCACTCACTTTTATAACCTCCTATCTCATCTCCTGCCTTCCCCCTCATTAGTCATTTTTTTCAATGCTGAAGAGTCCTGATCTACTTAGACATGTCCTTGTACTAAACCCCTTCCGTACCTTTGATCATTCATGCTGGTTTTTTCTGTACCTTTTCTAGCTTTGTTTTGTCCTTTTTGTGACACTGGAACTGCATACAGGAATCAAGATAAAGGCAATAGCTTCATACAGAGATATAATGATGCTTTCTTTTGTTCTCTTTTCCTTTCCTAATAATTTTTAATGTCATATTTGCTGTTTTGATAGCTGCTCAGCACAGAAGTGACATTTTCAGAGCACAAACTATTATAATTCGCAGATCTCTTTCTCGAGCAATAAAACCAGAACATGGCACACCACTGCGGATATAATGGGAGGACTGTGTTTTACATGTACATTATTTTACATTTATGACTACTGACACCTTATAACCCATTCATTCAATACTTTTCTGCAATTCTTCAGTGTTGCCCTTTTGCCCTAAAGGGAACTTCTCCCTCGCCTACTCCCTCCTTTTCCTGGGATTGTGATAGTGGCAATGAGGATGAGACAGATTTAAGGAGGTGACTGGAAAAAACCCCAGTAGTTACAGTTCTTACACATAAAGCCTGGAAACCACTCTAGCTTTTTCATATAATATGAGCTATTTTTCCACCATTTGCAATTATGAATGAGCTGTTTTTCTAGCATGTCTACCAATTATGAATGCAAGTATTAAAAAGTAGGGGTTCTGGTTTTTCTTTTAATTAAAGGCAAAAAGAAATAACTGAAAAGAGAGATAAACAGGCCAATGCAGACCTCCTTAAGTATAACTACCTCAGTAATATTTAATGGGCTTTTCCTTTAGACAGTCTGCTATATCTGAACTGTTCTCTACTTCTGTACAATACTTTAATCAATGTCTAAGTCTTACTGGTAGAAAAGTGCTTTAAAGATCATTTGATCCACTAATTTAACTTGTACTAGGAAGGCCCCTTTGCCTGCTGCTCCTGTTACCCCTAAAATGAACATCTCCCTCATCTTACAATTTCTCCTGCTCACCATGCTTTGAACTGTGATTCACTTTGATAATCTTTCCCACTTCATTAATTCCAGCACTTTTGACAATGTTGCCACTTCAGTTCTTTGAATATTATGTACAATATAAGAAATCCAATATAAGAAATCCAATAAGATTCTCTGTAGGAGAAGGGAACAGAGGTGACCTCACCCCTGATAAGTAACAGCTGTGTTAATTATCCAATACAGCCTTGCCCCATGAGTCACAGCTACATCCAATAAAGTGTGATAAGAGTGGGTTAGCTATTGAGGGGGAATCAGGGAGTTATGGGGGATGATGAAGGAGGAGGAAACATGAAGAAGAAGAAGGATCCTGGGGAGAGAGAATCACTGCTGTGAGGTTAGTCTGGGTCTGCAGTTAGAGTCTGTTGTTGGAACCTGTAGTCACAGTCTAGCTGGGTAAAAGCCTGCAGTCAGAGTCTGCAAACTAACACATGCAGTTATAGTTTAGCAGGAAATAACCAGCAGTCAGAGGCTGCAAGGGAAACCTACAGCAGGAGCTTGCTGCAGCCAGAGTCAGTGAGTGGTTGGAGTCAGAATTGCTGAGCTGTGAAGAAAAATAAACCAGGACCCTTTTCATGCTATGATAAACAGGAAATCTGACTCTTGGCTCATTTCTACCCTCTAACAAGAGGGCTGCTGCAACATTTCCCCTTTAACAGGAGGCATTACGATGGTTTTACTGTTCCTCTAGAAAGAACCACCCTGCAGGTCTTTTCAGCCTTTGCTCTCCCCTGCTAAATGATATTGCCTAGGTTTAAGGAGACTTATCAATACAATCTCTTTTCATCCTATTGTAAGCACACAATTTTCTGATGATAGAGCTTCTTTTAAAAACAAACAAAAACCCCCAGCACTACCTGTCCTATAGGTCCTCTGCAAGGCTTCCTGTTGCTTATACACAGGAAATGATCCTTTCAGCATTTTTCCTATGACTTTACCTTTTTCAAGATTTGATAGGAATGCTGTAATACTTTTACATTTAGGCAGAGTGCATATATTTTTCTACTTGCCCTTCTTGGACCTTCTGAATACTGATTTCCTAGTTAGTAATACACTTGATCCTTCAATTTAATGATATCTTTTACTTTCTCACTGAAATATGTTTTGATATTGTAGTGTGAATTTTCACTGAAACTTGATGTTTCAAAATTAAAATTATCCCCATTACATCCATAGGTACTTTACCCTTATGAATGGTTCTTTCGATTTCCTTGGTTTGAATTCCTCATTTTAACATAGATGATTTTTTCAAGTTAAGCAGTAATATAATGAATTCTGCTGTTCTTATCAGTATATTGAATCTAATTACATTACAGTGACCTAAAGAGTTGGACAGCAGCTTTTTGACAGTAACATTTTGAACCGGATCCTGTGCACTCTTGCAAACCAACTTAAAAATTTCTTATTTTCCTCTCCTTCCCTGAGCAGCTGTTACATTCAACAGGCACTTGTGGATTTTAAAAATATTTGTTTGAAATCACATTTAACCTATCTTCAAAGACGATAATGACATTTTCCCATTATAATTGTATTTTTTAAATGGCATGTTCTACGACATACTTTCTGAATAAGTTTCTAAGATTCAAAGCATACATGATTACATTTATAGCTAAATACTAATAAATACAAGGAATTGCTATTTTAAAATTGTTCTTCAATGTCTCATATCCTTAAAAATGGATGGAAGAGGAATAAGGCATAATGAAATAGTAGCAATATTTTTTCCCTTAAAAAAACTTTTAAAACTCTGACAGTACAGTTTTATGTTTTCATTTCTTCTATATTTTCTTCTTTTGTCCCAGTCTGTTTCTGCCTTCTTCAGCCGCCATTCTAACTTTAATTATTTTAGCTCAAAGTTTGATTTTCATATTCCCATTAATTAAACAAGGAGTAAAGCAAGACAGCTCACAGGAACGCCAAAGCACTAAGCTGCCCACACCCATAGGCATCTTGTACCAGTAGGGGCAGCCATACTGATAAAAAATAAATTCTATAAAAAGACTTAATTTAAAGACACATTCTTTGACAAACATTCTGGTCTGTTTAACAGTGGTTTTTGAGAGACTGACACTTTCCTGTAAAAAAAAAAAGTACCTAGAGGACAAAATGACATTTTTTAAGGAACATGGAAAACCTGTCTTCTCTTTTCTTTCTCCTTCATTAGTGAAAGAGTCATAATTTTATCCAAGTAGGTCATTATTATTATATGATACATTAAGAGTCATGGCATCAAAAAATATCTGTACAAAATTATCACAGACCTGATTCCTATTTGCTGCTTTTAGGACACACAGAAAGGGAAGGTTTGAAAGCATCTAATGTTAGTAACTTAAGGCATTTTCCATTAAATGCTCCATGAAATAAATTTCTTGGTAAACAAAGAAAGTATAAAGTATTGAAAATTATAGAAACATTGTTAAAATGTGGCAAACCAGGATACAGTTTTGCTTAAAGTATGATTTGCATGCTTCAAGAACACAAATTTCAAAAAAATATTTACAGAAAGGTAAAAATACTGTCTCCTAGCTGTAATTTTCTCATATTATCCTTTAAAGTTTCAACATTTTTATATAGGGCAGTGAATGAAGGCATAGTTTTACCTATCAGTGGGATTGAGTAACATATCCAGGGACAGGAGAAGTAGTTCAGATCTCCATTCTCCCAAGATTTCAATCCATGCCATTTTAAGACAAGTCATTTCCACCTCCTGTTACGCAAGGGTAAAGAAACTGATGGCAGCAATTGGCAGTTTAAACCTCTTTTGCACAGAAAAGTAGTGAATGCACATCCCTCATTCTGGGATATGCTTCAGGGAATTCTGGAAAAAAGATGCCAACAGCAGCTCCTCCTTCTTGTAGAGGCTTGTGAATTTAAGCCAGGTTTTTTTCTCAATGTATAAAAGAGAAGCCCTGCTATTTGAACACACATATTCATTCATTGAAAAGGCAAAAACCTTTTCTATGTCTGCTTAATTTCATTCAGATGCTGGTCAAACTAAAAATATACATTAAAAAATTATTTATATCCCAAAATATGTCTATCACAGGAATGAAGACTGGAGATGCAGCTGTAAATGACACTAGAGATTTATATGATCTAAGAAGCTTATTCTGTCAGTGCTCACCTGGTATATCCATGACTGATGCTCTGAAAGAACAAAGCACTGTGCTTCACTAAACTCCAAAAAGCCATAGACCAATACATCTGTGTGATCCCACAGGTAAAGGAGATAAGAAGGTAAAAATAATCAAGTATCATTTTAGTCTAACAAAAATGTTAAAATACCCAGTTTAATAAAAATATATAATGGCTGTGTCTGTAGTCTTATTTGCATATCCTCAGAAATAATGTAAATAATTCCTATAGCAGGCAAAACTAACATAATACTTTGAAGTTTAGCTCACAAAGGATAATAAATCTTTTTTTTTCACTTCAGAGAACCCTAACGTGTAATGAAAATGTATACTTCTGTGTCATCTCTCAACATATCTCTGGAGTTATTGAAAATGTAAAATAGTCTAACCTCACTCAAATAAATAGATCATATGACTTAGATGCGCTCAAGGGATGAAGTATTCAATAACTTCACTGAAGAGTCAACTAGACACTGTAAAATAGATCGAGCTGCAAATGGGACTTTCTCTTTACCTGCATAATGACTGAAAAAGGAGGAAATTTTTATGAAGATATCTGCTCTTCAGCACACCTTTTCCTTGCAAAAAACCACCTGTACTAAACAAAAAACCTTAAACCAAAACACAATAATGGGGTTTTTAAACAAAAGGGGTTTTTAAAGCATTGAATCATAGAATGGATTGTGTTAGAAAGGGCCTTTAGAGGTCATCTAGTCCAAGCCCCCTGCAATGAGCAGGGTTGCCTTCAACCTGATCAGATTGTTCAGAGTCCCATCCAACCTGACCTTGGATGTTCAGAGGGATGGTGCATCTACCATTTTGCTGGGCAGCCTGAGCCAGTGCCTCATATGCTCAACATAAAAAATTCCTTCCAAGTACCTTGTCTGACTCTGCCTTCTTTGATGTCAGAACCACTATGCCTTGTCCTATTGCTACAGGCCCTATTATATTTGCACTTATATATCTGTATATGAACATACACATGGAGGATTTCAAATTTAAACTACTATTTATCTTTTAAAAGGCAAATAAGCTTGAAAAATAGAAAAAAAAAAAAGCCCAAAACTTAGAAAATAAATTTTAAAAACTATTGTCCCAAGAGCTACAGGAAGAAATACAAAATAAAACTTAAGGCAAATAATGTCTACAGTTTCAATTTACAGCAGAAATAGAAGAGGGATAGAGAAGGGCAAGGAGCATGATCAAAGGTAAGTAATGGATTTCTGTATTGTGACAAAATATAAAATTAGAAAACAGTAGCTCAGTAGCACTTCCAGCTGTAATACTAGAGGACATGTAATGAAACTAGCAGGTGGAGAAAGAAGTATCTTCTTCATACACTGTACAGTTAAGATGCAATTTTTTAATACAGAATGCTGCAGATTCCAAATAGATTCCTCCTAAAAAAACCCCTACTTTTAAAAATTCATGGATTAAAAATACATAAATAACTACCAAATGCAATGTCATTATCTCCTGTTTGGGAAATCCTTGAATGGTAAATTGCTAGGAATCAGAGAGCATTCCTAGGATATCTCAATGTATGTTTTTCTTATTTACTACCTTCTCTAAACGTGTTGACCTTTGACAAAGCCAATATAGATGCTAAATGAACTTCACTCTGACCTACAAGAGATTTTTATGTTTTGTATTGCCATTTATATGCCCATAAACCCTCACGAACTCTTCAAAGAGTACAGTAATTTTCATTGCAGATAAAATGACCAAATAAAGCTATACTGCCTAACAAAATTAATTCTTCTTGACAGGAAAAGTTTGGAACCAACTATAATGTACTTTAGGGCAAAGTTACGCATGTCTATCATATTTTGCAACCTGCACTACATACATCAATATCATGCAATACTAACACGTGCTACAATTTAATATCTCTCTATAACTTATCTGTATTATTCATGATAAATAGTTCACATTTCTATGCACAATATTGATATTCTGCTAAAATGACACAGGCTGACAAGAAAGTGGAAAAAAATGGGTAGAGGGCCTTACTATGTCTGGAGGCATTTTCTATCAGCAACCAAGCAGGCAGCAGAAATAAAGAATCCTCTCGCCTTCCTAGAGCTGCTGAAATGAGCTGCTTATTTGACTAGCAAGTCATGGTGTAGACTGTGAAGCCCAACAAACAAATTTAACACAGCCTCCCAGACAAGTAGGTCACCTCCTTTTCAAGGAAGCAATGTAAACAAAAACAGAAACCTCCAAAGATATAGATAGACATCTTTGCAACCTGGGTAAGATTAGATGCTGAGAGACTCTGGATGCTCAGCCTCTTTTAATCAGATATTGACAGTATCTCGTATAGTTTAAAACTGGATTGCTTTTGCTTGCTTGTAAAAAGAGTTTATGCATTTCATAGTACTGAATAATAAACTGTAGTGTGATAATCAACCTTATTTCTTTATCTTCTGATTGTAAAGAATGTATTTGTTTAACATTTCTTGCTTATGCTGCAGCTCAACCATGCCAACATAGCAAGAAACTGTTCCTTCATCACTGCCTCAGAGAGTTTATTCTCAAGAATCATCTCCCTGTGTTAGCTGGATTTTTTAGGAGAAACTCACTAAATACAGTAGTCCTTGTCACAGTATTACAGTTTTATAATTGCATATTCTTTACAAAATTCCACTCAATTTGCTAAATATTAATTTTAATTTTTTCAAAAGGAAAATATTGTGCACTGTAACCCGATGTTTCCTGGGTTTAGGTTTTTACATGTACTATGTGTATCCTCTACCTGATCATAGATGAATCTTTTTTTTGTGACTTTTCCTAGCTACAACGAGAAGTAGACAAGCTTTTCATGGGTTTTAATCATTAAAAATATATATTAACTTACTGTTACTCATAAACATAATGTAAGATTAGCAGAGTTACCACCATCAAGCTACTCTCACAATTAAGAAACTGAATAACAAAATTATGAAGTAATATTGCAAAAAAAACTGTTTGAGGGATCAGAATTCTCAGCCAGGAATCCTGTAATTATGTCTCAGTTGGGTTTTGTCCAACAGTACACACAGGAATATGAAGGCTGAAATAATAAACCCATTGTTAACTTACTGAGCACAAAAAGGAACAGTTATTCACAGTGACTTACATGCATTCAGAAGTGATTCAGGGATCAGCTATCACAAAATATCACCACAGTGATTAACAGTAGTAAAACCACAAATTCAATATTAGAAATTGTTAGGAAAGGACATGAAACAGAAGGGCATAACTGTGCTTTTATATAGTGCACTCATCTCCTGAATACTGTGCACAACGATGGTTCTCCAATCCTCAAATATAAAGCAAAAAGAAACTTTAAGAGAAGACAGCAAGGATGGTCATGCATATGGAGTGATTTCTGGAAAAGATATACCCATGGAGAAATGGACCAAACCATAGTACATCCCATGAAAATATCAAGTAAAAATTTTAAAACAAAGGGATGGGACTTTTTCCCCTACTTACCATATAATTAACTGTGGCATTCATTGCCATGGGTTACTGTGAGGTCAAAAGTCTACACAGGACCAAAGACAAAAAAAGCGCATCATGAAAAGTGCTAAAAAATGGCAAAAGAATAAAACAGTCATTGTGACTACTGCTATTAACTGAAAAGTTCTTAAAAGTCTTCTTGCGGGAGCCTAAAAAGCCATGACACGGAAAGATCACATTAAATACACCCTCTATTTCTCCTATGCTTTTCATGACTAGTCAGCATATGAATTTCACTGAATACTTAGTAGATGACATGATACAACTGTTGTTATGTTTTCCTTTCATTATTTTGTCATAATTATATTTTAAAATAGTTTTTGCCCTTCTCATCGCTATATCATGATATTTATTCTGAAAGCTTGGCTCAGGTCTTTAGTATATTCTCTTCTTGGCTGACAGATTTTCTTTTTCCTGATCTAAAAGGCAAGAATCCCTGAAATGCACTGTATTAAAAATCAGTATTTCTGAAATCCTGTTCTGACCTTCACCCCAGTCACACTGCATGTCCTCCTTTTCTACTTAGCACTTTTTCCTTACAATTCTTCTTTCCTTGAAAATCATTCATCCATAAAATTTAAGTGACAGCTATCCTCCATTAGAAGATTAACTCTGTTTAAAAATTACTCTTTGTTAAGAAGTACTATGTCACACTAGAATTAGATGCTTGAATTAACATTGCAAAATTTAGAAACATGATTACTGTATTATTATCATTTAATGATTTTCATTTTACAGCTTACTTTTTTATAAGAAAGCCATTTCTCCATCTTGTGCTCACACTGTGCCTACTCACTTAGAACTATACATCTAACTATTGTGGAACAAAAATAGCATAAAAAAGCTGCTCAGAAATAGAAATTACCATATTCATGACTTTCTAGATAAACTTTTCAGAACAGAGTAGAAGATAGAATTTGAACCAGAAAAAGTTATTGTCAAGTTTCCTGATTAAACAGACAGTTCCATAAAATAGCAGAACTGGTTAAAAGATATAAAGAAACACTTATTTAAAAGCAATGACATAAAATTACAGATTCAATAGGTCTTAAATGCAGTACAACAATCTAGTTCATTAAAGCCAATAAGGGATAAAAATAAATATGTATATTAGAAAAGCAAAATTGACAATGAAAAGCCATTTTCCAAGGACATAAACCTAATCATGAAAACATAATTTAAATACAAGTGTGTTGAAGTAGTAGGGTGTACAGGAAGCGACAGAGGAATACAGACTGCTTGGCTTGTTGAAGCACCACCTTATTGCCCTCCTCCATAATTCTCTTTGAAAGTGTCTCTATTCTGAAGCAAAAGAAAAAACATGTCCCAGAGCTATTTAACAAAAGGCTAGTATATATTTCATACTATGTTATGGCTTAAACATCTATTTAGAGTTTGAGCTACTCAGTTTCTGCACGATGAGGTAGTTGAGCATTGAATCCTTGAGCATTCTGATCCCATTTTCTAACATTGTCTGGTCAGTATCTTCCAGAAAACAGGTAGAGTGAGAAAGTTCATTCTTTTTAGGTCTGAAATATTTTTAATAATGAAAAAAACCCAAAGAATAAAACCAGAAAATACACCTTTGATAAGGATTACAGCAGAGACTTTAAAAACTGTCTTCAACATTACCCTTTTTTCAACAGCCTAAATTTCATCATGCAAACCTAAAGCTTGTTTTACCTAATCACAGGGGAGAAACATACTAAAAAGAAAATTTGTTCTCCTTGGGACTATAAGCACTGTTACATACTTGAAACAAAACAACCTTGGTAACAAAAGAAGGGTTCTGCCCAAAGCAGAACCAGGGTACCACAGCAGTTAGTGTGGTACAGGTTCTCTTGTACCTGTGGGTACAAGAACCTCATTTCTTCACAACATCTGATTTTGGATGCATTTAGTCCTGCCAAGCTGGAGACTGCTGCCTCTTAATATCCTAAAAATGAAAATATTTCAGTATTAACTTTATTTTCTTGAGTTGATTAAGTGTCTTGAATGTTCTGATTCTTTGATTGAGTTTATGTTTGCAGTGCAACAACTGGAAGAGGAGATGCCAGATGTTTAAGATGAAACATTTCTTTTGAACAATGACAGTTACGCATCTTCTCAGTATTTAATGGACCACAACTGACTTGTTTTGCAAGGAAAGAAATAAAGAATATGATCATCCAACTAGACTAAGATCAATTGAAACAGGATCAGTTAGTCAGATAACTATAAAATAAAGACTATTTCAGGAGAGCCTGTGCCTATCCTTAAATCCTTTAGAAGAAGTCTGATGTATGTGGGAAGCAGATAGTAATTTTTTTTAAGGACAGACAGTCATTTTTTCAGTACAAAAGTCTCAGTGAACATTGTTTTACTTAGTCATTCTACACTAGCCTTGTTCTTTTTGCCATTGAGATAAACACAGAATGAAAACTGAACTGCAACATATCAGTGTCTCAATTTTTGTATTTTATAAAAAGTAAAACTGATAACCCACCTTTTAAAAGGGTGCCAGTCATCTTAGAGAATGACTCAACTCACTGAACAAGGTTATTAGTTTAACAACAAAAGGTGATACTCTCTCAAGCTAAATTTATGTACTATGTCTACCGTATCTTTTCAATTTATTCTTTATCTAGCACATTATACTCTCACTATACTTGCAGACATACAGTTTAAACCTATGGAGTGAATCAAGCTTCATAAATACCTTTTAAAAAAGTCAGGATTCTAGATGAAAACTGAAGCTCTTAAAAATTGTGGAAATGTTGGATTTTGCAGAATCTTCCAAATCTATTATAACCAAATCTATTTTCTAAATCAACATAGCTCCCTCAGATTTTTAGAATGAATTATTAAACACATTTTTGGAATGTTTCACTGCAATGATACAATAAGTGCTCTACTGGGCTTGTGGCCTCTCAAGAATTTACAAGAGTTTAATACAACTATAGATGCTGTTCTCACAGTGTCGCAATTAAGGCTTAAAATACCTTAATTACCTTCCTACTGTCATTATTTTCCTTGGCAAACTCGGTAATTAGTGAATCTTACCTTAAACTAAAGCCAAAGTTATCATCAGAATGTCTAAAATCAGAATAGTATAAGGGGTTTTGCAACACAGCATTGAGACACTGATAAGATGCTGACAGAATCTAAATCTCTCTCCTTCAGGAATTTACAGCCATCTGTCCACAATATCTAATTCCTTCCTAAGGAGCCACCTTCACAAGTGTCTAGCATCCTGAGATATGAAAGTACTCAGATCTTCCCACAAACTCCTCACCTGGAAAAAAGCTATCAAGCAGTAGGGCATATAACATCAAAGACATTCTCAGCTGAGCATGCTGGGATCCTTTGACTGATGGAGATTTGCCAGCCTTGGCATAGAGTCCATGACCACTACCACAAGGGAGTGTTTTACAGAAACACAGCACCTAATGGGGTATGTATGGGGTACCCTAATGGGCTATTCATTTTCTCTTCTCCTCAGCTGGTTCCAGAACACCGTAGTCACCCAAAGGTTTGTCCTCAAACCTTCATACATCCTTTCAAAAGATGTCAACCAACAACAGGAAAACTCATTTCTTCCATCCAGGCATTTACTCTGAATTGTGTTTCCTATTCAGAAGTGACCTTAGACATCTCTAAATAAATGTGCTGGCATTAAAAAGCAATATAGCATGCTTAGAGTAGAAAATGTCCATGCATTAGATAGTTGTGTGCACCTTCCACAAAATAATACTTTTGAGTCTCGCATTTCCCCGGTTAAAGCCTGGGGAGGGAAGTGCAGGAAACAACTCCTAGTAAAATAAGATGATGTCTACCTTCCCTGGAAGGTGAACCTGTCCTCTAAGTAGGAAGGGCCAGTCTGCCAATACAGAGAAGATAGAGGGGCTTACAAGTGAAAAACAAAGCAAGCCTGTAACAGCTGAAATTGGTGAGCAGTTACAAAGTACTCAACTAACAGTGAAATTAAAATTCATGCAAGGTCTGAAATAAGAGTTTTACCTTGTCTTAAAAGAAGCAGCAAGTCAGACAAACAAGAGCAATAAATACCTTGTTAACTGCAACCATAGTGCAATTTAAGCATAGTTGTTCTGCTATTATCATTTGTAACTGTGTTGTCTACTCATATTTTACTGTCACCTGAAATAGCTTTCCGTAGGTTTAACAAATCTGACATGTCTCTAAGTGGAATTCTGTGTCACCTTTACAAATGCTCCATTCCCAGTACATGTTGTGCACTGGCTGAAATGTTATCAGAGGGAGGTTTCATGTGAACTGCAGGCCAGACAGAGAGTTCCATAGTAGGTGGAACAGGGCACAGGGCAGATTGGAGCATTCATGTTATTTTTTGGGGTACTTTTATGCAGTAAGATTGCCAGGTATGCACACAAAGACTCTAAAGAAAATATCAGCAGAGAATAGGAATAGATTAAGAATAAGAACAAGAATAAGAATAGATTAAGAATAAAAAGTATTTAGTTGCTGTGAAATATTTTCTTAGACCATTATGCTACGAATACTGGTAAAGAACATACTTAACAACTGCAAGGCAATATCAGGCAAATATTTACATGACCAGAATGTGAAAGACATATAAAACCTTGCAGCTGGTTGCCTTTTCATTGTTCTAAGCTGTTAAGACATTCTTCTTGACCTACTGAATTGTAAAGTAAAGATCAGACTAAATACAGTTCAAGCTTCCTTATTATCCAACAAGTAGTGATGAAGACCTGCTTGCATGGTGAGAGGATGGAAGTCTCTTCGTTTATAATATAAAGTGAAATTTATCATTAAAATTCTGAAGAAATGTATTTAAGTAGTTAGAGAATAAGACTTAATAAAATGTTACAGGCATTCACTAATTTATTCTGCCTCACTAATTACAGCTCCATTCAAAATAGATCCTCTCTATACCTTAAAAATAGCTATCCATATAGTATTATACATATTGAAATACTATATAAACACTTAAGACTGGTTCCCTTCAGAAAAGCCCCAAAGAATAAGAAGGGCTTTTCTTTCTGCTGTTTCGACTACATTTCAACATTTTCAGATCTAAATATGGTAAACAAAAAGCCATGTGCAGAACTAGAAGACCTATGGTGGTAAATTTTTAACTTCATAAAGTTTAGTTTTGTATTACGAACCTTACAGTAATTCAAACTCTACTGCCATAAAAAAAAAATAGGTCTTTTCTACAGATGAGATTGCATAGGCTTTTCCCAATAAATATTACACTTTGCTGCACAAATAATTCATAATAACAAATACCATAGCAGGTAAATAATAATGGGAAAGCCTTGTATGTTTAAGCAAGATTTTTTAATTCATTGTGTCACAGTGCATACACACCCTGCTTGCGCTACGTCCATGCACCAAACTGTGGCCTCCAGTAGGTGAGTGTCATTTTCCCAGAGGAAACCACAGAATAAGCTGAGTTGGAAGGGACCCACAAGGATCACTGAATGCAGCACCTGGCCCTGCACAGGACCTACCCAAGAGTCACATCACGTGCCCAGGAGTGCTGTCCAAACACATCTTGAACTCTGTCAGGCTTGGAGCAATAGTATCTAAATGCTTGGAGCCACCTGACAATCATTTCAATGACAGCATTAAAAAGCTGTGAAAGATGCTACAAAGACTTTCTAAAATACAACTATCACAAAAGTAAATATATTTCCACTGAAAGTCAACTGGCAACAGAGTGCCCGAGGTTGAGCATAAGCCTCTTTACTGCATAAAACTGTGGAACAATGAACCCTTGTGTCTGTATTAATATTTATAAATCTAGGGGAGCAAACAACCTTTAACTAGGAGAAAGTCAGCAAGGACATATGATGATTTATTATGTCAGACAGAC
This sequence comes from Acrocephalus scirpaceus scirpaceus, assembly GCA_910950805.1. Lineage (NCBI taxonomy): Eukaryota > Metazoa > Chordata > Aves > Passeriformes > Sylviidae > Acrocephalus > Acrocephalus scirpaceus. The sequence goes on along the minus strand of OU383778.1, from coordinate 28,597,094 downwards.
ACAAGAGACTCACTACTAAAAGCAGGAGGGAGGCTCAGTGGAAAGACACTTAACAGCTGCAATTTCTTGAGTACAAATCCAATAAAAGAAGCACTGTGACACTTTCATTGGTATGCCACTACTCCCAGATTTAAAAGGAGTAATTTAGCTTAACCAACAGGTAATGTAAACAATCTTTGTAGTAACTCAATTGCAAGCCTGGCAAGCATTTCAGCAGAAATGGATGCATGCTTTTTTTATATTATTCTTACCAACATCACTTTTGATATTACAAGGTCTTAATTTTAGCTTGTAATATGAAAGTAGAAGTTTCCCAGTCTTCTGAAAATCAAAGCTAAGTTTTTCTTTGTCCTGTCAGTGACATCTTCAAAATACAACAAATATAACTGTTCCCTAACTGAATTAATACATTTTCCTTGAATAATTATTTTATTTCCATATAACGTTAATGACCATTCGTTTTCATTAACCATTAATAGCTCTATTTAACAGTGACATAAAATTACTGTTATTTTAGATAGCTGAAAGACCATCCTAAGGTTGATATCAGTCCAGTTACTAAAGAAGAGGAGAAAAATCAACACCATCCTCTTTCTTTGGATACTGTGCCTATCAGGCAACTAAGAATTAAAAAAGCTGTGACACAATTAATACTACTTCGTGGTGTATATGGGATTGAAATAATGCCATTATTCATCCCAGTTTTCAAATCTGTGTCCTCAAACCTGTAGGAGATCAAACATCATTGACTGGCGTGGATTTGTACCTGCTTTGTGTACACTGTTTTGTATGTTTCTTTCTGGCACTGACCTTCAGTACCAGTTGATAAAAGTCACTTATAAATGAGATCTTCTGGTGCTCCAGTGTTAACTAATTTAGAGGATCTCTGAAGTTTTAATGTAACCAGGACAACTTAATCCATTTCATTGTACTTACAAAAATGAAATTGTTTTGCCTCTGGCTCCCTTTTGCAGCCTATAATGTTGTTTGGGTAATCACAGGGTATCAATGCTACCATATTGCTTTTATATAAACATTTTGGGCTTGATCTAATATCTCTGTATCCAGAGAGCTGCATAAAATCTTGAGTCCAAAAACTAAGGGCATATTTAAGCTAAAAATACCTGCTTGGCAAAGAAATAGTGCAAGAAAATATTCATACTGCAGTCGCTAACACCTGTTTCTCTTTTTGCAGACTGTAGATGAAATCCAACATTAGCCTGTGTCTTGCAAATCCTGGTATCATTTGAAATGTTTGAAAGTGCAAATAAAACAGTGCTATCTTAAAACTACACTTAGGATATTTCTAAAAATAGAAAAGTGCTGGAGGTCACTGTGTAGTAGAGGGAACACACAGTAGAAGAGCATAGGTAATTTAAAAGGCTACTTGGAGTCTGGTTTTAACATTAAATTTGCTTCAAATCAGTGCTTTTCTTCCACTTCTTTGCATGCATTCTTTAAACTGTGTAAAGGATATTTGAAAAATTGAGTCTGATAACAAGTCATTAACATTTGGGAAGAAAATTTATTACTACATTTAAATAATTTTTACAAAGCAAAACTGAAAGGTCTGTAAGAAAACAAAGTGATGAAAGAGGTACAGTGTATATAGCAGTAGACTAATTGAAAAATTAATTACAGAAGTTTCTTTATTCTCTTTCTATACATACATTTCAATATAGTAGTGGAGCTCCTTGAGGAGAAAAAAATAAGGCAGGATTAATTGTGTCTGGACAACATCTGCTCAATGTATATGCAAGGTCAGACCCAAACCCATGGCTTGGTGGGTGGGTTCTTGTCTTAGCCATTGATTTACAATTAAGACCTTAATTAAATTTTATTCCCTCTCTTCAGTAACTTATTATCTAATCCAGTTTGTTTGAATTTATTTTGTAAGCTTTAAATTTCAGTGTGAATCACAGAATATTTGGTGTGTTGCAAAATAAATATAAGGAACACTGAAATAAGTGAAAACTGGAGAGCAGGCTGGTGGGTAAGTACAAACCACAGCAGAGTTATACTCATGACGCAGGCTTCTACTCCTCAGAGGATGCTCCTTCTTCGAATGCAAGATATTTGATATCCCTGAAGGACATTACTCTCCTGTTTACTGCTGTCTGTTGTTTTAGAATGTGCCTCTGGGGAAGCCATTCACTTGCATCTATATTTGTGGTTTGCTGTTATGATAGAAGCTGGCTTAGAAAAGCAGATAAAGATTGCAGTGGCATGAGAAAACATGTCCTGGGCAAATAACATCCTCCAAAGAGATGCCAAAAATGTGATCTGATTACAAGGTTGTATCACAATTTCTGTATCACAATCATAATTTCTTAGGACATTATTGTTGCAAGAAATTGAGTAATTTCAGTATTTTTATCTCTTTTTTCCTTTTCCTTAAAGAAGCTTACGATTCTCCCATGGAAGAACATTTCCTCCTCTTGATACTTTCAAATCATTAAGATCCTCATATGGAGTTAGAAACAAAAATTGGGGCAATGAGGCATGTTGCAAAGAGATTGTACAGAAATGAGTCTTAAGGGAAAACAACCCCCCACAAAATCTAATTACCTTTTGTGGCAGTTAAACTCCAACATCTGTGAAGTATGAAAGGTCCTTGCAGCCCAGCCACTATCAGTGAGATGCCAGGATTTTGAAGTGCCACCAGTAGGACAAATAAAAGTGCCTCAGTCCTATGAAACACACCCCAAGGGAACCAAAGTTATGTAATTGGGAAGTACTATGTCGTATTAAGATGGCATCACTGTGAATGGGGAATCTGAGCAACAAAACTACTTTCCGTCCCTTTTGGGGGAAATACTGGAGGAGCCCTCCTACTCTCCCTATCCCCTACAAGTGACTGATGATTTCACTCTCCTAACAAGCTATTTAGTGTCTCCACATTCCAACTCTGCCTTCTTCTTCAGGAAATTCAGCCAATTCCACTGACTACAGTGCCCAAACCTGCACATTTCACTTGCTATAATAGCAATGAATCAATGCCAGAATACTGCTAGATTCACTTTCACATTTAAACAGCTTCATAAACAAATTCCAGGGGCAAGATTATACTGCATATTGTCTATTTAGTATCATTTGCCTTGTAAAATAATTACTCATTTTTATGTGATAAATTTAATTGTGTCCTCAGAACTGTCCTCTAGGTTTAGAGTCATGGTAAGTCATTCCTCACTAGATGCAAATTTCCTGCAATCATTTAGTAAGCATCTTCTTAAATTCAGAGAATGCAATCTAAAACTGTATTCATGGAATCCCTGAGACAGTCAAAACAAGATTGGACATAAAAAGTCTCAGGTGGACCAAGGATGTAAAATTGCATTAAATTCAAATATGCTTAGAAAGGTACTAAGAAAAACGTACATTTTCCTCCATAAGAAAGATATATTGTGTTTTGTAATCCAAGAGCTAAACTGCAAAAGGAATAATAATCCAATGTTTCCAAAAAGAGAGAATTTGAGGAACTCGCTCTAGCCATGCAGATTTCTCTACCAAAACAAATTCCAAAAGAATAAACAAATAAATTTAAATCAGAATTTTCCAACTAAACTTACTGTTACTATTACTGTTCTAGAAGATACTAGTGTGAAACATCCTAAATCCATATCCACGATCTGTGTTTTGGTACCTGCAAACCACCATCTAGTAAACTTATTAAAAAATGTCATCTGACCAAATGTGCTAACATCTAAACCAAAATTACTTAGACAATCTGTAGATTTAAAGATGGGTGCATTCCTAGGACTACAACACACAGAAATTATCAACTTCAAAGCAGTTAAACAGTATTATGAAAACATATCCTTCAAGGACATTCACTATCCTTTCTTAGCCATGACACAAGTGAAATACATTTTTTTCATCACATATAAAATATGAGATGTCTCCCACATGATTCCTATTGTCAGAAAGAATCATTCCTTTGAAAGTAGGGCAATATATAGACTGACATCTTCTATACCAATAAGAACAGCTTAGTTTACCATAGTGAAAGGGCTAAACCAGACAAATTGAAAGTGAAAGGCTAGGACAATTATGCAAAAAACGTAATAGTAACAAACTGACAGATGAATTACTCCTAAAATGTGGTTGTAGACAATTTTGCTATCATAATTCTGGGTGGGATCAAGACTCTGCCATGAAGCGAAAAATGAACAAGGGGCATTCGTTTGTGGTGTATCTTCAGAATACTATTTTCTATCCATCTACATTCACAAGGTACATGTTAGAAAGGAAACCATTCCTGAAGTGAGGTTCATAGACTTGTGAAATTCTAATAGCTTGAAAATGTGCCACAGCAGATACTGCTGTGTGATGAAACAGTTTATCAGTAGGAGATACTATTTTTATCTCTAATCAAGCAGGTATAAGTGTATGTAATCTGGTCTTTCAACTCTCCCATCCTCCCTCCAAAAGCTCATCCAGAGCACATTACCATAATTGCAAATGTCTTTTTCAACTTTGCAGGAGGGGAAAAAAAAGGGAGTTTTCAATGCATTCTACATTTACTCCAAGGCTTAAATGGAAAAGCTTCATATTTTTATGCCTTCAAAAAAATAAAAATGGATTAATCTCAACAGGCAGTTGTCTCCCATGGATTAGTGGGTCTCTCAAGAAAGCTTATATAACCCACATAGGTCTTATGATTATCTTGAAAACCCAAGGAAACATATTATTATCCTCTTAAAAGTAAAGGGCCATATTTGCAACAGGGATTTGAAGATAAAAGTTATTCCAAGTTTTTCCTATTTCAACACTGGTTTTTTACTTTAAAAATTCCTTTAACTCCAGTATGTGCAGAAAGTTATTAATGGGGGTGCAGAAAGCACACCCTGTAGTACCAGATAGAAGAGGCTGCTGTAACTGAGCTGGAACTTTTGCTACGAAAAGTCTTTACATAAAAATGAAAATTTGAAAATTTCAACTGATGAGCCCAGGTGAATGACCAAACTTCTCTGGTCACCTGTACTACTCATTAAAATAAGTAGAACAGTTCCAATGAAAAAGAGTATTCTTTATAATGAAAGACCTAGTCTGTAAAGTGTGGATTTCTGAGTACAGTCATACAACATAAAAAAGGGTGCAAGTTAGAGAATTTTATTTATCTGAAAAGTCAGACTGGATCCCCTTTTCCATACTGTTTGCTTTTCCCACTTTTATTTCTTTCTGGTTTTTTTCTTGTATACTTTTGTCCTTACCAGTTTCTGCATCTGGTATTATTTTGTTGCTCTTGCTTTGTCCCTCTTTTTCCACCCCTAGATTCTTTAGCCTTGGAAAGCTCCTTAACCCCCTCAACCTCTTCTTCTTCGATCGCTAAAACATCAGCTCATTTAAATCCCACATAACATGCAATTCAGATGCTGGGAAGTGTATGGGGAACTAAGCTACATGTGAAGATGGAAGGCCTTTTAAAGATCCTTAGGAAATGCCAAGACCAGGAGAAATCAGGGGAATCTGAGTTTCCTTTGTCAGTACCCTTTCAGAAACTGTCCTTTGTCCTGCAGATCTTCACAGGGCAGAGCAAACAAAGTCATGCTGAAATAACTAACAGCAGCAAAATGGACATTTTTCCTGAGACTGATTACGAGATGAAAAAAGAAGAAAAATATCTTTCAGTCAAGATGGTAAACAAATGCTGTTTCAGCTAAGTATGGGAAAAAAAAGAAACACTAAGAGCAAAGCTGAAAGTCAAGTGGAAAGCAGAGAGCAGAGTGTCCTGTGTTGACACCAGGATGGAGCCGTGACAGCATAATTTCCACTCCAGAAAGGCAGAGGGAGGTCACTGGATCCTCCTCGGGGCAGAAGGGCAGGGGGGCTGATTCCTTCCCAGAAAGCCAGATTTCTCTTTTTAGCAGCTCAGCAGAGACTTGTAGGTCTTGAATACCGGTTTGTATCTGAGTGTGTGTATTCGTGTGTGTGTGTGTGCCCAAAACAGTGATGCGTGTGCATCAAAATCTTCTGTCCAAAGACTGCTCAAATTTGTACTGGAATGAAATAGCCTAAAGCAACCAAGCAGGCTATGTTGTTGAATATTTCAAATGTTAACCAGACATATGCATACATCATATAAGCTCTTAAGACATCTCCAGCCTCCTAGACAGCAGGTGGAAATATGGCCCCTTGTGCAAGTCACACAAGATCAATGGAGTGACTAAGGATGACATAGTTCTGAAATCCTAAGGGAAATACTTTGCCTGTAATCAAAAGACAGATGCAAAGTGACCCCTTTGTGCAACTCAGTTCTCTCATCAGAGGTGAAACTTGGGCACAGTGAAGAGTGGAATTGCCACATTCTGTGGACTACAGCCTTTATTAATATTCAAAAGAATGCATTACAAGATCTATGAAATGTTAAATGTTCTGAAAAGTGACTGAAATTATCAGGAGACTTAAAATTGTAATTAATAATACTATTTATTATCTGTGACTTGCTGGACTCGGATAATCCTCAGTGACATTTGCAATTTCCATAAGCAAACAAACAAAAATACTTCCAGTCTGAAAAATAAGTCCATTCATGTAAAACTAATCTACATTTCCCAATCAGAATTGGCTCAAGGCAGTTCTGCAGTTTTCTTTTTTCAGGCATTCATCTACCAGACACCATCATTTTAACTTCTGTGAAGTGATTTTATCCTAACTTTGGTATTGCACATTGCTTCTATCCCTTTTAACTTAGCTTTCCTGGAGTTCTAGTGAAGGGAAGTCAGTATTTCTGCCAAACCAACTGTTAAATGCAAGAACTGAACATCTTTTCACTGGATATATTCTATGACAGCATCTGTGCTTGATTATCTTACCAGCAAATTGTACAGACACTAAATGCTCAATGTATAAAATGTTGCACGTGTCTGTACAGCTATAGAGACACACGCATTTCCTAGTGCACCGTGACTGAGATTCAGAAATAATACTAATAAAGGATATGTAAAATGGATTTTTTTATATTGTCAGAAAACAGTAACGTGGTTTTTGAAAAATGACTGCAGAGTAATTATTAGACCTGATCTTACAGTGTATAACAGAATTCACCATGAACGAAGTGGCTTCCAATATACGACTATGAAGTCATGATACAAGTCATTAACATAAAAAAAAATAGAATGTGTGGTTTGTAAATTTTTGTAAGTCATGTTTTCTGCTCCAAGGAACACAGCAATCTTACCCCAAAGGCTCCAAGGAGGAGATTAATTTTGTTGGTCTTTATCTGCTAACCAACTAAATATCAGAAAGGCTGAAATATTGCCACAGCTGAGCCTCTGATTTCCTTTTCCTTATCAAATAAAACAAACTTCCTAGAGGAGAAAGTGAGAAAGATAATTCTTCATATTTTTCTAGGAAGAGGGTAAAAAGGACAAAGTGACTCCAGTGCTTAAAAAAAAGAAAGAAAGAGAAAAAAAAAGGTGGGAAAGAAAATGTAAAAACACCCAAATAGGCAAATCCTACCCCAAAACTTTCTTGAGTAAATGGAAGTTATTGTTTTTGCAATGTATGCTCTTCTAGAACTCATCCTTCAATCTCATCAGACTAAAGGGAGTGCATTTTTAAGAATTATATTGTCAAGAGTTCGCATTTCAAGCCATAATCAATTCAAGGAAAAGAAGAAAACATGAAGGCATAGAGCAGTATTTTTCTATACTTTTCAATTTTTCATTACTTTTCAAGAAAACCTGCTGAAATTGTTTCACCATTTTCTATAAGAAAAAAATTGTCTGAGATTTTTGTTACCTTGTGTGTGCATACGCACATGTGTGTGTATTTAGGTCTTAAATGCTATGAGAGCAAAAAGCCTTCTGTGACAGAACTGCTAGAACAGTGATGAACCACATAACTCCAGCTACAAAAACACAAGCTGGCCACATACTGAATTTGCCATCCACATGCTCCAAGTTGCTCACCCTCCCTTCTCAAGTAGAGAAAAGTAAAGTTGCCTAAATAATGACTGCATGCAAAGATGCAAAGTGGTTTCTAGTTTTCTTAAGTGGCAGCCATACATGCAAGGAATTGAAAAACTTAAAAGGCCAGAATTACCCTCTCTATTGTACTATTACACCTAATGCACACAAGCTTGGAACCCACAGCTGAGTTCAAGAGGAGAGAAACATTTAAAATAACTCACTCCAAAAGAAATTGCTGGACAATACAGATACAAAGACACTACCTGATATTTATATCCTATTATTTTATTTATTTCTTTAAGGATAAACAAGTGAAAACAGATACTCAGCTGTACTGTGCCATATTCTAACAGAGGGCAATACAAGGTCTGAGGAAATACCAAGTTGAACTGCTGCTCTTCATTTCACTAGCTGAAAGAGTAAAACTGGAATCCTCTCAGGGGAAGAAAAAAAATTAAAGAAGGAAAAAAATTAAAATTCATTACAAAAACATCCTATATAGAAGCTACAGCTATACAGAAATAATCTAAATACAGATTAAACTAGACCTGACTGAATTATAGCAATTTCTGTAAAACCACTCTGCCAGGTTTTGCATATCTATTATTTTACTAGCATGGGGTTTTTTTTCCTAAAAAGATATCTTTAGGTTGCTCTGACAGGTTTATCTTCATGATATATGATCCCCCTGCCCTATTTTGCATAGTACAAATGAGACGATAGAGGAAAATTTAAATGAGCAAAACCAGCTTTAACCTGTATTACTGAGCCATTCGTTCACTGGTATATGTGGTATATATTTTAAGATAAAGACTCTGCAGAGAAAAATATGAGCATAGAAGAAAAACTTAATTTGCCATTAAAGATTAATTAAGAGAAAACATGATGAGGATGAAAATTAAAAATTATATTTATATAACTGCAGTTAGGAACAGCAAACCATCTTCTGCGTGTCCCTCATCAAAGCAGGGGAGTGATTAGGGGATGGAAGACTCTGCAAGTAAAGTAGCAGATTTCTTTCAAGAAGCTTCTTTCCCCAGCACCTGAGTAGCATAGGTTTTTAATCAAATTGAACTCATCACGGAGAAGATTGACTAATTGCAGCAAGCATCTCTGCAGAGGCTAGGTCTCTGAACCTGTTCTTATCTACAGTCTCCAGCAGAACTCAGCCAGATTCCTGGCTGGCAACCGGAGGCAAGCACACATGGCCTAAGATCCCCTCTGGAAAGTTACTGCATAGATTCACATCCATCATAACTGTTTCTTTTGCTGAGGGGGAAAAAGAAACAGCAGCACATGGAGAATGCCCTAGAGTATCCAAAAATTTATTCAAAAGTTATGAGTGCTGGAAAAAAGACAATGTTGAGCAGCTCTTGACTTTAGAACCTAACTTTGTTTTTAAACTATTCAGGAACTGGGACATGGAAATAAAATAATTTTTTACCTGTTACGGATCTGAGAACTGCCCCAGGAAAACTGGCTGTTGCTTGCAACTTCTCCTGGTATTTATGGAAGTTTTCCTGTTCACATCATGGAATTAACTGTTTTCCTACCTCAACTAGCTTGTATTACTATTTACTATGAAGGCTTAAATGGTATAACTATTTTTAATACACAATATTTAATATGGGAAGGACACAGAAACAAAAAAAAAATTGCCTATGAAAATTCAAGTCAGTATTTTATTAAGGAGCAATGAAGAAAGATCATGGAATCATAGAAAGATTTGGGTTGGAAGATATCCTAAAGATTATCTTGTTCCAACCCCCAGGGCCACCTTCCACTAGAATGATGACTTTACTTGTTAATTACCAATATATAAAACAACTACTGAGCAATGAGAACATGGGAAGAAACCTGGAAAGAGTGTATTGGAAGCAGCAGAAACAAACCACTTGAGAATCTGCTCCTACATGGTTTTTACATTCTCAGTGACCAGTTCAGAAAAAGACAGAGCTTACTTTAAATCATCTGCAAGGCATTCCTTCCAAAAAAATGCAATGCAGAAGTTTGCCCTTTTTTTCAGTCCTACTTACTATTCTATTCTAGCCTGCAAAGTAAGCATTCAACCACAGGATTACAATTTGCTTCACAAATGTATTAGTGGTTAGTTCTTGCTTCTCCATTCAATGCAGCAAGCCTTTGCATACACTTTGTGACTTAATTCTTGAATGGCACTTTTCTTTACCTAAGATTTGCCTTATATTGCTCAAGGGCAGGAACAAAATTTTCTGTTTTCCTGAATCTTAATAAATCCTTGCTCTCCTGGATGTTCCTTGAATGCAGCCTAAAGAAATTCATAGGATATCTGTTCATTCATAACTAGAACAGTTTCTATCTTACATTTTTCTTTTTGCTTAAATAACAGTACAACAAGCTTTACATTTAGACATTCTCCCAGGGATCTACTCAATCATCCACTTGTTTGTGGTTTTTTTTCTGTTGAAAATATTAGCCTCATTCTTTACTCAGAAAACCATGTTTCTGAGAACTTAGTGTCCTTTCCTGTTTCCCCAAAAGAAGCAACATTCTTCTTTAACAGTTCCCTGATGTTTTTCAGTCAACATGAAGAACCATCTGTTCTCCTTGGCTCATAATTGCTATTCTTTCACTTTATATATAAATAGTATAAAAAGTAATACTATTTACTTACAAGCCTTGAGCTTCAGGACACTCTTCACATTTTTCTTCACTCACATTTTTCCTTCAATCTTTTTTATTATGTCTCATTCATCATCTTTGTCAGACTTACAGTATATCGTAAGGTAAACCTTGTACCTTATTTGCATTAATTTTGTATCTGCAGGTTGTGGTTGAAATAATTTATGATGCATTTTGTAATGTATAGTCTAATTAAAGGTTATTGTCTAGGATACTCAAAAGTCTATTTCTCAAGGAAAGTTATTTTTTCTTTTCATAAAGTATAGAAGAAATAGTTTTTTCTGGGTAATAGCTAAATGCTTTCAGACATTTTCCTGCAACCCTTGCTCTCTCTTTACATCTCAAATGAGAAAAAAGGATATGTCACTGGAATAATTTTATGGGGAAAAAGGGGGAATAAAGAGGTACATTCTACTGTCAAAAATCACCATAACTATGTTAAGCCCCTTCTTAAAGATATTTTATTTCTTACAGCTGAGACTGTCCTCCTTCCTGTTTCCTCAGAAATGTTGAAGTACTTGTTAAAGGATATCATGGTGTCTTTAAGAAGGGGCTTAAAGTAGTTATGATATTTTTTGACAGTAAAATGTACCTCCTTATTCCCCCTTTCTCTCCCCATAAAATCATTCCAGTCACATATTCTTATTTCTTATATGAGATGGAGAGAGAGAATTGTATTTTTTTCTGTACTAGCTAAACATGAAGTTACACTTGAACTGAGTATCACCAGCTGTCTCAACTCTTTCCCCTGTGCTTGTTTCAACATGACTGTGCTTTGATGGCTCAGACAGAATAAAGGAATCCCGTGCCAATCCATTCAAAAATACACTGTGTGTTAGTATCAAGTATGGGCTTTAAAACAGCAAAGGTCAAACCTCAAATTATTCCTAAACTACACTGTACAACCAGAACCAATGTAATCACTTCTAGATGCGATCAAGTTCCCTTGCAGCACTGCTGATTAATGTATGTATCACTTCAGAAGGCTAAGCAGGCAAATGACATAAATCCATATAGCATACGGGAAGCAAAGATTTATGGAAGAGGACGCATATACATGAAAAATTAAAAAAAGAAAGGTTGAAAAAGCAACAGTATCCTCAAAGTGCAAGGATATGCTAATTCAGGTTATCCTTAAAATGACACAGTGCCAGCATCTTGAAAACAGATGTACAGTTCACCTTATAGAAAAGGCCACATCTACTCAATTAACTGAATGCCTCAAATGGTGCCCTCATTAACCATGACATCCTCTGTGGACTTGATGGAATGTGGAAGACACCTTGACAAATTAATTTTCTAAAACAATAAGTTTGGGTTAAAGTAAGAAGCATTAAAACTACTTAAATCTCTAATTTAGCAGAGATTGTGAAAAAATGGAAAAATATCTTAGTAATGAAGTGTTATTCAAATACTGGGGCAGTAATTAAATAATAGCACCATTAGTTAGCAATAGCCATGAGCAGGTCACAAAACTTTGGCACCTTTTCTCTGCATTTTCACTACTTTGCCTAATTAAAAAACTTCTTGGAACTTGGAACAACTTAACTAGGAAATATTTTGTTTTCAGTTTTAATTTTTTCCCTCAAATCCCACAGTCTTACATGACTGCTGAATCCCATATTCAATTTTATATTATAATAATAGGGTTTGCTAGTATTGTAACAAAAGTATTTTTGCTGATAAAAAAATTTTGTATTAATAGTAGGGATTTCACAACAGCAAGGAGACTGTCAGTTCTCAAAACAGCAGAATCAGAGTTTCCCGGTTGCTGAACTAAGCTACAGAGAGCAGTTTCTTGACACAAGCAGAAATAACTCTCTTGTGTTTTTTCACATTCAGGAGACAACCTGACACCTTCCCTGAGATGCTGTTAAATGTAATAGAGTTTCTTTATTCCTCGGAGTCTGTAGAAACACCCAGTCTATAAAGCCGTAAGTATGCTTTGTTTTCCAAAACAAGGAGTAGGCAGCATTCATGCTCTACAATTTTCAAACAGAAGTATGAGGCACAAAGAAATTCCTGATTCCAGTGGCACTAGAAGCAAGACTCTGTGTACTCTTTTTATTATGTTCTTCCTTCACACCTTCCAATGTCCATTTGCATCCACTGTTAGAATGAAAGGACAGCTACTGCCAAAGCACTTTTATCAACCTTTCTGCTTTGAAAGCTGCTAAAAGTTCTAATGTATTCTCACTATCTAGCTTTTCATCAACAAAGCAAGCTTCTTTACCCAAAATTCAGAAGAGTAACAGGTCTCAGTTAAAAACTAGCAAAAATCCCAGGCCTGTTAATTTTCAGAGTATTCACAAAAAGACCTGTTGTTTATGTCAGGCTTTTCATAAATGTAAGAATGGCTTGTTAATTAAGACAAAGAATTTAAAAAAAAAAAAAAGGCAGGGCAAGCAAACTGAGAAATTTGACATAACCACATAGAAGCATCTTCTACTAAACTTCCAATTACCCAGTGCAGGTTACATAAATGGCAGAATGGAGGAGGCTATTGCAAGACTACTTGGCTCAGAACAATTTCTAAATAGCATTTACTATCAAAAATGAAACTAATGAAGCAAACAAAAGAAATTCTCATAAATGAAATAAAGAAATGTAATTTCTGCGGAGCCAGAAAAGAGAGCTACAGAGAGTTCCCAAATTTGTCTTTTTTTTTTTTTTTTCCTAGAAACACCCAGGGGAAACAAAGAAGCATACTGCCAACAGCTGACTCCAAAACTAGGTGGCTTTCTATAGCTTCAACTTAACTCAGCATGAGAGGGCTATAAGGCTTTTCCAAAGAGAAGTATATAGTATAAGAACTAAAGAAGAGCATAAATAAATACCCACCTTGTCTACCTGTGCCTCTTCTAAGTCCACAGACTCAACTTCATAAATTCATGCAGTTAATTAAATTCTGAAAACAAATCAGACTGAGATTTTAGATAAAACAAAGACCAAAAGGCCCCAAGTAAACTTCTGTTGAGAAAATAGCGTATCTTTAGTTCACAATAAATCTGTCAGAATAAAAGTGCTCTTTGTTCTGAATATGAAAATACAGAATATGAGTCCTGAAGCATAAATACATGTTTATCATTAAGTCAAAAAGCCTGTAGCTAAAACTCAACACCACTAGAAAAAAAATTAAGTTAACAATTTTAGCAATCCTCTACAACAAAACACTACAATTTGAGGTAAATAACGCCTTATACACACAATCTTTCATCACTTATAGAGTCACAGAAATGTTGGAAAAAACTTCCAAGATCATCAAGTCCAATCTTTATGTCCAAATTGCTTCTTTAGAAGGATTATTTTGCAAGAGTTTTAAAAAAGGGTCACTGCATAATTGTCATTCCACTCTGGACTATTAATCAGTATTGCTTGTGATAACAACCTGAAAGCAAATGTGATATTGAAGTGGTCAGAGTTGTACAAGCCTAAAGGAGCAAGAGGAAAGCAGTGAAGAGTCAGGAAATTAAACTCATGATTTGCAAGCACTAGCTAAGGAATATGTGAATTTAACATATGACTAATTACAAACTGTAAAGACAAAGCCGTAGCTGTTTTACAAACCAAAGTAGACCTTTCACTCCATCGAGTAACTGCCTGTATAGCAAGGGCAAGAGAATGGAAAGGTAAATAATGTGAAGAGCCTGTCAGGTAAAAGGGCTCTTGAACGTAAGATGGCAAAGAGCTGCAGAACTTAACCCAGAAGAAAAGGCCAGAACAGTGAAGGACTGAATCCTTTATCTCTATCTAAACATAAAAACAAACAAACGAGATGGAAACTGAAGAGTCTCTTTAAGACACTTCTGGAGTGAAAGCAGATTAGTATCTTTCTAGAGAGACTCTTTCTATCTCAGCAGAGTCCTTCAAGGACATTCTGCAAACATGTTGCTTGGATATACTTTGAATCTTTTCTTTAAGATTTGTTTGCTGGGTATACTTTGAAACTTTTCTCAAAAAGTTTTTTAGCTATTTTTTTTTAGAACTCTTAGTTAAGTTCTATTTCTTAACTGAGTAGAAACTCGGGGCTATAAGTCTTCTTTTAAGGGTATATCTACATATAGATGTATCACTATATAGGACTTGTGGAAGTTAAATGTATACTACAAAACCATTGGAACAGGGTACAGGGAAATCTGCACCCAATTTTTCTCCTTCAATTGACGTAGAGCAGTTATTACACAAGAGCATACCATATATAGATATGAATAAAACTTCTATATATGAATAAAATGAAGTGTTTGGAATATTAATGAGACAATTAAAGAAACCCCATGCCTGAGGTTTCCTATCAGCAAATACACAACTATTTCCATGGTCTATAGCATGCTGGAGACATTACTAACGCAATATTTTAAGCACGTTTAAAACACATTCTTTGCATTTTTCCTAGTATAAACTTCACTAAACTCTCAAATTTTCTCCTAATACAGATCTACCTAATGAACACAGAAATAACTTAGCATGAAAAATGAACTTTTAATTCAGCAAGCTGAGGAAAAAAATGAAAAATTATTTATACCATAATTGAAGCCTTTTTTTTTCTATAACATAAAGAAGCTGAGTTTCCAGGAGAAAACCCTTACTGTACATCATAGGAGATATCAAACAAAAATACAGTCACCAGTTTTGACAGCTTACATACCCTGTGTATCAGTAATTGACAGCCATTTGGGGACCTATTCGTTGGGTTTTGAAAATAATTCTCTTCCCTGCTGTCTGCTAATTATGTGTTCAGAGCAAGAACAAACTGTTATTTTAACATCAAGCAGGAACAAACTGTTATTTTAACATCACTCCATACCTTGACAAAGGAAAAGAAAAAAAAAAAGGCAGAAATCAGACGCAAAATCACATGCACTTAAGACAAAGAAATAAACAAAAAGGGAACCATAAAAGGACCATTGTGGGAAAGAATATTTCCCAGAATTTTTTTCCCACTGCAGTCCAGTACTACATTTCTATAGAATTGGAAACATCATATCACAGATCTTGAGTTCAGGGCCATGCACTTCAACCTTTCCACTCTATCTACAGTGACAAGGGACCTTTGCCTTCTGGAATCCCAGTCTGCACTACAACAGTTCAGCAGCATGAAGGACAGCTGTGACCAACTGGAAAGCAAAGGGGCATTCAGAGGCATCATCATGAGAAGCAGATGCCCTCTTGTCAGCAGCACTGTAAAATAAAAACAAGGAAACAACAAAAAATACAAATAAACATAAAAAACAAAACCAAGAATCTACAAACACCAAAACCCCTAGTTTACTGTGATTTCTACAGCTGACTTCTTAAACTCTTAAAGGATGGGAAGAATTCTTCACATTTACTATTTTCTTGCAATTTATTTTTCAAATTTTGATGCTTAATGAAATTGTTTAAAATAAACCTCTAAAAGAAAAGTACTAAGCAGAGTAAGAATTATCTATTAAAATCAATGACCTAAATGCAACGAGTTCTTAAAAAAACTCCATCATTTTTAGAACACACTTTTTTTTTTTTCAAACTGTACAGAGTGAAACAAATTAAATTTTATAAACTTCCATCTGGGATTCAGGATGTTTGATTGCATTTTTACGACCAACTGAAATGAAAATGAGTAGTTTAGTTTGGCAGTTGGTACAATTCTATGCCTGGAAATTTATCATAGTTTGCCATGTAATTTAAGCACTCAATTTCCAACAGCTACCGCTCTCAGTTGGGGGAGGCAGCAAGGAAAAAAATCTACAACAAATTACACATGATGAATTTTTAGTAGCCCCAGTAGGGGGTTTTTTGTGCCACTAGGAGACAGGGTATTGTGCAAGAGACTGCCTCAGAGAAGAGGTTAACAAATTGGGTTGTAAAAAGAAGCTATGTGGAAGGTGACCTTCTGAGAAAGGTATTCCAGCCTCTGGCTGGGATGAGGAAAGGGTATGACTGCTGTAGAATTATATTAAAGCAGCTTATCACTCACTTCTGAAAGAGAGCTGTCCTGGCAACTTTGCTCTGTATTGAGTCATGTGCTACTGCACTTGTGCATTTGTATGCCTTTGACGTATTTTCTAGATTGGACTTTTCAGGAATCCAGTGCTAGAATGCTAAGTCTTTAATCCTACATCATAAGACAGAAACCAAGCTACTTAATTGTACCAGAATGACTTCTGCCCCAGGACTGGAAAGGATCAAAGCACAGGCAGCAGTTTTATCCAAGTTTTCTTGGACTTCAGCAGAATGTAGGCACCAGGGTCCCATCGTACTTACCCACGGGCTGAACCAGCTTGTCCTTGTCAGGGAATTGGTGGTGAAACAAAATCAAATCCGCTTCGCATTCTATCTAGTCAACCATGTGTTGTTTTAGAATGACAAATCCTAATGATTGCCAGTAGCATCCATGGAAGAATCTCTTCAAAGGCATTACTGAGTCTCAACTAAGCACTGCAGCAAGAGAGTCATTCCTCTTTGTTCTGTTTAGAAGAAATTCACAGTGGCTTATATAGATACACTCTGCACTGGTCATGAGTTTTAATACCTTGTTATTTTAGTAGAAAGCGAAGAGAAAAGGTCAAAAATGCCAAGAGTTTTAAATTCATTTAAACAAACAAAGCAGTGACACGTAGTGGACTGGTTTTAAGGAGATCTGATCTTTTGAGGAAGGTCTCATGGCATCAGTTCCCTTCAGGATGTGTATGACCACTTGATTTGGATTCACTACTTCTAGGAGTTTGCTAGAAGAGTTTGCTAAAGATTTTAATGATATAATTAAAAAAAAAAGGACAAAGGCAGGAAATGGAGTAATTACAGGCAGTGACATAACATCAGAGGAAAGTTATAGTGAAGGAGTCCCTAGAAGGTAAATGCTGAAGCTCCAGATTTTCAGCATATTCGTAAATGTCCAGAAAAACAGGACTAATAACGATGCTAGAAAAATCCACTTATGATATTCAGTGAAGGGTTACTGGAAGAACTGCAGAAGGACCACATGGAACTGAGTGACCAGGGATAAAGTGATCAAAGACAGCAGGCAGATGGAACAAAGCAGCTGACTTAATGCAAGGCAGGTAGGAAAACCAACTTTACCTCACACCATAGGGTTATGAATCAAGACAGACTACAAGGTCTGAAAAATGGGAACACATTCTCCTAATTCATAAGTCTAAGAAAACATTGGCTTAGCAGTAGGTTTGTAAAAAAGCAAACAAAATGTTTTGAATTTTTACAGAAGTATAAAAAGAGTTGAAGAGCAACCACACAGAACTGTTCAAGTAGACAGATTGTACATTTTTGAGTACTACAAGACCTGAATTTCCTAGACAATAAAAGACTTAACAAAGAGTAGCAAAGCAAAGCACCTAACTATATATAAAGGTGCCACTATTAACTTCAAGAAACATAATTTGAAATTTTAGTATATAGTATCAGTTTTGTGAGTACAAACCTATCCTGTAAAGAGACAAAATAAGTGATGTTTAAATGCATAGAGATAATTCAGAAAAATCTAAGCTGAGGTCTACTCATCTCCCAACTACTGACCTTCAGCAATGGTTCCTATGCCAATTCAATCTGCAGGGAGCTGTAAGTGCAGTGAGGGTCTTCCACACTGCTTCAGCCTGTAAGTGGGCACAAACATGGAGCAGGATATTTCCATCAGCCATCACCTTCCCAGTGTCCTCTAGACACAGTTATATGCATTTGAAGGCTTCTCCCTTCAAATTCTGCTCCTCTATGGCCCAGCTTGCTAAAGCTCTAGCATTGCACATTCCCCTTCACAGCTCCCAGATCCACAGACACACCACAATGTTTACTTCATTTTTTCAATTCACTGTGGTGCATCCATTTCTGCCTCTCATCCTTTGCCCTGTAAGATTTAAAAGCCAATGCACCTCCAGGTAAGGTATAGATGTAGTTACAGTACTCAGGTCTATTTAAGAGTGGAATGCTTCAAACCAAAGAGTACACTTTGGTGGTATTTCTTACGTAGTTGTGGTGCAATACAGATCTGGTATCTGATGCAGATTAACTCAATCTGAAAAAAAAGTAGTGCTACAAAATATAAACTAAAATGTATTGTTTGGGAAGAACAGTGTTGAAACATTTGTTGTTTTTGTTGTTCATACAGCCATACATACAGTGCCACACTACACGTTTATCTTACAGGTAAGCCGTAGTAGAAAGAAAATCTCAAACCTAAATTTTCTGACTTTGATCAGTAGCAATACAGCCAAAAGTAAACACAAAAGTACTGAAAAGTGTAAACACTATTTTCTATCATTACATGGCTCTCTTCACTCATGAACTCTACCTGGTAAGATAGGTGATAAGGGTACTACTACTAATTTTGTAAATGGGGGGACACACATAGTAAACTGCCTGTTTACACTGCTGGATCACAGAATGGATCAGGTTGGGGGGGACCACAGTGGGCCATC
This sequence comes from Acrocephalus scirpaceus scirpaceus, assembly GCA_910950805.1. Classification (NCBI taxonomy): domain Eukaryota; kingdom Metazoa; phylum Chordata; class Aves; order Passeriformes; family Sylviidae; genus Acrocephalus; species Acrocephalus scirpaceus. The sequence goes on along the minus strand of OU383778.1, from coordinate 28,578,112 downwards.
TTCTCCAATCTCTCTGCACAAGCAGGGCGATCCCAGAGCACATGGCACAGGACTGTGTCCAGACTGTTCTTGAGTATCTCCAGTGAGAGAGACTTCACAACCTCTCTGGGCAACCTGTTCCATGCACAGTAAAAGTCCTTCCTCATGTTCAGGTGGAACTTCCTGGGCATCAGCTTCTGCCCATTGCCTCTTGTCCTATTGCTTGGCATCACTGACGCACAGCCTGGCTCCATCCTCCTAGCACCCTCCCTTACAGACACTGATGAGCTCCCCTCTCAGTTGTCTCTTCTTGAGGCTGAACAGGCCCAGCTTCCTCAGCCTTTCCTCATAAGAGAGATGCTCCAGTCCCTTCATCATCTTTGTCACCCTCAGCTGGACCCACTCCAGGACATTTACAAGAATTCTATTACTTTTTGAAGGCCAGTTTTCTCCTTGATGAAAAAGGACATCTTTTCACTATATGGTACAATTTGATTGATGAAAACATCTCAGCAGACTAGTCATGAAAGAACTGGCCTTAGTCCTATACTGTCTCAACAGGATGACATTTCAATTACTGTCACAGTACGATACTATACAGACAACAGGTAGGTAATTTAATAGATCAGTCCAGAACTTCCTGTAAGTAATACATACAATGCAATTAGCTTCTCACAATAGACTACCGTAGTTATTTGAGGAGCTTCAAGCACTTCATCTGCTAAGTCTTCACAGGGCAGGAATGCCCTGCTGTTTCTATTCCAAACCTGTCACTCAGCATTAAAGTTTCAGAGCATTGTGAATGTGAACGTGGGGGGTGTTGCAGCACTTAAATTCACCTGTGCGTGGCAAGAGGGAGAGTGCCTGAATAGCAATGAAACTTTTAAAACCAGCAGTCAGGGTAACAGACACATCAAACTGAAAGTGAGTAGTGACTGTCAGACACCATCATTCTGTCTTCCCCAACATGCATTTCAGTTACTGTTGTAACTCACTGGATTCAAGAATCAGTCCAATTTTGAAGGAATAAATATTTCTACAATGTAAAAATTTTGCCTTCAATGCTAGAGGTTCAGAGTGCTGAGAGTGAAGACTGACACCATGCTGTCCACTAAATATTTCTCTAAGACCAAATTTCATTGGTACAGACTTGCCTGCAGCTGTACAGCAAGGATGAATCTGATACACAATAACATAGAGGTATCAGAGGCTGTGCATAAACGCACATTTTTATATACTAGTGTCACTTGTGCTCTTCTTTCTCCACCATCCTCCCTCCTCACACTCACTCTTAATTATCCTTAAAGTCTTATTTTATATTTTCGGTTCTCTTGACATTAAGTTGCATCTAATTTTCTTCATTTGGTTACATTTTTAAAAGTTATTAGCTGATTGAATAAATTAAAAATTTTCTCGTCCTCACTAAAAGCTCTGATGCATTTTCAGGAATCCTGAGCAGCTGTGCACATAGGCTACTTAGGGAAGTTAATTATTAATTATCAGTAAGGTGGAATAGTTAAGACTAATTCAGTCACTTTGAGACCCATTCATTCAGAATTAAAATAGAATTTGGTTTCATTTCCTTGAGAAATGAATTATGCTAAATTAAAATGAGGTCAGTTCTGATTCCTCTGCATTGTAGCAGTTTTACTTAATTTCAATTAAACTTGCACATGAAGACAATTACTTAGATTTCTCTTATGTCTTACCTCCTTTTCTGAAGAGGTAATGGAAAAAGCTTACAAAACTTGTGTTAGGCTGCAGTACAGCAATTTAAAAGCAGCTTATCATTGGTGTTTAGTATTTGTTTGTCTGGGAACAAACATATGATAATTTGGGGAAATTGACTAAATATATATAATCATTAGCCTCACATTTACAGTAATGAAGCAATTTCAGATGCATTTTCTACAGAAGGCTCTGCAGATTTTACTGTTGTGGATTCCATAGGCATCACTGACAGTGAATTAGATGGTAAGAGTACTGATTGTACCTGAGAGATGCTGATATAAGAGCATTTAAGACTTGTAAGTGAAAATTAACATTGCATAGAAGAGGGATTTATTTAAAACTGGGTGTACTTATACATTTTAAATCTATATTTTTATAAAAGTAGAAATTGTAGTTTTTTACATAATCCAAGATAATCTAAATAATCAACAACAGTTGATTATCCTAGGTGTATGTACCCATACTATGTGTACTCTAACTGATTAGAAATGAACCCAAATTTTTTGGCCCCAAGCTGGATGCATCTGTGTGTGTTAGCACCACATTTGGGGAGCAACTCTCAATTTTTAAGTGTTGCAGAAAGGGCCAACTTGGGCCCAACTTGGATCATGTTCTTGTCCCAAGGAAATCATCTGAGGGGAAAACCTGACCTGGGATTTTCAAAGAAATTCTTCAACTAATGTAATGGAATGTAGCGATTGGAATAAAGAATCTATGGACAAACTTTTGAGAAGTAAATGACATAAAAGCCTAATTCCTATTTTCAGAGTTGACTAAGGAATGTATTTTTTGCTGACCTTTACAAGTATTACTATAAATCAAATATAAATAATCAACTGTCACTTTTTTCCCTGAAATTAAATGAAGTTTACAATAGCTGTCACAGAAAGGTCTGCACAAATTCTAAATGTTGTTTGATTTTATTCACATGCCTCATAAAGGGTATGTAAAAAATTACAAATCTGCTGACAAAAACCAGACTAACAGACACAAAATCTAGTACCTCTTTTCAGATTTATTCCATTTCTTAAACTAATGAAGTATGGTGTTGATGAAAACAGACTTTTTTTTCCTCTCCATCCCAAACAGTTTTATTTATATTTAAAATTAATCACACCGCCTAGATGGGCACTCCATAAAAAGTTTAAAAGGGTAAATCAAATTGTTACCAGTTTTAAAAGCTAAAGAGCCTATTTGACACACACACAGAAGAATCATGTATATGCTTATTTTCAGTTTATGTATTCTGAAGAAACAGTAATGACAAACTTAGTTTATAAAATTATATTATTTGGACTAGAACTTCAAATGCATAATTAATGACAAGTTAGAGTTCAATACTCCAGGAATCTAATAATAATATATGTTGTATGTTCAAAATGTTCCATAGTAGCAGAAACCTTCAGTAGCAGGACCCCTTAGAATACCTGCTGTAGCTTTAAAAAAGAAGTTTACAATATAAAATAATTTTTTGATGCATTTCAGAGAAGTGAACCCCCTAGGCCCAAGCATACACATACTTGAAAGATGCTACAGATTTTAGTTAAAACTACAAAGACACAAATTTGCACTTATAAAACAGAATATAAGGTACTATCTTAGTTAATGGTTAAAAATATTAATTGATCCTATTTTGACAGCTTTTTGCAGTGAAAAGTTCAGGAGTTTAACTTCAGACAGTTTTTCATTTGTTTGATTTTAAATTACTTCAAAGCCCAAGTATTTCAATTTTGGAAATGAAAGAAGTAGTGGAGTGAATTGCATTTTCTTCCATGACAGGCTGTCATCATGAAGAGACAGGAGGCAAGAGAAGAGTTCACAAGTCAATATACAAACCAATTCAGAAACACATAAAAATCTATAGTGAAATTTAAATGAACTGGATTATACACAGAAAATATAAATGTTACAAATTCATTTTGTCTGAAAACACTGTAAAACAAGTAAAGACCACCACACCATACCAGGACAGAGAGCAGCGGTGATGTGACAATTGGGATCACTCTGTTATTGCCCATTAACAGGTGAATACCAGTGTAATGGGACATAAGATTGGCTTTCACCAGCCACAAAGCATTAAGTTTTATCAGTTCTATTGTTTCTGTTTAGCTGTACCAGAGCCAGTCACACAGAATAACCAGTTAAAGACTGAAGTGCTGTTAGCAAGTAGTTCAGTGCCCACGTATTTCCAAGCCTATCACTGCTATTTTCCAGATTGGCCATTAACTTTATATCCAAACATGGTATTGAATTTGCCATCATCTATCTCTAATGTTCTTACAGAATTCAAGTATTAAATAAATTGAGAAAATATTGTCTGTTAATACAGGCTCACATTTAAGATAGCCCTTGCAGAGTATAGAGTATGAACATATGGTTATCCCAGTTTGGAAGAGAGGGACATTCATGAAAGTAAAAGTTAAAATACACACTATTACTGCAGTCACTAAATGTATATACATCTGTTGTCCTATCTATGTGAATGAGATTGCCATGGTTCCTCATTTTTATTCCTACCTTGCATCTTTCCCTTAATTGCCACAAATAAAACTATGAAGCAGATCCAAGAACACTGGGGTTTTAAAACCTCCATTTGAATGATCAGCTACTGACACTGCTGCTGGTACGATGCATCCGTCTTCCCTAGCTAGCCCTGTTTAGATGTTACATACTCTTTTTTTTCTCCTAACACTAGAGTTCTAATCCCCTTTCAGGGTATTTAATAGTACAGGAAAAAAAAAAAGTATATACACATACACTTTCCTATGGACTAGTTCATCGAATTTATCCTAAGGCTATTCCATATGTGAAGCCTAACAAACCAAAGATATTAAAAAAACAGGTGCAGTGATTCTTACTAGTAATCTGTAAAAACACTATCTGAAAAACTATTTCAGTTGACTTCATATTCAGTTTATAACCCCATTCAAACTATCTGCTTTAAACTTCTGGCAATTGCAGGAAGGTGCTCAGGCAAGAACATTTAGTTGAGAACAAAAAGAGGCAGGATTTCTGCAGGATTACAAGATTAGAGTACTGCCTTTAGATGGCCCACTTCAAGATACGCTCTTACTGCTGAACTGTGGTTCTCTACCACTGAAGCAGTGAAAAATGTCCTAACCTCAGAGAAGTTTATTTTGACTTTTGGGGCTGAGTGTGTTGTTTGTTTTTAAATATCAAGGTTGATGAAATTGGTGTAAAGTAGCATTTATCAAAGGCTTCATATTTTTCTTACATAAAAAAACTCCGAACCAATTGGTGAATGCAGGTTGTACTTTTTGATGGCATGTTCTTTGATAAAACAGATTACCAAAGGTAATCTCTAGTCCTTCACTTTGCTGGAGTTTTTTGCACAGAAATGTTTTCTGGCCTACTGCCAGGAGGAATTTATCATCTGAGCATAGGTGTGGGAGGCTTTCAGCCGTAGTCCTCTGACTGTCATAGTTCATGTGCCTATCACTGCCAAAGTCTGAGACTGTTCAGGACAGTAGCTTATTCTGAATTCTTTCAAGGGCTGCTCCTTGGTAAATCCAAGGAGGAACCACCTTTTTTGAATGCAGGTTAGCAATATAAAACATAGGAACTACTATATTGGTTCAGACAAAAGGTCCATCTAGCTCAATATCCTGTCTTCACCAACAGCTATTAGTGTATGCCCAGTGAAAAGGAGAAACAGAAAAAGCACTTTGAATGTTTTCCCCTGACACTTTCATAGCCATGGACTATTTTCATCTCATGGAAATTCTTACATCTTTAATCTAGACAGTGTCTCCCAACAGGTCTGTGTTCCAACTCCTTGCCCAGCTGGTCCCTCTGGACTCAGGCAGAACTTTTTGCACTAACACCCTTTAGTAAGGAGTTTCACAGCTTTACCATCCTCAGGGTTTCATTCGTGGCCAGTAGTAAGCTCACTGCCTATCCATTCAGACATAAAGCTCATTTTCCCCAGCATGTACTACTTCATTTTACCCTACATTGAATTTTATGTCATTTTATTGTCTTTGAGAATCATTGTACAATGTCTGTCTGCAGTAGAAAGTCCTTATAAAAGGAACAAAAACGTAGCAATCAAAAAACCGGTCTGGACATTCCAAGATTGTGCTTATTTCAGTTTGCATCCAAACTTCTAATCTAAATATATCCTGCTCCTTGCTGCTGCTATTTTCCAAGTTACACTGTGCAACGGTTAAATGAAAAGTAAACACACACATTGAAGAACTGTATTATATTGCACAAGGCTGAGACAGTCCTAATGCTGCCATTTCCCAGCATTTTGTCTGCACAATTTGGTAACTTTTAAAAAGTTCCTTTAAAAGTATTTTTAAACATATTATCAAGTGCTGTGTCCTACATACAGCTGAATTTTTAATACTATCTTTATAATAGAAATCAGTGATTTGGACTCCCAAGAACAGTCCAGAATCAGGGCTTCCAACAGGAAGATCAATAATGATGGCTACAGGATGCTTTCCAATGTGTCATTTGCAAGAGAACATGAACTGTATCTTTCATTATAAATAAGATTCAGACTTAGAATGAGAGAGTAAGACCTCAGTTTTTTCAACAGAAATTGCATGCAGCATGGTCACTTTGTCCTGTTCCAATTAACACACCATAAGAAGCTTTAAGACTTCACTGAAGGCTCCTTTGGAAGGATCTGGAAAAAATCTTCTTTAAATAGGTTATATGATGGAATTAATGCCTAAAAAACATGGGACATTTGAGTAAAATATTTAAAAATATTCAGGAGAATAGGTTTAAAGATTAGAGCATTGCCTTTAGATGGCCACTTCAAGATACCCTCTACTGCTTCATGCATCTGTGAAGTTCAGTCTATTTGAAATATGCAGGATTATAAAACTTGAAGCTGAAACACTTTGCACAACACTGAATTGCAAATCAGGAAGAGCAAAGGCATTCTATGTAGAGCCATTTCTGAAGAGAGAAAAATTTATAAAGTTTGAGTGCTTAAATGTAATTTATTGTAACACATTTTGTGTTACAATAAATTGTATTACTTGAAATCTGAGCAATTTTCTACAAAACTGCTGAAAGTTCACAGTAAATCTGCAGCATGTGAGAGGCATATAGGTAGGATTGATTTTTTGAGGGAACAAAACAAACATTTTTATTTTTTTCCAATTTGAACCAGAATGCATCACAAGTACATTGAGTTAAGGCGTTATCAGCTTTCCCCAGAATATATTTCACATTGCCTGCTACTAAGCTCAATACATCTTGGTCCTTTGTCTCAGAGCACTGAGTCTGTACTACAGCCCATTCTAAACAAAATGCCTATTGGAGTGATAATATATATAGGAGTAGCATAATGGAAAAGTGTTTTCAAAGCCAGGTACTCAACAATGCAATAAACAAAAAATCCTAGAAACATTACAGGAAGACTCTGGCAAAATTCAGCTAATATACTTAACAAGAGTTAAAAACAACCAAAACCAAACAACAACAAAAAAAAGTTTATGGGAGTTTTTAGTTGGTGGGTATTTTTTAAGGTATTTTTCTCTCAGTGTCTGATATAATATACTCAAGCACCTCTGTCAGCTACTACATGAAACCTACTCAAAATCCCACGGTGCTGACATTTGGTATCCACCACACCCTTCCACTGAAGGGATTTCCCTCAGAGGTAGATGAATACCAAGGCAGCACCTGGAAAAGTTGCCAATCCTAGTCAAGAAACCAAGCAAGCATAAAGTACAATGCAGAATTTCATATGAAATCTGGATTGGTTTCTTTTAAATTAATGAGACTTCTTTCCCTAAACAGGACATGGCAAATATTTCACTCTTGTACATTTGAACTTGTGAAATTATCTATAGAGAGAACATTGCATCTCTGTATAGGAAAAGTTTCTGAAACCCAAGAGGTTCAAACTACCTCACAGGCAACAGCCAAGAGATGCCAAACTTGAATCTGGAATTCCTTCCTATTAAAAATAAATGAAAAAAGACTAATTAGGTTCATGAATAATACTTATTTGGTATTAAAAAAAAAAATTTCAGCAATACAAAAAAGGCATTTAGGAACACATTAAACCTGTTTTCCCATGAATTATGACATTTTAGGATTTCTATGACATCTTCAAGATAAAAGGTCCTATTAAAATAATTTTATGTTATATCCTGGGGAACAGTCTTTTTTATCTGCTTTATTTGTCTCATATTTTTTAAGATTATTTTTATCTTTTGGATTATTTTTGTCTTTTAATTTATTCTACTTCTCATATTATTTACCATAGAAGTTAAGGGAATATGGTAACCTGCATTCAAAAAAAAAAAAGGTGATTCCTCTTGGACTTACCAAAGAGCAGCCCTTGAAGGAATTCAGAATAAACTACTGTCCTAAACAGTCTCGGACTTTAGGCACTGATAGGCACATGAACTAAGAGAGTCAGAGGAGTACAGTTGTGAGGAAGCTCCAGAGCTATGCTCAGATGATATACTCCTCTTGGCAGTAGGCCAGAAATCATTTCTGTGCAAAAAAAAACCCAGCAAAGTGAAGGACTAGAGATTACCTTTGGTAATCTGTTTTATCAAAGAACATGCCATCAAAAAGTACAACCTGCATTCACTAATTGGTTTGCTTTTTTTATCTAAGAAAAATATGAAGCCTTTGATAAATTACTACTACTTTACACCAATTTCATCAACCTTGAGATTCAAACACAAAGAAATAAACAAAACCCCCCGGAAATTTAAAAGAAGTCAAAAAACCCCACGTCAATCCATAACCTAATCTACAAATGTGTGGAAAAAGTGGGAATTTGAATCTGTCCTGTAAAACCCGGCCTCCTATATGACACTTAATAGGTTATATCAGACATTTAATAAAAACATGCCTGGAAGGGATGCAATTGTGAAAATCTAGCACTGAAATCAAGGGCGGTTTTGGCTCTATCCTCTCTTTAATCTTTCATCAGTTGTGACAGTTAAGAAAAATTTCATAGCCATTGCTCTGAAATCACTTTTCCTCCATTTTAAAATAATCTGTGACCTACTTCTTCATCTCACAATGATTTATTTTGTTATTTATAATATGCAAATCCATGTTGCATCCAAAAACTAAACATTCTCAAGAGCAGTGCCAAGATTTTATAACAGTGTTTCAAAGACCAGGTGCTTAGAAGTCAAGAGGCAGGAAGCAACAAAGTTGGAATTGGTATGATACTTGGTTTGCCATCTTCAATAAGGGAATATGTTTCACTTGTGGAAACACATCAACTTACTATATAACAGAAATCATGGGAAATTAAAAGTTTTGTTTAAAAGACTATTTCTCTTCACTACATTTTGTTATCAATCGTAGTGACTTGCTGTAAAAAAACTCAGAGAGATCTGGATGTATACATGCTGAGATTGCCACTTAAAACCCATTGTAAAGATTTATACAGCATTTACCTTCAAGCAAGGGGGTTGTTTCATTAATATTGGTTCCAGCTGAGTGGACTATGAAGCACAAGTCCATGCTTATGTATTATTACAGACAGATATATGAGATCATTTTTATTTTAAACATTTAGATTTACCACAGAACAGGACTGTAGGGCTATAAATGGTTATGAAACACAAGCTATAAAGCCAGTAATCAACAGTGACTCCTAAGCCAGGCCCATAGCCAGTAAACCCAGTCTTCCTCCTATATCACTTTGTTTTGTTTTCTGATCAGTGTAATCACACCAGCTGCAGCAGAGCTTGTGCCAATGTGTAGATTAAGTATATATTCAAGATGCCTATCCAGACAGGAAGGGATAGATTAGACTCAGGGCAAATACTTTCAAGAATGTGTCGTTCCAAACTATTAGGTATAATTTAAATATTAAGGAACATCTCAAAAAGACACTAGAAACCAAATCATATCAACAAGGAAATTAAATTATGTTCACCGTAGTTCTTCTTAGTAAACATTTATACCTTGAAATTAACTAGTCACTTGGGTAAGGAGATTGCCTGTGTCTAAGAAGTTAAATAAGCACACTTTTTTGTTTCTGATACCTATCCTAAATTTTTGAATGCTCAAGATAGAAACAGCAGTATCTTTAATATACAAAATATAACTTTCTAACACTTTGAACTAGGCTTTCTCATTCATCTTCATTAATTATCAACTAATTATCAACTAAATGAATTACGCATTAGATTTTTCAGGATGAACAGTAACTAGTTTTCAACAGTTGAGGTTACTGAGTAGGACTACGCAAGAGCTTAAGAGAGGAGCTCTACCTCCCTTGGCATTCCATGTATTACCACATTATTATGATCTCATTTGCCACATCATTTGAACATGATGAAGTCTATAACTTAATAAGAGTAGTAAGATACCATTACCTGTAGTAAAAACCAACTGAAAATCTCCTCAGAAGTATCTCAGCTCTTCCTAAGAGGGGGCATTTTTTTTGCTTGCTTGCCTTTAAGGAAACATGTCTGAGGCCACTCCACTTGTTTTTTTATCATTGAATACATGCTGCTTAATTGCAAAAAAAAAAAAAAAAAAAAAAAAAGGAACTTCTTTTAGTTCCTTTTAGTTTTAGATAGCATATGAATCAGTATCCACAGCAGGTTTTGAATTGTGAGCTCAGAAAGGCTGCAGCACAAATGTCAGTCTGAAAAATAGAGTAGTGTGTGCATCATTTGCTAGATAGAAAAGGAAAAGCTTGGATGACTCTGTGATAAGAGTATCGCAATGAATTTCTAACACATCTTTCTTCTTGCATCATATATTATTTAATTTCCATACCAACCCATGGGAGCAAGAAGCCAGTGTTTCCAGAAAAATTTGAATTGTTGCAGTTCACAAAAGAGAAACTATGATAGACTAGGAATGATAGAGAAAATAAAGGCAGGGAAATTCTGTTACCAGACACTCAAAGTTATTAGAAAGCTGTGTCAGATTTCCGTAAGTTACAAGCATCCTATAAAGTATGCATTGTCAGTGTTTGTGCTATGACTTTTATAGCATTGTAACCCCAAATCTGATTAATTGCATGCATCAATTCTTCCAATTATTACTGAAGTCAACTTTGCTCCCAAATCCTTTCATCAGTGCCAAAACAAAAATGACAAACAACCAACACACCACCACCAAACAAAAATAACCAGCTGAAACTTTCAGATTACTTTAAATAAATGGGGTTTAATTCTCAACAATCGTGTTAGAATAATTGGATACTATCTGCTGATGCTGGACTTGCAGCTCTCCAAGGGAAAAAAGTAACTGAAGTCTAGAAAGAAGCACAATTATATTTTATGAATACAGAATGACATCATGGAAGTTATCATATTTGTCAGCTGCTGAGAACAGCCAGAAAATGCTGAATTGTGAGAAAAGTATATTTTCCAAAGTGATAAGAAAACTACAGCATCTGCTCAGTCTAGCTTAGAAACCTTCCCTGGTGATACACACTTTATCCAAGGTTACAGGAAAAAAATTACCTAAGGAAAGCTTACAACCAGTATGTTTCAAATTCCTTAAGGGCAAAGCACAAGTGTTATTTAAAAATTCTTACAAGATACTATAACATCCCATTGACAGTTTGCAGCTGATTTACATCCTTAGATATGCAAAACCAAGCCTCCAAGAAGAAGAATGTCGTGTGCTTATGAAAGAGTATTAGTCCAAGAAACAGTGAAAATAAAAACCATATGAGTCATCCTTTATGACCACTGTGTCTTCTCTGCAGTACCTTTAACACATACAGGTGGACAGGTGGAAGCATGTACACTCACATCCCAATTTGGTTTCGTGTGTGTAAAGGCTTAGAGAATGTCAGACTGTCTAAACACTGTAACATCAGACTACGCTCTGTTTTCATTATGCTCAGCCACAAAGTAGTTCCCAGATCTTCTTTTATTATTATTTATAAGATGAAAGGAATGGTAATATAAAACAATGACAACCCTGTATTATTCTTAGGCAATTCTCTTGTTATCATGCTGAACAGCTCGACTACAGAGAAAAACAGTCATTACCTGTGTGAAGAGAACCTGTGATTAGCCTGAGAAGATACTGGGCAAATTTCATTATTTCCCGCTTACACCGCTTCCTACAGCCACTCATCTTAGGCAATGGGGTATTCCTCTGAGGAGAGCCTGAAGACTTTGCCAATAAAGGGAACAGGTTCTGCCAGCAAACTTCTGGGGCAGTTCCGAGCCTCACACGGCCTCGCCGCCTCCTCACGGCCGAGCAAACTCCCGCCGATCTTCCCGGGCTGCGCAAGGGAGCCCGCGGCGGCCGGCGGTGCGTGGCGAGGCGCTGCACGGCACAGCGCGGTGCGGCACGGCACAGCACGGCACGGCTGGGCACGACACGACACGGCACGGCTGGGCACGACACGGCTTGGCCCGGGCTCGGCACGGCACTGTCGCGGCCACCGATGCCCTCGGCGCGGCCGGACCCGCGGCAGGCGCTGGCCGCGGGCGGCTCAGCGGGCGCGCAGCCCGGCGGGCGGGGCGGTGCCGGTGCCCGCCCCACGCCTCAGCACAGCCCCGCCCCCGGGAGCCGCTCCGCTCCGCGCTCCTCCCGCCAGCGGCGGGCGGGCCGCCGGGAGCGGGCCGGTGCCCCGCTCCGTGTCCGTGGTGCTGGAGGCGAAGGCGGCCGAGAGCAGAGCTCCGCCCGGGCCGGCCGCGCACGCCGGGGCCGAGGGGACGGTCGTGCCCCTGGCTGAGCTGCGGGAGTGTAATCGGGGTGTGAGCTGGAGGGGCTCCCCGCCACCTGCACGCTGCGTGTCGGCCTCGGGCCCCGCAGCCTGCCTGAAGGTCATGGAAACGCCAGGGTACTGCACTCCCTGTACAGCAGGGAGAAGGAAGCAGAACCCTGCCGGTACCTCTGTGCGGAGAGCTGCCCCTGCTTTGCAGCTCCCTGACCCGCGGCAGCTGGGAAATAGGCTCTCGCACAGTTAGCATGGTGTGGTCAGAATGTCTCCAAGAAAGTCTCGTTAGCAAGCTACCTGTACTCCTTACTGTTCCCTTATAAATTCATTGTTTTCCAACTTGTTGAGAAGTGTTTCTTATTAATAAAAATTATCTGCTGTAGACTACATCCACAACCACAGAACCCAAAGAATATGTTTTCATTTCCCTTGGAGTACTTTCCTCGTAGAGAACAGCTCTATTACATTAGAGGGTGATGCAATATGTAATGCCTAATACAGTTAAAAAAAGAAAAAGAGAACCCCATTAAGGAAAAGCTTAACAGAAGAAAATCATCAAGTAATCTAATTTTAACGACAGCACTGACCATAAAACATTTTGGTGAATGCCTTTAAAAAATTAAAATAAACACAAATGCACATCTTCAAGCTATTGTCTATATTATGCGGTAAGCAGAGATAAATACATTATAGACACAATACATCAAAGCATTATCAAAGTTGCAGCTAGATGACACAGTTTCTGTGTTTGCTATCTGAAGCACAAGCATGCTGTCTTATGCTTCCAGAGAAGCTACACAGATAATGGAAAGAACCAAAAAGAAATAGCTCACAGAAGCCCCCAGGTTACTCCAACACAGGGATTAGTCTGAGAAGGATATGGGCAAATTCCAGTATTTCATGGTTGCACTACTTCCTACAGCCACTCATCCTAAGCAGGAACTAATTTCTCGGCACAGTTTTTTTCTCAAAAGACACAATACACTTTAACCAAAGAACCCCCCCCGCAAAGAAGACCCCCCCAACCCCAACAAGCCTCCCACAAAAACCTACAAACAAACCAACCAACCAACCAACCAACAAAAAAACCAAACAAAAATCCCCAACCCCATATCCCCCCCAACAAAACCCATCAAATTCTGAGGTGTTGGAGATGCCAGTGTGCATGACAGATTTCTGAACTCTTCTGGTCTCTGAAAGGAAAACTCCTTAAATAGCTGGTAGAGGTGAAGAGAAACTGGAACCGTAAGTCTGTATCTCTTCTTTAGAAGTGGACTGAAGAGGCCAATGCAAATGGTTCTGAGGTGGAGTCCTTGACCTTCTTAATCCTTTGACATCTCCAATTGCTTTAGAGAATTTTCACTAGCAATGTTGCTTCAAAATAAGCAACTGAAAATAACTAAAGACTAAACAACTAAATATTGGTTTTCTAAAGTCATAAGCATGAATCACCAACACTATGTGTTGTTGTTCCTCCACCCAAAAACCCCTTCAAATAAAGCTGTACCAGTTATGCCACTGTTTCCTAAGCCTCTACATTAAAACACAGCAATAACAGTAATTGCTGCTTAAGGAAGAGTTCATGAAAGATTTTTTTCGTTTCACCAAGCTATTTTTTTGACAATCAGTGCAGTATTTTGATAGCATTAGATATAAACCTATCTCCAGATATTTCTCTGGTCAGCAGGAAAGACTGACTAAGACTAAAGTTGGGGTTTTTTCCCCACATCAAGAGCAGATCAGAGAAAAGGGGACAGGAAAGTTAGAATCAGAAAACTGTAATAAAACCACCATGGTACTTTTGAAAAATATAGTAAAATAATATGAAGGACAGTTAGACAATATCAACTTCTATATATTGGAAATAGACCTTTAAAATCTTTTTTTAATTGACAGGACACACTGCAGTCCTCAGTCAGAGCCAGTCTCTTTACACTGAGGTACAAAAATACTTTTTACATATAGAAGCTAGGTCCATCCCTAATAATTCATAATCCATAGAGCAGAACTAAAATCCACTGAAAAAAGATCCTCTTAATGTCAGGAGGGTCTGAATCAGTTCCTAGAAATTCTGACTTTGAGACCAGGTACTTAGAAAAACCACTATTTAAGTACAATGGAGAAGGAATAAAACACATGCATACATAGCAAAAGTTCTTTTCAGACATTAGGAAAAACAAATGGAAGAAAAAATTAAAAGTTCTTTGTAAACTGGATTTTCAAATCATTTCACCAAGTTCAGCTCCTGGGCTCCTAGAATAACATAAAATACAAAATAACTTTGTTTTGAACTGCTTGGCAAGAATGAAATAACTAGGGAGGAAACACATGCAGTTTTTGTAAAACACTGTCAACAGCTGCAGTCAAGTTTAAAAGCAAAATGGAAACATTTCCCTGAATGTACAAAGCATAGTATAGCGCAGTCAGGACAAATTAATTGATAACAATAAAATATTTTCTTCCTGTGAGGATTTCTACACAAAGCCACAAGACAAATCTTAAAAAACTTTGGCACCATGGTGAGAAAGCAGTGCAAAACCAAAAATGTATGAAATTAAATTCTATTCAAAGATGAAATTCCACATGCATTTTTATAACTTCAATTAGGGTCTCAGCATCAAAGGTCTATGCCCAAGGCCCACCTGTTGTCAACTGAAATGCAACCTAACAATCATTAGAGGAAGGTACACACTGATATAGCTTTAGTCTAATACTACAAAAGAAAAAAACTACACCAATATTGTAGTTCTGAACTGGTCATTATTGGCAGGTATGTATCAGTATTGCTTTACTTGTTCCTGTGTAGGAATAGTATTTCACTATAAACCCAAACAAAACCAAAAGAGAAATACATTAACAGCAACATGAAAACACATTTCAAAATAAGTAAAGAAAACCAATGATTGCTTAGGTTTCTGGGACAATGTGGATGACTCTTCTTTCAAGAAAGAAAAGAATATAAACCCCCAAAACATTACATGTCTCAGAACTGACCACTGAAATAGACTAGCATAAAATGGTGAATAATGCTAAATATACTAGCATTATAGTTATGTTTTGACATAGAAAAAGTAACTAAATACAGATTTTATTTAATTAAAAAAAGCCAGAAAAAACATCTCTTAAAACATTCAAAAAAAAAATAAAATGGCTGTTGTCAAATTAAGTTACAATGGCAAAAACTCAAATGCCAAAAACACATATTATAGTTTAGGGAGAGAAAGAAAAAAAGCCATCACAAATATTTGATGAGAAGAAACCCATAGAATAAGGATGACAGTGCATGCCAAATATAAATTTGCTAGTCTGGGAATAAAAAACTCCAGCAGAAGCTGAAGTGACATATACAGAGCACAAGTTGATTGGCTTCCTGCAGGCAATTTGCCTTGTAAACCTCTCTCATTTGCACACAATCCTCTGATTTCAAAAAACAAAATTTCCTCCTGAACTATTGCTTGCTATTGTCAACCTTGCTATTGACTAAAAGCAAATTGAGATCTTACAACAGAAATCAACTCAATTAAATGCTTCAACCTCATCAGAAAGGGTAACCACAGGAAGTTATCCAGGAGCACAGAAAACCTGCACACAGTTTCCTCGATGTTGACCCCAGAGGCTTGTTGACCCAAAGGTAAGAGCTTTTTTCCCTTAATGAAAATACTGAACTCAATAACTGATTTTTTTTTTAATCAAAGGATTTTTAACCTTTTTATTTCAAACAACAGTGATATTTACAACCTAAGCACATGGCAAGCAATAACAGATGGGCAGAAAAAAACAGATGGGTGAGCACAAGGTAACAGCAAGATGTTTAGTATAGAGCATAATAAACAGCTGCCACAAGTAGATCACCATCATTAGATCTCTTTTCAGTTGCTCCTTGCCTGCCATAAAAGTAAAGGTCCTCTTAAATCACAGTGCCTATCCCTACTGTATTTATTTTAATAGCTCTTCTGTGCACTTATACTTCTTCACTTGACAGTATTGTGCACTGAGGTGTCCCAAGTTCGCCATCATTATTCAAGTGGATGCAGCAGAATGAGAGCCATTCATCATAGAAGTCACTGAAAACCACAGAAGTAATTCCAAATTATTCATGATGTCCATGAAAATATCAGCTACCACTTTTAGCCACAGCCAGTGAATGGCAACAAAAAATTCTCTTGCACGTCATTTGCCCAAATTTAGTCTTGGATATTAACACATACCAGAAATGGTTATATGATAGAAGATGATTTGGGGAAGCAGAGATGCAGGCATATGTTTCCTTCCTAACTGATTAGCAGTAACCTGCTAGCTAAATGTACTTAAATTAAAATGGCTGTTGTTCTTTGTTGTCTGTCCTGAATGTTATAGTGACAACAAGGAACACAAAACTATTTCTTGCTCCAGGCATTCCATATTAAAATAGATGTCTACATGGGATGTGGACATGATCTCATTCTGTCTTGTAGAAACAATAACTTCCACAGAGGCCAGGACAGAGACTGAGGGGACTGCCAATGTCCCTGGTTATGAATACAGACTTATTTACCTTCTTTACTTTTTTTATACTCTTCATAACAGAATTAAAACCTTCGTATTGGCCCAACTGTTACTCATGCAAACTGCATGCAATGTTTTTAAATGTGGAATACAAAATAGTAAGAAACCTTCATCCTGGCCTATGCTACTGAAAATTAATACAGTCTTCCTGGTTTTGTCTATAGTCTTTAATTTCTCCTGAAAGCTTGCTAAGAATAATATCTTCAAACAGCTCTGTTGCTGTGTTTAAAATAGGACTACAGAGAAATGACTGCTACCTCACACTGTTTGCATAATATCAACGAATTATACATGCGCTCTATTCTGATAGCTAATACCTGCGTAAAATAAATTTCTTTCATTGCTGTTGTACTCCCAGACTCTATAGGTTCAAACTGAATTTTCTAATACATTTATGTAAACTAATAAACCATGTTGACTTAGCCCACCAGAATCTTTGACCAGTTTAACAGAAATACTTAAAACATTTCTCTCTATTATTCCTACCTTCCCTGAGCTAGCTGCTCTCAGAATGCCTTTTTTTACCTACGCAGTGTCCTTGAAGCTTACCCCAAGGATTCATTTTCACACAACACTCTAAGATGATACTGCAGATAGTCAACCAGGATCTAGAGCTGCCTCAACCTCCCCCACAGTCCACACTTGCCTAATTAAATATTCATCACTCCCGAATGCTGCAGTGTCAAACATGAGCAACTTCCCATCCTGACCTCCTACAGCCAGCCCGTGGTTTGTGCTGGAGAACAAACAAGACTGGGACTTACCTGCTGAAACATAAAATGGCACAATGCAGTTTTCTTGTTGCACATTAACTTCTGTGCATGCACTGTAAAATTCCCACTGCAGAAGCCAGAGTACTAACCTTTAATGTTCAATATATGTTGATACATCTATGCAAATTTGCATGGGCAATGTTATCAATAAGCATTACGCAGACAACTAAAATATTATTTTCTTTATAATACAGATCCTGTTTTGTATGTATGGTCATACCTTTCAACTTAAAAATATATTATTGCTGAGTATTCTCAAATAAAAAAATGATTGAGGCATACTAATATCAAGTATATGAGGGGGTTTTTTTGGGGGGGTGGTGTTTGGGCTTTTTGGGGGTTTTGTTTGTTGGTTTGGTTTTGGGGTTTTTTTTTTTTTTTTTTTTGGTGGCTTTGGACTCTTGTCTTAGTTCCATTTACAAGAAATTTGGGGGTTGCCTCCAAGAGAAAAGAGCAAAGTTCTTATAACTCATTGAATTGTTTCAGACTCTGCACATATTTATGTCTATACTTAAAGGAAGACAAATCTGAGGAGAAAAAACCAGAAGGAATCATCTTTTGTGGTAGAGAAACCATAGCTGTAATAGTCTGTAAGTTCCCTAAATCTTTGAGATTTGATACAACTAAAACATATCTATATTGTGTCCATACAAAATAAAAATAGTGTAAAAGTTGTGTTTTTGACCCGAAAACTTACATTGACCTGTTAAAGATAAAAGTATCAGACAATACTGGGTATCCAGCATTCGTAAGACAATAGAATAGGCATTGCACCAAATCAGCCATGAGAATTCTCTAAGTATAATAACTAGTACAGCTTAGGCCAGTATTCACTACATATGTATACTGACACCTATGTATGTATATACATACTTACCTGAAATATATATATATATGTATATATATATATATAGTGTAAAAAATATTGACTTCATAGTTTTAATAATTTTCAATAAATAATTCAATAATATGCTGCAACTTATTGCAACTTATATGCCCCTAGGATTGCCCATAAATGGTCAAAACCTAGATTTCGTCTTCCAAGTCAAGGGTTTCCCCATAGTTTTTAGGCATTTTCTTTCCCTTTTTATTCTAGTTATGGCTTGATGCTCTAATTAACCTAAAATTTAACATTGAAAAGTGCATATCCTCAAATTTTCACATCCCTCACCTGGAATGAATTGCAATGTGTTTGAGTGAATATACTGCAGCTATTACCTCAGGGAGGAGAAAGACAGAAGAGAGATACCACAGTCCAAACATTTCTTCAAAGCCTACATCTTGGTTGAAGCAATTTTGCAACAGCTTTCCTTCATCCAAAATTTGATTCTGTTAATTATTAAATATGAAGTACCAGTGTTAAAAGCAAGTTAAATTACCACATTGCTTCATCTGTGGTCTGTCTTTTCCCTCCTGGCAGGGTCCTGCAGATATTGAGAAGAAAAACAGTTTATCCTGTGGAATCCTTCAGTAATGCCCTTTGGGGAGCACAACCAGTTACCAGTCTACTCCAGGTCTTCCAGAACAGTTGTGATTGTAATAAGGACCCCTAGATCTTCTTCCCACATAATTAGGCTGATGAGCTGTCACACAATATATATAAAATTTGACTCTGACATAGAGGAAAACCATTTTAAATAGACTTAGAATTGATCTGATCGTATCTATGGTTTGATAAACCTGAGCTGAACTTTGCTCATGAGTAATAAGAAAGGTTTATATGCGCTCAAAACTCTACCACACTAAACTAAATTTTTCTACTCTGCACTCTTACTTTCATTACAGGCCAAAAAAAAAAAAAAATCCAAAAATAATTTTATTATAATTTCCACACAACTGGAAATTCATCTAGGTTTCATGATACAGATTAAGCCTGAAGAAGCTACCCACTATGTGCTTCAGGCAAGAAATGATCATCAGGGATATGAATCAGAGAGTATCACACCCATATAGTGTTGCTGGACCTGTAAAGGAAACATCTGAGTCTGTGTTAAGGTCTTGAAGTTGCATATTACATACAGTGGGTAGATTTCGAGAGCCTTATTCAATATCTATTTAGTATCATTTGTTTCCCTGTCTTCTTCCACATATTCCTCTGCAACCATATGGCCATTTCTCTGACAAGTATGGCCACAACTACTTGTGGCTTCAGGCAAACCTCCCTCATCTGCCCTTTTCATAGCACTTTAAATCAGTCCCTAGGGACCAGTGATGAGAAGAGGTAGAGTCAAAGTAATCTTCAAGATTAAAAGCAGGAAAACGGAGCAACCAGAGAATTCAGTCTCACATATGACCCAAAGGCATCAGTGAAAGACAATTTTTGGCTACCAGGTGGGAACACTTGCTTAGTGGTAGGGCAGGTAGTTGGGACCATGTGCATGAGACCTCAGGAAACTGTAGAAATTGAGTATGAAATCATTGCAGTCTCCTAACAACAACACTGTAAGATGTGATCAAATAAAGGCCTTAAGCATAAACACAAACTATTTTTCAGCTCTACAGCCGAAGGAAGTGAAGCAGTGTGATTATGAACTCAGCTACTATAAAGTTACAAGTCAGTGACAATGATAATAACCTATATATGGTCAAAGTGAGTAAAAAATAACTTCATGAATTGCCAGTAAATAAATATCTAACTCTGAAGCCTAGAACAAGAAGATAGTACAAGTAAAAGGCTGGTAATGTGCACAACTCCAAACTCTACAGATCAGTAAAAAGGATAGTAGTTTTTATGTAATACACACATGCATTATATAATCAACACTGATACTCGGGAATATAAAGATACAGAGGAATACCCCTGCTCATATCTCTCATTGCGAGTAGAAGAAATACTACTAGAAGAAAACAACATCTGTACACTAGAATGATGGTAAACTTTATAGGGTCTTATACAGTGGATATGAATATTATTTCTATTTAAGCCATGCAGAAATTTCCTAGCTCCTATCAGCTGGTCTGTGCCTCGATATAGACCTTCCATCACCAAACAGAAATCATGCTTTATATTACAGAAATTATGACATCGAACTTTTTCCCATCAGAACAGGACAGCTATCTTTACTGTAGGAAGTGTATTAAAAATGGAAGAGATAAGCTCTTCAGTAAAAAAAAAAAAAAAGCTATTAGAGTTATCTTATGTCCAAAGAACAAGACTGAGGGGAGGAAGAAAAACCCCACAAAAAACCCCAACAATCCCTCATAATTTCCAATAAATGGCTAACTTGTCAGGTATAAGCATCTTAATTGCAAAGATGCCCTAAGCAATTTTGTTCAAGTATTATGGTATGTCATACAGTTTTCATTCCTTTTTATTAGGTAACTCCACTCTCAACCTCAAGTTCCTTTTGATTTAGTAATCACATTTTATCCCACATTATTTTACCTTATCATTATCTAGACTCCTTCATATGATGTCTTCAGAGATAACTTGGATAGGTCACATTTTAATACCCTACCTCTTTGGTTTTCCACCCAATGAAAAAACAAAAAACAAAAAAGATGAAAATACATGGGTAATAGACATGGGTTTTAACATGTTCATTTTTTTTCTTGAAGGCAAAACATTAATCTGAAACTAATCATAGGATTTCTTCAATATTTTAGTAGATAACTGCTTTGGCTTCTTTGGAACATTCCATCTTTCAAGAAAAAAAACACCAGGGGAAAAAAGCCATGAGTGATTTGTGTGATTGCTTTGTGAGTGGCCTATAAAAGTAGAATAGTATCAATACAAGGACATCTTATTTCAAAACATTCTACAGTCTCAGGGAAAATTACAATACTATCTAGGGGAGTATGATATGCAAGACAATTTTTTTCGGAATGTCTCTAGTCATTAAGCTGTCGCAGTATGATATCTCATATCCATATGAGCTGTTGATACTACTGCAATTAGAATATATTTTTTAATTCTATTTACACTATTAATATTTTAAATAAGGTAAAAATAAATTAATGGCTTTGTAAACATATGGATCAGGTTAAGCATGTTCCCTCTTTTGTCCATAGCAAGATTTCATGCATAAAATTTTCTCTTACTATGAGAATCTGTTTGCAGTTCGCTTTCCTGCCTGTGACTTTTCATCAAAAGTTGGTCTCATGGTCATCATTTAGGAGCAATGCCAACTTCTGAACTTGCTCAGCAGCGTGAGAATGATTTCCCAGAACTCCACCCATTGTGAACTTGCAGTTCACACAGGTCACCAAAATGCACATACCTGCCCACAGACAAGAAGTGAATCGATTTTCACTTTAAATCATGCAAGACGTTGCTATGACTGAAGTAGTTAAGGTATGTGAATGACTGAAAACAGACAGTTTTTATATCAGTCCTTAGTTCTTAAAGGTAAACTATTGGGCTGGGCTCTTCCTCTGCCTCATCCTGAACCTCTTGTCCTGTTTTTTTTTCCAGAACATGAACTTTCTGAATCAGTCCTATCCATTGCAACACAGAACTAGTTTACTTCCGTGGACATGTCCAGACCTCATTTGTTTCTCCAAAGAGGAGTTAAAAAATCCTATCTTTCTTAGGTCCTTTACTAGGTAATCTAGTGCATAGTTATTACCATCTGATATCAAAAATAAAATTTAAAAAAATCTGGTCTGCCAGTAGCAGTTGCTTTTCCTTTTCCAGCAGTGCTTTATTTAAAAAGAAGGTGATCAAATTTTAATGATCTTCTTTTGTTAGCTTAAACCAAGTGCAAAAAGTCCTCCTGCCACTTCCCTTGGGTTTGAAGGGAAGTATCATTTTAAATGGCACAAAGATTTTGGTGGTGAAAATTCAGATATTGAGTTTTTAAAAAGAGATTATAAAGGCTATAACAAAAACGTTACAGAAAACAAAAGCATAAGCAATCAAATCATTAATGCCAAGACATTTTTCCAGCAAAAAATATAAGGACTCTTTAGAAAGCAACATTAAACCTCTGGTGTTTTTCTAGCGATTTTATTTTGTTCTACATACAAAACACTTGCTCTAATCTGCACTTAAAGCTGGGGAGGAAGGTCAAAGTCAAGCATGACTATGACTTCTTGTAAACATGTGCAGAATCTGAGAACTCTAATTCAAAGAAAGAAGACTTCTAAGAAAACCCAGGACTGAAGGAATAATCCATATTGAAGAAAAGATGATTTTTAAAACAGCTGGGACTGTATGAGTGAGCCTGGTAGAAAAACAACCTTGAAATAATTTGCTTAGAAATATACTTATGCAGCCCTGATTATCAGAAAGTGGATATCAGGATAATGCTTTAAATTTCAATTAAACTGCAATGGATGTCCCCCGGGGGGAGGGGGGGGGGAAGATATATTTTTGCTGCATCTCAGAGACAAAACTAAAGTCACCCTATAAAATTTTGGCTTTCCAAAACTTTCTTGGCTCAGACTCCTTGTCAAGACAAATTTATATTGTCATTCTTGCAATTTGAATGGCCCATCAAACCTGAAAAACTAAAAGGCATATTTCCTGCATTTATGCATACACATAAAATAGATGGATTTTTCCTTCTATTTTGGGGTTTAACTAGCTTACTATATTTTAAAACTGTAATAACAAGATGCATTAAAAGAATTGGTTTCCCCATCATTTTGAAGAGGAGACCAAAAATCATCTTCTGCTTTTTGCTTGTTTCTTTTTGATAACTAAGTGGGCAAGTTTAATGGTACAGTTTCATGGTAGCGTGATATGCAAAAGGCAATAATAATAAAAAAGTAGTTTTAGTAGAGCTGTGTAAAGAAGTGCATTATAGAATAAAAAACACTTGACAAGGTTTTGGCGGGTTTTGTGGTTTGGGTTTTTTTCTTCTTTACTTGTAGGGGAACACACAGTAATATTGGACTGTAGTGAAACCCTACTGACCAGGAAATGTGATGTGTAAAGTTTCTAAATTTGAGGACAAAGTGGCAGAAATTCATGGTTACTGAGAACAGAAGTGTCAATGAGAAAATCATGGCTGGAACAACCACTTACCAGAGCTTCCGAAATGTCCATTTTCCCTGGCAAAGGTTTTAATTGCCATCACAACACAATTCCACTTCTGGTTGTAAACAGTTAGTCTTTATTGTGCTGTTAAAAAGACCATCAGCTCAAACTGAGCTTCTGAAGGTCTGAAGTCCTGTTTGTTCGCAGTTGTAATTTTGACTCACAACCACAAACCACTGCTGGCAATGGCCACTGGCT
This sequence comes from Acrocephalus scirpaceus scirpaceus, assembly GCA_910950805.1. Lineage (NCBI taxonomy): Eukaryota > Metazoa > Chordata > Aves > Passeriformes > Sylviidae > Acrocephalus > Acrocephalus scirpaceus. The sequence goes on along the minus strand of OU383778.1, from coordinate 28,554,240 downwards.
CTGAGACACAGAACCAAAATACTTGTTGATGTCTCATGCAGAAGCTTCTGGGAAAATAAAACAAACAAAATCCTCAACCTAAGAGCAACAACAAAAAAACCCCTTCTTCTCATGCTGTAACTAGAGAGGATAATTTCCTCCAAGATGCCAACTATTATTAGACCATCAGCTTCACCCATTTGTAGATACAAGTAGAGACTGAAGGAGTGAGATGCATAGATAGAAATCCTGGCATTTGAATCCAGAAGTTAAACAGGAAACACAGAGCTGAAAAGGACTTTCTGGGATATCCACTCTCATTTGTGACTGAGATAAGTTGAACTTCTTAATCCAAACAATTTGTGTAGCTTGTTCAAACCATTTTGCTACTAATGCCATCCTTGCTGCTGAATTTAGGTAAAGCACTTCTACCTCTCCCTCTCCCAACCCCTCCTATCACTACTTCAAAGTTCAGCCCTAGAGCTGTAGTGAAGGGGAGACAGGAGGAGACCATGCTTCTCTGCACTTCTCCCCATTCAGGTTTTGATTCAAAGTCCATGGCCAGAAGTGAAAATGCCTAGATCTGCAGCAAACAAAAATAGTACTGTATCAAAGCTATAGGCCTGTATTTTGCTATGTGAGACAATTTCATCAGCTTTTCTTCCCCCTCCCACCCTTTTCAAGAGGATTTTAACTTAGATAAAATTGCACATTAAGAGAACAAAGGACTCTATAAGAGAAGGGACAGTGTTTACATTTACTGCCATTACATGGTAGTATGGTCACAAGCTACTGCAGAAGAGTATCATAATTGACAGTATACCAGGAGTGACTCCAGAATTACTTCCCAAGCATGTTATGTAAGTGATCATGCCAGCCTCAAAAGAACAGATTTGAAGTTCAGAGAAAACATCATTTATTGAAATTGTAAAAAAAAAATAGATATGCAAAAATTATTGAGAGGTTTTAATTTACCTTTCCAGATATCAAAGCTGGAGCTGGGGAGAATCGAACAACAAAAAAGTCAGCAGGAGTTGCAAACTGTGACCAATCCAGAAATGAAATTTCAAGTCTTAGGAGACAGCCATAAAGACACAGAAGTGCTCATTTTAACCTAGACTAGTTGTAGCATTTAAAAATTGGATGCAAAGAAGAGTAAGAAGTGCATCCAAACAAGGAAAGAAAGAGAGAATTGCTTTCAAAGAAACACTTATCTTAATTCTTATTGTGTTTTATCTTATTCACTCCAGCCTGTGGAGAAGGAAGGACACCAATGCTGTTCCTACTTGAAATTAATTTTTCTAACCTGCAATAAATATGATTTTATTTCAGCATGTAGTTTAACAAATCTTATGTGTATCTCCAAAACTGAGGAGAATTTGAAAACTAAGCAAGAATGCTGACGTGTAAACTTTGTGAAATTACAGTTTAGTCTGTGATAAAAGTAAGGAATAGCCAGAAGATGGCAACTGGGACACAATGGATACAGACTCCTAAGTCTTGGAATACTATGTTAAAAGAAACAGCTGACTGAAAGAGAAGACAAGAGATGATAAATATTCATTCAATAATTAGCTTAATATTCATTCAATAATTAGCATAATATTGTAGGTCAAAGTCTTTTTTTTTCCAGAGCATTCTAAGAATTGTATTTGAGATTTCTTTTTAATGAATGTGTCATAGTTCACAATTTATATTAGCTCAGCTAGATCATCTATTCCCTCAGGATCCTAATCCTACTGAGAACAACAGATGCCTTCAGTATTCAACTTTTTTTTTTAATGTTTGTGTCTCTCATAGTGCAAATATTCCCACATTTTATGGAAAGTATACAAAGCCAGAAAATGAAATTATGTCCCAAGAGACATTCTGAGTATTAAACTCAGAATAAAATATTAGAATAAAATATTTAACAGCTGAAGGGAAAATTCCAATTTGGCAGAGCCACAGGGACTTGCTACCTGTCCTTGATGTTACTGTCACCCAGAGCTGCTAATGATATGAAAAACCTGTAAGCTGATAACCTACCAAACTATTCTTTTTTTGGTCACTGTAAAAAACAGTATCAACAGGTTCTTCAGAAACATTTGACAGAGTACTTCATTTTGATATAACAATCCTCTTTACAATTTCCATATGTCTTTATGTTCACATTGCATTTTTCTTCATCATTCCATCTGAGTTTGATATTACTTTCTACCTCTGTAAGATATCACAACAGAAATTTACTGAGTTACTGAAATTTACTGGCAATCTGATTCATCCTATCTACTCACCATCTGTCCACTTATCACCAATTTAATCTCCTACTCCAGCACTTCTTCAGCATTGCAGACTTCCCTCAGTTTCTGTGAATGCTCTCCAGCATACTGAACCTTGATTTTCACTTCTCACCATGTAATCATTTTACTATCTCTCCACAAGAAATGACGTGAGCCTTTTCAGAACATTTCATTCACAGATAACACGTATCCTGATGCATTCTATTGCTCTTTGATGTATGCATAGGGTTTTTTTGAGGTTTTTTTGGTAGCAGCCAGAAATTTATTGGTAATTTGATAATCTGCTCAGATCAATTTTAAAAAACACTAAAGAATACACGTGATTTGTAGAGTCAAACAATGTCGTGTGCTTAAGAACATGGGCACAATTAAAGATTACTCTCCCTGTGTATTCCTATATGTACAACATCTATGTAGACCCCTTTAGCATACGGATGGAAGAAGCAGAAGGGTGTGCCTTCTGGGTATAAGTTCCATTAGGACACAGAACAATCAAAACCCTTGTTCATGCACTGATTAGAGATCTAAACCAAGATTGGAAAGGGAAACTCACAGGGAAACAGAGTTTCAGTTCCTTCATACCCATCCAGGAATTTATTAGTACAAGGAGAAACAAAGTAACTTAAAACAAATATAACCTTCCACAAACCTTAATGTGCATAAGATCTCAAAGATCATTTCTTGAATCAGCATAGGTATTTATGCATTATCAGTGCTCTCTGCAAACTTCTTTCCCTTTGGGGAATTTTCTGATAGAAATATTAAGTTCAGAGATAATTTTTACCTCCCTCCTTGCTTTGACATTTACAACACTTTAGAAATGCATTTCCTCTTCAAGGATATTTTCATGTATTAAAGAATATTTATGAGTGCTGCTTCAAAGAAAACCACTGGAATGAGAATTCAAGGAAAAAAAAAAGGAATGAAGATTGAATTTGCAACTGTTTATACAATAACTCCTAGCAAGACAAAAAGTGACACCAAAAATGTAAACCTAAAAACTTAGGTTAAAAAAGGTACTAGTGCACAAATTATATTCTCTTATCTGTTCAGTGCTTCTGTTCCAATGTTTCATACAAAAGTACACCTAGAGAACACATAAAAAGCTTAAGATGGTACTACAACTTAAGTAGCAGGAAAGTAACCTACAAAGTAACTAAATTGAAGATGACTAAAGGAGGGTGGCCAGCAGGTCAAAGGAGCTGATTCTCCCCCTGTACTTTGCTCTTGTGAGACTTCACTTGGAGTATCACTTACAGTTCTGATGCCCCCAACATAAGAAGGGCATGGAAATGTTGGAGCAAGTCCAGAGGAGGATCATGGAGTTGGCAGGAGGACGGGAGCACCTCCCCTATGATGACAGGCTGTGAAGGTTTGGGCTGTTCAGCTTGGAGAAAGCTGTGTGGAGACCTCACAACAACCTTCCAGTATCTGAATGGACCTGCAGGGAAGCCAAGAGGGACTTTTCATCAGGAACTGTAGTGGTAGGACAAGGAGTAATGGGCACAAATTGAAAGAGGGGGAATTTAGATTAAATACCAGGAAGATGTTCTTTACTGTGAGGGTGGTGAGACACTGGAACAGGTTGCCCAGGGAGGTTGTGGATGCCCCAAACCCGGCATTTTTCAAAGCCAGGTTGGATAATGCCTTGAGCAACCTGCTCTGGTGGAAGGTGCTCCTGCCCATGGTGGAGTGGGGCTGGGACTAGATGATCTCTAAGGTTCATCCCAACCCCTTAGTGTTCTGAGGTTCTATGACTTTGTGAAGCAAAGCTACTATGTGATTTCACACAAGGCACAGAACTGATTGAGAAGCTTTATAAATGTGGCCTTTGGATCCAAATTCCTTTGGATCACTAGCATACACCTCCAGAGTAAAACTGTCCTTTAAAAATGCTAAATTTCAGGGTTCCTACCCTGAAAGTCAGGGCAGCATCTGAAATTTTGTTTTACAAGGGATATACAGTATACAAATTTCCAAGCCTCAGAAACTAGATGGGTCATCTGATGATAGTATCCAAAAATTCTACTTCATTCACTCTGATTCTTGTTACAAAAATCCCTTTTATCATTGATACACTGGCTCTGGGGCTCCGAGGTGTTAGCTGCACCTCTTTCTCCCAAACAAGAGAACAGTAAGTACTAATGGGATAGGTTTAAGTTTTCAAGAGTAGGGAGATTATTATTTAAAAAACAGAGCCCAATCTTGACATTATTAGCAGTACTATACTGCACTTCCTTTTTTCCCCTCCAAAAAATAATTGCACAAAAAACCCCCTACTTTTCATGCAAGACTGCACTCATTAGAAGTTTGGGCAGGAAAACCAGGCTCCTAAAAACACCATCTGTTTGTATATGCACAAATCTGCTTCAAAAACATTCAGGAATTTCAGCTGTTCAGCTTTTTGTTTTAAAAACAGAAGGGAAACCCATGGATTGTACACTTGTAGATATTAATGTAAGGGTTTAAGAATTGCATAAGAAGTACCTATTTTGAAAGTTTTGATGAGAAGTTTTGTAGAGAGTAACAAGACAAATACATTAATTACTAAAACAGGAGTCACGTTTATCTAACTATTCCAAGTGAAGCTTAGAAGCCAGTGGGGTCTCAAAAGAGCATTTCTGGCTTACTTAGTTCACATGAAAGATGGCAACATTTTTATCATGAAACTCAGCAGCTTTCTGAACAGTTGGTGCACTGACATTTTAATGCCAATCCCAAGGATACCATTTCCAGCAATTGCATTTCTAGGGAAATTGTTACAACTCCCCACATTCACAGGCAGGTACAATCAGTTGTTTCCCAAGCAGAGAATAACTTATTAACCAAAATAAAACTGAAAAAGTGGTTGATTATAAAAGCCTTTGTCACAGACCTCTACTGAATGATAATTTAGAACACTTTTTACTACAGCTCAGAAGGTAACAGTATTTTCAATCAAACAGGACTGTGACATTGTCAAATTAAAACAGCATTAAATATCACATCTTCTTAATTATGACATCCTTTATTTATCAACATCAAAACTACATTTTCCCCAAAGAAAGGTCAGTTCTCAATATCTTTATTTAGATATTTGCTTTGCTAATATTTGAATTTAAGAAATTGCTGAAATGTCCTCAGTATTTAGAAAACGTATTGAGCTTTCATTTTGATAAACTGCCTTTTTTTTAAGTCTCGCAGTCATAAATCTCTAATTGTTCCAAGTACTTTCATGCACTAGAGAGGCTTTGATTTCTCCTATCTAGCACAATTATTTCCTTTGTAACAATCAGAAATCCACTAAATATTTTGCAAGTATAATGGCTCCTAATAAAAAAAAAAACCCAGAAATGAAAAAACATACAGGACTCAGACACTGAAGAAAAAGATACTTGGGAAAACTAATATAGTTAATACATTTATTTTATTGTATTTTTAGTCAAGATGGAGTGGCTTACTTACATCAAAATCAATTTTCTAATATAGTCAAACTGATGCAGACAGTCCCACTAGTGCCAACTACAATGAGGGTTTCACCCTGTTTATTACTGGGAGAGGTGAAATGGTTTATTGGGGGTTTATTGGGGGTTACAGAAGGCAAGAAGCTGAAAAATTTCTGCCAGTTTTGAGTAAAGATCTATCACCCTAATTCATTAAAGTTTCCATGTATGTTCCTGGGCACTATGTATTTTTCAATAGTAAAAACAGAGAATTAACCAATCTGAAGAACTTATGATCTGGAAGAGTCAAAACAGACAAATTGGACTTAAGAGAAGGCAAATAAGCACGTTAGATTGAGTAAATTTAGACATTTTGTGTGATCAAATGAGGTGTAAAATCCATGTGGTATAATTCTAAGATCTTTGCTGTTCCAACCAGCTAAGCAGACAGTATTACCAAATTGTTTTCATCCATTTTCTGTATTGATTATGACCTATGAACAATATTTAACTATATTTAACATTATGCTCTCTGTGGCATCATAAGACATTTAAAAGAAAACCAAATAAAGCCAAGGTAGGAAACACTTACTGAAACCACAGAAACAATCCTGTATTCTAGAAAGGGGGAACACCAGATAGAATCCTATATATTTATGTTTATGCACACACATATTTATTTATTTATTTATTTATTTATTTATATCAGTGATTGATGAGTAATAAAAATAATGAGTTCTCAGGATATCAGCATTGTCTCAAGTTACAAATAGAAAGGAGTTCACATGAAAAGTATTTTAAGTATTTTTCAGTAAATTAGTTTTATGGCTCTAAAATTTGTCCATACGAGAGCTTACAAGATTTTACTCAAATACAATTTCTCTTTTAGTAAGAAAAAAACCCTCACAGTTCTAACAATAGGGATGACATATTGGAAGATTTGGGTTCTTGGGTGATACCTGTTCTTTAAATGTTTTTCCTTGTTTTTGAAAGGCACAGGTATGAACTACATGACTTTAAAGGTTAGACGTTGAATTCTCTTAGCTATAACAGTCAGAGAGAATCAGAAAAAGTAACTTCATGTAGAATGTATTATCTGTAATTTAGTATTTACTTTCCATTTTTATGTGTCTATATTACACAATATTTGCATTTCAAAGGCCAAATCTTGAACTCCTAGATCATTAAAAATCCAAGTATTGGTAGAGGTGATTTTGGTCCCACTCCAGCTTCAGTCAAACACACATGGCAATACAAGTTGTGTAGCTGCCATGCAAATAATATAGAATTAACTTCTCTTATGACGGAAAAGTTAAATTGTTGAAAAATTAACTGATTTCTCAGTATATAAATATTAGGCAGCTAAATTTCTAATGGTGACCGTAGTTTGTGAGAATATATTTTGAGAAAAATGAGTTGCCTGTAAAACATTCTATTATTAACAAAACCAAAACACAGTTTGATTTTACCACCATACAATTAACTTAAAAGAGAAAGTATATTTTCCCACACGATTTCAGCAAAGCCACAGCTTTTAAGAAAATTTGACTTGAGTAATAAGTGTCACTCACTATCAGAGGTAGAGACTGTGACAAGCTCCAGAAAAGGGCACTGCTAGAGGCTTTTATTACTTTTTATGTACCATCACCCAACTGTTGTTACGGAAATTCAATTACCATTTGAAAGGTCATTTATCCAAATTATTCAGTGCTACAAAAGAAATCTAACCTGCAAACAATTTAGATAAGGAATCCTACTGATCTAGTACCCCAGGTTGCCTGCAATTTGTCAATTGGATTTGACTTTTACAGGTAAGAGTTCATTGTCCGCAGAAAAAATTATTCCATTCAATGCACACTTGACAGCTACAGTAGCCGATTAGACAAATCAGACAAATAAGTTTTCATATATCTTATAGTATCTGCCAGAATTTTTCAACATGCAAGTATCATAAGAAAAAGAAAAAAAATTGAAAGGTGAATACTGTACACTGCATTAAACTTTGGTTGTTCTCTCATACTTTGATAAATAATTTTTCCACTCTAAGTATATGTGTTAATATATGTATTTCTTTCTCTGTATATGTACATAGAGACATAAAAATACTCTTAAAAATACTATTTTAATAACTGACCTGGTTATCAAAGTGTATCTGCCCATAGCAAATATATTCCCTGCACACGCACAGAAGCAGTTTAAATTTATCTTTGGAGTTCTCAAGATCTCATCCTTCACCTAATTTCTTGCTGAAAAAGCTACAAGTGTGGAACATTCTATAACACAGCATCAGTCTGGGACCAAATTCTACCAATTTTGACCAAGGTAGATGGGCCACCTTCGGTGTTTAACCTGGAAAAGTAACATATAGAAATATTTCATGCCATCACAGGGGAAAACCCCAGGGCAGGGGTTTATAGAGCTAAGCTGTCATCCCTCACCAGGAAGGGCACAGTGAACACTCTGAGAAGGCAGCTAGAGGAGATGACCACCAAAAATCCTTTCCAGCCTAAATTATGTGCAGGGATTTGGATGATGATGAAGTAGCAAGAGGCAACAACATTAGCTCATTGAGCAAGCAGCACACAGAAATCCAAGTACAGCCTGTCATCTCTTGTCATTTTCCTCCTAGAAATTTCTGTTTTGTCATTAATACAAAGAGTGACTTAAGAGATCAGTTTCCTGATCTGTAAATGAAAGTGAAGTTCATTTCTCTTGAAGGTCCTCTTATGCTCACATTCAAGCACATTCTAAGTGAACAGAAGAAAAGAAAGTCCTAAATCTGAGGAACTGAACATATTTGCAATGAGGACATAATTTATGCTGACATTCTTGGTGAAAATAAGCTGAATATCTAAAGAAAGTCAAGTTTAGTTTTCAAGAAGACTTGAAATTACTTTTACAGTAAACTAAGTGTAAAGTACCGTTTTTCTTTTTACAATAACCTTTTTAAAAATAAAATAATTGAAAATAAAAATTTTCAAAGCATAAAAGTTTAAGTTGTAATTAGCAAACTCAAGATAGCCTGGATATGCTATCTGTCTTACTGGAGGAAGTGATGGAAAGAAAGCATTGACTGAAATCCAATATGTAACAAACTTACAAGGGAAAATACTTATGGATTTTTTTCCAGCATTTCTCAATATTAAAACACAAATATGAAATTATCAGTGATCCTAAGAGTCAGAAAAAACTATAGTAAAGAGATTCTCAAAAAGAGCTCTACTTATTAGTGAATTCTGAAGAGTATATTTAGGGAGTCACAAAGAAGCTGTATTTGTTTACATGGTATTGCTAACATATCCTCATTCAGTAAGAAATAGATTTTGTAGGAGGAATATTATAATGTCAAAAAGGTATTGGCAAAATATTAGACAAAGAAATGGCTGCTTTCATAAATAGGAATCCTGTACTGCAATATGCAATGCTAAATATGTTTGTATATCTTAGTTGTATTTATACCTAAAAGATAAAGGTTTCTGCCCAGATCAGGAAACAACCTGGGAGACATTTCTGGATCAAAACCTATTTTTAATTTTACCCAAAAATGCATACATGTGCAAAACAATTGCATTGATATATAGAGCAGAGTGCCTACAAAAATGTATTTGCTAGGCTGAAGAACACACAGTTTGACAGGAGCTGTGTGCATGCTTGGGTTAAAAGGGCAAATTTTTTCAGCCACAGAAAACACAGAGGATGAGAGACTGAGGAGTTGCACATTATGATGACATTTGCAAAATGATGGCCAAACAAGTCTCGCTGGTGCAAGTTTTTCATGTTTTGTCAGTGAACTGACAAGGTAGCTATGCCACTTTACCCACAGAGTACTCAGCAAACAAGCTGATGGAAAAAAAAGCTTAGCTCTTCCATGGCCACTTCCTTAATATGCGAGTCAAAGTGTACCTCCCACCAAAACTTATCTTTCTGTGACATAGGTATAAACTCAATCTTGTCTCACAGGGGTGTTGTGAGTATTAGTCACCCCATAATATGGCTTAGGTCCTTGCAGAAGGACCAGTAGTTTGAAATGTCATGGACAGTTAATAATCTTACATATTATCAAGACAAAACCTATTTAAACCATTTTCTTCATAATATGAAAATATTTTTTTAAAGAAGAATGTAAGATCCTTCTCCATTTCAAAATCTGATAATAAGCTATGGTTTCATTATAAAAAAGTATAAACTTATTTTCTTGTTTTGAATAGGAAGCAAAGATCACAGAATGTCACTTTTTTTGTCAATTGCTATAGCTACACTCTCAGCTATCTCTGCTTTTGACAACATAACACAAGCATAATTTGTTCTAGTACTAAATACATTATCCTTTTACTATCTAAACTTACTATATGGTATTCTAGAGATAAAGATGGCAGAAGAACACTAACTTTTTTTGTGCCTTTTTAAAATAGACTACATTTCTAGCCGTTTATTCCTGCTTTCTAAAAACAACAAAATGTTGACTTACATGTTCATTCATTCTGTGAATACTGTGAATACTTTAAACTGATTTTTCTTTCTTGTTTTTTCCTCTTTTTTGTTATAATATTCTTTAAATTGCACCCAAATCACACAGATGATTACACATAAGCATTCCTGCTGGATTTTACTGTAGTTCCAGTTAATCTCAGAATATATCAGCATCAAATTTCTTGTCCTGCATGTAATAATATCATAAGCATCTCTTCTGGATCGTAGAACCTGTGGCAGCTGCCTGAGTCAGTAAGAAGTGTGTTGGTTCAGGGTATGAGCAGTCAAAGCAGTGTCAGCATCCTGCTAACCTCGGCTTCTACCAAAAAACACAGCTTTTGTCATTACTTTAATAGTTTAATGTATCACCTTAGTTCCACATGGCACCAGCACACAAACCACTCTGCAAAGACCTTGCAAAGTAATGGCCCAAAACAGCCCTTGTCAGGGTTGTGCCTCTCAAGAGGAGGAGACAGACGCTTGTCCCCACCTGTTTATGGAAAATGGGAACCATGTTCCTTTTAGCAATATTCCAAAGCAATTTTAGATGAGAGTGATGCTTTTATGGTCTAGAAATACACTTTTAAAAATTCTGAAAAATCTTGTAGAATTTTCTAGAAGCTGAGATCCAGATGAAAGTTTCACAAATAGATCTATGAAGCATAGTACAATATAAACAAAAATCATCATATCAGGAACAGAAAGCAGATAAATGCATGTGGCCTGTCAACTTTGAACAGCAGTTTCCCACAAAATTGGCAGAGAAGTAAACAAAACTTACCGAGTTGAGAAGGACTAAGCTATCCAACAAAGGACAAGAAACTGAGTACTGTGAAATCTGTTTACTGCCACTACAAACCAACAGGATAACAAACCAATATACACAAGTCTTAGATGCACCTCAGAAAAAGGCCTATGAAGATATCATTTCTGAAATAGTGGGGATCATTTTTTCCTCAAACCAAAGATGCATCAGGTGTATATTGCTCAAACAAACCAGACCACAGAGTTAGTAACATCCTAAGAACCACAATTTCCTCATACATTTAAGAGACTGACCTTTACATATCCACATTCACCAGCTTTGCTCATTGTCTTACAAAAGAATGGAGGCTGACACAGGAGAGCAGAAATTGAAATGATCCTGAAGATATCTAAGCGTGCTGTTGATTTGCTTTTTTATTCCAGTGCATGCTCAATGAGAAAATTGGATTAAATCAGTCAGCTAAATATATTCTTGGAACCGAGTTGATGGGTTTAGCTATTAAATAATAGGAAGGGAAGCAAAACAGAAAAAATAAGCTGTGTTTTAAAATATCAACCTTACTTCAGACAGTTCATGAGATCTAGTTTTTACTTTGGAAGCAGGGGAGAGTCACTACTTTTGCAGTGAGGTTGTGTTGGTTTCATCTAATGTTATTGCAGTAACTGGTAATTGCCTGTCTTGATTAACTCTAACAAAAAAAAAAAAAATTGCGTTTTTTGAATATTTTCTTACAGCAACTGATGGGGTTATTTCCTGTAGAAATTTAGAGAAGGTGTCATTGATTAAGAAGGCCTCTGAAGTTACCTGTGTATGGAACTATTCTTCACTCAATTCATACACAAATAGACAAATTCATTCCAGAAAATAAATACAGAAAGCTATAAAGCCACCTGCTCATCGATGGTGATGGATATCAGAAAGTTGAATTAACTACTCACTATCCTACCCATAACCTCTCTTTCAAATGAAAGAAAGCAACAAGCAATGAAGTAAACAAACCCCAACTCCTGACAATCTCTCTAGAATTGTAGACCCTAGTGCACTTGCAAATCAGATTCTGGAACCCATCTCACTCAGCAGTACAGAACTTGGTGGGTAACTTCTCCAACAACACTGCATTCCTCTGAATAGGTTTTGTGTATCAGCTGACACTTGCAAAACACATTCTCCTTATCCTTTAATTAAAAAATACTTTCTTTGAAGGACTTTTTAGATGTATTTCGCATTGAATTATTTCTGATTATCTAGGATATTCATTAGACTGAAACTTTTTGCATGCATCTAAAATTTATCTTCCATGCTTTTTCAGGTCCCAAAGGATTCAATTAAAGCATGGTTCTAGTATATTAGTAACAACATTTTTTTAAACTGTGAAACTTTTTTCCAATAAAGAAAATGCCAGTACATTCAAACTCAGCCAATCTGTGGAAAAATAGACTCCTTTAAATGGAAATCTGTGTAACTAATCTGCTTGTTTCACCAGCTCTCTAGAAATTCACCCTGCAGACTTCTGTGCCTTTCTAGACCTGTGTTTCCAAGCAGTTTGCATGTTTCCTATGACCAGCTCAGCATCTCCCAGGACTCATGGGATGCCAGAATTCATTGCATCTCCTGTTGAATCCTCTGGCCACCCAGTGCAGCCAGGTGGAGGATTCTGGTTTTCACTGACTCTCTCCACAGAGAAGCAGAGCAGACCTATTGCACAGCAGGCATGAATTCCTTCACAGGACTCACAATTCCATATGTTACAGTTACAATATGTTAAGGTTCACTGTTGCCACACGGCTGCTTTGGACATCTGTAAATCTGGGTTTGCAGGATATTTCCACAGCAGCAGAAGTGCTGGGAAGCACTTGCTGGCATACTTTCAAATGCAACATCAGTACTTGCCAAGGATTTTGTCAAGTGTAATTTAAAGCCTTGCAAATAACCTGGCTTTTACCACTTCCTTTGGGAAGTGAATATACAGCCTAATATATTTCACTGACGACCACCCAGTATGAGGGTAGGACACTACAACACCCCAGGACTCCACTCAGAGAAGATAAAATCCAAGGACTTTCTTGAAACTTCCCTATAGCAGATATATTATTTCCTCATCTCTCAAAGGCGCTGCAGATTTTATCCATTTGCTCACTCCCTTCACACACACACACACACACATGCACACACGCTATTCACAACTGCTCTTCGTGCCTTCAACATTGAGACCTGTACTACAACTGCTATAGACTGGACAGAGGATCTGTTTCCACATATGAGTTCCCAGGAAAATAAACCCCAATGATCACCTCATATGCTGAAGATACTTCTATTTTGTTGCTGCACATTTGGGGATGTGTTAGAAACCAAATGAGCAGCAGCATCAAAAGCCAAATGAACAGAATTTCTCTCTGCTACATCCCACTGGGCAGAAAGGCAGTAAAAATGCTTCTGCAGAGATTAAAGAAAGGACAACCCTTTATCTGTGCACAGAGCCATAAAACAGGTCCTGTAACTCTGTCACCATAAATGAATTTAATGTTGTTTGGCACAGATTTAGAACTTATGGTACTGAAGATTTACAAGCAGTGCCATTGGGAACAGACACTTAAATTCACAAACAACAGATGAACATTAAACATATTTATAATACTATATACAATGTCCCCTACATGACAAAGCTGGAGAAGTTGCTGTAACTCACCCCCATATTGGTATATCCTGCAGCATGCATATATATCATGTGGATAGATATACTGCTACTATAATGAAATTTTTTGTTTTGGAGAGGGGCATAGACACCCAGGCAAGAAAATCACAGATATCATCAAAATATAAAAGCATTTCAGTGATACTCTGGATACAGAGAATGTGTATTTTGTTAAGTTTTAATAGAACTTGAAACTCTGCAATCAGCATTTCAGAAATTAACATTAGACCTCTTTATTATTAGATAGCAGTAATGAGCCTTTTTTGTTATTTCACGGTTGGATTATTAAACTACATTGGGCTTTTGCCTGATTTTTAGACTTTTACTTGAAGCTGCAAGGAAATGCTTAATGACCTCAAAACCAAAACTAAATGAGATACTATCTGAGAAATATGCAGTTTGTTGAGACAATGGAACTGAATCTCAGAGGACAGACATATTTTGTGGTTATTTCTGCAATCTATTATAATAAGCCTTGGGCAATCTATTAGCAGGTTAAAGTATTAATTATTTTCAAAAAGAGTGAAGCATAGTTTATCACCCTGAAATTGTTTTGAGAGACTAACATTTTTCCCTGGGAATATAAAAGAGTGGTTTTTTACAAAAACAGTAGGTAATTTTCAAAAATACCCTTTTGATATGGGAATGATTATTTTTAAGAAACAGTGTTGAAACAAAATTTTGAAACATTAAATGCTGACTGATAAAACATTGAAGTACTGGTATGGAAAAGCACAATGACAACTTTTTACATTTATTAGTGCACAGTTTCAGAGGATCCTATTTACTGGCACAAATGAAGCCATTTCTGGGGCCTGACTGTCACCATGACCACTTAAAAATTCAGTGAATGGTCCTTGCATTTCTGAATGATCTCTAGGACAGCAGCCAAGGCCTTTAGTTAAAGAGCTCAACTTCTGGATCTGGTCAGCAAAAGCTGGCAATATATTTCAAACAGCAAACAAAACAGCACTTAATTGAATGACATTTACTTAGACCTAAATGTTCTTTTTCTTAGAAGATAGCATATAACACAACCAGAAATGTACCCCAAATTCAGCTCTATGCTTGGGCTCTTTTTCCTTTGGGACAAACTGTTCAGGGGCATCCAAGAGGTCCCAGAGCCTGGAAAGGTTATTCACCTGGGGAGCCCCTCCTGTGACACACACAGTCCTTGGAGAAGTGATACAGACATCTGCACCAGTATTTCTCTTACACCCCACTGCAATCATTAGACTGCAGAAAGCTTCCACCAGTGGTACTCGACATCTCTGCTGCCTTGGCCCACAAGCCCAGGTAGGAGAACAACTGTTTGTACACCAGACACTCATTCACAGCACTGAGCAACAGCTGTTGTTTATGCTGCAGAAGCTGGCAGAGCAGAGGGGACAGTGCTATTCTGGCACTTTGATAATAACTACTTTTTCTGAACTCTGGCATTTGACATTGAGGCACTGTGCTCAGCAATGAAATCATGATGACATTACAGCACATGGAACTGCACTGCATTATTACTAGGGTAATTTTCTAATGCAACAATATAAAATGCATCATTTATACTCAGTTGAGCACGTTTGCACTACAATTTGACATGTAAAAAAATAAAATGAGCACCTGAATGCATAAGCAGGGAGGTATGGAGTGCAGAATACTGCAAAATGGTTTCCACTGTATTCATTCTAGAACAGCTCTGGAAATTTAACTTGAATAAGATACTAGCCACTATAAGAATCAGATATTTTGGTTAAGTTATGTAAGGTATCGAGTGCACCTTCAGCAAGTTTGCAGCTGACACAAAGACAAGTGGTGTAGGTGATGCAGCAGAAGGACAGGATGCCATCCAAGGGGACCTGGACAAGTTTGAGAAGCAGGACCATGGGAACCTCCTGAAGTTCAGTAAGTTCAGTGTGCTGCACCTTGGTGAGGGCAATCCCAGAGATGAGCATAGACTGTGAGAAGAACCCATTGACAGCAACCCTGTGGAGGAGGACTTGGGGGTTCTTGTGGATGAAAAGCTCGATCTGAGCCAAAAGTGTGCACTCACAGCCCAGAAGGCCAACCATATCCTGGGCTGAATCCAAAAGTAGTGTGGCCAGCAAGCCAAGGGAGGGGATTGTCCCCCTTTACTCCACCTCCATGAGACCCCAGCTGGAGTGCTGCATCCAATTCTAGGGTTCTTGGCACAAGAAAGACCTGGAACAATTGAAACAGTTCCAGAGGAGGCCACAAAGATGATCAGAGTGCTTTAAAAACTCTCCTAGAAAAATAGGCTGAGAGTTGGGATTTTTCAGCCTAGAGAAGAGTTTGGGAAGACCTCGTTGTGGCCTTCCAGTATTTGAAGAGGGCATATAAAAAAGTGGGAGAGAAACTTTGTACATGGGCAGACACTGACAGGACAAGGGGGAATGGTTCTAAACTAAAAGAGGAGAAATTCAGGTTTGATGTTAGTGAGAAA
This sequence comes from Acrocephalus scirpaceus scirpaceus, assembly GCA_910950805.1. Lineage (NCBI taxonomy): Eukaryota > Metazoa > Chordata > Aves > Passeriformes > Sylviidae > Acrocephalus > Acrocephalus scirpaceus. The sequence continues at coordinate 28,538,174 of OU383778.1, read as the reverse complement.
TTCTGAGAAGGTGGTGAGGCACTGGAACAGGTTGTTTGGGCAAGCTGTGGATGCTCCATTCCTGGAAGTGTTTAAGGCCAGGTTGGATAAGGCTTCAAGCAACTTGATCTACCAAGTGGCATGGCTGCCAGTGGCAGGGGAATTAAAACTGAATGTTCTTTAAAGTCCCAAACCATTTCTATTCTATGACAAACAATTAAAAAAAAAAAAAAGTTTTTGCAATGACTTACAAATACAAAGCTCTAGGCTAACTTTTCCTTGCAGTTCTTTTTTCCCCTAAGTGGAATTCTGTGCCCTGTATCTGTCTGCCTGTCTCTCTATCATCCTTCTAAAATGAAGGATGGGACAAACTTTGGGAAAGGAAAGGAAAAGAGATAAAAAGGAAAGTTTCATTAATGAAGTTTAAGACAGAACTAAGAGGGCAAGCAGAGCAATCTCCCTAGACAGGACCTGTTTTGAATAGCTGCACACTGTCTGAATTCCAGAACTGCCAATACCCTGTAATAAAATGTCATGAATCAAATCTAAAAAAATAGACTTAAAGAAGTTTCTATATGCCTTTGTATTCTTTAATCATTAAGAATTCACAGCTTGGTTTTAGGCAGTTTAAGCAATTTTAAACAACATAATAATAAACACAATACTATATTTTCCAGAATTCAGTGGTTTGTTTTAAAACCATAATCTAGTTTTGATAACATCTTCTTTTTTTTTACCTAGTTGAAGTCAGATATCAGACAGTTGCTAACCTTAGTCTACCAAAGTGTCCAGTTCATAAAGATCTAAACTGAAATCCCACACAAAGGACAAAAAGAGTTGATAGCAAGTGTAGGTAATGCTGAGGCAACTCTTTTTTTTCTGCCCATCCTGTTCTCCTTTAAGCACTTGTTTCCTATTTTCAGTGTTGTGACAGGCAGCAGTTAGAGAACACTTAACAGACAATGGAGAGCACTGAGTGGTTTGAATACTAAACCATAAGAAAGTTCCTCGAAATAAATAAAATCTGACAGCTTCTGTCCTGTGTTGCATTTCTCAAGGATGGGGTGGAGAGAGAGAAAATAATGCATAGGTCATACAGTCATCAGAAAGACAAAGCAATTTCTAAGTTGCACTTAAATGACAACCCTTGGAAACCAGCAGCGTTTCCCTCAATTCCACATCAGCTGCTCCTGTGTGTTCCTTAACTAAGTGTGGCTCTTTAATGCCCAGTCACACAAAACATACACTTTCTTAGGCTCAAGACAGTTACTACATGAGTGGCTGACTGTTCTTTCAAAACACTTTTTCTATAACCTGTTCCTGAGGAATCCAGTTTTCTGAAAGCTGTTTGAATAATATACTTAGCATCCAAACCAACCCATAAACTTTTAACGATATATTGAGCAAATACTGAATAAAAGTAATCAAAATCCCAAAAGACATAAACAGAGAAAATGTTTCCCAATAACATGTAATGTTATTGGGAATGCGGTGGGTGGAAATCTGTGCAACTTGAATAAGCAGGAAACTTTTTGAAAAACCTTAAACTTTACTGAAGGCTAAACAAGGCATGTCCACTATTTAAATTTGTTAACATATTTTCAAGAGTTGTACTTCAGCTACAGCCTGTCCATGTCTCCAATATCTCTACAATGTGAAGGGAGTTGCTACATGCAAAAATTAAGCATAACCTTCACTTTAAAATGAAGCAGTCCAGTCAAGTAATGGCTAAAATAAAGGTTTTCAAATACCTTTTTATAAGTGAACAAAAAAGTCTACTTTTCTATGTGCATCTAGTGATAGAATCCAAGAAAACTGGCTTTAATCAAAGCCATCTAATGGGACTGCAGAAATTCCACAATTTTGAGCAGCCAAAAATTAAGCTGGATGCCATCAGACCTAATATTTCCAAAGACTAAAATGGTAAAGTTTGCAAATGCATATTTTTAATGCAAATTATACTTAATAATAATAAATAGCAGTAATGAGCAAATTGTATACTAGTTTGTTTTAAATAATTTCACATTATATACTTATACAGGCTTACATTTTGTCCTTAAATGAGTCTGTATCATAGGAGGCTTGAGGTTTTCACATTACGTACGTGCTAAACACTTTTGAAAAAACCACGGATGCATTTCAGATGGCTACCTCATTTTGTTAGGTAAGTAACAAGAGAACAATTTGCCTTTATTTTCTCCAAGCATTGCCACAGAACAGGCTGTCCATAATTAAATCACCTAGGCTTCGTGGTGTGTCAGTATGAGTGCTCTTTTCTGGAAATAGCATGTGTGTCACCCTGCAGTCAGAGCAAAACATAGCAAGCAAAGGACTATACTGTGAGAAAGTACTAGTCCTGCATCTACACTTTATAGTAGATCTTTTTTCTTTTTAAATTCATATTTTAGATATATGCTTTTTTCCTTCATGTGTTCCCATAAAACTTTTAAGAACTCGGAGGAATGCAGTGGGTGGAAATCTGTGAGATGCACTGGGCTCACTTAGGGACTACCCACAAATGAGCAAATATTCATTGCTCATTTTATGGACAGGCTAAAGTTGGGTTTTGGGAGTAATCTAACTTTTTTAATGGATTTCAAGGGAACTAAAATTATGTGTCAGCAAAGGGTTTACTCAAGGTCAGTGAAAAGCCAGCGAGTATATTTGCATCTATAACAAAATGTGTTTTCTCTTAACAGTCTTTATAATCAAGGAATGAAAATAATTTCCAAGGTTCATGCAATAAAGTGTCATTATGAATAACAGTTATGAGCTGGCCTAGTTATTTTGAGCATGGCAATAAAAACTTTCATTTTTCATATTACATTTTTTTATTTCATTTTTGGTTGCAGAGGAGTCAAAAATCACATTAAAAAATATATGAAAAATCCTCATATGTCCTCTCCTAATTATCCTTTGAAAATATGAGGGTGTCCTGCAAATCTTTTCTCTTACACAACCAAAGTCTTTGCTGTAAATAACTTAATGTGTGCAACTTTTATTCATAGAAAAATAAAGAAAAGCCATACAAAAAAGAGAAAGGTAGGATATAAAGAGGCTGGTAGATGCAGCCTCAGCTTGGGGCTGCACTCCCCAAGCACAACTGGCCTGCAGATGTTGCCAGCTGCAGGAAAGCTGCTTGGATGTATTAAAAGGATTTTAAAGTCAATTATTAGAACTCATAGCCTTTCTAGCAATTTATAAATGTGACTATATATAGTCACAACCATGTTTATTTAACTGCTCTGTAAAATGATCAAAATTAACACTTCCATGCAGCAGCCAAAGCCAGTCATTTGTTCTGTGTTTTCCTTCTTTTTTCAGGGAAATAAATCTGGAGAAAGCAAAACACCAAGCAAGGCAGGGAGTGTCAAGAGCTTGCAGGGTATATGCTAATTCCCACATATCGCTGCCAACACAGCAGGAAGTGCTAATTGAGGCCAATGTCAGCAGAAATGTAAAATACACAATTTGAGAGCCCATTGTTGCAAGCTACTCTACATGACAGGGTTTTAAGGCCTTGGTGAATATGACCATCCATCTGAGGAGATGCTGGTAAGATCACAACTCTTAACTCTGCAGCTAAAGCCATGGAAAGCTCAATGCTATGACAATATTTTGGGGCTGTTATCTCCAGGCAAGAGCAGATCCCCAAACATACCAAGATATACAACACAGAAAGACCAAGGAACTGCAAGTTATTCAAGAGTATAGCTGAGACCTTCAATTGGAACCCCTTTCCTGGACCTGAAAAAATTAATAAGCAAACAGACAGTCACTCACAAGAGAGAATAAGCACATCTATGCTGAAAATATTAAAAATTACAAAAATTAGAGGTAGTTGATCAAAGATTTCCATGTAAGGTTTCAAAAGATAAATCAGGGCAAATAAGGAGCATTACTTATCGTTGCATAGCTTTCCATCATCAGTTATCTGTGGCTAAAGGGTAAGCAGAGCTTTAGTAAATCATCATATTTTTCAATACCACTTAATGTATTTCTCTTACTTGAACTTATCTAATGGTTTTTGAAGTTATCAATAAAATTGTTAGCAGATGTGAACTCCTGTATTTAATTAAGCATTGTGTGAAAAACTATTTATGTCTGGCATTTAATACGTTCACTAGTTATTCCCTGACTTGTCCATCCTTGGGAAGACTTGGACAAGCTTCCCTATTTGTTTTCCTTGCTCCATTTATATGCCAGTGTCTATTAATTATCTTGATTTTTTTTTTCCAAAAGTATTCTAAAGTTTATAATTTCCCCTCACAAGAAAGCCATCACATTCCAAAAAACAAAAAAAAAACCATCAAAAAACCAGAAAAAAAAAAACAACCCAACCACATATGCCCTTTCTGAAACAATTAGACAGAGAATTTATGAAGAGTATCAGTAACATTTTGCATTTTTTTACATATTTCTTTTCCATCCAGGTTCCCAAGGGTATATAGGCAAACAGGACTAAGAGTGTCTAATTCTGAATACATACATTTATCACTTGCATAATCTACATTTATTAATAGTAATTTTATTCTTTTTTTAACTTTCTAATTATTAAGACTTGCAATCTTCTGCCAGTATGTTAACTGAGTTTTAGATTTAAATATGATGATTAACTTGGGAAATTTCTACAAAATTGTTATTTTACCATTAAATTTACCAACTAATTTTTTAATGTGGGAAAAAAAATCTCTTCCCATCTCTTCCTAATAATTCTTCCCCCTTTTTTTCTTTCATTTAGTCTCTTGCCAGTCTAGAAGTGCACCTTTCCTGTTAACCTACTTAAAATATTTAGTGAGAAGATTTATCTAAAATTTCCTCAAGTGTTTATTGCACTTCCATCAATTCTAGGAAGTTTACCTGAAAGCCTACCCGAAATTCTACCCTAATTAATGCCCTAGGGTGCAATTTCTTTCTACAAAAGTAATATTTATTCTTTCCTTTTGCAACACTATTTTTTTGATCTAATCAATTCCACATTTTTGTTCTGTACATCGGATTTATTAGTGTGTAATTTCTGAAATGTTTTTAAAACCATTTTTACTTTCTCTCGTTGCTTTGGCAATGGGGTCAGTTTAAGCAAGAAGTTATGCACCATGCTGAGCAGTCTGGCAACTTCTCAACATTGCAGTTTGGCAAGTTCAGAGACTTCACTGACTCCAGAAATTTGTTGCTATTCATTTTATTAACTTATTTTGCTTTTATAGAGGCATGCATTGGAAGAATTAAAAATTTTTATGAACATCAAGGAGCTGTTTTGCAAGAGGCAAGCATATCAATGGCTATATGGGAGGTAGACTTTAAACAACACTTCTCTCACATCTTTGGACAATAATTTCATTCCACATTTCTTCCACACAAGCAAAATCTCTACCCGTAAAATTATCAGGCTGGTTTGGGGAATCATCCATTCTCTCTCATTCCAGTTATTCAACTTTTCACAGCAAGTACTAGATTGGGGCTGAGCACAAGTACTAGACTGGGGCTGAGCACAAGAGAGATCAGAGTGGATGGAGTATTGGTCTCCAGTATAATGATCTCTGATATCTCATGCACAAAAAAAGAAACCTGCTGATGCTTTCTTTAGAAATACAGATTAAACACACGCTACATTTTTAGTATTTTATCTATTTTGATGTTTTAAATGCAAGATAAGAGGCTTGATGCTATCAATTCAATGTTTTCTATTTAATATTGTTTATTTCCCATTTTGTCAGATAATAAGGGAAAAATAATTACCCTGCTTTTATTTGTGTGCACTGTCATGTTACAAATCTACAACAAAAATAAGAATAAAATTAATGTACCTCAACTCCACAGGTTTTTCACATTTGAGTTACTATTAAGCTGCAGTTTTTTTGAAAGCTTTTGTTTTGTTCTAATGCACCTATGAAACTCCTGTGCATTTTTTATACCTTACCTGTGACCCCAATTTTTGCACAATTTTTCAGTCTTACTCTGCAGTTTTACATGAGGAGAAGCTATGCCTGGGATAAAATGAAAGAGGAGCTACATCCATTTTTCTGTACCAAGACCATTATGATGCCTGTCAGTGACTATGGAGGAACACCATTAGGCACAGAGCATCAACACATTAAGGCATTGATGACTCCTCTGACATTATTCCTATCTGGCTTTGGATTTCTACTGAAGAAGCCCATCATGCATATTAACGAGATTACCCAAATCGTTATGTCTACGGAGGTGTCATTACTCAGACTCTTGACTACATGAGTACATCATTTAAAAAACCTCCCCAAGTAATAGCTCTATAACAAACTATGACTCTTCTGCAATAAAAATGTAGCAATGGGCAAAACCTCAATCTACAAAGGCTCACAGGACACGTTAATGCTCAAAATCCCCTTAAAGCGAAACGAAAGGCAATGATACAGAGATTGAAGGGGCTGGGTCTTGATGTTACTGCTCTCATGGGTTGAGCAAGTACAAAAGACAGGAGCTATGACTGCCTGGAACTACTCCTGCCACATACCTGTTCTTCCCTATTCCACCTAATCTCAGTCATCCAACTCACAAATCAGTCCTGCCAATGTGTCAAACATACAGCTTTCGAAATTCACCCCAGATGCAGAAAAAGAAGCCAGGTTTGCAGGAAGTGAATGCCTCAACGTCTGTCACCATAATAGGAGGGGAACCAAAGATAAAGAGGAGAAAGTTTTGGGAACTTCTTGGTGCCTGTAAATGTGATTCTGAATGAGGACACACTTGGGAGGACAGAAAATTTCAGGATGGTTTACGAGGGGGGAAATGACAGTACTTGAGATGGGTTGTACCCTTCCTCCAAGGCTTTTTGGATTGACTGCAGAAGTCAAGGTTACAGAATTCTTTATTAAAGTGTGCATGCAATAAACTAACAGTAGGACAGTTTCTGCATGTGCTAAGTCTCTAGTCAGTGGATATACTTGGTATGTAAGAAAGAGGTGTGAATCTGAACTCTTCTTGAGTACACACTTGGGAAACTTGTGATAAAAATATGCAGAAGGATGTTTTTCCCACCTCACTTCCAAAGGATGAGTTTTCTCCATTCTGGAAAAATGATGGCTGCTTAAGGAAACACACACCACTGCCAAGTGCCAGGTACTCACATGAGCACAGGACAGTAGGTTTGTATTTGGATGCCTCCTTGGAAGCTGTCACTTGCTGTTTGGATTGTGCTGTACCATAAAACAGCTCTATGCCTAACAACTGATTTTTGGTGTCTTAAAAGGTACTAAAGGCAGACTTTGTTCTGGAATGGGAGGAAAACAACAAAGGGTATGCTGAACCTCATCAGTAGTTGGAGCTTTGCAGTAGAGAAACAACAAAACCATGAAAACTGACAAAACACAGTAATAGTTATCTGCCAAACCATCCCACAACCATTGAATAAGTACAAGCAGCTGAGGCACATAATCTCTGTTCTTGAGGCTATTATTCAGAAATATCTGCTGCTATGCACAGTCTAGTGTACATGGATTTAAGCAAAAGGCAGGCTTATTTGGTTAATACTTGGATACTCCAGCAAAGCAGTGGAAAATACCATGAAAAAATTAAAACTATATAAAAACCTGTAAGCAGTTCTTCATGCTGCTGAATTTCAAGAGACTAGCAATGAAAAAAACACCTGAAAGTTTAGGGAAAAAAAACCAAAAAAAATCCTCAGGGAAAAAAGTAAGAATAAATTTCACATCAAATACGTAAGCCAACTTTATTGGGGAAATAAAATCCAAATAAATATAACTGTGATTTGGAGCACAAGGGGCTAGCTATCTCATCTAATCCATCATCACTGCTTAGAAGTTACTATTAAAAGATATCTTCATAAATTAAGTCATAATTATCCTTATAAGATTAATCTGTATGCTGAATAAAGATTTTGATTTTCAACGTTTTTTTAAGGCTGCTCACAAAGTCTGGAAGGTTAGTATAAAGTTATCATCATACACTGCCAGAACCTTTTTCATTTTACTTATCAGAAAATGAACAGTAGGCCTTTAATCACTGCAATTTATTTAATACTTCTGCACACACATAAACACAGTGTGTTTCTGCAGACTACCACAGTTTGTGTTTACCAGAGTTTTGGTGGGTTTAAATACATGAGAGTTACATGTGTGTGTACCTGTAAGGGCACATGCTGTTAAGTCACAAGTGTTCAAGTTATTAGTTATGTATTCCAGCTCCAGATGGGGTTTAGTCAACAGAGCCTAAAAAAGGATGACTGTGTACATTCCTGGTTCAGACTTTTTTCCAAAAACAGCTAGTCCTTCAAAGAAAAGTGTCATCCTAAACATTCACTGGCCCAAGACATCCTAACAATCTCTCCAGTAATAGTGATGTCTAAGCTGTAAGAAACCTCAAAATTCTTTTCATGAAAAATCAAGACCTAACAGATATGTATTAAAATAATTAGCACCTTGGGGAACAAAGGAAATAGAATTCCAGAGTACCAAAAGCATCAAAAGCACCACGATAAGCCTTGCTCATGGTCATCAATGCAGAACAACTGGGACTTGGCAGAATACCACTTGCTTTCTTTATCCTGAAGGACTCTGAAAAGGCTTCTTTCTCACTCTTATTGCTTAACCTCTTCAGGGGATATTCCACCCTTCTACTAGTCACACAAGGGCCCCCCTTCAAACCCTGACGGCCTCAGAAAACCTTGCCCCAAGCTGAAAATAGGTGGAGAAGGGGAATTAGTAATAAGTTAAAATAAAATTGCAGAAATGATTTCTCATGGATAGGGTGTCAAGGTGCCAAGCATTTTTCAAATTTCAAATTTCAATGCCAAGCATTGTCTGGAAAAAATAAGACCACGTTTGGGCTCAACAGATAACATAAGAACACAAAACATCTTAATACCAGCAAACCTTGAAGGTCTTGCATGCTATAAAAAGCTATTAAAAACAAACAAAATAAAGGGGTTTTTTTGCTTTGCATTCACAATTTCAATTTGGTTTAAAACTCAAACACATCTCTCTTTAGAAAAAAAAAGTCAATAGACTGGGTTTTCCTCTTCATCATAACAGCTCAGAAGCAACAGAAATTAAAAGCATTGGAGTGAACATAGTGCTTTCTAGGCAAAGGTTAGATTTATTCAAGGATTTCTGCAGCTTGGATCTCACCTATCACACAGCCAACTTTTGTTGTAAAAACTCATATAATGACTAAGAGGATCAAAAAATGAGAGCAGTAGACCAGACAATTACCTTTACAGACACATTTTTACTCGAGACATCAGATGGAATTATAGCAACTTCAACAGGAGAGTTTGCTAAGCGGTGCCACCTAAAGGGCATTGTATTGTATGCTGACCTAAACTTGTACTCTGTTTCCAGAACAAAGAACACTTACTTGATCACTTGTTTTGAGAAAGTACGTTCCTGTAAGCAAAACCATTAATTAATAAAATATTTCTGAGAATTAGAAGTTCAGTCATGGAATGCTGTTTCAGTCAGTAACTCTTATTCCTGAACCTAAAGTCTTTCACTGAATACTTGCAGTCTAATAGAAATAGCTCTCTCCCTCTTAGGACCCATAACATTCAGGAGCGAGACCTTTCTGACTCTTCCCTGTTTGATTGCTCATAAGTGGGTTCCAACTTTGACAAAGAACTTGGTGTGCTGCCAGTACCTGTATACCTATATTAGTAATCATCATATGTGGCCTGTTTACATTCTTACAGCTTGCCATTTGTAAATTAATTCATTTCAGTGTGATGAAGAGAGGCTCTTCTACTACACAGATACTTCTATCATTAAGTCACATACCTTTCACTATCATCATTGCCATCAGGCAGACTGAATACAGGAGATAGCAATAAAGCTGCCCCACTTGGTCTTGTTGGAAGTTACTGAGGCAGATTTACAAACAGACAACAGGGCCTTGAGAGGCATCACAGAGCAGGAGGAAGAGCTCAGGAAATGATGAAGTTGTGGCAAGCATGGTGGGACACAGCTGATAGTTGTATTTCTGTTATTTTGGTTAAAGAAATGCAGAAAAATAGAGAAAGGATCCATTTAGGTTGATCAAAGGAGAAGAAAAGAATTCAAATGTGTAGTCAGCACATGACAATGTTCATAGAATCACAGAATGGTTTGGGCTAGAAGGGACATTAAAGATCATCTAGTTCCAGCTCCTGTGCCATGGGTAGGAAGATGTTCCACTAGACCAGGTTGCCTAGGGCCTCATTCAACCTGGCCTTGAACACTGCCAGGGATGAGACATCCACAGCTTCACCTGTTCCAGTGCCTCACCTCTGTCACAGTAAAGAATTTACTTTGCATATTAAACCTAAAGTTCCACTTTTTCAGCTTGCATCCATTACTTATTGTCCTATCACAGTGCAGTTCCAGATGAACGTTCCTGATGCTGAGGGAAAAAAACTAGGAGTAAGACTACCCTGTAATATCAAGGGGTCCAAACTGTAACGTAACATTATTGATACCTGGATCCAAATGATAGTCAAAATGCTTCCTGAAATTAAAAAAAAAAAATTAAACCACTTTTTCCTGCCTTTAGTACGACGTCAAGCCACCACTGGTGTCTCCAGCAGGCACAAACATGCCTTGTCTTCATCTGCTCCCTGCTGACTGTGTGTATCAGCACACCAGTCTAGTTTCCCCTGAGGGGAAATGCAGTGTGATGTAACCAGTGCCATAAGAATCACCTCCCATGGTGATACACAAACCCACGTGCACAGTAATGTGCCAAAACACATTTTGCTACATCTTCAAATTCCCATTTTGCAGCATGACAGTAGATAAAACTCTCAAAAGATGGAGGGTATCATAATTCATTCAATATAAGACATCAAAGAACAATGTATCTTTAAAAAATTACAACTCCTTCATATTTGTTATCAGTACTAGAAAAACAAAGTAAGGCGGGCAGAGATGAAGACCACATTATACCATTTTGTCTAAACTCACAACATACAGCTGGAATTGAACTGAAAAATTTTGTTAGATATTCAGAAGAAATCATTTCAGACACAGCACACAGATTTTATCTTATTCTCTTTTTTTTTAGTTTTCCAAAACACTACTGGATATGATAAAACCATCACCTAGAGAATACTGGTAATTTTAAAGTTAAAAAAAAAGAAGTATTAATCTTCCTCATCAATGTAAAGACTATTGTTTAGAAAAGGAATCTCTGGTGGATTACATTGAAAACCCTAAGATGTGTCAACCAATCAGCCACAGGTTTAGTGACACTGCTGATTAATCTAAAGTTCAGAGCAAAGGGTCAGAAGAGGAAAGTTACCATAAGAAACCCTTCGCAAAAATGCAGTTAAAAAGTACTCAGTGTAACAATGCAGGAAAACTCGTTTTTGATACACAGAACAATTTCTAACCAAAAACTCCAACTTCTGAGTGAATATAATTTTACGTTCATTTATCAAGAAATGATTATAACTATCTATTTCCACTTCAAGAAAGAAAATTGCAATTTAATCTGAGGTACAGCACATAACTTTTGTGGCCTCAGTCAGTGCACTTGGACAATAGTCTGCTCTTTCTCAGTTTTTTTATTAGGCAACTTCACATCTGTGTAACATCTGAATATTTGCATAACAATATATGGCTTTACATTACAATTCTAACAATTAAATTGAAAGAAAATCAACAGATATGAATTTTTGTAAATCAGTTATGTTCCAGAAACTTAAGTAAGTTTAAAGCAACTAATGACTTTCACCAATATTTCTATTTTTCTCAAAGAACTTATCAAAAGAGATCAGAGATCACATTTCCTTCTGGTTCACAGCAGACATCCCAGTACTAAAGATGGCAAAATAAACAATATCTCATTTTCAGAAACATACAAAAAGGCAAAATAAAGTGTTCAAGTTTTGACAGGCTCTATAAAGAAGCAGAAGACACTATTCACACTGTTTGGGGAACAATGAACACAGTCAGGGTGGATATAAACACAGAAAAATTGTCAATCAGTGCTATACTTCCTAGTTTGACCAGTTCATTAAGACAGTGCTCAAGAAGGACACTTCTAGACTGTGATAAGTTACTACTGAAAGTGATTTTTATTGGAAAATGAAAGTATTTTCTAAGCAATGCATCAAATGCATATATATCAAACAAAATATATATAATCAATAGGTAGGGTAGGTATAAAATGAAGTTAGCTGCATTTAAAAAAACCCTTTTCATCCCATATAAAATAAACTCACCTTCCTTTAAATATCAACAATCCATTAAAAATCAATTAAAAACAGGCAGGAACAATAAAGTGGCGCACTAGCTAATTACATCTACAAATGTAATTTTACATTTACAAATGTAAATGTAGATGTAATTTCTCTCTTTTAAGAGAGAAATTAACTAACTACTCCTTAATACGCTATCATAGAATACAGAGGGAGGAGTCATAAAAAATTAAGCTGGTAAGGGAATACAGCCACATTTATCAACTTGTTTTCTATCAAAGTTCATCAGTGTTGTTTCTGTGTACTCCATAACACCAATGAAAGCACAACAGCTAATAAAAATACTTGAAAGAATTTCCACGGGTTGCTGTTACCATTTCCCTATTACCACTAGGTGGTGATAGCTTGACACAGATCAGCTTTCATTCTGTTAAAATCACTGTAAACTGCAACCAGACTATCATTTCCTGTAAAGTTTAAAGGTCCTCTCTGTGTACTAAAAAGAGGAACACTTAATCCTTTTAACTTCGTAAACTGCTGTAGCAAACACTTACCTGCTTCAGTCACATCCTTTCACCCTGTTCTTATCCATTAAAACACTTACAGATGCCTTGAAGAAAACTCAGATTATTCACTCCAAACAGCCTTTCACCTTGTTTCTGGCTGAGTCACACAGCTCTTGTATGCTCTATAGTCTTTTTGTAGCAGATGCCTCTAAAAAATCGTGACAGTTCTATCTTTAAATCCTTTTTCCACAGCACAACTTGTAAAGCTGCTTCCACAAGTCTATTAAGGCCCTCAAAGGTGAGGCTGCCGCTTTTTATCTGCCTCAAACTCTCATCTAGATTCCGAGGGCAGTTGAAATAAATTGCTTTTAGATAATACCCATGCCACTGCACTTTTTCTCAGAATGTTCGAGTCATAACTTTCCCCCAGGTTCACTCAGCCACAAAACCTAATCACAAAGCCCCTATCCACAAGTAGCTAAGCAAAGTTCAAGATGAAATCACTTCTTTTGAAATGCTTGTCCACCAGGCACACCCAAGCCCTGTTACCGTCCTTGGCTGCTGCTGTAAAACTCCTGGTTTGGATGGGAATGGGATACCTGTGTGTAAGTTATTTGTTAACACAGTATGTTTTCTAGTAAAGTTGTTTCTCCTTAACTCACAGCCAGTTGCTGCCTTGTAGTTTACAGCTCAGTGCAAATAAACAATTTGGAATGAACTAAATATAACTTATGTCAGGGAAATGGGGACAAAGGATATAACAAGTACATTAGTTAACAGCATGACTTAAATAGGTTTCAAACTAAAGCTGAGAAACTTCTACTTAAACCACAAGCAATCCAACATAAAAAAATCAATAGGAAATCAGAGTTACAAAGCAGTAAAATACATGGATCATTTCCCAAATGAGATAGGTTTTCTCACTCAACTGAGAGATCCCATGCTGTTCCCAAATCTGCATCAGACTGTCATTAAAGAGCATATCGGAGAATGATAAACTCATGAAAATAAAGAAAACAAGTTAATTAAATAACTTCGTCTGCTAAAAATCTGCTCTGTCAGTTCTTAACACTTTCCTGATGTTCCATTTTGCCCCATGGTTTAAGCTGGTGCCTCTTCTGTGACACATGGGCAAGTGAATGAATTGTACAGTACTGGTGTGCCACAACATGTAAGGCCTCTCAGATTTTCACCTGGACTCAAAAATGGTTTAAGCTAGCAGAAGAGTGAAACCATGGCCCCAGTTCTCTCCTGCAACAAGAAATTCCATGGATCAATTATGGTTTATGATACTATGTCAAAATACTATGGCAAAATTCAATCCACAAGCCAGTCTTGTATTATTAAAAAAGAAAAAAAAAATGCACAAAGTAAAATCTGGTTCAGTCCTCATCTGTTTCCTTTCAATTCATAGATTTTTTTCTTGGCCTTGTGCTGATCTAAAAACCACGGGCAGTTATAGTGGTAGCAAAGTTAAATTGTAAAGAATTAAAGGTTAGAAACATTCAACACAAGTCTGCACCATTCAGGACCTGGTCAGGTTTCTAGTATCTCTTAGTAATCCTTAGTTTTAGAAGCACTGCCCAGATTCCACCGGAAGCTTTCCACACAGCTAACCATTTTCACAAGATGTGTTTCTGCTGCATTTCTATAGGATCCTGTTTCAGGGACAAAGTTTATGTTGGTATCGTCTTAGCTGCCACCTGTCATGCTTCCTGACTTCATTTTGAAAAGAGAAATGAGGGCCAAGTCTCATTCCTTCAGGCTGCAAGAAATATCACCTCCTTTTCTGGGTTTGTATGATACAGATTTTCTTCCACTGATTTAAACTCACCGCACTGTCACTTAGTGTAAATGAAAAAGTGAAAAGGGCATTTTAAAGCATCCCAACCACAAAATAAATGCTTGAATAATATTCTCAAATGTCATTTCAAACAAACACCAACAAACAAACAAACCCATGAGGGAAAAAAATAATAACTTCAGGCAATGTCCACAGTGAATTCCAAAGTATAAATAGCTCAGTTGAAAGCAGAACAAAAGTTGGGTTTTGCTATCATGCAGCTGAGCCAAAAATAAAGCTTCTTTGAAAATGCTTTAGAGAATCTCATAATTCTCACAAATCTTAATGCCTTAATCTTTCCCTTTAACCTTTCTCCAGCTAGATAAAAGGAATTAAAATAAAGCTTCTGATTCTGAGGAACAGAATGTTTGGTATCTATTGTTGATAAAAAGAAGAATAATAAGCCTTTGAACATTGCTTGACCTCTCCCTTTGTATCAACCTAGAGATAGTGTATTTGTAGGTATTACATAATTTCAGTTCTAAAGTAGAAAAATTCTCCAACAGACATTTTCCTTTGGTCATTTTTCTACAGTAATTAATGCAAAAAAGCCAAATGTATGAAATAAAAGATATCTTTGATTTTTAAAATATTTACCTTGAATTTAAGGTGCTAAACAAGTCAAATTCAAATTATTGAAATCTTAAGGAAGCCACAACTAAAAAAGACAATACAGCAGAGGTCTTTTCATTCATTAAACAGGCCTGCTTTTGTCTTTGTCCTTTCCAAAACCAGACAGCAGAAGATTCTCAATAATATGATGCCAAGATATACAGGATATAAATTATAAAGAATCTAATATCTCCATGTAAGTTTATATTAGTCCATGAAGTGCTCTGAAAACACAACCTGATAGGATGCCTGACTGAGTCTTAAATTAGTCACTTCATGAACAATGCAAGGTGGAATTTATTACCAAATCCAAAGAATGCTTAAACAAGAGCATCTCCTAAACATCAGTGTACTCATTCTTCATCCAGGAAATGCAAAATGACTCAGCTTCAAAAAGCTGATATTCCTGAAGGGGAATATTTCAGAAAGGACAATTCTTATTGCATTTTCAGAGTTGAAAAGACTTTCCTTTGCCAAACAAGAAAGCAGTTTTCCCTCGTTGAGAACTATCATGTGCAAGATTTCCATAAAAACTCCATTTATCATCTCAGAGCTGGTAAGAGATAAGCAGATAGTTTGCCATGGGAGAAGATGACATTGGAGACACAGAGGACATCACTTACTGACACCACTAAAGACACAAAGCTTCAATCAAGTGACATAGAGAGCCTTTGAGGGGGTGGGACCTTCTGTCAGAACTTGAGAGTTGTTTTAGGCCAAAAGGCCCTATCTGAGTATTTCTCATTGCAGTTTTAGTTTGCAGAATGTGTTTTTCCCAAGTGAATAACTTTCTGTATATATCATATATACTATTACTTGCTGATTTCATGGCATTTTGAATGTGTGCTTTGTGGGGTGCTGCTCTAAAAAGAAAAGCAGGGTAAATAAGTTATTAATCATAATTTACATCCATTAATTTCTTTCCAAATTCGATGACCAGATGAAAAATGTGCCAGAGCTTTTCTGAAGATGATAAATGAACTACAACTCAGTAAAAAAAGGTATGGAAAAAGCAGTGTGTATCTAATTCATTAAAGGAGGCATTAACATCACGATAAACCTTAGTATGAAGGGGAAGAATTTTTAATTATCTATTCTGAATATGGTTTACCCTGAATAGCTGCAGTTTTGGTTCTCCTACCACCTATCCATTACAACTGCTCCAAAACAGCTTCTAAGAATAGTTTTCTTTCTTACAGAAACTGACTCCCACAGCTGGAAAAAAAACCTATCCAGAATATTTTTCACCTTAAAATTACTGTTTAGTTCAACTGAAAGATTTTGTGGTTCTATATCAACATCAGTTAATTTTTCTTACTATACAGGAACAAACTCAAGTTACTGTATTTGAAGCTCTTGTCTTTTTAACTTGTATTTTGTACAAATATCAATTTTCCTAGCTGTTCAAAATCAAAAAAAAAAAAAAATTCATAGAATGTTTTAGATTGGAAGGGACCTTAAAAAGTCTTTAGTTGTAACCCTTCTTCCATCCACTAGACCAGGGTGCTCAGAGCCCCATTCAGCCTGGCCTAGAACACTTCCAGGGATGGGCCTTCCACAACTTCTCTGGGCAACCTGGCCCAGTGCCTCACCACCTTCATAATAAAAAATTTCTTCCTTTTTTCTTATTTCAATGCAGTTTCAGTCTCAAGCTATTCTCCCTGGTCCTATCAACACATGCCTTTGTAAAATGTCCTCCACCAGCTTTCCTGTAGCCCTCTTTAGGTACTGGAAGGTTGCTTCTTCATGGTCCCAGCTCTCACTGCCTGTCTTCATAGCAGGGGAGCTACAGCCTCATGATCATCTTTGTGGCTCTCCTCTGGACTCCTTCCAACAGGTCCATGTCTTTTTTGTGTTGGAGTCTCTCAGGGCTGGACACAGCACTCCAGATGAGGGTTCATCACAGGAAAGCAGAGCAGCAGAATCATCTCCTTTGACGTTCTGGCCACACAGCTTTTGACACAGGCAGGATGCAGTTGGGTTGTGAGTACACACTATTGCCTCATGTTGAATTTCTTGTCAACCAATGCTCCCAAGTACTTTCCTCAGGGCTGCTCTCCATCCATTCTGCTTGCAGCCTGATCTTTTGCTGCAGATTGCCCTGATCCAGTCGTAGGACTGAATCACAAAATCACAGGTCAGACTGGAAGGGACCACGGTGGGTCATCTGGCCCAACCTCTCTGCTCAAGCAAGGCCATCCCAGAGCTCACAGCACAGGATTGTGTCCAGACACTTCCCGAATATCTCCAGAGAAGGAGACTCCACAACCTCTCTGGGCAACCTTGACCTTGGCCTTGTTGAACTTCATGATATTTACATGGGCCCATCTCTCAAGCCTGTCCTGGTCCGTGAAGATGGCATCCCCTTCCCCAGATATAACAACCACATCACACACTTAGTGTCATTGGCAACATCCTTGGGGTGCATTAAGCAGTTCCCTCAATCTCAAACCATGCTTTTCCAGTAATTTTGTCTCAATCACCAGAACTGGTATCTGGCTATTTTCAGATCTCTACTCACAGGCACTAGCAAAGTTGCTATTAATGTCTCAGTAATGCCATTTATATGAAAATAATGAGATTTCCTTTCTTTCCAAATTTGTAGGGAGATATCCAGTTTTAGAGACAACAGGAAAGAAAACAGATTGCTTACACTCACTGAGCAAGTGGCAGCCTGGCAGATCTGCCACCGAGGCCAATCTCAGCAGCCATTGACTGAGGCTCTGTGTATACCTCCAGGAGACCCAGCCCATAGGTGAAAGAAACTCAATGCCATTTGTCTCTTTTAAGTTTTCCTGTTGTTTGAGGCAGCCTTCTTTCTTTGCACTCCAGGGGGGAGCTAGATGCATGCAGTTCACTCTGAATAAGCGGTGAGAAGTTCACAGTTCCCAAAAATAGCACTGTGTACAGGCAGTAGCTGTGTCTCAGAAGTAGTGCAGCTCTGCTTACGTGGCATAATGCCTGCTATAGTTAGTGTTGCTTAGTCGGCTAATTAGCCAAGTGAAGGTCCTGCACGAGCACTTGCATATTATTTCCCACTGCAGGGTTAACTCAGCTACGATATCTCTGCATAATTTATCACTGTTCACAAAAAGAGCTGGATTCCTGGTACACCTGGTATGGTGATGATCAAGAAGAGAACTAAATAATATTTATACATCCATCTCTGTGGTTTGACCCACATTTCACTCATAAGCCGACCAAGTGAAAGAAGAAATTCTGTTCTTAGTTTACATGTCTCAGAGAAACATATATTCAGTGAATATTTTACCTTAAAAATATCAGAACATATACTTACACATTAAAAAAAAAATTGCTTATTACATCTCCATAACCTTTGTCTCTTTCCAATATATTTTATTGTGCTAAACCAACTACTGTATTTTAAATAAGTCATTACAGGAGAAGCTACTGCAAAACTGAAAGAATATTTGTATTATAGGATAAGAAAAAATATAAGTGGAACCAGTGATCTTTCTAAAACATAGGGCTCTGATACTTTTAAATTTTGTAATTAATTCAAATATGACTGCTTTATTACATCCTTTTGACATTTAATTTATTAAAATGGTACATTATAATGATCCTAAAATATTACTTGGGGGAAATATTTCATTATCTTACCAATGTAAGTGGGCATTTTTCTCCTCTTGGAATGACTACTTTTTATGGAAAAATTATAAATAAAGGAATTAATGAATTCATACAGTATTTTGATAATCGATTTTTTACTTGGGAAAAAAACTTTTAAATGACAGCATTTACTAAACTAATGAAAAATACATTATATACAAAGCTTCTTATCTGGAACTTGAAAATCTTGATAAAACTTGAAATTAAGATAACAAAAAATTATTAGAAAATTCACTCTGAGGATCCCACAGAGCATTGTTAGGTGATCAGAAAAGCTAAGAGATCCAATGTCTATGAAATGCAAAAGGTTCGTTTCCCACAGCCTTTTCCTTATTTCTGGCATAAAGATGGGCTTAAATGTTATTTCTCAATTGGCAGATTTTTTACTCAATTTCCAGAAGTGCATCTTATTACAAAAAGTGAAAGGCAACAAAGAGCAGAATTCAAGCTCTGTTTTGCAGCAAGCAGAGGTAAGTAGAAAGGCACCTGCACTTCTCTAAGGAAGGTTAAGAATATTTCTGTAACTGATTAAGCAAAATGAGTAACTAATTTCTTGCACAATTCTCCAAATGCCTAATGCAGTGAAAGGCAGCTGACAATCAGACTTCTGCTCTGACAACAGATGCCACATTCTATAGTTAATGTCAAGTTATTTTATGAGCTACTGAAACACACAGATGTATGTCCCTGTTCTGTTAAAATTCAGTTATTTTTCAATTTTACTTCTAGTTCAACTTGAGTTAAGGAAGATCAAGCCTATAAACTGCTCAAAAAATTTTGTATCTTGTCTTTAGAAACAAGGCTATGGTACCCTGATGGTTACTGTAAACAAAAAGCTAACCACTCAGTTTTAGATGTCATGCAGAAGGTGACTCCTCCAACAATGGCATGACAGTCTATTGTGTGGACCAGTGGATCAGAGGACAAAGCCTTGCATCAATTTTATCTGCAGCTCCCAAATCTTCAGAATCTCCAGTCCCAGGGTAAACTGTATATTATGCAATCACAAACTGACAGGCAGAGAAAGTATAATCATGGGACAATTTCAGAAGTCAGTATAGACACTGTGGAGAAGAAGCCAAACATGTTTATATGAAAAAATGACCCAGAAATCAAGAATTTAATTGCTGTCTAAGAATCAACCTCTCACTGAATTGTAGTGCCTCACATAACTGTGAAGGAGTTTCATACAAGTTGAAATCATTTATATAATATACCAGCTCAACAAATCCACGAAGTTTATGATAGTTTATTCTGAGATATTTCATAAGCTCACTATTATTATTATTTAAAAATTACAAGACTGGGATATAAAAAAGCTGCCATCTCAAAGATCTGATCAAAAATGGATAAATGGACTTTATGATACTAAAAGAAGGCAAGCAAATTCTCCTTTTTGTGTTAGAACTTTGAGGACTTGTGAGAAGGCCGTATTTTGGATGTCTTCATGCATGGCCATTTGCAGGAATGTTACAGCTCCTGATCAGTCAGGAAGTCAGGAGAGTTTGCCCTTTTCTGAGGCATTGTTTTCCTTCACAAGCTTTTCCCTGGGGCTTTAAGCTATACAATTTTTCTTCTGGATTGGTGACTAAATGCAGCAACTTGTTATCCCATACAAATAGCTTTGTTAGCCTTGCCTCAATCACAAGATCTGATGTGAAAGAGCAGCAAATATGGTCTATCTCAAATTTGAATGGCTTTCAACACTGTCTCTCACAACACTGTCATAGGTAAACTCAGGAATTGTGGATCGGATGAGTGGACAGTGGGATGAACTGAAAACTGTCCGAACAGCAGATCCCAGAGTTGTAATCAATGGTATGGGCTCCAGTTGGAGGCCTGTCACAAGTGGTGTTCCCAACGTTCAAAACTGGGCCCAGTACTGTTTAACTTATTCATCAATGACTTGGATGTAGGTCCAGATGCCTCCTCAGCAAGTTCATGGATGACACAAAGCTGGGAGAAGCTTTGGGCTGACCCCCCTGAGTGATGTGCAGCCCTTCAGAAGGACCTGGACAGGTTGGAGAGATGGGCAGAAAGGAACCCATTTGAAATTCAACAAAGGCAAATGCAGGATCCTGCACCTGGGGAAGAATAACCCCAGGGACCAGCAAAGGCTTGGGGCCAAACTGCTGGAAAGCCCAGCTCTGTGAAGAAGACACCTGATGGACACCAAGTGTCCATGAGTCAGCAGTGACCTTGTGGCTAAGAAAGCTATACCCTGGGGTGCTTTAGGGAGAGTACTGACAGCAGATCAAGGCTGGTGGTCCTGCCCCTCTACTCAGCCCTGGTGAGGTGCATCTGGAGTGCTGTGTCCAGTTCTGGGCTCCTCAGTACAAGAACAGGGAAGGATGACAAAGATGATGAAGGGACTGGAGCATCTCTGTTACAAGGACAGGCTGAGGGAGCTGGCCCTGTTTAGCCTCAAGAAGACACAGCTGAGAGGGGAGCTCCTCAATGTCTGTCAGTATCTGAAGGGAGGGTGCCAGGAGGATGGAGGCAGGCTCTGCTCAGTAGTGCCAACCAACAGGACAAGACTGTTCACTGCCAATACTACTATCATACTTCTTGCCATATCTATACCAATATGAAAGCTCATGGAATAAAACCTTTATGAGGGATTCAGATCTTTCCATAAATGTATTCATTAATCCCATCAGATAGGCTAAATAATATCAAATTTGCTTTGCAATTCTTTCTTTCAAACCACCGTGTTTAATAAGTTTTTGTCTACTATGGCATACGAGATTTTCTAGAACAACCTAAGGTTATATTGATGTCATTGACTGAAAAGTATTAATCTTAGTATTTACCCAATTTGTGAAATACAAATGTATCAATTGTGTATCAATTAAAATTACACTGCTTAGACAGTTTATAATGAGAAAGAGAAATCACATGTTCATATACTCAACTTTCTTTGTGCCAACACATTATCTTTGTCCCATTAAAGAGCTTTATGCCATCTGTACCATCTGTGATACCAGCTGGTACATTGGTCCAAAAATATCTCTTCAATTATAGTATACTGATTAGTTTTTATATTGATTCAATTGTAGCTTAACTGAATTATAAAAATAAATTTATACTGTTTTTTTCCCATTTCTGTTATTTGATTTTGGTAATAAAAATTCTAAAACTTCCTGTTCTTTTCTTGAGATTTGGAGATTTTATAGTTTGAAGTGCATAAAAGGAAGTTAAGAAGTATTTAAAATGAGGTTATAAATTAAATAAGGTAGGTACTGACACCATGTTCAAAATGAAACACCAAATATTTCTAGGATAAAAATATTTTGTTATTATTTATTACTCAAAAATCACAGAATCACAGAATCAACTAAAAATATATCTTTTGCCCAAAATGTTCCTTCTAAACAATTACAATATTCATTTAAAAGGTAATTTTACAAAGCTAAAAGTTGGGTGATATTTTGTTTTCCTACATAAAGATTTAACTTATCAGAATAGGGTTATTTATATAAAGCAGTTGAGTGAAATTCCTTTTACAGTGAGATTTAATGGCAAGATTGTCATTCATTCCAGCAAGCCAAAATTCAACATCACACAGTTAAGTGAAAGGTACCCCTCACCCCTTGTAATAGGGATTGATGCTTAGATCAATCACATTACCCCTGCTTTTAAGCTGAACTACAAGCAAAGATCTGAGTTTTATGTTATGAATACTTCCCACGCAGAAATTCTGGTATATATGTTAATTACATAGGAGCTGTACATCAAAAGAACTGTACCGTGATCATAAATCCTAACAGCATTAGTTCAGCCCCTTTCTACCATATGCATTGTGGCACAACCTTTTAATGACATGATGATGTGCTTTAGTTTGAACAGGAGTTTCTTTTGATAAGTCAATTTAATTCATGGATATTAGCTATTTACCAAATTCAAAACTTCACACTTTCCTCATTTTGTGCCCCCATAACTTACTTATCAAACAATATTGAAAATCTGAACTGAAAACAGACTTCTCTCTGATGTTCATCACTGCAGTGTCTGAGTGCTTCACAAACATTACTACATTTATATTCCAAATATTCTTGTGAGATGAGAGGTTATTATTATACCTACTTTATGCAGAACAGAGGCACAGTGAAATTAGGATCAAAGGTATTGACTAATTTGGGCACTTGGTAGGAAACTCATGGAAACTCATTTTCATAATGCTTAATACACAACCTTTCATATATGTTCAAAGTCTAGTTAGTAATGGTGCAAGTGCTCAATATTCTGCAAGTCAAAGCCCAACAATTCACTCAGAAAACAAGAAACACATAGTGCCAATACCTAAAATTTGTTGTAACTGACTCCTTTCACATCACATCAGGGGAGGTTCAGGTTAGATATCAAGATATGAGGAGGTTCTTCACCCAGAGGTGAGGGCACGGGGCAGGCTCCTCAGGGAAAGATCACAGCACAAAGCCTGACAGAGTTTAAGTGCTTGAACAACACTGTTGGGCACACAGTGTGATTCTTGGGGTGTCCTGCACAGGGCCAGGAGTTGGACTTGATGATCTTGATGGGTCCCTTCCAACTCAGCATATTCTATGACACAGGGGCTTTGTGGGAGAATAAATCTGATCCTCCAGCATAAATTAACAATATTTGGTTAATTTTGGACCTCTTTTCTTTTTTGTATTTTATTTTCTTCACGATTTTCTAAATTGCTCACTCAACAACGATGGAATTGTACTGTTTTTTGTACTAAAAGTAGAGGGGTTTTGGTTTCAGACAAATTTTCAGCTAGGAAGGAGATAAACCAATAGTTGCAGGAAGTTACTATGTCCCCATATAATTCAAAACTAGAAGGACATGGAGTAACTTCTGAGTTTTCTCACAGCAGAGAATATTGAGATTCAGAAAAACAGGAATGGATTTTATGTTACGGTAGGGACATACTGTGATGATTCTCCTACTCCATCTAGGTTTGATTTTTCTCACTGGTCACTTTTCATCTCAGTTTCATCAGAAGTGGTATGAATGAAAGGCCTTAGTTTAAGCAGTGAAACTATCACAGCTTGGAAAGGGTAATTCTTGTAAACGGAATAGTCTTCAGTTAAAAAATTTTATCTCTCAACCAGCAAAGATAAACACAACCATGCAAAGATATAGACATTTACAACAGCTCAGATGATAGATGCTACAGTCAAAAACTGTCGCATTTTTATGGCTTTAAATGTATATATACATTAAGTATAACAAGGAAGTCAGATGCAGTGATGCTAATTATATTCAGAGGAATTTGGTCATGTGAGTTGACAGAGGTTTAACTATGATGTATTCTTGCTGGCAGTCCTTGCTGTTACATTCAAGACAACTTGAACCTATGCACATGCTTAGGCGAGCAGGAGGTGATGAAAGCAGCCTCTCCTTACTATTGCCCTAGATATTGAGTTCTTGTATTATCAGAAATAGATTTTCTCTACTGCTGAGAATGGTAAGCCCATTCAAGTATCATTTCAAGTATCTTGCTTTTACACTCACAAGACCAAAGATGAAACAAGTTAAATGCTGTTTTAGAAAAGAACTTTTAGTATTACAGGTAATAAAATTTTTCAACTTTTTCATCTATTTTAATTTTCCTTTTCCCACCCTGTATAACAAAGAAATCTGGCTGGACTCAAACATGGAGGGTTGCAGAGAATAGTACAAAAAGTACACAGGTAGTTCAATATTTCCTGCACCATTTTCTGCGACATATGTGAAGCCAATTATGCCTTCTGCTTTCCTACACAGTATAGGCTTGCTGGCATTTGGCTGGGGTGATCTGGAAAATTCAGCTGCACTGTTGCCACATATGACTAATATTGTCATTGAGCCCACTAAACACTTAGATGGCTTTGTGAAAAACTTCACCTCCTTATTGACTTTTCATTAGTTTCTTGCACACAGAAAGGATGAGTAAGAAAGTTAAAGAATAATTGAGAATGCATCTCCTTGCCAAGAAGATAATGCTACTGCGACGAACAGCAGGGAGGTGCTAGCAGGACAGCGTTACTGCAACCATGAGAAGCCCCATATCCTCCTACTTACACCTTTTGGACTGACAGAAGGGCAAATCCATCCTATCGGAACTGTTGTGTGCCAGAACTACCAAGACCACACTGCAGACTCCCATGGAAACAAGAATTTAAATTAAAGGGGGGAGGGATAGCAGGAGCAAACAAAGGAACATGCAATTTTGGCATTTCCTACTGGTTTTGGCTCCTTTCTTCTGCCCTAACTTTTCACTTCTGAGATATGCTGGTTTTCCCTTTTTTTGATCTTTTGAGAAAAGTTATCCAGTCATAATGATTCAACATGACAAAACCAAAACAAAACAAAACCAAAAAACCCTGGTTTTGCATACCTCTTTTAAGAAGCTGCTTCTGTCAGCTACCTTGATCGGCAATAGAAGTGCTCCTTCCAGTGACAGGATTTTTTTCCAGGGACAGATGCTTGCAAATGCAGTTGTGTTATACTGCACTAATATCCAGAAAATTCAGTAAACAAAATGCAGGTCTCACCAACCACCACAACAAATTCAGTTCTTTATGAACCATACCATTTATAAAAAGACATTCAGAGCTCTCATTTAATCTGGAATACTCTCAGTATATTTAGTAATTTAAATTGCTGGAATAATGCCCAGATGGAAAGTGGCAAGATATTTAAAGATTTATTCCATTTTCTAAGTATGCCATGAATATAAAAATCCTTCCACTTAATCTAATAAGCTTCTTTGGCCTATTAGGTTTGGATTGATAAAATGTTTTTAAATAAAAAATCAGCAGTTGGCAGACACGGTAAAAATCAAAGATACTGTGAGTGCAGAGACTCAATAGGAATATATATTGGGTTCTTACAGGATATATTTAAGTTTCCAAAAGTTGAAAACCTCTACCAGTTACTGTATTCCAAACCTTACTAGATTGCTAGAACTTGGTTTTTAGGTAACAGATTTTCAGTAAATTAGCAACACTTCTTTTTAAAAATGGGACACTGACGTTTGTGTAAAAATGAAGGAGAATATGGGGAAACAAAAGTAGACATCAGATTCTCCAATGGAGAGGTCAGAATTTCATAGCTTGCTTTCATCTTCAGAGGATATAATTTCTATATTGTAGTGCAATTAATAGTTTTTAAATATCTGCATGATATTGAAGCAGAAACTCCAATTTTGCTGGAGAAACAAGAAGAATTAGAGAAAATTGTATTTCTGGTATAACTGCCCAATTAAAAAGTAGTTAATCAGCGATTCCTTACATTCTTCAGCCCAATTGAAGAAGATGGTAGGATTGTATTTTAACAGTTTAAACTGATTGAACAATAAGTTGATCACTGGTAAGTAGGATTAATGATCACAAAGAAAAATTTAAATTTCACTACGCAGAGTCCAGAATGACATTCCTGGAAAGGTTCCAGCCAGCTTGATGGTTCCTCATGCTTTTTATATGAAAAGAAATCACACACTTGCAATGATTAATCGAAAACTAAATGTTTTATAAAAAGGGCTTGTTCATAGCACTTAATTAGAGCTAACTTTAAAAAGTGCATTCTTAGGACGCTTATGCAAACTTCTTCATGCTAATACTGGTCAGTGGGAAGAGGAAGAGACACAAAAAGCAAAAATGCTCATGAGTTCAAGGCACTGCTCTGCAAATGCAGAGTTTTAGGCAGCAACCTGCCATGAATTAAGGCTTCATCTTCCAGCATCATGTCCCTCCTGATAATAACGGCAACGCTGGAATTAGAAAGGTGGCAATTGCAGGAGACCATAAAAATCCATTCTGACATGAAGGAAACAAACCTCCAAGAGAAAAGGAGAGACAGACCTTGTTGTGTAATGTTTATATATCTAGGGAAATATAAAGCAGAAACTCCATCAAGTGATACACCCACATCTTTCTGAGCCTTACTTCTCAGGGGTTAATTGTCGAGCATGTTTTATCCTTTGACTGTCAAACCCTAAGGAAATCTGATTTCCATGGAATATCATTCTCCTTTACATAACAGGCACATTCACTCTAAGGAGAAATGACTTCATAATTTGCACTTTGTAACTTGCTATCTTTGTATCAAACATCTTTAAAAACTTAGCTATGGATAATATTTACTTTTATAGGCACTAAAAACAGTTTCAAGGGCTTTAAAGATGCATGTATGAATTCTCCCCAGACTGTAAACTAATGGCTATTCCAAGAGTTTGGTCACTTTATTTTAAAATTTGGAAATGTTTAAAAACATTTTAAGTACAGAGCAAAGCTGTAAGATTTTTTGTAATGACTGTGGCCTCTAACTAATAATTTTAAAACTTTAAGAAGAATCTTCTAATAAAATAAAAGCTTCATAAGATACATGTTCATGGGGTTATGTCATTATTTCTTAAGAGAAATAAATGAGAATGACTATTAAACTATCTCAATACAAAAAAGGATGCGACATAATTTTATACATACAGAAGTGTGTGTCAGAGTCTCATATTTTCATTAGCTATATGCAATACTCAGTTTAAAAGTCTCTACACAACTACACAGTAAAACTCCTTTTCAAAACATCAATCACTTTGGAACAATTCTAAATTGTTAGAATCAATGTTTTTCCAATTCCCATTTTAATGCTCTGAAAGACAGCAAGAATTCCTACACAGTACACCTTTCCTGTTAATTTGTGACATTAACTACCACTGCTGCCCTGAAGAGAGTATTAGAAGTCTTATTGAGATCAGCTCTCTCTCTGTGCTACAAATTTAAAAGAAAATTACATTCACCAGGGAGAGCCTCTAATTTTATTGCCATGATTTGTCTTTCAGAATTACTATTTGGCAAGAAGGGAACAAACTGCAAGTTGCCCCTTCTTCCCAGGTAACTTAATACAAACTCCTTTGTCTGAGATTATAATGGGTGAACAGGCGTTAGGGTAAAGCACAAGAAAAAATATTAAAAATAGATTTTTATCCCTCATCTTCTCTCTTTTCTTAGCATTTTTAAAACAGTTTTTTCATACTCAGTAAATATATACAACTAGATCTTTATTCTAATGTGAAGAATTATTTAGCTAAGAATTGAATCCTATATTGGTTTCAAGGAAAAAATTTGAAATATTTTATTGGAAAAAAATTTCAATTTAAATTGAAATATTTATATGGATTGTATTTACATTTTCCATGCAGTTCATTGAGTTGAAAAAATATTTATATACAATGTATTCAATATTTCTCAGAAGGTAAAATTTTCCGAATACAAAATGGATCATTTGCACAGAGAACCAGAAGGTATAAGGCAACATGAAAACTTGACTTATTAGAGACAAATAAGAAAACAGTGCTAATTCACAGTTCATTGTAATAAAAGAAATGCACAAAGCAATATAGAGCAATGTTCACAATTAATTGTGAACATTGTTTCAATTAATTGTGAACAATGTTTCAATTAATTGTGAAAAGAATATCACTCAAAGACAAAAAGTGAATAAGCTTTTTGCCCTTTAAGCTTTCCTGGATCTAAGTTCTGGGTAGAAAATTTACTTCGGAGTAGAATTTACACCAAGAGCAGCAGCATCAAATTTTAAAACATTTTAATAAATATTTCAAATAGATGAAGTGAGCTAAACACTGCTTCTTTTGAATTCTCAAGCAAATTTCTTTGGTAGTTTTTACAAAATAAAGATTTCTGTATTGCCTAAAACCATTAAAGGTTCCATTTTAAAATGAATTTCTATGCTTCTGCTCAGACCATAAAATCTCAGATACGTTAATCTCTTCAGTCATTAATACATGCAGTAACGGACTGCAAAGCATTCCTTTTTCAGCATTCAAGAAATATTGCAAAGGGTTATGATCTAATTATTTACATGCTGAGCACCTAGAATGGAAAGGAGAAGTGGGTTTGGCAAGGGACACAGTCCTCGGTCTCTTCACAACTTCTCTCTCAATCCCTTCCTCAATCCCTATTTCTTTTTCTTCTCTCTTCCTCCCCCACCTCTTTTTTTTTCGCTTAGAGGCTTTCAAACTCAAAATTGCAAAGCCATGTGAACTGCAGTTCTCTACGCACATAGGACAAATGTTTCCTAGTGCCCATAAAAAGGTTCTCTCATGCAAATTTGTGATTTCAACAGAAACTAAATAATGCTCAAAGCATCTGTGAGAAAGTTGAAGGGGGAAAAAACCCCATGGAAACTAAAGGATGTAGTTTGAAATGACAGGAAATAAAAAATGACACATCTGACAGGCCATAAAAATTCATTTATTGGACAAGTTAAGATCTGAACTGTGTATCAGCCATAGTTTAGGAGAGGACTGTTAGTAAAGAGCAGCTACTGGGACAAAGGAATGTAGTCAGGAGTATATGGCAATCCTGACACTGAATGTTTATTATTTATTGATTTTTTTCTGACACTTTTATCTACACCATTTATTTCATAGTTTTCCTGTAGGGAAGGTTAATTAGGACCAGGCAGATTTCAGGAACTATCACTCCCTGCACAAGCAAACAAAAAATATGTTTTTGCTTCAGTAATCAAATTAGGAAAAAAATCCTGCTTCATGAGTCATGATACTTTCTAATTAAGGCAGTTGAGGGCTTTGATAGTGGAATGCAAATCCTGTATGTAATCCTGATGTCATCACTTTCTACCTTACATGCTGTCTTTGCCTCATCACTTCACAGCTCAAAAGAAAAGCACACAGCAAATAATGCTGAGAGACACTGGAAAAATAACCTATCCTATATAAATAAACGTTTTCGTTAATTTTTAACAACTGGGACAAAAGTTTTGCATAGGTTTTTTTGAGAGATCATGAGATGTGACTAGATTTCAAAGCAATGGTCAACTTATTTACATAGGACAAGCAAAGGCAAATGGGCCACAAAAGACAAACTGTTTACATGAAGTCCACATATAAAAAGCTGGTACTGACAATCTTCAGCAGGAATTTTTTGAGCTACTCAAGGTCTGAGATGTATGAAGTATCCTAGGCAGAGCAGAATTTTAACTAGTTCTAAAATAACTTGGGCTATTTTTTCCATATATACTTTGTCAAATGTACTGTTTGACAGGGGAAAAACACACACAATGATTGACAGCTTGGGATTATTCCTAAAGCACTCATACCTCAACTCATAAATACATGATATGAGGAAACACAAACAATGTAAAAAACATAAACAGTTGATCATGTCTAATATTTTTAGCAGTATGAAATGCAGAGTCAGCAGCACAATGCTTCCAAATTTATCTTCATGACAGACAACTTGTCATCTTGGTGTCTCTCATTTGCATTTTACAAAATCTGCAGCAAATGTATATTCATGGCATAGAATGATCATGAAAGACTCATAACTGCCCTAGGTGAGCTGAGGAGGCTGCCAATTTAGTGAGGGGATACTTCAGGGCTGCCCATTTTTGAAATTGAGCATTTGAAATAGAAAGTTTTTCAACACGTCCTTTAAACTTGGGCTCAGAGTTTATTGCAGCATCAAGCTCTCATTGATGCATTCCTGGCACTGCCATAGTCTGTTCCTCTGACCTCAGTTACAAGATACCTGCTCTCTGAAACTACTGCCTGATGGAATTAGTCAAATTACCGAGCCTTGAGCATTGATTAAAATACTGGGTTTAGTATGAAAACATTTCCCATTGACAACCATGTTATTCCTTTTTCTTTGAAATACAAGAAGGTGCTTTTTTTTTTAATTCTCTTGTTCATCCTTTTGCGGATGGACTCATGCATTGAATCCATGCTGTTTAAATCCTGCATCAAATAGGGATGAGTATAATTATCTTTCCGGTACTTATGAAATAGCATTCTTCTTATTCCCAGATTCTGAAACAGGAAAAGCAGGAAGGAATCCCCAGTGTCACAAAATTCTAAAATTTTATCATAAGAGTGAAGATTTTCCATTCTGAAAATAGAGTTAAATCATCCCAACATTGCAGTAAATCAAATATTTATTTTCCTGCTCCAAATTCATAAATGGAAATTGTTTGTGAAAGAATAATTAATTCTTTGAAGCTAAAACATGTTGACAAACTCAGTTGCAATATACAAATAAACTAAAACTTGAAATCGTAGAGAAGAAATAGTATCTGTTTTAAAAGAAAGATCAAATACTCATTGCTTTCCAGCATTTCCAGCTGCAAACTGTTACAAAGGCAATGAATTACCAAATTATCTGGTATTTAGTGCTATCATGATTTTTTAGAAATATGAACAAAAAATTCAGTTATTTTTTATATACTAAACTGCCCAATGACTATTTTTATACCACTTTACCAGTGTAAGTTAGCTTAAGATAGTCAAGCTTAAGATAGTTAACTTAAGATAGTGTTTTGTGTAAAAGAACATCTAAGTGGGAATGAGCCCCACAATATGATTTGCAAACCCATTCTCATTCTTCCAACAGAAAACAGCAGGTATTGAGCAAGCAGCTCTGTAGCCACATGCTCTTAGTACCTACAGCACTGCCACAAGTACTGCTAGGAAAGCTCTATCATTGCAGTCCAACAAAACCTATTTGGCCAGTGAGGTCACCTTGGACAACAGCACAGTACTGAAGGAAGTACCTCAATGCCTTTCTTCTTGATCCTGATAAGGATCTTCTAAAGGTATCCCTATGGGAATATGCTTTCTATCATTTGGTACTACATAAAGCAAAAGTAATAGCTTTGTTTTGAGTTAACTATGTGTCAGATTCTGATTTGGTCTCTGCCAGAGTAACTCAGAGTAACTTAACTGAGCCTGATTTTACAATGATTCATCTGCTAATTCACTTTACCAGAATAAAATAAATCCTTAATTCTATCATCACCTATTGACTGTTTCAAGACCCTTCTTGGAGGTGCAAATTATTTGCCAGTTTGAAGGTATTGAAGAACCAGACCTATAAACTTAAATGCAATTTGCTTTAGATTTACCCATCATTTCTAGAGAGGTGACTGCTTCAAGCTACTGAGATTGGTGATAAATAATCCTGTGAAAAAAATTCTAAAAGTTCGCATGAACAGAAGGATGAGTGTTCTGAAAGAGTTACAGAAAACCTACTTTTGCCTCATTAGCTCCAGTAACAATAAAAAAAAAAGAAGGAAAAAAAAAAAAAAGAAAGTGCAGCCAATTATAGGTACAACTTGATACAATAATAGGAGATCAAACATATTTAGCAAACCATAATATGCAGCTGATTAAAGCAGCCATTGGTTGAAAAAATTAACTTAAACCTTTAAGAATGAGTGGCTGAGAATAGCTAAATGTTTATGCTTAGATTAAAAGGCATATGAAGCACTTATTTACTTGGACAATGCAGAGATCGGTGTAGTTTAAAACCAGAGGTAGGACCTAATTAACCAGAACATTGTTTCTAAAAGCTGGAATTAAGCTACTACAGCACAGCCTTTAAAGTAAATGTGTAAATAAAGTGACATATCACACACTCAGGTTATGGTGACTTAGCTCTTCATGACAAAGAAATGTCATACATATTTTTTCATTCTCTTCGACACAAATTGCATATAATGATGACCTGTTTGGGAGTTTGTTTCCTTCTTTCTTTCTTTCATAAACTGTGTACAAGGAAATGAAAAATGCTGCCAAAATGCTAAAGTATTGTTTGGGGCAGTGTTTTCTCTTCTGTTTTTACATAATATTGCAAAGTACAAATACTATGGTGAAAAGAGGATCTGTGCTGAATAAAATTCTTAACTGTTTGTATGTTCCTGAGGGAAATAATGTGAAGCAGATTAACCATCATTTCAGAACAGTTGCTGATTAATTTATTATTCATAAAAGAGTTCAACTTCTAATGGTAAGACATTTCACAGCCAACTTCTAATTTAAAAAAGAAGCATTTCTTTCAGTATTTATTAATAAATACAGTACATAACATCATTATGTATAAATGTGACAGAATGTTACCTTTCTCCATTTCCTCAGAGACAAAGGGATTGATCATGTAATTTCCAGGCAAATATACTCTGACAACAATGAAAGGAGGTTTTACTCATCAAAACAGAATTTTGAGTTGGGCCCTGATAAATTGATACATCTAATTGCTGGGATTTTACATTTACTCATTTATCTTCTGACTGAAAGATTTTTTTTTCTGCAGACCATGTATTTTTATGTGCTGCAAAATGAATACTCATGCAGTAAAATTATTTTTATCACATTAAGATAAAGCACTTCAATCAAAGCTGTACCATTTTTAATCTTTTTGCACAATAGACTCAAGACAGCAGAGACTTTTTGTACTTGTAACTTGACTGATGTTAAATTCAGTTATACCACTGTATCAAAAATTCAGAATTCTTGGGAGGACAACAATTTCTCCTACACTAAAATTTTCAATAGAAAAGGTACCTTTAGAGCTCAAACTTTTCCAGGCAAAAATTCGCTTTATCAAGCAGCAATTCCTAAGCATTTTCTTACAGCTTGCAGGCTTCTGAGGATACTGTTGCAAATCTTCATTCTCTTCATGTGTTTTCTTCTCAGGGGCTAACACTTCCATCCTAAACAAAAACTTAACCTTTAGTTTTCCTGCAGGATATATACACAACTTAAATCCAAAGACTATGAGTAAGGGAGATTGGGGGAGAAGAGAGGAGATGGACTGGGGATAAAAGGAAAATATTTAGAATTTCATTACTCATTCTCAGCTCATAGATTCCTAGTATTAATTAAGTGGAATCAGTGTGTTAATATTCCTTTGGTTTAGATATTGATCTGGAACATTAATGTATTTGTAAAATATGTAGATGGGGTAAAAATCAGATTTTATCTGCAATTTATTAAAACTCTGATTTTAACTTAAATGATAAAAATAATATAGTATCTCTAGATGGTAAATAAATATTTACCTCTTACCTTAGTCAGTTGTTTAGGTAAAGGAAATACCGTAATCCTCTATGCATGAATCTATTATCCTTCCTATCTTAGCTTGCCTGACATCAGTGTCATAGAGGAGAGCTGCATTCCTCTAGCTGTTACTGAAAGACAGCTGCTCTAGCCAGAAAAGATGAATAGTTGGGATTCTGTGCTGCCTTAATGCCACTGTCACTCAAATGCAGAAAAGCAGCTGAGCCACTTAAAGCCAGTTCTACGCTTGGGGACCATTTCCTACACTACCTTCTCATTCACAGAGGCAGACCAATACATTTCTACATGGCATTATTTTTCTTTGTAGACTGACACTTTGAAGAAGCCAGAGGCTGTTAGCAACAACCAACACTGACTAGGACCTAACCAAAGCTCTACTCAGTAGCTACAAACTGAAGAAAAGGAACCTACCCAGTGTTCCAGGACTTTGGTGCTACTACAAGGTCATGCAGGAGTCCTAAGCAGCTTTCCTGTTCTCTCTTCAGCGAGTTCCAGCCGGAGATGCCGAGGAGATGATGCTGCTGAGGACAGACCCACCCTGCCAGCCGCAGCAGCCCTTTGCCAAGCAGCCATAGACTGCACCAGAGGAGCCCTCTGATTACAAACAGAAGCTGTGTCCAGCCTGTGGCAGTACACCAAAGTGGCCCATTTTTCACTCCCCTCTTTTTCCCCTCACACTTTGCTCACACACAGTCTGCATCTAACTATATTAAACATGATTTCTAAAGCCAAAAGGTAGGAAAGAGCCAAAGGAAAAAAAAAAAAAAACAATTTGGCACCGTATACACTAGAGTTTGATAAACAAAGCTGACTTTTCAATTGTAAACCTACTACTTCCTTAAGAAAGCAAGCATAATGGAACACAGCACCTCACTGCCTTCACTTCCATCAGGAGTTCCTACTGATTATGCAAAACAATCAAAGGATGCAAAGGAGCAAGTATCCACTTTCTGCAATTTATTTTTTATACGATATTGGAACTCAAAGGTTTTTAATCAGTCAGCTTCCCTTTGAACTGAATTCATCTTCATGCCAATTACATACATTTGCAACTTTTATGGTCACGAAGTTTCCTGCAAACATTTGAACTACAGCTTAAGCAGGCTGCTTTGTGCAAAACGTTACACACAAAACCCCATACCTATCTATAACAACTGGAGACATCTCAGGTCTATCCACACAGGCTAGGACAATAATTCCACCTCTGGAAACAGCCTATCAATCAGCTGTAAGAAAAAACTGTCCATAAACAGCTGTAAATTCTGTCCATAAAAACAGAGAAGCATTTGCCTTAACAACCAATTTTTAGGCTGCCAAAGTAAAGGGAAGCACTTCAATCCAGATTCACATCTAGGGACATATTTCAGGCCCCTTGCTATTTAGAACTGAACAATACTTGATTTTGCACTGTTAGAACAATACTTGCTGGTATAAGGTCCTTTGAGTCCTTAGCATTACACAGCACTCCAGACATGGCTGTATTCCCATCACAAACCACTATCAAAGTAAGCTGAATTTCAATATGATAACAGAGTTTCTGAAACTTCTGAAACTTCAGCAGAAAAATTCCAGTTTAAGCATATGTCACAGGTCTTTTATCTTATAGCTTTCGAAAGTGGCATTCTGAGAATACTAATTTTAAATTGGTGTTTACTGTGCTAAGAAGTACATTTTCACCACACAATATTCAGTTTGAATTTCCAGATGATTACTGGAACAGAATTATGATTTGCAAGAACAAAACATGAGTATTAGTTATTACACAGAAATAATAACTATTTTTAAGAGAATGCTTTCAGCTATTCGTACATCACATTTTTGAAGGAAATTAATGTACTCTAGAAACTAGAGTTTATCCCTTTGAACACTGGAGGTTCTCTTCTGATCAGTCTGTGCAAGGCATCTGCAGAAAGTCACCCAACTTGTCTGGTGGAACACACCTATGTGGCTCTTGTCCAGTACAAGGGGAAGACCAATCCTATGCCCATGAGCACTGGAATACAGCACCATGTAGTACAGCTCCAAACAGCTAAAACTTGAAAATGCTGTTAACATAATTCAAGTTCAAGTTTTCTGGATATAAACCTTCAGAGAAACTGCCTGCCCATGTAACAGTACGCTATAAACACCTTGGTATTCCAGCCCAAAGGCCAGCTCTCACAACACACTGTCATAGCTCTCTGAGGGCCTCATCTCAGGGATTCAATAATCCACAGGGAGTGTGAATGGGAACCAGACACAGGAGATGAGACAAGCCTCTGGGAGAATGATTCCCATGATGGGATAATAAACAGGAATGTGTACTGCCTAGACATGGAGCAATGGGAGAGGGTTATTGAATATGCTCCCACATTAGTATTTGAATAAAGTCTTCAGAAGATACAAGAATACAGAGGAATTTTGCCAGAGATGGGATGTATAAATGCACAAATCCAATGACACTACTCAAGAGGGAATGGAGAGGTAGAACCCTTGCTGAAATCTTCAGGGTTTGTTTCTTTGCACCTGAAAACCATGTCCTATTTGCCACAGATATGAAGATATTCACTTGAGATAAATCTCTAGAAGGATGCATTTTTTCTAAACCTGGTTCAGAAGACGTCAAGATATTCAGATGGCACTGTATCTGTTTCCTTACTTCAAACCTTAATCAAGTCCACAGCAGTTTTCTTCTATAATAGAAATATATATGAATCAGAAGTTCTGTGCAGTCCTAATCATCAAGCTATAATTTTGTAGTGAGTTTAAAAAAAGCTTAAACTGTAGAACACTCAATTTCAACATACCACTGATTTTTTTTCACACAAATGATGCTGTACTTCATATAATCATAATAATGATTTAGAAAAAGAATTAACATAACTCTTCTGAAGCTGTGCATTTGATTTACTTCCTTCTCTTCAGATCATGTACTCTGACTTTGAGGAAAGGAAATGCACTGACAGTGAATTCCACATTTACAAACCTAAGGACTGCAAAAAATATATTACACACAATGTTAGAGAAAAACTGGTCATATTGTAAGTAACATGAGAAAAGCACGTGTGAAAAGTGTATCAATCCAGGCTGTACAGGATCCTTCCTTTCCAAAATACAGTGAATCACTTCATAATTTAGGTGAAATGAAAAAGGAATTTAAGAGCACTTTACAGAACCTGAGCAACTTCAGGATATGGGAATGGGGGGACCTTTCAGCTGGGAGTGAACAGTGAAACAGGTCAGAAAGAAAATAAACAGACCTATGCACTAGTGGGAATAACAACACAAGACAAATGTGGAGCAATAATCTGCAAAAAACCTTAAATACATCTGGTCTGAGCCCTTCCATTTTACTGCAGCAGTAACCAAGACACTGAACTCTTCCTGAGCACATGCAAGTCAGGAAAGGCAATCTGTTTACCGCAGCTGTAAGAGTGCACAGAGACAGGGACTGCCTAAAGAAAGCAGGTTTTCGTTATTTCATGTTACTGAATTTTATCCATAATTGGTTACACCCAAAAGTAAAGCTAGGGGTTTTGTATAAATTTTTTATTGATGGTTAAATAACTATTTTTATGAGTGATCTAAATCATACAAGCTAAAAACTCCAGAGAGTCACAAGCTGATGAATCATACAAGGTCTGTGTGATGCCACATTGCTACAGATATTTTGGGCAATACTTATTTGAACTACAAGGAAATGTCTTCTAGCTGGGTGTAAGTGGACTTGGGTGTACTAAAGTTGTCTTAATATTGCTTGATCAGATTTGATCTTTGGAGAAATGAAACTGAACTTTATATGGATTAATGGAAAACTGTATAATTCTCCCCTCAATAATAAAAGAGCTGCTGGAAAGAGCAGAGGCATCTTTATAGAGTGAGAAATACCTCAGGAATATTCTAGAAGAAACAGTCAAAACTGGCATCTATATGGGATTTGAGGAGAATCTTTACAGAACTGTCTAGTTGCATTAGCTGACTACTCTAGCACAAGTACTTCAACAACTTTCACTGATGACTATAAAGAAACTGCTTAACTTCAACAAAGCTAGATTAAACCAGTGATGTCTGCTGAAAACTTAGGGCCACTAGAGATTGCAGCTATAAGTTGTGAAACGAATACTGAAAAATAGGGCAAGCTTACAGAATCCAGTTCTGGATGAATGTGTGGGTG
This sequence comes from Acrocephalus scirpaceus scirpaceus, assembly GCA_910950805.1. Lineage (NCBI taxonomy): Eukaryota > Metazoa > Chordata > Aves > Passeriformes > Sylviidae > Acrocephalus > Acrocephalus scirpaceus. Next base: position 28,500,416 of record OU383778.1, on the reverse strand, counting down.
ACTGCTGACATATTAAGGAATATTACAATGAGATGCTTCAGAGAAAAAGCAGGGTTTGCTTTGATTTTGTTTTTCTCAGCAAAGGCAAATTTCAATAGTATTTTATGATACCTGATTTTTGTAGATGGGATTTGGGGATTTGTGAGTGGAAAGGAGAATTTCATTCTCTTTCGGTAGAATGAAAAATGGAACAGAAAAAGATATCAGCAAAAATATATCAGCTATTTATTTACTTCATTTACATCTTTTTATCCCTTTCATAATTTGTTTGTCTATTTACCAGGTAGCATAAGCTTCCTGTATGTTTCAGTATTAACTAAAATTTGGGGTTCTACTTTTGCCAGAAGAAAACAGGTAAATTTTAATTTGTCTAGAACATAGTGAAGAGTTGAGCAGTGCCAGTCTCTCTGGAAAGTCTGTGGTAAGCATTTGAAAGCATACTGAAGTATATTGAAACATACACTACACAAATATAGGGGAAATCACTCTTTGTTTTTTTCTCATCTCATAAAGGTCATCATCTTTCATATATAAAATATCTACAGCTCTTGCCTGTTCATGCATGGTGAATCTCTGTATTGTAAATGAGGAGAAAAGAAAAGAAATAGGAATAGTGGGGCAGACTGCTCCACAATTCTTTTCGGTTTTTTAACTCTCAACATTTTACTGGGACAACAGAGGTTAATAATTGATTTCAGGTTGTATTCAGGTTGTCTGGCTTAGAAGGAAAACATCTGTGCTCACAGATGTTATTTTACAGTGCTGTATGGGTCACAGAACACCTGGTGATACCCTCAACAATGAACTGACTGCATCAAGAACAATGAGCAGCATAACCAAGAGCAAACATTGGTGGGTGGGAATTTCAGAGACCTCCTTTGCTGTGCCAGAGGAATTTCATGTCATAATGAGCCCTCTTGGTGTTACAGGTATACAGGGTTGAGCTCTCATTGGATGATTCAGCAGCCCAGCTAAACTGAGAGAAAAGGTTACCTCCTCTCAGATTATAGTGATAAGAGACATGACAGTGACTGTGATATGAGTAGAAAGGATTTTAATCGTAATCCACTGTTAATGGTAATTAAAACATTACTGCTTGCTATTAGAAGAAAATAGCAAGCTTTGATATCTGGATACTTTGATACTGGAAACTTTGATAGCTGGAGTGCATATGTCTACTCCCCTTGGTTAAAGTGGCAGGGAGTTTTAGACTTTCAGTGTTAGTAAACATTTCTCAGCAAAGAGAAACATGATCTATCTACTGGTGAAAAATTAGAGTTTTATAGCTGCCAAGAAGCTTTCTTGTCACTATGTCAAACACTGAATTCTTACAAGACTTGTTACAGGTATAGAGTAATATTTCATTTTCCAAAATTGCAGGAGGAAATTGGATTAATGAGAGGGGACAAAAAGGATATGCAAGCTATAAGAAGTTTTTTAGTTATTTCTGAAAGTTTTTTCATAGGTAACTTTAAAAAGTTGAACAATTGCATGATACTGCTGTGAAAGGCAATGACTCTTAGAAAATATTTTTTAAAAAACTATTCAGTAAAATCACATAGCTGAGAAGACTAACTGAGTTGGGTATTCCAAAGCTGAAAAGGTCTATCCTCTGCCACTGAGAGGGACTTGGGCAGAGGGAGGTCAGAGAGACAACTGAAGTAAGGCAAATGTGCCAGGACTGATCCATTTTCTTCGTGAGAATGGTATGTTCTGATACTTTAGAAGGGTAGCAATCTACCAGAAAATGCCATCAGTGTCATAGCTCATGAAGAATTAATGACTCTACTGGACTATTTAACTTTCCAAACAACTATTTTTTTTATCTCAGAGTCATAGGATGAATATACCCAAGACCCATATGATTCCATACAAATAGGTACCTTTTTTTTTCTACATCTGTATATCATCATGCTTCAACAAGAAAAACTCCTATTTTAAAGGTCTGAAAACTGAAATGGATGAGATTAAAGCTTTATGAGCTAATCATGGTAGCTGTATATACAAATTATGGTGTGGCTTAGTGTATAATTTGTCAGAAATATTGATAGATCAAATTGCTTCTTTAGAACTAAAAGAATGGGAGACTGATCCCAAATAATGTGTGAAATCATGTTTTCTCTACCAAAAAGTAGTATCATAAGAGTATAACTTTGGGAAGGATGGACAAAAAGTAGAGGAAATTAATACAAGTAGATTATTGGATTAACTTCTGCAAACCTATAGACATGCCAACAAATTCTAAAGAGAAAGTTCCACTAGAATTTGTTGGAAATTATTTGCTTTTGGTTTAAATTGTTATTCTTACAGGTTTTACAACTAACCATATTTAGCAGTAGCAGTATTAATCATATTTTGGGCTTTATAGCAATGAAAAAATTGTAAATACTGTTCTATAATATATAGTGCACATGCTTTGCTTTGTAACAGTAAGAGGTATTCATTTTTAAACTGGTCTCGAACTTATTATATGGACTGGATACACTCCCTTCCTGCAACTGCCTTCACTTCTTCTATGCCTCTAATTCTATTGTGCTCAAAACATTGACATAAATAGCAGAAGATTCCCAGTTAACTCATAACTATCAGAATTCCATTTCAGATAATCACGGCTTTGGAAAATGCTTCGTTTTGCTTTTGCTCAGGCTCCTAATTAGCCAAATATTTGTCAAAATATCCCTAGAAACAAACTGAAATTTCCTTTCTCTGTGGATCATTATCATTTACATATCATTTATACCTAAAGGAACATGAAACAAACTGCCCATCCTTATTTTGGATAGGCACAGAGTTTCCAAAAAGCAGCAAGAATAAATTTGTCCAGGACACATAAACAATTTTTCTTTTTTTCATACGTGTAAATCATCCAGTACAGGACACAGAAATTATGTTCAATTCCCACATATCCATTCAACAGATTTTTAATAATGTCACAGAATTAAGAACATATGCAATAAACTTCACAAGGATTGTGACTTATTTATGAACATCTAAGTAGTTTTGGAAGCAGTGACAAACACTTACTATTAGCACAGCACTGGTAACCAGAAAGGGCTCATTACCATCAACTCCTATCCCAAAAAAAGCAGCTTATCAGAGAATGACCTGCAGATGGGGCAGCACTAACAAATGAAGCTAATTGAACAATGGCAGAATATTTCCATGACCCCTTTTTCTTACCTCCTTGTTTTGATAAACAATTTAATACTAGAATCTGGAATTATTATTTCTACGGTATGGTCTCCTTAATCCGAGGTATTTTCAGACATAAACAGCTTAGAATACAAAATGTTACAATAAATCATCTACAAAATGAGTTCCTTACTGCTACAAAGCAATCATCATTGCTGTCTTTTATTCACTGAAGAACAGGAACAAAATCTGAATGATTTCAGATGCTATAATTCTATGTTGACAGATACAGTCCTTTAAATGGTTGAAGAAGAGAGAGGAAAAGGGGTGCAGTTGAACAACCAATGGACTAGCTGAAATGAGAAGCTTCTAAAAATTTATTTGACCATGAGAAGTATTTACCCATAATACGGTCACTGAAGAAGGAGCTTGAGAAAATAGAAGAATGCTACTGCACAATATGCTTGGGAAGAGATGCCAAAAAGGTCTGATATTTCGTTTTGGTTTTGAATAAAATTGATTATAAACCAGGAGAAGTTTTATGATTTCATATTTCAGTAGAATATAACTCATACATTTCCTCCAAAAAGACACACAAGCCTCATTTACTAGGGATATATACATTGCTTGGAGACAGTATCCATGAATCAGTATGAACATATTTGTCACTTGGATCCCTGATGAAATATCAGCTAAAATTTTAAATGATCTTCCATATTCAGAGAAAATAATGCAGACTGGATACAAACCTGCATTTTTAGGCTGCCACATAATGTTGCACTAAATAAAATCACACTGAAAATTATAATCTTATTAACTTCATATTTGCTACCTTATGCTCTGCAAAATAATGATAAACATCTCAGACAAAATGAAATAGAAGATAAAAGAAAATGTATTTCCAGATAGAATTTAAAACTGTGTTTATTTGGATATACATGTAAAGACAACAAGGTATGAAGATGAAATAAGAGTATTAAAATTCAGAATTTTATTACAGGGTTTCATATTTTCTTATAAAATTTTACTCTTATTCAACTGTTTGCAAATAACTTATATTTTCCTAGATACAAACAGCCTCAAAAATTGAACAGAGGTTGAGAGAATATAAATTCAGAATATAATCAACTGCACTATATTGAACCCACATCATTAACACTTGATTTTGTAATATGCTGAGCATAGCATTTCCAGCTCATACAGTGGATAAGAGAGTCATGTAGTGTCCAGCATTTTCCAAGATCAGACTCAGATGATTATCATGCACTGAAAAGTTATCATTTGAAACTATTTTATCTGTTTTCCATCTATGATTTCTTCCTCAATAGTCCTGGAGTGAGACCAAAAACAATAGCACATTGAAATTCACATTGTGGTAAGATGAGAGGAACTCAGGAAGCAGAAAAAATGCTGGCAAGCAAGTAAGTTATTTATTATTTAAAATTGTAATAGGAGGAGCCTTTTTAATGCGATTTTTGGGTGACTACCTTTTATATACAGTATTTAATCACATTACCATTTAGTAGGTTCAATTACTAAGTGACATGTTTTTGCTGCCTCATGTCAATAATTTACCTGAATTACTCTATCTGTTAACAGATAGCAAGTTAAATCTTCAGAAACATGCAGTAGCTTTCTCTACTTCTAGGGCTGTCCAGCAATGTTTAGCCTTCACTACATTAGACAACACGAACATTGGTCAAAAATAGTTGCATATGCCATGGTCATTAAGAAAAGCATTCCAGTTGTTTCTAAATATCTGCAGGCCAAGCTGATCAATGCTTGCAATTTAGGTTCAAGTTGAACCAGTATCAAGGTAGGCTGAGTCCCCTCACCACCAACCATTTGGGCCACCCACAGAATTAAAACTATTACTTTATAAAGATTTAGTGTGTGTCGCGAATGTGCCTGACAGCAATGGGAACTTCCAAATGGTATAATTGGAGAGAACAACAAGGCAATTAGTTAGAAAAACTTCTAGTTGTAGTGACTTTTGTGGCTGCAGTTTCTCAGAGATAGTGAACAGAAAACACACAAAATTAGTTACCATACAAATAACAACTACAGGTTTACCATTAAAAGAGATGGCTTTCCTCAGTAATTAGCACACGAAAAATCAGCAGCTAAAGAAAGACCTTTTAATAGCCAGGTTCTAGCTATTGATTTTCTACAAGAGCCTAATGATCCTTATGCACACTAAATGTGTGGACAAAAGTGTGCCATAGGAGCAAGGAGCTCCTTATCATTTTACCCTCATCAATCCCCATCTCTGAAACACACCTAAGAATTTTTTCTTTTAAGTACAGAAACGCTGTCTTACATACTTATGTAAGTGTACACTTATACACTTATATAAATGCACTTACACACTTGCAGTATTTTCATACTTCTAGCCACCTAAAATTTCCTCCAGGGCACAGGATAACCAAATTGTACATCATAGACTATCTACAGTTGCCAACACTTTTCAGAATTCCCATAACTGGAACACCTGAGAGCTTTTTCTTCCTCAAAATAATCTTGAAATACTGAGTCAGAACTTTTCATTACAGAAAGAACTTTATAAGCATGGGCTTTAGTGATACATTTACATAAGATGGCAACAGGGAAAAGCTGATTATTGTATTGCTTGGGGGGGGAAAACATCTTTTTAAAGTGGTTTAGCAGACCAGCACTATTTAAAATTGAAAGGTTGTCATTAGTGAGTATTCAAGGCATGGTGCTATCTTTGGTTATGTACTGTCCACATTTGTTAAATGCCTGTCCAGGTAGAGCAGTGACAGTGTATTTACAGTGTTACAGTGAAATCCTCAAAGGGAACAGTGATACAGGGTACTCAGGAACTACAGAAACAAATTCATCAACAGCATGCCCTTTTCTAACACTTCCAAATGACAGAAAGCACTCTGCAAACTTCCACCACTACCTGTCAGAAAATCAAAGTTGTCACTTCCTAGTGAGCTAGTAAATTCTCAGGAATCCCCATATTGTGTTGTTACTGCAGGGTAGTACTGAGGGAAAGAAATATAAAAGCTGTAATTTAATAGTCTCACACTTTTGTCATGCAGCAGATTACATATAATTGGAAGATACATTTGAAAAACAACGAGAAGTCTCATTTTTATCTATATATATTAATGACAGAAAACTCAAGTTATTTCTCATAGTTAATGAACAAGAACTATCATTTCTCATTTTCCTCTTTGGACAAATACATACATAAAACAAAACTGCATTTCAAAAAGTGAGTCTGGAGTTAGACTATGCTAATAAAGGATGAAAAAAAGTGCAATTTCATGTATTTCTATAGTGTTTATGAAGGCAGCATAGCTGGAGACTGTTCATCTTGGACAAATTATAATAAACCTTATATTCAGTAACTACACATTTTGACACCTGAGTAGCAGACACTTAGGTTTTTTATTAACCCAAGGAGCCTGAGAAGATATCAGGAAGTTCTAACTGTTACCTGTCTTAGACATGGGTATTTTTATGTGTCTTCTCAATCAAGTGACATAACGTTGTCTGACATAGCTGCATGGTCTCTCATCACTAGTGTGATCCATGGCTGGGGGTTTGGAACTAGATGATCTTTAGGATCTCTTCCAACCCCAGCCATTCAATTATTCTACAACATCCACCAGATTTCAGGTCTTTCAGCTCTGTTCATTAAGTTTTACTGTGACATAGGTAAAATGTTATTAAACATGATAGAGGTCATTCATTAATGAGAACACATCTATGAATGGAAAAGGGACTGGCTCTTGGTCCAACTCGTCAATTATTTTATCATCAATTTAAAATATGATATTAATTGCTGATATGGACAAATGCAAAGATTGATGGATAAATAACCAGAAGGACATTTTATTGTTATAGAAGAAACACAACAATTTTTTTCTTTCAGTTCAACAAAATGCAAAACGACACTTCTAGGAATAAAGAATAGAGAGACTTTATCTTTGTTCAAACACAAAAACCCCTCAACCCCTCAGATGAGCATTCTGGTTTAGAGTGCAAACCTCCAGAGATCAGAAAACAGAGGAGCAACTTCAAAGAACGACTGCAAAGTAAAGGGAGTAAAGTGATTACTACGTCCCTCTGTGAAGACACTCATCAGTGGCAGAGAGATCTAAATATGGACAATTTTGAGGCTGATGGACATGGAGCAATTTAGATTGAAAGTTAAAAACTCAAGCTAGATAAATCTGGAAAATAAGATAACATTTTAAAGTAATTAAATATGTGTGGGGATCCTTTTATTGGTTCATTTGGTTAAAAACAATAATCAAACTTGAAATACAAATCATGACCCAATTCCTGTGAGAAGACTTCCGATTGAAGAAGGTCAGCTTAGAAAATTACTGTGATCATCTCTGGATGTTAAAAAATGCTATTTTTTGCAGATTAAAGGAAAGAGGACTATGTTGTTCTCCTCGTTTCACAGGTTGTTTGCAAGGTACCCTTCCTCATCATAAAAAGCTGCAAATATAAGTGTAAAAACAGGAATACAGAACACAGCTCTATCTACCAAATCTATGAGATTTTCTGGCAAACTCAAGAGGTTATGACAATGCTTCTAACACCACCCGAATTCTAGCAGTGAATTCAAGATTAACCAGTGTCTTTAGGATGAAGTCTTCTTTTTGCATTTGCCTATGTTGTCTTTCAGCATAGGAGACTGTCAAAGCTCCACACAAATCTGTATGTAATCAGATGATTATAATTTAGCGCTATGTTAAATGCCCAAGTGATTAAAACACATGAATAATTGAAGGGATTATATTTAATAAAATAATTACAATAATGTTCTTTAGCATATCCCTATTTTCATAGCTTTAGGCAGTACCAAGTGGTTCAAATTAATAAATCATCTCATAGATCAGATGATTCTCTAGGACCTACAGTTCAGCCCTCAAAGCTATTGGCTAGGAAGGAAGTCATAAACAGTGCAAATAATAATGAGATTTTTGACCTTCCACTGTCATGTAAATTGATGTGTGCCTGGCATAGGCAGATTTTGCTGCTCAACTCTAAGGCCTTCAGCTTTGTCATTGTCCCCATCTTGTAATTGGATGTGTTAACTCTAAAAGGCACTAAAATAGAAGAGTGAAAGCGGGGAACAGAGTTAGGAAGAAATGAATATTCTTTTTCAAAAAATATACACATACTGACTTCCTGTAAAAGAAAAATTATTAAATACTTTGCAGGAAATTAGGACGCATACCACATGCTGACAATTAATGTATAGAGAACTAATAATACAGGTTATTCTCCAGTATCTAGCTTTTCAGACTGTAAAAATCAAGTCAAATTAATGAGAAATGGTCATTCATACCACTTATTTTACTTTTTTCTTTCAAGCTTTGGCTCTGATATGCTGATTTTCTTTCTTTCTCTCTCTCTCTCTTTCTTTCTTTCTTTTTTCATTATGACTTCTATTTGTATTTCATTCATTTCTGGCAGTACTGAGTACCTGAGGTCCACCAGCTGAAATATTGTGATTCTCACATTTTGGTAAAGCCATACTTAGTAATGGTCAAGCAAAACAATGCTAATTTATCTTTTGCAATGGTGACTGAGCAAATTTTAACTGCAGAGTTGAGCAAGCTATACAGAGTTGGTTAAGCACCATTATTGTCCTATACTAGAGATCAGAAAAATAAGAGATCAAATTAAGTGACTAACTCAGAAATATCGCCAGACTTGGAGGGACAACAGCAAGCAAAGAAATTGCCAAATGTGTGCATTGGTAATAACAAAAAAAGAGGATCCTACAATGTGTGCCCGATGCTCCTGGCAGGTTCACCCCAGCAGCACTTGGTGTGCATGTTCAGGACAGTGTGCATGTCTGAACCACCAGCAGAGAGACGCCACACGCTGACACCAACCGGCCGTGGGGATACTGCTGCCTACTGCAGCACAATGCAGAGATGGCCATGTATCTGTATGTATTACACAATAACAAAAATTATTGCAATAGAAGAAGGAAAATTAACCTTACAGAAACTCCTGACTGTGATTCTGTAATGAGGGATGGAGATTAAAATGAGTACAGGAAGAAGATGGAGAAGGAAGGGGAGAGGAGAAAAAATGTTGTTGCATTAGGATTTTTCATACCATACCTTTATTTTTATATTGAAAATTCAATTTATGATGCAATACCAATGGTGAAAATGAGTGCTACAGTTTCAGGACATACGGCGTTATCAAATTTCATTTTTAATTTCACCATATTAAAATACTGATAAACGGGAACACAACCAGTCCATGTAAGTAAAATGACAGTTGTCCCACAATGCCCCAAACGCTTCTTTTGTCATTGCTTATCATCCAGGAAGAGAAATACTAAGGGCTCAGCACATATTTTGAGATATTAACACTTCGTGCAAGGATGAAAGGACAACTCAGCATCCAGATACTCCTCACAGAACTAATTCTGTACCACATTCATATTGCTAAGTATTCTGTGAAGTTCTGATTACTTAGGATAGTTAAGTACCATGACATTTACTATAATAACTTGGTCATTATCACAAACAAATTCTAATTTAGGTGATGGTGTATGACTTTCCTATGTTCCTTTGACAATCCATGAAATCTATATTGTAGCACTTCATGAGGATCTTTTCAAATAGCCATCACACATCCAAGGGGAGAGGTTGTTACGTAAAAGCTGTATAATGATTCCAGAAAGCAAGAGTTTATGATGTCTGAACTTCCAGCACAGGATGAAAAATGTTGTAACTCTGTCCATCTTCATGAGACAGCACATTAATTTTCACCCTACCACACTAATACATACTACTTTCTACTAATTCAAAATGGCTAAATTAATCTAAAAAGAAGAAATACTTGCACTACTGAATAATCTCCAAACTTACTAAATTCCTGTCAAAATAATACATGTTCTCATTTTCATTTTAAGTGATACATTAAAATTTGAGTCCACACAGGTTTTTACACCATGAGAAATTATTTCTTTCCAGACACAAATTTTTCTCAAACTCTGTATTAAAAATCGTGTCAGAAGACTTTCAGAGAGTGTTTCCATGTAAAAACTGTTAAGCTGAAAACATCATTACATACCCCAGGTCATCTCCAGGTATTTATAAATTGCTGTTTTTCATAGTGGTAGCAAAGTTTTTATGTTGGAAAAAGATCACATTAATAAGATAAAAACCTTAAAAATGGCTATGTTAGAGACAAGTAAAGACTAGAGGAGTCATCTGACTTTTAGCACTGAACTTCCTTCATTAAACTGAGTGGGTAAATTCCCTTGATGCAACCTGCAGTCCTACAGAGAGATGCCAGAACAGAGGGCAATCCAAAATTCCTGCATGTTCTGCCCCGAACTGTCCTGTTCTGGCTACATTTTCAACCTGATTAAATGCCTAGAGTTAGGCAGCGTGAATGTATTTCGTTATGTCCACTCAATCTCTATCAAGTCCTAACATTCATAGGCACTGTGGGATCATGAAATGCAACAGAGCCATAAAATTGAAAGTTATATTTCTAGCAGTGCAGTGGAAGCCATTAAAAAGCCATTACCTATCAATAGTTGATGTACTCGGGCTACTTACAATGCCCTACAGTAAGGGTGTTTGCGAGTGGAGAGGTGAGGCAGGATGGGGGAACTCAAACAATAACACCTCGGGGTGGTAAGTGCTGACAGTACTAATTCTTTACAGCAACCACAGCATGGTAACCTAACAATAAAATGTATAATCTGCCAAAAAGGCAGGGAGAAAGTTCTACACTATTTCACAACTGGTCTGAAGTGGATTGCATATCCATTTCACAGAACGTACACTCCAAATGCTCCTGCCTAGAAGCTGTCATCCCTTACTGTATTATGGAAGTACCTAATGGCTCCAGAATATTAGGCACTATACAAACACATTTTAAGAAATATTTCTTTTTCCTATGAACAACAATAAAAATAGGCAAAATGAAGGCCAGGCATAAGGTTGCATTGATTTTCTCCATTTGACAGATGGGGAATGGAAGCCCACTGAGAGTGAATGCCTGAGGTGGCATGCAGCAAAGACAGGAATTTGACCTAGACAGCTCAAGTTCCAGACCAGTGCCTTCTCTCATTAACATCTGCTTCTTTATGCATTTTTTGGCCATAATCTAGCAAGACAAGGAGCACTGCTCTGGCCCAGGTTTAATAGGATCACAGTCTTAAAATGATACTCAGGAATCAGAAAGTTCAAAACTCAGATGATAAATTTTAAGCTGTATTGATTTCTATTTCTTCCCTCATCTTCCATGTTCTTTAAATCCTCTCCAGTAATTTGATTCAAGAGAGGAAGTCCTTTGAGAGCATATGAAACAGTATTTCAGTTTAACCACTAAGGTGATTTTTCATCAATCAGATATTAACTACTTGAAGAGAAAATAAACTTGAACTATAAGAAATGTTTCTGACTGCAGTTCAGAAGATGTACATCTGCATAGTTCTGCAAATAGACGATAGATTCACGGTTGTGTCACAACTCTGAGTGATTATCTTTTGTGCCTCATACACCCCTCTTCTGAACTATGAGAAATGAAAACAACAGTAAACATGGATAAAATAAAACTACTGTCTTAGATAAGATAGCTGCAGACAGCATTTGTACAAGAGGTTTTCTATCATTTGTTGCAAGGCAAAAATCACATGAACAAACAGTAATGGTCAAATTTCAAAGTTTTCAGAGTATCAGTACTATATTAAGTTCTAAGCCTATACAATGCAATGAATTATATATTTGTGAGCTTTGTTTCACAGAAAGAAAAGGAGAGATTTAAAATAATAAATTAAAATATCAATATGCCAAATATTCAGCTGTCGATAATCACTAGAACCGGGGGAGTGAGGAAACAAAACTCCCTAATAAAACACCAGACTAGTTGATGATAGAATGTTATGTAAATACTCACAAGACATAAACTTTATGAGATGTGCCAAAAAATGTGACCTAGATGGTTTTTCTTTAAGAATAGTGTTGTTTCTCTGAGTCTTGGGAAATGCAGTCTGAAGTCCTACTTCTAGGATAACTGCAAAATTATATCCTCATCTGAAAAAAGCAGTGATAGAAGAAGCAGGACAAATAAGGCAGCAAAAAAAGAGAGGTTACACAATCTCTGAGGTTTCTATTGATTTCCGTAAGCAAGTCCTCAAAATTTGGTCCTACTTACTATAAGTTTATTATCCACAACACTTGTAATATGGAAAAACAAGTCATTACCATTGCAAAAGAAGTCAAGAAACTTTGAAAATAATATATTGAATGCAAATATACTACAAATGATGAGAAAACTTATAGATTTTAAAAATTTAAGAGAAAGGAGCCTGATAATAAAGCCCCAAAATATGAGGAAAAAGTAATAATATTCTACCTTCTAATTTTATCACCATTAGAAGACGCCTTGTGGCAAAAGATGTCAATCCCAAAGCCACAGCTTTGCCGCTCTGACACCTCTTACAAAACCTAAAAATTAATTCTGAGGCTTCTTAAAGCAAGAATCTAGGCACCTGAGTGAAAGACTGAATAAAGAGAAATGTTGGTATAACAACTGGCTGCAAGAAATATTTCTCAAAACTTTTGGACAATTTACAGAGCATAATTACCCATGAATAAAAGTACCTCCTGCCTGAGCAGCTCAAAAATAGGAAAATAATTGCCAACCGAATATTATTCACTGGTTTGTTTGGGCTTTTTTCTTCTAACAGTGAATACATTAAGAACCATGCAGCCTTCCAGGGAAAAGTTAAGGAACTGTCACTGGTGTGGGAGGAAATCAACAAATATATTCCTGTCTCTTAAATAACTCCCATTGCTGTCATACATTTTCCTTGCTTGCAAAGATCATTTATTCCTGGTATACCTGAGTACTGAAAGGTAGAAACAAGCCAGGTCCAGATCTAGGCTGCCTATATTGTTGGAGGGGAGTCTATAAGAACAGCTTGGGAGTAAATGATCCTTCCATCCTACTAACAATAAGAACACGTGGTTCTTTCCTCAAAGCTGTGGAGCTTCTAGTTGGAGACATAAGCAGAGAAGTAGAATGGTCTCTGCTGAAGAGCTGGGTCTCATATGCACTGCCATTAACCAGACTGTTCAGAATCAAACCTTTTCTGCACAGCTAAAAAGTAGTAGTTCAACCTAACCTTGACCTGTTTTCACTGTGAAACTCAAATATTCATAACTAAAGGGTCATTTTTTCTGGACAAGTCTCAACTTTTTAGCTTAATTGCATTGAAAAGTTTTCTTTTTAATAATAAGTACCTCTCCATGCTTCATTACAAAGGTTGAACATTTCTCCCCCACATAAAGACCTGTAAAGTTCCATCCCAGTGCAATCAAGATTAAGGGAGTTATAAGTAGAAATTCAACATCTGCAGATAAGCATTACAGTTCATCAGTAGCAGATGTAGTTGATTACTGGAATTTGAAAATAGACAACGTAATGGCAAAGCTTTAGATTAAAGTAATTATACTGCAATAATTATATAGAATTGAGTTTATTATATTACAAGGTAGTTTTAACATCAGAGCCATTTAAAATATATGCTAGCTAGTACTGAAGTCTCCCTCAGACGCAATATAAAAAGCAGACTAAACTAGCATTCTGAAAGTATATCTGTGAGATAGAGCCTGTTTTGCAACCCAGTTAAATGCAAAGTTATTCTACTGCACTCATATCAAAGACATTTATAGTAGACAGTATTAAATAAATCAAAATACATTTAGGAAAGTGTTTAATCACTTTATGGACTAATATTGAAATATTACAGAATTATTACTTCAATTAATGGAAAAAGGTATCAGGGGTTTTTTCCTATTATCAACTCTGATAACCTGTAAGTTTAGCAATGATTATGACACTTGACTTTTATCACAATGGCTTTTGGAGGATATTGAATTCAAGTGTTATACTACTGTTAAGACTTCTAATTCTTAGTGTTTATTAAACTCCATCACCAAGTGTTGGTTTTGAGCTCTTTTTTGGTTTGGTTTTTGAGGGGAGGTAAAATTTACAACAGTATGTCAAGAACATTTAATCCTCTTCTGGAAATGTAAGCTCATGCCAGAAACAGACCCAAATGAATCCTCTCCACCCTCGGCATTTTACAGCTGTTCCTCTGCTCTGAGGCTTCATGGCAAATACTTCCACACCTTCACTGTTCAGAGGTTATAATGACTTTGAGTCAATAAAATATCTCTATGTAGAAAAACACCTTGATTCCAGGACTCAGCAAATGCTTAATCCCCACAGACGACAGTCTAGAAGAAACGCTTTAACACTTTTCCAAATGTGACCCGAGGCAAAGTGAAAAGGAGACTGAACATTTTCTTCACAATTCCTCAACACATCTTTTAAAAATGGCCTAATTTGAAAGTAGATTGACTTTATATACTTGAATGCTTGAGGAACTGCAGTTTTATGGTACCTAGAAAACCTGAAAAGATAGGAACCAAGCAGTAGGACACTCACTGGCTGTGGGTATAATCAGCTCTGAGCACAGAAAATTTCTGAACCATAATTAGCATTCGGTTAACTTTGTGCGAGCTGCCTGATGTTAGCACATAAAAATCTTTCCTTTTAACTAACTGATAAAGGGAGCGGGGTAGGTTTAATGCTGCAGAACTTTAAAATACTTATAAAAAGAAGAAATTAAAGTTCAAAGAAAAATCATTTATATAATCTCCAGCAGTGCACATTATTAAAAGATATTCATATACTGTGCACTGGATGGCAACCAAATTCTCTTGCTTGATTTGCACTCAAATTACCACAGCAGTAAGCCTCAAAATAAGAAGATAGCAGAAATATAGTAATCTACTGCTTTAAAACAATCCAGGACATTGATATGTCCAGATGGTAACAGGAAATCTAAGAACCAAGCAACAAACGAAGCACAGCAGTCTCTTCATTTGTGATTTGACATGGCTTTTTTGGTTCTTCAGAAATCACCTGTGGCAGTTCTCCCCCAGTCTTTAAATAGTTTTAAGAATCAGATCTTCAGTTCTAAGGGAGTTCTGGAAACTAAATTTCTTTCCTTGCAGAGTTTAGAATAATTCTATCTTTTGTTTGCACGGCATAAGACAAGACACGTCTCCCATCTTTTCTAAGAAAATAAGTCGCTTTTGTTTTTCTTCATCTAGACCGTATTTTTTCCTTTCTTTTCCCATATTTGCACGTGAAAGAACAGGGATATTTTGTTCTACACACACTGCAAAATGAAACAACCATTTCTGTAGTAAAATTCAGAGATTTTTAATTTTACTTGCACAGAAAATAGGAAATATCACATTTCTTTATCCTACATATTGATTCAAATATCAATGTATTCAACAATATTTTTTCAAATTATATTGGGGAAAGAAATCAAATAATATTGAAAAAATATCCAATTTTTGCATTTTTTTCTATGCCTACTTCTTGCTATTGAAACAATCTAGAAAAAAACAGGATACAGTTCTGAATACAAGTACTTGCTCCATTTCTAAATATTACATTCTGGGCTTCAAATCTAATTTTTGATTAATACTTCTTACAATTAAAATACAGCAACATTTTTGCAGTAAATTTACACCCATTTAACCCCCCGGATTATCAGGAAGTCTTAGAAGATGTTAATATTTTGATAGTAAAAAAACTAAAATCTGTGGTCGTTCTAGAAAGTCATTGGAAAAAAAAAGGATAAATGCACAAGAATTGCATCTCTTGATGTCAGCAGTTTTGCTAAATTTAACAGTCACAAAAGATGCAACAGCATATTTTTTTTATACATGAAAATTATGTACTCCCATTTTTAGCCAATCCTGAACTTCGTTCATAAATGCACTTGATATTTAAAAATATAAGCACGATAAAAATATGCAAAAGTATTAAATAAACTTCCAAGGCACCCAAATCCACTAAAATCTCCATTTATAGATATCCAAGCTGTTTGAGAAGGCATTTTCATATACTGAAAGGTAAATCAGTAATCACTACTGTTCTTCAAAAGTCAATACTAAAAGACATCTTCAGGTTTATCAGACTTTTCTAAACAGTGGGCATGTCCAGGAAGTGCCCAGATCATTGCAAAGCTACATAATACAAAGAAATTACTTAAAAATCCAACATAGGGGTCATTTCAGTCCTTTTGTAAGACATCCAGTACTAAGCAGTTATTACACGGCTAGAAAATTGTAGAAGAAACTTCTTTTGAATTCAGCATTCTTGCTTCCTTGAGGCATCCATCCAATGAAAGCCAGAAGACGTAGACACTAATGATTACAATGCAATCACTTTTTCTAGAAATTGTAATGATAGCAGTGCTCTCAGTGGTGTAAAACTGAGCACTGTAAAATATTCTTGGTCATCTGAGGAGGATCCAAGCTGATGTACAAAATGCTTTGGAACAGTCCCCTCCTCAGCTTCTTGTGAGGCTTGGTAATGGGAGAGGATAGCAAGAAGCAGGTGCCTACATGGAGCAGCCTGAGCACAGGAGGGGTGAGTGCTGTGCAATCACCAGGGCCCTTGAGGGGCTCACAGCCCCTGCAATTGGGCTGCACAACTGCCAAAGCTTTTGGTCCAATGTGATGCAGTTTATAGTTTCTCCCCACAGGCTCTCAACCCTAAATTTTTGTATAAATTTTAAATCATCTGCCTGACTGAAAAAAGGCTCTGATAAATTCTGCTGTGAACAGTGATCTTCTTAGTAGTATAATTAGCATCACTTCAAAAAACTCAACATTGTCAGGGTTCTGTTAACACATTTATAGTTTTCCTAAACTGCAGTGTTTGTCAGTGATCTGTATGAATTGGGCAGAATATTTTTGCTTCGTTGTGTCCAAAAAGCATGCAAGCAAAGGAAAAACATGAGATTATTTTAGGACTCAAGCCAAAACAGTGTACTCCAGTTTAGTTGGAAAATTATGTCAATTTTGGCCTTCTCTTACTTCTATGAAATTGCAAAACAGTTCTTCCTTCATGTTATGTACATACTTAATATTCTTCTGAGACTTTTAAAAGAAGCAGGCCAAGGAATGGCAGTCGTGTAGAAACAAGGGGCTGGTATTAGTGGCAATTTTCTATCTCCAAAAGTTGTTAAAGAAACCCCAATTCCTTTTCATGAAGGCTGAACCTGTCGTGACTATAAAAACAATAATGGGCCAAATAAAATAAAACAATTGTGCATGGATGGCTTTCAAATTGTCACAAGCATTTCATAAGAGGGAAAATAAGAAGTGAAGGGTTTTTCTCATTAAATTAAAAATAACTAGATGAGACTAGAGTTAGGTAAATTTGTCATAAAGGTGAGATTTGACTAGGAAAAAAGGTAATTTATTTCCTCCTTCTATTACCATTATCCAGTCTGAATACCTTTAATATACATGGCAAAGAACATTTCACTGTACACCACATTTGCTAAAACCCCATATATTTGTATGAAGTGCTGCTGCATGTCTCAATCATAAAAAAAACCCAATAAAAACTCTTTTGTTGCTCTTGTCAGGACAATCTTTTAAAATTTTATTTGAAATTCATATACAACATAGCTTATAATCTCAGAATTTAGTCTCAATCTTCTTTTTATAGAGGGACAACCCACAGGAGAATTTAGGACCCTGTAGTGCACTTTGAACAGTACAATTGTATTTTAGAACAACTGTTATTCTCTGCAGAGCCCTTGAAATTTGATGTCAGCAAAAAAGAGCAATTATACTTGAAGATTTCCACAGAGAGAAGCGAAGGATTCAGAATACTACTCTCCCTTCCAATGCCTACAGATTTTTTTTTCCTTTTCTTTTTGCTGTTTAAGTGAATTACTGACATTAACAATAGGAAGAAAAATGTCTCCAAAAATTGAATTAATCATCAAGGGAAGTCAATGCCATTGAACATGAGTCAACCTAACTTACTTCATCAGAGTTTGCTAAATTGCAAACAGCTTTAGTAAGTCTATGTTTGCAAGTCCTCAAAGGTGTAGAATTCTTACAGGAATCCATAAGAACTCTATGAATAGACAATCTCTAAGGGGAGGACCTAACATCAATATTTGATTGGTTTTGTCAAAGGTTGAATCATAATTTGAATAGAACAGCGAAGCACCTAGGTTATTCCATAAAACATGATGAACTGCAGTCTTTATTACTAACAGAAAACTAAACTTTGCCAGCCTATGGAAAGAAAGGTCTTAGGCTGATTGAACAGAAGCATAAACCAGGCAGCCAGGTGACTGCCACCCTGGTTTTAATACCCCATAATGCATGGACTGTGCAGCATCAAACCCATCCTCTTGCTGCACGGTTTCTCCTTTCATGTTAAAGGGAGTTACAAGCACAGTGTAAATAAACAGTGGCATCATACATTTTAAAGACTAAGTCATAAAGATATCTAGTCATGATAACCACTTATGATCAAAAAACCAGTGGCAACAACTGGAAGATAGACACAATCTCTGCCTCTTTTTCTTCTCCCTCATTCATTTTTCCATTTTCTGTTTGAATACAGATCTAATACTACTGCACAAGGTAATGTATCTTCAGACATACTCAAATGTACAGAAAGGAAAAGCATGAAAATTATCCATTGTTTCAGAAGTTCAAAGTATCACATGCTTTAAGCAAGTGTTTATATATATAGCACTCAAAAGATAGAAGAGCTTTTATAAAATAATCACATAAAAACAGAAGAAGTGGCTCTTCAGTAAAAACAATGTAAAATATAAGTGCTTCCCCCAGTACTAGTTATGAGAATCCTTTCCTAGATTGATCACAGGATAGTATCTAAGCCTTTTATCAGTCACATTAAAGTAATTAGGGGCTCATTAACTTCAACTTTAATAAACAGGACATTCAAAAGGAAAAAAAGTATGGCATCAACTTGCAGTACCATCTATGTCCCAACCTGAAAAGATAAACTTGATTGCAAGACAGAAGAGAAACAATGTAAAAAGAATAAATTACTTCAATAATTCTCCCCTTAAAATGACTGTCAGTTTACTAATTCCAGAGCTTTATAACTGAGCCTAAGTGATTTTATTTTCTAAAGGTGATGCCTACATGCAGCACTTAGCACTAGCTTTAATTAAGGTGTCACGTATCCCTAGGTTGCCCCAAGCTACTATTAACAGTCATTGTACTTAATGAATGCAGGAGCCATGGTCTTGGAGGGGTTCTACATTGACTTCGTAAAATGTAGCAAACTAATTTAACCAGGGTCTTCTGAATATCTTTTTCTTGCAATCTACAGCATGGATTACCATCTTCAGTAGTTGATGATCATGTCATGGAGCTTGAAGAAGCTAAGCAAAGCTCTCGCCTGATAAAAAAATACTTCTAATATCTTAAATTTTCAAGCATAAGTTCAGTTGGATTTTATGACTTATCTCTCCCGTGGATGACTCTACATCATCAAATGTTCCAAAAGTCCACTCTACCACTTTGTGGCAGTCAGTAGAGTTTTCCAGAAACAAATAATTTTACTCAGCTTGGGTCTCTGTAATTCCACCTACACTGTGCTCTGCACTTACAACTTTGTGATTTGGATATGACAGCAGCCCCAGGCAATTGCATTACTCCCTGCAAAATACTAACACCACTTTCTCCATCCTTGACCATACATTTCTTGAGACTTCACCAAGCAGCACCACAGAGCTCTCTGCTGCAAATACAGCACATTCCAAGAACCTGGGGCTTGCCAGCTTGGGGAGAAGCTATTTTCTGATAGTCTGTTGTCTACAGGAAGTTTGGTCAGTAAATGCCAATTGCTCTCCCAGTGTGGAAGGCTACGAACATTCATAATACAGTTATGCAGTTCTTATGTTCAAAACCAAAAAAAATCAGTGAAAAAGAGGAAGCATTTTGAGCTTAATTCATATCTAAAAAAGAAAAGCAAACCAAAACCAAATGGATAGATACTTATTGTGGTCAATTTAGTCCAACTTATTTAGCCAAAAGGTTGTATCAGATTAGCAGATCTAGTACAGGTTGAGGGCATGTAGTAAAAAGCTCAAGGATAGTAGTTGTAGTATTCCCTAAAAGTTCTTTATGTGGTTTTAATTCTTGTAACATTTAGTGGTTTATTTGAGGTACAGCTATAGCCATGCTTTATTACATGGAAATTCTAGTTTTCATTTTTGATAATAAAGGATTTGGTTTTTATTTTAACTTTGAAAAACATGCAGGAGAATAATAAGTAAATTGTTGATTGAACTGACTGAATGTATGTTTTCTCTCTACTAAAATAACTGGTATAATATTGACAAGGTGTAATAGATTATATTTTCGGCACAGAAAGATACTTTCACCAAATGGCCCACTGGAATCTTTTGTACAAGACATGTAGAATGAAGACATTAATTAAAGTCTGTCTTGTCTTCAGAAGTGTTAGAGTTAATGTGCCCATCAGAACTATCTCAGAGTATTCAATTGCTTTTAAACTCTTTAGAGTTTGTAAAATCGTATGAGTAATTTTCTTATGTGTATCTTCAACACAAAACATAATCTGATTATCAAAATTTTAAACTAAAACTCTTTTTAAAGGTTTAAAAGTTTGGAGGTTTGTCTGTGTTGGGGCTTTTTTGCTTAACTTTAGCCATGTAACAAGTGCATGTAAAGCAGGTTAAGCTGATACTGTGTTTCAAGAATGATGAAGTACTATGAAGGCCCATTCTTGTTTAACCAGAAGAGTTCTGAAGAGCACAAAAATGTCAGCTCATGCTTTTCCCTCAAACATTTTAACATGTTTTTCATTAACAATAGCTTTTATCAATAAAGTGTTAGACCTAAAGGTTCACTTTTGCTTCAGCATTAAAATAAAAAAAAATTAACAGAACCAACCCATAATTGTGTTATCAGTATCCCACCTGGCATTACAGATAAAACTTCAGGTTAGGTGAAAATGTTCTGTATTTTCAAATAACAATGAAAAGTAAAATGTTCTGGTTTATACTATGATACAATCACCAAAATTTTTCTTTATAAAATAGACTAATATTGACCTGAGCTTGCCTGAGCAACTCCCTGTGTTCAACAAGTAACTGCAAAATTCTTTGACTTGACTGGAGACATCTTCTCTATGTGAGTGAATGCAGAGTCTTATAGCATCTGTTGTGACTGCATTTCTTAAGTGGGTCATTATGTAATTTCTAGATACTGCTGCCTGTGGGCTATAACACATAAGATACTTCCAAAATCACTTAAAGTGAAAACTGTGAAAGAACTCCAGAACCCCTAACCTAGTTTACATCTTCACTGAGATAAAATGACACCCTAGTACACATCCGAATCCCAGGTTTGGAAATGTTCTGCAAAACCCAGTATATCTTTCTTTTACCCAGTATTTTTATTTTTCCTCTCAGTTCTTTTACAGATACAAAACACTGTCAAGTAGCATACATACCAACACAGTGAAACAGAAAATTCAATTATTTTTGATTCTTTCAATGCTCTACATTAATGTGTATACAGATCCAATATTTTCACACTTATGGCTCAAATTTCCAGCTGTTAATGCTCTCTGAAGGCTCTTCACGAAAACAGATGACCAACAAGGTTGAACAGATCTAGAGAAATGTTCTAGAGAAATGGCAGATGGAACAGTTCCTATTTTAAAGTATACAAAACTAGCAGGAATCTTAACAGAAAAGAAAATTATATTGACACAATAGTCCATTCTCAAAAATTAGTTTCAGATAGAACATGGCAATAATATGTAATGCTTGAGTGCTTACATGTTGGTGTACATGTTAAAGAAAACTGGGGGATTTGGTGCAGTGCTCTGAGAACTTAACTCTGAACCTCATTTCCAACCCATGAGCTACTAAGTGCATCTTACACTGCAGAACCACTCCTTTAATTTCATAGGCAACTACAGTCTTCCCTGCTATTTGCTTAAAAATATTCAACCAGTTTTCTCTGCAGTGAGAACCATCCCTGAAATAAATTTTATATAAAAACTCTTGATAGAAATATAAGTGAAGATGAAAAATACAAAGAAAATCCCACAAGTGTCCCAAGAAATTTGTTTACAATTAATGTAGTCTTTTAAAAAAAGTGTTGTCCATTTCAGTCCCAGCATCACATAATAGTTGAGGTGGGAGATACCTTCAGGGGTCATCTAGTCCCACCTTCCCTATTCAAGCAGGGCTACCTAAAGCAGGTTTGCCCAGGACTATCTGAAGATGGCTTTGGAATATCTCCAAGGAGAGAGACTGCACAACCTCCATGAGTAACTTGTGCCCAGTGCTTGGTCACTCCCCCATTCCTCATGTTCAGAATGAACCCCCTGTGTTTCAGTTTGTGCCCATTGGCTCTGCTCTTCTCACTAGGCACTGCTGAAAAGAGCTTCACCCACTTTGCTCCCTCCCTTCAAGTATTCATTTACACTGATGACATTTTCCCTGAGCATTCTTTTCTCCAGGCCAAACAAGCCTTTCCTCATAGGACAGATGCTCCAGTCCATTCATCACCTTTATGGACCTTTGTGGATTCTCTCCACTATGCCCACGTGTCCTTTTTACTGGTGAGCCCAGAACTGGACACAGAACTCCCTCCTGGTGTCGCCTCACCAGCACTGAATAGAAACTTTCAGTCACTTTCAAACTTCAAAAAATTACCATTAATAATTTCTATTTTTAGGTTCCATTATGGAAAGCCTTTCCATTATAAAATTCTGGGAAAAATAAGCCTGTGTGATTTTTCATAAGTTAACTGAATGTGGGAGATAAGTCTGCATGTATTTGAGATTTAAAAACATTTTTTGCAGTAGGCTGAGAAGGTATTCACAGGAGCTAAGAATAAATCCGGTAGTTGCATCATCTTTGAAATAATTTGATTTAGAAGCAATTTATTAACGTTTAAAAGAAGTATAATCACTCTGAATATAAATTTGATTCCTTAACATAGAAAGAAATTGTGAAGTGTAGTTATTCGGCATGAGAATCTGACAAATATAAAGTTAATTTGGCTTTGTGAATACTTCTATAGCAAACAGTGCTAATATTAAATTTCAAAGCCAGGGTGTGCAAGGAAAACTCTACCCAATGCATATGTTCAAACTCTAAAAGTACTTGAAAACAGTCTTGAAACATTCAACAAGCTGTACTTTGGCTTACTATTCTAAAAGTTCCAACTCCAGTGCCACAGCAAACGAATGTAATTTACAAAAATAGCCAACTTTCATGCAGGATTATACTTTTTGCAGTGCTATTGACTTAATTTTCTTTCTCAGTTTTTACTGATCTTTTATATTCTCTCTGGACAAGCAACGGCATCCTGAAAGACAGAAATTACAAGAAGTTACCAGGGTGTGTTGCATCCAGTTGCAGAACTATCTGCAAACAGCCAATGTAAGATGGTGTATTTACGAAGTTCAGCACTGAAACTCTAGCACATATGTGTTCTGCTTTTAAACTCTATGTTTATTTTTGACACAGTTACACATTTTCCTATTGAAGAAGGCATCTCACTGATGGCAGTTCTGTAATAAGTTCTGCACATGTGCTGTTCCAGTCACAACTAAACGAGCAGCCTGAATATACACAATAAGAATTAATTGCAAATTGTCAATCAGGCAAGTGATAGCAGAAATGCTATCAGAAATCATTCTCCATCAGAAAATGAGAAGCAGCTTCTGCATAATGATACTGATGCTTGATGATGGTGATTAGATGTTAAGAAAATCTCTCCCAGAAAATTTGATCCTAAAAAGACACAATTTTGAGGTTATTAATATAGTAAATTCTAAAATAAGTAGGCCTAATCTTAAAAAAAAAAATCCTAAAATATTAGCATGACTCCCTAAGTATTCCCTGAGATAGAAAGGATCGTATATAAATTCTGTCAAAGAGATGAAAATGTTCAAACAAGCTCACACAATTTCTGGGCCCCAGAGAATGGAAAAGCTCCCAGAGTGCTGGGTGACATGTGGACCTATTAGCTTTTCCATTCAGATCAGGAACATGCTTTCACAAGTCACCACATGGTGAACCCAACGGTTCACCTCATGGAACACACCTGGAATACACAGATTATTTTATGTAAAACTACATGGGAAGATGTGTTCCAGAAGCTCACTTAATGCACTACAAATATTAGCAGACATTTAGTCAATTGAACTAGACTAGAACTAGTCTGAAGTGGAACTCTATAGGAAGAGATGGGATGGAGTTGGGCTGCGGGCTGTGGGACATGTCTACAGATGTGCAGGGTGGCACAAAGGAGCACACAGCAGCACAGAGGGGCACAGAGGGACACAGAGGGGCACACGGTGGCACAGAGGAGCACACGGTGGCACAGAGGAGCACACGGTGGCACAGAGGAGCACACGGTGGCACGGAGGAGCACAGAGGGACACAGAGGGGCACAAGACAGCACAGAGGGGCACAGGGCAGCACAGAGGGGCAGAGAGGGGCACAGAGGGGCACACGGTGGCAGAGAGGGGCACACGGTGGCACAGAGAAGCACACAGTGGCACAGACAGGCTGGTGTCTGCCTGACGTCGGGGGGAGGAGGTGCCCTACAGAGAGGAGCCTGCCAGAAGCTGACAGACAGGGAACAGCACGTGTTCACCCCATAGATGGACATTCAGAATTGCTGACATGGCAACATGGGATAGGTCACGTAGAGAGAATTACCATGTAAGGAAATACTGTGCCTTGAAAAGTGTATAAAACAGCTTGTTTCTTTTGAATAAACAATTCAGATTCCCTGCTGGTCTGAATCCATGTCTCAGTCATTCACAGAACTCTGTAAAAATTCTTACTGGTTATTACTCAATCACCCAGTTTCCCCGTTACTCTGAGCTACTGTTTCCCACACATAAGCATAGCACAAATGCCTAGACTGACAAAGTAACAATTTTTCTGACATGACTTCTCAATTTCATTTCTCTATCACTTACAAATTATTCTTCAAGACTTCAGAAATTGTCCAGTAATTTCAGATGGTGACAATTTGATCAAAAAGCACTGTGATCCTATCATCCAAGAACAATGTAGTTCTCTCCATCACAGTACTATCAAAGGTATATTACTGGCTTAATAGTTTCATAATAGACTAATGAGTAGACTAATAAAAAGTTATACAGAAACAGACACAGCAAATAAAACTCACCGCACACTTTATTTCCAGCTAAGGTCAACTGTCTAACAAAATTGTTCTGAAGGAAAAGGGCAGTGCTGGAATGATACACTTGTAGAACATTTAACATAAAATTCAGAGGGAGAATAAGTGGTGTGAAGACAAAGACACACAATATATAAAATAGATTCGTTGTGATGGGTGTTAACAAAGTAACTGTCGATCAAAACACTGTGAAGTTCCCAAAATACACAGAATAGAAGACGATGTTATATATTCATATAAAAATCAAGTGTAACATTTTCCCAGCAAAGCCAAAGCAAGGAATGCTGATTGGTATAAAGCCAGAGCACGAGCTCCCTGCCTCAAGAGGACTGTCTGATAAAAGCCTCTGCCTGGGCTCGTTAAAACAGCTTTATCACATCTCACAACTGAAGTCAAACACACAGTTTCATTTATTAACATCCACAGACCAGCTATCACAGAATTCTCCTGGAGCTACAAGCCTAAAGAACCATATCCCTAATCTATCAGACTATAAAAATGAATTTGGGAAAGACAGATAATAAATTCTCTATGGTCATTTGTATGCAAGTGCCATTCTAATAGTGGTTTTAATCAGGCAGTGGACAAAAGTTAAATACTTTTGGAGTATGCACACCAAAAAGCATAACTAGAAAGGCTTAAGCTGGTATAAAAGTTAAAATATATGACATCTTCTTGATTAAAGCCTCCTAGATACATCAGCCTTGAAATATGAGAGAGGAATGAGCACACCCTATTTTATCATTATAATAGCATTTAGTAAAGACACTCATAAAAGCGGAGGCACATCTTATCAAGTGTGAGATGGTACAGCACTGATAAAAATAATCTGAATAAGAAATGCTTGAAACTTCAAAAGCTTTGCTATTGCCTGTGACATTGACTTTTCATGTTAAAAAATTGTTTAAAGTAACTGTCTTCAGTTTTTATTTATGGAAGAAAGAACTAAGTTCATGCTACATATCAAATGTTCAAGAGATAAAATATTCTTAGAAAAGATAGAGTTCATAACAGGGTCACTGACAAAGTTTTCTTTCTGAAGATCCAAATGCAATAAATAGCTGGAACGCAGTGCAAGTTAAAGCTGTACTTCTTTATTTATCTGGAATATCTGTTCAGATCATAAAAGAGACAAGTTCTGGAGGCCCCTGAGAATCCACACAGCCTTCCATTAAGCTTCCCATAGAGATAAGGGAAAGTTGATGGTTGTTATTTCTTGCAAGACAATGCAACCTCATCCCAAATTCCTGAGAACTGATTCATACAAAGAGTTGCGCACTGCAAGGGCATAACTTTATCCCAACACAAACTGGGAGCAGCTGATCTCATCTCCATGGAAGCAGTAACCTACAGAGCTCTTGTAGGATGAGAAGAATTACCATCAACAGGGGCAAGCTGGAATCTCTCCTTTGAGATAGGCAGGTAAGTTGAAATCTTTACCCTACTCTTAATTTTCCAGTTTCAAGTACTATAGTTGGTAAACTTCAAAAAGATTTGAGAGTTAGAAGATAAAAAGCAACATTCAAAAACTAGTTATCATTTCTAAAGGATAGTTTAGAACCCATCAAGTAAACTTCCAGAGAAATTATCTATCTTGTTAAAACAGAATGGAGAAAAACTTTTTAGGTGGCAACTGGGAAGTTGTCTGGGAAGTTTGCCACTGCTGAATATGTTAATCACAGGCTGAGGACAGGTGGAACGCTGCTGTGGAAGGAACAGCAGCTCAGACTTAAAACTATAAACAAGACAAAAATCTAAGACATACCAAATAAAGTTTTTGTCCAACTCAGTACTATAAAATCACCCAAAACGTTTTGGGTACCAGGCTTTAAATGTAAGAAGATTTACTTTAGGACTAGGAAACAGTTTGTATCAGGAAAGATAAATTGTGGAATAAATTATCCAGAAATGTCACAAAGCACCCAGTAGTTGTGAATTTAACATTGAGCAAAAAGCCATCTGAACCAGAATATGAATATTTGATCCTGCCTTGGGGAATCAGGAGAAATAGGAAGACTTTTCAACTTCTTCTTCAAAATATTTTTCTGTGATTCCTGGGGTTTTTATTGCTTTTATCTCAAAAGTACAAATGAAATCCAATGTAATAGAATTTTCGGTGCTGGATTTTGTATCAGGCTTATGCCCTGAGCAGGCTGTATGGATTATACACAGTTGTATGCAGTCAGCCTGGTTAGTCACTGTCTGCCTAGCATTCAGAGACAAACCTAAATATGTAAACTTGACTAAGTTTATGTCTATTTATTTTGTCCTCAGCCAGAAAAGTCACAACTCTGTCAGTGGTAGGACTTTTTTCTTATAATAAAAGTTTCTCAAATGAAGAAATTACACAAAAATCTCAGCATGCCTTGAGGAAGTTTTGTTTCTCAGAAAGCAAATAATTAACTGACTCTTCAAAGTTGCAGATTTGGTGATTTGGATTAGAAATACTCTCCATTATTTTGAATAGGTAAACAGGCTCTCTTTTGATATCTCTATTTGCTTCTCCTATTCTTGTATTCTTTCGCATTATATTAGCATGGTTAGATTGTATTAGCATTACAAGGTGCATTGTCAATATAGTTGGTATCCCCTCCGGTCCCAGTTTTGGCTTATGAAATTATGGACTATGCAGGAAGAGACAAAAGCTTTGTTTCTTCCATTCTCTCTAAGAAGTTTCAGAATCTGAAGAACTAAAGTCAATGTTCAAACACTTATGAGTAAGCACCTTTCTTAAGTATAACAGGACGATCCTCAGTTACAAACACTGCACTGAATGCAACTGCTGCAAGACCAGGCTTTCAATCATAATGAAACAGGCACTGATGGATCCAGAAGATCTATATTAATTGTTTAAGTGTAAAGGTGCATTTAATCAATACACACCCTTCTCGGAACACAAAACATTCTGTCTTACTGCAACAAGAAACTATCTAATGAACTGTGTTCATTATTGCATACTCATTTATTCTAACACCACACCTGCAGAATGGAAAGTATACCATCTCCACAGTCAGCATTATGAGCTGCCCCCTACCAAGCAGTGCTTTGATAATGCCATCAACTTTTTCTTGTTCGTTTTCATGGAGGAATTAGTCCTTTAACTAACAGCATTTCTGTATGTATTCTTTGTGAGAAAGTTTAACATGGAAACACACTATTAATGCTTTGGGTTCCTGAAAGGAAAAGAAAAATACACCAACAAAAGCTGCTGCTTCTTTCTTCTGAATTCTTTAATTGAAAAAGTCCTAACAGATTGTCAGCCTAGCAGTAATTTAAGTGCTGTTGATTAAAGTGACTGCTGATAAAACACTGCTTAATAAGACATTAGAAATTTACTGACATCTTTTAGATAGTTTTACTATCTAAAGAGGTCAAAATATGCTTACTTTTGCATTTCTAAATATAAGTAGTTGCTTTAAACTGTGCCAAAGTAAAACATACAGCTAAATTATGAGCACATATTTGGTTTTTTTAGTACAACGTGGGATTTCAGCTGAACACCTCCCATCTCTCAGAAACAAAAAAAGATACTGATTCTCCAGAAGTCTGGGGTGGCTCAAAGACTTTCCATACAGGAAGAGATCTTTATAAGTCTGTACTGAAATACAGAATTGGTTTATTCTATTTTAGTATTAGAAAATTAGCTGAATGGAAACAAAAGGTGTAGCTGACATAAATATTCTCATGAATCAAAATAATGTCTAAATACTGTTCAATCCTGAAAGTTAAGCAATTAAGCAAGGTATGTAAGTCTGTCTAATTTTAGGTCCTGCTAGTTCATATTTTTAGTAGATTTAGGGTACTGGGAGAAACTTTACAGCTAGTGTGTCACATAATGAACCATGTCACTATAACCTCAGCCATGTCTGTTGCCTCTTCACTTTAACCTCCACTCGCTATTTTTCCTCCAGTCTATCAGAATTCTGTTTTATAAAACATGCATTAGAGACCACCAGTTCCACTGGATGCATCACCTACTCTCCTCTCGTTTGACTGATAATCAACCAACCAAGAAAGTAAGTAACCTAAAAATAACATCCCTCTGAGGAAAAAGATTATGCAAAAAAGGTCAGAAAGTGCTCATTTAGCTGAGGGATTCACATGTGCTTCCAAGTGACAAATAGGAAGAAGCAGAAGCCATTGCTTGAGAGAGTTGGAGGTGTCAATCTCTTGCAAAGAGGTTCGTCACCATCATCGTGTAAAAGAAGGCACAAAGGGCAACACCTACCACCTCTCTACCAAATCCATCCTGCTCTTTGACCTCCTCTTTCCCATCTACCGAGCAGAGAAGGCTGGAAGCAACAGCTTTGAAGCAAACAATGTAGGGAGTAGATGGATCCTAGACACAGGATTTTCTCTCATTTACCCAGTTCTGAAAGGTAGGCTGGGAAGATAATACACAATGTGACATATTCCAAAAAAAAGCAACTGTGAAACGCCACTTCATCACCACCACAAAGATCAAAGCACAATGCAGTAGGCCTAGCTACTGAAACAATAGCATGAAATTCTCTGTACTGTAATCATACTGCACATCCTCACAACTTGCATATCTATTTGTTTATTTATTTTTTTTTTAGATATCTTGAATTTCGTAGACTTGCTGTGCAGAAATCAGGGCAGCACATAAGTGTTTGTATATGTCAATTACAGCACGTTTTTAAAAATAACAATGAATTTTAATGTATACCTGTTTCAGTTACCAGCAGGTGGATGCTGCCACCACACAACATCCAGAACAAACAGTCTAGATTTATCTTTCTTTACTGATAGCATTACAACAGGTGATACTTTTTATAATGTCACATCAGAAAACACAATAACCTCAAATGTCCATAAATCAACATGGAAAATAATACACAAACATTAATCTATGGTTGCTATGAATCTATATATTCTTGATATATATCTGTTATGTTGCTTCAATAGACTACTCTTTAGGGATTTTTTTTCCTACTGGTTTTAACATAAACAGGATTCAATTATCTCTGTCTAAAGGTAACAGAACAGCAGATCCAAGAGTCCACTTGCTCAGATACCACTAAAGTAACACACATAAAAGGCATTTCTTGGTCTTTATCATCACACTTTATGGCTACTGTTTACCTTTCTAATAAATCCTAAATGTTCCTTCTGGGCTATTAACATAAGTCTGATTCAAAAATTAAGAGTAAGATTTTCTCTACTAAAGCCTAATAACTACAGCAATATTCATAATATATCTCTCTGGAAATACAGAGAGATAACTGAAAATTGTGAAAGAAAACTGTCAGTAAAGCTTGGGGGCTTTTTAACTGCCAATAAAATAGCCAACCCTTTCTTACTGACTGCATGACATAGATCAACCACCTTGAAGTCTATGTCTTAGGACATTCTGAGTTTGAATAATTATTTTTAAGCTGTCACTACTTGGCAACTTTGTGGCATATGGCTATAATGTGCTGTGTAGTGCTGGGCATTTAACTGTGCCTGGGGATTATGCATTATCTGCTGAAAAATACCCGATAGGCAAACAAAGATATTACCTGCTACAATAAAATCCAAACATTTAAATGCATCATTTTACTGAATAGGGCAAAGCATCTATATTTTAAAATTCTCTATTATCATGCCTTCCACCTGTAGTTCCTTTCTGCAGTGGACACATAAGCACTCATGACTTTCATACCACTGTTTGTGTAACTGCAGTATAAATTATAAACATACAACAGGGCATTGCAACTATAAAGTGTATCTCTAAAGAAATTTGTTTTAGCGGTGAAAAAGAATATAAAAGAGAAACACTTATATTTATTTTCAGACCTCTAACAGAGAGTTCCTTTTAATACCATATTAAGTCTCTGCTGGGCTGCCAGAAATAAAACACAGTATGAGCTCAGATACACAGCTTTTATTCTGTGTTTGGGTTTATTCTTAGAGGCGAATGGATTCAATATATTTTCAACCCAACCACATATTTTAAACTGCTGCCAGTATCGCTGTCTAAAGATCTCCCAAACTCATAGAAGTAAATCTAGAGCCCAACCTCCTCTGCTGCATGAAGGTGATAACACAGAAATTACCTTTCCTGTAGAGTGTGAGAATGGAAAATGATGAGAAAAAAATCAAACCATGATCCTAAGATCACTATATGATCCTAAGACTCCTATAATACAATTACAAACTAAGAATTTAGAACATCACAGAATAATTAGAGTCCATGCTTTCCATAGTTCTATAGGCTGCAAAACACATACATTCCACACATTTTCACTTCTCACCCACATTCTGCCTGGTGTACTCAGTTAGAAATCTGGGCCAAATTATACTTAGCCATAAAAACAATAGAAAGTAAAGCCCTTGCCAGAAAAACTGGGATTCTGAAACAACAACTACTATCAAAAAACCTAATGCCTACATCAAACTGTTGTCCATTTACTTTTGATGCAGTCACACATTACAGTTCAGGCCAAATATTATAGAGGCAAACCAGCCCATCATTAACCACCTCCACCTGCACTGCCACACTGTGCTCCAAACAATGAAGGTTTTGTATCTGCACTTATGTTCCAGAATAGGCCCAAGCCTATTAATTGAAGTATGTGCTAATAAAGAAGGGAATTCTGCTCAGTTCAGACTGTGTTAACTACAACTACTGAAATATGGATTTGGGTCTTTGACTTCCAAGACCACAAACTTTTGCTAATGTTTTCTTCCTCATCTCAAACAGGCATAATGGCCTCTGCTCATAGGAGACAATAAATGGCCAACATTTGTTTGGCAAGGAAGAGCTCAATTACAGCCTATTTTGGTACCTGAAAGAGAGGACAAGCAGAATTGGGGAGGGGGATGGGGAGAAGATAGGACAGCCTGGCAGGAATGCACATATCTATGAAATAGTGAAGCAATCAGGCGCTGTATTTTTAGATACTTTCTTTTCCAAGTGCCAAAGATTCCGAATAAATCACAATGGCAAACTCAGAGGCTGAGATGGGATAGATTACAGCTGAATGCTGCACAGATCAAATATTCAGCTCCAACCCAAAGCAAAAGTCCTAAGTGCTTATCTGACACACTGTAAAAGCTTTCCATGACACACACCAGTTACTTCTTTGATGGCTACACTTACTGCTAGAGACCTTATCTGCCTCTCTATATTTTAAAATGTCTAAAAACACCTGGACAGTAAGTTCTCTAAGCCAAGTATACCTGAAGCTTGTTCAGATGTTCAGTTATTTATATACCAACTCCCTGAGCATAGGTAGTAACCTTGTAAGACAGAAAAATGAATAAAAAAGCTGTATTTTGTGAAAATTGATATTTACATGATGTAAAATTTATGTTGATGGAAAGGCAAGGTATTTTCAGCATTCATGTCAAATATGACTCTCTGTAACAGAATTTTGCATATAATTACTTCTTTACACTCACTGAACAGAGGAACCAGAGATGGAGGCAGAACTCAAATTTTACACAGAGGCTTATGCTGTAGTCAGTTCTCTCAAGTGTCAATTATTTCCTCCACCCTGCAAGAGCAGAATGTATATTTTACACTAAAAATATTTGTAACTCCTTGCATGTCCATTATACATAACCATCCTTTATTAGATCATGAGTCCATTTACTTTATTCCTTCCCTTGTGTATTTGCAGATTTCACAGAAAAAGCATTGCATTTGGAAACAGCACTTCTAGCACAGTCTAGACAAGATGGTCCAGCACCCTGTCTATCTGAATCTTAAAAGTGTCCAGTGATGAACAGTGTTTGAAGACAACAGATCATTAGTAAAAACAGTGATGCTGACTCTTCACTGACAGCACATTCTTCAGATTGAGCTCCTGGTCAAACCAAAGCTTTCACAGTGATACAAATATTGGTGCAATTCACTTGGAAAGTCACTGCCTGCTTTTCATCGTGCCAGATGAATCCCAATTAGGATATAAAAAAATTGGTCCAATACATACCACTAACACACAATAGATTTTGTATCTCAATTTGTGAGATACAAAATCTGTTTCCTCCTTTCCCTCCTCCCGCCTCTTCTTCTTTTCCTGTAATTGTTTCCCAGTATATTTTTCTATCACTTACCTGCTTTTTCTTAGCATCCATTTTCCTAATTTCCTATTTTCAGCTTATTTGATACGTAAGTTTTTGTCCTTTTAGCACTATTTCCTTTGTCTTCTAAGAAGCCCCCAGGCCACAAGAGCAAGTCATTCATTAAAAGCAAAAGTGAGCACCAGTGCACAAGGATCTCTCAGAGGTATGGCAGAGAATATTTAAGTCTAAGTAAACTCAAAGTTGGATAAACACTGATTAATAATACTATTTGGGCCATTTTGGTCTTTCTGCCCCCAATGTAGAAATTAAAGCCTTTTTCCTAACTTGAATAATTTGCAACTGCCTTGTCTAATAACCGAAAATCTTCAAAACTTGTCATAAATGACACCATGGCTTTTGTAAATATTTCTGGTTTTTGAATAAGCATGGTCATACTGGTCAGCACAATTCCCATTCTGAATGCATCACACTCTAAAGCAAAGCAACCAGTTGCTGTGATAATGTCTTATTCATATTAGTATTCCCTACAGCTGAAGTTTGTCCTAGATATTGAACCCACAGGACATTTTGTGATTAAACTTGTTCTTGCCCACACAAACTTTTACTAATAATCTCCCTCTGCCCTTCTCATTTTGCCCAGATGCTTCATGCCTTTACCCAGCAGCAGCAGAGCTTTGGCTATCACTAGTACAAATGCAGCTTTTTGATAGATAAGACATTGATAAAGACAATTTCATGAGGCAGAGGGATTAAACAGTTCATCCTTACAATGGCTCAGTATTCCACAGAGGACACATTCTCATACTTCAACAACTCTCAGTGGTGCTTCAATTGACACTAATTTGAATGCCCTTGAATCAGAATATGCCTTGCAAGGTGCAAGACTAAATGTAAGGAGAAGATCAGCTTAAGGCAGTCACTACCTGTTAAAAGGCACAAAATGTTGTCTTTTTCCTTAATAATTTTCATTATTCAAGCTGCCTGTGCATTATTTCTGCTTTATTTCACTTGGAAAAATGAAATTGAGGAACAGTCACACTTTTGTTGGTTTCATTTCTGACTCTCGTGCACTAACATCAAATCCTAGTAACAACTCTACTGTAGGCATTGCCATTTAAAAATTACTAACGTTTGAAGCTCTGATTCTATTTGAAGAGAATTAATGAGAAAAAATCCACCTTCCTTGTTAAAAATACAACAGACAGGTACATTCAGAAATGCTGATGGCACTGAAAATGAGTTGAACATTTAAGAGCCTGGAGGGAGACAGCTAGAGAAGAGAAAAGTGTAAAGGAAAGTTTAGATGAAAAAGGGCCTAAACTGTGGGAAGATGAAAATAGATGGGCTCTCTCACATAAGAAGAATGCCCAGAGGAGTGAAGCTAGACACTTGTTAGCATCACATCACATCACATCACACTGGTGATATCAGTGTAGTAATGTGTGTCATTCTCCAAAAGAAAGGAGGTGTTTCCTTTTAGCTCTGTCATTTTCATCTTTCCATATTCTTTTTCTGGCATAAAAACTTACTTTTGAGAAATGTTTTTCCCACAGTAAATCACATTTCAGTCAGATTTTGCTTGGTATTCTAAAGAGTGAAAGAGTGTATCTTACTTCCTCTCACCATTACAAGCTTAAACTGAATTAAAGCTGTCATTAATTTTTAAAAACTATTACGCATGCATATCAAGAGAACCAAAACAGGAAAAACATCTAATATACAGCTCAACTGAAGGCAATTTCCATAAAAACATCATCTGGGTATCTCCTATTACATGCATGACATGGATTCAGATAATACTTCCCCAATTTTTGAACAGACACTTTCCTGCTACTGCAAATTATACCTGTAAGAAAAAACATTAAGCTTTAAACTCTCTTTATGCTTCAATACCTACATTATTGATCCATAAATCAAATAATTCCTCAACAGCAGCTGTGCAAATCCACTGTGCCTAAATCATGACCTCAGTTTTGTTTAGCCTGAACAGTCCTGCACGGTGGTTGCACAGGTAGCCAAGAGCCTGCTTGGCGTTTGTCACTGATGATGTATGTGTTATGGAAAAATAGTTTGACTTTCAGACCTCTAACAGACTAGCACTAGAAGGCTGACAGTGGTAGGTGGAGGGTTGGATCTGAAAAGTAGTGAGAAGTATCACAACACCACTTTAGTGACCGTGTCCCTTGTTTGATAATTATAATGACTATAATTTTTTCCCAAAACTTTAGTGAGCTACAAAGATGGACTTACAATTGAGCTGATAGCACCGTCAAATACAAAAGTTCCCTATCCCCAACGCAAATGATGTGGTATCCTACATGAAAGGCTACACACTCTGAAACAATAAAAAATCTGGGACATTAAGGAAAGAGAAAAACCAGGTACAATCCAGCAAGAAGTACATGGCTGTGAATCTCTTCTAGCAAGCAGAAGATGAATTCTGAAGCATTAGAAATCAAGCAAATGGTGGGATTGCACTGTGTCTTTCAAACAACTTGTTGGTAAGGCTACTATTCTACACTGGCATCACAGTTTATGAGAAATCTAGCTGCACAGCAAGAAACATTTTTTCTAAGAAAATAAGTTTCCCCTGTTTTTGACTGCCTGTTTTGCAAAAGTTTTTCATTAACTGTCCTCTGCTTATCACAGCTGGCTTGAGCTGAACACCTTTCTAGGCAACATCCTCTTATGCACACTGCACCCAAGAAGCTTCATTTTTAAATAACTGAGGAAAAACTCTTAAAACTCCAGGAGTCACAATCCCTGTAGAAGATAGCAAGGCGTGGTTTTTTCCTCCCTAAAACGCAAGTTATCCTATAGAGTTTCTCAGGTGAATGTGTAACTGCAATTTGAAGCACAGAGAAAAGAAAGGCACCAAACAGCCTCTGGCTTACTAGCAGAAGCTGGTCTCCATCAAATAGTTGCCACTTAGGCATCAGAGAGGTACAGTGGAGACCAAGCACGGGGCCCGACCAAAATTACCTCCTAGGAGTTGGTAACTAAAGGGGATGTGCCCTGGAGGTTCATTTCCAGCCCCACGTCATTTCAGCAAAGGCAAAAGTACCAGTTAGGTCAGAGCAGGCATCTCAGGGCAGGATTCGCGAAGTCCTTAACGCTCCTTAGCCCGAGATCCCAGGCATTAAGCGTTTGCTTACTGTCCCCATAGACACACACACACATTTGCCCACGACTGCACGGGTGCGTTTGCCCCTCGCAAGCGGGCAGGCAGCTTCCCCCTCCCCGCCCCAAGCCAAGTTGCCAGACTTGCTGCCCAAAGGAGAGGGGACGAAACCCCAAATCAACTCAGAGAAGCAGCCTCGCATCCCCGCGCTGCCCGCGTCCTACCGCCTGTGGAGCTGGCCTCCTCCAGCTGCGCCGAGATGCTCTCCACTCTCCTCACGTCCATGCTGCGAGGCGGGAGGCGCCCGGAGCCGCGGCGGGAAAGCGCGGCAGCACCGCCGCGCCGGGGCCGCGGGAGCCGGAGCGGGGCTGGGAGCGGGGCTGGGAGCGGGATGGGAGCGGGATGGGAGCGGGGCTGGAAGCGGCGGGGCGGAGCGGGATGGGAGCGGGAGCGGGGCTGGGAGCGGCGGAGCGGAGAGGGAGCGGGAACGGGAGCGGGAGCGCGGCCCCGCCTCGGCGGCGGCGCCTCCCCCGCCACCCGCGCGGCGCGGGGCGGGCTCGGCGCGGGGCTCGGGGGCGCCCGCCCGCCTGCCGGGACAGGGAGGGCTTGGGTTCGCTTGCCTGCCCCGCCGAGCTCCCCTGGGGCCGCTGCCGCCGCGGGGCTGAGCCGGCACCTGCGCCACGGGGCGGCTCGGGAGCGGGGCGGCCGTGGGGACAGCCCCGGGGACAGCCCCGAGGCACAGTCCGGCAGGGCCGGGCCGGGCCGGGCCTCCTGCCCCGCTCCGCGGCGCGGCCGCGCACAGCTGGTGCCCGCATCACTTGTTAGCCGCAGGCTGCCCGGGACACGGACCGTCGCTGAGCGCAGGGGAGCTCCCATCGCAGCTGCGCCCCTCGAACACCTGTGTCAGGCTAGAACAGGCTGGGAGCACTCCCTAAGCCCCAGGGTATATTTTGGAAGGGATTGGAAAGGGCATTTTAAGACACCTTCTAATTTATCAAAGCCCACTATGTATGACACATGACATACCATTAGAAAATGCTTCAATAATGATAGTTCTCCCAGTTCAATTTTATACAGTTAATTTTTCAGTCTTTACGATTTCATCTATACCTGCATGAATAATGACATGTTTCAGAAATCCCAGTTCTTCTTCTCATTGCGTTCAGCCTCAAAAAATTATAGTAATTTTTTTCAAGGCACATAAGAGGTACCTAGCACCTTATTTTTGACATCTTATTTCATATTCCTTGAACCTTGTAACTTATTAAGACTCTTATGAGCTGAAAGATAAAGGAGTAATTCCTATGCCACATTGCAAACTAATGCTTTAGGAAGGCATTTATATTTCCTTTTATTTCATGGGACAAACATATGTCTGCTTCAACCCCAAAATGATGGAATGATTGAAGTCTTGAATGGACAGAGACACCACAGTGTAATATAATGCTTGCCAAGAACAACACAACGTCAAGTAGCTTTTGCCAAGAGTTATTTTTTGATAAAAATACATTCACTGATGGAGGTTAAGGTAAGACTGTGGAGAGACAGGATTCAGAGTACTGTATTTGTCATATACCCTCAAAATAGTTCCCTTCTATAACGTGAATCCTCAAGTAGCCAGGATATGGCTCTTCTTATCAAAGAAATTCAAAGGAGTAAGAAAAGAGATCAGGATTTTATCTCATTATCAGGATTTGAGCTTGCTTTGAAGCTAACCTTACGGAAACTCCAATTTATCACAATTCGGAGCAAGCCCTTATTATTACATATATACAGTTTTCAGAGTGAGGCAATTCAGATTTACAATTGTCACTTCCCTTTGCTCTACACCAACATTGTATCAGAACAAAAAAACTCTTAACTATATGGGAGCAGCTGGTCATAACAGAATAAAGCAGGAATGGTAGTAATACATCAAGAATACCTATACATTCATCTTGTGTCATAGAATGAACTACAGGTATACAGCACAACATGAAACAGAAGTGCCAGAAGTGCCTACCAGGTTTTTACGGATAAGGTGGTGTGTGTCAACTCAAAGATGAATTGTATCTGAGGCAAAGAATAAAGAAAGTGGCACAAATAAACTGAACTGTCTCCATAAATCTGCATGTTTCTCTCAATCTCATCTGCTTTATTTTTATGCTTGCTCTCCTTGTTTCCATCCACTTGCTCTTTGTTTTCTGTTTTTCTTGATAGGCCTGGCTCCAAGTAATTTCCTCTGCATACTCTTTCCTTTTCTATTCTCTTGAGTTTTAAATATTTCTCTTAGAAAAACTTGTGTCATTTTGATATTCTATGTAAAACAAAATGTGCATGTCACAATGTGGCATTTTCCTAAATCTGCTTTAAAGGGCAAATTCTTTATTGTTTACCAAACCTGATTAGGTTTTCTCCAATTAGCATGTCAAGCCCATGTATCTGCTCTATATAACATCCAGTAAAAATTGACATCAACTGTGATTTCATCCCTTCTATATAATTACATTTCAACATATAATTGTATCTCTACAAATACAGAGTTTCATTCTAGTTTCTGCTTTCCAAAATATATAACTACTTCGTTTCTTCCTCATTTATTTCAAATATTTATTTTGGAGCTAAATACTGCCCAAAGGAGAGGGCAGTACATACCTTGAGTATGTATTTAGTGCTACATGTATAGCTGAAGATTTTTTCCAGTCCCCTGTGATAAAATTTTAATTCCTTCTTCTTGAAGTAGTTGATGTAGTTTCCATCTAATTTTTAAATTAGAATCTGAATCAGCATATTCCTGTTTGCCTCAAATGTAAACTAATTGGAAAGACTTAATTATGATTTAGTGTGTCCAAATTAAGTTCAGATTTCCACATCTGTTTAAAATACGTGGTATGTAAAATTAAGTGTTAAATCATCATGCTAAAATGATAATCAAGGAGGCATTTCCTTCCAAAAGAGAAAATAAAATCATTGGTGAGTAAAAAATAACCAACAGGATTTCTAGTGGTAGCATGTTCCTAACAGGGAGGACTTCGGGTTTTTTCTACCTCTTTGTGTGGATGAGAAAAGGCTCAGGCCCAGAAAATGTACAGCAATACCCAAATATTCAGTCCTTTTAGTCTGTTTTGCTCCCCCACTGGTCTTGGGACATCTGAAAAGGTTAACACAGTAGTTCAGCTACCCAAATTGTATTAGCACTAAGGAACTGAATAATATATAATTAAAAATTTGAGTAGAACAAATATAAGCCACAAAATATCCAACATATCCATGTTACTTTCTGGGCCGCCAGAGAAGCCATTTATTTTGGCAGTGCTTCCTCTGCTAGAGAATAGCACTCTCCAGGTGGGAGTTTTCTTGATGTCCAAAAGAATTCATCATTAGGTTATACTTTGTGACTGCATGTCACTCACAACGTTTTTCACAAGGAAAAAAGAAACCCAACAGCTAAATCAGTCTGTCACTTACTTGTAGGAAAAATATTCTTCCTTCTCCAAAAGGTAGTAAAAGTTCATTTTGCTATTTTCTTACTCAGAAATGAGAAAGAAATGTTCTCCACTCTATGATACATTTTAAGAGTATTTTTGTTCTCAGAAGTCTATTTTATTTAGTTTTGAGTCATTCAGTGTAATAATGTATCAGAAAAAGAATTATGTGTATTTTATATCACAAAACATGAACAGTAATTTGGCCATACTCAAATATTTAGTGCCTTTGATAAAGTACTTGACAAAAATAAGAAGTCTGTGACACCTCTGGGAGTGCTCTGTCCCCTGTTGTGGGGTGTGCACTGAGGTGCCAATCTGCTGGTGGTGGTGGGGTTCCAGGCTGGCCTCTCTGACTGGGGCTGCCCC
This sequence comes from Acrocephalus scirpaceus scirpaceus, assembly GCA_910950805.1. Taxonomy (NCBI): domain Eukaryota; kingdom Metazoa; phylum Chordata; class Aves; order Passeriformes; family Sylviidae; genus Acrocephalus; species Acrocephalus scirpaceus. The sequence goes on along the minus strand of OU383778.1, from coordinate 28,460,178 downwards.
ATGCCAGGCAGCTGGACCCAGACAATTCCCCAGCAGATCCACCACATAGCACAGCTGAGTCCATCAGCCAGCTCAGTGGCATCTCAAGGGAAATGTATTTAAGGAAGGGCACAAAATGCTGAGGAAGGGGAATGAGAGAGGCAGTGCCAAGGTCAGAGGAAAGGGGATGTGCTCCATGGTGGAGCCCTCCCAAAGGAACTGAGGCCCATGGAGGACCCACGATGGAGGGCATACACCATGAAAGATCTTGCTGCTCATGGATAAACCCAGGCCAGAACAGAGGAAACAAGTAAGAATGAAAGAGCAGCTCTTGAAAGGAGAGTGTTCACTACCTGCAGTATGAACGAAGAAGGAACAGAAGTGACTGGAGTAAATTTGAACTTGGAAAGGAGGAAAATGTGCTTTTCTGATTAGATGTTTTTCTTCTTTATCTTGCAATGCCCAAGTCAGTAAATAATTCAAGTTGTCAATAAATTAACCTAAACTCTCCAAGTCTGTTTTTGGCCAAGACAGTAACTGCTGAATGATTTTTCTCTATTTCTTTTGACCCACAAGTTCTTGTGCTTTTCTCCCCTGCCCCACTAGGTGTGGGGGTAAGCAAGCAGGTCTGCAGATACTTGGCTCCAGCAGGGGCTGACCCAGCACAGGGTATATATGGGAGAATTCAAAATACAAAATGAAATTGTAGGTGTAGGAAAGGTGGCACATAGTACTAACGAACTATACTTCCCTACAACAGAGGAGGTTCGTTATTCAAGATTTCCTACTAGCACAGTCTAGTTTTAGAGGCTGATGGTGCTTTCAGAAAGAGTAATCTTGAATATTCTGATTTTTCTGCCTATTAAGCCTTAACAAGGACAATTCTTCAAAGGAACATTGTAGACCATGTATCCTTATCCTTATACAGAAATAAATATCAAGCAACAAGGAAGGCCAGCGCTTGAACTTGCCAAAAATTGGCTTTTAGTATCGCTAGAACTTGTTACTAAATATGTAAGAAGAAAAGGAGAGAGCCTCCTTTCCTTGAAAGTCAATTTGTTTTTTTATAATAACATTTTGTAATAAGTTCTGCAGGGATTGGAAGCAATTTGATTTACTGTCGATGAGTAACACATCAGAATCCAAATATGGTAGAAAAAGAAAGAAGATAATAACATTATTTAGCAACATTATAAAAGAAGATAAAAACATTATTTATTCCAATTTTAATACTATCTCTATATATCAAACAGTCAAGATTTGGATTGATTTCTTTGTTGGGGCATTTAAAAAAACTCAGGGATGTAGGGGCTCATCATTCAGTGTCAGTGGGAAAGTCCCTTTCTGTTCCTTCAGAACTGAGATCCTAAGATCCACCTTTTTTTAATTTTCTTCTGTTTTTCTACTTTTGCATCTTTCTTTTCTAGCTTCACTTCAGTGTGATGCAGGTGATGGGAATGGCTTCATTGCTAAATGCCAGTGTTTAGACATTTGAGATTTGATTTGTGAGACTGTTGTGCTTTTTTATCTCATTTCAACTGTGATTCATGGTTTATAATAGCCACACTGCAGATATTTTAGAAGTAATTACAAACTAAGGCAAGGTTATATTTAAAAAATACACATGTAACATTCAACATGACTTTGATGTGCTGTTTGAAGACTTCCTAGGCATAATCCGTATCATTTAATCTAAATTGTTGTCGAATTGTTTGTTGTCATTATTAGACTGTCACTAAAGTTATCTCATTAGTAAACCTGAGTCAATATAGGGTTTTATATTTCCATCAACTTTACTTTAAAAAATAGCTTTGTAGTTTTTAAGAATAGAAGAATATTTATTGGGAGCAAATTCACCTGCTGCTGAAATGTAGCCAACTTCAGAAACTCAGCTGAAAAACAATGCATTAGACGAGTGTAGGTTGAAGAAAAATATTGGGTAGTTACACTGCTTCTAATCTATGTTCTTGTGGGGGAAATCTATAGTGTTTTATATAAAATAGATCATAGGCTTTACAATCTAATATGAAAAACCTGCTTAGTGATCTGTCCTAGGCTCAGAAGAGGCAGAAAAAAGAAAAACCTAAACAAAAAACAGCAACAAAACCCCCTGAGCTGACCCTGGTGTAGGAGACTGCCCAGACTGAGCCAGTTTATGGCAGAATGATTTCTCAACAGTTTCTGGCAGTTTTACATTCAGCTGTATGTTGGCTTCCTATGGCTTTTCGTCCTCCATTCTCATCAGGTAATTCTGCACTCTGCCCAGTTAATCCTTCTCCCCCTCCACTTCTCTGTCTCCTCTCCATTTCCCTTTCCCTTTCCTATTTACCTCACACATTGTTTCTCATGAAAAACTGAGCAACAGCAGAAAGAATAATGGCTTTGTGAGCTTTCTCAGCTAGTGAGATCAGAGAGCAGTAGTGCTCTGTACAGCCAGCGACAGGATCTAACTGAATACAGTTTTTCATATTTTCCATTTTTAAATCCACATCCACAGAGTTTCCAGATGATAGGGCTTTAAGAACAAAAGTGTAGGGAATCTTCGCTAACTCAAAAGCCAATCCATAGAATATCAAACAATAATTAATAATACAAAATTTTAAAATTTCAGAATGTTTTGACGTTATTTCCTCTAGATTTATGGCACTAATGATTCATTGAGGGATAAATGGAAAGACAGTAATCTCATCTATTGTTAGGACATCTAAATACAGAGATAAAGGCCAAATTCTCTCTTTAATGGCAATGATATTCTTTTTTGAATGAGCCCAATCTATATGGGGAGACCAAAAGAGATCGTTGATCCTCTTATAAAAAGGTCCAAGAGGGATATCGTTGCTATATAAATACATCAGACAGGTATAAAAAAGTGAAAGAATAAAAAAGCTCTTGCAGTTAAATGTCAATGGGGGAGGCAGAACAAATTGTATAATCTATAAATTTAGGTTGTATATTTAACGAAAGTTGCTAAGCATTAAAGAATTCAAGTACTGGAATGCCCTTCCAAAATGAATGGGAGGAAAGGCAAAATAAATGTTTCAAGGCAAAGCTTGATAACTGATGGGACGCCTGTGATAACAGAGAGCTCTATGAATATAAATCATATATATGATTTCCTTTCGTTAACAAGTAAAGCTCTTGAATAGAAGACCAAATTCATAATACAGCATGAGTCACAGGAAAAGAGCTACAATGCTTATGCAGAGATTATATAACACAATATATATAATAACAAGAGTCTCTACAGTCTACATTTATCCCTGTATATAACACTATGAAAACTTGCAGGACATGATAGAAGTCTTTCACATTTAAATGGTTGCTCCAAGGAAGACAGTGAACAATTGTTCTCCATGGCTAATGGCAGTGCTGCAGAAGAAAAACACCGGGGTAACAGCAAAGAAGTAGTAAAAATTTAGGGAAAAAAATTCTGACCGCTAAGGTAGGCAAACGTTAGAACAGTTTTATGAAGAGGTCAGTGGAATATTCATCATTAAAGTGTTTGTTTTAGCTGCTTTATATGTGCTTGATGAAGACATTTTAAAGCTTTTGATCCTGTCATGGCACAATATTACTATAAATCTTGAGGTATATTTTCTCCATGTATATCCTTATGGCTGTATGATTAAAAGAATAGTATTGATTTAAGTGAGAGAGGAATTTGGCCAGCAATGGACCTTCTTTCTCAGCTCTCTATCCCCATTTGTCCTACAGAACTAGGTGCTTCTTAATTGCACAGGTTTTATTCTATGAAACAGAGATGTATTTCCTGATTATTTTCTAAGATGCTTTGTTTCTTAATTTGCATACCTGAGTATTCTGTTGTCATGGAAATCTCTTCTCTGAAGCCCTTGAAGACCAGCTCTCTTGCTTCAATTCTGTTTCAAATTTTCTGCATCAACTAATTTTAATTCCAAGTTTTCCACATATTATTGTCACATCTAAATGACACAGTACTACAATTCCTTAGGTCAAAACCTTATCCATAAGAATGCAAGCTTCACTTCAAACAAGCATACTAAGTCTAGTACAAAGGCATTTTTTTGACTCATTTTATTTGTTGGCTATTTTTAATTCTTTCACTGAAGGACCATCCACATTGATAGATGTTTAGCAGCTCAACAAACAAGAAGTAAAATATTTTAAAAGGATATTGCTGTAATTAAATTCAAATAAAATTGTTTGAATAGTCACAGTATAAATTTCTTGTCTACACCTGTCTTCTTACATTGGTGGAGTGAGTCTTATAATCTGACCTAAAAGCTCAAGTACTTGATTAATGGCAAAGATTAATCATATCAGCTTTCTTTCCAAGTAAAAACTAGCCTACCAGTCTCTTATTTTTCATCAGTCAAAATACATTCAGATGACTTCACTGATCACAGATAAATATATTGAAGAGATTCATGAAGGTCAGGTTAGGACATTCATGGTTAATAATGACTTAATTCCACTGAATATTTCTGAAAATTTTAGAAAAGTGTTCTTCAAAAAATAAAAAAAAAAGCTTTATATGCCTATGGGAAACAGGCAGCTCTATGAAGAACCTAGCCACCAAACTAACAAGCTTTAGTTTCTGGAGGGATTTCAGAAGATAATTCATGCCAAGTTCATCAAATCAGCAGTGGAAGTTTTACATTAAAAAGAAATAGTGTCTGTCCACCAGAGAAAGGTGCTTTTGAAGCTCAGCGTTCAAGAAGCTGCTACAGTCAACCTTACAGGCAATGACCTAAGTCAGCTAAGGGCAGATATTCATCCTGGACGAAAGATGCAGAAATATATCTACCTTACTGTCCAGTTGTTTCAGCAGTTAGCTCACACAATGTCATCTTGATTTTCAGCCAAATGGCATTTATTTGTGTCACGGCTCCTGCCAAAAGAGAACAATGTAATCTTCTTTCCTCTGGATTTGGAGACGCAGCTATAAAGCTGTTTGTTATCTTCATGCTGAAGTAGAACCTGTTTGCTTATTTTTTTTCTACAGCCTCCCATATGTGCATATAACTTGATTAATTAATGACTGAAGTAGAGTATGAAGTAGAGTATAAAGTAGTGTCACTGATCATATTTTTATTTATTATTAAGTCTATAGGGCAGGGTTTGGTCTCTTAACTTCTGTCATAAGCTTTCCCATCCACTTGATTTGATCCTCTAGACTAGGCTAAAAGCCAGTATTCTCTCTCTTAATTACTTTGTTCCTTTTCTGTAGAATTTTAATTGCTGCAGATGAGGTCAGTGCAATGGTAATAGATACTAAATTTTGTTTTCATAATTAAAAAAAAATACAGTATGGTGAATTTTGACTCAAGACTGTGAGTCTTTGTGTTCAGAAATTGGAGCTATTATCATTCAGCACACTAATAAGTCAGTATAAATTGTTGTACTTATGAAGTTGTACTTCTTAGTCTTCCCATATAAAACATATTACTCCTCTCCATTACATGTATTTTACAGGCTACCATCTGTTTGCTTACCCTATAGCATCAAATTCTTACTCATATTACCCTTTCTGGCTTTCAATAATTATATATGCATCATATTTTTCCTTGGTTTGGATCTTAAAACTAAAAAGTTACATTCTCAAATCAAATATGCTATTCCTGCCCCAATGTGTTCATTTATAAATTAATGCTGAATGTCACATAACTAATACAAATGTTACAAATTTATTACTAAGTATTGCCATTCTGGACATCCAAAAATATTAAGTTATTACCTCCTTTCTATCAACAATATGTGGCAATTTCTGAAACACTGTAAGTCTGAAACTCATTTTTGTTTCCACTTGGACATCCTTATTGCACAAAGAAATCATGTTTTCATACTTTCATACTCTTCTCAACAACTGTAACAGAGAGTAACCTTCATTTTGAATAAGTAAAAGACAAAATTGATCTGATAATAAAGATGTTGCTGGAAGAAAGAGTATCATGACCTCTGTGATATAGTTTATGAGAGTACTAACTGTGGCACTGCTTTCTACTTCTGAGATCTGAGAGATGCAGTTCATTAGCATCTATCAATCTTTACATTTCCACAAGATGCAGAAAAGAGAAGCAATTACTGGGTCACATTAGGCTAGATTGCTATGCATGGGAATCCTGGTTATTCTTCCTACAATGAGGAGCTGACTGAATTGCATGTACAAGGTACAGTTATAGGTGGCACTGAAGAGAACCAATTTATTGCCAAGAGTTAGCTTGGAAGATCCAGTAAATGTAGACTTCCCTCACTGCATCTTGTTTTGAGAGGGGTCTACAAAGAAGGTTCATGGGTCCCATTCTCTATCAGTTGTGCAACTTAGATCAGCTCCCCCAACTCCAGATTCACTGCTCTTTTGGTGTAAGAATCACACTTGATCCTAAATTTCCAGGTTTAACACTTAGGCATCCTTTTCTCTTGGAAACGACAGGGCTTGATGATCTCTGATTCATACCATATGAAGATATGAGGTGTTTCTTTATACTGGTCACACAGAATATCTTCATTTTCCATGAGAAAGTTCGAGTTGGGGAGCAGATTATACAGCAGTGTGATTGTTTTTCTGCAACACAATTCCCATTTAATTATTATTGAGGCAGATTTGTTCAGTAAATGATTCATTGAATCAGTTGAGTGACTAATTACTTTCAGCCTAGGCTAGTTTCAGCAAGATAAAGGCATATATATACTGAAGAAATGCAAAGGATCCATGACAATAATTCCCAGAGGTGACAGAGACCCTGGTAGGAGCAAGGGGGGAAACCAGGAGACCATAGGAAAGCTTAGGAAACCAGAACTAGGAAAGGACCACAGCAATTTTCCAATTCCTAAAATCATGTTAAAGGTTATGTGAACAATCTAATTAACTAATCAGAATAATTAAAGAAGAATTAATTCTTTGCCCTTTGAACAGGTAGTACAAAAGCAGACAGCCTTAGCTACTGACAACTTTCCAAAATTTCTGTGCTCTACTGCTCCCAGCTTTAAAGGGAAGCTACCATGGAAAGAGAATCCCTACTTTCACCTTCAGTCTGGCTTTGAGGTATGTCAGCAAAGACTGCAAAGACAGTTCACTCCTGATTCACTTCCCTCCCACTAAGGTTAAAACACTCTGGAAATCATATCAGGCTTCATTTTCAGAGGAACCAGCAAGAAAACCCACACATTCAGGGTCAAGAGGAAGTATGGATGACCATATATATACCAAGTGGTTCTTTAGTTGGATTTGATCCATGCACCTAGGGCTATCTTAGGTTATGGTGGAGATAATAACTGGTTCATTAGTAGAAAATTTAATGTTTTTTAACTTCATGGTACTCTTTTCTCATGTGAGCATGAAGGCACATGATTAGTCATCACATCTCCTTGTCACATAAAGAACCTCAGTTCTGTCACAAAAGTAACAACCAGTCTCTAGAAAAGGCAAATGTTTTTCCATAAGGCAGACCTTGGGGCTTCTTCTGAGTACCACCCAACAAAGCCTGTTTTAGGAGTGATAGTGATATAAAGAAAACACTATCAACTCACTTGTTAGGGATGACCTGATCTAAACTACCTACTGTGTATGAATTTTTTTTTTCTTTAAATGGAGAGAGGTTATGACTGAACTATTGAGTCAGAAATTAAATTACTGGTTTGTGTTCTTTAAAAATTGTTAGAACATTTTGTCTCCTCAATCCTATTTTAGCTGGAGAAACAGAAGGACAGATTACAGAATAAATAACTTTTTAAATGGCATATGCATAAATTTAATACTGTTAGGGCACAAACAGACAAAAAATATGGAATCAGAAATGGAGATGGGAAGCTGCTACCATGGCCATGGCAAGTAGGGTCAGGAAAGGGGGAACAAATTGATGCCACAAAGTCAAAGGTCTATGCAGCAAATGCTGCCAGGCACCGTGCCAAATTCTAGAAAAGGAAAGATTAGATGCGGAGATCAGGAAAAGCACCAGGCAACAGAATTGTGCAAGACATAAATTTAGCTAGTAAACAAGCTTTTTAAACAATGGCAACCTGTGTATTAGGCTTAAAAATCTGGGAAATTGGTGGTAAACTAGCAACTAGGCTCTCAGGTCCATCTTCAGCTGCCAGGATTTATCAAGCGTTCATCCTCCTGTGGTACTGACTAACTGGCAGAGACCAGAAGGCTGTCTGGCCACATGGATCTTGAGGTATTGACAGAGTTTATCAGCAGACTGGAAGAACAGCAGCCCACGAGCTCATTCTGTCTACACAGCACCACAGATTTTAAGTCACAAAACTACTTCCAAATATATCCTACAACAGGACCTAGCTGATAGGTCAGCTGGGGATAGGGCTGTTACAATCTTCCTGCATGGCATCACACTGTACCATACAGAGCTCAAACTACCACTTTTTGCATTCTTATTTCTAAACCACTAGAAAAAAATGCTATAATGATCAGAAGAAAAGTAAGAATTCTTGGATATGTGCAAACTTCTACTTAACTTAGACACCTAACAAGAGAGACAATAATTTTTGTAATTTATCCCAAACCAATAAATTTATAAGTTATGTAATTGGAAGACCATATTTTAGAAACTGACATTAACAAGAGTTTCTGATGTTTTATTATTTAACCTTTGTTATGTATTACAATATTCTAAAATTCATATATTAGGATTCTATGTTCAATTTTCACTTGGAAGTAACAGCCTTGGTATTTTTATGATAGCTGACTGATAGGTATGAAACTGCCAACAACAGTAATGAATGACAGAATATGCTGGAAGGCTTTTTTTGTTTTTTGGATTTTTTTACTCACATTCAGAGACACATTCTCAGTAGACATTCATACTGTGATTACAACAGAGGAAACACAGAGCATCATCTGCCTTGGTACTGTGTCATTAGACTAGAGTCACCAAACCTGAAAATCACACGGAAAATGGTCTAGACTAGACAATGGCAAAAATACACTGGTTGAAAAGAACTTCAAACACTAATAAGGTAGCTAGTATCAATTCTAAACCTCTTACCTGAGTAGCAAATAATGCTTGAACTTTCTCATTCAGGAAACCTCCAGTCCTTCAGATGCTTCCAAAGTGTGGATGACATTCATCTGCTAATTAGCCTTCATCCAATGCCCAGCTTTAACCAAATATTTCATAATCTGAATGTATCTTAGGTGGCAGATGGTGGCTGTATTTCACTAATAAATAAAAAGTGTCAGATACCTGGATTCATGACCTTAAGAAACAGTCTAAAGAAATTAGAAGGAACTCTAGCTCACAGTCATTCCATCTCCAAAAGACTGCAGCATTTCAAAAATGTATGAGACAGACAACAGATCTTAAAAAATAGCATGAAATTTATTATTTGTTGTTTAGCAAGATTGTCAAACATAAAAGCACAGGTGTCAGAACACTGCTTGAGGGGGAAGTTTGGATGCAGCCTCCTGAAGGGAAGACCTAATAGTGTCCATCAATTGCTGAGCCAGAGATCCACAATGCACTTTCCAGTCAGTTCAGAGAAGGCAATATAAACTCCTTGAAAAATTACTTTATGCTAAGAGCAGATTCAGTAGTTGTTTAAGATATGCCTCTGTGCCACAGAAACATACAGCATAACCTAAGCCCATGAAAATAAATCACTATCCAGTAAGAAAAATCTTCATTACCATCATTATGTTCTGAGAGTTAAAAAATAACCAGAGAATAAACCATAAGTTCAATATTAAAGGTTTCCTTTTACACAGCATTTTTCTATGTGAAAAAATTCTGTTTATACAGCTAATAACAATACAGGGTTTTTGGGGGTTTTTTTAATATACCATGAAAGACGTTGAGTGAAACTTGTTGTCTTCATATTAATCTTACAGGCCCCAAGATTAACTACATCTGTTTCTTAAAAATGATGCATGCAGATTTTTTTTCTTGCCTCTAGTTGTAAAGAGCTGTCACTGAAAAGGAAGCAAGAAAACCCCTTTGGTTTCAGTACTCAAATGCTGTTTAAGGCATTTTACATAGTACTAAGAAAAAGCAGCACGGATATTAATCCGTTCAGCTTCAGTCAGAGGTAACGTGTTGCCATAATTGCCTGCAATATGCTGATTCAAACTTAGAACATCATTATAATCATGCATTATCATGTATTTTTGAAGAAATTGAATTCTGGAATAGGTGTAAAAGTTTAACAACCCATGAAGTCACATATACATTAACTCATAGCAGAGAATGCAGTAAAATCTTCATTTATGTCAGATGTATCATTTATGTCAGATGTATCAGGTATTGAAATTACAAGTAATTTTAGGTCTAAATGCATTGGGAAATTATATCTCTGTAACAGTAATACTCAAATCACCAAAATCATGGCTTTTTTCCCTTCTGAATATTACTGTTTACCTGGATTCATCACTATCAAAATATTTTTTATTAATCCACCAAAAGTAAACAGATACCTTACTTACATTTGCATATCTTACTAATTAAGCCCTCTGACTAACAAAATTATAATCTAACTGTGCTACAGTTTCAATCTGGACTAATTTACTAATTTCTATAGTGAACCCTGACAAGTCTTACCTGCTGTGTTTCCTTATCTGTGAAATTAAGCTAATTTGCGTGTATGCAGAAAAACACTTATAAATTCTTACTGGAACATTCCTGTTGGATGTTTTTGAATATTTAGAGAGCAACATGAGACGAAAAAAAGGTTGTTAGGCTTCTGGAGTACAGCACAGAAGATATGACACAAAATGACAGCAAGGCAAAGCCAGCTATACTGTTCCAAATAAATTGCTTTCAACACTGTTTTGTTACTCAAATCATACAATAAGAACCAATTATTTGTTTCATATGAGAGCAGAAGTCCTTCTGCTTCGAGTAGATTAATTGGCTTGCCTAAATTCCGTAAGTTTTGACTCAGTATTGAGAAAAAAAAAAACAAAACAGAATGAGGCCATCATTTTTACTTTTAGTATTTTGGTTCAGGCCAAACAAAAAGAAAATGAATGAAATCAATTTGTCATACTGAAAATACATTTTGAATTGGAAACATGATCCAGCTCCTTATAATCATAGAGAAAATTTTAAGGCTTTTCTGTTAACTTGAATGTTCTTTGAAGTAACCAGAAGACAGTGCAAAAACTATCATAATATCTATGTATTCCTTTATTCTGTCTTTGGAGAAAGAATACTAAATTTTTGTTCTATCTCAAGGAAAAATAATTTTCCAGAGGGACTCTAAGTTGTAAATGGAAAATTCCACTTTGAAGGTGTTTTGACCTGTGGTGAGAAGGTGGAAATTCTGAATGGTTGCAGTGAGATTGACTGTTTTCCTGCATATCAATACACAGGAGTAAGATCAAAAATAAACAGCACAGACTACTGACTCTGTCACAGTATGGAATACTGGTCAATAAAGGAAAATTAGAATAAAAGCAGAGGCATCTATCTGTACAGACAAGGCAGCAATATCCATGTTCTCTCTCTGTGAATGAGCTATAACTTTACCTAACTTCAGCCATGACAATCTGCTAGAATGTATGCACATTTCAAATGCAAGTGCAGATAAATCAGTTTCATTTGCAGCTCTCCTCATGATGTATATAACATGATATTATGTCACTGCTTCCAGGACTTAGGCCATTTTTATTTTGTTTCAATGCAAGAATTACACTCTTTTAAGTTTATAGACTCATATAATAGTTTGAGTTGGAAGGGGCCTTTTAAAGACCATCTAGTCCACTCTCTAACCTGAGCAGGAACATCTTCAAGTAGATTAGTTTGCACAGAGCTCCATCCAACGTGACCTTGAATGTTTCCAGGGATGGGGAATCTACCACCTCTCTGAACAACTTGTTTCTGTGCTTGGCCACTCTTATTGTGAAAAAACTTCTTTCTTATATCTAATCTAAATCAACAGTCCTACAGCTTAAAAACATTACTCTTTTTCATATCACAACAGGCTCTGATAAAAGTTTGTCCCCATCTTTCTTACATACCCCCTTAAGTACTGAAAGGCAGCAATAAGGTCTTTCCAGAGCCTTCTCTTCTTCTGGCCAAATAACCCAAATTCTCTCAGTCTTTTCTCCTTTCCTTGTAGGAGAGGTGCTCTATTCTTCTAATAAACTTGTCAGTCTTCTCTGGACTTTCTCCAACCGCTCCATGTCCTTCCTGTGCTGGGCACCCCAGAGCTGAACACAGCACTGCAGGTACAGGCTAACCAGAGCAGGGCAGAGGAGCAGAATCCTCTCCCTAGCCCTGCTGGCCACACTGCTTTGGATGCAGCCCAGGATAGAGTTGGCTTTCTGGGCTGTGAGAGCACATTGCCAGCTTTTGTCCACCGTTTCATCCACCAGCACCCTCAAGTCCTTCTCTGCAGTGCTGCTCTCAACCCATTCATCCCCCAGCCCGATAGCAGGAGTTGCTCCAACCCAGCATAGCACCTTGCACTTCGCTTTGTTAAACCTCATGCAGTTCCCATGGCCCCACTTCTCAAGCTTGTCGAGGTCCCTCTAGATCACATTCTGTTCTTCAGGTGTGGCAACAGCACCACCCAGCTTGGTGTTATCAGCAAATTTTTGGAGACCAGACTAAATTTCTATGTCTAAATGTCTATGCCACTAAGGAGGACATAAAACACCACTGGTCTCAAGGACCCCTGGGAGGACACCAGTTGTCATTCATGTCCATCAGGACTCTGAGACATTGCCTGCTACCCTCTGGATGCAGCTGTCCAACCAACTCCTCATTCACGAAACAAATCCATCCCTCTCCAATATAGACAGAAGAATGTTATGGGGGCCCATGTCAAAGGCTTTACAGAAATACAGACAAATGGCATCTGTAGCTCTTCCTTTGTCAACTGATGTAGTCACTCTATCATAAAATCCCCTTAGGTTCGTCAGGCTGGATTTTCCCTTACACAATAATATTTAAAAGGAAGTGAAATTAAGATGTCATACCAAATGTTCTATTTTGTTAGCATATTTATATAGGCTATTATGCATTAGCCAGTGTATTTTTATTAGATTTATAAAGTATATGCTGCTGAATCTATAGTTCTAAGTCAGTTAAGTTACTGTCAGAGACTGGAGGAATTGATTGCCTCGAGATATTTTGGGATGCCTGTGTGGGAGGGAAGGGGCAGGTCCAGCCTTGCCCTGGTGAGGCAGTGAACTGCCTCACACCCTGACTGGGGCCCATATCCCAGCCTGGCAGAACTGCCAATCACTGGCACACCAGGGCAATACTCCACTCTGCCTTAACCCAGCCCCAGGGTGGCCAAATGACCAGAAGTCCTGCCTGGAGGGAGGGCCCAGAGAGATCATTGGATATTTAAGGCCAAGGAGGGAATCAGTGTGTTTCTTAACCCCGTTTTGCTCATGGAGTTTCTGTCTGAACACCTCCGGAACCCAGGAGCTGGTAGCTGTGTGTGTGCTTTTATGTATATTTTCTGTCTTTCTCTCTTCTTCTAACTCCCTTCTCTTGGAACATTTTGATTAACGTAACATCAAAACAAAAGTTTACTTAGTTGAATGGGCCAAATTAATGCTGTGAAAAGTGTTTTATGTTGATTGGGTATTATACTAAATTTTTTGCAAAAGTTCCTTGATTTTTCTAAGTAATGCCAGTAAACTTTTGTGTTGTTTTGACCTCTTGAGAATATGTGATTGGTATTTCTTCCGTGCATCCAACACGGAGTACGTGAACCACTGTAAAGTCTTTTTGTTGGGGCCTTACATTTACACATTTGACTGGAAATTTTGCTTGAGAAGGGACTTCACAACTGTCTAATTCTCCTCCTACTATGATTTTGTAGAAGTGCCTTGGTCAGTAGCATACTGTTTAAGTGATAATTCATATATTCCAGAAACTTGTAGGAAACTTTGAAAATGGAGTAATGAACTTAATTGCCCAAGGCACGTGGAAAACTTTTAATAGTAACCTCTATAGCATAATCTATAAATATAGGGAATATAAATTCTTGAACATTTCATTCTTCTTTCCTTCTCTCTGACATCATTGGGATTTCTCTGGGTAACTGACGTTGTTTATGTCATCTCAGAACTCAAATTTCTCTTTTCCACTACAAAAAAACTTGGGGTAAAATTAAAATAAGGTTCATTTCACATGAGAGCACAGCAGAACACAACTGTTAACCAACTGTGGTGTAATGTTTTAGACATGTATAGCAATCAGTGCTTGAAGTTACTGTGTTAGTTATTTTTAGTGTACATACATCAGTCATTCATGTTCCAAGATTTACATCTAGAATCTATTAAGAACAGGAAAAAAAATGTTCCAGCTCTTTGGTCCCTCCCCAGTCCTTACTCAGTTCTACCCCACTTCTCAGTGTTGTCTGTGGAATAAAGGGTCAACATTTAATAGCCAGTGTAGCAGAATTAACAAAAATTGCATGGGCATGTAATGGTGGTATTGTTTGATAGCTCCAAGTTACCATTTTCATGTTAGTCTTGCATTTGATTTTTTTTTTTTTGCATGTATTTAAGCAAAGCCACAGAAGCGAAACATTCCTGTGCAATGTATTTTTGAAAGAAAAACAAACCTGAGATGAAGCACATGCACTTCACCTTTGGTTGAGTCACAGAAGGTTAGGCTGCTTTGCTGCTCAGATAAAAACCCAGTGTGCGTATGCTGCCTTAGCTGCAAGCTGGGAGAGGTGGGGGGGCATATCTGGGTGATTGTGTCAGACAGTTGGAAGAATGAGCCTACAGATGTGCTTCACAAGAAAAAAAGTTATATCTCAGTTTTATGATGAAACATGAGCAGTTTTGAAAAGACTGGATTGAATAGTTGATGTAGAGCTGTATAAATTGAGAGAAAAAATACCATTTTGCTGTATGTATTGAAATGCTTCACTGACATGTTCTTTGCAGCATTTGTGATAAAAGATTCAGCTGCTTCAAATTACATGTAATGTTATGTTTTCTTATCCTCAATGCACATATTAAAGTCAATGCTCTTGAATATTTCATTTTATAATATCTTACCAACCATCCACAAGTAGAAATAATATTGAGAAGAAAAAAAAATGTACTAGTAGAGGGTTTCTACAAGCTGCCCACCAAGATAAGCAACTCTCCTAACCTCCTGAAAAAATTCTGTACTTTCAGAAATTATTAAATCTGTGTAATATTGTTTCTGCTGAATGATGGGAGTGGTAAAATGTATCACATCTAAGAATTTTGCCAAAGTCCAGGCCCTTCTGACCACATTGGGACATCTTTGCTATGAAAATCAGTGTGAATAAGATAGTGAATAGGTCATATGCTCACGTGAAAATTCGAGAGGAGTATTGTCTGGTTTCAAAGTGCACAAAAAGGTATGATTAACATGTACTCAAATAAAAAAATTATCTTCCTTACTAGTTAAAACCAGAAGAAATTGAAAAGAATCACAGCACCTGCTGAAATGTTACTAGACATGATTCCTGCACTAGTATCATAAGTGTAGATATTTCTGCCAGATAAAAGCTTTATTCAAGGAGGATAAGAAGAAATGGATCAAAATAAAGTTCCCCATATTCAACACTTCCTTTTTCTAGGAAATTTGAATTCCTACTGCAGAAGTAATAAATGACATTTTGCTGTTTTTCTTGAATATTGAATAACGTCTATACTTTGTGTGTTGAAACAGTATGTAGAAGAATTTAATTAGAGCTAAGAGCACAGTAATTTTGGTGCCCATTTTTCATTCTCCTCTTACATAGTCTATGCAATTTGGGGTTTTAATTTTTTTTTCTCTAATACAATTTTATTTTTTCTAATAGTGCTTCTGTACTCTTGTAATGTACTTCTTTACCACAGAAAATTGTCCATTATCTTTAATAATGAGTTGCATCCTGAAATCTGAAGTTCTTATCTGTGTCTAGAAAATCATTCATTTGAGCACAAATTAACAGACAAAATTTGAAGCAGATTGCAAGAAGTGTTAAATTGAAATTATGTTAGAAAATGCTATGAACAGATTTCTTTGAATAACTTAGTACCTTCAGTCTTCGGCACTGTTCTTTTACCTACATTAAAAATATTTTCTTTTCCCCTCTGTCTTTATCCAATAAACCAGTATTTTAATTTTTACTATTGCTTGTTTTAAACTGAACTCAAAAAGGCAACTGGAGATTATTATGGTGCATGACAAAGCAAAAATGGGTATTTTCGAAATACTTGGACTGAAATGCAAATATATTCTATCCCTGTTTTCCTGGTGGTGATTGACTCTACACCTGCGTAATGAAAAATAATCTTAACTTGCAAATGTTTCCACTCTTTAATCTCATGGCTGCTAATATAAATGTGTGAGAAATTCCTTGACCATGGATTGAAATCCTGGCCTGTGCTTTTGTAGACAGATGTTTCATAGCTGTTGCTTAGACACACCCACTGCTTTGAACTGCATGCCTCCTGGCTTATTGCTGCAGTGTGCCTTGACATCACTGGTAGAAGGAGAGAGTTTCTCATTGTATTAGTTGTTTTATTGCTTGAGCATATGTTATGATTTCTTGTGAATCCTGCTGAGCTGTTGGTGACCTGCGTTGATGATGGTCAGAACACTCATAAGAAACACATGGTTTAAAGTCCTCTGGGAAGGAGGAAACAGAATTCAGTCCTGCTTCTTGATGCTCTACCAGGTATGCAATTACTGAAAAGGTCACCTTCTCCTCCAGCATTTTAAAAAGAAAAGCTAGTAGTGCTTAGGTGCTACAAGAGTAGCTTTAGATACACATGCTCATGAAATAATTGCAGATACTGCCCTTGCTTGGCTGGAGTTACTTTTACAAGCAACATAGAAATCCACAGATCACATTTTACTTTGGGCTCATTTATACTCAGTTACTGTAGCTTAACTTGCAAAAATCCTACAAGATTTATTAGCTAAAGGCCTTCCACGGCTACAGGAATCATGTATATTGACATATTTGTAAGAGTCAAGATGCATGATTTCAGAGGGGGTCAACCCATTGAATCAATAGCAAAACACACAGAGCCACATCTCTATGCTGGTGAATAGCTCTCCCTTAAATGATTGCGGGGATCTTTTGTGAGCCTACAGTTTTCAAATAAAGAAAGCAATGACTAATGCATCTCAGTATCATTACTCTAATGTGGCATATTTCTTGTCACTTTTATCCTTATGTTCCTTCTTTCCAGCTCATTGCAGCTTCTTTCCAGCTTGCCATCACTTCGGCTCTGTTCATGATGCTGTTTCTGCAAAGACAGCTTTTCTATGATAAGTTCTGTTGGTTTCAACACATTTCTCATTCAGAGCAAAATGTTCACTTGTACCATTAAGTCTGTAGTTTTCAGTCTTTTACTCTCCTTTATGCAGTAACTAAATTCAATAAAAGTAGAATTTCTTGTTCTCGGCTGTGTTTTCTTGATAATACTTCAATTAATATAGCACCATTAATTACAGATTAGCTTATTAAAAACACTAAACAAAGCTCAATTGACATGACAATTGAAATATTAGATGAGAATGCATTGGTTCTTCCTCTGCTGTTTTTTGACATTATTCATTCCTTGTTCCTTATATACTTCCCAGAAAAAAAAAAAATCATAGAATCATGGAATGGGTTGGAATGAACCTGAAATGTTGTATAATTCTATCCCCCATGCTGTGGATAGGGTCACCTTCTACTCTACCATGTTGCTCAGAGCCCTATCCAACCTGGCCTTGAACACTTCCAGGCATGGGGTCTCTACATCTTCTCTGAACAACCTGTTCCAGTGTCTCACTGCCCTCACAGTAAAGAATTTCTTCCTAATATCTCATTTAAAGCTATTGTCTTTCAATTTGAATCCCTTCCTCCCATTGTGTCACTGCATGCTCTTGTATATAGTAGTTCTTACAAAGTTAAGATGATGCGTAGATATGTAAGCAAGTTAAATTCCTTTTCTGTTTATTTAGTTATCAAAAGGACTAAATTGCTTTTAAACAAGAAAGAAATACCTGTATCCTTCAAGCAAAACCAGATTAAAGTGGATGGAGACAATGGTGGCAGTACTAGCTTTTGATGATACAGGCTAAAGTTGTCAGAAACCTCTCAGCATGTGGCAATGCTGTGTCCTATTCCATCATGGAAGTAAGTGCAGCAGCAAGACTTGCCTCTGCCAGCCTCCTGTTCCTTCAGGCCACCATGAACTGCAGGCCATATATATTATTCAGTCCTGGTTTACACTGTATTCCATGCATCCCATCCCTATCATTAGGATGAATTAATAATTAATGGAATAATATAATAATAAATTAATGGAAATTAATAGAAATAATTCTTACCTGAATGTCAGGTGATGAAAATCAGGAAAAACCCCTTTGGAAAACATTAGCCACAGTAATATTAGTGTAGAATTTGATTGAAAAACCCTTACTTAATTTTGCTACTATAAGAAGTATTTAACCAAAACAAAAAGTTTTTTTTTCTAACTCAGCCTACTTACTGCAGCTACATTACTTTATTTTCTGGATCAATCGAATTCGTTATTTCTCAAGCAATACTTGGTGCTGAAGAACATACAAGCAAAACCCTAAAACACTGTACTAAGCTTAATTTCTGTTTCACTTTCTCCTCCAAAATTGTTACTGTTTACAGGCTCCCCACTGCCTTAAAAAAAGGTGACATTAAAAGACATTCACATCTGAAATTTCTAGTTTTAGCTAGAAGTTAAACTAGATAGCACAAAGAAATTGGTATCATTTTGACCTAACATACCTGAAGGTAATATAGGTTTACTGCTAGTGGAAATAATACACATTCTATAATTAATATTTATGAATAAGTATCACATCTCAGTAATAAGTATTTTATAGATAAATTTATTTCAATAAATATCTATTTCAATAAAACTTGAGAAGAGAAATAGTTCCTTTAAGTGCTGAATGACTGGAAGAGTCTGGACTTCTAAAGTGCTTCTCACATAAGCTGTTAAATATGCACTTAGTGCTACACAGAGTATGAAGAGTTACTCTGCTATGACATAAGATTTAACTGCTGTTCTGTATTCTATCTGGAATTCCCAAAGCCAATAGATAGAAAAGCCTCTTTTTCAAAGTTAGAAAGCCTGTAGCTTTTGCAATGCTCTGTTTCAGTTCCCTTCTTTCTCTCTTTTAATTACTTAAGGAGATTAGCAAATCTAGCCCAAAACCCGTTCTGCAGTGCCTCAGAGTGCTCTCAGTTCTTACTCATGTAGCCAAATTGACTTTAGCAATAAGTCTACTTTCTATATGTTCTGATCCTATATAGCCTCCAAATTTATGATTCAATTTGACTTTATTTGGCTCCTGTTCTTAAAGAGATCATAAATTTGCCATTAATCTTTGATTGTGTTCCATCTGTTCTCAAGGTGACTTCTGCTGCCTCAGTAGGTACTACTGAGCTACCTGCCAAACAATCTTTCTGCTTCAAGGCTACGTGTTTTCCAGGAGTATTTGTATCTGGGCATTTCGTTCTTGTTTCAAAAGCTGATTACCAACAGCATAGATAATGAATAACATTCAATTCATTTGAAGCATTATATTTCTGCTTTAGGAAGTACTTTCAACTTCCATTTTCTTACAGATTGACTTGGCCCAGTATCTAACATCACTGTCACTGAAGAAACTGTACATATTCCCTAGCATAGTGTTTGAATCTTTGTTTCTGGTCTCTAGTGTAGAAATTTCCCTGGGTTTGTGTTAGCTACTTCACAGTAACTTCCTCTGTGTGTGCTTGTTCATACACAGCAGAAGGCACATGGAGGAGTGGGTGAGACTTTCTTCCTGCAGTTGTAATTCAAACCCTAACCTTGCCATCAGCATTTCATAGCACTCCTCTCAGGGAAGCAACACAGCACTAACAATGGATGAAAAAAGCACTGGTGCTGAGGGGTGAGTTTCTGATGTGCTTATAGAGAATGAACTGATATTCAGTAGTTGGTAAACAGACTCTCTAGACCCTTCACATCAGTTTGTATGCTTCCACATGGACTTCCATAGCTTGCCACACAAGCAAGATTATAATGGTTCTCTAAAAATTAAAGATAAATTTCTTATGAGTTGACAGATGTGTTTGGATTTTAAGTATGAACTTATTTCAATACAACAATCTGGAACCCACTCCTTACCTAACTCCGTATCTACTATTTCAGGTAAGCAAGAACACTGAAAGGAACTTCCAGACACAGTTTTATAGTCATCACTGAATTTCTCTGAATATATAAGCCTAATTTTCTGAAGTTTTACAGAGAAAGAAAGCTTTGACTCCAGCCACAATCTGATCTCCATCTTTCTAGCTAAGCGAGGTTCTCAGGATATGTGTATTGAGAAAAGAAATCTCAGATGAACCAGCTCTTGTCCACCATTTACCTCTTTGAGCTTAACAGTTTTAAAATAAAATTTCCACATGAACCACATTCTATGTGAACAAAACACTTGAGCTGTTACTGGTCTCATCCATAGGAAAAGGTCTCTGAACACCTTGAAAACTGAGAATCTAATGTTTTTTATTACCCTCTAACAACTCCCTATTCACATGCCTGGCCTACTTCTATCAAAATAACAGCTCTTAATACTCAAGATTTTAAACCCAACTATAATACTAAATAATATCTTCCAGATGGGTAGGAAACCCATGACTATTAGAAAATTAATGGCAAATGAGTCACAGCTGCAGGTAGCGTCTCCCAAATTATATCTTCCAGCCCATCTGAATTTATTAAATTCACTTTAGCAGCTACATTAACTCTACAGAAGCAGTTCTCTATAACTACATTACAGCCATAACCCTATTCTTCAAAAAGAGAAAGTTGCCTCCAACTCCTCCGAATTCTAGAAGAAATTCTTTACCATAACTGGGAATAACCTGTCTTTAAACTCTGTGTTAGCATGTGGCTTTGCAGACCCTTTCTGAAACTCCATTGTTACTTCAGCAGATACCCAAAATGTTGTGAAGGTTGGGTAAGTAATCTTGTGCCACCTACTGCTTGCTTCTGGCATTATTGCTGTTTAACAGCTAACGTGTCTCTCCACTATTAACCATAGACACTCAGATAAGGATGTTAATCAGAAATGGGTGAAAACTCAGGGAAAATTAATTCCCAAAGACTGAGAGCAGCTGTGTTGAGGATCAGACCTGGTAAGGAGAACACGGGTCAGCTACAGCCCAGGGCATCGGGCACTGTCCTGGGGAGAGGGCTGGGCCAGGCCAGGTCAGGTCACAGGGCTGGGCAGGGACCTGGCTCAGGGGGCTCTTGCCGTGGGAGCTGCAGACCAGCCCTGCTGCAACCACCACTGGGGCAGGGACTGACAGACCTGGGACAGGGACCAAAATGGGTCCTGACCCAACCCTGGCTGGGGTTGGCTTCATGTCCAGTCAGGGCCCTGAAGGTCTGGACACCAAGAGGTTAGTTATATTAACTCATATTTGCTGCTAGGCAGCAGGATGCTCATAAACATCACTGATATTGTCATTACAAAAATTCCTGACTGTGATCATACTGATCTAGTCTTTTATCCAGTGGTACTTGGAATCCCTTTGCAGACTATATTTTCTCTCTGTTCCTTCCCTCTTCTATTTCTGCTCTAAGTCTATATAAATAAAACTTACATAACCTATTAAAATTCAGCTGTCTTTAGGTCAAATTACACCGTTTGCTCAAGTATCTAGTCCAAAGTCCATTTTATTTAGTGAGTAGTTTCCCAAAGGTAGGGTGTCTCCATAAAGCAAAGAGCTAATCCAAGCTGTTACTTGGCCATGCCCTCAAAGGTAACTTTACATGATGTGTTACAGACTTTGATGCCTTTGAGTGTTCAGAACAACAGTTGTAATTCCCTCCAAGAGGCCAGTGCCTTTTGGCCTGGTTGCACTGCATGATGTCCTGCACTTCAGCTTGGGCAGGGCAGATCAAAGAGGAATAATGACTGTATTCGACTATATTTAAATCCAGGATCAGCTGGATGCTCCACTGTAGTTTCGCATCCACACCTCTACCCAGCCTCCATTTGTTTAACTCAGCATTGAACTCTTGCTGTGACATTATCTTTTTGTACCTGAAAACACTAATTATGCATAAATCCTCCTGGAAAGGTGTATGCAATATAAATTTTTTTGTTACATTAAAATACACAAATTAAAAAAGGATCACTTGCTGATTAAAAGAGAAGATTCTTTCTGAATAGAAGGTAGTTGTAATTACATTTTCCATTTTTTCTTATATATAGTTAAGTTCTGTGCAATACTCACTGATATAATAGGAGTGGTTTCCTTAGCAACCTTTAGATTCTGAAGAAAAACAGAAATGCTTTATTTCTAACTAGCAATAACAGTAAAACCAATTAATTCCAGAATATTAATTTCCATCTATTTTTAAATTATTAGAAACTATTCCAAAATGAATTACAGTATATTTATTATCCTTCAGAGAATGAATCTCTCCAAATTGCTTTAGTGCATTTTCCAAATTAGTTCAGAAAATTAAATGAAAATCATTTGCATACAGTTGGTAGTAAACAAGTTTCTACTTTATATCTACTTATTGCAGCATTTTAAATTTCAGTTAATATTTTAAACATAATCAAAACCTAATAATTATACCCAAATCATATGTGTATTGCTAAAGCAGCATTTACCAGTGTTTTGTTCATAAGGAACAGAAGCAGAAAAAAAGTTGGCTTATCATTTTGCTCAATCCACTAACTCAAATTTATAAAAATTCAGCATAACATTGCTGATTTCCATGTGAAGATAAACTTTCAAAAGGGAATTGAATGTGTCATTTATAATGAGATTTTCCTGAGTGTGCAAACAAACAGGATGAAACAATAACTGTTCTAAACTTTCTCAGTCCGTTTTAACCCGCTTTTCACTTTGAAGCCAAGAGCAACAGATTGTGTTAACTCTTTGTTTACTGCAAAGTTTAGTAATCTGAAGAGTTTACTGAATTTAGTAAACACTTTCTCAGTTTCATGTAAGATAAAGGAAATTACAGTATTCTCATTTGTTAAATAAAGATCTTCCTTTTTGCCCTTCCTCCCTCCCCCCCCCCCCCCTTTAATCAAGACCTGGTCATTTGCTACAAGAATTTGCTTCATAATTCATAAAAATAAAATGCATAGCTATGGTTTATATGACAGCTACAGCTTAATGTTCTGAGTTGAAATGTGGCAGTATGTTTTAGATAACTTTTTGAAGAGTTAAAGGATTCTCCTCCATCTCCCCTTCAGATGATTTCATTAATCTGACATTTTTCTGTAAATGAAAAAATGGGTTCATATAATTGAAATACAGCTGATAAGTGTTGATTCTTCCCTCTGTGTCAGATGTGTGGGATGGAAGGAGTGGCCATGAAACCTGTTGCACCAGCTGCTCAACTCAGGTTTTTTATTAATTTAATACTACAGACAAGACTGTACTTCCTCCAATAACATAAGATTTCAGGAAATTCATACTGATCTAAGATGAAACAAAATAGTTACTTTGCCATATTTGCTTTTTCCTAGAAAAAACTTTCCTACCTTTACATACAGTTGGGTATGGCCCCTAAGTTCAGCTACAATCTAAACACTCATTTGTGTAAGAAGCAAGAAGAATTCACATCTGCACTGAAATAATTCTGCAGTGGCCTTCTGTAAATGGTATAAATCCAGTTTTCCCTGCCTGTAATCCAGCATGAGGTCACAGTCACACCTGCCAAGTGAAGGCCAGTGGCTTAGACAGATAAAGGTCCTTTTTGTACAAGCTCAGTAGTTGGAAAACTTGCATTCAGTCCTTGTGTGGCTTGATAAGATGATATCCTATCAATGGTAATATTAGAAGCACTAAATATTAACAAAGTCATAATTTTTGCAGGTATAGAAATGTTCACTATTTCCCCATCATAAATTTTGAATGGGCTACACAGCAAGACAAGGATTTTTAATAAATGTAATTACCAATTTTTTCAAACTTAACAGAAGACTTCACTCTGACAATCACAGAGCAAAGAGTGGGCAAAATGTCATTTATATTAGTACAAAACCTCATAATTTCTAATCTCATAACAAAAAGAAGATACCAGGAAAAAAAGACAGAACTAGGTCACTCTTCACAATGGTGCAGCAAAATGTGATGATATGGTGTATGCTGACTAGTTTAGCATTGGGAAAATAAGGCTATTTTTACTGCAGCTGGTTACATATATCATTTAATACATGTGTAGTTCACAAAAACTCATTATTTCTGGCAGTAATAGAAGTCTATAACATTCTGAAATATTTTGTGTAAAATAATGGATTGAGCTGTTCCCAGTCATAGGAGAGATATTTCAGTAGATCTCTACATTTTTCCCAAGGAAGCAGGACTCTATGAAAGAACTAATGCAACAGTTGTAATTAATTTTCCTTTGTTCAAAACCAAATTAAACAGTACTTAATTGGTGGATGCCAGAATATAGACCCTCAAAGAACTTTGATATGATACAAATACTTTAAAATTGCAGTGAAGCAAGAAGAAACCTTTCTTTGTAGGATAAAATGAAGTTAAATTAATTATATGAGGGCTGAAATAAAATTGGCTCGATTGTTAACTCCTGCCCCCACACATTTGCAAAGAGGTAACAACTCAAATCTCTGTTTATGTTTTCAATTGCAGAAAAATATCTTTGGAATCTCTCCTTTCTGTTGCCTTGATATTGCTGACTACAATTTTTCAGAAAATAAGAAGTTGTATTCAACAAAATAGTTTTAGTTGACATAATTTCTGCAGAAAATATCAATACTTTGCCTAATTTTTAATGCAAAAGTGAGATACTACCAGATTTTAAAACTATTTGTATAAAATCACAAGTGTATTTGCTAATTTTTCTGTAGTGTCTGAAAATCTTACGTGGCAAGTGACAACAAAATAGCAAGAAGTAAAGTTCTTGGTGACATAAAACAAAAGATCAGTGAAATACTGTTGTGTTCACAGCCCTTTCATCCACTGGAGTAACTGTGTAGTTTTATTCATCCTCCTCTCTTCATGTTCCTAGGTTATAGCAAAAGAAAACCAACATAGCAGTGTAAAATGTAAACTTCACACCCCACAGCAGGTATGACCTTCCAGCCAAACACTGTTCTTCAGAGTCATACCTTAAAATTTTTTATTTACTAATGTGACAAATACAGGTTAAGAGGAGCTTAAAACCTGTTTATGAAAGAGAATTGTCATTAAGTACTTCTTAATACCTGAAATTACAGCTATAGTAAATGAATTTCTCAGGTACTTATGATGAGCATAAAAGACTGAGAGACTCCTTCACATGAATCCTGTATCTCTTTTACATAATATTTAATAACTGAAAGACATTTCAACATTCTCACAAGATTACTATCATTATTTTGCTTAAAGAATGATAATATTTCACTCTCTAAAATTTTCTTTCTTTTTCCCTAATTTTTGCCATATCAGAGAAATTATTTCAGAAGCAGATGTTCTCTTACTCTGACAAGCTTATGGAAATATAACATCTATTTTCCTGAATTTTGATCATGCATAAGCTGGCCCCATTAGGCTGACATGTTGAAATGACTTCCCAGAGCACAGGGCAGAAGTTAATGGCTTGCCTTACATTGACTCATTCACAAAGGAAAAATTAAAAGGAATCAGAAATACACAATGCCCCCAAAAAAGTATTTTTTAAAAATTTGTTTTGTTGATCTCCTTACTGTAATAAAGCCTAAGGGCAATATTGCTATTTATTGTACAAGCCATTAATTCAGTATTGTTTTTCTACAATACTTGATACCACTTTGGAAAAGATTCATTTTATCAAGCTTTTTCATTTTTGTGTTAAGTACTAGGAAAGTAATCATTCATCAGAAGGTAAAAGAAGAAAGAAATAATTTTTGTTAAAGTATAAAGAAAGTGAAAAGGATCTGTACAAAGTTTTCTGGAGGTTTAGGTAAGGTTTAAAAAACTTGCACGAATACAAGATTCAAGACACTGAAAGAGTATGTACAATTCTAATCACCTTCATACAGGAAGAGAATGAAGGATATCAACTTACCTGCTGTCTGCAAACCATTTGGGGAATAAAAATACGAAAGTGGGAGCAAAACTTGAGGTCAGGGATAAAGTTGGCACAGGAACATAAGTGTGTGAATCACACATTAGTAAAACTGATGGTGAAATAAGAAGGTAGTGAAATTATCAAATTTGCTGAAGAAGATATTTGCCAAAACAGAATTTAGCTTCTTAATAGGCAAAAATTGTAAGCTTTTTGAAGATGAACAGAATTATAGAATAAAGTTGCATGTGACAGCCAATTAGTTTTCCTGTTTCTTGTGATCTTATGCACATATAATATGCAACTTCAGTTTGATGATATCCATACACAAAAGCAACATTGTATATCACAGCTCCATACTTTATTTCCAAATGGATTCAGTTTATTAACTTACATTTATAAATATTTATAAAACATATAACATGACTGACTTGACAAGAACAAAACAGATGGAGCATATCCAGTTGTAAATATAGTGAGACAGTGAAAATATTAAACTCAACAGCATTTTGCCATTGAATTCAGGCTGAAGTGAGGACAAGGATCAGACTTCAAAGCATGGCAACAGTAGAAGAGCTGCATATAACTTTATAATAGTTCTCAACTATTTTAAAATCCCCATCAATGTGCAGAAAAACAACAATATTGCAACGCTTTCAAAGGGCCGGAGTTCTGCTGGCAATTGGCCAGATGCTGTCATAGTGACAGAACCACACTGTCACCTTCTCAAGCTGATACACAGTTGTTCCTATCTGGAAGCCTCTCCACATCTATCTAGTTTATTGCCAAGATTTTCCGAGAGGAATCACTGCCATCTTTTAATACGGATAGGTATGCTGCCTCAGGAATGAAGTTAGCTTTCTTCACAGCAGTGTTGTGGTGCTGTGAAACGGATTTTTAGGTAAAAGTGTTGAATATGCACTGGTGGCTTGGCTATTCTTGAGCAGTGCTGGCACAGCCTGGAGGTTTTTTCTTTTTCTCATTATGCCACTGCTCCCAGCAAGTGAGCTGGGGTTGGGCAAGAGCCTGGGAGTGGACACAGTTGAGACAGCTGAGCTGAACTGAACAAAGGCATGATATCATGCTCTGCCATAAAAGGTAGGGAAAGGAGAAGGAAAGGGGAACATTTATGGTTATGGCATTTGTCTTTCTAAGTTATTAGCCATGATGAGGCCCTGCTTGCCAGGAAGTGTCTGGACGTTTGCCTGCCCATGGGAAGTAGCAAATAAATTCCTTAGTCTTCTTTGCTTGTGCACGCAGCTTTTGCTTGACTTGTTAAACTTTCACATAAGCCTTCTCTCCCACCTCCTAATGTCTCCCCACAGGAGAGGGAGTGAGCAAGTGTCTGTGCAGATGCTTGATTGCTGGCCAACATCAGCACATCACGGAGAAACAGAGTCTGCAAGGCTGCTCAAGCTAGAACAAAAGTAGTTGATATCTGTCTCAGAGAATCCTCTGTAAAATTAAATTACTTTGCTGAATCACACTTTAAATACTTACTGTACAGCAGTAAACTGACTTTCTAAATTATTTTTGTGCCAAATAATGTGTTTGTTTTCTTCAGCTCTGTAGTCCAGTTCCGTACTGAGATATTTTCTACTATTTTATAATTCTGCTGCAGGAAACAGAGATTACTATTCAAAAGATTTCAAAAGGAGGTGCAAAGTGTAAGTCGTTGTGTACATGTCTGTTCAGGAGAGATGACAAAGTAACATTCTACTGTCTCAGTTACCCTTACTCAAATGGGCCTTTCAAATACATTTGGTGGGTCACACTGCTATAATTTTCTTCAGTTTCTTGTTAGATAGTAAGAAGGTGGCCATGGGTTATAAGTGAAGTTGTGGGCCACCTCAGCTTCAATTAGACTGTATGTTCCCCATCCCTGTGCTCAACATTGCCCCCTGATACATACCATAGGTTACCCATACACTTCCTGGGCCATGTGACTACCAGGTAGGATAGGTACCAACAAATTGCAGAGATACTAAGATAAAACTGTGTGATAGCTGTGTCATATAGGCATCTTCTGTCTGGCCTTGAAATCTGTGAGTTTGTGGCTATATGGCAGAAAGTCAGCAGAAGCATCTGTACATTTACTTTATAAAGTAAAGCAAAGATCTGTTCAGGAAAAAATTATTAAAATATTCTGTAAGCACCCTATTCACACAACAACCTGTATAACCTCCTGATTTTAACATTCATATTGTCGACATTTTCTGGACTAACCTTGCTAAATGTATTTTTAAATCCATTAAAAGCCTTAGCTTCAAGTTTTGCATGAAATATCAATACTATTGATTCATGGTTTTTCTCTTCTCAGGGCACGGTTTAATTTCACATCAGTTTGTATAATGAACAAAATGAGTGAATCTGCCAGAAATGAATGCTAAGAGAAAATGCTAAAAATCAATTAAAACACCTTATCAGCTACAAGGATAGTCATATCCTTTTACTAATGAAGGAAGATATATTGCAACATAGAAAATCAGAGTTAACCTGATACCTGTGTCCACTAGCGGATTTTGTGCTTCAGTTGGCTACAATGGTTTATGCTGATGTATTTGAATTTAATTTGCCCACTATCAGCATTAAATTAACAGAAGATTAAGTAGACAACTCACTTTGGTGGAATGAAAATTGAATTATAAAATTAAATAATAAAAAATATTTTTATCCCTTGGTGTTTTGCTAGGTGTTTATTTTTGTTTCATCAGCGTAAACTGTTTGTACACTATGACTTCTACTCAAAGCCAGGAAAATTTATATATATATATATATATATATATATATATATATATACATATAAAATACATATAGATACCCCAGAAATTTATTTTAACAGAAGATACTTTCTTTTTTTCAGAATGAAATCTTGCTCTTGAATAATCCTTGAGAGACTTGGCATTGAATTCAGTAGTGACAAGAGTTTACCCCATGAAATACACATAGAAGTACATTCATCCTGTAGAATCACAGAGATGTTGGCTGGAAGGAACTTGCAGCCTAAAGTGATGTAGTATCACTTGTCTAGTCGGGTATTGAAAACTTCCAGGGTTGACATTTTTACAGTCTCCATGGGTTACTTAGAGTGCTGCTGCATCAAAACGAGGTTGTTACAAGTCTGACATTCAAGACCCTTAACACTGGAAATTTACATGATGGACATTAGGTGGTTATTCCTTCTCAAACCCACATCCTTCTTGTCCTCAGAGATTTAAGTTCTACATTTTTCAGTTTCAGTTTCTCTGTTTCTTTAACATGTGGTTTGCTGTTATGATTGGAACATATTTTGTGATGATGAAGGATGGTGTTGGCCTGTGATGTGGCCTGGCACGATGGAACATGGTGTGTACCATGTAGCATGGGAACATTTCCCAACACCAGCACCTGCTGTATTGCCAAATACCAACACCAGAAATGTAAATTAGTATTTCCCTGGAATCTGGGAAAAGAATCTAAGTGTTGGTTATTATGCCTCCACCAACGTCTGTTACCTAGATGATGGGTAGCTGAGACTTGGAATTACATTCTGTTAGCTAGGATCTTGACAAAAATTTGGTTAAGAATGAGTTTCCTTATGGAGGTTTTCTGTATAATTCCAAAAGCTAATTTTCATCTCATATAATGTGATCTACCTTAAGCTGTCACAGATCCTTACCCCAGTACTACTTAAAATGTTCAAAGTGGGAAAGGATCCCTAATTGTATGTATGTTCTGATTGTTTGTCACGTATGTAAGACAAAGTATACCGTGCTTTTATTAAATCAGTAGCCAAAGCCTTTGAAAACTTACTTTTACTTGCTTTTAAAAACAATTGTTGAAGTTTTATTCCCTTCTGCGGCAGCCTTGATGAACACTAACACTCCAAACCTTTATTCTTTTAAATGTAAGCTGCTAGTGTATCAAAGTGGAGGCCAATAGTGCACAAGAAGATAAGCTTTTACAGTGGCAATTCCAGAATTCTATTAAGTAAAATTATTATGGATTTTAAAATAAATGGGCAATTTATCTTAGGCTAGGAGGTTTGTGCCAATTTCATTAAGCAAGAAATATACTTGGTTGTCCACCCTTACAGTTGCTATAAAATGCTTCATTTTCTGATTTTTTAAAAACTTTTGAAGATGCAGATCATCTGTCTGTGGTACTTTCAAAATTACACTAACAGATTTGACATACAGTGTGTATGAAAATCCCAGCAGAAGCTGCCTACAGCTGTTGAATGTCTAATCCCAACAGCCTGTCTGCCTCACATACTGCAGCAGTGAACTATCACTGAATAACAAAAGCATATGCATGCTTTTTGTCCCTTACTATGTCTTTGTACCTTCCATTCATCCCACCAGGTGATCTACAAGACAAACATCATCCCAAATCCAAAGTTTAGCAGTAAGTTCTGAATGCAGATGTATTTCAATGGAAGATAGGCAATTATGAATTAAATTATGAATGAAAAGATAGAGTTCTTTCCTTTTTTTCCCCACTTTCTTTTCGAATTGGTGTAGCTTCTTAGCCTTTAAAACGGGTAAAAACTTTTACAAATATTTTTAGTAATATATATATAGTATAACAGTCCACAGGACCCTCCTGTGTTATCCAGTGGTATCTTGAAGGAAGAAAGTAGTTTTCTGTCAAATGGTTTTGGCTCAGTTTTCCTCTTTGCTAAAAAGGAACCAGTTTGCGCAAATCTGTCCTGGGGATAATATTCAGAAATATAATTAGCACACGATGCAAACAGCAGTAAATTGGATTTATGGGCCTAAATTCTTGGCTATGAAGGCATGCAGATTGAAGCTAGAGGATATCCTAGAATTTAAAAAAAAAGAAATGGTAGAATAGTTTTTTATGATGAGAGTTCTGCTTCTTATGTTATGGATATTAATGTGATCCTCCTTATTTTCTGCATTTATAATTAGATAATGAAATCATCATTGCAATATGCATTCAGGATGTTTGGACTCATAACCAGGATTGAAAAATCTGTTTTGATTTCTGCATGTCTAAAGTTTGACAATGAGTTAGAAACTGTATGTGATTATACCTGCTTCTATCATTCTAAATTTCTGTGCACAAAGTTAGAATTATTCTGATGATAACCTGAATGTATCTGAAATATCCTTGACAAACTAGTTTCAGTGAGTTCACCAGGATGTTTTTATGGGACAGATAATGACAAGCCTTTACTCTATTTTTTAAAAAGGCTTGTTGAATGAGAACTATTCTTTGATAATCGTTAAGTTTCCCATTTTACACACAGGACAACCCAAGCTAAGAAGCAGTATATTTATAAAATACCGTAGACCATCCATTCCTCTTTTTTAGATGTTTTTGTCATAAAGCCAAGATTTCCAATTCCAGATTTTTTCAAGCTTTTTATTTAGATTTGCCTTCAAAGTTTCCACTGATGGTAGGGCATACCTGATTTGTAAGTTATGAACCTGTGTTTGACAATTTGTCAATTGAAAAGCAGAATAACTTGGTTTAAAAATGTGTGGAAAGAAGTAATTATGAAATAAGTTTCTAAAATTCCAGGAAAATATATTTAGAGTACATAAGTATGCAAGTATAATTTTCATTTTTATATGAAATGCTATGTTTCCAAACAGCTAGAAACTGCAAATTAGAAGCCCAGAGATCAACTGTAAGTTTACATGATTAAAACCAGCGACAAAAAAGTAAGATTGGTAAAACGTTTCTGCTAGAAGCTATTGATTCAGCAGATTAAGCGTCTTTTGGAAGCAGTCTAAATTTACAAAAAAAAAAAAAAAAAAAAAAGGAATTTTTTTGGCTGAAATTTTGCTGATGTATTTGATAACATCTCAGAAAGAAACCTGGAAACCTGGCAGACAAAGGAATTCCTCACAGTGCACTCTCCTTGACACCCAGTTGATGCCAATACAGTTCTCCATGTGGGCAGTACCAGAGTCAGAGTGCCTCTTCCTTAGAATTATAGCATTTTAGCTAGAACAGAGTAAGTTTTTCTGGTGCTGTTCTAAGTGTTACATAGTTAGCCAGACATAAAGTTCAGTGATTCAAGTGGCAAAACCCCTTGCATATACTGAGTCCAAGCTGATGTAAATATTGACTATTGCTTAAATAAATATGGAAGACAGAAAATAATAGAAAAATGGTGAAAGCAGTAAATACAATGCTAGGGTGAAAATGAAGCAAAATCTTTGAATGTGAACATTTTGGGATTATATTCAGTATGTTCAATTTTAGGAATAGTTATGTTTGTTTTCTTATCAAAAACACTAGTAAGACTAACAGCATGCTGAAATTAAATTTATCCTGTGTTGGCTGCTAATTTCCCTTGAATTGCTTGAAAAACATAACATTAGTTTTAATGACAGATAAAGAGGAGTTACTTGTGTGACCTAAATAGCCTTAATTTATGCCATTTGATGGTTTAAAAATATTTCATCAATTTCACACCTTTTTTGTTAAAAACAGTGTAACTAACTAAAGACACTAAATTTGCATTATAAGTCTTACATCAGAAATATTTAAGTTCTAAAATGAAGGGTTTAACTTATGACAAAACCATAAGTGAATGCAGAGGGCTACTCATAGATACCCATAGCATATCTACAAGTCTGAGAGACAGAGATTCAGAAATTCATAGAAAATGCGATTTCAGCATAAAGAATAAAAAAATCAACAAATGCAACTTGCTTAGGAGGTACTTGCTTATGCTAGCCAAAATCTCTCTAAAATTCCACCTTCTGCATAGTGTGTTCCGTAGAGGAACGTATCAATTCAGTCAAGGTCGACATTGTAACCTGCAAGTGTAACCTGCTATCTTTGGAAAAGCCAAGAATGAGAGGGGTTTTTTAAAATGTAGGTTTGTACAGCGAACTAAAACGTGAAGCACATAATAAAGAAGTAGGAAGCTTATGTTTCCATCCTCTGCATGAGGAGATTGAAACCCCTGTCTACTGTTTCCTAGAAGAATACTCAGACTTTCAAACCATCGGGTTTTTCTGCGCTTTTTACTGAGATTGTGCCAAAGGCACGAAAACAAAAGACTCATTAAGCACACATGAGAACCTTCTTGTACCATTAAGCTGCAGCATTTTTCACCTTGAAGAATAGATCCTTCTGTTCTGGTTTCTGAATGAAAAGCGGTTTGTGTAATTTAAAGCAAGAATCTCTAACCACTGAACTATTAAATAAAGGGCATTTGAGATTAGATGGCAGTTCCGGGTTTTTTGAGGGCTTCAGGATTGAATTAAGACAAAGTACAAATCCTCCTACTTGTATCTTCTAACGGGTGTTAGATACCAACAGATCATCAGCAAATACCTTTGAGGGTTTGTCATAACACAAATCAGTAAATGACTAATGATTCAGAGATGGTCCTTATATTTTCTCATGCCATAACAATTTATTAGTGTATTAAAAGAGATCTAAAGAGCTAGTTTCTTAGCAGGTATATATTAATTTAAATCTGAATTAATGGTTGTCTTATTTCATACTTTTGAAATGAAAATGAAAACAGCAGTGATTTCCCCATTTATTAGCAACTTTAATGGATGTACCTAATTAAATTGCAGTATGATTAATAGATATTTGAATATAGATAAAAGATGTTTACAAATATTTTCTGTTTTCTGCTTTATTAAAATATGGCAAGCTTTTGGCATCACTTCATTTCAATTCTAATGACCAAGGCTTAGGAAATACTCTGCTGAAAATGATGAAAGATGAAAGAAGCTTGAGGCTTCTTTCTGAATCAAATTAGGAGAGTTTCAGTGTCCTGTTCAGTATCCATATTTCACTCCAAGATCAACAGTTCTACAATAAAATAACTAATAAATTTCTACTTCTTGCAAATGTCCAAAGTTTTTCTTGGTTTTGTCTTCCAGTCTCAGAAAGTAAAATGTCTTTCACTAATTTTCAATTCTTGCAAACCTTTTTATTAGCATTATAAATAAATAACTCATACTTTAAAACAAAGCATTTATTAATGCTTTAAAAGAATGGAAAAAACAAAACAGCACAAAGCAGACAACAATCCCTCAAGAACAGACAAATCCTAACTGCTGAAAACCCAGTTTTAGCAGCAGCTGGTTTTTGGATGTTTGACAAAGTGCAAGTTATAAGCTAGATACCTAGAGACAGAAAAAGATTAAATTAGGTATGGCCCCTCCCAGCAGCTGTGGGATTTAAAGTGTCACTATACTTCGGTTGATTTAGATCCTTAAATTGCTGTCTTTTGGAGATTTTCTTCTCAGAACAGTCTAATCCTCACCTCTCTCTAATCCCTCCTACAGCTCCTTTGTATTGTCTATGGAACTACCATGTGCTTAGGTCCATGATTTTTGTTAAAATCTTTCCAAAGCACAGGGGAAGTTTTGAATGCAAACACAATTTACAGTGTTTGTGTTCAGCTGCATGGAAATTCACCCAAGCCAGCCAGTAGGAAAAATTGGAATGGAAGATTCCAGTAGCTTTCATTATTTTCATTAATCTTATTAAAGAAAAATATGTCAATATGATTTCTTTACCTCTTAATGTTTTTGACAATTATTAAATACTCTGCAAGAGGCTAAATGATGGTCTAGTTGCTACAAATCAACCACACACCACTAAATAATTTAAATCAGCTGCATGGTCGTGTGCACCTACTGAGGTTCTTATTCCTGTACAGTGGTTTTCTTATACCCAGAGTTTTGCAGTAAGAGGGACCTAAAGTCTCTCTTTTATGCAGAATAAATAAGCATCTCAGTTGGGACTGTGGAGTTTTGTAGTTATTGAGATATTTCTAGTTTGAACTCTCAAAGAATTTTTCCTGATTGGCTTATGTCAATGATGCTAAATGGATCAGCTGGCTGTTGAGCAGATAAAATTATGACAGAAAAACAGATAAAGTTATGACTTTGTACTAGTGAAAATTGATTGCAAATTTTAGATTGACAAAGTCAACATCTCAGACAGATGAGAGATGAAAGAACCAGTAATCTGTTATCTTTTCTATTCTATTCTGTAATGAAAGCCCCAGTTACCACTAATATAAAAGATTGTCTAGGTCAACAGGATTCCAAGGAGAAGATCTGACAAACAGTTCACTCACTCTTCTGTGTGGCAGATTCCCAGCACATATGCATAGTCTGTGACAAAAGCAGGTATTTCTGGTCCTTCTTATAGCTCAGGGCAGAAGAGGCCTTTGAATGGTCCCATCCCTACACTCCCCAGGTTTCTCTGCTAAGGGAACCTATTGTACTGTTGTCTCTGTTTCAAGTGATGATTTGCTGGTAAGCTGCAGGCAGCAGTGTACATCTCCCATGCTCCACGTGCTCCCAAGGAAAAATGCTCTTCCAGCCTTTGCAGTCCTGCTATTATCTGTTGGCAAGAACTCTGATCATCTCACCTTGGCAACCCAGGAAAGCTGCCTCTTGCATGATCTGCCCCCATGTGATGCAGTGAAATGCCTGTTGACATGAGGTATCTGCCTGGGGTGTGATGACCTGGAGGGACTTACAGACAAGTATGCTCTAGGAGGAACATTTTAGCCTCCTATCCAGATACATCCTGGCTTCCCCTTTAGCAATTAAACACAGATGTTATTATTCTTCATGTAACTTCCAAGGACTAAGGAAAGTCTGTGATCTTTACTTCTGTCATATTTTATTAGAGTAGGTGCTCCTGCAAAACATGCCATTTGTTTCTTTAGAAAGATAATTAAACTAGCAGGGAAAAAATGCTTAATGTGGTAGCTTGTGCAGAAACTGTTCTATCACCCTGCTACTCAGATTTCACATTTTAAAAATCTTGATGTGTCTGTAAATCAATGAGCTATTTTTGTTTGTTTACCTGATCGTAAGCCAGTGAAACTGAATATATTTATAAATGCTGATATCTCCTGTATTAGGAACAGCAAGTTCAGTACAAAGCACACCTGAGCCCTCTAAATTTTGTCAGATATTTATGTCATTTCATTATCTAAGTTTTCAGCTTATTTCCCCTCAGTTTCAGTTTCTTAATGAAAAACAGTCATTTCTTCTGCTGTTTTGATTTAGTATTTTACTGAATTTTATACTTATTTATTTGTAAAATAAAATCCCTGTTCTGTTGCATCTCCTCTCAACTCATTGGAGAATTTTTTTCAAAAGGTTATGCCAGTTCTGCTGTCCATATAGCTGAAGAATTTAACAATTGATGGACCTGAACTAGGACATCAAGTTGTTGATTCTTTATATTTTAAATCTATGGAGATGCAGTGCATATTTTGATCAAAACTATGCAGAATTTAACATAGATTTGTGTAATGGTTACTTTATCTGATGTTATTCTTTCCCTTAGATATGAGTGTAAGTAAAGTTAAAACGAAAGTTATTCCTGGGAAATCAGCATGATTCATATATTCTAAGTTTATTTTCAAGAAATAAATGGATGTTTTGGGATGATTTTATACAAGTAGCCTTCACCATTCTCGTGAATATTTCAGCCTGGGAGAAGGACTGGAACTAGACAACAGCTTCCCCTTGGCACAGCCAAACTATTTGAGGTATTCAGTGGAGCAGAAATGTGCTAGATTGCTTCAGTTGCTTGTTGCTGGTGGAACACTTGGATACAAAGCAGGGTGTGTAGCTGGTGCAGAGACTGCATGACAGTTTGGAGTGAAATCCCTGTCTCGGAATTCCAGTACAGGGTAAAGACATTTTGGAAGGAGAGCCTGTCAACTCCTTTTAAAGATCTGGTTTCTAGGATTAGCTTTCTGTCTTTTTGGTGGCACATGTACATATAGTTTCCCCAAATCCTGACACACATACACTGAAACATGCACATATGTTTGTGACAATGTTGAACTGCAGCACATCTAAGTATAAAGATTTGTATGATGGCAATTTCATTTCTTGATCTGGGTTAGCTTGCTGCCCAAAGCATTAGTTTTATTATTTCTTTAACAGCCTGGGCTAGCTCCAAGCCCTGTGTCCCACAAGCTTTGAGGCTTTCTTTATCTTACCTTAGTTTCTTTCCATAGAAAGGGGGATGTGCCAGCATCCAGCTACAGAATGTTGTAAGCAGTTCTCAATTTCTCCTTGTGCAAGATTCCTGCAGCTGACAGCTTCTCTACGTCCTGCTTTGAACTCCATTCCAGCCAGCCCACGCTGCACCCAGCATGACATAAGACATTGCAGCAGTCCTCGTTTCTCCACTGTAAAAATTCTTCAACTTCTCTGCTTTCTGCAAGTTTGCCCTTGCTCTGACTCCTGCCTACTACGATGTCACAGCCTGCCAAAGATGGTGTGCCAAGAAAGGGGAACACATCTGCTTCCACATCCTGGCTAGGTCAGCACAAAGAGAATTGATTCAATAAAATTTATTTTTGGAGATTCTACCTTTCCTGATCAACTACTGAAATAATCCCTGAACTGCCTATTTTTCCTTCGATGCTTGAAATCATAACACAAGTTAGTTCTCAGTTCTTCCTGATACAGATTAAAAACACACACTAAAAAAAATCTAAGGCACTTCGGAATTGAATTAATATTATATCTAACTGGTAAAAAAAGTACAGCTGGATTTTGAGGAGCTACTAAGACATAACAAGTCTATAGTCAGGAGAAAGACTCAGTATTTGAGTCTTGAGTGAAATAGATTTCACCCAAGAAATCTTTTATTTCTACCAACAGAGTTTGACCAAGTACTAATACTCTAGAAAATGCTACCCTTTGCCTTTCCACAGTAATAAAGACTTGATTTTTTTTTTTTTTTTTTAATACGGAGTTTATATCAGTTGAGTAAGAGGCAGCTGGAGTTTGTATGGTAATAAGAGTTAGAATTCATCGCCATGGGTAGACAAATGAACACAATAAATTATAAAGCCAAATGAAATTGTCAAGATGCATTTTTGAAAACCCAGTGATTTTTCGAAAAAGTTTTCTGTACCTTTCACAGTGATTAGATGTGACCGGTACAGAAAAAAACAACTGGCAGAAAATAAAGATACTAATTGTGAGTGTCTGGGCAGCTACACAAATTAACAATAAATCTGTGTTCACTGAATAGGAAAGAAATACAGACTGTCCTGAGGGGAGAAAGAAGTCTTGCTGCACAGTAAAAAATGGCAGGTTAGGGACAGTGTTTCAAAAGTTAGAGGAAAAATCTTGCTGAAGTACCAGTAAAGACAAACCCTGGAAAACCACTGGCCAACTTCATGTTTGAGCTTCTTATTTTACCTAGGTTTTTTTTGATTATGTATTAGTTTGACTGATCACATTGTGTCAGAAGACACACAGCGCCACTGTTAATTTATTTCTCCTGCACCTCTGTTCTTACAGCCTCTCAGCAAGTCTGGTAGCCCTACTTTGAGTCATGCTCACCTGCAGAGGCCTCTGAGATGAGGTAGGCAGAGAATGTTCGGAAACTGGTGTTTAGGTATGAGAAACATTGATTCAGAGGAAGCATCCTCTGCTGCCTGCATTCTGCCTGCATCTCAGAATGGGGTTGTGTCACGCTGAGACACGAAATGAGCACGCAGGACACGCTCAGTCGCCTAAGGCAGAAAAGGAGAACTTTATTTACAGTTTCTACAATTTATAGACTCTCTAAAGTGAGAGTGGATTGGAGGATAACATCTCTCTTCTGAATCACACTGGCTAGGTGAACAGTCTGTCAATTTTCTCTTCTTCTAAGAAGGAATGCGAAAAACACATAGTGTTTTGGTAGAAAGTGTGGGAATTCTGACTCTAAGAATGTAAACATCAGAAGGCTTTGAAAATCAAGGCGACAAGGTTGTGTCTGCTGAAGTGTATGGACAGCTTTGCATGCAGCAGTGTCACAGGATTTAACTTGAAATTATACCATTTTATAGCACAGAAGTTAATTTGATACAGTTCAAAGATTTTTGCCATTGCTGTTTTGTAGTTGAATGACTGCTGTAACTTAATTCACCTGATACCCAGTACCTTGACTATTGATAGCAATGAGATCGGTGTCATCTCTCGAAATGTGGCTCCAGGATAGTGAAGAATCATGTTAAATTTCTTAGGAATTGTTTTCCACTGAGGTCTCACAGAGGGGCTATATAAGGCAGACTAACTAATGAGGGTTTTGACACAATTCTTCTCGCAGAGATTCCTAATTACCTACCAAAAATCTTTAATTTCACTGACTGAAGCAGTTAGGGATTTCTGAGCATGTGATCTCAAGGCCAAATGATTGAGTGATCAATGTGGCCTTGCTGCATCTATTCCCATTGACTATGTGACCTGTCCCTCACTGAAGAATTTCCAGAGGCAGAAACAATTTAGGAGTGGAACTACTTACATGGAGTCATGTTGCTTTGGGTATATTTTTGAGGATGCATTTTGAAGTGCATCCATTCCTTTGGATGAAAGATTTCTGCCAATAAGGTTTAAGATGGCATTAAGGTGGCCTCCAAGAAAGCAAGCATATAGATACTTGAAATGGCTAGGACATATTGTGTATGGAAGAGCAGGTTATATAACAGTGACCTAGGCCTAAGATGTTTATTCTAGAGCCTACAGAAACATGCTCTTGTACTTCGTGTGTATTTCTCTGTTGGTTTATACACACATGTTATACATATACAGAATCATTCAAATAGCCCTTCATAACTAATATGGGGATAAGGATTGTAGGCAAATTCATAAAGCACAGACCACAGTTTTTCTAGTTATTTCTAGGAACTTAAATATCTTCCTTAAATTCAGATCTTCATTGGCAAAGTATCTTTTTCCAGTCAACAGAGAAATACCTGAGAAAGATTTGACCCATAGAAGGGTCAAATCATTTTCTGGAGAAACTTGATCCACTTTTCACTGAAGATATCTTATTCTGTCAATTATGTAAGAAGTCCAGGGCAACTATGCTCCTGGAAACCTCAATTAAATACCTAAAATTTGTCAGAGTAAAATGGCCCCAGGAAAATGGTTCCAAAAACTTCAAATGCACCAGGCTGTGTTGTAATTAAGTTAACAGACTTTCAAATTAGTCAGGAAATGTGATCAAAGCATCACATTAAGGCACAATTAAGAGGAATACACTTTGATCATGACTAATGAGGTGCAAAAGCAGAAAAAAAGAGAAAAACTTCTGTGGAATAAAAAGATAATTAAATATAAGAGCTAATCTGCCTCCATACTGTCTTATTGACAGGGCAGAGGTTAATATCAGTGCATATCTAGGCAGACATTATTATCTAATTCTCTAACCAGTTCTTTTCGTGAAAGCTAATGCTACTTGTGTTGAGAGTAAAAAAGATTAAACATAAAAATATTAGGTTATAAATGGGTGGCTCTAATGTATTTTTTCTATACCATTTCAGGACTGAAGTATGAATTCTAAATTCCAGTGTTTGGAAAAATTGGTGAGGCTGTGCTAATGTATGGAAAGTCTAGAACTAACCAACTATTGACTAGATTGATTAAACTTTGTATATCTCTCTGTGAGAGAGCAAGTGAAAGCTCCATTTATTGACAGAAAACCAGAAAAACATGAGTTAGTTGTTTTTCTCTACTAAAATAAAGGATACTTTTAATTTTTAGATTTATCATTCATTTGCCAAATTGATAAGGAATCTGAGATTGGTGTGGTTTCTACTGCAAAAAAGTATAGCCATGCTACTGCACATGAAGGAAGCATCTATGCTCCATGCTCTGCTGATCTAGCACAATAAATATGTGTGATAGTAAAGTTAGATTTAAAGTAAATTTAAAATCTGCGAATTTTTGTCATTTATCTTCAGCTTTTATTTATCTAAAAAAGGCTGTGCTATCAAAAAAAGGAAAAATAAAATGTCTTATAAATAATGTGAATCAATACTTCTGATTTATTGTCACAACTGTTGCTAGTATGAAAAATAATAAATGTAACACGAACAGTACTCAGGGTCTTAGATGAAATTTCAACCAGACTGCAGCAGCTGGTGGGGATACAATGATTTTTATAAGCAATGCAGAAAACGTTATACTCTGTTTCCCTACCATCAGCTACATCTAGTAGCAACAAGGTTGTATAAATAAAATATTATCGAATAGCATATAATTATGTTGCATAAGTGTGCTATGCTATCTTGAGTAGGTATGGTATAGTACACCTAAATAGATGGATGTAGTATGAAGATATTATTGTGCTGTGAGTATATTATATAGTTATGTAATACATACATTATTACATGGTATTAATAAAATTTTATTATAATAGGCACTATAAATGCCAGATTCACTAAGATTTATGTCACTTTTCAGTAATATGCATATGGTAATCTAAAATACTATGTGGAGTCTATAACCTGAATATGATACACTGACCACTTCTTTATCAAATTAGTGCATTTGTCTTTTTAAAATCCAAATATCTGAGTAAGAACTATGCCTTTTATATTGTGACCACTAAAGCTAGGGAAATTGTCAATTTGATTGCATAGTTAGAACTCAATTTATACCACCTATGAATGTCATCTACAGCATTATTCTCCTGTCTTTTCTCACTGATGAGTGATGGGCCTTATACTGAAATAAAAGATAACAAAATCAAACATGTTTGGAAGCATGGTATATGGAAATGCTTTTAAATTATGAATGAGAATTACCCTGTAGAACATATTTCTAAAATGGAAGAGTTGATAGCTAGATACTCCTGTAAGGTAACTAAGGAATCAATAGTGCCCTTCCCAGTATTAGGAATTAGGAGAAGCACATCACATCTTCTGTTTTCCTCCTCTCCTGCACTCAGAAAGAAAGGGTGATAAAAAGTCTGGTGATGCTTTCTGGCTTTTGTTAGCAAAGAAGTTCTTCAGGTTGGAGGCATTTTCCTTATAT
Source organism: Acrocephalus scirpaceus scirpaceus (assembly GCA_910950805.1). NCBI lineage: Eukaryota > Metazoa > Chordata > Aves > Passeriformes > Sylviidae > Acrocephalus > Acrocephalus scirpaceus. Next base: position 28,418,436 of record OU383778.1, on the reverse strand, counting down.
TTGTATTCACTCTCTTTGAAGAGTCCCTGTGTGTACAGTTGCCCTCACTTTTAACCAGATATTGGAATCATTCTGACATCTAAGTTACACTGAAAAGTCTATATCTTTTTAATTGCATCTATATTATAGGAGTTGTATTAGCTTCTCTTCATTGCTCAATGTTCCCTTTGGTTACCCATAGGTAGTACACTGTTCTCATCCCTTTACATGGGCTCCAGCAGCTAAAATGTACACCTTTAGTCCTGAAACTGTCTCTGCTTTAATTATCAAATGGAAAAGAAACATTTTTTTATTGAGACACTGTGCTTTTTGGTAAGGCAATAAATAAAAACATCAAAATTACAGAATTAATTGACTAAAGCAGCAGCTGGTTCTTATGCCAAGTTATCAATGAATTCCTCATTTCTTATTAAAATGTGTTGTGGAACTGATTTTTTCTGAAAAAGCAAACAAGTAAAAACCAATTAATATTTGTTTATAATGCTGATCAACATGTCTAATAACTGTTGCTAGCATTTCCATGAGCAGTTTTGTTTTTCAGTATTTCTAAATAAATTTCTCTTTGGCCACATAGTTTATGATTGACAGATGGTGGCTGTGCAATGTATTTTGGAACAAATGCAGCTGACAGATTGTAGGTGGATAGTATATTGAGCTGGCCAATCTCAGCATTCTGTCCACATGTAAATAGTACAGTTCATAAGGTAATTTTTTTGTTTCTGTCCTATCATTGAAAATACAATTAAATACTCTGAGTACTTTTTAATTTTTTTTTATTTAATAAAAGGGACTTCAGATAAACTGTGTTCACTTGCCTGACCAAGTGGGGAGCTAACAGAAATATGTTGATTTAGATAAGTGAAGATGTGATCACTAGTGCCATGTATCAGGAGTCACAGAAAGATAGAAAGAAACTCTACTGCATTTGTAAAGATTTAGCGCTTTGTCTCTCCATACAGAATGAATGGGATGTTCTATTGGTTTTATCCATCAGCTTCAGAAAAATGGTATCCTGTGACTAGACTCTGCAAGATGCTCTCATAACATGAATAAATAACCTGGATTTTTATTTCAAGAACACCAACAGGCTATCAGAAAGTAAAAAATGTGCTGTAGATCATTTAAAGTTTGGGAAAAAAGGTTATCTCAAGTTCTGCTTCTGATCAGGAGCCAAAACCAAGACATTTTTTCACATACCCCAACAGAAGTCTTCATTGTACTCAAAGATGAGTAAAGTTTTAGAAAAAACAGGGACAGAATCTTAAGGGATTCTGCTTTATATGAATTTTATTTCTTAGATACAAACTACAAAAATGTGCATATTTGCTGATAATTCTCATTCTAATCAAACTACAGTCTACCTGTCTGTAACAGGGTTGCCTGCTTCATAGGATCCAAAAGCTCCATCAGTCCTGTTCAGCTGCCCCATTTATCCAATGCATGCTGTAAGAGGAGCAAGGCAGGTTCTGTAAGAACCTGGGTGAGATAGGGGCAGCCGGATGATGATCTGAAGATGGAGCTGAGCCAGTTCGTGTCAAATGCAGTGATCAAATGAGTGGTAAATTGCTGAAAATGGTTTTGGTCTTGACTTCTTCCAAAGGCCTTGGCTTTCCTGATATTCTGAGAGGTCAGGAAAAGCTGACAGTTGTGAATAGAATCTTTGTGAAGAGAAGAAGCAGAAAGAGAAATGCTGCTCAAAAACTGAGAGCAGGAAGTGGCTGTTAAAAGAAATGTGGTCACCAAGATACCATGGAAGAAAGTGTGGCAAGTTGATAAGGAGAATGTCCAGGCAGGAACTGTGCTGAATGCAGAAGACATAAAGCCAGTTGTAAGATCAGTGTGTTCCATGTTGGCAAAGTGCTAAAAGCTGCTGGCAGAAGGGCAAAAGGCATTACAAACACACATTTTTCTAGCACTTAGAGTAGATTGGGAAGCAAAATTGGGAAGGTGTCTGAAAACTTCTGAATCAGCAGGTGGAGAAAATGAAGCAAGCATAGAAGACAAGGGTAACAAATTTTCTCTTCATTTAGGTTAGGTTTCAATTTTGAAAGCAGACTGTTGTGTAGGGTAACAGAGAATGCTTAACATCAAAGGAGGAAATACAGAAAATTTTAAGTCAGGAATTGGCAAGGGAAATGGGCCCCTGAATTTCTAGAGACACCTTCAATGGGGGCCATTGAACTTCATTTAACTTCAGAAAGAACCTGGGAGATGTGTTTTGTAATTAACAGGCATGAGGTAGAATTGGCTGCTGTGAATGAAAACTGATGGGAGACATTAAAGTAAGGTGCTACCTGAAATCAGTTTTACCATGCCAGGTGGGTACATTGATAGATGACTCTTATTAAACTCTGTCCCTGGTTAGCTCATGTGTGAGATGAACTCTGGGAGACAGAGGCCAAATAAAGGAGCAGCTGAGGCGCTGAAGACCATCTGGCAAGGAATGAAGGAAGAAACATGTTGTGTTTCAGGAGTTGGCCTGTTTTTGAAAAAGACTTTAAGAGGTATGTGTAAAATAGCTAGCTGTGGGTTGTGATGTCTGGAGCAACCTATTTGTGCTAGTTCACTACTGATCCTGAGAGGATCCTGAGACTACCAGGCAGTAAATGGCTTGTGGGTCGTTGGAGGATGATGAAAATCTCCAGACGTTTTGCATACAATCTGTCTGGAACTTATCATATGCCATGCTGTTCTGAGGTATAGTACTGCCATATGGTGTTCTGAAAGATGTGGCTACCATACACAATGAAACAATAGAAAAATGTCCCCATTTGATGTTGTTTGCAGGGAACAATGTCTCAGCATGCATCTCCATAACTGGAGCACAATCTAACAGCAATAAGGAATGGCCACACTATTTACCATGATGATGATTAATGTCAACGTTTTAACTTTTTGCCATTCCAGGTAAAAGCTTGTGATTCACTTCTCCTCTTGTACAATTAGATCAAGGCTATCATGTACTTTACTGAGTTCATCAAGTTCACCATGTACGTAAAGAAATTTATATGGTTCTTCCTTTTTTCAGTCAAATACAAAAGGTCAGGAAATATGGCTGAATAATCACATTAATGGCAAAATATGTTCCATAATTGCTTAGTTTTTCTAGATTTTAAAGGTATTTAACTTTTTCTTAAAAGCACTGAAGCTTTTATAGATTAAATAATCTGTGGCAGGTATCTCTTGACTTTTGACTTAACCACCTGCAATGACCCTGGCATTTGAAAGAATCCTTGTGATGCAGCTGCAAAATACCATGGTTGATCCTTTCCTTTGGAGATGTACTGAATAGAAACTTATGCCTAGAGAACAAGCAGGACACAGCTTGTTTTTTTATTGATCTTAACACTGCAATTATCATGGCAATTCTCCAGGACATGATGTAGGTAAGTAGGTGTGACTTGCTATGTTTACAGATATCTGAGCTTAGTTAGTTCTTGAGATGTCTCTTTAAAGAATATCCTGGATGTATCCATCTCAGTGAATTCATATTATGCAAATGTTAAGTAATTTCAGTAATGTCTTTTTTTCATCTCTAAATATTATGATGTTACTGTATGTAGGAAGAGAAATATATTTACTGAGGCACTGAATAAAAAACTTTTATTTGGACAGTGCTTATCTGAAATTTGATAAAGCTATGAAAGGGAGAAAATCTGTGTATCACTGTCACATACATAGCCAACGAAGGGGAGTGAAAACTACAGATGAGAGAACCACAGGTGAGTAGAAACCAGAAGGATGAGATTGGGAGTAATTACAAGCTCAATGATTAAGCTTTTTAAGCACAAATGGGGAAAGGGACACACTTTCAGAACAGCAAACTACTATGTTATAACTGTACTCGGGGGAAGGAGACAGTTCTTGTCAGGACACTCAGATGGTTTTTTTTCCTTAAAGGAAAGTCATAATATTTTTGGATAGTTATGCAAAGAAAGACAACAATCATATTTGTTTTAGCAATGTGTTTCTAGAAGCGTATGTGTTTGTGAAGAGCTTAATAGATAGCAGTAGGGGAACTGAATTTTTAGTGAGATTTTATTAATAACATGTTTCATGTTCAGAAGGAGAGAGGAAATACAAAGGTTTGGAAGCATGTGGGAAGTTGTTCACTTTTATGCTAAAGAAAAAAGGTATGCAAATCTGAATCTAAAATGAATGGCTTTTCAGAGCCAAATCTTTAGGAGAGATCCAGTGGTAGTTACACAGATAGACATTAAAGGAAAAAGCTGGAACTTCCTTTGAGTGTAGAGGATGACCACTGGCATTTCAGGAGTGGTAATTATCCTGAGTTCTGCTGGATAAAACTGCTGTGGAATGAACGTTTTCTTATGAGTTAAAGTTGCCCATTTTACCTGATAACTTCTTTTATCTAATTTTATGTCTTGTTTAGATGTCTGCCCCTTCCCTGTTGTACCTTGCTATATCTAATATTTAATTTGTAGTAGTGTACCTTGGTGTCATCAGTGCTGTGAGTGAATAAATAGCTGGAAATTGGAGTAAGGTCAGTTATTTATTCTGACCAAACAAGTTGTGTGAGCTCTGTGTTCATTGTAGCTCTTTGAATCCCAGACCACATGTAGAAGCTCTTCTGTAACTACCAATGTGCAGACTCAGCCTAGGACATGGCAATTATGCCATGATTTTCTTTCCCCTCCCTCCTTTATCAGCTGGCACAGAGTCTGCAAGGCAAGCTGATCTTATGATCCATGCTTGTGGATAACTGGAAAAATATCTCTGAAATGTGTTTCAAGAAATTTCTCGTTATGAGACGTCTTGCCCTCAACTTGCCCTTTTTTGACCATAATGGCTTCAAAAAATGGTTGTTTAAAATGGCTGAGAAAAATGGTTGTTTAAAATGTCAAATTAAAAAATTCACTGCACAAGAAAAAAGGGGTTTTTGGGTACAAAAGTGCTACTTCAGAAAGTTCCGTTCAAAATCAATTTGAGTACTAAGGAATTCAAGGAAGATTATATAGAACAGAAGGATTTGACACTTTAATTGAGTACTGACTAGACAATTTCTAACCTAAATCAACTTGACAGGCTCTTTAAAAAAAGAAAAAGAACTAATGCTTGCATATGATTGAGGAGCATATGAGAATATTTTCTTCTAGAAAATAGAATATTTCTACTAGAAAACAAATAGCTGTGAGAGAGATAAAAGCTGGTATGGGAATTGGTAACATTCTTATCTCAATTTACAGACACTGGCTAATGGCTCCTTGAGTAATGTCTGAATGAGTAAACCTAAAGGGTCACAAACCTCAGGAAGTTCCCCAAATACTCAATAGTGAAAGGGGAAATCATGCCAGTTTTTCCAGGAAAGCTGTCTTGCTGTTCCTTAATGTTAGGAAATGTTCTATCATGTGGGCTAAACAGCTTGGGTATTCCTGCTTCTGGTCCTGCTAGTTGACTGAAGCTCATCACAGTCCCTCAAAAAGACTTCGAGGTGGGGTCACTTAAATCTTTATATATTAATTTAACTGTTGCATTCAATAAACTAATGCTAAGGGTAAGATGGTGCTGATCGTCAGAACAAACAATGCAAATTGCATCACTACTACTATGTAGTGGTGCAACTATACTGCTTGTTTATCTAAGTACAAGAAAAGGTTGTTTGTCATTCACCTATTGTAATTAGATTAATATGACCCATGTGGTGTTTTTATAGTTACTGAATGTATCCAGATGTGGAAACCTTCACTTTTCTTGACAGCCTTTGGGAAGTATAACTTCAATAAGAAGTATTGGAAAGGACTCACTGCTCTTGACAGTTATGTTACCGATCAAATGTTCACTGAAGTGAACTGTGGAAAGATTTCAATAATTTTATGATGTTTTGAACCAGACCTGAGACTTTTCTTTTACATATAGTCTTCTCAAACCAGGAGTCAAACAAGACTTTTGAACTACAGGTACCAACATATCCTGAGTGTCTGAAGGAAACGCCTCCAGCATCACACAACTCACTTAGGTTTGATCATCTTCTGTTTTTCTGGCAGCTCAGCTACCTTTTATAGGTGACAGAGAAGACATCCTGTATATAAATTGGCATGCATAGGAAGTGCTCAAGCACTTTCTGTGCTTTATTTCTCCCTGATCGTGGATATCCTTTCCTTAGACATCTAATTCAAATTGAGGATTGAGCAAGAAATCTTAGTTCTAAACTTGACACTGATGCATGACCCTGGACACTGCAAAAGGCTAATTACTTCTGAGAATTATCCCAAGTGCCTTGTACAGTCATCAAACAGGAATACTATGCTAATACTGTAAATGGAGCAAACGTCTCCTGAGTCTGAGTCTTAACTGCAAGATTTTTTCTGTTGATAGGGAGAACTTTCTGCACTTGAACATGTAACTGATGGCTTTATGATGGTTTTCACTTAATCAAAATCAATCTGTCATTTTATTTTTTTTAATCATAAAGGTCAAAAGCATTTCATACATTTTCTGTCATTATTTCAGTCTCTAACAGAATTTGTTACTGAATATGTGTCTCTTACAGAATGAAATATGCCCCACAAATTATTTTGATAATTCTTTGTATATTTCTGAATAAAACAACAAATCTGAGATCTGATATAGAAGGAGAACAGGGCAGACCTAAACAAAAAAGGTGCTAGAGAAAGACAAATTAGCCAGACAGAGAGAAAGGGAAGACAGACATATGCCCTGAAAATATACTGTAACTCCATTATTTAAATGTTTTCATGTAATTATAGGATGTACTGTACATGTGTTTTTAGACATTATCAACCAAAGTGGATGGCAGGTACTTAAAATATTTCAAATGAGACATGAGGCCCTCCTCTCCCTCCGTTGCGATGTCTGAATGTGTTGACAGAAGTCTCAGTTACAGTCCCCGTTTCAAGGTGGCTACATTTGAAACATCACACCAGTTTATAAACTCAAATTGTAGTGGCCCAATTCATCAATACCTGTCTTTGCTTCTTACTCTGTTTCGACTCCTTTTTCTTGCATACTTAGGACTGGAAACAAACAAAATTACCTTTTTTATCCATCTTATGTAGCTGATTTGGTATTTGTGAAAACAAGAAGGTAACCTGCCTTTTGGAAAATATGCTGAACCTTGTATGTAATAGATCACATACCTGAAATGTTATTTTTCATTGCTTTGTGTATCAATGTGTTTATTTTTTAAGCCTGAAAATCACAGTACAAACTTTGATGTAGTGATGAAAGATTTGAAGTAGGCTTGAAGGACAGTAAATCAGTGGTTTGCATGTTAAAACACAGGCTCTATAACATATTAGGAATGATGAAGACCCATACCACTTGGTTTGTACTTCCATGATAGGGTTGGGGGTTTGGCTACCTTAATTCAGTGGGAGATGTTTCCCTTCTCTCTGAGTCTCGAGAGACTCACATCACAGAGCCAGCTGGTGGATATCCCAAGGCTTGATTAGCTTTGGGAACATTGAGGAATGCTCCCCCATCCCACCCACTCTGGTTCTGCTCACTGCAGCAGATTTCCTTTCATGTATTCACAGATATGTTACTCACAGCAGTGTCTGTCTGTTCACAAGAGGAAAGGATATCTACAGCCCCATTTTCAGTCAATTCACCAAGGAATGAAAGACACAGAGATCACTCCAAAGATCCAGAGAGCAGATGTTTATCAATAGCATGGGAAATGCTAGATAACTAGTCAGGACTGGAGCTGCAGAATAGAATTTGGGTGGGAAAGCACAGGCTGGAAGAGGCACCAGCATGCCTTGGAAATGTGTGCAGTGTCTCTGCTAAGAGTCTTTTCAATGAAGAGCAGCATGTACAGCGTCCTTTCAGGTAATAACCTAACAGATGGCAAATCAAAGACCTGTAAGAAGGGGCAGATAGAATTCTGGAGGGAAAATGCAGCACAAGAGGTATGGGAATGAACTGGGAGAAACCAGGCAAGCAAGCAAGCGTCCTTTTTGTTAATGGAACTCCAGATGTCGAAGCGCAATGGAATAGCTGATTTGGTGTAATCAAATTATTTATGTGCTTGGAGATGTGATTTTTTGCAGGCATTAATGGAAAGCTGCTTTGGCAGATCTGGTTGCCTACTGAGAACTCTTTAATTCTCTTTGTGAGAACTGTGTGCTCTGGGTTGTGTTTATTAACATTGTTTTTGCATCTTTGACAGTATTTATGTGCCATGTCTAATTGAGCAAGAGGAGGGACACAAAGGGTGTAAAGGTTTGCTGGGGTGTTATGTGTCTTAGATCAAGCTGAACAGAAGTTGCTCCTTTGGCAAGCAGTTCTTCTGCAGAAGTGCAGATAAATACCAGATGGGGACTTACTTTTTTGGCTCACATTTTTTGTTTTGAAATGTGTTGAAACATTTTATGAGAAGGAGATGGTGCCATCCAGAATTTCTATCAAACTTGCCTCATTTGTTTGACTGGATATGTGCCTTATCTATAGATTTACCCAGGAAATTTTATGGGTTTAACACCCATTTCTCAGCTTTAGTGCATAAACTGGAGAATGCAGTGCTGCTTCTTGCTCTCGATGTCATCACTTTTCTGCAGAGTGATAGATATGTACATACAGAAAATTGATACATGATCTATTGTCTAATTCTGAAAACATTCCTTAGGGCTGGGGACACCTGCATTAATTTAGGAAATTGTGAGCTTCTTGCTCCTTCATTTCTGTAATTGTCCGAACCATTCTGTGGTGACTTGTTACAGAATGTTTGATCAGCTTTACAGTATTCTTCCTATATATTGTCACAAATACTCAATTTTTGCCTACCTCCAACCATCCAAATCCTAAATAAATGCCCAAAAAACTGGGTAAAGGCACCCAAGTTGAGCCATTGTGTTGCTGATGTACAGTGTTTTCCAGACAAACTTAATGGTGCAGTAGGGATGACTTCTGAGGTAATGAAATTCACATGGGAGTAAACCACTGAAATGCAAAATCCTTATCAGCTTTCTCTAAGCTGTAATAACTGGCCTTCCCTTGAATATTGCTCCTGACCTTTCCAATGCTGAACATAGTAAGGGAATTTTGTGGCTAGGCTCATTGACATTTCCTTAAAAATGAGTAAAATAAAAATGCACAGCCAAGAACACTCACCTATTGCTTGCTGTATATTTTACAGTCCATCCTGATCCCTTATCCAGTGTTTGCTTGTTTGCAGATCTGCTGACCCTCTTTAACTCTCCATTGTTTTCTGAACGTAGAGGAGAGAAAAAGGGAGAGATTTTGGAGAAAATGGGTAAGAGAGGTAGATAACTAAGAAACTCTATTTTTTTTCTAATTCTTTTTTCTTCACTTAAGCTTTCTTGTTATTTTTGGACTCTAGTGCTGCCTTTTTTCCCCCATGCTAAGGAGTTTTGTAACAAAACAAAACAAAACAAACAAACAAACAAAAAAACAAATAAAAAAGCTTTGAGAAAGGCCCACTGATGAGGACTTACTTTGGTCACTACAGCAACAGCAGATTTCTCTGCACAGAAAATTCTTCTCAAAATCCAAAGAGCTTGCAATGAGTACAAAACAACAGATAATTGGTGCACAAGTAGACAGAAGATGGCCAGAAAAGATCAGCAAGCTTCAAGAAGCAATTCAAAACATGTGGCAACTTTCGAGGCATGGAACCTGAAATGTAAGCATGTCTGTGGTTTGGCTTATTGGTGGTTTTGATAGAAACTTGCCTGCAAGGCTCTAGGATGTGTTTGTATCGTCCACAGCTTTGCCACTTGTGACTTACAGGGCTGGAGCTGGGTACTCCAGCAAGAATCAGCTTAAGCCAGAACATGTTTGTCTCTTTCCCTTTCTTCCACCTTTTTAAGTTTAGGCTTTCAAGCTCAGAATAGGACACCTTGATGTAACGTCACTTATTTTCAGAGGTCAGATGTTCCTGAGCTGGAGCCTTGGAGCTGTAGTTCCTCCAGTGCTTTGCTCCTGCCTTCACCACAGGAAGCCACTATTAGATGCTTCCTGTAACTTCCTCAAACACAGATACTGATACTGCAAACATTTTAGCAAATGTCCACTGTTGTCCATTAATGCATAATTTTGGGAGGTGTTGCACTCAAATAACATTCAGTTACTTTCATCTTGTGGACCTTTCTATTAGGATTGATATCTTTTGCCTTTGTTTCATTGAATATCTGTATTATTATTTATTTATTTATTTAAAACTGTTCATTTCAAATCATTGTTATAAATAATTCAATATATCTCCACCATGCCAGCACTGTAATTCTTCTTTTGTCCAGAAATCCACAAATTTTGGAAAAAATAGTATTTTTTGTCAGTTTATAGTGACACAGTCTGACCTTACCTTTGTAAGAGAAATCTATTAGGATTAAATTAAAACAAATGTCAGTGTTACAGCCAGTATAATTGGCGCTTTTTTTTTCCCTTTGGTTTCTGTTACTAATACAAAAGAGAACCACTGCCCTTATAAGAAGACTGAACATTTTAAACACCATATATCCTCTTATCTACCCTGTTCAGTTCTGAAAGTAGTGAGCTGGGAAATTCATAGGCAACACCTAGTGTCAAAACCAGCTTAAGCTTTGTCTCTGGCCTCTGAACCTTGTGATTCTACCCTTACTGGCTCAACTCAATTACTTTTCCCAGATGATGGTCTCTGTTAATGGAGTTTTCCCTCATTGCAATGTATATGCTGAGCTAATTGCCTTCTAAAGAGAGGAAAAATCTCTATTTTGTGATAGCTAGAATAAGCAATAGTGATCCCAGCCTAAGCCATGTAGAAATAACTTAGTGAGAATTAAACTGGGAGAGAAAAAGGGGTACTCTTGAAGTGGTATGCATGTATAGAGCTGTGTGACAGTGCCAGATATTGCAGGAGGCAATAGTGAAAACAGGGCTGGGTAAAGCACTGATTGCAATATCTGTGTGAAAACTTAAGCATTCCTCGTGGGGTTTTGCACAGAGTCCAGGGGAAGCCTGAGATTTCTATCCTTCAGAAAGCTCTATAGGGAGAAACCAGCATTGATTTGGGAAGGAAGTTATGATGTATATTCTCTGTAAGTAAATCAAACGAACCAAAGAAATAACAGATCCCTTTCAGACTCATCTAGTTGATGGAAATAACCTGGTGAAAACCCATCTCTCTGTTAGGTCTTAGGGGTCAAAAGGAACATGGTCTCTATCCATTTGGATGGCAAAAGCAAAAGGTTTATCAATATCAAACAAAACTATACTGTAAGGCAGAAATTACTTATACAGAGTTAACACATGATTTCAAACATTCATTTTGGTTATTTGGATATTTATACCTGGGATATGTAATCTCCAATCCAAACATAAACACACCTCCATAAATTAAAAAGAATTTACTGTAGTCAAGACTTGTATCATTATTATATATTATTATATATCTCACAGCATACAGCTCTCACTTGTGAACAAATTATTTGAAGATAAGATTTACAACAATCAGTATGCAAAGAAAAAAATGCAGAACTATCATTAATAAAACCAGTAGCCACTGTTTTTACTGTGGTTGCTAAATCAGAAACTGGAAGCTACGGTACCTTTCCACATGAGAAAACTTATGTCATGAGAAAGCGTTATTGCTCTGAAACAATGGTGATTTTTGGTGATTTTTGTTTCTTTGTTTGTTTTGGCATTTTGGTTTTGGGGTTTTTATTTGTTTGTTTGTTTGTTTTATTTTGGGTTTGGGGTGTTGTTTGGGGGTTTTTTGTTATTTTGTTGGGGTTTTTTTAAATTTAATTTTCAATACTTTCAGCAGAGGGGAGTTGAGCACATGTTAATGCCGTGTAGCAGGAAAACAGGAGTGTGTGTTTTGCCTTGCTATGAACATGAGGGAATGAAAAGAGTTCTGCCACATCTGTGTTTTATACAGTCACTCACTGAACAAAAGGATTCCTTTGCGACCAAGATTAGTTTTCAAAAGGAAGAAACAGAATCTTGTGGGATTTGGTCCATTTTGGTAGATTCACTTCTGGAAGTTCCTGGAGGATGAGTTGGCTAAGAATACAGGGGAAATGTCTCATCTGTGTGGATCACAATGAGTTTAGGTCTACCACTATTGGAAAAGATTTGGGAGCTTTGGTTTTGTACTACGTGCTGTGCTGCCGTATTTGCAAAACTGAGATTGCATTTCTCACGGACTAAATGGTGAATGATTAAAAGATTCTCAAGTTGTCTTCAAGGAGACAAGTTCATTTTTGGAACTATATTATCAAATTCTGCCTCTATAGGAGTGTTAGGAGAGACACACTAAGCAGCAAGCAGGATTAGTACTCATTTATGCATGGACTTAATCCATACCTTACTTCAAATAATATCCTGCTCTACTGTATTCTGCAGGCACAGCCACTATAAATTGCAAATAGCAGAGGAGCAATGGTATCTTTATGGTATCTTTATTAAAGTTTAGTGGTTAACAGAAGATAATGTCATAAAACAATCTTATCACTTTCCAAATGAAAGTGATTTTCCTGTCCATGATCTCTAAATAGTATTTGGAATCTATAGGAATGATATAATGTTTAATCAGATTACAGTATAAAAATCTATTGACTCTCCTTAGAGACTTTTTGAAATTACAGCATATGCTCTGTTAATCAAGCTCCTTGTTGCTGAGAACAAGAGTCACTGTCCTCTCAGGAACAGATTTCTGTGCCCGTTAATGCAGGATATGACAATGTACACTAATCTTGCTATATTGGTATAGAGTATGTGACTTAATGCCATTACTTTCTAAAACTCAAATTTTCCAAAAAAAACCCATCTGTGTTATTCAGTCCTGTGCAAGGGATGCAACTAAATCTGCAAATGAATTCAATGGAGGTTCAAAGCTCTACAAGATACCAGCCATGGTGAAACTATTTTATGCCCAGTTCATTACACATAATGTAGAGCATATCTCAAAGTACAGTAACAGTGAGTGACATCTAATACCCCTTGGAAGCAAGAGTTTGAGTTTCCCAATCTGGACACAACAAAGTGTTCAGTTTTCCTTGTGATATTCCACAAAATGTATTAAACATCAAAGACACAGGTTTTGGCCAGGTTAGGACTCACTGAGAATGTCACAAACCTTAGAGCTGTCATCACTTAGATACACCAGATGAAATATCTGTAGGATGTGCCTGCTTATATGCTATTTCCTTTTACCCATTCCTCAAAATCCTATGTCTGACCACCATCCTGTCAGTTTTGTATGCTAATTTTGTTGTATATTCAGCTGGAAAAATGGTATTCAAGCATAATTGGGAAAATGCTGATTTTAATCTTTAAATTAAACAACCATTAGAATTTAAGTTGTAACAAAAGAAACAATTACTGAACAAAGGTTTTCTAATATTCCTCTTATTAGATCAGATTATTAATAACAATGGCTCATTCTTTTAGTAGAAAAATGTAACAGTGACAGGAAATTGATTCTTTGAAATAAACATGAAGTTCTGCCTGACAGCCAAAAAAGATGTTGCTCTTCAGTACAGGCGACTTTAAATTTATGAATTATATCTGTGCTCCACCCTTACCACATTAGTACCAACACCTTGCTATAAACACTACACACATAAATACTTGATACATTTCAGCCCATAGGAATACACCATAAAATTTTGAAAGCAAATTTTAAGTCATGTTGTATGTATTTGGAGCTGGGATAATAATAGCCAGCCAGCAGGGAAGAAAAATTTAATAAGTTTTGGAATTAAAACTGAAGAATACAATATAGATTCAGCATTCTGTTCAAGAAAACATTAACATTTTATAGGTCTTTGGTCTTGTTTTCCATTTTCTCAATTTAGGCTCCAGGCAGTTCAGGATGTTTGATTTATACCAATTACATGTGATTGCCTTGTGTACTCTGTAATGCTTGGAACAATAAGGGGATGTAAACATCTGAAGCAATAATAGTTTTCATTTCAAATATGTTCATTATACAGCACATACTTTGAAAGATAGATAAATCTGATTACTTTTTTGTTTACATCCAACTTACAAGGTAGGACATTGCTTGCCTCTTAGCACTCTGGTTGTGTATTCTGGGCAAGGGAAAAATCAAAGAAAAAGAAAGCTCTGACAGGTTTTTCCTTTTTTTAAAATATCAGAGACCAGATATATAACCCAGTCAATAAAATTCTTCTTTTATCTGGGAGGGAATGCATTCATCTAACAAAATCCAACATTAACAATATTGTAAGAATGGGCTAGCACCAGGCTAATGCTGCTTCAATGATTCTTCTTCAATTCACTCTGTTCCTCTATTAAATAATAAAGAAGTCCATATTATTTAGATAAAATCTACCTTTATTTTTAATCTTCTTACTATAAATGAAGGATTTGTATTTTGCTTTTAAACACCAAATCCCCTCTTGACTGGGTCTCCTGAAATTGATTTTTTCTGCTCTGAGTAGAAGCAGAGGGGTTTGAACTGACTTAGGGAAATCAGACTGTTCTTGCGGGTATGTCTGCTAATCTTGTTCCCATGTGTGGTCTTGGTGCCTCCCCAACTCAATCAGATTCCTTAAACTATTTCCCCTTCTTCACGCTCCCTGCCCATGCACACACTTCCCCCCTCTTTATAAAAAATAAAAGAACATGCCTCAGCTGTGTCCTCCTGTGCCCTTACTAGTGAGGGTCGGTGCATGCCATGGCAGGGACACGCACAGCCTGGCCCCGCGCCTCCTCTGCACAGCACGGCTTCCTGAGGCAGGGCTGGTGATGGATGGTCACACCCACTGCAGCGCTTGAACCTCAGCCCCGGCCCTTGTGATTGACCAGGAGATGTGAAAGGCACCTTAAAGTAACATCCGAAACGACTTCTAGAGCTTTCAAGACAGGAAACATAAATACAGCAATGGCTGAAATCTCTTCCTTTCTCAGACTAGAGGTGCTCGGTATAGCTGTCCTGTGAGAGACCTCTGTCCTTATAAATAATTACTCCAAGAAATAACTGGATACTTACTTGTCTCAAAACCTTTCTGGGTTATGGAGGCAAGGAAAGGACAGTAAAAGGGAGTCTTCTTTTGTTATTTCTTAATGAAGTTTCTCTCTGCTTCACCTGAAAGGGAGAGACAGTTTAATTTTCCAGGTCTGTGTGGGGGAGCTAGACCCTTGTCCTTCTCCTTGAGCAGTGCTGGAAATGCCAGGCTCTGAGTGTGCCATTATCTGCCTCTGTTGTGTCACTGGGGATTCCCACCCAGGCCCTGTGTGTCAGAATGTGCAAGATGAAGCACAGAGATGCTGCTCTTGCTGCTCAGAGCATGCTCATGGAGCAGGGGAGAGCACCAGCGAGGACCACGTTTCACCTGAGCTGTACAGAGGTTCCAGAAGCAGAGCTCACAGCAGAACCCTGGAGGTCTCCTCTGCCAAGAATTGCACTTACAAGTATTTTTAATTGTATTGCACTCCCTCGTGTATCTGCTCCTCTGCTTTCTTGTGCTTGGTTGATGCTGGCTTCCTTTTTCTTCAGCCACAGAGTGAGATGACTCCCTCTCTGAGCACAGAAGCTTTCTCTGCCAAAAGGTGTTCATTTGAACTGCTCAGGCTGAGGATAGGGACTGAACACAGCATTCCTGCTTCCTTACACTCTGCTGTTACAGAGGACATTGCTGCTTCTGTCCAAAATACAACAGCCAGAACTGTTTTCTGTGTGTAATGTGTCTTCTCTGTAAATAGAGAAGAATGCTCTGAGAACACACAGTATTTCAACACACAGTATTTGACACCCCAGCACAAAAACACCTACTAATTTGTATGAGGATGGACTGCACAACAACAAGGAATTCCAGAAACTTTTAAATACTGTGACCTGGTTTAGGGCAAATTTGGGAGGAAACTTCCAAAAGGGTCCCTCTAGAAAGCAAATTCAAGCAGCCCCTCCATCTACTGGTTCAGGGAAAGATTTCCTTGGAGAAAACTGGAAAGAAACTGTTTATTTAACAAGCAAAGTATTCACTAGCATAAAAAAATGAATATTAAACAATGGAACCTCTCACTGTTCTGAAGAGACAGCAAATTCAGAAAGTCCCTTGCCATGAGGTATAGCTCAGATCTCTCAGTCTCTTATCAGTCCCTCCTGCACTGGAATGCTGCATCCCAGGCCCTGGTGGGCCACAGGCGTGAGCTCCTGGTGTTTGTCTGGGTTTTCAGTCCAGAGCAGGGGCTGGTCGGTTCCAAGAAAAAGAAAAGCCACAGTCCAGGGAACATGTCTGTCTCAGCTAGCTAAAAAAAAAAAACAAAGGAGAGCTCTCTCCCGCTCCCCATGTTGCAGTTAACAGAGGAGAAGGGTGGGGAGGAGCAAGGGCAGTTTGTACAAACAAACTGCACGCTGCTTCTTCCCCACTTTGCTCTTGGAACCAGTCTTAAAGGTGCAGAACTTAATATCCAGCATAAACAAAGCAGACAACTGGGGATACAAGCATCACAAAGTCACCCTGGGACATCCTGCAATATTGTTATTGAAGCAGTAGCTGGAAAGAAGAGGATCAGAAAAGCCAAAGGAGTGAGACCATAAATGTACCAAACTCTTCAAATATTTACAAGGGTAGATCAGCGACTGAGGAGGGGGAAAGGACTGGTGAACTCAAGAGAACAGATCAGCCACATGGCAACCTCCTGACTCCCTAATAACTTGAGGACTTGCTTTTGCACAAGTCTTATCAATAAAAAAAAAAAAAACCAGCCTGTTATCATGCATAACTCCAGGCTATTTGATTTGAAAATATTTTATTTTAACCTGAATTTTCTTTTCAGTACCAGGGGTATAAGGCCTTTGGGAAACGTTCCCTTGTATGTGACTACCATGTGACTACCACTTTGCAGGAACAAAGATGTTCTGAACAGAATTGAATTAACTTTAGAAATTGTTAATAGTGATTCATACTATTTCATAGTCACAAAGAAAATGAAATTGATTGAGTAAATAAATACTCAGCATAAGGGTTTATAAGAGCAGGGACCAGGACACAGCCTTTGTCAGTTCACTTCATTTCAGATAGTTACTTAGCAAAAAGTGCATTGAGACTCTAGCTTGTTTTTCAGAGATTAAGTTAAAATACTTTTATGCAATTCATCAAGAGGAATTTTAAAAGGTCAGATGGCCAGCTGGAAAAAAAGTAGATGTTTTCTCTGAGCAGAAAAATAGTCCTGTCTAGCTAATCCATTACTGATTCAAATTCTTCTTTTTGTGCTCCACAGCGCTTAGCCTGATTTTATTCAGCCTGTGTTTCTAGATGCCTGCAAATATGAAAACAAATGGTATGGTTTTTCATAAAGGGAAACTTAGAATTATAATCATTCATATTTACCAAAGTGTATTAGCATGGTTCACAACATTCCCCTTTCCTCTCATTCCTCTCTCTTCCACAAACCTACTCAATTACTTAATTAAAATAATCATTAGTTTCATATTAATAATGTAGAAGTTTCCCAAACACTAAATAGTCCTTGTTGAAAATGTTAGAAACAGGTGAATATCAAAATTTCAAATGCTTAAAAGTCAAGTGCCCCAAGTGTTGCATCAGGTGTTGGTGACTGTCACCAACTTCCCCCAATGAAGACTGGAAGTGCCTGCTGCTACTTCTCTCTTTCTATCAGCTTCTGGTTTGTTTTTTGTAACTGATTTCCACTGGCCATTCCCTGTACTGACTGCACTGCAGGGGTTGGCAGTGGAAGGACATCTTCATACTTCCTGCAGGAATTCATGTGGGGTGAGATCAGTAGTGCTCTGTTACTGCTCTGTTGCTGTTCCTATTTGTGGCTAGTGAGGCTGGTCTGGTCCTCTCTGATTCCTCTGGACATGGTGGTTTCTGCTAATCCCATCATAAATCAGGCTGTTAGTTTGCTGTGTTAAAATAGATGGAATTAGCTTTCAACTTCTACATTTCCTGATTATCAGGCAATTCTTAAAGGCTACTGAATGACATATGCTAAAGATGACTTCTTCACACATACCAAGAATTTATTGTGTAGGAGTGTTGTGAAAGTAATGAACAGAACAAGTACTCACTCCAGATCTTTTCCTGTATTATTGACATTATAGTTTCTACTTCTTTTTTCTGAAAATAGCATCTGGAGACTGCAGATTTAACTGTTACTTAGTGGTTCATCATGATGACAAGTGTCTGAATTAAACAAAATTGACTTAAGGAAAAGCATTGAAGTGAGTTGCATGACAGAATTTGGCTTAGAAGCTTCACTGTCTGATGCTTAAATTTTGGTACCAAAAAATCTGTTGTGTCTAGAAGTATATCCTGAAAGTTTAAACTTAGAGAACTCTGCACACCGAAATGAGGTCTAGAAAAAGACAGGAAAAATGCACAGAATGTGAGAACAGAATATTTTACTTCACTGTATCTGTGAGAATGAAGTTGAAATCATTGCAGAGGATAATTTAACACCAACATCCTCTGAGAAAAACTAGGAAAATGGTTGTGACCTGGTTTAGAGGCTCAGTGGAAGAGCAAGAGCAGTCACTTGGTTCTGTGACTGCTCTCTGCAGCTCTGCAGTTTTATGTCTGACAGCCCAGTGGCACATCTGCTTCAGTGGGCCTCAGCCCAGCTGCTTTGACTTAAGTGACAATTTGTGACTCCTTTCCCTCTCTCCAATTCTTGCCAATACCTTAGCTGTGATCATCTTTTCTTCCTTGTGATTTCATATTCATTTAAATTAGACAAAGGTGGGTGGTTCAAATCCCACTGGATTACGCAGAAACGTTTTCTGGCACAGTTGGTAAACTGTGGAGTGTTTAAGGGTATTTGTGGGAGGTGATAGTTTTGGGTTTTGTTTAACTTTGCATAGAACAGAATTTTTTCTCTCAGGTGATGTGACAATGTGTCTGCAATGTCTTCAAGACTACTGCCCCCCAATCAGCCTCAGAGGTCTCAAAGGATGTTTGCCAGTTCATAAAACACAAGTGTAGGATATTACAGAGGTTTTGCTGTAATCTTGAAAAACAAATGGTTCTCTCAACAGCAAAGCTTAAACATACTTCAGAAGCTTTGTGTCTCATTGGATAGTATCGGTCCAACAACAGTATGGAAGTTCTGAACAGTTTTTCAGGTTTTGGGATATTTCTAGATTTATCTAGAAGAATAGTCCATCCTCAGTATCAGCATTAAGTTGTTTGATTTCATCTGTACTCACACAATGCAAAAATCTCCTGAAATATTCATCCCTTTTTAAGTAGAATAAGCCAGAATGTTCTATACAAACTGATACAGGTTAAGGTAGATACTTATCTGAAAGTAATGTGTCCCAAATGGATCCTTTTACCTTATGCTTTTCTAAAAAAGAAGGGAGGTTTATGATACAGAAAATTGTAAGAGGAGTTTAATAGGCAGAATTGAAGAGTGAATTTCTTTATCTCTCTCAAGTGAAAAAATGCTTTGTATGCTAGCATGCAATTTCCCTGATAGGAAAGCCCACAGAATATCCACAGGTCATCTCCTTCAAACATCTTCCACACCTCCAGCAAGGGAGAATGCTTTCTTTGATACTAACTGCTAATTGCAACCAGCATGCTTAGTTAGATGCATTATGGCCCTTACCCAGGCTTGTCAGGCTCCTTTACCAGTTAAGGTAGAAAAACAGACATTTTACCATATCCACAACTGAAATTCTGTGGTTCCACTCACTATGAACACTTTTTATGCCTGCTGGGACCTGGCAACCTCTCTGAACCTACTAGAGCTGATCCTTTGTCACCCATTTTGAAGTGCTGCATTAATTTGAGCTAGCTCAGTAAATCATCTAGAAATCATTTAGTTTCAAAACTTATTAACTCACTATTTAGTAAGAGTCAACCTTGAAAAGTGCCTGCCAAAGTGGAAGAGTGTGGCATTGAATGCGGCTTTGCTGCAGGGTAGAGGACAGGCAATCCTGCTAAAACAGTGCTGAGCTGCTTGGCCTTGCTGAGAGTCAGGACTTGCCAACTCAAGCCCAGCTTCATGCTCATGTAGTCCTGCTGTGTTGTTGTCCCAGACTGTCTGAACAGAACATATTATGTGTGCATACCATTGTAGCTAAAATTACCTCAGAAGTCTGACCACGATATCCCATATACCTCATTCTGTGATGTGGATGTGCCCCCTAAGAGTAAGTCCCTGTGCCGCATCTTCAAGATGCTATCCTTAGAGCAGCTGTCTTCTGAGTCAAACTCTAGTGGACAGAACCCATTTGACCTACTTTTCTTCTTCATTTACAGTTTGCCCCTTTCATAAAAGTATCTTTTGATTTTTTGACATTAAAAAAAATGTATAAAACTATTTGGTACTGCCATTTTTATTAGCCTGTCCAGTTTTAAGAGAACAGTGCTATTTCATGTGTTTCCATTTATTTTCCAGACTTCTTCATGTTCAGTAATTAAAAGAAGAGATTATATATACAGCTAGCTTTATAATGCAAACCCTTTTTTTAATAGCAAAGTAGTTAAAATCATGTATAAGTATGAGATAGACTTTAAAATATTCTGTTTAAAGTATTAGTAAGTGTTCATTCTGTACATTGAGTCACATGATTCATCATTACCCTTACAGAGTTTTAAAAGGGTCATGAAGATGACTTTCAGCAATACAAGCCACATACCAAACTCTATCTTTATATTTTAATTAATATGCAATTCACATTCTTTCTAAGAACACTTCTGGCGATAACATGCGATAGTTACGGATCCAGAGACTGGATTAGCAATTAATCTGACTTTTATGAGTTTTGAAACATGGAAAAAATGAAATTGTCTGCAATGCAACTATTTTCTTTAATAGTCCTCAGAAACAGAAGTATTAATAACCCAGGCTGATAAAGTAAAGCAAGGGTACGGAATGTTTTTAAGAATCAGTGAGGAAAATATTAAATTCTCTGTTCTGGTGCTGCCTCCGGGGTGCTATAGGGTACATCTAGTACAGAGTACCAAGTGCTGTGCTACAGAAGACATCAGGAAGAAGATCTTGAGTTATGCTGAATCAGATGTGAACTGCCCAGGAAGAGGCACCTCTGTAACATGCCCATTGCAATGACAAGAGGGAAAATCTCTGAAGGCATGTCTGGTTCCATGTCAGTCTGTTGAGCCTTCTCAGGTAATCAATAATCCATTGCCATGTTACTTACAGATAACAAAGAGGGTTTAGAGTTGGGACTTGTTGGTCAGCTTGTCTGTGGTGAGTTCTAAGAACTCCTTTTTCAAACAAAATGAGAATTATATTAATTTTCTTGGAGAATAGCCTCATCATTTGCCTAGATGGAAAATGACTATTATTACAATTATTGTTATTATTATTATATATGGATACAAATTCATATACACATCTATAATGCAAACCATTTCCACCCTGAGTTCCGCAATACAAAATAAACGTGTAGAAGCTCTAATGAATGAATTCACCACACAGTTTCTTTCAAAACAATTTTTGTAATGATAATAAATCCTAGAATTGCCATTGTTGTTCTTAGAAAAATTAAAATGAGAACCTGACCCATGAAGTAACCAACAAGTTTAAGGAAAAGTTCTAATTGTTGCCGTTTTACTTTAATTCATGTATTCTCTGACCTATTATTTTAGTTTAGCTTGATTAGTGCTAGCTCTTTTCTTGGCACAACTCAATTTGAGACAATAGAGCATGATCATATTTTTGTCTTCTTGGGCATGGGCTGGAGGTAGAGAAAATTCAGTTTTGCCAAAGTACATTGTTCCTCTCCTCATTGCTACTTTTGCTTAGCCAAGTAATAAGATTTACATTTTGGTAATTGCTTATGGGTGAGAGGTATAAAAATATTTTAATTAAACAACAAATCAGATCTTGGATGGCAGCCCTTCTCTCGTCAGGATTAATATGAGGCTTTACAGTGTTTTCAAGGATTAGTGCTGACTTGGGAGAGAGAACTCCTCTTTGTACCACCTTACAGAGAGGGGAAGATAAGCTCAGGCAGTGATTCTGGGGAGAGCAGAGCTGCCCTTGCCACAGGTTACCCACATATTATGCAAAGATTCACTGACTGTTTTTTGCAGTAAGGCTACTGGGACAAAACAAGGAACTGTGATCTAGGAAATATTTTCATATTGGCTACATATTCCTCTAGCTCAACTGCCTGCAATGAATCACACATGAAGGGATTTTATGCTGCAGTATAGAAAAAGTACACCTTGCAATATAGCCTTCAGAGCCATCTTCTAGGGAAAAAATGGACATCTGCCAATGTATTAAGTTTCATTTTATAAACAGAGAATAAAAGCAGCAGTAGCAGCAAATAATACTTTCATGACTTCTTAAAAAAATCAAAATATAAGAATGCAAGATGGGATTTTACAGTGTGCATTTTTATTCAGAAGCAAAGATCTCTATGATCACTGTGGAAGTAATTTATTAGCTCATAAATCATCTGGGATCTTCTGAAAATATCCATAGGAAGTCTTACATTCTTTAATTAACTACCAGGGGATATTTGAAAGAGGGTGAAGCTGATACATTTTGTATACACACCCACACACATACTTGCATGCACACAACCCCTCTTTTAACTTGCAACAAATCCTAAGAAATTAGCAAAAACTACAGAATAAGTAGAATTATCCAGAGAATTTGGGTTCAGTTCTGAAGTCAACAAACACAGTCTTTTGTTAGTCTAGACCCAAATTTCTGTTCTTTATTCTCAGCCCAGATAAAGTTTCTGTTCAGCTAACAGCATAACCAGCAACATTTCCTTGATATAGATGCCTGGTTTATTTTTTTTTCTTAGCTCTGTGCTTCACTGCTTATTTTTTATCTTAAGTTTCTGTGGTTTTTAAAGACACCTGCATATGTTTTCACCACTACTGTCAGACCTGGAGAACCACTGGAGTCTATCACATGTACAGCTTGGTCATGACTTACCTGAGAAGGGTATGGCAAACATCTATGTAATTCTGGCACTTATGAGCAATTGTAGCAAAACTGTTTTTAGATATTATTCATGCGATGAATACTTGAAATGTCTGGGTTCATGCTTTAGGTGACTTAATATCAGTTCACAGTATATTTCTTGTATCTTGAAAGAAGTTTATGTGGTAAAAATTGCAGTAATTGTCTGACTGTATAAGCTTCAAGATGGCATTACTTGGCTCAGCTGGTGCCTTCACCAGCAAATAATCCCATGAAATTGGTAGGACAACTCAAGACATAGGACACTCTAAACAGAATGTAAAATTTACTCTTCTAGCTCATGCAAGGTGTGTGTATATAGGTTAAATTCCATTGTTTCCTGAGATTGTCTAAGGAAAGCTTTCATTTCCTGGTGCTTCTTGATACCTTTATGACCATTTCATCATTTTAGACAGAGTTTTAGAGAATGCTACACTTGTGTAAAAATGACCAGGAAAAACCCAGAAGAACAAATTTGTTATGGCATGGATTTTATGACAAGGGTTTTGTTATGGTTGCATCTCTTCTGAGATTGAAAGGTGAATATTTCAGTACTGCACTCCTTCAGGGGTGCTGGGTTTCACTGAGACAGGCACATTCCTGTCCCTAGCTTTGAAATTATTTCAGAATCAGTGTCATTATGTTACAGTTAATAACATAAAAGAATGTCTTTCATCTCCAGAAGCAAATTACAGCTTACAATAAACTGGCACATAAACTCTTCAGAAAGATCACTTTGGGCAATAACTTCTGCCACATCTTAGAAATCTATTTAGTCATTAGTCAAAATATTTTTCTGAGCAGACATTAGAGCCTGTGGTTCTTTGATTAAACTTATCACATGATAAAGTGAATAACTCCTTATTCCAGGTGCAGGATACCAAAAATACAGGTTATGCTCACTATGATTTTGAGGGGAAGCTTTGATTTTTGTTAATCTGATAATACAAGAATAGCATATGAGGGGTTATTCTGCTTTTTGCTGGTATTAACATTGGAACCAAAGTTAAGCTTTAATACCAAGGCCAGCTGTTATCTTTTTCTTTACAGCTTTAACTGCAGTGCTTTCATATATTTTTAGGGAATGCTGATTTTTATTGATTATGGATTGCTTTAATTTACTTAATTCTCTGGCTCAGTTTTTAAGAGAAGATGCACATGCAAGATACAGATGTCATTTATCATAAATCAAGTTCCTTAATCCAATTATTATCTTGGGCAGGGTTGGACAAGCAAGGCTGTTTTCTGTGTCTGGGTCTGTATAACTAGACCATTTAAGTATTTGGGGTTTATTGTTCACTTGCTTCATACAAGATCAGTGAAAGCATCAAAGTAATTGAAGAGATTACGTAAAACATAATACAATTATTGATTTGGGAATGCATGTACATTGTTGTTCTAAGAGGATTTCTGTAAGAACCCAAAATCTAAGACTTTGGGAGTTTGGATGGGGGTCGCTGAGGTTTTTTTTGAATTTTCTTTTTCTTCTATTGCATCAGGATCAAAGTAGGTTTTCAGGTTGGTTGGTAGAGCAGGATTTTGCAGAGCTAGTAACAATATAAGAACCAGAAACCAAATACTTTGAAATCACACTATTAAAAGTAAAAATAATAAAAGATTTATGAATGCAGTATTACTTGCCAGTTGTCTCCCTTTTCTGTTTCTAATCACAACTACACTCTTTGTTTTGTCTGCTACCTCTGTTATTGAAATCGGCTTTCATTTCTGGAGGTGATCTTGAGTGTGCTCACATGTGGGAACTTTTCCCATTTTAATGTGACTGCAGGCAACTTTGAAAGGCTGCTCCCTGTTGAAATCTATGGCAACGCTCTCTCCATGACTGGAACTGACAGGCTTGCATTGCCTCCTTACTATTCTGTTATTACTCACATTGTTACTTCATATAATTTATTTATTATTGTAATTATGTCCTTTCCATATGTTTGTGATGAGTTTCCAATCATTTTTTTTGCCCATGACTGATACAAATGGCATGTCACTAGCAACATAGCAATATATGTAAAACTTTTTCTCCTCTATTCTTTCCTCTCAAATCTTCCTGGGATCTTTCAGGCCCTTGAAGTTATTTCTGCAGCCATTGCCCTAAAGGAGGAGTGGGAGGACTGGGATGCAGAAGCAGCAGCGGGCAGTGGAGTCTGGTCCTATTAACCTCAGAGTCCTGTCATAAATGTAAAATCTTTCTATAAACCACATTTTATTTCGCACATTCTTCCATTCTCACTTCATCTATCCTTTTATGTTTCTTTGCTTCCTGATCTTTTTTGCATTAATAAATGGAGCACAGTTCTAGGAATTTTTTCTCTCCCCCCATCAAATAGATTTGGTTGTAATGCTCCTGAAAAGCATAAGCATTATTTAAGCCTGAACAAAGGAAATGTCACACAACTTGTAACTTGAAGCATACCAACTTTAATTTTGTCCTTGAAAAGAAGGGAATCTTTGCATTATTAAAGACTGAATTTTTTTTTAATAGCAAGTTTCCTTAAAACAATGGCTGTACATAGAGAACTAAACATTTCCCAGTCCTCTTGCTTCAATTCTTTACTCTTTGAAAGTACGAAGCCACTGGAGCTTATATTTCTGGAGGAATAAAGGAAAGCTGAGACAGATGGAATACTGTACTCTACACCTTATGCTCATTGTATGGAAAGGAGCATGAATTTTCTTCCTGCTGAATTGTTAGCATGCTATTCTGAGTGAGCAATACCTTACAGTTAGCAGGCAACTCTGCCAAGGCTGGGTTTGATCATGGCTAGCGTGAGGCATTGGATCACTGAGATTCCACATCTGTGAAACAAGGAGGTGGGGCCTCATTATCACAAGTTACCAGCAGCTCCCCTTCAAAATGCCTGCCTGACAGCACCCTGACTTTGACTTCATCTGTACAGAACATGCAGTGCACATGGTAGAGCACAGGAGGCAAGATGTGAGCATTAAAGAGCATTCTCTACAGCTTTGTTGCTCTGGACATCTATTCTGTAATAAATTGAAAAACTTGCCCTTATGCAAAAATACACCATAACAGTAACTTGAATTTTTTCAGCAGGTGTGGTTTGAACCAATTTCATTAAGGTTTGTGTCTTTTTTTTTTTCATAGAGCTACATAAACAGCCTATTTTAAGTTATGTTGGCAAGAAGGCATATATTTAGAATTTGTCATGTGCTTCCAGAAATAAAAGGGTTGGGCTTTTTATTTTTTCTAGGTGTTCTTCTGCGCATTAAGAACGATTGATTTAGTATTCACTCAAGAAGTATCACCCTAAGGTGATACTTGTTAAAAAGCAGAAAACCCTAAGAAAATTAACAGGAATAATATAGCAGGTCAGGAAACACCTTCAGACAATCTCTCACATTCCTAGTCCAGACTCATAATGATACCATGCTACCATAGAGCCCATCCCCTTTACACATGTGAACAGTTGTCTCACAGAAGAAATACTGTGGGCTTGCGGAAATTTATCATCTATGCTTTAATTTCAATAGTATTAAATAAAGCTTTATAAAATGCTTCCCAGTTACATAAAGCCACCTTGCAGCAGAAGCCCATACTCCAGGAGGAAAAGGGGAAGGGTGTGCAGGGGACTTGGGGTGGGCTTCTTGGGTTTTGCTCATTAGAATACACATTTTTAGGAAAAAAGATGTATATGGGAAATCAGAAAATTTCCTATTAGGAAAGATACATGACATGTTTGACAAAGTGAGCTACCAGCTTGCTGAGTTAACAGCTGTTACCTGTTAACTTCATAGGGGTGGGGAAGAAAACCTTGAAATGGGCAAATTTAAGCTGTGCATAAGCTGTTTTGACACCAGGGAAGAAGTAATTTTACCCTAGTTCTAGGACGGTGGTAATTACGCTGTTCTGAAATACAGTGTTTTGGGAACACAGATTGCCCCGTGGATGGCTCTGGCCATTAAGTGCTGTGGTATTTCTGGCATGTAACCTTATTCCAACTAATTTTTTCATGACACCCCTGAGTCTGTCTGCATGTTGGCAGACAAAAGCCTCAAGAAGAGGCTGGTAGGGCCTGAATTAGAACAGTCAGATGTCAGCAATTAAACTCCAGCATTATCACCATGTCTAGATACTAGGCACTCCTAGGGCACCTCAGAGCAGCTTCATCTCTTGAATCTTTACCACAGTGAAGACATTTTAACCTATTAAGCACTATTAAGATTTTGCTCTTGTTCCCCAAGCTTTTCTTTATACATGAGGATACTTAGGAGTTCTTTACAAGACTAATGAACAAGACTTAAACTGGCTTTTGTTCCTGTTCTTGAATCCAGGAACACTAAATACAAGGTGGCAAATGTAACAGGCAAGAGGAATCACCAGCTGAGCTGGTATCTTTAAAGAATAAAACTTGCCAGGCAGATAACTTACATAAAACAAGGACGAGAAAAATCCCTAAGTATAAACCAGTTTTATCAAAAAGATGGCTGTTGAAGGTGACAAGAAAGCTGAGCCATGGACTGGAGAGAACACTACATCCTGTTGTTATTGTGCAGCTGCCTGCATTTTACATGGAAAGATGCATTTCTTGGAAAACCAGTAACATACAACTGTTCTAACTCTAAATGAGGCTTTTTTCAAAGCTTGTGTTGTTCACAAGGTTCAGATAAAACTGCAGCTGTGGGATAACCAGATGACATTACTTTACAGGATAGGACAACGTAAGTCATCATCAGGGATGTGTCTCAAGTACAGTTTTACTTGAAATTTGTAATAGTAGTACAGCTTCAGCCCATAAGAGCTGAAGATTAAACTGTGGCCTGATCCAGTTAAGTGCTATGTGTCAACAGAATTGACAAGCTTATGTATCACAGCTCCTGTAAGAGTCTGTCAAAGTTCCATGTCTGGCACCTTTAGAGATAAGCCTCTTAATGATTAGATGCACACTACATCCAAGTGTTTATTTTAAATATCTTGTTCAGCAGCTCCAGACGTTACCAAGGATGCCTCTTTCCCTAGGAAGGAAACTGTCCTTTCTACATGTTTCTATTTCACCAGTTGCATCCAATACAAACACCATCAGCAAAGAGATGAAACAGAGTTCCTGCATACTGCAGAAATTTGCTGTTCAGATTTGAATTCTGCCTTGTAGGAACAACTTATTCATTTGTGAACTAAAGGGAAATTGCTGCAATTCAGAAAGCTAAATTCAGAAAGCTGCTCCAGAGAGTCACAATATAGAAGGCTATTGGGGAGGGCAGAAGGCAATCTCTGTCAGTTTGTAGTTGGCAACAGATTGGGAAAAAGGCTGCAGGAGGAACATTTGATGCTGAAACAAAAATGATCATAGCAAATAGAACTTTAAGTGGATAAAGTGAAAATGTCATATATGTATTATAAGAAAGGGTTCATCCTATCAAGAATTACATAGTGATTCATATAGAAAGCCCTTCAGGCTTTCCAAATGAGGTGAAGTCCTCCTCCTCTAGGTGAAAGCTGAAAGCTGAAAATACACTTCGAAGATAAAACATTTATATGAAAGAAAAAAACAATACTGTCTTTAGTCATTTTATGAATAATATGAATCTGAAACAACCTCTAAAATCAAGTTCTAAAAACTAATCTATGCTAACATTTAGCATTCTCTTTTATTCACACAATTATTGGATTTGAGGCTATTCAGTGACGTCCCAATTAAAGAGGTATACCAAACTCTTACTATATGCAGCAATTACGTATCAAATGCAAAATTTCAAGAATCTTCATCTGATAGAAACTAAAAATTTCTTCTCAGTTTTATCTCATTAATATCTTTATTTTTGTCTCATCTATTGACGCGTTGCCGGAGAAATCCGGCCAGCCCCTTCCCGGACCGCGCCGAGGGCGGCTGCCCGCGGGCCAGATGGGGCTCGGGCGGCAGCAGAGCAGGGCTGCTGATCCTGGCAGCAGCAGGGCTGCTCTCTACAGCACCACTTGTGAAGTGCCGAGGATCGGAGTAAAGATCAGGGAGGGATCTTTTCGTGTGGTTCTCAAGGAGCTTTATTCCCGGATAGGGTTAGTGACAAAAAGACCGAGAACAAAGCTATGCACAAACTTTTAAATGGGGGGAGGTACAAGGGGAAGGTTCAGGTAGGGGATTGGCCCATGGGAGGACTGACGAGGGGCTTTCTTGAACAAGAGGTAGGGTCAGGGAGAGGTTGACAACTTGGAAGGTGGAGTAAAGGGCAGATCTAGGGAGTGATGGTCAACTGGATGAGGAAGGAGATAACCTGGGCAATATCAAACATAACGGGGGAAACAGAGATGATCCATTGGGAAAATAACTTCACAACAACTTAACAAAACCACACCACCACAATCTATTTCATTACAAAACTTAAAGAATGTAAGATTTATAAGATTTATACTCTACTAAGTGCTAACTTCAGAGAAAATGCCATGTTCAGCCAAGCACTTAATTTGTATACTCAAATTGTATACTTTGGGATTACAGGTGATTAAAGGTTGTTCAGCGTTTTTAAGATAGTCACATCAGATGTGTAATCAGCTGGCTGTGAGTCATGCTTTGAGAATGTCAGCAAGCCCATTTCTGCACTGACCTTTTAGTTTCTGTCTTTCAGCTCTCTAGAGCCATCCTCCACAATTCCATATTTTGTCTACAATGCATGGGGGAGCCACAACCTCAGCCAGCAGAGAAGCTGTGAGGGTTTTCAGAAGTGGCCAGGTAAGTGGAGCAGGCAGATGGCTGCTTTCCATCTCTAGCCAAGCACTGCCCTTCCTTAACTGTTTACATGGAGGTGAGTTTCAGCTGTGATGTTGATGGGCCTGTCATACTTACAATCTTAGTAATTCACCAGTTTTCAAAATTTGACTCCCCTATATAAAATAAATCGTACATCTACATTCATAGATACCACCACATGATTTCTTCCTCCATCCCCTCAAATGTCCATATCCAACCAATCTGGGAAGCAAAGGTATATAAACCTCACTTAAACTAAAACCAAACTCCTACAATACAAAAGGTTCCCCGTTTTTGAAAGCAGGGATTAAAAATTCAGTGTGTTCATTTAAATTAGATGATTTATTCACGTTTTATATGCTAATCTTGAACTCACAGATGTCTATGCTATTAATCTCTCTAATATCTGGATACTGTGACCAAATAAACCAATGCAAAGTGATCCTTCACTTTGCTCAGGGATATGAAAAGGCAGCAACACAAGCCATCAACAGCTTCAGCAAGCCGCACAGTGTTAACACAGAAGTGGTCAAAATACAATTAAATAAAAATGAAAGAACTTAATAAAAGTAATTGTTTCTTCCAACATCTGAAATATTTCTTAACCTACACAAGGCTTAAATTATTAGGGTTTAAGGTGTTCTGATAATGGGTGAGATTCAATTAACAAGAGATGCCTCTGCCCAAATTAAGGTGCAAATGAGACCATATGCCAAGTCAATAGCATGCACTTAACAATGAACGTGAGACAGAAAGATAGAAGATTCTCTGTAGACTTCATAGCATCTTCCAGTATCTGAAGGGGCTTACAGGAAAGTCAGAGAGGGACTCTTTATCAGGAATTGTAGTGACAAGACAAGGAGTAAGGGGCACAAATTGGAAGAGGGGAAATTCAAGTTACATATTAGGAAGGAATTCTTTAAGGGTGGTGAGATGCTGAAACAGGTTGCCCAGTAAGTTGTGGATGCTCCATCCCTGGCATCAAGGCTTGGTTGGACATGGCCTTGAGTAACCTGGTCTAGTGGGAGGTGTCCCTGCCCATGGCAGGGGCAGTTGAAACTAGATTATCTTAAAGGTCCCTTCCAGCTCGTAACATTCTATGATAAAACCACCAAAACTTTTTTAGCCATAAACCAGGGTGTGCTTATACCCTTTTCCTCTATACCCATGACACTTGTTTTTCAAAGTCTGCTGCCATTAGTATGACTGCACAAATATACTCACTTTTACCATGGAGACAACCAGCCCTAACTACTGCTGTTTCTAGTCCCTCCATTTTTTTTGCAGATATCACAAACTGCCCCCACTTTGTGTTATCTGCTTTCCTTTATGTATCTGATTAATGATTGTGTAGCTACTCTCTCATTGATCCACAGAAGGCCAAAATAAGCTTTTTTGTGGTATTGTTTTGGGTTTTTGTTTGGGGTTTTTTTGCATTGGAGTGATTTAGGTGGTTTCTCATGTGAAATTTAATTACAATTCTGAAAATAAGCTTGCTTTAACATTATTAGGAAGGAAGGTGTGAAAAAGCCTGAAGACTTTCTAACTTTCTTAGTAAGATACTATATTGAATATCCCCCCCTTTTACAGAGTCTAATAACCTGCCTTCCACGTTTCAGTTACAGGAATTCTTTCAATTTGAGATGCTTCATTAAAAATGCAGTAGATGAGAGTATCATTGTGTTTGTCAAGACTATAACAGAGAACAATGTCTTAATTTATCACCTGAGCCAAAGCACTTGTTAGACAAAAAGGAAATGTAGCTATATACCTAGCAGTGAGTGAACTAAGCATGTTTATTAGAGTGATGATTTAAGAAATATTTTACATTAATGACCCTGTCTGTACCAAGCTAGGCAAAGTTTATTAGGTACTACGAGAAAAGCTTATTTTTTATCTCATCAAAACAGGGCAAACTATCAAGCTATGCGGAAGTATTACATAAAAAATTAACTTTAAAGGTGGGTTTCAAGAAATACTAAACTGATGTTTGGATCCAAGCAAACTTATGAAAAGGGACCAAGTGCAAAAAGCAATGGACAAGCGGATTGTAGAGGATAACTAATCCTACCCTAAGTCCCTATCACACCTTGTTCAGATAATAAATAATCTATGGACTGTTTGAACATTTTTCCATATTACCCATGGATTACATTTTTCTAGTACTATAATTTTTAAGATTAAAAGTAGGCTTAAATTATTTGCATGTGCATATACACTTGTTATGATAAAAAAGCACAGTATCAACACCTGATTAAATATAATGTAAGAGTATCTCAGTTTGAGCTATAAACTATGTATGAATTGCTCCTAGTGCAATATACAAATTTGTCTCAAGAGATGACTGTTTCTCTCAGCATGTGCCCTTACTGTCTGCAGTTCAGTTTTCATGACTTGCAGCGTTTGGAATGGAATAGGATCAAGTTGCTGATTTTGACTTCTAGGTCCAAAACTGCATTTCTGGCACCAAAAGGAACCCTCCTGCACCAAATAACAACCAACAGCAATTACAAAGCAGTCAGTTGTCTAAGATGTGTAGATACCTTATCAAGTAGATACTTGATATATACTTGTATATTTAGTTAAAATTCTTTTCTTTGATAGTACCCATAAACTCCTTTTTTCTGAGTGTCTGTCCTTATGGTAGCTGTAAGGTTGCATGCAAGCTAAAATCTACCTCTCCTGAAACCAGGAAAATAGAAGAGCAATCAAAACTGAGTCATACGCTTGTCAAAATGTTCCTGAAAGAATTCTTAAATGGTAACTACCCACAAGAAGTAAAAATAGAACACAAATTCTAAAAACACTGGTCTATTGCAGAGGTTTGTACAATGCATCCAGGATTAGTTCACACTATCAAACAGACTACCAGAGGCTGCAGTAAATCTGGCAAGCAGTAATTAAACTTATTTGAATGAGTTTATAAATTATTTAACACAATATTTGAGTATGGACAATGTTAGATCTGTATCAGATACACTTAACTAAAACACCCCAAAGTGACAAGTCTGAAGTGGCTAACCAACTAACCAAGCACATACAATCCAATTCCATTTGTTGCTTAAAGGCTGAGTTGTGATATCAGTACTAGATTACATAGAAGCATTTTTTGCTATTTAAGACACACAGCTTTAGCAAAACGGGTATAAGTGCTGGAAACAGGTACAACCTCAAGCACTCTGCAACTACAACTTCAAATTGGTCACAGCAGCAAGATGATACAAAACATGATCTTGTTTACACTGAGTTGTCAACAATTTAAGTGTAGAAAACTATAACTTCCGTATTTTCTTTAGTAATGGAAGCTCGTAAGTTTCAGATAATGAAACAGTAAAATCAGGACGACATTCAGGGCAGTAATATTTTAAAAACCCAACAAATAAGTGCAACTTTGGGCTGCTGAGGAAAATACTATTTATTATACATTTAAATACAAATTTGAAATGTGTTGTGGACACATCCTGCAGGGTTACAGGTTAAAAAAAATGTACAAAGTTGTTTTCTGCATCTCACAAGACTGACACTTCAAAAAAAATTTCACAGAATACCAAGCAAGAGTTCATCTTTGTAAGAACAACAAAGGTAATAATGCATAAATTTTTTTGCTTGGCATATTATCTTTGTTCCCTCCCTGCATAAAGTACCTACAGTTTGTAAACAGTCTTTAAAAATGTTAATAGCTTTAAGGAATGTGTAATCACAGTTTATATGGATTCATCCCACAAAGAACGCTACACAGTAGTTTCGTGTTTCCATAACCCAGTTCTGATATTACCAGTACTGTCTGCAGTGAGCAAAGGTCCATCTTGACCACTGCTTTTAAGTGGTCCATTCTGGATGGCTAAATTTAAGCCATAGGATTTTTGTTGATTTTCAAGCTCGGCCGCTATTGGTTTCCTTAGAATATCTTTTTTGTTGTTGGTAGCTATTGTTTTCTCTGTATTTCTGCTACTTTTTGGAAGTGTACTGCAAGCATCACTGCTGTCTTGTTGGGACTGGTTATACTGACGTTCTCTGTATGCCAAATAGGCTCTCCGGCTCCTCGAGTGCCCTTCGCTGTTGCTCTGGCGAGTTTTGGGTAAGCCATTTTGAACACTTCCTTCCACACTCGTGGGAACGTCATAAGCATATTCCCTCAGCACTGCAAGCCTGCTGGCACGATGGCCCTTGCTCCTGTTCTTATGGTGCCGGCTTGGGTGTCCGTTTGTCCGAAACTGTACCTCTAATGGAGCTACATGCATTTTGATATCATTATCTACCGAATGTTCAGTCAGACTGTTATCAAGTTGAGGACCTGTGTTCAGTGGCAGAGAAGTAGGGTGGCACTGAGCTGCTGCAGCTTGTAAGTTAGTTAGTTTACAACCTTGAGATGAATTTTTTAGGCTTGAGGCACTTTTATTTGTGCATGAGGATTCTGCGCTACTGTTGGTGCATTTCGGGGCCTCTCCGTTGGTTCCACTGGAACTGGAGGGTGGCACATTTACTTGCACTGAATATGTACTCCTTCCTGGGCAGCAAGTTGTTATCCAAGCATGCCTGACATCTTCCCTGTTAATGCAATGGTGCACCATAAGAAAGGCACTGAGGCTTAAACATGCTGCCCCAAAAAAACAGCTGAAGATCAGGTCCATAGGATAATACAGAGAGATGGACAGAGCTCCAAAGATCCACAGCGTAACATACAAAACCAAAGTAAGGCCCACTCCAAGAAGCTGTGCTGGAAAACTGTGCTCATTCTCCAAAGCAGACGTGGACACCAGGGACACTGACAATGAATCCTGATGGGCCAGTTCCCCGTGTTCATTGGTGGCCAGACGCTGCTGCTCCTCGACAGGTTCCTTCAGCTCATATTTGCGTTCAGGGTGACGCTTTAGTTGTATGAATATGCTGAGAAAATACATACAGTTTATGAAAATTATAAAACTAGCAGGTCCATAAAATGCTCCTAAGCTAGGTTCCCAAGCCATCCAGCAACTGCAAAAGAAACAAACCAAAGAATAAATTAACATCTTGCACACGTCACTTACGCATTTTCAGTTCATTGAAATGATCTTGCCTCTACATTTTCTGGAAGAATGAAAATTAATTGCAACAAGTATTCAGAGAAAAGCACGCCTAAGAACTCATGACAGAGCTCTCACTTATAGGGTACTTACTAAGGTGCATTAGGTCTGCTGCCATAATTCCGGATGTTTGCTGCAGCTGTTATTCCACAAACTATGATAGGGATCCCTCCACCAATAAGGTAGAACCTAAAAAATAAAACCAATTTATGAGTAGCTGCCTAAGTGCAATGGATTTTTTTCAGTCACCATGAAGGAAATTACAGCTTTCCAGGATTTGGGAAGCACATAAGTTCTTTTTGAAACTAAAAAGGGTGAATCAGGTTTGGTCTTTGGCAGTATCCTCACTACAGTTTTTCTCCTGCTGTAAGCTGTCTCCCCCTCAAAGCTGCTCACTCCCACCTCCCACTCGCAGACACTGAAGAAAAGTATACAGTGTTAGAAGGAAGAAGCAAAAGTTCTCATTCAGAAGTTGTAAACTGCTGGGAAATAATAAGGAAACTTAGAATGAATACCATACTAAGTGGTATGTCCTGTGTTCCAGACATCAACTTGCCTAATATTATATACACTGTTACTTGAAATGTTTTGGGGTGCAGGGGTTCCGCAGATGGCAGGTTGTTTTTTCAGGTTTTTTTTTAATATTTAATGGACTCTGTAATTTTACAGTATATACTTCCTGGTTCCCTGTGGTGGTATTACTGAAAACTGTACACTTTCAAGAAAAAAACAAGCCTATGTTGTTGGAGTATCTTACTTTTCATTCTGATTTTTATGAATTCACATTGAATTCATTAGTGGCAGATCAATAATTACTGAAAATCATTCAAATTAACAGCACTCAGTCCTGCAGCTTATACTAAGCCAGATCAGAACACAAAAACTCTTACTGTGACATGCAGGTGGGCATTTATTTTTTATAAACAGGAGACACCTATTTGGTGGTCCTGGGCTTTTCCACTGCATTTCTGATAATTCACCAGAAATTACTCTTGTCTCACTTGAAACACAAAACAGTCTAAAACCACTTATGACTTTTCTGGAAATCAAGATACACTGAATTAGTTGCTGAAGTCCACAAAGACCAGATTCTGACATTGCCTTACTCTGTACCTTGATGCAGCAATCAGGAGCTGGCCAGACAAATCTTTGTACAGGTACTACATTATGGGTAGTTATATTTTGAACCCAATTTTAAAAGATAACTGAAAAAAAAAATCCTTCTGTGACCTTTCTCTACAAAAACATCACACATCTATCTGACTGAGGAAATTCCTGATCCGCGGGAAGTTGGACACCGAGAAAGTCTGAAAAATATAAAGCATGTTTGATCTGTTCTTGTCTTGGATACTTGGCTCCAGAGCTACTGCCAGTGTCAGAGATGAGGTGTTCACACCTGAAATGGCATGTTCATGTCTGTGCAGAGCTGAGCCTCCAAGGCTGGTAATTTTACTGCAACCTTTTCCAAAGCAGAAACTTCGTAATAAATACTAAGGGATAAAAATGCTTGTATGTAGTACTTAAAATGTTACTTAAAGATAATCAGAAAAACACTTATGTTTTTCTGCAGTCTCTGTACTTTCAAAATCAAGCTCTTTAAATATTTGCCTGTAACTAATCAAAGTTAATCAACTTCTGCCACCTTGTGGAGAATTTCAGTGTAGCAGTTTTTAATTAATACCCAGAAGTTGAAGAGGCAACATGAACAAGGTACGTCAGTATTTTTTAGTAAGAACATTTCACATATATGAATTTAACAGATAATTAGTTTGTTTCATTTCTGGGATTTCAGAAATAACAATTCTAGGTATTTTCATTTGATAATGAGTGACATCCCTATTTTTCAAACAATTTGTAAACAATCTTTGGAAAATATATTTAACTTTATTTACTTAAATTGCAGTGTTTGTTAATGGTGTTAACAGTTCTTCACATTCTTTCTTCTGAAAATTTAATGGGTTGTGTTGCCATCCAAAGTCCTAATCAAACCTTCAGTGGTGATGCTGAAACACTACCAATTTTTTAATTTACAAATCAGCAACCCAGCATTGCATCTGTAATACACAAAGACCAACAGTCTTTCAGCTCATCCTCCTTAACATAGCACTGAGGAACAGCAAAATCTGAAAGGAACTTTACAGACTTGGAGAGAACACAAGGGGAGTGACTTGTTACATTTTCTGGTCAGAATATAAACGTAGCAACCTGGGAAGTAAGGAGCCACAGAAACAAGCACTCACCTCAGCATTGGCCTGGGTGGAGGAGGTGGCTCATCAGGATCTTGACACCTTTTTGCTTTTTTGGTTACCTGCTTGTAGATATTACGAGATGTCACTCCCAGCCACAGTACTGTTGCAAGAGTGGAATAATGGAGAATTATCCCAACCTTAAAACAAAAATAGACAACAAAAAGAGAATTAACCCTCAAATATTTCCTTTCTATTAAGTTAATACAGTAATCATTAAACTCCCAACTCACCATAAAGCTGGAATTTTCAAAAGCTCTATTCAAGCTCTAACTCTTATTTTATATGACCCCTCTAAGTGTCAAGTCATTACAGTTAAAAAAAAAAAAAAAGTAGTGCAAACCCATGCATAGTAAACTTAGTAATGAGAAAAACAAGTTCAGAAGTGTACATATCAATCATACACTTCAGGAAACTGTATTTTCTGAAAAACTTAATTTAAGATGTCCTGTGTTACAGATATTATTCAAACTGAAACAAGTAAGCGAACAGCAAAGTCATGATACTGTGACACATATGGAGCAGATGGCAAAATACAGACAGCCAACACTCATCAGCAATTTTAACATATTGCAAAGATAAAGAAAGTGTATTAGATGTTTAACCTGCCCAAACATCAACGCAAAGTCTGCTTCACAGTGGAATCTCCTTATTCTGTATTGCTTTATTCACAAGCCAACACTGACATGACAGCACATGTATGTAGAAGGGGCAACACTTTAGTTCCTATTAAGCTGACTAGAAGTGCATTTTTTGCCAGTTTCAGTCACCAGTAAAAAACACACATCTTTCATACAGCCTATCTGTATCACAAGGTTTCTTCTGGAGGATTTCTGTCTCCAGGAAGGTAAGAATAAAGGTGTGTGTATGTGTGCACACATGTAGGAGAAAGATCAGGGATGAATTTTATTGCAGCACTTTGAACCGTCAACCTAGTAACTAGCAAATTCAAGCAAAAAGCATTATGGAATATTATGGTGAGGGACTTGAAAATTTTTTTAACCACTGGATTAAAAAAAAAAAAAATTAAAAATTTCACTGACATTTTTTGAAAGCAGCAACTGTTGTTATACTGAAACACTGCAACTGAGTTGAGATGGCCAAATCTTAGAAGGGCAAATCATTAAAAAGGAATCTCACTAAAGCATGGGGTCTTGAAACACTTTTCTCCCCTCCCCTTCAGTTATATGGAGAAAATGGAAATAGGTATTTTAATACTGTGAAAATCAGATTTCACACGGCCTGTAGAGGCCACATAAAGGCCTATAAAATAATTTCATACTAAGTCTCAAAAACAGAAATAACCAATAAAACTTACTTTCTGTGGTAGCACTTGGGAAAAAAAATCTGTTGCACATTTTACAAGGGCATATAGTAATAGGAGGAATGACTTTAAAGTGAAAGACTGCCGATTTATATTAGACGTAAGAAAGTTAGTTTTTTACAATGAGGCAAAGCACAGGCACAGGTTGGCCAGAGAGGTATTTGACACCCCACCTCTGGAAATATTGCAGGTCAAGTTGGATAGGGCTCTGAGCAATCTGATCTAGTTGAAGATGTCTGTCTTTACAGCAGGGGTGTTGAACTAGATGACTTAAAAGCAAAACATTCATTTTTTGTCTAAATTTTATATTTTGATGAATGCCTATACAGCATTACAGTTCTGTAGGAGGCAAGAGGAGCATATTCATATATAGGACTACAAAACCAGTAACTAAGTTTTACTTACCGCTTGGCAAATACTGGCATTCCTGGTCTGAGTTATGCCTCCAATAAACACTACACATGTCAGGAAAATATGAAAGCTCAAGTTAACTAACATATGCCAGCTTTTAACACTGATCCTGATCACACTGTTAAAAGAAACAAATTAGACAATATAAACACAGCTACATTACTGTTTTCAGAAACTAGCAAGACAATCTTGTGATAAACGACATATAATTCATGTTAATGATTGTTTGACTACCACATACTTCATAATCAAATACGACCTCTGGACTTTATCACAAGAAATTAAAACACTTGCCTATTACCAGCTTTATACATCTATTTGGGGCTTGCTTTAAAAATTTTAGGATTCAAGCTTTCACATCAACAGAAATGTAAAAGGCTGAACAGTTTGTTAAATTCTACCATTATTCTTGAATGGCCTCTTCTTCCATCATGAAGCAAAATGAAGAATTAAAGGAGAGACATGGTTATGAGAGCTAAATTATCATACTCAAGAAAGATGAAATAGCTACTTGCATAACTGTTAGTTTGCATCAACAAATTTTATAGTGAAAAAACACTGAAAGCATGTAAGTGTATCATGCTCTAATAAAGTAGAAAAGGTACTCCTAAGCATGATTAAAGTCATTTCCTGAGTCTGGTAATTTTGATTCCTACCTGTGATGGTATATGTAACTGACCATGATCATCAACAGGCACATCAGCAAAACCATGGCAGTGGCATAAATTACTGGATGCAGAAGATCAGCTGGTTGTGTATATAATTCAACTCCAGTCAAGTCCTGACAACAAAAACAACAACAACATTAGTCTATTGTATCTACTTTTTGAGGGTGGGGGAATGACAAAAGGAAACAAGAAGTAGCAGACACCTTCTAGATGAAACGTCTTCCTTCTCTTCCCACCTGTCCCGAAACCACTCTCCAATTATTTATTTGTTATTTCTGGGTTTCTTCTTAAATTGTCTGCTATTCTGGCTGACCTTTATAAATGCAGTCACAATTCTTATAGAATTCAACTTCATATATTCTTGAAGATACAGAGCAGTCAGCAGCTTATAGAAACACACCATTTTCTTTATCTTAAAATATCTTTATGTGCAGATATGGAATAACTGTGTGTTTCAGTTGTGATTATCTTCTTTAACAGCCCAAAGAACACCAGAGAAGTGCCCTCAGCAAGTCTGTAGATGATGTTATAGACCAGGCAACTGATTAACAGATTGGAGGATAATCAGAGGGGATGTTGGTGAGACAGAGAAATGGGTTGATAAAACATCATGGAATTTAGGAAAGGAAGATGTTAAAGGATCTGCATCTGGAATGGAATAACCCCATGCACATAAAAATAGAGGCTGGGCATTGGACTGATTAGAAAACAACAGAGTTAGTGGTAGACAAAAGCCGACCACAAGTCAGCAATATCGCCCGTAGCCCAAGGCCACGCTTTGCTGTGTGAGCACTGGCACAGCAAGTGGGTGAGCTGATCCTTCCCTTCTGCTGAGCACTGAGAGTTCTGCACCCTGCAGAATTTGCAATATGAGGCTCCCCAGGACTAGAAAGACACTGACATACTGGATGGAGCAAGTCTAACAGATCACCAGGATGACCAGCAGGCTGAAGCATACAGTGTCTGAGGCTGAAGAAAATGTCTTACATCTTTAAGAAGGAGGAGGGGAGAAATCTGATGATTATATTAGACTACCTACTGGGATGGTATAAAGAAGACCAAGTCAAACTCTTTCAAACTCTTCTTGGAGCTGAACCATCTGCTAGTGAAAGGAAACTGACAGTATCAGCAACATGGAAAACTCTCATTAGATACAGGAGAAAAATTCTGAAGTGGCCATATACTGCCCAGAGAGACTGTGTCCCTGGAGATACTCATAACTTGACTGAATATGACCTGGAGCAGTAAGATTTGACTTTAAAGGCAGTCAAACTTTGAGCAGGTTAACTGGACCAAATGGCACCAGATGCTCCTACCAGACTGTTATTCTATGATTACTATTTGACCAGAATAGATAGTTGATAACTCTAAGAGAATTTAACAGCTCTGCAGCATCAATTTAATTTTCTGAATCCACCCCAGAATGATATTTTCATTTACTCAAGAGAAGAAATAATTCTGTTTGGAAGCAGTTACAATTTACTAGAGTTCTAGGAGTGGGAAGGGGACACAGACATGACATGACAACTCAAAAGAAACTCTAGTCCCCAGCACAAAATACAGAAAATTTACTTAACTATGATTAGTGAAAAAAAATCTATTAAAATATTTTTTGGAAGGGACAGGATAAAGAAAAGTCTCTCCCCAGTAATTCTCAGTGAGTCACTCTTAAACTTCTGGAGCTGGCAAAGTTCAAAAGTGTCCTGAGGAAAAGGAGGAAAAAAACTTAGCATTAAGAAAGAACAGTAAAAGATTAGGAGGAAGTTTCAGTCTGTTTTGAGAAAAAGCAGTGATATTTTTAAGCTTAAGATCAGTAATCTGATTTCATGGACAGGAAACGAGTTTTTGAATTGAAGCTTACAATTAAATTAGAGTCAACAGTCTCTTCACCATACCTTCAGTGGTTCTTTCATCAGAATATAAATATGTTATTCCTAACTAACTCAACAATCTCATTTCAAACTAATTTAATCAGGTTGTCAGTTTGATTCTTATCTATTTGGTTTTCTTTGGCACTTGGAAAAGGATCTTAAGAATTTATGCCTCAGGCAGCCAGTGTCATCTGATTTCAACACTCCCATGGCCTAGTTGATATGCAGCTGCGGATCCCTGAGAACTCACTGCTGTTACAAGCATAAGCAAATCTTTTGTCATACCTGGCCCATGAGTACCAGGCAATAGAAACTATAGGACAATTCTGGTTGCTGCTTCCAGACTGGTGTCAGGTAACAAGATCTCATGTATGGATCAGTGTGAATTTCAAGAACGAGAGCTACTACAAAATCACAAGATTTACAATAATCTCCTAAAACATCTGAGGAAACTCAGCATATGCCTTGCCTAGATAGTCAAGGCCTTGACCCAATAACCAATGGAAAAAATCAATGGAATTCTTCATCCATTGCACTGACATTTTTCATCAGACTTTGTAAGAAGAGTAAGGGGAGCTAATAATGTTATTTTTGAGCTAAATTGATCCTAAGTAATCATTAAGTAAAAAAGAAGTACAGTAACAGTAGAGATGGCAATAAGAATACTGAGGAGTTTATAGTTAATTAGCAGAACTCTTGTTTCTTCTCAACCACTATTACTAGGTTTTCTTCCTCTCTTCGGCCTGTAATAATGAGTTTTCAGCTGAGCTTTCTGTCTATCTCCTCTATTACTAAATAGTGGTGAAGATAATCTCCAAATAAATACAAAGTTTTACAACTACATTCTGATCTAAATCATTAGATCAGAAAACCAGGCACTCAGTGATGTGTTCCCTTATCAGAGGACTTTACATTATGTTCTGAAACGTATGAAGAGGGTCAGTACACTGCAAATTCCTTTATTCTACACATATACGTACTAAAGTAAAGTAGATTAAAATGAGTCAAAGACCTTTGGTTAAGTCATTCACTATCCTGCCAGGATGATGAACCATCATGTTCAGGTTCCTCCTGCCACTGCTGTTTCATGTATTTGCTGTTATAATATTATCATTATAATGTTATAATGCTATTATAACAACTGCTGGATTAAAGAGCAAACTTCTAAAACTGAACCCAAAAGAACTTCCTCTGAGCCCAAGACCAGAACCCAGACTCTCACATTATGGGAGTCTAGGAATGAAATAGGCTATTATGACTTTTTTGGTTAATATATGGATAGGCACTATGAAAATGGTTTTTTAGTAGGACTTAGACATCCAGAGTTTCTGCAATATATTATCTGTGTGCAAAGAACATCTGTCAGATGAGTGTTATTCTGTGCCCCTCCACCTACTCCCTCCTCTCCAGTCTCTACAGCCTAACATTTTGGAAAGTGGCTAAATATTTAAGAATACCAGTTTTGACCAAGTATACAACAAGAGCTACTGACAGAAAAGGAAGAAAACTGCCCCTTTCTCTAACTTGTTTTCTGATTGTCAACAGTTGCCTCTATAATTCACAAGAGAAATTCATACAATCTTACCATTCCTTAATTCAGATACAGTCTTTATAGAAGCAGATTGAACATGCTTTTCATTTTTCTTCCTCCAGGTGACAGAAATGTGACCAATTTAAAGCATAATCTCTCTTTACATGCATATTATACATACAAATGAAGTTTAATTCTGTTTTAAAAAATGCTGGTAAATTTTAGGAAAGGATTATATATTTTAAAAATACCAAAGAAAGGAACACTACTTGTAAAAGTTTACTTAATTGCAAAAGTTTAAAATAATTTAAAACAGTACCCTCAATGGTAAAG
The DNA here is from genome assembly GCA_910950805.1 of Acrocephalus scirpaceus scirpaceus. Lineage (NCBI taxonomy): Eukaryota > Metazoa > Chordata > Aves > Passeriformes > Sylviidae > Acrocephalus > Acrocephalus scirpaceus. Next base: position 28,375,404 of record OU383778.1, on the reverse strand, counting down.
TGAAAAGTTGCTCTCTCTGAGCTCTTCTAAAAAGCTAGGCATGTAAATCAATTTTATGTAAGTTTAGCTTGGTAATTACCACTTAATTCTCTTCAGAGGAAGATTTTTGAAAATCTGAGTTGCTGAAGAAAAATATCAACTTCTAATCCACTAATCATCATAAAGGAGTCCTCCTTCTTTCATGTATGATTACTTAAAAATATGTATTTAATTCCACACAGATCACATTAACTGCCACAAAACCCATACCAGATTTACATTTAACACTATTTCTTAAACCTCGTAATATTTCGCTCAGCTTACTACCAGCCCACCCTATTTATGTACCACATTATATAATTTAGCATCTGTAGGGATTACAGATGGGGAGGGTAGCAGTCACCCCATCAAAAGGGAGGCCTCCCAGGCCAGATTCTGAAATTAAGAGCTCTGAGAACAGACAAAGAAGAAATTTAGCTTCAGAACTGAGGAGCACTAAAGGGAAGTGTCTCTTTCATATTTCAGAACTGGTTAACCATTTTACTGATACCAATATGCTTAGACTAGATTTTAGATACTATTTTTCAGTAGTATTTCAGAAATATTTTTCACAGTTACTAAGTGTTTTGATCTTTTTTCCATTTCCACTGATGTCTTCTGGTAACAGACCTACATACTAGTGAATTAACAGTTAATTTTGAATAAAATTCCAAAGTCTTTAGTTATGGATCACAAAAAAATACCTGGGGAAACATTCCTGGTCAACTGACAAAGTCAACAAATCTAATTAACACAGAGAAGATAGTTTAAAATTAGGAGCAGTAACAGTTGAAGATAACCTGTCATTATTAGACTAAAGTTCATGAAAGCTAATTTGATACAGTAACTCATTAAAATATCTTTCTATAATATAGTACTTTACATATGAAAATTATTTTTTCCTAGTATCTCCAGTTGTTTATTAATTATTTATTACCCAATTAATTACACTTTGATAGATTCCCACTTTAATGTCCTCTTACCTCAAGATTTACATCAACAAAAGCAAAAACTAAAGATGTATTTATTATGTCTAGTTTTATGTGAAATGGAGTGTGGGAATGCTTGTTTTCCTTAACACAAGGGAAAAACCAAACAGAACTGTATCTTGAAACATTTTTACGTTCTGGAAAGAAACTAAATTTGTAAGTGTCATACCATTAAAACAGCATAGTTGCTGAGGGAGTAGCACTGAATGGTCGTAATATTTTCATCAGACAGAAGGATGCGACAACCATCAGATTTCCATCCCCCTTGTCCATTCAGAAGATCGAAGTCCCACTGAGCTGCAACAGCATCTGCTCCGTGTGCAATCCGCCGCAGTGTCACATTGATAGGAACGTGGTGACTGGCTACGTTTAATCCATCTGTCACAAAGGAAATGTATTTGCACATCCACTTCTCATCATGTGACACATTAGATGCTAAAACCTTCTACTGGATACACACCAATTAAAACAAGGGAGTCAAAACTTTTTACTAAAGATCATAAAAAAAGTAATAGTAGGAACAAACCTATCTTGGTAAGAATAACTGGAGTTACAACTGTACGACGTTTCCCATCGTCAGCCAGATTTGTTGAATTTCCTGTTGCTGGGAAAAGCTTTCCATTGCGGAATGCAATAAGCTGAAGCTTGTAGACAGATTCATCTGCTGGTCTGATTTCTCTTTTTTGTTTTTGGGTGAAAAGGGAAGCTGGCAACTGGATAGAGGCCTCTACAATTGTGTTCTAAAAACAGACAGATTTTTAAAGTTCCAAAGAGAAAATTATGGTCAGAGATTAAATTAGCAACTCCTCTGTATGTACAGAGTCAGAGATGAAGGCATTTAGCAGACTAGGTATTGTGACCAACCTATTTGACAGAGTTTCAAGTCATTCAGGATAAAATAGCTTAATCAGGTTATTAAAGTATTAAAACATTTTTTAAAAGAAAAAAATAGTTAAGATTCTGCAGTTACCTTACTTGTTACAGAGAGTAAAGTTAAAGTTGATATCAGTAAAGTATTACAAGGGTTTTCCCAGATTAGACTGTTAGCAACTAGAAGCAGCAACCAACATAAGCAGAGAAAAATGTTGCAATTGTGCACTAGCACCATTCAAAACAAAATGCTGTGTATAAACAGGGTGGTTTTACTTGTATATAAATAACACTTGAGTGAGAAGCATGCATATCATTTCATAGAATTACGTAAGTATAAATTGTAATATACGTCCTGCAGAGACATTCAAGGAAATCAACTGCTAAAAACAAACTGGTAAGTTGGGGAATATAATTGAAAAAATACTTTTATGGAATATGAGAAAGTGTTTCCATTTTATACACACCCACATATATATGTAATATACATATTTGTGTGTGTGTGTGTATGCACATGCACACACAAAATTAACCTCTCAGGTCCATCTTCTATTTAATGCTTAATTACAGGATTACTCTGAGCAGAATATTTAACATTTTTAAGGAGACTGCTAATGTCTAATTTAATACATAATGAAGGTGAAAATGCAGAAAAATAAAGATATATTATTACAAACTAGGAAGCGTCTCAATTTTCATACTTATGAAAAACTCTGAAAGGATCTTTCGACTTAGGAAGTTACAGTGAACAAAACCACAACTACCTATTAAAAGTTGTCCATTAAAACAACTACTTTATAATCAAGTTTTATTATCCTTTATTCCTTTAATTCTTCCCACAGTCATTTTGGATAACACAAAAATGCTAATTTAACCTTAGAAATTAATAACAATAAACTTGCTTGCCAAATTACTCGTATCTATTACTACAAAGTCAGTAGGGAAACAAAGAGCATCCCACCTTTAAAGCCAGGCTTGACAGTGTATTTGAAACGTTGCACTTAAAGCTTAATTGTTTATCTAGATTTCCATCTGGGTCTCTTCTCCCATAATCACTGAGTCCTGTACGGTCTGATGTAGCCACTTTCTGAAATACGGTGCAAGTCATCCCAGTGAAACCAGCAGCCTTTATTACATAGGCCTCAAGAGCAATATTTGGAGAATACTGTGACAACAAAAATCAAACATGAAATGGTTTTATACTCCACAGACAGGATAATAAATAATCTTAAAGGGATTCTCTGCCTTCACAGAAAAACACATCCAGAAAACCATCTCGGTTTATCTGGCAGGTATAAATCTTTCCAGAGTATTGCTCTACTCCCTTCAGAAATAATAAGCATTTCGGATAATGTCAGCATCTGTTAAGAAAAATAAAAAGCTAAAAATTCAAGGGTGAGCAAAACCTCTTCTAAATAAATAAATAAAATCATGCTTACAGTAGAATAAACTTGAGCTCCATTTGCAAGTCGATACATAGCAATTTTCTGTAGACACTGCACAATTCTGGTGCAAGCCTTGGCTTCCCTTTGTGCCATCCACAGAACACGTTCATCAGCCAACATAATATTACTTGCTATGTCCACCATGACGTCGCCAAGCTGACATGGAAGAGAAGTAAGATTCTTTTATAGGTATGAAAGCATCCAGCAGGTAGGGTCATTACCAGAAAATACAAAGTGAGTTAGCAGCACATAAAGCACAAGGAAAATGGTTGCTCCTCTTTCAATCACCTCATCATGTTGAGATACTGAAATACTTTGACTCAGACATTTACCCTCACTGAAGAAAAATGTCATGCCAATAGAATGTGCCTGTTTATATTGTACTTAGGAAAAAACCCATGATAAGTATTTTATTAAAAGGTAAATGTGCAATATCCACTTTCTACTGTACGAATTGCTTAAGAGGACTATTTACAATCAGCTTGGAAACTAAAACAATCAACTATAATGCAGTTTGCACGTATCATAGAAGACAATAGGAAAGGAGTAAAACAGGCAAAAATTGGCATACAATGCTTCTGTTTTGCTTCCTTTTAGCAAGTCAAACTGGTTTTTTTGCTTTCTTGTTTGCCTTTAAATTTGCACAACCTGTTTTAGGTAACAGGTTTACATGAGAGAGACATAGGTGAATACCCATAGGTACCAGTGCTGCTTTCAAACCATCAATTACATTGTTTTAAGCTCACAGTCCTCACTCTGCCTTCTGTATGAAAAACAAATACAAACTATAAAGGGAACTTATTTACTTAGGCCACTCTACCAAAAATAATGAGCACCAATATTGACAACATTAACCTATACCATATTTTCACAACATTTAAGGAGCAGTGACAAATACTGGACCAAAAGGAAAGGTGAGCATAATCTTTAGTTGAATTGACCGAAATGCAATTCACAGCGCCTAAATTTAGGGACTGGAATTTTCTGCTGGAAGAGAGAAAGGGTAGGGTGAGGAAGGTCTCATTTACTATGCAGGCTTCCCAATTTTTTTTCAGAGTATTACTAATAAAGACAGAACACAATAATATGCTCTTCTTTTAATATAAATATATTCTTTATATTCTTTAAATATAAAGATAAGAATTGGAATATAAAAATATTAATTATTTTGAGAACTGGCTCTCTTAGGAACAGAAGTTACAGTCAGTAAAAATTCCCAACTAACAGAGAGCCTTAAGTAGCATTTGCAGGCTCTAGTCCTTTCATCAAATCTTCAACAACAAAGTTAAATTAATTGAAAGTGCTTATCAAGACTTATTGCTACTTGAGAATTGGTAACAAGTTTCACAAACAACAAACAGTGATTTTAGAATAAACCAGTAGTGTTAATATCCTCAACTCACAGGAATTCAAGTTGCTTCATACTTTTAAAATATATTACACATTATTCTTTCTCCTACTTATCAAGGTATGAACAAGACTTTCCAGCTGTATTATAACTTAAGACAATTCACTAAGAACTTTCTGAACATTTGTCTTGTTGCTTCTGATATGAAAGAGCTATTAAATGAATCTGTTTATTATTTATTGTACTAATCTTTCAGAATAGCCACTTTAGCACAAACTAGGGAATGAATAAGAAAATGGTGTAAGTGAATGAATATGAATAAGAGCGTCAAGAACAAGTTTGTAGAGTAATAATAGCATGATAAGAAGTCAAGCCTTATTAACAGCTACTAAAATTTTTACATGAAATTGTACTCATGTTCCTTAAATATACCAGCAAATCACAGGCTGACTTCAAAACAAATCCATTGAGAAAAAAATCCATTGTCTAAGATGAAAATCCTCTAAGGAGTTCTGAAAAAGACGTAGAACCAGAATTTATGGTTTGCTGGGGGGCGGACAGGGAAAATTTGGCTTTTTGGTTTTTTGCACGAGTTTAAACTCGAGGCATGTGGTCTCCAACTTCCCAACATGCACTGTACAGTGAGATGAATATAACCTCTGTTCAGCAGTGAAACAGAGAGTTTCTACCCACTATTCAACTACTTGCATTTTTCTCCCCAACAATGAGCATTCTCTAAGATTTTGTTTTAATGTCTTATGTTATATCCTGCAAGGCAGAGGAGTACTGAAAACTTTAGAGATATGGCTCAATATTGAATAAAGACAGTCTATCATGGTGGAAGGGGAGAAGATAAGTCTTGTTTTATTCATTATTGAGAGGATCTCTGAGGCTTTCATTATTTGTGTTTTTAGATAAGAACATACCAATGAAAACCTGTGTGACCCACTCCATATTAAATAAAAACAGACTTACTGTACCTATCTCCCTGCTCCAGTGCTGACCAGAGGTGTTACTCACATTACAGGTCCAGTGAATGCTGGATCATCTCAGCGCGAATGCAAAGTCTGTGACCATGGGTCAGCAACTTCAGGGACCTACTAAACAAACAAAAACATGGAATAGAATCTGACAATCCACTAACTCAGTGCCTGCATCTAATGTTGGGAAGATTTCACTGCTCAGAATACTTAGGGACAAACACTTTGATTATCTTTAAAGTGATGGCAAATTATCCAGTTACCTCTTTATATTTTTCAGCAAATCTTCCAAATTTCTCTATCATTTCAGCCACAAAAATAACATCCATTTTATCAGAAAAATTTGCTGCTTCAACTGTGTAAGCCAAGAGCTGTCTTGCTGTTGCCACTGCATTAGTGAGGTTGAGCGGCATCTACATAGAGAACAAACATGAGCATTTGAAAATGGACATGATAGAGACAACACTTCACCAAATGAGCATTGATCCAAAGAGGAGAGCAATTCCCAGGGAAACAGGGATCACAGTGTTTCCAGTAGCTAAAGACCACCACCTTATCTGTAAGCAAAAACATTTCTTACAAGCCAGAGAACTACTGTTTGTACTGGCAGCCAGCAACTGGGTTTTGTGCTGTTGTCCTAAAAGGGAGAGAGGTATTGCACCACAAAGGAGAAAAATCCCCCAAAACAGTACTGTCAACTGCTTATTTTCATTTTCTCCAAAGCCAAAGCATGACAACACAAAGCTCTTTAAATATAGTATTTTACAGCAAGAGAATCCAAAACCAATTCAAACAAACAACTGCCACAGCATTCACTCTCAATTCTGTAATTATAGGATGAATGGCATACACACATAAAAAACCAAGACAGATCTCACTATGACAAAGGTCATGATTTCATTCCTGAAACAAATCCCATGCTGGAAAATTCTTCACTAAATAATACACATCAACATGCCTGAGCCAGCAGGGACCAAAAATGGGAAATTTTACATAGTACAGTGGAAAGCTGTGTTAATATTGTCAGCTCATTTAGGTGTGGCGATATCTAGTCTGCCCTACTGAATTTGAAAAGAGCTACATAAGCACCACTATATATTTGTCCTTGCCGTCTCAGCACTAATGAAAGCTAATTTTTTGTCAATATGCTAAAAGTCATGCATTTAAAGTGCAAATAAAGTTCAAAGTCATAACACGTACTGAACAAAGTCAGGTTTCAAATTCAGACACTCTATATAATTTCTTTGAACTTTCTCTTTAATCATGAATTTCTTTTCACCTAAAATTGTACCTGTTCAATATACAAACAAGAACAGTGGAATATGAATGCTCCTGTAGAATGTTTAAAAGGTTTCATTTTATTTTATATGTGAACCTTTACTTGATTTAAAATGTTTCGCAAAATTCAAAACAGCTCAACTACCTTTTGTTCAAAGGCTATAAACATGCTTGCAATATGATTACATTTAACATAAGTCTCAGAGATAAGAAACTTCTGTGCAGAACACTGCTAAAAATTCCAGACCTACTACACATAAAAAGAAGGCAACTTTCCTAAGTAAAAACAACTCCCACACCCAAAACATTCCCCTTCTCCCTTTAAAAAAATTCTAGCATAGAATACCAGTGTAAATTTATTTTTGAGTAGATAATAGGAAGTTATCTACTTAATGGATGAAAATTATTGTTTTGCTTTTCCAAATATACTGGTCTGATGCTTACATTTTAAACTTCCTAACACAAAGTTGGCAACATTTTTCCACAACTTGAAAACTGCTGGCTAACCAAAAGCAGTTATAACAAGCTTAAGTTATCTAGGCTCTTGAGCAGCTACATAGGCAAGATATAGTACATAGGCAGGAATGGCATTGAGTTGTCAGAGGCCTTGCAGAAAAATGTGAATTCCCAGATGAGAAAAAAGCAAACCAGCAGCATTGAAGTTCTGTTTAAGCTAACACTCAATCTAACCTTTCTATGCCACAGAAAAGGATAAAGTGATCCCCAGCATCATCTCTCTCCTGTTAACCAGTCATTAAGAAAGAACATACTTCATTTGAGCCCTCAAACCTGTGTCATGTGACCAAGCCATGGCTTGCACCTCTAGTGCTAGGAATATAAAGCAGTAAAATAGAATAGTTATGCCAATCTCTAAGTTTATCTTGGGCCAGAACAGGCATTCCCTTTCTTTCCTTCTCACCCCTGCCATCTTTGTTGGCCAGTGCTCAGGGGTCCTCAGGGAACCAGAGCAGAAGAAAAAGCTGTGTCAGCATTAAGAAGTACCTGAATGCAGAGGAGGCAAGTCAGACCATCTAACACAACAGGCAGAACACATCTTTTGCCTCAAACTGGAGTTAGTCCAATCAACCGGACATCAAGATTTCACTGTGTGTATAAACCTAAGACATCCCAAGGGGAAAATAACAGTTTAGATCCAACTGTCTCAATTGGGGGCTGAGGTGCTTCAGACAGGTAGTGTGAAGTTTTCCCTAAAATGTGAGATGAACTGGAACACTCCAAATGCACACAACATGTAGGAATCCTACCCTGGGCTCAGACAAGCACCACGGCCCCATGTTAAATGTAAGTGGTGCTACCAACATCATAAACTCCAGTGACCAAGCATTACTATTAAAAAAACCCCCAAAAAACTAACCACCAAACCAACTCCAAAACACCACACCAAAAATAATCTTGTATTTCAATGGTTTCACCTGTTGCATCCAAACTAGTGATCTGACAGCAGGAGCTGGAAAACAAGCTTAAACCAGAAGTTCAAAGCTTTATGGAGTAATTTCCAACACAGCAACTACACAGACAAGGTTGGGTACATCACTGCAGAATAGCATTTGTGGAAGTGTGCATTAACTACATAAACCTCAAAAGGAACTTGGAGCTGAAAAATTTTGTTTCATAGCTACAACTTAAATTCTAGAATACTCTCTTGGATCCTGGTAAGTGCTACCAGATAAAGAAGCCTAGTTAGTACTCACTACTTTCACTAGTTAACTCTTATCAATGACACCAAATCTATCAAAGCTTTATAGCAACAAAGGCAGAGTTTGACTACTCACTACTACTATAATGAAAAGAGCTGTTCTCCACTACAGATTAAGCCTGCCTTGTTTTGTTACAGCATGTGGGCAGAACAGGGCATCCAGTTGACAAAAATAATCATGACAAGCTGTTCTCTTATGCTTTAGATAAGTACAAAGAATACAATTTTCTTTGCACTTTCAATCTAGGGGCACTCAAAACAGGTAATAACCAAGCTTTTAACCTAAACCTACAAGTTCCAACATTGCAATCAGAGGCATGTGTCCATCATAACCTATGCAGACCACCAGTATTTCCAGCTTAAAGAAGATAAAGGGTCTTCTGAGTTTTTATTTTCATTAATTAGATTTTCCTAATTTGGTTTTACAAAATGCACAAATTACCTGATTGAACATAAAAAGAACTCGAGTCACATCATTTGCATACTGGCACCTGGAGTAGTCCTCATCTGCCCAGTACCCTCCCCTGTCGCATCTGCGCCAGGCTCTTCTCTCATCTTGTGAGTTGCCAGGATATATTCCACTGCCAGCAGAGTAGCGTGTACACAGCAGGTATGCTGTGATGCCTGCCAATGTTCTGGGCCACCTGGGGAGTCAAAAGGAAAAAAAACCCCTCACATTTAGACAAATTTACATGACAAGTAAATAAAAGGATTAAGCACTACAACATGAAATAAAGAGACACTCAAAACTAAGCATCTCTAAACTATTTAAAGGGCCACCTTGGCTCATCTTCAGTATTTTCAAGCTGTTCATATTTGTGTCTATTAACAAAATGAGTTCTAATGCTAGCATGCTTTTTCTGAATTCTTTCATGAGGTTTCAGGTGGAGAGAGGAAAGTGCTTATAAAACAACTAAATATAGTTTACAATTTTTTGATAAAAAACCTTGCCTACTTCATGAAAAATTCCCTGTTAGCACTATAAAAACAAGTTGATACTCTCTACTTGTCCTCCACACATCCACCAATACAACTTGCAAAGAATTGCATTCATATTCGTACCAAACTGCAGATATGAACAGAAGACTACATTTGCAGTATTCAAGAAACAGTAGTAGCAGTAGTACAACAACTCTGACCAGTTTTGCGAACAAAATACCAAATAGAAATTAATGAGAAAAAAATTGTTCATAATGTCAAGAAAGGAGAAAAGAATTCCTTTCACTTAAGGTACGTGAACTATGCCCCTCTGAGGAAAACTCCTAAAGTTCTCTCCACTTTCTCCTCTAATTTTACTGTGTATTTTATCTGTACAAACATAGATAACAACAAAAAAAAAAAACCAGAAAATAAATTGCAATACATCTTTAATGCACTGATCATTCATTAGAGCAGAACTAACCAAAGAAAAAAATAAGAATAAAAGAAAACCATGCCTGAATTAAGATGCAGTGCTGAGCAGACAGAAGGGACAAGGACAAGGAATGGCAGCCAGTCTGCCAGTCCCTGCTTCTGGCTCTCTACCCTTTTATATGCATAAGCTTATACACATAAGCACTATTTTATCATTCAGAGCACTAATTCTTAAATTTTAGAAGTAGAAAGCATACATACCTAAATTGCAGAATGCTCAGTATCTCAAATTAACAATCCAACATATAAAATTTAACTAAAACTGAGAGCAAGTGAACTTCACTGGATCATCCTAGGCTTTCTGTAGCCTCATTATGTCAAGCTCCTTTAAGAGTCTTAAGAACTATCACAGTTTTTCTAAATTTTAAGTATTTCAAAGGTCTTTGTAAAAAGCAGTTGAGTCCAAAAATTTGAACTGGTCAAAACAAAAAATTTTGGTGGATTACACTGTGATTTAAAGTTTGCTTTTACATCTGGACTGCATTTTAGTAAATGGCTGTTTATTCACTACTATCACCTAAATTAAGAAATGCTAAGAACATACAAATATTTGGAAAAAAAAACCCCACTATGTTTGCAGGAGGATGAAGTAAACACCTTGAAGATGTTCCATTTCCAGGAAATTAAAAATTTAACTAATATTGCCAACACAAAGAAACTGAAGAAGTCAGCATAATTTTCCCTCCTTATTTATCAGTTAAGTAACTCCTCTTACTGGAGATGCTAGAATTTATCACAGATCTTCCTGAGAGAAGACAATTAACACCAGGGATGGACTAAGGCAAAAGGCTACACTTCTCAATTTTATTAAGTGATAGAAGATATTAACCTTTTAGGGTATACTGGAAGTCTTCTCTATCTTAAATTCCCATTTATTCTTAATTAGTTCCAACAGAACAACTATAACATGTCCAGTAATAGAAGAAAGACACTTAGTTCAGGCCATTTGGACCATTACTTAAGTTTGGGCAAGAAGTAACAAGAAGATAGTTGCTGGTGGCATCCCAGTATTGCACAGGTCATTGCAACAACCATAAAAGAATTCTAAGCTGGTAAGAGAACTAATGGAAAAGACTAGATGATAAATACAACAAACTAAACTAGGAAACAAGCACTTTTTAACTACCTTTTGTAACAGCTTTGACATTACAGATCAGTTCTCCATATTGTAGTAACGTAATTTCATTAAGAAATGGAGACTTATTATGACCATCACTAGAGTATTTGAATACTAAAAGAAACAGAAGATTATTTGGGTATCCAGCAGAGCTTCATCCAGCCCAGCAAATATTCATTCATGTACACTCAGAGCCTCAGCAGCCACTTCAAGTAACTAAGAGAAGTGTCACCATCAACCAATACCAGAAAGGAAAACTTATACCAGATTTGGTGACAATGGAAGTAGTTAAAAGAAAGGAGAAAAAAAAATTAAAAATAATTAGCACAGATTTTAAATGCCTGGAATCATATTGAGGTATTTTAGAGAATGTAAATTAATTAAAAGAACAGGTATAGATTCTGCAATGTTAACATAAGGATTTTAACTGTAAGGAAGAAGGAAAAAGAAAGAAAAAAAATCTTCCCCAGAAAAAATTTTAACAGTATTGTTGTGAATTGCCACAATTCCGGTAGTAACCTTAGTGCAATGTTACATGCACTTCAGCAAGCTAACAAAACATCAGACTGGACCATGTCTGGCCAACTCTGATCATGGAGAGAGTAGGTTATGCATCTGCTGGGAAGGGAGGGAGGGACAGCAGGATACAATACATGTACACTTATCCAAGTCTCTGAAATGTCAGTAGGGATAAATTGAAATGAACTCTGATTCAACACAGACTGGAAAAACAAGTACGAAGATGAAATACTTCTGTGCTCCCAATCTTTATGTATTTATAATAAGCCTTTAGAGAATGAAGCCAAAAAGAAAACAGGCAGATGAGGACAACTATTAAATCAGCTGTACAGCTGTTAAAAGACGTAGGCTCACAAATACCTTGCATAATACACTCAAACCTCCACTTCTAGAATGCAGCATCAGGTTTCCAGAAACACTGCCACTGGAGTACCAACACATAATTTCCAAACCCATTTATCAAAGCTGAAATTTTTATATTAAGTTTCCACATCAAAGATACCATTTCGAAAGGAGTATTTGTCTCTGTCTTTACAGTTTTCTAAAAGTTGTATTTTTCCAAAGCATTTTCAGTAAAAGTGCGGTCAGCTCAGTTTCCACTGAATGTATCACCTAACAGACTGAGTGTCACATGGCCTTGGAATAACTTAAATTCTGTGGTCCTGACAGAGGTTTTATGACACAACCTCCAAGACAAATATTTTTACTGAAATATGGCACTTGGTGTTCCTTTTCTCACTACTCACATCTAGTGCTAAAGAGGTAGAAAAAGAGAAAACAGAGTTTCTCTCCAGTTTCTCAGACTAGGATTAATAGGATTCCAATTTAAAACAGGTTTTTCAGGAGAGCTTTAATTACTATGCTTTCAAACAAGTATTATTTCTAAGCTATATATATATATATATGCACATCTTCTAGAACTTCTGATGCCATCAAACAGAAAAAAGTGAGAGTTGCAGTGTTTAATACTCCTTCAAAGGTTATTAGATTACCAGAAGGTTATTTGCCTTTTCTTTTTCCCTCTTCTTATCTCCGCTTTCCCTATTTTTATTACCCCTCTCTTTCATTATTGTCCTTTTATTCTCCCTGAATTTACTTTGCATTCATCTCCCCACACAGCATTTTATCATCTTTTGCCATGATCTTCTCAAAAGAATACAACCAATGCCAGGTAGTCTTATAGTTTATGCTACCTTTAGAACAAATTTAGATATGTACAGAAACATTTTTCTGTTAAGACTAATGTATTATTTGTATAATGATTTAGAAAGCTTTTAGTAAGCTTTAGAAAGCTTACTAAACCAGACATAAAAGGCGGGCAACTTAAAACTCAACAGCTTTGTGCCATAATCTCACATCACAAAAAAATTCAATACAAATGCACAGTGCCATGAAGAGAAACGCTTTCAGGCAACAGCGTACCTTACCCTCTTTCCATTCCCACACACAAAACCCCTTGTGTCTTTGCAGCCCAGTGGTGAACAAGATAGGGGAACTGATTTTAACTTTAACTACATTTCCTTTATTTCCTAGTTTTGCTAAATGGATGCTAAGCTGTACCATTCTCAGTCATGAACTGTTTCCTCCCAATACCTGTATGACAGGAGCTAAAGAGGCATTCTCCAGTTTCCATGAAGCCAGAGGACATCCCTGCAGCAGAGCTCAAAAGGTGATTAATGGCTTGGAATTCTCACCATGCAAACAAAAGTTATGTAAATTTGATTGTATTCTTAATTTCTTGTGAGTCTAAGCTTGACTATCTTTCACAGTTTACCCAACTGCTCGCAGAAGTGCAAATTTGGGCTGTATTAACACTCTTGTTTCATTACTCTGTATAATTAGGTGCTCAAAATTTATCACATATACATGAGTGTAGACAGCTGTGGGGGAAAAGACGGTTCATTTATGTTTAAGCACTTTAATTTCATTTCAGGGGAAAAGAAAAAGGCAGACCACAAGATTATAAAAGAATCCTTTCATACATTTTAATTCTGTTTTGAAAGCACTCATTTCGTTAAATGAACAGTAACTTTCAGTTACAATGAATTTTTATATCATAATTTCATTAGCTTACAGATAGTCCAGTCTCTTTATTATATCTTAGTAAATCTTTAAATTCAGCATGATAATTACAGTTTTAAAACATATTACACCCAATGAGTAACGGTTTTCAAAAAGATAATTCTTATATTTAAAAAAGAATTCTATCAATTACGAGCATAAAATGATGCTAAATACAACAGTTAAAGGAATTACTGAAGTGGAAGCATTTTAACATGTAAACTGCATTTTCAATTTAATCATTGATTGTAAAATACTCAGGGATATTATCTGAGTAAGATTGAGAATATTTAAATTAAAGTAAACAGATTCCATGATGAAGTTTTTGCCTCACCTTTACAAACTATGCTGAACTGAGTCAAAGACACTGAAGACAAACACTCTCCTTCGTTACTCTTTGCTATCCCATCTCTGCAGGAATAAAAATCTAGATGCCAGTTTTGAAATACCATCCAAGCTAAAATGACTAACCAGCTCCAACTAAAAAAACTATAAAATCAAATTCACCTAGGATCATTTACAGCCATCTGCTCAGAACCATTTTCTCACTAGTGAAACCCTTATTTCCATATGCTCTCAAAGGTGAAAAATTACTCTTTATTATTACTCTACCTTCGCTAGAAGTGGAAGGCTGTTATAGTAAACCCAGACACAGTGAACTTTTTTGATAAGCTGAACATTTCCTGAAATCTTATTTCTTTCTACTGAATTCCAGAGGGGGTAAATCTTATTACACTGAATAGTCACTGAACAGCACAGGTTAATTTAATGGAAAACACTTTGAAATAAGCCTTTACCATCTGTTTTCACCTCTAATGGCAAATCAAAGAAGAACAATTCACACTTGTATCATAAAAAAATGCATAAGTGATTTAAATAGATGTGTTCTTTGATGAATACAATCTGCATCTGTTTGACTTTCTTCGCCTTTTATCTAAAGTAGGACATTCTCCTTTTCTAATGTAATGCTTATCCCTGCAGTAGAAACCACCACAGTGTAAAAAGAGGACATGCACAAAGTTACTTATATAAATAATTCCTTACAATGTGGAAGTGAAGTTCTTCAGTAATTCTAAATTGCCTCTGTGCAGCAAGTGATCATAACACTAATTCCCTTACTAATAGTTCCTCATAGTCACCCTTCTGAAATTGTCGAAGTGATGAAAACGAAGGAGTCTAACTTGCAAATAATGCTCTCAGCCAGGACTTTAAGTAAATTTTTGCTACAACTAGAGGTCCTCTGCAATTGAAAGTTTGTTTTTCCCTCCCCCCAAAAACGATGTCCCTGCAACTTATTTTTCATTTCTTAATATAAAAGATACATGGTCTTAGATTAGCTGTATACAAAGCAGATTACTTTAAAAACTCTAATGCACACAGGGAAAGGAAGTTTTTAACTATAAACAAAGACCAAGCAGAAGATCAACACAGCCAAGCAGCATAAGAAAAGTGAAATGAGTGGATAAAAGCAGTTTATACAACATTAAGAAACCCTATGCACCATAGTGAACACAATGCTATTGCAGACACTAATTCTCAGTAGGAACTACTGCAAGGAGGTAAAACACAGAGTAGCCATAAAGGGAATTACCTTACATATAGAGAATCTATAGAGAAGCTATCTGTTACAGCTGGCACCTCCAGGAGTAACGTGTTGTTAGAGTGACCAGCAGCAGAAAGATCAGAAAAGGGAAAACAGGTGAAGAGATAAGAACAAAAGATAAAATAATCTGCAACACTCAACACAATGGAATATCACAGCTACCACTACAGTCCCAACAATCATTAAAAGGAAGCAGCACCATTCTTATTGTTTAATATTCACAAGGGGGGAAAAGATGCAAACTATATTGCATATTTTTTATATGGTGATTTTGTCATATAGGAGCAGAAGGCTTTTAAAGAGAATGATAACCTGGCATAAATCCCCCGTCAGTATGTGGTCTAACGTCATCTTAGAGGTAATCTACAGAAGTTTAACTATTCCAATAATTTCATTTATATTTTTCAAATATCATAGTTTAGTTTCAATATCTTTCAAGGATGTGTTACCAGGCTCAAAGTTTAACATTTCGTAGTATAATTTCATGCACTTCTGTCAACACATAGTAATTTAGAACAGTTAAAAATCGATTACACACCATTTACAAGCAAACATCAACACAGGTGCCCCTAAAGCATAAAATCTTCGTTAGAAGCAAAATTAAATGGACTTTTCTTTACTCTGAAAAAACCTGAGGTTACTAACCTGAAATCTCCTTTATTGTTCACAACCCTCTCTGGAGGGCAGTACTGTGCAGAACTTTCTAACACCACAATGTCCACTGTCCTTGTGTTATTCCCACGTCTGGTTTGTACATGACAACCCCAGTTTCCTGTGGAGCCAGCCTGAATGTTTGAGATTGTCAGTGCACTGGAAAGATAAAATAAACAAATAAAACCAAACAGTCTTGCAATAACGTTTATATAAGCTTTTACCAAAAGATGAATTAAGTACAGAGAGACAATGGAAGAAACACCAAATTGTATACAGCCATGAGTGATCTTATAAAATCAGAGCTATTTACATCTCAATGTACTGTAATTAACAGAGAAGTATTTACTATTCTTTGGGCTCTCAATTTTGCCAAGGTACAAAACAAAAAGGACAGCCAGAGGAACAAGTCCATAGACTTCAGAAAGAAGAAAGGAGAAGTCCAAATTCCTCAAGTGTTATCATTGCTATTCAAGACAAAATTTTTGGTTGTTTAAAAAGGACAAACTAAAATAAATGCCCAAATGCATAATTTGTTATAAACATTGAAGCTCTAATTTACTAATACAGGATATGTAACCACTTTGTAGATGCTGTAAGACAACCTGCTGCAGGCAGAATAAATTACACTTATAGATATCTGCTGGAGAACAATATTAACAACTGTGGTGTGCTTAAAAGGAAGAGTAAATATTCGACGAGCAATTCAGTTAAATGCCTTGTTTTCAACATTTTCATCATTTTAACATTCCATGAAAACAAATGCATCCTACAACATATTTTAAATGAATACATTAGGTGAAACTTGCAGAAATTTAAAACCCAATAGCAGCTTCCTCTAGCTAATCCTATTTTAAGCATGTAGGTTTGATCTAGTCCTCCTAATCTCTAGACCTCCTTCCTCCAACTTTATTGTTAATAGGAGATGTGTGAAGATTACTTCCCTACTAGGGATGTTTCTGTGTACATGTTCACTCAGTGAAGATATGAGAGGGTCTTACTGGTTATGGAAATAGTCACTAAATCAGAGCAGAAAGTAAGAAGCAGGAAGTACGTTTTCTCACTATGGATTCACCTTGCAATCAGTGAGCAGTTATGAATCATGTTTTTTTCAACGAAAATACCCTGGGACTCATCAGTTTCCACTATCTTCCCATCCTGATACCACAAGACTTGCATGTCTTGATCAATATATGAAGCCATACATTGGAAGGGTAGACTGTCTCCTTCAAAGACCACCTGACGATGAGATGGAGTCATATAGAAAGATGGTAATTCAAGTGGTGGTTCTAGAATTCAAGACATAAAACCACAATTAATAGCAAGAATCTGTTATGTACCTAATTTTCAAAAGAAGAGACAAATACACTAAATGAGTATCAATTATTTATGTATCAACATAAAGTTGCATCTGGCAAGATGAATATAAAAACATTTAATGCATCAGATATTGAAAAATACAAATTATGATCATATTATTTTTCAAAATGTGTATTCCTTTAATGTAATATATTTTAAAATTCTTTTGCTAGTCCACATCTAAAAGAGTGGAAAATACAAACTTTAAGGAAAAATCTAATTATGCATTTTAGTTCTTCCCAATTTTTCACTATGACTCAACACCATAGTAAAATATGAGGTTTTATTTTTACAGTTGGAATAATTCCACTATAAAAAAAGAGATTAAGCAGGTTGGTCATGGTTTTGTCACAAAAAGAAGGCTAATCAAGAATAGAATCACCATGCAGGAAAGTAACTCATAAAATGAAGATCTTTTAACTTGAAATTTGGGGTTAACATAATTCACATATCTGAAGTTAGACAGCTAGACCTAGGAAAGAAATTATCAGTTTCTGATTCCTCTTGTGATGCTTAGGTAAAGATCTCTGAAAAATACAGAATAGCAGGAAAAAGGAGTTTATCAAGAGAATTAATTATCCTTTGTTTCTACAAAGTAACATCCACCACCTTTAATTTATTTATTATTTATTTCCAAAAGCAAGAAATAATGAATCACAACTAAAGAGCAACCTTTGAAAAGGAGTCATAATTACCACAGTCATCTAAGTGCTGAATTTTAGGGAAATGAAATAAAGCAAAAAACTCTGTTCACTAATATTAATAGCACATGGAATGCATTAGAAAACAAGTATCAGTTGTCTGGAGTGCTTACCACAGGTGAGAAGCTCCTCTTTCACACCAGTCACTGTCTGTGACTGAAGTGACTTGGGATAGGCACATTTCGTCTCACGTACAGTTATATTTCTTTCTTTTAACCACTGATGCATCCACAGTATGTTGCAATCACAAAGAAGATAATCAGTCTGAAATTCTCTGCAACAAAACACAGGCATTTACAGTGCCAAACTGCAGAATTCCAAGGTTTGAAAGCTTGACATTAACAGTTGTGCAACGCCTCTCATTGTCACAGACACAAAGGCAACAAGCAAGTCTAGACTACAGTGGAATTGCCTACATCCACCTACTAGAGGTTACTCTAGTCCTCTGCAAGCCGAACATTCATAACAAAAGGACACACTCCCTGAGAAAAGAATCCTCTCCATAAATATGAGGAATATCTAATACCAGTACATGAATAAAATTCTAGTAATTTCTTTCATGGAGAGTGTTCACGCTACTTCAGGTGAGCAATAACAAAGAATTGCTTGAATATGCACTATCATAACCTAAGAAGACACTTCATTGCTTCACTGTAGTGATCAAATGCTTTAGCAGTAAAATCAACAGAAATAAAAATACCTCCTCAACTATTTCTCTTTTCAGAAGCACTATTCACACGATTTAATTCTGCTTTACATGAAAAACATAAGGCTTTTAAAATGACTCACTCTCTATATAATTCAGTACTTTCTAGTAAAAAAGCATACCAAATCCCCCATAGATGTTTGCTGAAGTCAGCTAAATTAAGAGATTAATTTTATCTGTTCAGAAATTAATATTTTATCTGTTTTGAAGCAGGCAAAAATGGAGTAAAATATATGGCTATGTCAACACTGGTTTTCACCTCTAATGTAAATGTTTTCTTTTTCTTTTTGCAGATAACATCACACAGGCTGAACACTACAAACACTAAAGCAACATTCCTATGAAACCCTGTTTGGTATTTGTTGACATGAATTCTTCCAGACAACCATTATTTTAATGGCAACCGTTATATCCAGATTCTCTTGTGACATCTGTGGTGTTGCTGGACAGCAACTGTTATGCAGACAATTAAAATATCAGGACTAACACCTTATTAACAATTAAAGGGATAGAGGAGGGAAAGAAACATTCCCTTTATAAATATAAACAAGAAATTAACTCAGTGTCAAACCCAGAAACCAAAGCTTTTGAAAAGACCCAGTACAGTGAGCCAACTGTCATGACTACCAGGGAAAAGCATAAGCTAATCATCAGCACTTTTCTTTTTTCATTTACTTTCTTTCTTACACAAGATTACAACTCATGAAACCAAGTGAGAGCAAAATAACATGAGGTTGAATTTTACACACTGTTATGTGTAACAAAACTATACTGTTCACGAAGGACTAAGATCTCGCTTAGAAGTATTTGGTCCCTTAGGTATGAAGGTGTAAAATGGTTATTTACTATAAATTATTAAATAATACATATAGACTAAAACTTTTGGAAGCCTAGATGAGAAAATAGCTTTGTTTTTTCAGAATAATGTAGGGCTAGATGCAGCAAGTACTTACAGAGACTTTAGTGAACCAAGATGATCAAATGTTCCCTGTGTAAGTGTAGAAAACAGATTTCCAGAGAGATTCCTGAGAAATAAGAGTACCATGATTTGAACTCAGATAAGTGACATGTGAAATAAAAAAACCCTTCTCTCCAATATAACTGTATGTTTAAAAGTTACAAGGTACTATCATGACACTGTCACAGCTCACAAGACTGTAAGAATAATAATCAGGTCTCAATAGGCAAGCAAAAATCTCCAAATAAATTGTTCTCTAATACTCCCGGTTTAGGAGTATTAAAGTATTGAAGTATTTTATGATTGGGAAAAAAAAAGGAAATACATAGACTTTACTTTTATTTAAAGCAACAGCTGGCAGATATTGAGCATAGATTTCAAGAAGTGTAAAATTAATTGTGTTGCTCACAGTGAACTGATGTCTTCCTATTAACATGCTCTTAGACGCATGTTCAATCTATCAGAATGTTTTTTTAAAATATTATCCATACCACTTTCTATATATCAGCAAAAGCACTGTGTGTAAGAAACTAACAACCAAGGCAAACAAATATTTCATAATCTTACATGTTAGCCTCTTAAAGTAAATGAAGGACTCCAAAACATGCAAGGCAGCCAGCAAAACACTGATACCAATGCCACATGGATACTAAAAGAATCTATAATGCTGAAACAATTTTTAAAGAAAGTATTTTGTACAGTCTCCTAGTCTCCCTCCCAGCTACACATTCTAAGAAACTGGAAAACTGTTGCAAGGCCAACA
The DNA here is from genome assembly GCA_910950805.1 of Acrocephalus scirpaceus scirpaceus. Classification (NCBI taxonomy): domain Eukaryota; kingdom Metazoa; phylum Chordata; class Aves; order Passeriformes; family Sylviidae; genus Acrocephalus; species Acrocephalus scirpaceus. The sequence goes on along the minus strand of OU383778.1, from coordinate 28,354,908 downwards.
GATCACTGAATAGTGTGGTTTGGGTCGGCCCCAACACTTGTTTTTAGGCTTGCTACTTGAGTAACAAACCACAACCATAGACACTGGCTGTCTTTCAAGCGTGCACTTAAATAAACTACTCCTCTTGAACCAAAGAATTTTAACTTAGAGAAGGCTAAAACTTAAATGTATTTATATAAGACATTATACTTACAATCTAATAAGGTTTACAAGTCCTCTAAATATATCTGCATTCAGGCAGCCTATTCGGTTATTAGTTAAGTCTCTAAAAATAGAAAAAAGGAAGAATTAGAAGAAACTGGTTTATTTCCAAATGACATACAGTCTGCTAACAGAAGCATTTGAACAAAATTTCATGAGTAACAGATTGCACCACATGTATATTTGGTCTTTTTCAGGAAAGCCCACAAGGTATTGCTATATGGTTGTATACAAATGCACACAGACTCCATAATCCATCTCTTCAGTAATTACAGTTTATCCATAAACTATAATTCAGCAAGTCTAGACTTGCCAATAAATTCCCTGAAATAGGCTTGGCTTACATCCTTACCTAGTATATTTTCATATTTGTGCAGTATTTATGTATGTTTGTGCACAAATATATATATACACAGAGAGTACTTCATTTAATTTTTTAATGTCAGAGACCTATACCAGGGCATTTATTATACACAAATAAGACCACTTCTATAATTATACTTCAATAAATACTTAAAAGTTATATATTTTTCAGTATAGGTCTTGAATCAAATTGCCAAAAATTGTTAGAGTAATAAAAATTAAGCTTGCAAGTAACAATGATCCAGAATTGGTCCTTCAGTTTTATTTCTAAGTTTTTCAGAAGTGCAATTACCAAAACACTTTCCCTTTAAGTGAGACAGATTCTGATCAGTTACAAATGAACATATATATTCCAAAAATTTAAGAAAGAAACAGGGTGGAGGAACTAGTAGCAAAATCACTAAGACTTAGAAGCTTTAACAATAATCCAAAAATCTGAAGTGTTTAAAAAAAAAGAAAAAAATAAAAGCAATAATGCTTAGGTTTTGTTTTTCAAGTTTCATCTGGTACAGAACTTTTACAGCCAAGGCATAAATCCCCCAAAAATATGTTAATGGGAACGTTGGCAAAACCTTCAACAAAGCAGCATTAACAGTGCTGTAACTTTAGTGCAGTATTAATAGCAAGGGACTCTACGCTCCACTGTGACCTTTGGAAAATAAAAATCATGAGTTTAACATTCAACAAAACAAGACTTGATGGAATCAAAGCTCTGAACAAACGTCCACCTAGTGATGTTTCAAGTCACTCAAATACAAAAAGAAAGGAATAATACATGCGACTGTCAGAACAAGGGAGGCTGCCAAGCCACAAGCAGCGGATGTTCTTCAGTCATAAGACTGAAAGCAGACTTCTGTTTTATACCTGCATTTGTGTATATATTTAGACAGCATATATATATTCAAATTTTTAATATATAAATTTGTTGTCTAAACTTCCGTAAGATAAGACTTACTCTCTTGGAGTAGTTTTTTGTTTGTTTTGTTTAAACTGACTAGCTAGTACTTACAGTCTTTTCAAAGATGAAAGCCCCAGAAAAGCTCCTGGATCTATGGTACTAATAAGATTGTTCTTAAGATCCCTGTGGAGAAAAATTAAGACACAGCATTTATCATAAATTACACTTAAAACCAGAGATATTCATAAAGATACATGTAACTGGTCTCAATTTGCTCAAGAACCTAAAAAAAAAAACACCTAAAGCCAATGCCCCCAAGAACAACCAACCAAACCCCCCCAAAAAACCTAGAACAAAACATCAAACAAAAAACCCAACACATTTTTACTTTCTCTAAAATAGCATCTTTTGGGAAAATTTATATTTTAACTACAAGGAGGAACAGAAACAACACGTGTATTCCATTAAACACTTTATCAGTTCGTATCACATGAAATGGTGTAGAGTCAGATACTTTGCCACAGTGTGAACAGGTTACAGCTATGCAGGGTGAGACACCTGCTTATTACACAAAATGATAGGGTCTAGCACAATGTTGTCTTCTGTAGCCTATTCAATTTTCAATAGTTCAGTAGTGCCCAATATCTACAAAAAAAGCAAAACATGATCTTAAATATACACCAAAGACCCAATACTGAAAATTTCCACTTATGTTGGCTGGCACAAAAGCAAAGCCCTACCCGAAAATCCCAAATACAGCTGGAGAAAAAATTTCAGAGCAAACTTCCTAAGTTTCCAGAGACTGTAAGGAGAAATGCAAAGTACCATTAAATTAAACTGTACTTTATTAATTGTACAAGTGATATACAAGTTTTAAATGCTAACTTGAGATATTCTGCAGATACAGCTTAATTTCAAAGGTCACAGAAAGCAGCTAATAGCACTTATACAGTTTTGAAGAAACTTTATCACTGCACAAATGCTAAAATTACTTCCACCTCTCTACTCACACTAGATTTTTACTTTACTACTATCTGAAACTTCACAGGTGCTTAATACTATATGTAAAGTTTCTCACTCCTTGATAATATCCAAACATTCTATGTTCTATCCAAACACTCCAAACATCCTTCTTTGAAAAGAAAAATAGTACTTTCATTCAAAAGCAGTGTGTGAATTTGCAGGAGTAGAAAAATTAGTACCACAACATTAATAATTCTGTTAATTAACGTTGAGTACCACAACATTAATAATTCTGCCTGAAAGAGAACTGTACAAGAGGATTACATTTATCATCACATAGATATACATTAATAAATCCAAGATTTCACAACAGCATTTTTTGCAGACAGATTAACAAATCATGGCAAACAGACAGCGTCATGGCACATGGATCACGCTTGAATGCTCTAAACATTTTAAATACTTGAATTATGTTAAAATCACCTTGCAGTAAATTAATTTTCATATACACACTTATCTTAACTTTGTTTTTTTCCCTTGCTGTGGTGGGAGAAACTGCCAAGTACTCCCAGGGCAGCAGTATCAGGAGCCTGAAGAAGTGGCTCTCTCAGCAGGTGTATAAACACCATGGTATACCAGGCCACAACAAATCTGAGACTAATACAAGGTATTCATCACTCATTTACCATCAGTGTTTTAAGTAGGGAAGAAAAATTATACTTATTGTTCATATTTCAAATTTTGATTTAAAAGCATGTAATTCTCACTCAAAATCTCACTCTTGAAACCACAGAGGGAGAAGAACCTTGACAATATGCCTTGGAAATCCACTAGTCTGGACTTTCAGGGATCTTTAATTTCACTCCATAAATTCAAAGAGTACTCCCTGATATAGCTCCTTCATAAATCCACTGCAATGGATTCATATCAATGAATGTCCAAAGTGTTAAGACTTTTCTCAACCTGCAACTACAACAGCTGAGGAGTCTCTGGTTGGGGTTTTTTACCCTTCCCAGTGGCAGTCCTTGGGTAGGCACTAGCTGTATGTCAATCTACCAAAAAGTATTTACAGAGGAAAACTGTGAAACAAAAGAGAAACAAAATTAACAGTGCTGACATGTCTAGCAGCTCTTTGGAAACAGTGAAGGGTGTTAATAGAACATAGGCTGCTACAAACTATCAGGATTGCAGCATGTAGGACAGTCTTTAAATGAAGAAATTACAGTGGTGGTTAAACCAAGAGACTTTTATTTCTGACATAAAAGTGAGGTGGGGAGACAACCTCACTATAAAGTTGTGTTTGGTTTTCAAGTTTTTGTTGTTTTTAACACCTATGAATACATTTATATAAACTGTATTTTGGTTTTAGCAACAGGAAATTAATCATTTCAGATGTTGATTTTTCTTTGGCAAAGCTCAACTAACAAGATAGATAGACAGACAGATAGATACTTATTTGTCCAAATGGAAGAAAATCTCTCCAAAAGAAAGGCAAAAAAGGATTTGAGTTAGGGTAACATCTTTTATATTATAGTAACTTTATCTTCTACCGGTCAAGAATCCTTCTAAAAAACAAAACAAGGAAAACAAACTAAAAACACCCAAACAAAAAACAGAAAACAACAACAACACCCCCCCCCCCAAAAAAAAAAAAACACCACCAAAAAACCACCACACCAAAATACCCCCCACCCCCAAAATCCCCAACCAACCAACAAAACCCTCCAAAACAACAAACAAAAAACCCCACTCTCACAACAAAACAAATCACAAGCCAGGCCACAGAGCAATCTTACACTGAGAATCTTTTAAAAGATTCTCAATTTTCTCCTAAATCTAAATAACACTGTAAATAAGGGTACCCCATATTCATCAGTGAAGGCCACTAACAGATGTTAGGATAGGAGAAAAACTTAGGCTTCAAGGGGTGTGTTGAGGACAGTCATGTACTCCAAATTCTGGCTCAAATTACAACTAAATCAGACCAACTGCTCCACTGTTACATCCCATAAGGGCCTGAAAACCTCACAGAGGATGCATATTTCACCGTCACACAACTCTGTTTAACTGTTCTCATGACAGAAGATTCTGTTGTTCCAAACTGGAACAGCCCTTTAGCAAAGCCATAATTAAGTGGACAAATAGCAATTCACCAATAAAAATTTTTTGTGCCTTATGTTCTTCTTAAGATGTGAAAAGTATCTTAATGAAAGATTACTTATATTTAAATATGGTCTGCTATGTAAAAAACCCCCAACCTTCAATTTTATTACACTTCGTAATGTAACATTTCAGTAGCCAGTTATCTATGATTTTAAAGTGTATGTATACGTACTTAAAAATTTACTGCTTTCTGTCTCAGCACAAGACTGTCTTAATTATTAATAAAGCATCCTGCAGGGACAAACAAACTATGCCTATATATACACACATATGAGATGTATACATTATTAAGTTTTCCTAACTACCACCGGATAAATTATCTTTTCTTCCTTAACACTACTTGAAAATAAATGTCAGATGGGAAACATAATAACTACCATGGACTCTTCCTATATGAAATGCTTTTTCAAAAGGGAGATAAAGGAAGAACACAAGGTAAGAAATCACAGAAATAGTCTACACATTACAAACATTACAGAGTCAGCCTATCCTTTCATTGGCTCTCTGGGGTGTAGATTTTATGCAGGCAAATCAAACAAATGCTTATGACAGAATTTTTACATTTCCCAGTATCATTCAAATAGTCAGGATGGAAGGCACTACAGTGTGTCATTTGGTCCAATGTCCCTGCCACATGCAGTCATCCCAGAGCATATGGCACAGATTACATCCAGATGGTTATTGAGTACCTCCAGTGTGGGAGACTCTTGCACAACTTTTTCCATCTGCAGTCACCTGCACAGTAAAGAAGTTCTTCCTCAGGTTCAGGTGGAACTTCTGTGTATCAGTTTCTGACTGTTGCCTCTTGTCCTGTTGCTTGGCACCACTGAGCAGAGCCTGGCTCCATCCTCCTGGCACCCTCCCTTCAGATACTGACAGACATTCAGGAGCTCCCCTCCCAGTTGTCTCTTCTTGAGGCTGAACAGCCTGTCCTCGTAACAGAGATGCTCCAATCCCTTCATCATCTTTGCCACTCTTCCCTGGACCTGTTCCAGGAGCTCCATGTCTCTCTTGTACTGAGGAGCCCAGAACTGGACACAGCACTCCAGATGCACCTCACCAGGGCTGAGTAGAGGGGCAGGACACCAGCCTTGCTCTGCTGTCAGTGCTCTCCCTAAAGCACCCCAGGGTACCATTGGCCCTCTTGGCCACAAGGGCACTGCTGGCTCATGGACACTTGGTGTCCATCAGGAGCCCCAGGTCCTTCTCTACAGAGCTGCTTTCCAGCAGGTCAGTGCCCAGCCTGTGCTGATGCATGGAGTTTCTATTCCCAAGATACAGGATCCTCCATTTGCCTTTGTTGAATGTCAGAATACAATGGAGATTAAAATACTTAGCATCTTTTTGTACAGACACTTTTGTTACCATTTAAGACAGTTAAAATCTTTGACCTGATTACTCTTATTTACATACTTTTTTCCTGTAAGAGTAAATGTAGACACAGCATAGTCATTTTCTACTCTAATTAACATACATTTCACTTTCCAGTAAAATTAAACTTTTATTTTGGTAAATTTATCCCCCTCTTTACAAAATAATGCATTTGCAAATTCCCATTATCATAAATTAACACATATGTAAATATTATTACTTATGAAAACTATGACTTATTATGGCTAACTGGGGCCACCATTTTTAATGCACTTCCTCATTGTTTTATTTGTTGCTTGTATGCCCTAAAACTATATCCCTTTCAATAGTAACAAAGAAGAATTATCAGATGGGGATGAGGTCAAGTGATAACATCTTTGAGTAAAAGGAGAACTTAAAGTGCAACAAGTTGCCAGCTGCAGATATCATGTCCCCAAATTTACCAGAAAAATTATTACAATGACAGAAACCATTTAAAAAAATCTACATTTTATTTAAAATTTTCAAGAACTAAACAGGAGAAACAATTATAGTTTGTTAACAGATGAATTATAAATTTGCCAGTATAATTCAATCAAATACTATGCAGATACATGTTACTGACATATTCCTCTGATTTACTGTTCTAAAGGCTTTACTTAAATATATCAACACATATATATATTCTCTACCTGAAAACCACTTTTTCTTATCAAGTATAACACCACAAGGAATGAACAAACAAGCATGAAATGCATACAGCATCTCCCCCCAAGCAAGCAGTAAAGTGACAGTCATACTGCCTGAATTAATTATTTAAATATTGAGAATTTATTTCTGTAATCTCTAATATCTTAAATTAAATGTGGGGAAAGGAACGTATCTACAAAGCAAAAAACATTCCTCATAAGGAAACAAGGGGAAGCATGAGTAGTAAGACAAAATAAAAATAAGCAAAAAATGTCCAAAAAATGCAATTTTCAAGGCATGCAAGTTATCACAATGACCATGATGAAAATAATTTGGAACTTCTTAACATGTTAATGTGAATGTTTAAAATAGTTACTGTGACTTTCAACTGTTTTTCTTTTTACTATTGATTATCTATTTAAGTCTGAAAAACTATTTTCATTAGTTCATTCAAATAGTAGTTTCTGTTCAAGGTCACAAAACATTTAAAGAGGAAAAATTTACTTTTACTATGGTTAAATAACTATGGCTTTTAAATAAGGCTTGCATGTACAAAAGAAAAAAAAAGTAAATGCTATCATTAATAACTAGTGTAGCACACTAATTGTCCCTCCATTTATAATAAAGACACCTGGCCATTATTAATCTTTTGTTGATACATTAACTCCTACAATAATGCACAATAAAGAGTGTTCTCATTGCAATGAGACTACCATACCCTCTTATAACACTGCTATCCCAGCTCACTTTAAATGCTCAAAACATGATGCCAGCCTTGATGCTTTCTTTTCCTTTTCATGAAAGAAAGTATTAAAAAGACCTAAAAAACCCTTACAAACGACAGGAGTTAAACAGAAGAAGCAGCATTCTTATGATTTTAAAGAAAAATTAGAATTTGGATTCATGAAGAAAACTTAAATCATTATCTCAAACTAACAGGAGTTTCAAGTATTTCCTGTCTGAAAATTGTAATGAGTTTCAACAAATAACAACCATCAGCAGATGCCTTTATTACCTAAGCAAATGCCATCATTACTGATAACCTTGCTTCTTTGGCACAGCAACTTACTTCTACAATAAACATCATCTGCCAGTGAAAGGATGCTTTCTTCTGGTATGTGGGAGAGGGAATGGTAGAAGTGTTTGAATTTATTTAGGTCAGGTGACTAGGATTAGAACCTTTGAGTTTTAGAGGAAGAATAAAATACTTTTAATCCCCTGAAGCCAAAAGTCATTTGGAACTCTTCCTAGATGCTGTGAGATGATTATGAAACTGGCTACTTTCCCAGTCAAATGGCCTAGAAAACTCCTTATCTCTAAAGTTTATGCTTGCTCCCAGGTAGATCAACCTGCCAATCCTGACCTTCTACCAGCTGGAAAAAAAGCTGACTGTAAGAGAAGCTACAATGCTGCTTCTTATCTCATAGGCAATGCATCACCTGTAAGGGAAAGTGAAAATGGGAAGAAAAGATACCTAAGAAGTTACTCCCATCAGACTCACTCCCACCCCCTGTACATTCAGCATGTACCAAAGCTGTGAAGTAAGCAGTAAAACTCTTAAATAAATGTCAACAACAAATCTTAAATAAATCCACTCTCTCTTAGGGGCTCTAATACATCTGCTTCCCCTGCAAATATACTTTGCAACTATTCAACAAACGGTTTGACACTCACGAAATTAAAGAAGTAATTTTCTTTACAACATAGTGTTTGCATAATGAAACAACCAACAAAGCATATCCAGCCATCATAGCATTCTAGTAAACTTCTCACTGAAATTGCTCTCTCACCTGCAGGTGAGATTATCCCTTTTTTGTTGTTACATGCCATTCATATTATTGAATAATTTATTCATTCATATTAAGAGAACACTTAGCTATGTTAACTTCCCAATCACAAAAAAAAAATGCATCAAAATAAAGAACAGATCCCTTATTTAAGACATTCTGTTCTCAGAGTTATTAATGAAACAAACAGTGTATCACTTAATTTTTAAAGTGAAAATAGCTTTTCAAGAAGTACTTACAATCTTTCAAGAAGGTGTAATCCAGAGAAGGAACCATTCTTCAACTCTGTTATTTTATTGTTACTCAAAATCCTGTAAACAAAACCAATCAAGAACAATGTATTATAAGGCTGGTAACAATTTTTTTTGCTGCAGTTTACACTTCTTTGTAACTATTTTTGTTTAACAGCCTGTGTATCAAACTACAATGCCTAGCTCATTGTCTTGAGGTGTATGCAACAGCATTGCTTAAATATTATGAAGGAGAAAAAGAAGATTTTGTTATGTTGTCTGTTTTAAGTACCAGGCAAGCTTACATATATAACATCTGAAAGGATGTACACCCATCTAGAATTATCCTAATAAGATTCCAGAACCGGTGCACTAGAAATGAAGTATTAAAGAACCAATCAGTACATTCAACATTCTTGTCTTCTGTACCCATTTTGGTTTTCCAAAGCAAGAAGCATACTGCCTGCTTCCCATTTCTTCTGCTCCCCTTTTCAGCTACAAACACACACTTCTCCCAGACTGTACTACCTTTCCCAGCCATCCTTCACACATTCATCCTACTCCTCAATGCAATCTTTTTCAAACATCTGCAAATAAGCTCAGCAAGCACCCATCTATCCTTTTCTTAAAGGACAACACAACCACAAATTCATTCTTCCATAGAAATAACTGGATCAGGCCTATCTTGCCAAGCACCCTATCCTCCAGTCACAGCCATCTGCACAGATCACAGCAGATACTAATTTTTCTCAAGGTAGGAAATTCTTTGTACAGCTGATATTTCCTTACTTAGAAGGACCTGCTTTCTTTACAACCACATTGTTCTCTGTTGGAAAAAACAAACAAACCAACCCTAAACCTATTTTCCTTTTGAATCGTCAAATTTTGGCATCTGCAATACTCCTTACGAAAGGGTTTGCGGTACAATGCTCCATTCCATAAAAAATGCTTTATTTCATTTGTTTTGAAAACATCTCCTGCCAGCTTTATTTAATGTTCCCCACTTCTAAACAGTGAAACACGCAGTAATCAATCCACTCACCCTTTTTTTACCATGTGCAATTATGTACAAAACTAGATGTCTCTTTGCATAGGTAAAATCCATGTTTTACTTTATTATTTTTTACACAAAAAGCCATTTGTGCCACCTTAATAAATTCTGAGTTCTCTCCAGCTTTATTACATTAAAAAAATTGTGAGGTAAGACCACCAGAACTGAAATAGTACTCAAAAACACAGGCAAGTCACAAATCTACATACTGTAATAATGATGTTCTGTTTCCTACAATTTCCCTAGCAATTCCTAACATATAATCTGCCTTGATCACTTGTGCTAAGAATTTAAGATTTCTGGTCAGCTCAATGCCCATCATCTTATATAAGACAGGAGTGGTTTTGTCCCCAGTACATTTTTCTTTTTTTTACAATGTGCTGCTGCCATTTTATTGCCCAATTACTTTTACCAACTTCTTCCAAAATTCTTTACTTTATCTTCATCCTTATTACATCAATCAACTCACTCAACTATGTCAAACGCTCACTCACACTGTTTTACAGGCCATTAGGAAATAAGTTGAGCGTTACAGGTCTCTATGACTCCACTCCACTGAGAAGGATTTACTTCCACACCCTCTTCTTATCCTTTAGCAAGTCAGTTGCTGATCTAAAGATCCTCCATTTAAGACTGACGCACTTTTTTCATCAAATGCCTTTGGCAAGGGACAGACACACCTTTTAGAAAAGCATGTTTCATTACAACAGCTAGATCAATGTTGTAAATATTTTGCTGATTCTGAAGAACTCCAAAGGATTGTGGGGAAGAGCTTCTCATCACATAAGATGTAAATTTTCCATGGTACCTTTATCTTTATCCAGGTATCCAATATATTTATTATAAATTCTACTGATTTGTTCAACACAAACATCAGACTTGGAACCATGAAGATGGTAATGCACTTATAAAAATGAGCATTTACTATCCTCCAGTCCTCAAAAATCATGTTCATTCCAAGCAAGACTTCAGAAATTTCATTCCCGAGTTTTTCTAAAAGCTCTTCAGTTACACCATCTTGTCCTGGAAATTTATTCACTCTGTCAGATTGTTCCACAGCTTCTGCTACAGTCACTTCAATTTCAGACAGATCCTCTATCAAGTGCATCCTTCATATCCAACATGTCCCCGCACTTCTTCACCTACACCAATTACATCTTCAGGCTGGATAGCTAGTTCTGCATTTAAAGGTGCCACAATGAGATTTTTTTTTTTCAGTTCACTACATCTTTCAGATGTCCCCTACAATAGCCATAAACCAAACACACACACACATACATCACCCTCTTTCCTCCAGTGCATAAAATTTACTATGTAATGACAAGGAGTAATACTTCAAAACACACAATGAATAAGACAAAACTAAAATATAGATATAGCAATCTATGAAAACAGCATCATTTTGACACAACTGTAAATTACACTACATCATTTTCTTCTCCAGGTTTCTCAAAGATTACCTTAAGTCTCTCTAGTTTAGACAAACACTGAACAGGCATTTTTTGTCTAAAAGTTCTGGCTCTGACTCAACCCCTCTCTCTCATCTCACATACACAAAGTCAAGACAACTGAATAAACTGTTTGAAAATGCTTTCATTTCTAGCCTGATGGTAGGAAGGTTAGGAAATTCTTGTAGTTAATCTTAAATCATTCAACAAAGGTAACAAGTTCTGATGCTAAAATGAGGATATTCCATTCCTTCTTCTCACCTTCCAATCATACCATGTATTTCTGCAGCTCATCTCAAGTCATCCCTAGTGCCCACTACTCCACAAGCTGCAAATGTTAAACTACACATTTTTTTTTATCCAGGGCATCTCTCAGGAGATTTATCTATATGTCAACTATGCAAGTGTGATCAACCTAGTATCCTACACAGTTGGATAATACCAGGTGATTCCTCTAACTGATCACAGGAGTAGTGGAAAGGAAGAAAGAGAAAAATACCCAAAAGTATACTGAGAAATTGCTATTGTATTGCTATAATGCCTGTACCATCTCCTGGAGTGTCAGCTAAGAGCATTTGCTCTTGTGAAAATACAGTTTTGTAGTCGAATACATTAAGCTACCTCACAAAAAGAAAATAAGGAAAATTTTCCCTTGGCTGCAGCTATGATAACCTAGATGAACAAATGAGACAGTGTGGGCTTTTAAAAACCCAGGTAGAAACCAAGGAAGCCCAGATACTCTTCAAAAATGTACATGTATTTCAGGGAATCTTTCCATCAAGAACGGCACAACACTCAACACAAAACCAGTATACACATAAGTTTGGTGGTAATAATAATCATCACCTACAAATTGAAATGCCCACAAAACTAGTAAAATTGAACCTGAAGCATTAAAATTACACATCCTAAAGTCTTTGAAGTTACTTCCCCTTCTACTCAAAGAGAAAAAGGTAAGTAATAATACTTACCTAAATAGTAAGTATTATTTGTAAAAATGGCAGGTACCAGATATATTAACTGAACCGAATAAAGTACACCTTTACTTCAACATCCTTCCTGGTTTCAGAAATGCACGCATGAAGAAAAATAGTAATAATATATAAGGAAGTAAATGAAGGAGCTTATAAAAATCATTAATAGTTAATGCAAACTGAACATAACAGCAGCAGTGAGAAAAAAAATTCATACCAATTCCAAACTTCTGGAGAAATTAAGGAAAAAAACCCCATAATGTTCACAAGCAAACGTTGATCTAAGTCAACACAAGCAAGCAACTGCAATCCTTGGTAGCACAGAAATTAACTTGTATCTTAGTTACAATTTACTTCATCTTAAGATTTACTGATATACCTGTATTTTTTCTAGAAAAAGAAGTTATTCAAAATGGAGCCAGAATCACTTCAAAAGTAGCTATAACTGGCTGAACTAAATTTAAATTAAATAAAAATAACAGTTCTGTAAGGAAAAAAAAAAGGTTTCTGACATTGCCTATAAAATAACAGGTCTAATGTAGATGCCTTTGAATATCTGGGTACAAGGTAAATTTCTCTCTTGAGTGTGATTTACAAATTACAGTCAGACTGATTTAGTGTTTTCCCTGCAGAGGCTGTTAGTTGCTCAACCATAAAGGTTTAGTGCAATCAATGATAGATTTTACAACACTCCATATAACTTAAAACACTTCATCACCGAAAAATGTTGTGTAATCTTAAAAAAATGCAGTTTAAAACTTGCCATTAATATATAGTCTATACATTATTTGAAGTATTAAAGGATGTGGCACAAGAAGACAAAACATAATAAAGCATTCACCTCAAAGTAGATGTTTTATAGTCACTTTCACAGTTTCTGTGCATTAATGTACGAAATGATGGACTATTATGTACCACTTAGGCAGAGGGTATTATTTGTGATCAATAATAATTCTAAGTTACTAGTTTAACACCATAATTTTTCCAAAGAGGCAAGTAATTCTGAAAATATGCTAACTTTTCCATCATTAAGAAGTCTAAAGAGAAAACAGTAGAGAGCTACCATTGAGATGAGTGCTGCACTCATCCACATCTTATTCAGCTCCTTAACAAATGACTTTGAAACATAAATGATGTCACTGAAGATTCCATGAAGGGGTTTTCTACAGCCCAACGTCACTGTTGCTCCATATTTACTATAAGCTCCATATGAGACTTTTATTTTCTTTTCTTTTAAATAATCAACAATGCCTGATTGGAGCAAACATATTTTGCATGTCCAACGCTTTATATATCAGAAAATAAAATGTGGAACTAATGCAGGCAATGATAGTTCCCTGTGTTAAAAAAACATGACCATGGTAATTAACACAAAAAAACCCCGAAAGAACAAATAGCTGAAAAGTAGGTTCTAGAAAGAATTATGGACATCTCAAGTCACCTTACAAGGAAGCATTTCCCTCTTCTCTGAGCAGAGGAGCTATAGGGAGCCCAAGAGGTGATCAGAAACACTGTACCGCAAGAAAAGAAATGTACCAACCCCCTCAAATCCCTCCTCAAATTTTCACCTATTCAAAGAACATTGCTGAAATGTTTCTTTGTTGAATATAGCTTGGATCAGAAAGCCCATTTTCCATTTTGCTGCATATATTGGCAGACAACTTTGGCAAAACTGCAAAGAAACTCAACTATGACTCTTAACTTATTGGCGAGACCTTTAGCAGCAGATGCCCAGCATGCAAAACATAAACGCAGTCCAACCCAAAGTCTGTCTGGTTGTACCATGAGGAATTTTAGCAATAGATACTAAAGAATATGAACTAACTTTTCTTTCTCATAGAGCGGGGGGGGAAAAAAATAATAGCTGGATACATTTTTACCATTAGAATGAGGTAATAAGTACTAAGTAGAAAAAGTTTTGTTCTGTGAAACAATCTTGGCTTGTCAGCTATAAAACAACTACCACTAAGACAGCAGTCAACTAGACAGCAGTTCAGAATGCATCTCCTAACATCACAAATGAATCCTAACCCAGAAGATATTATTAAAACACACACACATCCATTAACACTATTACTGAATAGTCAATATGGCCACCAAGAAGCCTGTTTGAAGCCTGGGCGACAGTGTAACTATTGGTTGAAAGCTGAAGTAGCTTCCAAAACACATTTTGAAAGACTCAAATGGAGAGCCAAGAAAGAGATAATAGATCAATTCATGGTGCCTGCATACTCTAAGAACTGGGAAAGTGGCCACTAGCAAAAGTCAGATTAAAATAACCATCTGCTAACAACCAAGAAAAATGCTTTCTGCTGGAAGTTGTGAACATGGAAAAAGAAACAAATTTCTCAATGTTTATCTCGCAGAAACTGCAATTTAACAAGGATATAAACCCAGTATTTTTCAACAGTTAGTATTTTGCCTTCTAGTGAGTTACTAGTGTCAAAGGGAAAGAAACCTAGACTGAACAGAACACAAACAGTACTTTCTTAAAAGTAACTCTGAAATGAGTACTCCCTTTTATCCAGAGAAAGAACCATTAATCTTTCCAAAACTCTAACAAAAGGAGACAGTATTCTCCAATTCAAAAAACCACTATAACTGAGGAAGCTTAGCAATGAAACATTTGCAAAATAGAAGTTTGTAACAGATAAAAGATTTCCTGCAATATTTCATTATTATGCATATTAAACAATATTAAAATTGTAAACTAAACCTCTCAGAAGTAATGAAATTACAGAAGTAAAACTGTGTCTATTTATACTGCTCCATTTTTAACTGGTAATGAGCTAAATTTATATAATCTAATGAAGAATCTTTATTTTTCCTACACAATCCCTGGATCATTCCAGCAGCAATGCTCACTATGCAGTGCCATTAAAGAATCTTTTCTTGATATTCAGCATGTGGCAGCATATTTTATTTACTGCTTTTCATTAAAAACAAACTGTTCTCAAGGACAGAAATTATTTCTAGTGAAATACAGTGCCAATCATTGGAGTAACACAGCAAGTTTTTTATGTAAAATAAAGTGCAAATAAAAATCACCTTAGAAAAGGACAGAACTGAGGGGCAAAATAGAATGCAAGAATGAGCAGCAGTATTGCTGAAAATCATACTCATTTCAAAAGAAATTCTTGTGAAATTACAAAATTACCAACCAAACTTTTCTTTCTTTCTTGTACTTATCCCAGGTTCAAAAGCCTATCAAAGACAAAATTCACAGGACACAGCTACTCCTGATTTCTTCCAACACTAAATCTGTGTTGTCATTTCTAAAGCAAATAAAAAGCACTGGAAGTCTAACCTTTGTGACCAGTTCATTCTAGGAAGCTTCCTCCAAGTTCTCTCCCCCCTGGTTATATCTGCAGCACCTGCATTATTTTAAGATATAATGATCAACTTTTTCTGTAATAACTGTCATGTTTCATTACCTTCTGCTCCCTCCTGATTTTCCCACTTAGCCACCAGCTGTATACTTTTTAGGATTCCCACAGATTTGCAGTTCAGTGCAAGTTTACCTGACCCCAAAAAACTCCATACATACATGCACAAAAGTAACTTGCTTCACACAAAACACTGCACACAAATGCCTTGTCAGCCACTCCTAACTTTAGCTGCTATAGCAAATAAATTAATAAATTCTCTGTGTCATTTCACAGTAGTACTAATTAAAGCATAGACTGTCACACCCAGTCTCACATGTGTTCACATTTCCTATCAGGTATACCTGCCCTCTAGAAAGTGCTTTGTCTAGACACGTTAACAAGCAAGCACTTCCTGTCAGCTGCTGGCACACAAAGATACATTTACCAAAATTTATATCCTAATCCTACAGAAGTAAACAGTTTTTGGATAGCTTTGCTCCCTGAACTGACTAGGCATGGAGCCAGACAAATGCTAGTACTGCAGCCAGGGAGGGGAAAGAAAAAACCCACAAACATTCACACAGCGACAGACTGGGAGGTGAAGGTATGAACACACCAGCTCCAGTTTAGGCTACAGTTTCACCGACCACTGGATGCTGATGCAACATTCCCCACTCAAGAGGGTGAAATCTTCTCTCCTCAGCCCTTGCACCTCACCATGCCTGTGTCAGAAGCTGGGAAAGATGGTTGAAGGGGATCTCCAGCACGTCATAGTCAGCTCACCACAACCCATAGAAACTCGTAAATTTCTATGATGAGCCCATCAGCACACAAATTTGAGAATTGCTTTAAATTTCTGTTAACACCAGAGGCTGTTATCCTAAAACAACAGCTCGAGCACTGGAATAAGTTGTCCAGAATGTCTGACAGGACACTTTTAGAAACTAAAGCGTAACTTGCAAAAACCCTGCCTGATATTAAGTTTCAAGGTAAAACATACTCTATAACAACATGAGCAAACTAATAAGGAGTTCTTGTATCTCACAGAAATAGTTCAGGTGGAAAACAGCACATCCTGTGGACAGCACCAGAAGAACTTTCCTGGACAGTGTTATACCACTACCATTCCTTATATGACCATCTTTTCTTACTGGCATAGAGATGTTAATCTTTAGTGATTTTAGGGGTAGTTGCTGAATTTCCAAGAGTCTTGCTGATCTCACATCAAGCCAGTTTACACTCAGCCTTCAGTACCTTATTTGCTCTGCCTTCATTCCCTCTTAAGTTTTCTGGTTTCCCACCTCCATAAATGACACATCCATTCAAAGAAACCCACGCTTCCATCCCAGCTCCCAGCAACAGCTTCTGCCTCTTAACCCAATCTTCTTGCGTTTATTCACTCTATCTAGACTAGAACCTCCACCCCCCACCTCGAAGCATCTTATTTCCCTAGATTCAAGTAAGTGACGTAGAAGAGGGCACAGACTGTACTCTTCGACAAAACACCTGAAGACAGCACTGCCCTCAGCCACCTGGAGTCGGGATGAATCCTAGAACACATTACCCAGTGCAAACACAACTGTGGAATTAAGCTGCCTATTCCTTAAACGTCTTTAATCAGTCTGCATTCATTATGTTCGGGTTACATTCCCCCCTGAAAAAGCTCTTAGTCTGTCTCAAGGTCAAATTCCTACTCCAGAAGTGACAATTCTGCAGCCCGGCCAAAACTGGCTGACCAGTTTGGATCACACACACAACCAGAGCAGGTGGTCTGCTCCCTGGGGACTAAAAGCTCTGCACTGCAGTGCACTGGCATCTGACTTGTTCCAGGGCAGCTTGGAGATGTGTAGGACAGCGCTGCACTGCACTACTGGACATGCCCTGCGGCAGTGCACAAGGAGAAGCCACAATACAGTGATCCACATAAACAGTAATTAAAACGGGATATGATCACTAGCGCTCTAGAGCAACAAGACATTGCAGTGTTCACTGCTAAACACCCAAACAGTGAACACAAGGTGAAAATTAAATTCTCAGCTATTTACTATGTAAAGACTTGGGACATTTAATAGATTATATAATTTTTTAAAATAAATTTAAAATTCAATACAGAAAGCAAAACTCACAAAAACATACTTTATGTGACGTTCTTAAATTAAACAATTTATTATCATTATTGAAGAGAAATGCTCAACTGTTCTTAATTGTCATGGATTAACTAGCAATACAAAAAATGCATTCAAACTGAATAGATTCAAAAACTACAGACCATAATGCTGAAGATAGACTATATAAGGCAGTAATGACAGATCCATGAACCTGTAACACATCTGGCCCACGCAAAGTACATATGGGAACCATTCAATTCTGAAAAATCCAAACTTGTAGCTCCATAGTTGCTTTAAATTACAAAAATAACCTCTGAAACATGAGCAAACTGCAAGCAATGAGACATAAGAAGTTATTTATTCTTCATCACTGCAGCACAAATTCTAGTTCAATTCTTTTACTCTTGGCATTAAAGATAAATAAAAATTTTAGTATTTTGCAGTTCTGAAGAAAACCCAGGAATACTACCGATCAATAAAAGACAAAAATAAAATAAAAAGTATTAATTGTGAAGATTAAAATCTGTTTTCCTGAGGCTAGAAACAGCATAACATAATAAAGATTTAACAGTCACTTTAGGGCTAATTGAAGGGCTAATAAACACATGAAGAGCATTGCTTATATGCATATCTTCTTAGGAACAAAGGTATTGGGCAATTTCAAAATAATATGGTAGCTCTGAGGATTTTAAAAAAAAGTTCCACTACAAAAACTTAAATTTGCTCTCCAGGGTTTTGCAGAACTTAGCTCTGTCCTTCTCCCTTATTTTCAACTCAACAGAAACCAATACACAGCTCTGATGCAAAACCTGGGCCCCAGGCTTGTAACAACTGCTACAGTTGTATCTATGGTACAGAAGCCATATTTCTAATTATCTCACGTATTTAATCAAAAGTACAATCATCTCATTGTGAAAGGCACATAAAAGAATTTAAAAATACTTATACAAAAGCCTGTATTTTTCTTATTAAAAAGAAGTATGAATCAATACAATAATTGAATACAAGACTACATGAAGAGTATTGTAAGTTACAAAACCACCATGTATGTTAAAGTCATTAATGCAGCACTTCTTAAAATAGGAAAACACTATTCAGTCTTGACAGTGTATCCCAGTGGACACATATAAACCATGTAACGTGATGTCTTGCAAAGCTGAATAATTTTTCAGATAGAATGAAATATTGCAATTTAGAAGAAAACACTGTTCATATTGTGACATGAGAATTTTCTTGCAATACTCAAATATACACAAAAGTGTACACAATAAGAGAATACTACACGCACTCAATATCCTATAACAAGCTCACAGCCATGAATCCATGTTGGAAAAGTACATACAGAAAAGCAAGAAATTGATTATCTTCTAAACAAGGTAGAAGACACAAAATCTGACAGAAGTATAGAACACAAGCCTATCAGTAAATGACACACTAATGATTCTTAGGAGTCAGATGTCATTGATAAAAAGGCATGTGCATCTAATTGTGAATTACTACATAGTGACTACAGTTCTCAGGTACTATCTCTGTACTGCCTTGCATTCATAAGTAAGATGCATTTTGCACAGCCTTTGTATCCACTGGTCAAAGAAAATTTTAAGTTTTAATGGGGATTAGCATCTTGTACCTTCAAAAATGTTACCACCACCCAAATTATTAGTACTGAGTACTTTACAGTCTAGAATTGGCTATTCCAACAACAACAAAAAAAACCAACAAAAACCAAAACCAAACAAACAAAAAGAAAAACAAACCCAAACCAATAGCTATCAAGAGTACCATCAAGTTAGTAAACAGAAATGTACTTTAAAGAGGCAAACTTCCAGAGGACATTTACATTACATGACTCAGATAATGACAATGTAATCACACATTGCGATACAAGTGGCTTCTTGCAATATGTGACATTTTGCTTTGAAACTTTTGAAATTTAAATTTGTGTCATAAATGGAAAAATTGCACAGATATTTGGAAGTCCAAGTAAGTAGGCGTATGAGCTTCTTAATGGATGTAGTTTGATGTGATTTATTTTGCAGCTGGATGAAAATGGTAACATTTTAAGATGTTTCCTAACAGCAATCCAGTTAAATGCATCCTTGAAAAGCTCTGAACATTAACCCAGGCAAATGCTCTGGCTTGTAAATCCTAACACTTTTTAAAGTGCAAACACTGATACTCCTATGCTCCTGTGAGGATATGTGCTTAATCAAAGTTGTTTGCAGAGCAGTAAGCCTCCTGATTCAGAAATTCTTTGTTTATTTAGATCCCTGTTCTAATAATATATGTAACCTGTAAATAATATTCTCAACAAATAATAAGCTTCATGGGCTTGTCTTCAGGGCACTTACACATCCTCTTCCAAAAAACAAGGTAATGGCTAATAGCCAAGAAGTTCAAATATGTATCCACCATCATCATTTGCACCAAGAAACACAACAGCAACAGATATTTTATCTCAGGTTTCTATTACAATGGTGCAATGCATTCCTCACTTAAATGTGCAACATGGCAATGGCTTCAATATCTACTGAAACAAAGAGATGGCAGACAAACCACAGTAATATTCATCCTGTTTTGCTATCTTGAAACCAAAAGCATCTCATCTGTCTGCTTAACCTACAAAGGTCAAAGCCATCAATGGTGTTCATGTAGACGCACCCATCATTTGCATCCAAATCAGCTGTTACTATATAATGCTAGGAAAGAAGTCTCTTCCTTAGCTATAAATGAACTTGAATTCACCTTGGAATTTGACCTAAATGCCCCATAAAGCAACAGCTAGTCTACCTGGATCAAAAAGGAAAAAATTCACAGTACTTACAGAAATCCTACACATTACTTACTCTCCCATGAACATGTTTCCATACTTTAATACTCCTCTTCCTGTGTCTGCTTTTCTGACTCAATCACGAAACAACTGTCTGCTTGTCGTCCTCAGTCATGAAACAAGCTTACTTCATCTCTTGTCAGCTGAACTTAAATTAGGATTTTTTTTTCTGAATTGTAACTGAAGATTCTCATCATACTGACCTAAATTACTGGGATAATAACATGTTTCATGGCAAACACAGCCCAAGGCATTTCGTAAATTAAGTGAGCTTGCCCAGTTTGTATCATCATTAACCACTAACTACAATGGTGTGCAAGAATGAAGGAACCTGGCCAGCATCCTCGGACGTTACTGCTCTTATTTTCTCACTTTTTGGAGACAATTGTACCCAAAAGTATTTCACTGGGAAAAAAGAAATTGTGAATGCTACTAAGGCACAGTAGCTAATCTGCTGAAAATCTAAGAGTTTGACCAGTGATAAGGAAGAAATCAGTATTTCCAAAATGCATATAGTCACTTCATTTGCAGAATTCCAAACTCATTCAAAAAACAAGTAGTTATATAAAACTATATAGGTCATTGTATTTAAAACCAGCTTGTGCAAAATAGAGTCAACATGAAAGAAAATTAACTGAATTAAAATGCAGCTGATATACACAACAGTAAACTATTTTCAGCTACATATCTCTGCAGTGATCCAATAATCAAAAAAGATCTAACAGAAGTAGTACTTATCTTCACAGATGAATCCCACAAGAATCAAGATTCAAGATAACCCAGGGCAGTTTGACTCTAATCAGACAACTATTCACCAAGTGCTGCAATTTTGAGTATCAGCTTGGGGAAAAAAAAGTCTTTTTTGGCAAAAGATTAGGTAACAACTAATCCAAGCACTTCAAGTCAAGATGTTAGTGAAGTGCCATTTGGTGACAAACCCCACAGATCACCAGCACTTTCTATCTGTGTTAACATGGATTTGATAACCATTTTTAAAAAACCCAACAACACAAAACTTCTGAGAAAATGGAAAGCCATGTCTCAAGAGTCAACAAACATGCAAGATTCTGAACTTGAACACAGCAGTTAGAGTTCACTCTCTTGGAGAAAGGAGGTCACTGGTTTAATAATTCTTGCCTTACATTGCAGCAAAATTTTGAAGTGTATGTTCATGGAATTGTATCAACACAGTTATGTTATTTCCTACAAATAACAATGAAAAAATAACATTGTTTGTTGTGTCTACTGTGTCTACTAACAAGTTCAAAACAGAAAAATAAATGTTTCAGAAGTTATGAACTTCAAAAGGTGGTTAATTGAAAGCTACTAATTAGCGTATGTAGATATGCTCTAGGATACAGAAAGAGTATGAAAATCAAAATGAAAGATGAACCATTCTTCAAAATTCATCTGTCACTGCAATGATGAACAAAGATCCACTCACAGCAAGGCTGCTGTGTTTGGTATCTTCTTGTCTTTCACAGCAATCATAGCTGTGATTCAAGTTTTTTGAACCAAAACAACCCCACAGTGAACTTCAGCATATCAACCATACAAACATCTACTTATATCAAAATTTTTATGGATAATATCATACTCATAACGTTTAATCAGCTACAAAGCATTTGAGGCTAACAACGACAAGAGATTAGCTTATCAGACTACTGTCACTTCTATTTTTGCCTTGTTTTCTGCTTCAGACACTTCACACAGGAGTATCTATAATCATTTCTCACAAGTAATTTAGAAATATTGTCTGAACCCTGGCAGACTTCCAAGCAAGAACAATTACTTTAGCCTCATTCAGCTCCCATTTTTTGCTTTCCCTTTTCTCATGGGCCAAGGAATCTGCTGGGTTCACACCTCACTAAGACTTCTGGAAGAATATACTTCCTTGATATTTCAGCGCTGTCAGCATTCACAAAAGCAGCAGATTGTTGTTTTCATGACATTACATTCTGTACTTTTTAAAGGTCGGATTACTGGTAGGTCTTTCAAACCTGCGATTTCCAGTTAAATAGATAAATATCTTAAACCAGATCCCATATTTCAGTTCCTTTCAACTGACTTTCTTGCACACTACTTGGTTACACTTGAGCCTTCCCATGGTAGCACAGGCACAATAAGGCTCTCTAAAGAAAGGGCTAAGATTCCACTTTTGGGACCATCCACCGATGAGATCCAGTGCTGAGCGATTTTGCCCATGACCAGAAGGATTGGACCAGCTGATCTTGAGATCTCCCTTCCAATCCAAACCATTCTATGAACTTCTTTGTTAGAGTAAACCGGTAATGTGTCAGGAAAGAAAACAACTTGCAACGCCCCTTTTTATATGCGCACACTTATGTCTGAGTAAGTGGCAACACATTTTTTACTCTGGATTAAGTTGCACATCCTGTTTGGAACTTGTTATTCAAATGGATAAGCAGGGATTGCCTCCGCACAAAAACAGCCCGCCTACTGAGGGATGAAGGAGGGAGAGTTGGGGATGCTGTTCCACGGGGTGAGCGGAGGCGCGGGAGGAGCTCCACGGGACGGTGCCTCCCCACCGGCGAGTTACGGGACACTTCGCCCCCTTCTAAAATGACCATCCCGGGAAACTACCGGAAAACACGAAAAGTACATCCGCTCCCGGAGCTTTCTCCAGTAGTAGAGGGGAGTCACCTACTCTCCCACTCCCCCCCGCCTCACCCCATTTTACCTCAGACCGGCGCTCCCACTTCCCCTCCGCCCCGTCCACGTCGCACCGAGGCTGCCCCCGCCACGCGGGGACGGTACTCACAGGGTGACCGTCCGGTTGGGCAGCGCCTCGGGCGGCAGGACCTGAGCGAGCTCCAGGTTGCTACAAACTACCTTGACCTCCGCCGGGCCGCCGGCCGCCGCTTTGCCGGCGCTCTTGGGACGCCCGTCGTACTTACAGCCCGGAGGCAGCGCGGCACCGCCGCCGCCCAGCACGACCAGCAGCAGCAGCGCGGGCAGGAGTCGCGCCGGGCGGCGGCGGCGGCGCGGCGGGCGGCAGAGAGCGCGGCGGCCCGGGGGCAGCATGGCGGGGCCGTGCAGGACCCTGCTCCGCTCCTCCCGGCGACGGACGGGCCGGACGGGAGAGGCCGGAGGGAGGAAAGAAGGGGGCTCCAGTCCGCCCTGGCCTAGCCCCGCGGGGGCGGTGCCGCCGCCATGCGGTGCCGCGGGAGCGGCGAGCGGGCGGAAGCCGTGGCGGCCGCGGCCGCCTTTGTGTGGCGCGGGTCAAGCCGAGCGCGGCGGCAGCAGCGCCGCCTCCCGCCGGGGCCGGACCCCGCGGCACCGAGCGCGCCCGCCGGGCCGCGGCCCCACTGCGCAGGCGCCGCCGTGGCGGCCGTACCCCCCGCGCATGCGTGAAGCCGGGCCGGGGGAGCCGGGCCGCGCGTTCCCTTCTGGGCACAGCCTGCGGGTTCTCGTGTGCTGCACAGCCCTGCACAGCTGTGACTCTCCGTGAGCCTTGTCCTCCTCGGCAATGCGCTTTGGTTTCCCTCTCCTCTGCTTCCATGACTTGGCTGTTGCCCTCCTGCTCTAGTTCCTTAGTTTTGCAGAGGGAGACTGTTGCTGTTCTTGCTTCATGGAGGGAAGAGGATCCCCTGCCTAGGTGCTGAATGGCTTCAAAATTAATAACGCAAAGTAAATAGCACTTACAAAACATTTTTCCTCAAATTGTCCGCGTAAAATGAGGTGAGTTATTCCCACTTGATAGCCAAAAGTTATTTGAATGTCGTTCATCTCAACTATAAAACATCTCAACTATAAAACACACAAAACCCCACCTACCTAAAATGTGTGTTTTCATGGCACACTCGAAACTACTTTTCGGAGTGTAATTAGGTCATGTTCTCACAAATTTCTCTGCAGCCAGGAGAGCCAGGCACGAACACTTTTGCACCAATGACAGCTGAAATTCTCAATATGCTCTTTGCCTTTGGTAGATGTGAGGATAATAACTGTTACCTAACTCTCAATCAAATTACAAGAAGTGGCAGGACCTACTTTAAAAATTTTAAGATAGATTTTGCAGAACCCAAAGGAAGTTTCAGTAATTAACCAGGAACTCACAGTGCCCCATCCTTTGCGAAGAGAACTGGCAAATGGCACCCTGCAAACTACCTGCTACTACACAGTAATGCCATTTTACATATTGGCAGTAACAGCTGCCAAAATGAGTCTTACAAAATCTCTAACCTAAGATGTCCTTGAATAATTCTGAACACTCAGACTAGGACACAGTTTTAAATGTAACCTAACAAAGGTACTGGCAAACCATTGGAATTGTGGATTGGAGCAAAAGGAACAAGATTACAGTAAAAAGTTCACAATCACCTTTTACTCCTAGACTCTGTCCTCTTACAAATGAAGAGGAAACATGTTCTAAGTACTGAAATTGTTGACCAGAGTGCAATGAAGACACTGGTCCCTGAATTTTAATATGATTAAAGTTTGTGTGCCACTGAGTCACTCAACAGGACCAACCTGATCTCGGTGAGATGTGAGGCCATTGTTACACTTGAACTAAATTAGGTCAGACGCAAAATGCAAAGTTGACAATGCCTTTTTGAACTTATTCTGCAGTTATACTAACTGTTAGAGAAGAGAGGTCTAATTGGCATAAAATTCACCAATGTACAGGTAATTCTTCCATTTTGGGCTCTGTTTTAAACAAATACAAACTGCACTGTTAATTTGCATTGGATAAATGCTTTGTATAATAGAAGCTTATCATTTTTGATCTGGCACCAGGAGTTGTAAAGCTGGATTAACTATATCAAACCATGGCACAAGATACATTTTCCCTCAGAAGTAGTGCTGGGTTAAACAGTTCTTTCCTTTTGCTACCTTCTTCCCAGAACCTTTACCTACATCAATATCATGACCCAATTTTCTATATAGCCACATAAAAAGTTTGTGCTGGGTGGTGGATCAGCATGGAGATAGGGCAGAAAACTGTCTCTTCTGGCAGTGGGGGCAATACATGCCCATTTAGACTATTGATCCAACCAGAATTTTGGTTTGGCATCACCACCATTTCAGCATAGCTAATCAAGATTGCACTTCAGTGCTACTGAAAGAAATATTCTCGTGTTTTTCTCAAGCTACTTGCTTCTCAACCTTGTCTTGTGTTTGTGGCAATGCATGTTTTGATCAGTTGTATCAGTGAGATGGTCTGCATGGTCACATAATCCAAAGAAATGATGATGGACATGGTGAACTGTTGCTTCTGGTGTATTTGATCACAGCCCATTGTAATTTTCCATTTTCCTAAAGTCCTGGAGAGACAAATTTCTTGTTACTGCTTTTCATCTTAGTGTCATGTCCAATTCCTTTCTTTCTAATGTACCGATTTGAGTGTTACTGGCCCTTGATGTTTCTGAACTATTTGCGCTGTTCTTTCATCTCTGCTGAAACCACTCCTACTAAGATATCTAACTATGGATGCTACTTACAAAACTACAATTTTAAATTATGCCGCTGTTTAAACTGCTACTATGGAAACCTACAAGTCTTGTTCTCTTTTGATTTTTCTTCTTAGTTTACTGCTTCTGCAGTGAATCTAATTCCATTGTTCCTTACCTGTTTTCAAAAAGCTTGAAGGCCTCAAACACAAGACTCTTCTTGAAGGCTTCTGCTTGTCCCTTCGTCTTTCCTCTTTCATGCAAATTACTGCAAGTTCCATTCCATGCCAAATGTTTGAAAATGTATTTTCTTACGTTGACTCAGGAAAGCCCTTAATCCAAAACATATGTCCCACAGGAGTCACTTGACAAATTTAATGCGTGCGTTTGGGGTTTTTTTGAACTGCAGTATACCTATGTCGAGTTTATATAGGTCACTACTTTTATTGTAGTTGTAGTGGTGTAAGGATATGAGAACAAAGCTACATAGTATAGCTGCTTCAAAAACCAGAAGGTCCAGTTGCTTCTACCTTTCCAATAGCCCCTTTACCTTTAGGATATATGCCCCTCACTCTTGCTCCACCTGCTGTAATCACCTGATTGTTCAACAAACCAATTTAACTCAACAACGAAGTTTTTAATGTTTGTTTGTTTAGTTTTGTGCCAGGTTATCGAGTTGAGTCAAGGCAGGAAAGGGTTAAAAGAATGTCAGAGCTGAAGGGGGGGCAGGCACAAGGGAAGAGAGTGAAACCTTTCACCTGGGCTGCAAAGTAAGCCATCCTAGGTAACTTCAAGAAAGACAAGGTTTGTAGGAGGGGTTATATTTATTATAATAGCTGATACAGATACAAAAAAGAAAGCAAGTGGTTCATAAAGCTTACTGCCTAAAGTTGGAGTAGCAGCTACTTCAAAATATGACTTCTTTCTGCACTTCTTGCTTCTTTTTCTGCACTGAAAAATCTCCAAACTTTCTTTCCCTCAATCCCCTCATTCTCCACCAGTGTTGGTAATGTTCTTAGTGCTGGTGATGCTTTCTTTGCAGTGAGCCATGTAACTTGAACTTTTTTGAATGCGCCTTGCTTCCTAATTGCCTATAAGCATATTTTGTCAGTTCTGATGGTTTCCCTTCCCTTCATAAAATTTGCCAATAGTACATTCACTTTAAATTACTTTTCAAAATTGAATATACTAATGGCAAATTTTATGAAGGGAAGGGAAACCACAGAAATGGACAATTACTTCCTTCTTTTTACTACTAATTATTAATTTTTTTGTGTCCAGTATATATAAGAAGAAGGGTGAGGGAAAGAGGGCAAGGCAACTAAATTCTATCAGTGTTTATGTGTAAACAAAGGCAGCTTTGGCAACATTTCAAATTCTTCATTTGTCCTCAAGTCAGAGAGATAAATAGGAACTTTTACATTATGTCTTTCATCCTGATTCTTTTCTTTGCTTACTCCTGTTCTTTTCTTTTATAATCTGCTATTTTACTTCTCTGCACATTTTCCTGGGCTATCATCATCTTCACTGAAATGGTTGCTCCCTAATTCTCCACTCAAGGGACTCCCAGGCTACCTCTACCTTCTTATCTTATGGGGTTTTTTTTCTCACTGCCGCAGAGGTTTTTTTTACCAACCACATTTCATAGATTGGGATATCATCAGTTAAATTTTGTTTGCTACAGCAATTGCCAAGAAAATGGAAGTGTTTGGTTGCCCTCAGGTATGTCTGCAACACTGTGGTTATTTGATATTCCAAGTACAGGGAGGTGATGATAACTGCTGACACATGCTGGTTTGCTGTTGGTAATCACTAAATCTAAGCAGGCAGAGTCACCTTTGTACAACTATTTCTTACACAGCTGCAGGTTGTAGTACTGCACCCCTGCCTCTGTCAGCCAGTTCAGTGAATTACCCCAAGCTCTGCTGTGTGAAATGCACAGGTATTCCCAGATGGTTGGCTAATGTTTTTCATGCTGGACATTCTCCATTTGTTCTCAGACACAGAGATATTCTCTGCAAGCCCTTCTCTCCAGTTTGCAGCAGTCAGGGGTCAGAGACCTTCAGCTTTAGTAGTATAATGGGGAAAATGGAGTTTTTGGCCTCCGTTGGGAGTCTGAGGAGAAACATTATTTTCCTTTACCTGGTTGCTCTTTAGGCAGACATATTTCACAAATACTTTGGCAGAATACCAAACATTCATTGACTTAGTTTGTATACTTCTTACAGAAAACTTTTTGGAAATGCTTAAAAGGAGAATGCTCTCCAAGCTGTTTATTTAGAGATCTCTGGGTTTGGTTATCAATAAATCCCAAATTAAGCTAGAATTAGACACTGAAATTTTGTGTATTAAAACTTGAAATACCACTAGATTCACTTCTGTGGAAAGGACAGTCAGTCCTTGAATATTTTCATGCTTGATTTTCATTTTCTTTGCCATGACTGAAGGAAAAAATCCATTCTGTGTGGATTCAGCAGACTCATACAGGGATCTTACTACTCTTCTGTTTTATAGGCTGTTTTAGCCTATAATTGTAGTTGGGGCACTGACTTTGAAATACAGTTCCATAACTAAATTTTAGAAAGCAATGTGAATGGCTCAAAAATACGTAAAATATGTTGTAAAAGGTTTCTTTTTAACATACGAATTCTGTTACCACTTTTTGTGTATTTAGCCTTCAAATAATTGTTTCATATAATTTTGAAACATTTTGATTTTCTATATATCTTACATGATTTCTCACAAAACATAAAGCTATAAAAATATGTATTTGCATGGAAGAGGAAGATATAAATATAGTTTTCGTACAAGCTAGCATTAAAAATTTTCTAAAATGTGTAACTGTCATTCCAAATCCTTTTGAAAATATTTTCATCTATTAGACTCGTTACTCATCATTAATGTACTTATAACTTTCTAAGCAATAATCTACTAATGAAAATGGAAATAAAATAATTTTCCTTCTACTCCTTGTCATACTTTATTATGTACTTCAATAGATGTTATAATGTAGGTAGGTTTCAAACACTCAGAATTGCGGGGAAAAATTATAAGAAAACAAAACCTGGACTACTTTGTTGCTATCATAGCTGTGCTTATGGCTTAAAAGAAGGTGGTGATGTTCTAAGGTGGTGGTGGTGGTGATGTCTAGGTAGATAGATGGGGATTTGCACTGTTGTGTGAACAATGCATTTGAAAGAAATGCTGTTGGATGCTTAAGCAATTCAAACGGTTCAGAAGTTAAGCTTCCTTAAGAGGAATAGTTTGAAGTATTCCCAAATCTTTTCACCTTAGATTTTGCAGAGCATTAACTCTAGAAAAAGTCCCAAATTTATTTGCTGTATACGATTGCCTGAAGCAAGAGATTCTCTTTTTTCTTTCCTGCATGATATCTCAAACTCAGGTAGAAAATTTAGATGGAAAAATAGGAGGGGAAAGGCTAATGTGATAACAAAAATAAAAAAGACTGCACTGGCCAGAGGCAAGTGACAACTGAGTCCCACACTGATACAGGACTGTAGCTCAGACGATATCCTGCAGCACTGTGCCAGGCCTGGGCAATAGTCAGAAAAGCAGAAAGGGAGGATGATAACAAGCTCCCCTGGACTCATAGGTGTTCCCACAGCAATGAAGCAGAAGTTATGGGCACACTGATGACACTAAGTAAGACGTTACCTTTGAAACAGAGGTTGGGATCCTTGCTGTTGAGTACCCAAAATGCAGGTACGCTGTGTATGGCACACAGACACATGGCACAGCCGTACCATGCAGAGATGCAAAAAATACAGTCCGTGGATGGGAGAAGCGCTGTGCCTTACTGTGGCACTCCTTTGGAACTCAAACCCATACCTTTCAGCAGGTGGAGCCACAGCAGTAGGTTATAGCTGCTCTGCCTGCAGAGCTGTATCATTACAGAAGTGATCTCTGTGCCACCCTCAATTTCTAAATAAAACCACAGTCTAAACAACCTGCAGTGAGACTTGTACTGATATTTTCTCCCAGTACATTTTATCCACAGGATTATTTATAGTTCTAGTAAAGAATCACAAGGCATAAGAAGTGGAACAATAGGAAGCATAATAATAAATAGCAATTAATACATCATTAAAGTTTGTCTTCCCAAGACAGAAGGAAATGGAGAAAACAATGCATTTTGATGACAATATCAGCAAAATTTCTGGATCCTGCTCTTTGAGTATTTAATCATCCTGACATGTAGGCACTTCCATGGGAGTTTTGGCAGTGAAACTATCCAGGGAAAACTTTTTGTTCAAGCTGGTCCCTCAGACTGCTCTCCTTTTTTTTTTTTTCCCCTCAAAGCAATGTAATTTTATCATGATAACACAGCATAGTAAACATATTTCAAATTGTCTTTTGTACTTCTCAGGCAATTGAGATTCAAGTATTTAATTTAGACTTCATTAAACAGTTATTATATATTAAACAAATATCAGCTACATACTAAAACATATTTGCAGAGTATTATGGCAATGCAATAGGTCCGTATCAATTTCACTGTTATGAATCTATTACATAACTTTTAATCCTTGGTGAGTGTTTAATAATCAGTATTCATATAGCATACACTAACTGTCCTATTAAATCTAAATTAATTGTGGCTTAGGGAACATTAATTTTAAAGGTTGCCTATTTTCCCAGCAGATCTCATCTTTGTTTCATATTTTTCCATTAAAATTAGTGTTAAAGACTGAGTTTGTTTCCTTTAGAATCTAGTTAATAGGTGACTGAATACCTGTGAATCACATTTTGCCAAGCTTCTCTGCTAACAGCATTATTAAAGATTCTCAGCCCTTTTCTTCCAGTCTAATTAGCATTAACTGGAGATAACAATGATGCTAAAATTTCACATATATGTGTAGGAAAAGCAATCCCTATTGGCTGAAGGAACTGCCATTTAGCAGTTCATTAAAACCAGTGAGTCAAAATTTGTCAGTGGGATTTGCATATTTCTAGTTTGCAAAATGACCGACTCTCCGGAACAGATGTCACACTGAAAAATTTGAAATACTTTTCTTGTTTAAATGAATCATGATCCCCACAGTGATGATCTTAAAGTGATTCTATCCCTTGTTGTCCTTTGCAACAAATATGAGAAGCTGCAATAATACTGCCTGTAGACCTTGATGAAGACTGCATTGCTATGAGCAATAATTGGCATCGGAGTGTTTTGGTGAGAGAACTGAGATATTGGAGAAAGGGTCAAGAATCCTTGAAATTAATGTCAGAAGAAACTATTCAGTCATATAATCTAGCATATAAGAAGCCATCACAAGTCCATATTGAACTCAGTAGATTGTAACTGGTTCAAGCTCTCTAGAAAGATATTTCTGAGAACATCCAGAGCTAGAGAATTCATTGCTTCTTTTAGTAATCTATTTCCAGTGACTGTTCACCTTTAGTTTTAAAAACAGTTATGCTTTTTTTAAAAACTACTATAAAGGCATTATACAGCACTCTTCATCTAATGCACAGTAATTGTATCAATACACTGAAACCATATCAGTCTTTTTAAAGCCAAACCGTATCTGTCATACAAAAATCTTCCCTTCTGTGGATTGTAGCGGCACGTTTTATATCTTTTTATTTATTGTTAATACTAATTTGTTCTGTAATGGTTTTTCCCAAGTTCCCCCCTGTATTTCTCCCCATTTGGTTTCCCCTTGTCTTTGCTCTCCACAGCCTGTCACTCTCTGGGAAGCCTCTCCTCTCCTTCCAGAATGTTTGGAGAGACTCGGTCCCAGATTGGAGCAGGCTGGGGAATCCCCACCCCTCGTTTCCCATTCGCTGTCTGTGTGACATCCATATTTCCCTTATTGGCTTTCCCTCTTGTGTCCACCCCCTTCTCCCAACCCCGTATAAGTTGTAACCACGCCTCGGGCGGGGACACTCTCGAGAGAGGCTCAGAGAAGCGTGGCTCCCCTGCGAAAGGCAGGTGACAATAAAAACCATCTAGCCACAAAGTAGCCTCCTCGCTTCCTACCTTCATCAAGCCTCACCGACATCTCTCGTGCAGCTCTGACCCACCGGGGGGGTGGTGGCCGCTCCGCCTGCTGCCACCAACCAAGTTTGGAAGTATCCCGAGCCAGGGCTAGCCGGGAACAGCTGGAAGCCACTTTCCAGCCGGGCTTGAGGGATATTTTCAGTGGATCTCTTCTTCACTCCCTCCAGTTTCTCAACCCCCATCCCCTGCAAAAACAGCTGCCAAAACTGTATTTAGTGTTCTGACACTAGCCTCAACTATGCCAAATAACTTCTTTGTTCCTATTTACCATTATTTCCAATTATTATGTTTTGTTTTTCTGTGACTGCACATTGAGAATCAGGACCCCACTGGACTGTTATTTTATAGATCTACCTTCAGTTCTTTGTGCTGTCTAGATACCATACCCAGATATACCTGTATTGAAAACACAGGGATATTTTAGCAATTGCTGAGCTATCCTAACACAGCATCAAGGCCTTTTCTCACTCCACCCCATTAGTGAGGAGGATGGAGGTGCACAAGGAATTGGCAGGGGACATGGCCAGGACAGCTGACCCCAACTGACCCAAGGGATATTCCATACCCTGTGGCATCATGCTCAGCACATACAGCTGGGGGGAGAAGGAGGAAGTAGGCCACATTTGGAATGATAGCCAGGGTTTGATGGAGCCCTGCTCTCCTGCAGGTGTCTAAACACCTCCCTGCCCACCCATGGGAAGTGGTGAATTAATTCCTTGGGAAGTGATGAATTATTTTCTTGCTTTTTTTGGGTGAGCATCTTTTCCATTAAACTGTCTTTATCTCAACCCATGAGGATTCTCTTTTACCTTTCCAGTTTTCTGCCTTATCTTCCACCAGGGCGGTGAGCAAGCAGCTGCCTGGGCCTTAGGTGGTGAGCAGGGCTAAACTGTGACACTCTCATGAAGCCAGAGATTTACACAACTTTTGGCTCTTGCCATCTATTTCTTGCTATACAACCTTAGCACTGATATAGTCCTAGCTCAAGTTTGGTTGAAGCAGCAGACTTTAATCTCAGCTGATTCATATCCTAAAAATACTAAACAAACAACTGACAACATTTTACTTCACTGTCCCTCACACTCTGAAGAAATACACACAGAAAACAAGAAGTACAGGAATCAAGAGAGGATATGGTCTTGTGAGCCAAGGGTGGAAGGCATCTTGCTAGTCTTGTTTAAGTAGAATTTTCTCCCATGCTCATTAAGTCATTGGTTAATCAAACTAGATTTTATTAGTTGTGCTATAGGCTTACTGCTCAGTTTAATATCCATCTATGTTTTCCTCTGGAAACCAAGAGGAGGCTAAAATTATATTGCAGTTTAAAAGAAGAGAATAACTGAGGTTTGAGGAAAAATGAAGAATTATAGGCCACTAAATTTACCTTCAATATCTGACAAATAACTAGAACAATTAGTAAAGCAAGAGCAATCAGTATGTAAACAGGTTGAAGAAAACGCAGTGATAAATTGGTAACACATTTGTAAAAAGCATAAATCAAGTGAAACCAAACTAATTGGTTTCTTGGATGAAGTAATGAATGCACAAAGCAAAAGTGGTAGACTGAATTTCTTAATATTAGTGAAACACTGATCCTGGTTGCATATGGCATTCTCAAAAAGAAGTTTAGTTGGATTAGGTAGAACATTAGATAGAACCGGCACAAAAGGAACACAGAGGTAAATAAATCAAACTTGGAAAAACTTTTCCAGTTGAGCTGATAGCTGGGAGTAGATCAAAAACACTTTGCACAATCAAACATCTTACACAACTCAATTTAGACCTGAAGAGATTTTTTTTTTTCTTAAGTCAAAAATCCCCCGTAAAACAGCACCTCATGTTAGAAACACCTAAATAAAGAAACTGAGCAGACCAGCAAAAATGACAGCCATTTTGGTCCTATGCCAGCACTGAATAGCTTACATCAGCATCAGTTTTCTGCTACACAGCTGAGTTGCTTTATTTAGATACATTACATATTCCAAAGCGTATCTAAATAGAGCTTTGGTTGCTGCAGGATTATCTCAAATTTGTTTATTGACGTTGCTTCTGTTGACTGGTATTTCTGTCCATTCATCTAAAATAGCAGGATTCATGAAATGTTTATGCCTTTTTGCTTTGACTGAGTGAAGAAAAATGTCTACTGGCACTACATATCTTTGGGATCTTTTCCTCTGTTTTCTTTATAAAAGCTAATAAGTATTCATATGATTATTTAGTTGTTTTTACCACAGCAAATAGTCATGCTATTGCCAGGTATGGCCACAGGTATGTTTTTTGACAACTAAGAGAATGTTTGGCTTTAAGAATGCAGAAACTTGTTCTTGTCCCAAAAGCTGGTGTGCCAAGAGGAAATAGGTGATAGAGATATGAGATCCCAAGATATCAATGGGAGGCTCTTTACAAGACAGAGACAGTAATTGTAGCAGGAACATCAGCTGTCTCATCATTGTCAAGACTTTTCATTGCAGTTAGGAGAGAGGAACATTTTTAGACGTTTTAAAAGATGGTTATCAAGTTGGTTTTGCAGATTCTTATGAGACAACCTTTCCAAGTTAAGAAGGGTAGCACACACCTAAACAGCAGGTGAGCTAATCAAATATGACAATAAAACACAACAAATGTATTTTAGTATTAGAATAAAAATATAATGGTGGAGACATCCGTTGTAAAAAAAAAAAAGACTGAAATGCAGAGCACAAAGAATAAGCAGATGCAATGAACAAAGTGTTTTATACAAGAAAAAGCAAATACTATTGATTGTTAAAGAGTTGATTTTTTCTGCATGTAGACTTCAGTAGTGTTTATTTTAAAGTATAATGAATATATATATATATGCACAAATAAATCCTAGTCAGTAAAACTTTTGCCATGGCCATTTCTACACACTTAGTGTAATCCAGATTGCAATAAAGTTGAAATAAATGCAAAATTGCTTCTGACTTCTCAGGAATGGCTTTGCACTCATAAACAGTGAGTCTTCTCATTTCAGTCAAGTACCACATGACTTGAATAGTTAATTTTAAAAAGGGCAAGGATACAATATCATTAGATAAATTGGGGTTAAAAAGTTATGAGCTTATATTTTAAATAGTATAAAATTACTTCACTGTTTTTTTTTTCAGGGAGAGGATCACATGCAAAGATGCCAAGATGAAGGTAATTTTGTTTTCCCCCATATTGAATGCTACCTCAAATGTATGTAGTAGTGCAATCACAATATTGTCTTAGGATAAATTTAAGAGTTTAAAACACATAATTGAAATGGATGGATTTAGGGTTTTTTCCCATTATAACTCAATTTTTACTTAGACATGTTCACTCCATAGAAAAGAATGGCAGCAATGTTCAACAGCATACAAATACATGTTAGATTTGCAAGAACTGCTTGATGAGAAGAAAATAAAGGGTAATGCAATATACCGAGGGGAAATTTTGCTTGTGATGGGTGGAATAGACAATAAACAAGAGGGATTGTGGAGTTGCTGCTGTTGGAGGCCCACATGGCTGGAACTGATGCAGTGTGAAAACAGAAGACATGAGATCAAAGTTACTCTCAGCAGGCTATAAGGGTATTTTAAGAAGCCCACACAACACTACCTCTTCTGTCAGAGGAAGTAATGTGCCAGGCATGTTTTCAAAAGTTGCTGGGAATAGTACACCCTATCTAATGTCCCAGTTTTTTATATTCCAGGTAATTGTCAGCCTTTTTTTAGACACTAGTATTTTGAAGCAGCTCAGAGAGGAGTACAAAGGTTTACATAGCCTCCAAAGTTTAAAATTCTCTGTTGTGAGTTATAATAGATACAGATACTTCTACTCTAAAACTAAAACCATTTGTTGTAGCATACCTAAACTAATTTATTCCTAAGTAACAATATTTTCACTTAAAAGAAACCCTAACAGCCTCTGATACAGGGAGGTCTAATCAGAGCTTAAAATACATTTTTGGGAATGTTTCCTAGAAGATATGGAAGGGTAATTTTTTTCCTTTTTTAATTGAGAAGCTGTAATATAAATATCTATGTAGAAACACATACTGATAAGTAGTTCTCAAAGTTCTAAAGTGTTTTTCAGATCTACCCCACAGAAGTGCATTTGGTCACATAAATCTAAGTAAGAATGTAAAACAAGGCAACAAACAATAAGATGTTAAGATACAGATGCCCTTTCTGAATGGCTTCAGAAAAAAAAAAAGCCAACTTATAAGGAAACGGGCTGTGTGATTCTCTGAAGATGAAGAAATTTGAATTACAGCTGTATAGGAAATTTCAGGCTCAGATTCTTATTGCTTATACTTACTGTTCTCCAATTGCTAGTCTACAGTGAAAAACAGAAAAGTTAATACTTTGAATATTCTTAACCAAACTATTAGCATAATTCATTTGCAAAGACATACCTCCTGCAAATCTCTACCAACAATTTTTTTCCAATCAAAGAGGTACAGCTTCTTCTGAGGTGTAGCAGAGTACCATGCAGTGGTCTACCATGCAATTAGCTAAACTAAGAATCAAAGACAGTATCTGAGTAAGACTAGATGGCGGGAGCAGGAAGACTTTAAAAGGGCAGAATTGTATTACTGGATGAAATTTAACCAAGGGAAATAGTACAGTATGTATTATCTCAGTTTTGTTGAGTCTAGTCAATTTAATTGCCAGTTGCAATCTGGAAGACAGCTTTTCTTACATGGCCATGGGGGGACTTACGGCTTCTTGTGGGACATACATCCAACACATGCAGAAAACACTATAACATTAAAAAACCCTGTAACACTAGCCCTTGCAGATACTGCCTGTAGGAGAGACAACCTATAACACAACTGTATATAGTGATGTGGCCATGGCAGCATCAAGATCAGCACAAGCTTGCCACCCAAATATATCTGTGAGTCTTTAGTCAATTACACAATTGCTATTAAAATAAGAGTGCTATCAATGCATCAACTAGTTAGCTGAAACTCAACCTCTGTAAGTACATAGAGCTAATAACAACCATTACAGAACAAATTTTCTACTGGAAGGAAAAGCATCACTCTTGACAGGTTGAGATTCTGTGTTTCCCCAAAGTGCCTTTTGTTCAGTTACTCACTTTGCCTAATTTTAGATAGAGTGAACTGACTTAATTTCATGCAATTGTCAGCTTTGGTACAAAGTGCCTAAGCCTTCTCCAGCCCTTAGCATAGGCTGAGAGAAAGTTCATTTGCCTACTGGGAGTTTGTGTGCTTTCTTCTGAAAATGCTGATTATTGCTACACACCAAATACTCACATAGTTGGATGCGCTGAATCTATTCCAGTATATAATGCCTTATGATCCTAGCTGATAAACAGGTTCCACTGAAACAGTACCATGAAAATGCTAAGAGAAAGGGAAAGTGGGATGACCTTCTCAAGCCATGACAGCACGTGTAGGGAAGCAAAGCTGCATGAATTTCAATTAATTAATTCATTCATGACACTGAAAAAAAAGTAGTATTGAAAGTACCTGAAGAGATTTCAATTTATGCTAAATTATTCTATACTAGTATGCCAGGATCTTGCCATATGTTTTAACATAACATTACCTTGTTTGTGTGAATAACTGCAGTGTGCTAGCATAGGTACACATACCCAAATTTCACATAATTTTAAATCAATAGTCTAGTTTTACTAGGTTTACCCACTTTTTCCACTAGATAAAGCCCTTTCTCATCCACTATGGAATTATGACCATGGCTCTTCATTTTTTTAATATAAAGGGTAGCTCCTCACAAGATTTTAGACATCCTTATGAAGTTGAGTTCACCAAATGCTCAGCCCTTTCTCAACGCCTTACCCCACCAATTTAAGATGCAGTCAGATTTTATCTGACTCTCACAGGACAGGAAGCATAGAGTTTGTATTCATATAGTTTGGCTT
Organism: Acrocephalus scirpaceus scirpaceus; assembly: GCA_910950805.1. NCBI lineage: Eukaryota > Metazoa > Chordata > Aves > Passeriformes > Sylviidae > Acrocephalus > Acrocephalus scirpaceus. The sequence continues at coordinate 28,317,153 of OU383778.1, read as the reverse complement.
AAGCTAAGAACATAACCACATTTAATCCACTTCATGTTGAATGATCTAATCATTTGTTATTTTGGAGCCAGGTAAAAGTGCTGTAAGTATTAGCAAGTTTAAATTTCTGGTTTAAAATGCCTGGGCTACTTGAGCTGACACTGTGCATCTGCCTTGCTTAGGTAGCATTTGTCAATGAAAGACCCTCATTCTCAGCATTTGTGCTCTAGTTTGGCAAGTCATTGTATTTGTATCTTCAGAGTATGCTCCAGTTTTCCTAGGCTCTTTTCTGAATAGAATATGTACTATCAGGAGAACAATTATTTCTTCATAAACAATGCCCATGTTGATGACTGTATTGTGTATAAAATTCACCTGTTTTATAGTCAAGCAGTATATTATATAAATATGAAAATAAAATGCTTATTTTAGGGTCTTAAAGAGGCACAGCTGAAGATCTTCCTCCTCTCCTAAATGCAAATGCTATTAAAATCACTTTTTCAGCAATTAAAGAGCATTAGGTAGACTTTCAGTTAAGATGAATTTACCTCAAAAATGTATTCATCACTCTCTTCAAAAGTAAAGCCCCAAAGCAAAATACACATAGTTGCCAGCAGCTTTAGTCAAAGCTAAAATTAGCCATGCTGATTAAATGGATTTTGCATAACCTTAACTATTAATCCCTTATATTGGTCTTCTTTTCTTTGAAAAATCTTTAAGTACCAATAACCTAAAGGTTTATAGAGTCTCTTTTTAATACTACTTAGTTAAGATTTAATCCTTTGTGAAATAGTTAACATTGGCACCATCTTCTAATAGCTCAAGATTTCTAACATGCACTTGCTGAACAAAACAGACATTTTCAATTCCAGGGAAATAATGGCAATACACATAGAGCACAAGAACTTCGATTTAAAGAATTAAAAAATGTACTTACAAGAGATAAAATGGAACTAACAGTAAATTAATCTCTCAGTTTTCACCCTTTCCTTAAATAGTATGCTTTTCATGCTTAATTCTTTTGCCTTCCATTTTCTTTAACTCAGCTCCTTATTTTCTAACAGCTAGATTTCCTCCCATCTTACCTGGCTAAGCAAGACATAAATTACATTTTCCAGAAGACCAATAATGAATTTGACTCCAAGTCTTTTTTTGAAAGCAATCCCTGTTTTATAGACACTTCTTCTGAAAAGGCAAGATAGTACTGAGTCCTGGATCATTCTGTTGCTGTCAGAGGGAAATTAAATTACCGCCTTTAAAAGTTGAAATTGTTCCTATTTTCGGAGTAGGTCAAGGAGGAGTGAAGTAAGTTGTTCTTCATAAAGTGGTGTGCCTTTGCAAACTTTGACTCTTGTTTGGGGCTGGTTCTGCTAAGAGAGGGTGCTTTCTCTGGAGATTTATCCAACACCTTTTGTTTCAGATTTGCTCCAGGCTAAGAGTGCAAATATTACTAGCTACCCAAGCTCAGCCGACACCTGGAAGCTCATTAGTTTAACCATAACTCCTTTGTGTGCCCCAGCCCTGCCTCAGCATTTCATAGCATTTGCTCATCTGCCTGTTTTTTTTACAAAAAGTAATCAACCTTCACATTTTGTAATTATTTGCATTTTCTGATATTTATTTTTTAGCACAAATCATTTGAAAAGGGTTTGGCAGCACTAGCAATCCTGCTTCCTTCACTTTAGGAATAATTAACAGAAATTTAAAAAAAAAAGCTATTATAGGTAGCTGGTAAATATAGCTCACACTTCTGTTTTGCTAGTCATACAATTTAAAAAAATCAATTATAAGGCAAGTTAATTGAGTAGTAAACATTTTTGCTCTTTTATATTAGCTAAGGTTTTTGTTCATCTGTGTTTGAGTATTAATTCATTAATTGTTTTAAACATCACTTCATCAGCAGTAAACTCAAAGCAGCTGACAGTTGTGTTTTGTTTATATATTTGATCAATACAACCAGCTGAAAACTTTCAGATCATTGATCATGTCATGTTCTGCTGAGTAATTGGCCAGTAAAACTGTGTTTGGAAACTGATGACTTAGTGGTTCAAAGGTCAGTCCAGCAAGAAACTGAAGCTGGCTAAAACAGACTTTCTTTTCTTCTTTGTCTTACTACTTTGCAGATGGCCTTCTGGATGATCCATGAATTCATCTCTAATCTTCATGATGCTTCTCCTCTTTTTTAAGACAGATTTTAAGACGTTATTGTTCCATTGATCACCTTAGTCTGCTGAGTGTACTGCATTGTAGAAGTACTAGCAATGGTATTCCAGATGGAGAGCACAGTGACATTTATAGGGTTTTTAAATGTTTCCTTTCTGTCCTTTTCAGCTATTTATGACTTTGTCAAGCTTTCACCTTCACAGCTGAAATTTCTCAGATACAGTCATTGACCAAAGGTCAGTTTTATCATAGTTCACTTATTAAGTTTGAGGAAAAAAAAAAATCCAGTTTTTTCATCTTACGTAATTTACAGTTTGCTTTTCCTTACATGAAGGGTTGTGGATTTTTTTCTTACAGAGCTTTAAGCAACACTCATACTTGAAGACTTTGAAAATTATCTCAGAGAACACTTAGTATAGATATGTTCTTTTCAGTGCTTTTTTACCAGTCTGTTCCTATTTGATAGACTTACACAGATTAAAACTGTCTTTCTTTTTAAATGGTATGGACCTTGTGTGGAAAGAAACAGGGCTTTAAGAAGCAAGTGAAATTATGAAATTGCCAATGTTTGGAAAATTGAATTATTTCCTCGCCTCTTGATGTGCTTTCTGTCTCAGAAGAAGTACATATAAGCATTTATCTCACTGAATGGTGCAGTGACATCGCATGGGAGACAAGCACCCAGGAGACATTGCACCATGGTGAAGGAATCAAAGAGACACAGTGCCTGCAGAAGTGCCTGCCTGAGCAAAATGAGTGAACTCATGGGAGGTTACAAGTATCAAATGCTGTGAATGGCATAATGGCATTACTCGATAGAATTCCCTGATTTATGGTCAAATGACCAAACAATTTTTTTTTGCTTTTTCCAGCCTTAGAAAAAAGTTTCCTTAATTTATCTTAATTATGAATAACTGTGCAAACGTATTATTCAAGCTTTAATGATTGTTAAAGAGGATAAGTTTTAAAGTGCTATAGGTGGGGAACGACAGAGATAAGCCAAAATGGAAAAGCATAGCAGTTTTTTGATGCTGTCCAATGGAAAAGCTATTGTTTTCAGATATGTTTGTCACTTCTGTTAAAATTCTAGTCCCATAGTAAAATACTTATCCATCCTCTTAGTGGATTGTGATCACAACTTTCTTAAAAAACAGCTATAATTATGTCTTTTATAAAATCACCTCGTTCCCTTACAGATTCACAGGAAAAATTTGAATGATAAAAATGTAATCTCTAATGTCATTACAGTGTTCATATTTTAGTTGGTTGTGTACTGAACGCATGCCTTTAATGTTTCCTTCATCATAGAAGCTGAGATTCTGTATTATTGGTTTTAATAGGCAATCAGGCCACTTTTAAACTTTTAAGATACAAAGTAAATTTAGTACAGGAAACCTGCTATTGCAAAGTTATGGATGAAAAGATATATTTCAGCATCCACTCAGCAGTACATACAGGTTACTGCAGAGAAGGGCAGAGCTGAGATACGTAATTTTGGGTTTCAGGTCTTGTTTCTGACATTTTAACATTTCAGTTACAAAGCTCTGTTAATGTCAGTTTTTGAAGAATATACGAAGTTCCAAATTCTGTTGCGCATTCCAACAGATATGCTTGCCAGAGCAAAGCAGAACTGTGTATTTGCTGTTAGTGCATACTTCAATATGAAAGACATTTAAAGCTAACAGAAAAATTCTAGCTTTCCATTTTTATAGTTATATATTGTAAAGTAATCATCTATCTACATGTTTCCTTAGATTTTCAGAAATGTGCTCACTGCCAGATAATTCTGCAGTAAATGTGAGAAGGTACATATAAGTATTGTCCTCTGGAAAGGACATGTGCCTGATGAAAGATCTAAATATTTTCCTAATCCTGATATTGATCTTTTGTGTGGCTTTTGAGAAATCATTTCTCTTTTCATTAGGGGCTCTTTTCTCCTGTGTAATGTCTTTCCAGGGACAGAGAAAGATCTGTGCATAACAGCATTATAATCTTTTTGCACTGAATGCTTCCAGTATTGTGGCAGGAAACAATTGGTATGAATACACTTTTTTTTTTAGGGTTCTTTGTCTTTCGGCAGTGTTATTCCCTATGTATTATGTTCTCCTTCCACTTTTTCATCTGTGAACAGCTTTCATTTGTAAACTCAACACATTCAAGGGAAAAAAACTGAAAAAGTTTATAATTAGTATCACCATATTTATTAAATAGAGGACAAACCAGTGCCTAGAGAAATTAATAGCTATAACATATTCCAGGGTAATAATCAGGTATAGTGATAAAAAAAAGTTATAAAAATCACAAGATCTTCTCTTAAGAAAGTGTTCCCAGCTTGCTCTGTTATGCTGACATTCTCATTGAACTGTTGTAGGAGAACAAAGATATTGTTCAATTTAAACCTTCTTGAATAGCGAAGGTATGGTTAAGGCACTAATCCAGCTGGATAACAATTGCAAGCTCTATAACCAATAGCACATGACACAAAACATGATGAAGGATTCATGTCTTGGATCTGTTCTAGGCACCAATCCAGGGCTGTGTTCTGTAACTGCAAGAAAAATACTGAACCTGCAGCTTTTAGGAAACCCTTAGAAATCTTATATGCATGAGGACTTGGCTAATCTTGAATAGGTGAAGGAGAGTGAAATAAAAAATCCAAATCCTTCTTGCAATACCTATTAACTTCCCATGACATAGTGGAAGTTCAGCCATGTTGAAAGAAGACTGCAAAAGTAGCTTTAAAAGCATCAGTTACAGTCATATGAAAAAAATATTTTGATGGACAAAAAATTTTGATGACATTCATATGTTATTTTCTTCTCTTTTTATTTTATTCCAGTTCATTAACTATTTTGTTTTGGTGAAAGCTAAGACTTAGTCCAACTGTCAATGACTAATGGAAAGCTTTTGCTGATTATGTTTGTAGAGCCTGTGATCATATAGAGTCCAAATGGAAACCTTTGGGTATTCTACTTGTGGAAGTGTGATAGATTTTGCATTTTTTCCACTGTACTCTGGGGAATTCCAGACAAAGATGTTTAAAAGGAGGAAAATGTGAGCATGAAAGATGAGGTCTAAAAAGAAATTACTATGACTTTAAAATTTTATTCCTTACTGTTGAAAACTGAGATGTAGAACCAAGATATTTTGTCAGAATGCAGCATTATGATACATATTTTTATCAAAAAGATACCCAGGATGCCAAGAAAAAGAAAAAAAAAGAGGAAATTTTTGGTTCAGCACAGGATAACCAATATCTGCTGCTTAAGACACTCATCTGGTTATTGAGAAATGCATATTCTAACCTGTCTCAAGCTAAACAAGAACTGGAGCCTTGCACATAATTCATTTAAGACATCTAATAACCATTGCATCTATTCTTTATTGTTTCAGGCCACAAGTCTGGCTGCCTTTTTCTTTTCAGTCTCAAAATTATATGAGTGGTATGGATCAGAGGTGTCTAAAGCATGAGATTTCTGCAGAAAGGAAAAAAGATAGCTTTAGCACTCTAGGTGCTGACTGAGGAGTGAATCAAAATTGGGACACCAATGATACTTGTTTGTTAGCTTACCTCTCTTGCCCTATCTATTAAGCTTCCATAAATTTGGACCCAGTGTAAGCCTTGGAGAAGAAATACACGTTACATAAGCTCAGTGGAGAAATTGTTAATGTTTGGTTGTGTAAGCTGCCAAAGATTTTGTCTGCTTTGAGAATGCTTCAGCCCCCATCATCTTTTCATTAACTGGATTGGGCTGCTCCTACAGAGCTGGAGCAGGCTCCATGCTAGAATTTGGAGGCCCAACAGAAGTTCCCCTGTCATTCTCCTGCTACTGCCAAAGGCTTGTGTTTTTAAGAAATGCAAAAGACAAACCAAACAAAACTTAGGCTAAGATCATGAATACAGGCCAGAAACAGAGTATAAAATAATTGGTAAATCAGTAGAGCAGAGTCTGCTGGAGAACTTGGAACTCAACATAAAGTTACTCACTCTTTGGCAAGGAAACAAATAACTGCAATCAGTGGCAAGGTCCACATAAAAGGTAACAGCTTTCTATTGCTACAACTTCTTGCCTTGGCTCAGACTGAGAGGAGAGGGATATGGGTAATAGCACCACCATTTGACAGATTTTAAATACATTTAGTAAGCTGCTATATGTATTCTGCTAAATAGTGGTAATTCACAAAGTCTGCTTTTCAAAGGCTAGAAAATAAAAGGTTGCCTTTGTTCCCCCACTCCAATCTATGCCGTAGATCATGATATAGCCTTTTAATTACATAAATGCAATTTTTTCTACAGACCTCCATAGGAATGTGAGGAACCAGAAATGTTTCTAAGAGCTCAATGTGGATGTATGTCAAATATCCACATCCTCAGAGCTCTGTTGCCTCCTATGGGATATTGATCGCTCAGCATCCAAAAGCTTTCATGCAACAACCATTACTAGGTCTATTCACCAACTTAGTCTGAAGGACAATTAAGAGAGAATCAAAGGAGCTTGATCTAAAAATAGACTTGCTTACGCATAAACTCCACTTTTTTTTGGTTGTGTGATTATGAAATTTTGAAGTATTTCGTCAGAACAGGAAAAACATGTGTGATTTAATCTACACCATGTCATAGTTCAGTTTACTCTGTGCCAAGCTGAAATATGATGGAAGATATAAAGAGCTTAAGTTGAATGAGACACAGTATTTATCCATGTGACTTCTTTATTAAGGAAACAACCTCTGTGATGGTAAAAAGGTCAGTGCTGCCTCGTTATGCCTACTGTATCCTTTATTTTTTTTTTTTATTTTATGTGTTGAAATCAAGAAATAGAAAGCTATGTTAAACAGTTGTATTTTTTTTTCCATTTTATTCTATTAGATTAACTTCAGGGTCAGGTACATGTTTTTTGATATTTCCAGAATAACATAGTCCTGAGATATCACCGCACATCTGTAATACTGTTTGGAAGACTATATATGTGTGTGTATATATGTGTGTATGTATGTGTAAAACTCAAGTTGTTTGAAAAATAACCCATGTTTACTGAATTCAAATAGGTATTTGATTTACTTCGTCAAATTAAAGTACTGTTGTACATCTCCTTTTCCAGGTGCAAGCAGTAATGCTCACTGCTATTTTGCAGGATGGAAAGGAGTACAATGGATAGTATTTCTTGCAAAAGGAAAAAATATTTACAGGATAATGGTGTAACACAAATCTTTTGAAAAGTAATATCAACTACTGCCTCTCATAGTGTGCTGCCATTTAATAGTAGATGGTTCTATATTGCTGATACAGGGAAGTGAATTTTATGTAAATGCACTAATATAATGAGATTTCTTAATACTGACGGGTGGAAGAAGCTTTTCAAGCATATTTGCTAAAGTCATAGTCAATGTCATTAGTCATAGTCAGTGACTTGAGAAACGGCATTTCTGGAAGAAAAAGAAAATGAAAGATACTGTTTCAGCACTGTATAAACTACTTGCACTATTTCAAGCTAATTCTGAAAACAAATAGTGGGACTCAGCAGGACTTCATACATATTACAAATGTTGAAATAATTTGGTTTTGTCAATATATCCCCAATATAAAATTGGTCTAGGTAGAATACTTTCCTGGTTTATTCTATGATTGTGTAAGAATAAATAGAAACGATTTTAAAAACCACATCCCAAGCAAACAAACAAAAATTCACTACCCAAACCTTGAAAGAAAAATAAAAGGCAGTAAAAATTAAGAAATTTAGGTTATTAGTGTTTTGGTGGAAAAAACATGCATATAAATGAAAAAAAAATTGTTTCTGTGATAATTCAGTTTTAAAAACAGTTTTATCTTATGGTGTTGATCTTTGCTTTTTTATGGTCTTATGGATGTTTCTGAAAGCATTTCCCTTAGTGCCAGCATGTGTAATGTCTCCTTCAAATATATTCTCTGGTGCCTGGTACTTGCACCATCTTTTCAGGCTTTCCATCATGTTGCAGCACCAGTATTTATTCTGCCATGTATTCTCACAAATGTCAGTTTTCTTTCAAATTTTTTTGGCTCTGGTTAGTGATTTCCATGGATATTGTGCCTGTAAGCATTCAAACATCTCAGCAATGTTTTCACCCCCCTGCCATGTGATGTGATGTCAGCACACGTCTTGTTGACAGCATGTGGGGTCAGAAGAAAGAAAAAAACATTCTTGTACTAGGAAATATGTAAGTTGTGCTTGTTAGAATGGGAGAATAATATAGACATCATGTATGTAATCTTTCAGCAATAAAAACTAAGTAATATGACAAGTTTCTAAGGGTAAATATGATATACCTGTTAAGAAGGGAGAAGTTTCAGAAACAGCAAAACAGATACTGGACCTATATTTTCAAATGAACCAAATTTGACTTCTTGTTATGGGCACTTAAATTATGTTCCAGAGAGTAAGTTGCTGGGATTTTGAAGTGTACCTAGTGTAAAAAAAGAGACACACTGATTTTAAAGCAGAACTAAGTATGTGCAGTGAAGACTATGTACATGATTTTGAAGATTTAACTGTATAGCAAAATAGCCTACAGATTCATGGCATAAATAGGGAAATTGTGCCACTTTCAAACATGTGTAAGATTTTGCCTTCTATTTTAAAAATGTTACAAGTTCAGCTAAAATCATTCCAATGTGTCTTTATAACCAGTTGCAACCAAACAGATAAGTTGCAGCAGATTATTTTCCTGGCAAAAGCATATTAAGCGTGTTTGCCAGTAGGCAGCTCTGCATACGTCTTGAAACTCTCAATTTCTGGAAAATTTAGACAGCTCTCCCTGAAACACCAATGAAAGGGTGCTGTCTCAGCAAACAGAGTGCATTCACAAGGGGCCAGAGGACCTGCCTCTACTTCTGGTATTTTTTGTGTTGTTTTTCATTTATATATCTCTCCCCTTTTTTATCCTGATATTTTAGCATGATGGCTCATTGTTTTTAAGCTTGTTCACCTAAAAGATGAGTGATTCAGAAGTATGGAACAGCAGGACATGCCAAGATATAAATGAATAGAGCATGGTTTTACATGAAAGGGCTTTTGCCAGGTTTTCTACTGAAGTGTGCAAATTTAAAGCTGTGGATCAACGCCCTCCTCTGTGCACTCAGTGTTGTGTCACAATGCAGTGACAGTGACAAACTCCTGAGCAGACAAGCCCACTTAAAAATACTGTATGGAGGCACTCAGCAATAAAGGACAATTGCCTTCAACATCCAAGAACTATCAAGGACTTCTGAAGACTGATGGCCAATATGGAATATCACTTTACAAACTTACTATACATCCTAATGCTGTTGCTGTGCTGAATTGCTGAGACTTTTTCTGGTTCAGGGAGTGATGTAACACTAGTTTGATCCTCCACTATAGTTTGTGTAGAGTTATTCCCAGCAAGATTAATTTGTATGAGCTCCCCAAATGCAGCTAACTTGCTCGCAACCTGCTTTAGGTCTCCAAGATATTGTGCACATATAGCAGTTGGCAATCCATCAGCAGTTTCCTCAGGAATATCAAAAAATTCAAGCTGCATGATGCAATTACCAGAAGCAGTGGGAGAATATTTTATTTCTTCAGTCTCAGGCTTTTTTTTTTTTTATTTAGCCAGTGGCTCACTGTTGTGTCATTCACTTTATGAAGGACAACACTGTTATATGGAAACTTTTAAGTTTTCCTCCAGGAAAAAGTCCCATAGCTGTAAAATCTCCAACCATCTGACTGCAGTCTGTTTTCCAGTGCCCATGCTCTACACTGAAGAGAACTGATGGTTGTAGAGCTGCTTTAAGATGAGTCATTACTTGTTTACTTATTCTTTAATAGTTTTGCCCAAATTTCACAGTTTATATCTACTGCTCAGTTACAGATTCCTGCCCAGTTTTCCTGATATTCTTAATTTTAAATCTCTTCCAGCATTACAGCTCTCCAGATTTTTACCTGTTACCATCTGTTGATTTTTTACCAAAATATTATTCATCTGTTTTCTAAATGGAATCTCACTGCAATATTCTGGCTGTGTTTCTAATCTTCCCAAGAACCCTTGAATTATTTCTCCATTTTCAGCAGTGTGCTCAGCTCCTCCTAGTTTAATAGATCTGCAGATTTCATTAATGTACCATTTACTCCCTCTTCTAGCTCATTATTGAAGCTATTAAATGAGACCAGAAGTAATACTAATCTTTGTGTACTGCACTAAATGCCTCCCTTCAAAGTTATTGTTTATCATTACCCTTCATTGTTTGTCATCACCCTTCATTTCAGTCAACATTGTAGTTAATTTCCAATTTGATTTAAGTTTGGGAGCAGAATTTTGACACATTGGTGATGGGAGAAGAAAGGCTAATCAACAGTCCAGGAGAGGCTTCTAATTAAAGCTAATTTAGAGAATCAAAGTTATGAGTTCTCTACTGCAGCCACGGTGTAAGAAGGTATGGTGTCTCCATAAGTTAATTAAGAACACCTTAAGTCCAGTGCTAAAATATCTTAAAGAAAACAATATATGGCTATCTAACAGCAAAATCTATTCTTCTTTCACCTTAGTAAAATACCTTGCATTTTGTAAAGTTAGTTGCTAACCCATATTATCAGGGCTGATTACTCCTGCTTTTTATTGACTTGACAAAAAAATTCCTTGTCCAAGTATGTTTGGACATTTCTTGTTTTTTCTTACAAATACTTGGCTTGAGCTCATTTGGTTATATATGTGCAAATGTAAAGGTCTTAAACATAGTCTGGAAAAATATTGCCTCTAGGTAGAGCTTAATAATTCTCTTAAGGTTTTATACCTGTATGTGTTGAACAAAGCAGTGAGATAGTGAAATACTGAAATTCATGGTGGGGCCAGATTATTTGTTAGATGTAGGGAAAATTATTAGAGTAAGAAAGTGAATGCATCCTAGAAGCCATGCAGTGGGTCTAATGAAGATGTAATTTCAAGTCACACCACTGCAGTAAGGAGTGGGTTATGAATCCAGAAATACAAACCAGAAGTGGGATCACAAATGTAGAAACTGGGTTGCCAGAAAAGTTTGATCTTAGTTGCTATCAGCACAGCTTCTCTGAATTTTGAAGCCCTGCATCTTTCAGAATCTGCCTTCTTATCTGAAATAACCTGGTATCTCATTACTGTGAATCTGTCTTAACCTCTGAGGCAAATTTTGTTCACTCTCCTCCAGATTGCTTATGGAATGTTTTCCTTCTACTCAATCTCTCTCAAAACCCATCTCTGTTGATTCCTAATAGGGAATCAGCAGCAGTGACACCTTTTTGCCTTGTTTTTATGCTTAAGCAGTTTTATAAAACTTTTTATTGGATTTTTATTGTTACAATACCCTGTCTGCCCCTCTCCACTTGTTATTGAGTTACATATTTATTATGTATCCTGTGAAATTGAATTGTATTATTCTCAGGGAAAAGATTTAATGTTACTTACATTTTCAAAGGTGCCTACCAGTACCAATGACGTAAAAAATAAGCATTATTACTCTGGTCCATTAATACTTATTAATCATGATTTAAGGTTGCCTTGGTGTGTTTTACTGTTAACTGTCCTTACCTTGCAGATGAAAGCTTGAGGATGCTATATCAACAAGAGAACATTGACAAGTTCATTTTATCGATTTTTGATCATCTGTATAATATACATGAAGGATATGTATGTTTGCCTAGAACATGTGGCAGTGTGTGTTTTGGGAACAAATTAGTATGTTGTGCCTCTTTTCCCCCTTTGTTCCTTTGTATTCAAAGGGCTTTTACCTTTCCTCTGAAAGACACTTGAGGAAATACATGCCTGCTGTGAAAGCCCGATTTATTTTGCATTGCATCTGCACTGTCTGGTTCTGCAATATTCGTTTTGGAATTAAATCAGCTTCCCTGTGTCTTTACAAAGGAGTTTATTTTTTTTCTAAGAAGTTGATTCTTTTATTGTGTGCATTCTTGACAAAAGTATGTGCATTGACTGTATTAGTGGTTTTCCTTTGTTTAGCAAGGTTTCTTATTTTCATTATCAAAGAAAATGTCATTACATGTATAGTGCTTTGTAGAAGTAGATCCTCACCCAGAGAGATTTTAAAATCAAGTGAGTGTAAGTGGAGTAAAGAAGAATAGTTGTCATATATTACAGCAGTCCAATATGTGCCAATACTGACCTCAGCAAAAGCAGTGTGGATGCAGTGTTATAATAAATGGGGGGAAAGCACCAGTAAGTTAAAAAAAAAAAAAAAATTGCAGTAGTGCCATCTAGTGTGCCAGGTGTTGCAGTTTTCTGGAGAGGGACAGTAAACTACTTTCAACTCATCCCACTTGTTACCTGACTGTCCTCCTGCTGCTGCTCCCTTTTCAGTCTGCTGACAGGAGAGCAGTAACAGCATTGACAGAAGGTAGAGGAAGAGACCTGAGGGCTGTTTTGCAGATGCTGATTCTGGCACACAAGCCATAAGGTTGTCACTGCTGCTCTAAAAAAATGAGCATCCACAGGGTTTTAAAGAATGAGAAAAGTAGCTGTTCTGTCTGTATTCCCACACAAATCTTGCTCGTCTACTCATTGGTTTCCACTTCAAAACATGTAATAGCAAAAATATCCTTTTCCAGCTACTACAGGCAAGTCTTCTTGGTGTTGGAAGAGGAAAAAAAAAATTTTGATGCCAGAAAAGAAGAGGGGCTGCTGGTTTTTGAAGCTTACTGGAAGAGGTGAAAATTATTTTCTGTCTGGTGGTTAAAGGAATTATGTTGAACAGAGGGTCCACAGAGATCTCTGTATGGGAGATGGGAGGTGAGAGGCAAGTGAAGGGAATGAGGGATCAGTTTTGTGCATTAATTCTTTGTACTAAGGAGGACCCCTTTTACCATGACAGCCTTAGTCTTTTCCACTGCTGCCTTTTCCACTTTCAGCAGTAGCTGACTGAACCTCTCCACTTTAATCCCGAGATATGCAAAGTGCATGGCTTACCCTTCAGTGTGTGAAGCTGCACAGGGTTTATTTTTGTCTTCCATATAGAATCTGCTTGTAACAAGTGGAAGACTGATCAAGCCGGAAAGCAGTGTCTGCAAACAAAACCAACATCTCCGCAACATACATAATGCTGTGTATTCACCTGTCCTCTGCGGCTGGTGCTGGAGGATATTGCTTTTCCAGTTGGATTTGCTTGGGGTGCAGCTATAGCTGCATATCAAATTGAAGGTGTCAATTTTTAACTATCAAAGTGTTAAAGAAGTTTTAAGTGAACAAAAAGTTTGGATCTATAAAGGAGAGTGTTTGATCTTTGCCTTGTTATGGAGACACTATTTCTGATGCAAATCCATGTAGCACTTCTGTTTAAACACTTCTGACTTGAGGAGTAAGAAGAAGGTAAAAGATATTTCAAATCCCAGAAATATGGCTAGGTAATGGAATAATGGAAATGGAGCTAGTTATTGGGGGCGGGGGACATGGGGAAGGAAGCAGTTACAAGTAATTTTTTCATCTACTTCTTGTGTATATCCTTTCTGAAGAGCTAGTTCAAGTAGATTGCTATTGGCTATTTTGAAACTGGATGGGAGAACTACCTCATCAGACGTTGGTACTCACAAGAGATCTTCAGTTAGGAACTCATCTCCAAAGATTACAAAAAAAAATAAACTGAGAGGTTAACAGCTGGACTTGTGGAGGCTATCCCCCAGGGATATGTGTCATGTTCCCAACTGAACAGAGGGACTGAAGAAGGGATTTTCCCAGCACAATATGAAAAGTTGTTGCAGATTAGGGAATGTAAACACAAAAACACAGGGACACCTACAGCCATAACCCCTCCAAACTTAATCCTTTCATAAATGTGTCTTTATAAACCTTCAAATAACATATAGACCTGATTTTCTCATATTTTCCCTGCAGCATACAGGCACTTAACTCTCATTGATTTCAGTACCTAAATGGGAGTTGTAGATCCTAAATTGTCTTTGAGGATGTAGCCTTTAGTTCTTGGTTATTGGTGAAATTGAGAGTACTTGCCCATACTCGGTACCTTTTAACGAGCTCAGTTCACTTCAGCTAATAGACTGCACAGCTCGCAGTTCCCAGGGAATCAATATTCTGGGCCAGATCCTAACTCGAGGCCTGCAATGCACAGAGTTCTTCCAAATAATTTTTAAAATGTGAATTGTGTGTGCATTACAATTTCCTGCCTTTTGAGTGGCTAGATGTGCATCTTTAATGTTCTCTTAATGTATTTTTAATGAACTTTCTTAAGGCTTCTGAGTGGGGAAAACATAAAAAAAAAAAATCTATAATATGGTCTAGACACTACTCAAATGACCCTTTTCCTGCAGAAGTAAGAAACTCAACAGGGAATTCCTTGTCCTGAAAGCTTCAGAGGCTGTGCAGCTTCCGACTTAGAGGCATCATGATTGAAGCAATAGTTCTTGTAGAGTCCAAACTCAGTTGCTGTGCATATCACAAGATACACAGTGGAAGAGGCATGAGCTGACAGGCTACTTTATTTTTTACTGTCAGCTATGTATTTATGCACAGCACAACCTTCTCCACTCTGTATATTTCAAAGCGCTAAAAAATCATACCAATTGTACTCTGCATGCTCAAAGTGCAGATTTCAAAGGTTCATGACTCAGTCAAATCAAAATCAATTTGCACCAGAACATTCAAAAGCACTTCTTCTTACTGAGGGCCATTTCTATGCTAAATTTCAACTCTCTGCTTGATTTTTTTTTTGCCTTCTTTTTTATTTTTTGGGGGAAAAGTTGCAAAAAAATTCTTGTAATAGTAGAAGTGGTTTTCTTCACTTCTTTCGTATGCCAAATAATGGAACTGCATTAATTCAAACAAAATTACACTTTTTGGTTAGAGATCTGGTCAAGAAAATTTCACTCCCAAAGGTTAAACTGAATTAGAGCAAAAGTGTACTTGGAAAACACATGAAAACTTAAATACCTAGATCAGAAATATTCCTGCTTTAGGAGCCTCACTAGTTGGAAAAGCATTACATTTCTTTCTGTTGTAATAATTGTGGAGTATGGGGAACATGTATCATAATAATTTATATTATTCATTTGATGGCATGTCATGTGCTGATTTGGTATCCAATTCACACCTAAGTATTTTAAATGTGAAATCAGTTCCTCATCACTGTTCTTTCCTGGCCCCAAAGCTCACTAAAACTCAGTTATGGATGCACTATGGAGTGCTGTGTAGCATGGAAGTTTCTGAGCATGCTTAGAGGTGCAAACTTGGTTCGTTGAAGCGGAGCAGAGCTCTCTGCAGACTAATTGTGGCTCAGAAGGATGTGTTAGTGTATCTAGAGCTTTCTGCTGCCTCAGTTGGATTCCTTCCTACACTTTATCAGGTGGCTCAGATGCTCGATGCTGTACAGAGAAGTCTCTTTGAACAGTGTCAGGAATGCTTGAATGTGGGTCTGTTTGCTACAGCCCCCTCAGGGCTTTGCAGTGGCTAATGACCACTGGAGTAGTAGCTAGACTGCTGAAGATCAAATGCTTCTCCTCCTCCCTCCCACTTCCTTTGCTAGAGGTGGGCAGACTAAAAAGAAGGATCATTCAGCCTCTGCTCTAGATGACGATTCTTAACCGAAGGTGTGTTCCTTACCTGTTACGGCAGCTTTTGCATCCCTTCGTTCCAGCTGCACTGAAGAAAGACCTGTATCCAATCAATATGGTGCAGGAAGCCTGCTCTTAAAGGCTTCAAAATTCTAGGTACCATCAAAGAATTACTGTTATTTTTTATTTGCTGCACTTCTCTCAGATGACTATTTATTTCAGCAGTCATGTTTGAAATTTGAAGCAGGATATAGAAAACTTGTAATATTGTATTTTTCTGAGAGGAGTACAGGCAGTGCAACAAGTCTATCACAAAATCTGAGATTAAGAAAAACTCAAACTGTCTGGATCTAAAATTTGACCTACTTTGAAGGTTGTCCCATGTAAAATTTAATTTACTGACCAACCAAATGTAGATGTATGGGTGTTCGTGTGCTGCAATAAAATTCTGTAAAGACCATGAAATGTGACAATGGTCTCTGAAAAGCTAGGTTATAGAAGTGATATTACAGATTTTAGTAATGCTTTAAATTAAGTGTCTTCAATATGCTTAACCTTGCATTAAACTTAGATTTAATAAGACAGATGTATATTAAGTACTGAATATACTTAAGGGAGCAATCTTGCATTGGCAGGGGATGGACTCAATGACCTCCTAATAGTTCTCCTCCATCTCTAATTTCTGTGATACTAATTGATTATTAAAACACTTTTATTGAGGATTGATATGTAGCTATTATATAGTTATTAATCTTATAACCCAACTGATATTTAATTTATACATAATTTTAATGCACAATGTCATTTTAGTTTTTAAAGAATAACGCTGAAACAGTGCATTCACTGGGACTCTGAAAAATCGTGGTGGTAAATGAGGTTGGCCCTTTTGAGGTTAATTGCAATTTGATGATTAAATCACACTTTACAGGGGTTTACAGAGGGGAGTAAGTTTACAGAGCTCTCCACAAAAAAAAAATTAATGTTTTCTTCAGCTATAGCATGGCTTAGGAAAGACAAAGAGACTTGTAATGAAGAGGTGCATTTATTTGAATTAAATATTTTATGTTGTTAGGTCTCAAACAACAGCTAAATTTTGACTATTTTAATGGTAATCTGTGCATGTCAGTTTTAGAATTGTGAAGAAATATCCTAAAACTCTGAAAGTTTGGGGAAAATGGTGCAGTGCTTTTGAACATTCAAAATTAATTTCTGTGAATGTCTGGCTAAACAAAAAGCAGAAGTTTTGTAGAGCTGTGTTATTAATTCAGTTTGTATATGCCTAGGGCCATGGCTCATAATGGCATTCCTTTCTTTTTAACAAACTGTCAAGATTTTCAAAGGACATCCTGAAAGCCATAAGTGCCTATTTGTTGGATGTATTTCTCATACCCTAAAGGCTTTCTTTGATATGGACTGATCTTTTACATTTATGGATGGAAGTTGCATTAGAAAATGCCCTCTGTGAAAACCTGTAGTATCTCAAGAGTGGCAAACATCTGATTTTTGGCTAAGGAAGTATGAAGACTGTTAGAAGTCTGAATATTTTTTTAAAACAGAGTTTTCAAATAATTAACAGCAAGTAAAAGTATGAATAAATGCAAAACTTAATGCAAATGTATATTAATGCTTGAAAGTTCCTAGTTACTTTAAATAATATAAGGACTGGGTAGAGAGTGTTTCTCAATTTGCCGGTGGGATTTTCAGGCATTTGCACCTACTTTGTGATAAATTATTTACTTGCAACATATGTCTTTTGATGTCAAAAGTATAATGACCAAGTTTTGTTTTTCAAGCAGGAGGCTCGAATGCAGATGGAAAGGGCCCTAATGTCTGGGACATATTCACCCATCAGGGAGGAGATCGAGTTTTCAAGAACCAGACTGGTGATGTAGCTTGTGGCAGCTACACTCTGTGGGAGGAAGATTTGAAATGTATCAAACAGCTTGGATTGACTCATTATTGCTTTTCTCTTTCCTGGTCACGTCTGTTACCTGATGGGACGACAGGTTTCATCAACCAGAAAGGCAATTGTTTCTTAAAAATAGAAGGTTGCAGCTTTAATTCAAGGTTATTGCTGCAGTCTGGCATAATTAATCCAGTATGCTATTCTGCAGTGTAGCTTTGAAATTGCAACTTTTTTTCAGAGTAATTATGGGATGATTTTTTATAGGTTTGCAACAACTTACTAATTAATATTCTAGATCCCCTCGGATAGCACAATCTTTTGGGATAGGATTATTATTATGTTTCCTATGTATCTTTTTGCTTACTCCAGTTTTTTTTAATTGTAACTCTAAATCATTTTGCTTCATCAGAATGTTTATACTTACAGAGACCCTAGCCATGAGAATATTTTTGGATGGCTTACAATAGACATGTTATCTCATTTGGCAAGTGCATTTAGATAGCTTATCAGTATACTCCAATGTGCTGAACTTCACATTGACTGTTTTACGCTAAGGGACATACTTTTCCCAGACATTTTTCTTTAGCAAATTAGAGAGGATTCTTCAGACTGATAGGAACTACGTTTCGTTCTCTGGCAAATAGAAGCTCTGAAAAGAAGAGTTTTCACAGTCTCAGCAGGCAGTGTATATGTGTAAAGGGATACAGAACATAAATAAATAGACTGGTCAGATTGCTAGAAGTTAGATATAAATTTGTTTCACTTCTGATTATTTTAATTCCATTGGTGTGGACTGGGGGAGAGGTTAAGGTCACTCTGTAGCAAAAGACAGGAAAGAGCAGTTGTGCCTATAGAACAGAGGGAATGGAAGAAAGAAGAAATGAAGAGAATTGTGAAGAATAAAAGCAACTGGAGCTGGACCAGAAACGATGGGAGAATCAAAGAAGCTGGCTGAGATCTCTTGTATGCTGGGAGGATAACGTTCTAAGGAGAATGAAAGAGAAGTATATTTGAATGAACTTCTGAATCTCTATTCTGCTTCCTACTCTTCTGCATCTCAGTTCTACCAAGATCTATATCTTTATACTTCTAGGGCAGTATTTGCTTGGCAATTCTTCTTCTCCCGGTTTGAAGATTGCAATGATGGAAGGCTACAAAGAATAGGACGTCTTAGAAAATACTCTTCAGGTTAGCCTTTTCTGCACTAGGATGGTACCTGCAGAAGCAATCTTTTTCTATGAATTTTGGTCATGTAGAGCTTGGCTGTTCAGTAGACAGCAGCCTATCCTCTGCATCCTGCAGATTAAGGTTTTCACCAGAGTGGAGAAGCCTTTGTTGCAAGGTTTTGGAAAAGGGGGGCTGGTAAATCTGCTTTAAACAGACCAACCAGCCATTTTTCCCTGCAGAGCATGCCAGATACATGTGCCAGTATCCCAGAGAGGTTTGAACTGAAGCTTTTTCTTTGCCACCAAAATTTACAATACATGGCCCACTTTCACTGGCACAGCTTGTCTTTCCCTTGGAATGCTTTTTGTAGTGTGTTGAATTTAAATTTGGCTGAGTCGTGGTTTCTTTCTTGTACTGATATTCCTTCAGCTGGGGCTGCAGGCACTGTTAAACCTCAGCAAGCTGCCTACTGAATGGGCTTTGTTATTTAGTTGTCAGAGTGGGACATAGCAAGCAGACACTCTGAATGCACTTGGTAAGGAAAGGTAACATTTTGACAAAACTCAGTTGTAATTTCAGAAAATGTTCACTTGATCCCTAGTATAAGCAGTTGCCTGATTAATATTATGAACTTTACATTTAACGAAAGGGCATTGGCAGAACTCCAAGTAGGCCAGCTTTCATTAGGCAGGAGTTCACTTCTCCTGTGCAGTGATCTGTTGAAGCAATTGTAACTGCATAGCATGGAAAGGCCATCATCTTCTGTATAAACATTTTTGCAAAGAGCATGTGAAGAATTAGAAGGCTTAAAGCAATGTCCTTTCAAATAAAATCATTCACACCAACGGATTCACTAGCAATTTCACACCTAAGATGTAGGACATTCGAAAACCTTTAAAACCATTCTGCTTCTAACTTGGTGGAGGTACGGTCTTTTAAAGCAGTGATGTTGTAGATGTATTGTTCCTAAGATGTGTCAGGTTTTAGCTTTAAGCTTACACCAAGTTTTTAAAGTATTTTCTTACAATTATTTTTACCCTAGAAGGTGCCCTGAGCAGAACAAGTGAGCTGCTAAACATTAGGTGTCAGTGCAGAAGAAGACAGAAGTTATAGAAAAGGGGATATTGAGTCTGTGAGAATTTGATGTTATGCCTCACTTCAGCATGAAGGTAGGGAATCAGAATGGGGAGAGAAGATTATAGAAACGAGAAAAGGACAATCCCTCACTTTCTACTGACTGACTGCTCCTTAATGTCTGTAATCCCAAAAGTTTGGGTTATCTCCACAAAACCCTTATATACACACTTCTTCAGAAGAACATTTTCTTCTGTATTTCTGCTTCTACTTGACTTGCAGATACATACAGAGAAACTAAGTCAGCCTACTCTGGAAGGTATGAGACAACCTGGAAATGTGACTTGACATTCACATTTTTCAGGCATGCAGTTCTATTTCTCTTCATTTTCTAAAAAAAAGGCATAAATCTTTTCCAATATAGGTGTTTAATTGAGATGTAAAAAATAAATGATAGCTGGTTGCACTTAAATGTTATAAATTGTACTATATAATTTATAATCTGAAAATTAGGATGAGAAATGCTAGTGTCTTCTAGGTAGGGGTTGAATATGAGAGGACAGGATCCCGTAGCAGCAAAGAATCTCTTTTTTTCCCAGTTTAAACTTACATAGTAAACCTTGTAGTCTCATCAGCAAAGAGTTAACAAACACCCAGTCCCACTGAAGATAAATAGAACCCCATTCAAAAGTTGGAGTAACAAGATGTATTTGCTGCTAATTGCTATTGCAAATTGCCAGAATTTGCTTTTCAAAATTTAGGTTCTAGTATATCCCTTTCTCTTTTGCGTGGATGCATTCTCAGGCATAGACACGTATCTCCTCAAAATTTAATGTGTTTTCTGGTGCTTCATTCAGAAGGAAAAGCAAACTACATATGAGATTTATTGTGAATTACTTTGTAAACAATTGTATTAAGTCTTGCTGTGCTAAGGGATGTGCATGCACCTGTTTGTTTAGGAGAAGGCACTGTCTAAATCCGGGGTTCATAATTGATTGCTGCAGTAAATGTTGTCTTAAAAAAGCTATTTGGCAGGAATTCCCTAAGATCAGTCATTTGAAGTTGGTTATGTTGAAGTCTAATACTGAAGCCTTTTAAGAAGACAGTAGTATGGCATTCTGTGTTGGCATTTTCAAACATCAATACACTGTAGGCTGAACCTGAAAATACCAAGGAATATATGATAGAAGTATAGAACAAATTTCCTGCTTTGAATTAAAGGAAATCTCTCATTCAGAAACTGTTAAGAATAGTGATCTAAGCCATACATAACCTCCTAAACATACAGTTTATTAACTTTTTTTATTTAGTCTTCCTCCTACTTTTTGCTTTCTACTTCTGTAGATATTTCTCAGTTGTGTTTCAATACAGTGAGGCCTTGGGATAGATATTTCACAAGCACCTATGCCTTATAAGGATATATGATAGTCTCAGACCCACAAAAATTTTATGAAGTTTAGATTTCTGAGGTTATTAAACACTTTGGTATATTTAGCCCAAGTCTCTGAAGCAAAGACTGACTGATTTCTACATTCCACCGGCATGAGAAAGACCTATTCCTCTCTGAAGCCTCTTAGCTTAACAAATAATAATTCAAGGCCACTGTTGGCCTTTTCCAATTACTGCACCAAACCAGATAGTTCAAGTAAAAGAGCAAGCTAATTGATACTCTTTGAACCAGAGCTTATGATGTGTATTTCAATACCTAGTGTTTTTAGAAGGTTTAAAAGCAATACAGTTATGTTTGGATGTAAGCAAAATAAAATAATGCCTATTTAAGAGCTTAAAGTATCCTGATATTTAAACTTACAGTGACCTCTCAGCAGCATAAAAATAGTCCTTTAGGAAACGTATTCATGTCAGCCACTGCTAAATCTGTACAGAAGGTGAATTCCTTTTAAGCCTCTAGAAATACATCCCCAGTTACTGGCGAGCTTTAACAACACATCCAGGAAATCAAAGCTGATCTCTGTCTTAGCAAGAGGGGACAAGAAAGGTTAGAAGTCATGAGCTTTTAGAGAGGTGAGCTAATTCCTTCTTGCAGTTAGAAGGACTGAGCAGTCTGCAGCAGTGGCAGCGTAAAAGAGATGGTTTCTCGGATAGACTATTGTCAAGTCCCTCAGGTTGGGGGCTAAAGAGAACAGTGCCTCAAACTCCATCTAAAATCTGGTAGAACCCAATGAAAAGCCTTAATTCTCCTATAGATCTAATGAGTGAAACCTTGAATTCACACCATTGCAAAACGTTGAGTGTACTGACAGTGTCTTTGTCCTGATGCGGGCACAGTGATGAAGAATGGAACATTCTAAAGGAAACAGCTAATCCAGCTAACCAAGTTCAAAACATGAAAGATCAGCTTAGTTACCTTGCTGAGTGTGGCACTGAAGTTTTTAAAAGACACAGTTCTCAAGGAGAAAAATGCTTTCATTAGAACAAATCTACCTGTAAGGCTCTCAAGCATCAGGCTTTTTCCAACATGCTTGTATCTTGCACATGCAGTCAGGCTGCCATTCAGGCATTTAAATGAAAGGATTATATTTTCATGTGACCAGCACCCATCAGAATTATGTTTTTCTGTGGAGTTGCTGTCCACTGATCTATTTTGAAAATTTGCATCCTCATCTCATTTTATGTGCCTGGTTGGAATATTTCATGTGCTGAGTATTTTTGCCAACTCTGTGGTCTTGTAACAGTAGTCAGCAAGCACTTGAGGGAAAATATTTGCATCTCATAACAGAGAAAATGTGCAGTGAGATTGCTTCAAGTGTTAAAATCTAACAAAATTATTATTAACCCTTTTTTGTTTCCTTTAATATTTTCAGGAGTCAATTGTTACTGCAAAACCAGTATTAACCTGGGAAATGGCATCCTGCTCCCCGTATCAGTTTGATTTGCTTTAATCCTTAAAAAACAGAGGTGACTGGAGATCTGAAAGCAGCATTGAGACCATCGATATTCGTGTAAGTTATTGCTTCAGAACTTTTGGAGACTGAGTGATCATTATTAATGGGCCTTATGTTGTTGCTTTAGGTGATGGTTAAAGAGGTATAGCCCCAGTATTGGTACCAGAGCTTACAAGGCAGTTTTAATGTGTAAAATCTCCTGCTAAACCCTGATGCAGTTGTGGTAACATTTGAAGAGAACACTGTGGACTTGTGTCTAAAGCTCAGATTGATAGAACCTCTATGAATTCTGCAGAAGATTTTTGAGGAGCCCATCTGGATGGCAGAAGATATTGTACAAGATATAAATAAACAAGTCACCTTGGCATTTGTAGTTTAATTTTTTCATGCTGGCTATAAAGAGTAGGAGCCTTAGTGTTTTCCTATTACCTTTGTACTTGATATCTGTTTTATTATTTGAAAGGGCACACCAGTGTTATATCTTTTGAACTCCAGAAATTATCCTTCTGGTGCCAGCAGTAAGGCTTTCCTGGCATACATCTACTCCTGGCAAGGAGACGTGTGGTGACTGCCAGTACCAAGGGGTTAAGGAGCAGTGACAATAAGCAGATGCTAATGCAAGAAAGATATTTTAGTCTTCTCATTAAAATAAGTCATTTCACTGTCTTCATGGATATTTGCACAGTTTTGCTTTTCCATTGTTAGTCATAAAAGGTCACTTCATGGAAAATTAAGTTAATAGGGTCAGTGCAATTTGATGAAAACTAGTTTTAGTTTGTAGCTTAGAAAAGATAGAGGGTAATGCATCTGATTTTATGGGCTTTCTTACATCTGTTCTGAATAAAACTTCTGCTCTCTCTTGTTCTAGGATACGTATAATAACCCTATAATTTACATCACAGAGACTGGGTTTTCCCAAAGTGACCCTGCCCTATTTTGTGCCAGTCAGCAATAGGAGTATTTCAGACTGATTCTACAGGAAATTTTAAAAGTCAACATTTAAAATTATGAAAAGATCAATTGTGCAAACCTAATATAATTTTATTGTGTGCTTATTTGCATCCAGCAATGACCAATGATTCTTGAAGCTAAAACTTATATAAATCAAAATAAAGTGATGTGATTAGAAAAAAATACTTAGCTGAAAGGAAAACAAGAAATTTTAATGTTGGTGCGGAAACAAAAGGTGCTCCGTACATTCATTGTTCCTAAACTTGTTTTTTAAGGTCAAAGTTCTTCATTGATCAGAGCAACCAAGTTAAAAAGTGCTTATCATTCATACTTCTTATTGTGCAGGATGTAAAATTGAGTGCACCTAAAAATCTGACCATTGCATCTCATTATATCCTTACAGAATACAACCTCCCACACACAGTGAGGTCTGTGTAACAACAAATCCCTGTACACAGCCATTAAGTCATTATAACTCAGCTTCTGCCTTTGTGTCAAGGTGGTCAAAATTGTTCAGCACTGGCAAAACTCTGTATTTATGCTTTACCTATAGTTTTTGTATTGGTCTAATTTCCAGCCTTCTGGAAATTCCTTCCTTACCTTCCTTCTGTTGGTCGTATTCTCTATAGTAATTTATTGGAAGTAGATCTTCTCACTATGCAGCAAGTGAAATGCATTTTAAGATGTCAGTTCATTTAGATAATAGTTACTATCCCTGTTGTATTTGTCCTAAGTGATTGCAGTCATCAAAGTCATATCATAATAATTCAATTTTTATTCAATAATTTAATTCAATAATTTTTTGAGCATTTTTACATTTTTGTGCTTATTTTTTTACTTTTGCTGTTTATATTCTTTATTTTATCCCTACTTTTGTTAAAATGTTCACTTATAAGCTTTCTATCTTCTTCCTTTTCATTTAGAGTTGCAATTATGCAAAAATCCATGCCAATTACCTCTTTTTCTACAACTAAGTAGAAGATGCACAGGACGTTTTCCAGACCTGAAACCAATTGATAAGTCCTCTTTCTGTCTGAAGCAGACAGGTCACCTACCAGCTGTCTTTGGAGAGCAATTCCTGGGCTGTTCCATATCTGGCCCCAAGCCATGTCTGGAAACTAATAGTTGGCATTGGACAGCAGTTTTATCAAGGAGTTTTGCTAACTTTTAGGTTTGTAGACAAGATATCTGGATTTGACTTTCTCTGAAGATGTGAAGAAATTAATAAACTCAGAATTCTCCCTGTTTGATGAAATGGAATTCATTTACAAAATCTAGTTGTTTGACAATGTTTTAGAATGTACAACAGCTTATCCTGAAGTAAATATTTAGGGTAGGTCAGATGAATCCCACTTTAACGCATTTGTTGACACAGGTCTCTTATGCCTATTAACAAATGAATAGGACAAGTTTGGAGGTAGATGCTTATTGGAAAAATCAAGGGTTGAGTTAAATTTGCCTTTACCGTTTGTTCAGTCCAAAAATACTTTAAAATGTGTATATGGTCTGAGTGTAATTAGTGCAACCTTACACAGGTTTAGTTATATATGCAGCTTGACCCTAAGTTTATCATTTTATCCAGTAAAATAGCATGGTGGGATTCTGGCTGAAATGGGTCCCTCTGTACAAAGATAATATCGCTATTAAACCCATCAGCTGTAGGCACTCTTTGAAGAAATGTCAGTAACATTATCCCCATGTGACTTTGGGGCTGCTACTCTAAGTAAACAGTTTGTCAAGGCCACTCCACATGTAATGACCCATGAATGAACAATCCATTTCAAGTTTTCAGCTCGCATTGATGCAAAGCAGGATACCCAAAGATGTTCAGTTAATTCAGTGCTTAAATGCTTAACCATTTATTAAGTGTTACATCAAGCATAACAGTTTAATTGCTTTGCATACAGTGTCTACTCTATGATAATTCCTTATCTTTTGAGCTAACTTTTGAAATTATTAGTACAGACTCATTCATGCAAGGGGCTCTGAGTCATGACAGGAGACTGTGGATTCTGCTGTGGGACTTAATAATCTATTTACTTTTTTGACTAACCAAGAAATAAACATGCTTGACTACAAAGGAGAGTATATCTACAGTTTGTTACTTCACTTGTTATTAGAAATATTTTAGTATGTTGCAATTAGAGTGATAGTATCACTATTTACTTTTTTTTTTTAAGTTAAAAACCTTCCTAGCTTTTAAGATATATATTTTGAATACACTAATTATATTAATTTTGTCATCCAAAATTTTCAATATAATAAGGATCTTCCATTTTCAAGATCTCGTGTTTTAGAAAGGGTTATGCTCTAGTACTCTGAAAATCAGAGTACGTCAGTGCCTCTCAAGCTACATGTCCAAAATTCCTAAAATTTTTGCTGTCATCAGGACCACTTAACTTACAAGGTTTTGGAGGGCAGGAGCAGTCCTGAATTGGTACATCAAGACCGTCAGAGAAAATTGAGGTTTTTATTTTTTAGTTGCTTAAAAAAATTGAGAAAGAGCAATGTAAATACGAACTAGGAAATAGAGAGCAGCATGCAGCTACTATAAATCATATCATTGCTGTTATAAATGTGTACAACTTCTGCCATGTTGCTTCTGCAATATATGAATAGATAAAAACATCAATATTTTAAGAAATGTGGATATACATATTTAGCACCTCAACAGAGCCATAAGCATGCGTGGTGCTTTAGAGATAAATGAAAGTGATGTCTTCTTACCCCAAGGAACTGAAAATCTAATTTAGATACAATGCATGAAGAGATGACGAACAAAAAGCTGGATGAGAGGTAAAAAGAGAACATGGGTCAGAGTAGTCAAATGCTTTTTTTACTACTGTTGCTCTTTCTTAATTTTATATAATGTATGTTAAGGATGACAAGATCAAGGCTGCCAAAAAGAAAAAAAAAAGATGTTTGAAAGTACTTAGTTTTGGAAAGTGGAGCCTTCTAAAAAAGATAATGTAGTTCTATAAAGTCTGTGGAGGAGAGAAGTGCAAATATGGGTAAACTATTGCCAGCTGATGGAGAAGAGAAATAAAGGTATTCCATAGTCTGGCTGGTAGGAGATTATTAATAATGCTGATGGGGAGGGAAAAATAAATGAATTTTGTGTTGCAGAGTGCTGCAAGAAGTAGGTCCTGGAAGTTAGTAGAAATAGAAAGTAAAGAAATTGAGGATGATGTGATGTGATGTGATGTGATATGAGCAGAGGCATATAAGAGGGAGATAAGCAAGAATAAATGTGAACAAGCAGGACTAGATTTGGAAGTAAATAGGAAACATATGAACATTTAATTTGGAGTCAGCTAGAAGGTCAGCAGTAAAAGATGCAGGGCAAACAGGAGAAATGATTGTGAGGAGAAAAGGATGGATAAAGCTTAAGATTCAGATGGTGTTAATTTTCTCCTTAAATATGCTTGAATGAAGCAGAAGAGAAAATGAGATGCAGAGAATGCTGACTGCAATGGGAAGTGCAGTGCAGAACTAGAACTAGTAAGCAAGGTGGTGCAGTTAAGATTTTAAAAATTGAACTTTAAGTTAAATGCAGCTCCTTCTGGATAGCTTTTTTGTGTCCTTTTTCCCTCAGACTTCTAAGAATTGTTGTAAAACCTTTCATTTATTGTTATCACTGTACACTCCAACCTTGCTCTCATGAACTAATCATTTAGTCTGTGTTGTAGGTACGTACAAGCCTGCTTTTGCTGCATTCCCATGCACATAAAACAGTGAGGTTATAATGCAATACTCTAGTCCATGAAAATATGATTTATTGTTAAATTAAATATGGATGTCATAATGTGAGCCCCTTGGGTCAACTATAAGCTTGAATGTTATTGAAAGAACTGCAGCAGCAGCTCTGTTTCTTCATTGCCACTGACAAAAATGCTTCTACAAATAGAATACAACAATGCAGACATATTAAGGAGTCTCTGAGATGTGCTGTCCCTGGCATAACATTGCCATGTGACATTTTCAAGAACTATAAATACATTGACTGCATTATAGTGTAAAAGTTAAGCAGCTTTGCGGTAGTCACTGCAGAAGCATTAAAATCAAGCTGAATTTGTTGTGAATACTATGAGGGATTCAAAGCTTTTAAAAACCCAAACCAACCCAAACAAAATAAACAGCTGAGAAACTCTTAAAATCATAAAGATATAGCTGGGATAGTACAATATTTTTATCAGGTTTTAGTGTAATTTAAAAAGGTCCAGAAGACTAATGTATGATTCCATAAAGTTCCAGTTAAATGCTAGTGTTATAAGTCCCTGTTGTGACAACAGCAGATATATATAATTTCTTAGAAAAAGTATCTGCCTCTCATCTGGCTAAGTGACTGCTGTTGACCATTTAAGTAGATGGATCTGTGATATGATCATCCTTATATTCATTTGACAATTACTGACAAATGGATGTCTTCCAAGACACATTTTTAGAACTGCAAATAGAAGAACAAATGAGAAGATAAACTTAGTTAGGATCTACTGTATTAAAAAAAGAAAATGTGTTTTGAAGTGCTTGGGTTGGTAGCTAATATATTACTATACAGCTTCCAAGCTAGTTATTTTTCATTATGTTTCTGTGATAATAATAGCTCATCATTTGATTTCATGGGAGTTATTGTCATTCTAAAGGGCTGCAAATGATATAAACGCAGCTGTACAGGGAATATTACAATGTCAAATGAAGTAGTGTCATTGCAGATCTACATATATGCTGCCTCAATGTCAATATAAAAGGAAAGAAAACATTGATCAATAGAGCATAGTATCAGAAGTGATTTGATATAATGCAAACAATGCATTATCTCTTACATGGTCTTGTTAAATGAAAATACAACTTTCAGGCTATAAAAACAGTCCATTGGATTTGAACTCATGTGTGCCTGGTTGTTGAAAGCCACTGCAATTTTTACTGAGCAAGTATATGCCCCTCCATGCATTAACACAAACATTCAATATGACCTACTTTATAATTGCTGTGGGAGTTTTCCTTTGCATTTTTTGAGAGTTCTCTGTTCAGATTCTCAACCATAGCATTGCATTAGCTTATTTGCATTGAATCAATTTTGCTAAAAGTTCTCACATTTTTATATAAGGAAGTACTTAGCATTGTTATACAGGGAATTAAATATCTTGATATCAATGTTAAAATAGGGAAATTGAGGTAGCACAAGTTCACTGTAATTTAGCTAAGGTAAAAAAGCAGATGGGATAATAATAGGAATAGTACCTGGATTTTTCTGCTCTCCTGTTCTGACTCTGTATATGCAATGTCACATTCCTGCTGCCAACAGACATTTTGAAATAAACATTCATATCAGAGAATATGAACACGTACCTGAATGCAGGGTGTACATCTTTCAAAAACTCTAATGGGAAAGTCATCTAGTGAACTTGTATAGTAACTGCAAATTAAATACAAAATCTTACTATTTCAAACATATTAAGGACACTTATCCCTATTGAAGCGAGTCTGATGTTTGAACAGAAGATTTTTGAGGAGTTAATAATTCTATTGCGTGGTGGAATAATTTGCCTAGAAAAAAAGACAGATGATTATATTTCTCGGAAATAAAAAATCAAATTATCAAATAGTAAAATAAGTGCAAAGCATTATACCTCTATAAAAATGCGGCATCTGTCTGTATATAACACAATTTAGAATATATAAATTGGAAAAAACTCCACAGCTTTTACTTCTTCGTGCGAGAATAAAGGACTAGCTACATGAAGTTTTGTAGAGTTCCCTAACATCATATTTTAAGAAAGAAGGAAATATAAGAAAATGAAGTTCTCAAAAGGAGAATCAATTTTATCATGTTCATGATAAATGCTTAAAAAATTACTTTTACATTTCATTTTCTTACAATAATGTAACAATTTCCTTGTTATACCCTGAAAGAAGGAACCCTCTGTTGATGTCACTATTTTACTTTGTAAAAGTAGCACCTCAAAGTAAAGACCTTTCTAATATTTGTAGTAATTCTGTGTTCTACTTTCAAATTGTGCATCCTGGAACATTTACACAATGTAACATTGGCTTGGAAGCATGAGAATGTAGGGCTTTTGTAACAATCTTGAATTATAGACAAAATCTGGAAGGAATTGGACTTTTATGGCAAGTATTTGCTAGTG
The DNA here is from genome assembly GCA_910950805.1 of Acrocephalus scirpaceus scirpaceus. Taxonomy (NCBI): domain Eukaryota; kingdom Metazoa; phylum Chordata; class Aves; order Passeriformes; family Sylviidae; genus Acrocephalus; species Acrocephalus scirpaceus. The sequence goes on along the minus strand of OU383778.1, from coordinate 28,287,326 downwards.
TTAGGCTCAAGGGATTAATTGCCAATTAAAGGGGAAAAATTCCTCTGCAGTTGCTGTTTGCAAAACAAGGAAAGGATGTCTGCAAAGGTTCCATCTCTTGCATCTCACACCATGTCTCCTCTGTTTCAGTATTTAAGAAGCTTTAAGACACTTCCATGTTAGTCTTCCTTTTTGTTCCCTCAGTAACACCATTGGGTTAGGCCTAGCAGGACTTCAAAATTCCTAGAAGCCCTCACTGGCTTTGCAGCTAAAGTGTAATTTTTTATTGATGTTCTTTGTATTGCCTAATTTGTTGGTATGGAATAATAAAGTTTATATGGACAGCTGCTATGGGAACTTTGATAAAGGGCTTAAGCAACAAAGAAAAGCTTTGATTTTTCAGAAAGAATCAACTGTATGTGCCTTAGGTGTTTGAATGTTTCTATAAATAAATCAGAAACCAGCAACAGTATTACAGTAGTTTACACTCTTCTTTCTTGGAAGGATAAGAATTATATGAAGCACAATTTTACAGAGAGAGTTCAAAATCACGTTTCTATATACTGTGTATCCTTTATAATGGATCCTTACTGATTACTTGGATGATTTTTTTTAAAGTGACAAACCAGTGCTTGTGTTACTACAGATACAGGGACAGTGAAGAGCTCAGGCAGTATATTTTTTGCCTGGACTAGTACCTTCACTGTAGTATGCAAGATCATGCTGTAACAACTGGAGCTGTCATGCACTTTTCAAGTTTATTTCTCAGTCACCATGCACTGTAAAAACCAAAACTACAGATCCTAAAGGAATGAATAAGCATGGCTGAATGAAGAGACAGAGACAAGTGCTTTAGTCCTTGCAGAAGGAGAGAAGAGAGTGCTTTTGGCTTCTTCAGCTTCTGAAAGTCATTCGAAAGCTCTCTCTTAGACTTGCATGCCTTTTATATCTGCAACTCAGACTGTTGCCTCTGATCTCACCAAGCAGCTTTATGCTTGTCTGGCAGTCTTTTTTTCATGAGCTACCCCAGCAGTTAGGAGCAGCTGGGTGCATAAGTAAACAGTCTCCAGGTTCTACATCCTGTCCTTTACTCAACGTCTTTATAAACTTCTAAAAGGGATCTTTCACTAAGAAATGCAATTTGCAGAGCTGAGTGGCAAAAATCATCAGTGTCCCCTCTCAGGCGTTGGCTTTGCAGGGTGGGCATTAGCTTCAATACTGGACCTGCATTCTGAGACTTCAGTAATCCAGTGCTTTTTAAATATAGGTTACAACATTGATTAGGGCCATGGAATTCCCTTTCCATTTATGTTCTTTTGTGCATTTTTTTGTTCTTATTAGACTATTATGGCATTTCTCAGGTTTTTCTCCTGCTTGCCTTATCCCCATTAGTCCTGTGTTTTCCAGCAGGCAGATGCTGATTTTTCTCATTCATGTGTAATCCCAATGAAATTTTCATTTTCCATATTTTATAGTCTGCTGCTATTCACCTTTTTAAACACAGGCAATAGCAGTCCAAGGAAGAAGAATTCACTAACCTCCTGGGGAAACTAAAAATGATCATAGTTTAGCAAGTCAGTCTTTAAATGTCCTTTGCCCACTCCACCCTCCCCTCTGCTACTCTTTAAGTATTTAAATCTGCCCCCTACCAGTCAGACTTCCTCACCAGATGGTGCCTTCTGACTAGCTCTGCCTTTCTTCAGAGGATGAATAAGTACGGCAAAGAGCATAAGGAACTGGTGAGACAGCTACTGGAATATTTCATCAGTGCTAGTGTCCACTTTTTTAAAAGGACAGTGAAAAATGGGAGAGAGCTCAGGAAGGAGCCGCAAAAATGATTTGAGGGCTGGAGAAAATGCCTTACTGGGGCACTCTAAAAGAGCTCAATCTGTCTACCTTATCAACGAGAAGATTGAGAGGTGACTTGATTACAGTGTACAGGTACCTTCATGGGAAAAATATACTAGGTACTGAAAGAGCTCTTTAATCTGGTGAAGAAAAGCATAAAAAGAGTCAATGGCTGGACACCAGACAAATTCAAATGAGAAATCAGACATATTTTTTAACAGTGCAAGCAATTAAATATTGGCACTGATTACCAGGAGGACTGGACTCTGCATCTCTTGCCTTCACAGTTTGGAAGATACATATTAGTCAAATATGAGTTTTGGATATAAACCAGGGAAACTAGTGAAATTTAAGAGCCTGTGATTTACTGAAGATAAACCTAGATGACCTTATGGTCTCTTGGTTTTTAATTCTATAAATATAGGAGTGCTGTCTGCAACAACTATTCACGAATCATTAAAGAAATCTGGTATGAGGCGTACCCTGGCAGTATTAAACACTGGTTTTGTGGAAGTAGATTCACATAAATAATTCTTTTATTAGCCTAAAGACAAAGCTAGAAAAAACCCCAAACAAACAAAAAGGAATGAAGTGATCCAGAGTACATGATTTTGATATTTAGATAATTTTAAGTTATTGTAATTTTCAAAGTCAGGACAATTTGAAAATATATAATTCATTTTGTAAAGAAAAACCAAACTGTTTCTTTGGGGAGATTTTAGATTTGAATATTTATATTTCCCAAAAAACCTTCAATTTTTTTCTTCTGACTGAAAGAATTCTGCCCTCCTTTCACCATAATTGTATTTACAGTACGCTTATTTTCAATGAGAAAACCACCTGGGGTTTTTCCAGAGATACAGGGAAACATATTCCATACTATTAGCTCATTGGTTGTTCTTACTTGTTCTCCTCTCTGAGAATAATTCTCATTTATGCAGACAGTGATAGGGTTTTAAATGATGTAATCATATATTGGTGTGAAATGGTAATGGCTTTATCTTTAAAGATAAAGATTTTTTAAAAGGTTAATTATATTCCACAAATTGTTTTAAAAGTAGAATGTTAATATTATTGTAAGATTCCAACTTGGAAGGCAATTTCCCTATCTGATATATATCATTTAATCTCAATATACTTCCTTCTTTTCTTCCTTATTGCTACTATTTCCAAGTGCCATGCTAGTTATTTTTTCCTTTTGTGTTTATTCATACACCTGTGGGTATCTGTTTCCTCTCCTCCAGCAAGATATCACTTAGTCAGACCATGCATATTTATCTTTTCTCTTGGTCTTAACTCATAATTTATTTTTTCCATCTCTTGATACTTTTTTTCTTTTCTTTCAGCTTCATTCAATTTCTCACTTCCTCTCCAAACAAATCATACCCAGAACATGAGACTGTACTAATAACAAGTGTTACAGCTTGGTGGCTGATCTGACAGGTAATACGGTTTTCAAGTAAACTTTGATGCCAAGGAAAAAGCAAGGAGCAGTTTCAGATCTAAGAGCGGAAAAGTGACAGAGGAAAAAATATCAATCCGATGTGTAGGTGGTAGAGGTGTGTAGGCAGAGGTGTACAAAGCAAGGCTTAGTGGCTGAAGCAGGAAGGCAGAAGGTCTCAAGAGAGTGGCCAAGGCAGGTGAGATGGAAAGGAGAGGTAAGGAGGACAGTGTGCCAGCAATAAGCCTTAGCTGAAACCTAAGTTTGAAAGTCTGCTCTAGCCATCATGGGATATTAGGCACAGAAACTTTATGAGGTTTGTTCCACCTGGCACTCAGGAGATGTATTCTCACACTTCATATGTTTTCATGTCTTTTCACCCCCTGTATAGTGGTAAGCCACAGCCATCATCATCCTCTCCACTTAATCAGCTGTAAATCTGCTCTCCTTGTTTTACAGTATTTGGGTGACCCTTATCTCTTCACACTGGCCAAAAAAAGCATCCCACATTAGTGCAGTCCTTAGTCTAAACCTCCACCTCTGTTGGGTCATGGGCACTCATAATTCAGCCTGGATGTTTCCTCCCTCTGCACATTTTCGCATGTCATAGGCTATCCCACAGAATTTTAGAACTATTTGAGAAGTTCATCCTAGACAAGTAAAAAGCAAATACATAGGAAAACACGAAGGTAGATTGATTCTCCTTATACCCAATGTAAACTAAGCAGGGAAAGCCTTGAGGTTAGATATCAGAGTTCTTAATTGAATGTCCCTAGTAATAAGAATTTTCTGATGCAGTAACATGATCATAATAGTATGTGGGGAGTGATGGTTTATTTGTTTCTGTGGTAACAGTTTTTTGGTGTTTTTTCTATAAATCAGCTGTAATCAAAGGCTCAAATGTGTGTGTGCCTCTGCACTGGCAATCAGCCTGAACATTTTTCTAGTGCTCATGCCTGTTTACCATTTATTCTGAGTAAGTGACAGAATAATACACTCAGTATATTCTGTGCATGGTCTATAACTGGAGGTGGCAGTGTTCTGCTACATCCTTTCCATAGTCAGCTGTAGTCATGGAAAGTCCATTTTAATTCTCTCAGTCCTAATCTATGCTTTTAAATAAGCAAACTGTGTGCACCTGTGTGAGAGTTGTAATGGAGAAGATTAATATGATATGAAAAATGTCTTTACTTAAACAAAAAGGTTTTCCAGAACCCTGGTTTTATTCATTTATAAGCAATGTTTATAAATTACATACAAAATATACTGTGGGATAGTATCAGTTCGGTGTGCAACAAAAGCAAATCAGGTAACAGCAGAGACATCGCTCTTTGTCACAGATAGTTGGAAGTGTGACTATGCTGCATGGTTGCTATAGTTATGCAAAAGATTTCAGATAAAAAAAAAAACAATCTGGACACTGTGAAACCAACCCCTTGTTTTAGCCTCCTACCAGTAATAACCACAGCCTTGTTGCAGAGTTGATATTTTTTACTTTCCAAGGATGAGAAGCAGTTCACTCTGTGGAGCAGTGAACACTTTCCTTGTCTTGCAGAATTTCATGAAATCGGAGAGGTTTTAAAGAAGCAGTGGAGCGGCTGGAGATGAGCTGAAGAAGACTTTGCTATAGCATCCTACTCCTTTGCTTGTCCCAGCTGCAAAAATGGCAGTATATTTGTATTGATTTTTTTAACAGCCAAACCACTGTATGTACCTGAATCTGTAAAACAACACAGTATTGATCTATTACAGAAAATGATCTATTTAAAGTATCTATTGTCTGCTAGTCTGGGGTGCAGAGAGACATTTATTTGCTTGTGTAGCCTGACATATCTGCACTACAGCCACTAGTTTTCACTATCTGGGTGTAAATTTAAACCACCATTCCTCCTTAAAATAGCCTAATATTGCTTAAATGTTGCACCAGCTATTGCCATATATATATAAAAATATACATATATATATATATATATATCTCTGTGTGTCTGTGTAGGCATCTGAAACAGAGGAGCTGCCAACAGACTTGGATTTTTTTCCCAGCTAGCAATTTGTTTAACAGGTTTGCACTACAACTCTGAAATTATTTCACTTAAAAGTACACTGTGGATGTTAATTAAAAAGATTCATTAGGGTTTTAATAATTCCTTAGAGGCTTTAACGACAAATCTGTTTCTATACCAAAAAAGTTTTTCTTCTTGTCTTAATCCATCTATTTTAGGGAAGCCAGTGCATGTGCTGCTGGACTGTTAATAGTGCTTCTCCTTCTCCTGTACGTAGATTGCTTCAAGAAAAAAAAGTATATGTTTGATTGGTGATGAGGTAAAATTATGCTCAAATTCAAATGTTTCTTTACAATGAGAAATTTGAACTGAAATTGAACCTTTTTTGTTAGTTCAGACATACCTGATCAGAGTGTGGTTTGTGTAGTGTCAGCTGGGTCTCTAAGTGTGACATGGTAAATCTGCCCTTCTGTTAAGTTGCACTGCAAGTGCAACATTGCAGTCTCCATTAAGATGGAATCCGTATAGCTGGGACAAAGTTTTGTAGCTTACCTGAATGTGTATTTGACATTTTTGTGAGTGGTATTGTTAGACCACTCTATTGTTAGGGATCATAGATTATGCTGAGTTGGAAAGGACCCACAAGTCCAGCTCCCAGCCCTGTACAGCACCATCTCCAGGAGTCACACCAAGAGCATCATCCAGATGCTTCTTGAACTCTGTCAGGATTGGTGCTCTGACCACTTCCATGGGGAGCCTGTTCCAGGGCCCAACTTCCCTCAGGGGAAGAATCTTTTCCTGACATCCAGCCTAAACCTCCCCTGACAGGACTTCGTGCCATTCCCTTCGGTCTTGTCACTGGTCACCAGGGAGAAGAGAACAGTGTCTGTCCCTCCTCTTTCCCTTATGAGGAAGTTGTACAATGCAATGAGGTCTCCCCTCAGTCTCTTCCAGGTTGAAAGAACAGTGACCTCAGCTGCTCCTCATATTCCCCTTCACCATCTTTGTTGCCCTCTTCTGGGTGCTCTCTAACAGCTTAATGTCTTTCTAACATCGCAGTGACTAGAACTGCACACAGGAATTTTTGTCTGAAGATGGCTGAATATATGACATAGGTAAAATTCCATATTCCAAAATCAGCAGGAGATTTGCTTTTAATGTCAATGAAACCAAAACCTATTTATATATGAAAATACATTGCATTGAGTAGGAGGTTCTGAGTCCCATCATCCTTCCCAAAAAGGCATTAGTATCTTTGGAATCTCAGTGTATGTATAGAAAACTTCTTTAGATGTTTTTCAATAGTATTTCCTAATCCTTTCTGCATATTTCTATGCAGAGAAACATAATTCAAATATTTAGACTTTCATAAAGTGTAAAAACTGTGATGCTGTATGGCATCTTTATGTCATACATCTATGTTAGCAACCCAGACTGGCACTTACATTACTAGAATTTTGATTACCTTTCTTTGGTCTTTCTCCTGAGCTTTTTTGTTCATGATGTTGAAATATAAGCCTCAGTCCAATCTAATTCCATTATTCGGGTCAATTTTTTCCCCTTTGTGTTTCTGTAAAATTTGCTAACTCAGTCCAGGTATGAGTCACAGTCATACACATGATATTAAATTAATGTTCTTTTTTATTCTCTGGATTATTAAACATCTATTTAAATCCATATATATCATTTGCCTGTACATGCTATTTGCATGATTGAATGTTTTTTGGTCGTGAGACAGATTCTGTATATTGTAATATGTCAATTCCAGAACTTTTCAGAAAAGTGTATTTCCCAGTTCTCATTTTGTGGTCTATGAGGAATCTTATTTTTTGAATAAGTATTGATTGCGTAGTACAAATGTATAAGCCTGCCTTTTATTCAGAAAGAATAAACATGGTTGATGATGAACAAGAGCACGAATGGCAAACCAGCAGGAAAAAGGTTCCAAACACCTGCAACTTAGTAATTGTCCTCTCTCTAAAATTAGGTAAGTGCAAATGTTTATGTACAATGAGTTCTGTAAAATCAGTATGAAAACCAAGATTTGACATTTTTGTTTTAAGTATGGGACACTTTCTATGGGTTTCCTGTCCTCACAAATTTCTATGAAATTTCCATTTCTGTGAATACACAATTCAGTATTGTCATCTGTATTGGTAAGGAATAAGCAATATCTCCTTATAAGGACCCCAAAAGGACAAGAAGAGATCAGCAGAAAAGTATTCTTAGCGAATACAATATATTACCATTTTGATTATTATACTAAAGTCACACTAGGCAAGGGAGACAGAACTTTCAGATTAAATAGCTAATGTAGATGAACTCAGGTTGGATTTGGTCCAATGTTTGTAACATCTTAAAAGCTGGGAAAATTTCTGTAGACACTCTAAGGCAGGGAGAGCAGAAGGTGTTTTTTACAGAATAATGACAGTCAGGTTGTCGTGGTGGGACACAGTTCAACTGTGAGCATTCCCACCCCATCTCTCATAAATTAACCCTCCATGCTGGTACTCATTAATGGAAATGTCAAGGGTTTGGGTTTGGGTTTGGGTTTTTTTCACAACTGTTAGCTCTACTATAGATTTCTGCACAGCCAGAGCTTGAGGTCAATCTCTTTATCCATGCTGGATAAAGGGCAGCTACATACCTGTTCTGAATATTCATAATCCTGGCCATCAGTGGCCATATCTGGAGCACTTCTCAGTTAAGACTTGGAGAAGATAAAACCTGCAGTTATGATAAACAGGTTTATTACATTATATCTAGGGGTTCCCTCCATTATTTCCATTATTAATATGCCAAATAGTTCGTTGATAATGTTTGCTTTGATACTTAGGAATCTTCTTGCTCTGCAGATTTTAGGTGCTATAAAGTTTTTACTTTCAGAACAACACTTTAAAAATGCTATTCTTGGGAAATTTTCACTATTTCTCACTACATGTCTTGACTGATCTTCAGTGTTTAACTTCACAGTGCAACTTTAACATGAAAGGAAAAATAGAGGAAAGTGGAAAATACTCAGCAGTACCACTGTTTGAAATCTCTAAGCAATTACCACTAGACTTCCAGTATTTCATAGCCACAAAGGAGATCAGCTGGTTTCTGAATAAACTTTTAACATGATGATTCAAATCTGACTCAATGTGCTTGAAATGGCCTAACATTTACTCAGTACCACCAATTACAAAATTCCTTCTTACCTGTCTAGATGGGCCTGTTATCTGCCTGATAAGGAATTTATTCAACTGTTTTCATTCCTATGAAGCTATATAACTGCATAAAATGAAATTAAAATGAGATTTTTTTTCTGCCTATCTTATGCCATGACAGATTTAATTTGTAAAATAAAACATTCCCTGTATCTACCATCACAGAACTGTAAGAGTGGTCAGATGTAGCCTCTGAGAATATATGCCTACTCTATGTGATAATCAGGTTCAAAATTAATCTCTGTTCTTTCATCAGTTTGGGGAGACTAGATAGAGATACCAGCTTTGCTTCAGTCTGGAAAACAACATTCCCATGTTACAGCTTGCTACAGCTGTACATTTTTAGATGAGTAGGATTAGAAATTACTGTATAAAACATTGCAATGGAAAATCTTATATCATGTTCATGAAGATATAAACAGTACTTCCACAGGGACGCAGTTTACTGCCATGGTATAGAGTAAATATTTTTGATAGTGTTACAAATATTCAGGGTGTCAAAGTCTTTTAACATAATGGCTTAAAAGTATACTTTATTTTGAACAAATAAATGGGTTCTACATTTTTCAGATTTAGTCTCAAAATACTTTAGCATAACATATGCCAGATTTGCTGATTTACAAAGGAGGTAGGGAATTGCCTTAAGGAACAAGTTTTATAACAAATAGAACAGGAGTTAATACCAAAGGAGAATAAAGGTCAGAGCAAATTCAATTCAGTCCACTGCAAAAGAATTTTGGTAAAATTTGGCAGAGGAAATAGAGGAACAGTGATGGAGGTTGGAGGTAACAGTATTTTAGAAGGAAATGCTTGCAAGGAGACAGAACCAAAGGAATAGTCAGAATAACCATGAGGCATGTGCATAAACTGGTGATAAAGAGCACAGCTGCCATGAAGTAAGTTGCACATTCATCCTTAGGCATGCAGCATCTAAGAAAGCCATGAGGAGTCCAGCACAAGACACCACAGAAGCAAGGCTGCAGGCAGAAGATCAGATTTAAGAGTCATTAATACTGGGAAATAAGTGGGTCCAGGACAGCTGGCAAAGACATCCAGACAGTGACTTGGAGGAGGGAAAAGGGAATAATGAAAGAGCCTTGAAAGATGCCAGCAGAGACAGGGAAGAAATAAAGGATCCATCAGCACTAACTGTCTAATTCTGTCAGCCAGATGAAGAAACAGTGAGTTGGTGCCACATAAACCTAAGGGTGGGAGTTTCTTATGGAGTAGTAGGTGGCCTATGGTGTCAAAGGTAACAGAGCTATCAAAGAAGAATGAGCACAGAGAAATGACCCTACAAGAAATAGGCACTTAATGTGAAGGATGACAAGACAAATTAGATATTTGGCAGTCTACCTAAAGCAACTCCTTCAGCTGCTGTGACCACCTACATTGGCAGAGTAATTAGAAGATCTTCCAAACAAAGTGATAAATGGCCTAATAGAGGCAGAGAGATCTATGCCTATTTATAATGTGCCTGTCACCATTATATCCAGATATCACAGCAGTCAGTCAAAGGAAGATAGTCACTATCCAGCAGTGGAATATTTCTTCTGTTATGGTTAGATGTGTTTAGCATGAAAACACATCCCAAATAAGCAAAATTTTATCGAGGATGACAAAGCAGAGAAGGCTTGTCTATAGTGATATACTGTGTACATCTTCAGGACAGGAAGCATTCATTCTTTGAGGTGAAATAGTACCTTTTACAGAAATTTTTAATGGTGGTCCACTTCCTGAAGAAACAAAAGACCAGGATGACTTGACTAGCCAATGCAGATAAGATCTAGTGCACAATGTAACAAGTAGTTTTAGAAAATCCTGCTTAGCGCTTAGAAATAATGAACTCCTAATGTGTTTTTCTAATCAAAGTGTCAACATGAAATCCACTGTATTTGGAGACCATTCTATTACCAAGGCAGCAGTGTATAAAAAAGTTCACTGTGGATATAATTTTTGTGTCTCATCTTTGAATTAGATTTTCTTTTGCCCCTTCTTTTAAATAGTTTTAAGTCAAAAGCAGTACAAACAAGAGAGGAAAAATGCTTATCGCATCTGTTCCAACTTCCTTGGACCAACAGACATTCCTGTTAGTCTCACATTTCCATTCAACACTCTTTTGAACAGAGGTTTGATATGTAGAAGTTTTTCCCTCAAGATTTAGGCACACCATAAATCAAACCAGTTGTTTCCCTATTTAGTCTATTGAACATATATAGCATGTATATATGTATACTGCAGGTTCCTCAAAGGCTTATTTTCTAATAAAAGCATAATGTTGTGCAGTTCACACATTACAGCGGGATTTTTGTTAGTTTTACCCAGGCAATATTTTTCTGTCACAAAATCAGAACTATATTTCCACTACACAATCCACATAAATGTAGCAGCTGTGGCCTCAGTGGTGTTTTTAGGGACTAATTTTTTTCTGTTTCTCCTTTTGCCTTATGGTAGCAACAAGATTTATTCTTCAGAGATGGATTTTTGCTGTTACATTTCTTTTTAAAAATTGAGCATATGTTTAATAAGTGACATTCAGCCTTATATTCCTAGGAATATGGGAGAAATAAGAAGTTTAGGTTTGGTTTATCTTTTTAGTTAAACCAGTCAAAAGAATCCAGGCTCTCTTCTCCTATTTTTTACCTGGTTTTGATTATCCAGGTTATATGAGCATTGCAAGTTCCTTGCAATTTCTTTTCATATTTCTCCCAAGAAAATCTCCAAACAGCTATGCAGGCAATTGTTCCTTGACAATTTTTGTTACTCTTGTCTCACATCCACCATCATATTTATGTAGACAGACAAATGCACGTATGGCCAAGCCTGTGACATGATACAGGGAAGTGCAATACAGTCTGGTATTAATGAAAGAACAAAGACCTGAATGGTTGCCTAACTTGTCTAAAAATCTGCCCCACAACATTTTTGACATAGAGAAGTCAAACAATAATGTGGTTATACTAATTTGTTTATGGCATATGCATATTACTTAAAATTATTATTACTTAAAAACAATTTGATATTAGAGTTTGTGTCGGGACTAAATCATGCATGCTGCTTGTCTGCTGTGCTGCAGAATGTAACTGGGAATTGGTTTGTAGCCTTATACTTAATATACACACAGTGAACTTCAGGTGGAGATAAAATAAAGTTTCCCACGTTGAGAGGAAATTGTAAGAAGTTCCACTTAAAAATTCTAAATTATGTGCTTAACTCAGCTTGAATTTCCACAACACTAACATGACCCAAATTAGGCCCGAGAGAGGGCTGTGAATCCCTGGGAAACCCATGCTGGAGCAGGCTCCTGGCCAGGACCCACAGACCCATGAAGAGAGGAGCCCATGCTGGAGCAGGTTTCCTGGTAGGACATGCAGCCCTGTGGGGGGACCCACATTGGAGCAGGCTGTGCCTGAAGGCCTGCACCCTGTGGAAGAGTGACCCATGCTTGAGCAGTTGAGGGAGACCTGTTGCCTGTGAGGTGGACTCATGCTGCGGGAGTTTTTGCAGAGAACTCTCTCCTATAGGAGGGACTCTTCTCGCTGAGCAGCAGCAGGAACAAGGTGTGATGAACTGACTGTAACACCCAGTCCCCATGTCCCTGCCCTTCTGTGCGGAAGAAGTAGAGCTTGGGAAGGAGGGAGGGATGAGAAAAAGGTTTTTATAAGATTTATTTTATTTTTCATTATCCTGCTCTGACTTTGTTGGTGATAAATTCAATTAATATCCTGAAGTTGCATCTGTTTTACCCATAATGGTAATTGGTGAGTGATCTCTCCTTCTCATTATCTCAGTCTGTGAGTCCTTCATTGTATTTTCTCTCCCCTGTCCAGCTCCAGAGGAGCAGCTTTGGTGGGTGCCTGTCATCCAGCCAGGGTCAAACTCACTACAGAAGCTTAACATCCTACTATGGTCCTCCAACCCACGCTACACCAGAACTTGTGTAAGTGTAGAGAAGGGGAGTTGAACAACTTCCACAATTAAAACAGTATTGTATTCAGGTCTGCCAACCTTACTGCCAATTCTTTATGAGCAGCAGGGAAAGACTAATCCCCTGATTTACATAGAAAGATAGGTTATAAAGAGTAAGTGTTGCATTTTGGAGCACTGACTCATTTAAAACTGGAATACAAAAATGTGAACCCATACACATTGCACATTGAATTTACAGGTTGTATTTCAATTTTAACCATTTCTTGTGATGTTGTCCAATTTATGGTATGTTTTATATGATCGTTCTGATAAATTTCTGATTAAATGCTCCCCCATCCCCAGAGAAATTCTGTGAGAAAGAGCAGCAGAAGATTGGAACAATCTTTTGAAATGCCTCTTTGAAATGCCAGGGTGGTACTGATGTGGAGCCTTGTAACACCAGCAGCAAGTCACTGCCCTGGCTTCTCACTTTCTTTAAAGAAGAAGGAAGAAACAAAGTAAGTTTTTCTTAGATGAGTATCTCAGGAGTATGTAATTTCATGGAGCACCAGCCTACCTTAGCTGCAGTCCAAATTAACCTCGACTTAGAAGGGCACAGCCTGAGCTGGAGTAGGTAGAAAGTTTTCAGACAAAAGTAATGTAGAAAGTTGACATTCCATTCCTATAAAATCATGGAATCACAGAACCCTCTTGGTTGGAAAAGACCTCTAAGATCATTGAGTCCAACTATTAATTTATAACACCCATGTCCACCACTGAACCATGTCCCTTAGCGGTACATTTACACTCCTCAATAACCCCAGGGGTGGTAGAATCAATCATTTCCCTGGGCAGCCTGTCCCAAATGCTAGGCAACCTGTTCAGCAAAGATATTTTTCCTAATATCCAATTGAAACCTTCCCTGGAGCAACTCAAAGCATTTCCTCTCATCTTAAATATAACATAGATTCAAATTTTCTGTTAGACATCTCTTGTTTTATTTATCACAGTCCAGTTGTAAGAGGTTCATTGCACTAACTAACTTGCTTCCGACAATGGAGAGGAAAAGTTTAACCTTTTTTTTTAATGAAAAGGATGTACAATAAGGAAAAGTCACGTGTAAAGTCTGTAACTTGCTAGGGGGAAAAATCACAAAGCTCTGATGCTTAGATTAAAACCAAGTTGTTTTACCTTTATATACAATGCTTGCAATCTGCAGCTGTTCACAAAAGACAGGAAGACTTTTTATATAAACAAGTAAGGTTGTTGGCCTTGTACTTTTCTATTCTTACAAAAGACATGTGTACTTTATCTCTCGCAGTGTTACATCAATGTGTTGTCCTTGAATCAAGACTTTCTCATTTTGGCATTTGAGAGGGAGGAAAAGAGGAAAAAGTAATAATATTTTGCTTTTACTTTGAGGAGAATCTTTCATGCTTCTTCTTTAATGTGATTTTCTAAGACCCAGGATGCTAAGTATCATCTCACATTTTACAGATGGGGAAGGAACTAGATGAAAAATAAGTGCTTTACGTTCAGATCTTACACTGATGGTTAATCTTAAAATTGCTTTCTTTTTCAGTAGCTGGCATATGTCACCACTATGCAGTTCAGTTTCTCAGTATCTAGGAATTAACTGAGATATGAGCTGCAACACTATTTCAGTATTTGGCCTGCCTATGTCCTAATGTTAGCTTCCTGATCTTTTATACAATGGATGACAGAGTTGATTTTCCCAGAACTGTTCTGGGACAGAGGTTAGACTGCAAAACTGTGGATGTTCCATCCCTCAAAGTGTTCAAGGCCAGGCTGCAGGGGGTTTTGAGCAAGCAACATAATCTAGTGGGAGAGATCTCATCCAACCCAACCACTTTATGATCTTGTGTTTGTTTAAGTTTGGTTCTCTTGCCACTTTCAGCACTAGGAGACTTTCAGTGGCCCATGCAGCCCATGCTGGGAATCCTGTTGCCTCAGTGTACAGGAATCTGAGTGTGTGCTAACAGCACAGTCCCTGTTAATGTGGATATACCCAGTACTAAAAATGTGCAGGTATGCTGATCTCTTAAGGCCATCATCATCTTGCACTTCAGAAGCTCCACTACATTATTTTTGAGTTGTTTAACTTCAGCCAAAGAACCAGATCATAAACTTGCAGCTAGCATCAGATTTCCACTGTGGCTATTTACATACAAGTTTGCCTGGAACAAAACTGAACGGAGAAGATCCTAAGAAGTACTCATCTTCAGGAACAAGATAGATTCAATCAAAATAAAGGTTACTTAAAACAAAATTTATTAGTAACTAATAATTACCTTATCTGTCTTTACAATCCTGTTTTCTTACTGCTTAAAGAGTGATGTCCCAGTAAAGGTCTAAAATCTACTTCTGTACTCTTTTTCTAAGGCTGCCTGCTTTATTGGTAGTTTCAAATCCAGAACCCTAAGTGTGTTATGTTTTAAATGGGGATCTTCCTATATGTATACCATTTGCTTGTGAGAGGTGACATCAGCAAGAAGTCAAATATACCAATTATTTTCCTGGTGGCAGTTAGGCCCTGCCATTGTTCTAAGAGGAATATTTGCATTTCTGGAAGGCTGGAGTTTCAATAGCAACCCTATATATCAGATTTAAACTCTCAGGGATTGACTCGGTTTATAACACCTTTCTGTAATTATCTGTGTTCTCCTCACCTCTCATGTTACCCTTTCAAACAATACCTTCTCTTACCCTCCCATTGCTGTAGCCCAGTGAATATATGGAGTATAATAGCAGGAATTCTGCATGGCACAGATGATGTCTTCTGTGGGAAATTCAGTATGATGTATTTCCATTCAGCTGTTACAAAAAAGCTGTAGTGGTTTTGGTTTGCCAATCCGAGTTTTCCAGCCAACACACCAATTAATGTAGTGGGTCTAGTGCTGGCCAAACACCAGTGCACCCACTAGAATTATTTACTCATTTTCTGCTGCAACATAAGGATTAGGAAGAGAGCAAAGCAGGCTCAAAACTTCAAAGGGTATAAAGAAAACTTTATTAACAGAACTAAAAGAAAAATAATGAGAAATCAGAATAAACCTTCAGAACACTTCTCCTCCCCCAACTCCTCTTTCTTTTCTCACTGACAATGTAAAGAGAAAACATTTGGTATTTTCAGTCAGTTTACCACTTCTAAAATAATCTTAATTCAGTTTACTTAGGGAGAGGAGTCTCTTCTGCCATGCCATGGAGACTTTTCCACAAGAAATAGTTCTCTCATGATTTTAATTTTCACAAATAGCAGCCTCCTGGAAATCTGCAATCATGAAATCCCTCCCACGGTTTGGTAGTCTTCCCACAACTATCACCATGGGTCATCTCAGCTTATTGGGGATCCATTTTAAGGATGATCTGTTCTAGTTGAGAAAAAAAGCTTCTCTTCTTTTATCTCTGGGAACAGAGGGTATTTTTCTTCCATCCCTGGGAGAAGGTTTTTCATCTCTCTCATCTCTCTCTGTTCTAGCTTCTCACAGGATCACATCTACCTCAACATCTGCTTGCTTCAACATGGATGCATCTGCTCATGGCTGTGGTTAGAATGTTACATCCCCCAATGCATTCCATGAGTTAAAGGGAAAAACACCCAGAAGAGTCTGATATATCAATTATATCTTCACCATAGCATTACAAGAGAATTTCAGCCCAAGACTAAGGCATCTCCTCATTCTCCTCCGATCTTGGATTTGACTGCTTCTTCACTGACCTTGGTGTCTCCATGTTGTTCTCTTTACCCTTTCTTTTTCTCTCACTCAGAGAAGATTGATGTCTGCAAGTTTCATCTGTGCCCTGAAGGAGTTAACATCTCACCCAGGCCTGCAGATGGCCATGTGCTCTCTGCAGGGCATTGGCCACTCTGGCTGCATGGCTGTTGTCTGGCCCCTGCCGCATTCAATTCCAGCTGCAGAGCTGCTTTCTGCGTGGGGCTACAAGGCCACCTCTGTTCTCAGCTGCATGATTTTTCCACGGTCCCAGCTCGGCAGCTTATGGCCGGAGCGGGGCCTGGTTTGGCTCGGCACGAAGGGGAGCTGGCCTGGCCAGTCATGGCTGGAACTCGGTGGCAGCAGACGGTCAGCTGAGCCGTGTCGCGAGCTGAGCCGGCCCGGCCTGGTCAGCCTCCAGTTACCTGTTCAAAGGCTTGTTGATCTTTAAATGTGATTACACAGAGGCATATTTAGCTCTCTTAAGTGGTTTAACAGGGTGTCACTATTCAAAACTAGCCAGCTGATTGGTTCTGTCAGGTCCGAAGAAAGCTGCCTAGGTCCTTACAGGGAATCATTTCCACATATCATGGATATTTTCTTAACTAAAACCCAAACTATGTTAAACCATGACAAAAGCGAAAAATTCCTATCAGTTTTCCAAAATCCACAATATCAATACACGAAAATAACACGAAAAATCAGCCTGCAGGACTATAGAGGGACCTAAGTGTACTTTCATCTTTATGTGTTATAATGATGCTATAATGGCACTTCCAAGGAGAATCAGTATTCTTATTTGTGTAGATTATAGTGTTATCACTAAAAAAATTCCAACCTTGTTCCTATACCAAGGAACCACCTGAGCCTTTCTGGAAAAGAAACTATTCTAACTGCCTTGGTTTAGAGAATTGTCCTAGGTTACAATGTAAAATTGTGCCCAAGGTATGTATTCTATCCCCATCTTCATGAGCTGTTGAAACCAGGTGGGGCAGTGTTTTCCTTATCTTCTGTTAACGAGTCTAACAATGCCTCGCCGCATGACTCCTAGATAATTCCCTCCGGGAGTTATCTCTGTTTAATGGGCCATCAAGGACCCACTGCATGACTCATAGAATGAGATCATCCCATTGTGAGATGCTCTGCCCAGGGGGAGGAGCCAAGCATTCCCACCTGGATATAATCCAGGGTTTGGGATGGTACAGGGAGCCTTTCCCCACTGGATTTGCAGAGGACAAGAGCTACCAGATGTTTCTACAGGAATCACTGCTTTGACAAGACCATTTCATCTGGACTGCCACTACACCCTAACAGGGTGTCAGGTTGTATTCTGACTCTGTCAGTGGTTTTTTGTAGTATTGCATTTATTTTATTTTACTTTCTTTTATTTCTTTTCTTTTCCTCTTATTAAATTGTGTTTCTGACTTGGAGTCTTTCACTGGTTTTGCTTTCAAACCAGCACAAGAATAAAACTAGCCATGACAACAAATTAAACTGGGTCTTCTTGAAAAGATTCATTAAGGGAAATAGGAATAATTTTGTAACTGTTACTTTATAAATTTTAATTTTACTTTTTGTTCTTTTGAATTTTTACTTGCTTAGCAGGAAGTTTTAAATTATGTTTGTTTACAATCAATATGTCATATATTTTTATCCGTATTTCATAGGTTGTCTTTTTCCACTTTATTACATAGTGCCCATTTACCTTTCTCTCCTGTGTTTCATATAACCCAGTTATAGTCTTTCTTCTAATTAGGACAACTGGACAGAATATACTCTATTCTATAAAGAATGTTTGTATGTTTTACAACAGGGCAAATGAGCAACACATTTTTCTTTGCAGAAATTAATATTCTCCATTGTAAACAATGTAATCCATCATGTTTAGCTTATGTGGTGAAATGAATATCCTGATAGTTAGTATGAAAGCTTACTGAAAGTGCAGTGACCATCTGCATCTCTCTGTTGGGCTTTAAAGGCCAGTTCTCCCTTCTAAAGATTTATAACACAAAGGGCAATTCACTAATTAGTACTGTAAATTAGTGTTGCCATGAGGTTAAGAAAAAAACTAACAGCCCCTGCAGTATTTCAATTAATGTTATTTTTAATTGCTTGTATTAGCATTT
This sequence comes from Acrocephalus scirpaceus scirpaceus, assembly GCA_910950805.1. NCBI lineage: Eukaryota > Metazoa > Chordata > Aves > Passeriformes > Sylviidae > Acrocephalus > Acrocephalus scirpaceus. The sequence continues at coordinate 28,269,080 of OU383778.1, read as the reverse complement.
GAGAACAAGATTGATTAGCTTTTGACTGTCAAAGAAACAGAACTTGAAGCTCTTAAATACTGAAATGGAAGTTGTTAATTATGCTTAAAAATCCATAGATACTGTACATGGAAATCTGGAAGGTCAACTGAGTATCAAAGAAGGTATGTTTCTGTTCTGTTAAAAAAAAAATTAAAATGTTAGCATATAGCCGCATGTATTTCTCATGCTCTCTACTAAGTGATCATGTAAATTAACATCTCCAAAATCACTCTAAAAACAAAACAGCTTTAATAGTGCATCTGTTTATAGAAAGTAATTTTAGAAGTTGTTTAACTTTAAAGTGATTAGGTAATTTTCAATTTGTGAATCAAGTGGGAAGACCTGAAATTTCTCCTAAAGCTGTTGAGAGTTTTCCTCTGTAGACTCCGATTCAGGAAATAGCATCTGTTTGCTGTGTCTTAGAGGCTAACTCTGAGACAGGACTTGTGCTATTTCATTCTCAGTTTAAAGGTCCTGCCTACGGCAGATTTAGAGACCTCAGAACAGGACACAGAAATGCCAGCAAGCACAGCAGACATCTTCCAGTAGTAAGCTAAAAAAAGTCTTGAGATGAGCTGTGCTGTGTAGAATTTTATTGAGATGATTGTGTCCAACAAGGTAGTCACAGGTTGCTAATCTTTCCAGAATATATATGTAGTTGTTTACAAGATTAAATAATGAAGAATTAAATAATTCTTCTTGTTTAATAGGTCCTGTTAGATGAGCAATCTGAGAAGAAGAGCAGCTGGATTCATGTCCTTCTTCAGCTTGAAAAAATATAAACACATCACCCATTCCCAGGGTTATATATTAACAACCAGGCCACTAAGGAGTGGGGTGGATGGAACAACAAATTGTTTTGCTTCTAACCAGGCCACTGAAACTGTGCTGTTTTGGTTAATGGTTAGGCTTGATGATCTTAGAGGTCTTAAGCTGTGCCAAGGGAAATATAGGTTGGATATTAGGAAAAAGTTTTTACAGAAAGAGTGATAAAAGTACTGGAATGGTTTGCCTGGGGAGGTGGTGGAGTCACCATCCCTGGATGCGTTTAAAAGAAGATTGGATGTGGCACTCTGTGCCATGGTTTAGTTGAGGTGTTAGAGCATGGGTTGGACTTGATGATCTTGAAGGTCTCTTCCAACCTAGTCATTCTGTGATTCTGTGATTTTCCAACACTAATGATGCTATGATTATATTCTATGAAAACATGAGTGATTGAATAAACCTAACTAGTTAGCCCTATTTAGTTCTGTAGTTCCTGAGTCCTGATGGTATCTGGGAAGAAGAGAGGTATATTTTCCAACTATATAATTTTGGCTGTAGGCCTTAAGCACTGTATTAAGTGTTGCATAGTTAATGGGCCAGAATCAGAGTTGATATACACTGTTAGCTCCTCATGAAGTACACGCAGATGTCTGCTTCCTTAGTGGCACTTGGACATGAATTTAAGAGTTTTGCTGAACTGGAAGGTTTTGCTGAACTGGAACCAGATCACAAATAGACAGAAGCATGTAGTTCCACCTTTGTTTTGTCAGCAGTTGGGCTGGTCTAAGGAAGTGCTCTCTCCTCAGTGCCTTGTCCCCACAGCTCACTTGGCTTATCAGCCACATACTTTGTTGAATAGCATTATCTTAACCATTGATGTGGCTAAGAATTCTCCTTTTCCTACCACGCTAATTACTTTTCAACCTGATTATCATAGTTGGAGGATTGTAATCATCAGCCTATGGATATGGCAGGCATAACATGTCAGCTCCTGCTTTGAAAGCCAGTGGAATTTGCTACTTTTGGTATGTTGGTCCTTTTGCTGCATTGAGGCTCTGAAATAAGTCTGCTGAGAGATCATCTAAGTGGAGATTCTTGTTGGCCTTAAGCATAGGACAGGTACCAGAGAGAGATGGTGCACACTGGGATGTGCAAAAAAGTACAGCTATCAATGCATGAAGAACTTCAATGGCTATCAAAATTTGTGGCACTTAGGAAATTCATGTCTGTAGCTCAGGCAGCAGCCAAGTGGCATACTTAAAGTCTGACTGGAACTTCAGATCTTTCTAAGTCCCTATTTTTGTATGTCTTGAACATAACACAAGGAAGACCTGGCTTCTACCACTACAGTAACAATGAGTATGGTCACAAAGACCACAGTTCTAACTGACAACATCGTCCTGACTTCCATGTGCTTCCTCTTTCTCTTGCCATTTGATTCACATCTCCTTACCAACCCCATTATTCAACTCATACACTTACAGGAAAAAATTATTGCAGGTTGTAAGTAACTATATTGTAAGTAAGCTATTCTAGAAGAGGTGTAATATGAGGGAACTGCTGTCTAGCTTCTTACCGCTTTACATCTTTTGACTAGATAATAGTAGAAAGCGAAGGATGAAAAACAAAGGGAGATTAAGATAAAAACCAGGAAATTTAAAAATGATGTTATGTAAATAAAAATGGAATTTTATATTTTTCACTGTTGGGAAAGCAAAACAAAACCACATTTTAATTGAGAATTTTCATTATGGAAAAGGATTTTTCAGCTGAAAAAGCTTTCATACAAAAAAAATTCTGCTACATGTGTCAAAACAGCATGTCAGCTCATCAGAGGACCAGGATTTTTTTTAGAGGCAATTAGAAGGTATATTTTAGAGCTAATTTGACTATCTAATGAGAATATAGCAAATGAAGTGATTCAAGATAGCTCAAGTACTAGTGATCACAGTTTGTCAAGGTCAAAATTTCAGTTATTAATATTTACACATATATAAGTAAGCAAATAGTTTATTCACATTTAACACTTTAAAGAAAGCTGCAATGTAATGACCAACAAGGCATTATCATACCAATTTAATTTCTTCTAACATGCTGTTGAATTTCTAACTGCAGTACACATGTCAGAGAGAACACTATATTTAATTCCTGGAGAAACAGATGATAAATCAAACTAAATGGAATTAATAATGCCTGATTACTAGTTATATACTTCACCTGGAGTATCATATTCAGCAATGATCACCACACTTTAGGATATAATTGCTCTTCCTGGCTTATAATACAGAGTCTGAAGTACAATAAACCATTAAAAAGGTCGAGAATAAAAACAGTATTTTATTTTAAATATTTGAATAAAAAACTCAGGGTTCAAGGTAACCACTTTGCATGGCATTTTTAGGAATACTCAGACAATTAACTGTGTGACTGGTGTAAACACATTCTGCTGAGGTATGAAAAGCAAAAGTAGCCTTAAAATGTTTTAATTGCTTTTTCCCTTCAGGGTTATGACTTTATGAGAATGTGGTACTAAGTCTGCCTGAAAAATCAGTTTATTTTTTTAAAAATGCTTCACACTATGGCATCTTTAACTTGACTTATTTGTGTTGTAACACAATTTTTGGCTGAAAAGGAAGAAACATAAAAATCTTTCCATTCATTTAAAACTGCTCTAGGTACACACAATCTGTTTCTTCTTCACCCGTCATATAAATCAGCTTAGAAAATCTGATGTTGAGGAATGCTACAAACTTAAAAATGGATATTGCCAAATGCTGGATAATTGGTACATCATACTTGAAAGTATAAAGTCTTAAAACACAGAGGCACTGGATTCCTGAAGACTTTACAAAATGCACATTACTTATTTTTAAATATTTTTTACTCAAACAGTGCCTCTTGAGGAATTGATAAGTTAATTCCTAATTTACTATGTCAGTGAGGAGATTCAGTTAACAACTGTGTCTTATTTTATCCATTTGTATAGTGCAGAAACATCTACCTTTCAATCAATTTCTCTATGGTCTTAATATCTAAGTACCAATTGACTGTTTTACAAGTGTAAAAAATCAGAGAGAGGGGACATTAATTATAACTCTAAACATTTCTTTCTGCTTGTTCTTCATTAAAACTAAGGATATAAAAACATTTCCTCAGGCTAGACTTAAAGATTGATTTCTGAAGAGCTTTCTAAACTCATTGCTCTGTTAGGAGAGATGCTCCAGCAGTTAGGGATGTGATTGGCTTGCCGATCACTGAAATTTTGATATGTATACAGCCCTAATCTTTGCAGACATTTACTTTTTTTTGTTAGTAAGTAAGAGGTGATCTTCTCTGCATTAGTAGCTCCACTATGAGCAGTGATCACCCCATGGCTACCCCATGGTTCTTTTAGTTTCAGAAAGAATGACACCTATGCAAAGAAGGAGAGGAAGCTTAACTGACTATCAGCAAAACAAGAGAGGGAAGGTGACAGAAAGAGAATATCCTTATCTCTTTTACAAATGAAAAAATAGTCAGACCTGTCCTGCATGATAATTTTGCTGATGTTTTCTGTGCAATAGTGTTTGAACAGCATGGTTTCCTCTGCTGAGAAGCTCTTTCCTCCCAGATTTTGCCTTGACAGCTGGAAGAATGCTGTTCTGAGGAATGAACATCTCACAAGTTCTACTGTACATATAGAGCATATAGAAAGTAAGACACGAGGAAGATCTCTGCTGAATATTACTGCTAGGATAATAGGAGCTAGGAGCTCACTCTAGGAATGCTATCTCAGGTCTTTTCATGCAGCAGGATTTACATAACTTTGTTAGCTAGTGTCAGACAGAACTGAAAACACGGGGGGTGTTTTAATATTACATCAGAAACAAATAAGTCTGTGGTGGGAACCCTATATTAGATTCCCAGTTTTCTTGTAAGTGCATTTTTATACAGTTCTTATTATTTTAATGGAATGTGAATTGATTTACTTGCACTATGGAAATAGTGAGATAACCAGGTGTGAGAATGAGGTTTATTGCAATTTCATTTTTTATAATACAATAGGTTACTGGAACACTTCTAAATCACACAAGTTCTGATAAACCATTCTCATGTAGTCTTTCCTACTGTCAATCTTTACCTTACTGTCCATAAATTTCATTTAACCCTCTCAGATCTGTCTTTACTAAAATACAAAGGTGCTCTTGTCTGAAGACACTGAAAGCCTTCATGCACCAAGATATCACACTCAGAAAATCATGGATCCATTTTTAAACTTTTTCACAAAAAAAGTTTGCTACAGTTTCATGCTCTGCAGGTCCTGGTTAGCAGTAGTTGTTTGTTCTGTATAAGTAATTCCTGTTGCACTGTAAGAATGTTATGTGCCATGTAGGACAAGAACTTGGTAATTCAAATGAGAACCTATCCCTGAGCCATTCTTCCAGAAATGGTGTGGTTCTTTTAGAAAGAATACCTCATGGAGGGGAAGGGATGGTTAGATCCATTGCACACATTAAAATAACATGGCCACAGGAAAAATTTCCAGATAGAAGATTTTTATGGCAAGAATGTATGATAATAGCCCTCTTTAGGCAATGAAGGATATAGGAGTCTGTTCCTGAAGTTTACAGAGCTTCCTTAGTAAATTTTTGTGTTAGCAGTAAATTCTGGATTGGATACTAATTTGTTGCATTAGAAAACTGTCAAAGCACACTTTTGTTCTTGTCATGAAAATATGGAGAATAAGGTCTACATATCACTGCTGTGGCAAGTTAACATCCAACAAGATTTATTCTGTTTGAAAACCCTATTCTTACTGAATGCATTGCATATGTAAGTTCACTGTAATTTACTTGGAACTTTGCTGCTACAAATAATGATATCCCTGTTTTGATATGACATGAAATTTATTTAACCTGGTACCTCATTTTGAAATACATTCATTAAAAGTGTTGAATGGTGAAAAATCTGTCAGCATAAATGGTGTTCGTTTTCAGTGTGACAGTATTCACAAGTCCCAAGAAATAGAACAGTTGAATAGATAATGTCACATATCATAGCATTATTCAGATGGTGTGATCTTTTTATTGATTGGACAGCAGTTGCAAATTCAGAGCTTATGCTACATTTCACTAGTATCATGACAATGAAGAACATGAGCAATGATCTGTCAAATGTGTGAAAATTGTGTCATGAAAGTAAATAAAGACACAGTTCATAATTCTCCAAAAGGAAAAGGATAACACTTGTTCTGGCATTAAGCAATAATGAAACAGAGATTCTGCTCTGTGCTTGAAACATAAAGTGGGGTTATAATGGAAGAGCAATTCTTCCATTACTGATATTATGAAATAGGTGAAATGTTTAGATTCCGCATAGTGTAAAAAAGCAGTTCTTCAAGCAGACAAACAGAGAGAATTGTATTTCAACTGCAGTTTGCAATCTCTGTACTTTATCAGCCTTTAAGACAGGAGGCCTTTTACCCCAGATTTTTTGGTTGTAAGTGCTGAAAGCTTTTTTAATAACCTTTTTTCCTAGCAAAAAAATAAACTCAACCTTGGATCACACGTGAGACACTCATTGTAGCTTGAGTCCAAAGAGCAAGACTAACAATTTAACAGGAATTCTTAAAGCATCTGGGAAGTCCCTAAACGTGGAACAATGAGTAATGTCTCTTTTCACAGGATTATTTAGATGGTGTGAATAGTGCTACATCAAGGAATATAAGTAGAATTTTTTCTGTATCTTTATATTCTATTCCTCTCACCAGAAGGGGCAGAAGAGGGAGCTGTTCAGGTGTATGAATATAGATGCTCAATGGCATTTTAAATGCTACAGGGTATCCATGAGGCTCCCAAATGTAACTTTAGTCTATCACAGATCTTCTTTAATTTTTGCCAGCCCCGTAGAGATGTCTAGAACAATCTAGATCATTGCAGTGTCACTATGTTAAGACTGGTGAATTTCCCTGGGAGTGCTTCTGGGATTTATTGTGGTTTTAAACAGTAAGGAGAAAGAAGTAATGAAGAAAGCAAAAAGATGTAGTCAGGCCTGGAGCCAGAGGGTCAGAAACTTGGCACTTGTCTTATACTGTGCCCTGTTACTGAAGGAATGTCTGAAAGTCCCAGTGAGACAGGTCCTTGAATCCTCATGTTTAGGGCATACAAAATCCAGTACAGTTCTTGCTTCAGTGTTCAGTTTCACAAGAAAAAGTAAAGCTTGGAAGAGGAGACAGAGATGAAAGGGTCTACACCTCTTGGGTTCTCAGGAGCAGAGGAAGAGGCATGTCCTTGCACACCTCTAGGCTGTATTTTAAGAGCAGTTTCACAGTCACCGTATCCCCTCTGGAGTGCACTCTGGATCAAAACTGGAGCAAAACAAGGGGTTGAAGAAAACTTCTTCAAGAAAGTGATAGAGTTGCATTAAGGTGTGCCTTCAGTTTACACTGTGTAACTGCAGGCTCACTGCAGGTTGCACCAAGCTTGGCACTCCACTTGTATTTCTTCCACCCTGTGAAGAAATTGTGTTTGTCTGGCATTGGTTATATAGAAGAGCCTAGTGGCAAAGAATTTTAAAAGGGTTTTGACGTTGCCTTCCAAAGAAACAAATACTTACAGATTACAGATAGGCTGTGAGCATAGTTTTTGCAAGAATAATGAAAGCACAGAAGAACCAGCACACTTAGATATGTAATAGGCTTAATTATTCTCCTGGTCTAGCCTGGGTCTGTATAGTTTGGGCCATATATTTGTTTATTTTAACTTGTTGAATTATTTGTTGAGCTGTTTTTTTCACAGCAAGCAGACAGAAATATCCATATGCATATTCTCCAAGAAGAACTGTGAAGAAGAACCTGTTGTTTGGTCAGGTTTTGTGCATATGACTGCCACCATTGACACAGCATCTTCTTGGAGCTGGCAGGGCAAGGGAAATATTTCATGCTGGTCTGTTGGGATTTCTTCCTCATGAACATTGCTATCTTTTCATTTTCTTTTATTTGGACAATTCTTCTGAAAATCACTTATCATCCTGATTTGCATTTCTTTTGGGTATGCTCCTAGACTTTTATTTGTATTGTTCTTTATTGCCATGCACTTTGGAAAGGTGGGAGTGGAGGTGCCAAAATGGATTGATTTCCTCCAAAGGGCAGCTCAAGGAGAATGGGTGGAAGGGATCTCTGGCGGTTACCTGGTCCAGCCCTCCCTCAGGAAGGGATGCCTAGGGTCAGTACCCTAGGACTGTGCCCAGATAGTTTTTGAATATTTCCAGATATGGAGAGTCCACAGATTCCCTCGGCAAACTGTGTCACCTGCAGAGAGAAAAAAAAATAGTTCTTTCGTTTAAATGGAATTTCTTGTGTTTAAATTTTTGTCCATTGTCTCTTGCCCTGAACCACTGAAAACAGCTTGGGTCTGTTGCCTTTACACTCTTTCTTTGGGTATTTACACATATTGGTGAGATCCTACACCTCAAGCCTTCTCCAGGTAGAATAGTCCAGCTCTCTCAGCTACTCCTCATAGGAGAGATGCTCCAGTACTTTCATTATCTTCACTGGACTGTCAGCAGTATGCTCATTTTGCTACCATACTGAGGAAAGAGCAATGTCCCCTGTTCTTACTTCTCCAAATTCAGGAGCAATGGTAGATGAAATGCTCCTTAACAAACTTCTGTTAATGCCAGACAAGCTGTCTGCCCTCAACACAGAGTTGCCCACAACAGAGAGGAGCATTGAGGATGGACTTTGGACAAACTACATTGCCTTGGGACAAAAAATGTGGTCTATGAAACCTAGCTGCAGTAATTAACAATACCAAGCTGATGAATAGGCAGGATCAAGTTTCACCAGAAACAGTCCTTTACTCTCCATAAACATTTAGAACAGTATCTCAGTCACTCCAACACAAGAAATAAGGCTGAAAGATGTTATTCATATATATAATTTCAGTGCTTGTGATTCCTTCTAGAGTGACACACTGCTGTATGAGGAAACCAGATTAAATTACATGAGATGTATTTATGGATTACAGAGAACCAAAATAAGCAATTAGTCAGCTAGGTATGTGCTACAAGTGCTTCTACTGAGAGCTTTAAAAGTGAAATTTTCAGTTTCCTGACACAGTCAATATATTCTGCTACAACTGTTCAAATGGGTTAGAACTCTCTTTTCTGGAGCAGTGAAATAGGAATCCTTCACTGTGTGTCAGCAGCCCTGTGTTTCTGCTGCTGCCACCCTCTGTGGTCTGTCTTTAGTGTTAGCAGTGCACCAGTGAGGCTGAGCAGCAGCTTCATGGGAGCAAGAATGCTGCAAAGCTCAGCAAAACCATTCAGCCGTGTGTGCCCTGGAGTCACAGCCATGGAACATGTCAGGAAAGCAGCAAAACATTGCAATTCCTCTACAGGATATCAAGGGATCCTTTATCTTGCTGCAGTCATTCATAGGCCCCTATCACATTCAGATGATGGCAGAAAATCATTGGCACTAAAGTCCCTACTGTCCAGCAATGACAAAGAAAACGTCACCGTGTATCAATTGTCTTGTAGCAATTGTCACTGAGTACTGACAGCATACAAAGTGCACTGCCATTCCAATTATTAGAAGGTCTCTTAGTCCAACCTGGTTTTCCCAAAGGTAATTGATATCAATTTATTTATCTAGTTCTTCCTAATTACAAGAAGAAAAAATGGCTTAGTGAGATGCATTGGCATTTCATAGTGTTTTCAGGGAAAAAATCCCCAGTAAAGTAGACAAAATATATTTCCATAGGAGAATGTGATAAGTCATTCTCTATTGATTTTAAAACTTTGTATGAGGAAAGTTTTGCAGTATTTAAAATGAGATCGAAGAGTGAATGCACTGGATTTTTTTTTATCTGTATTATCAAAGTCTGGGATTGGTTTTGATTCAGTCTTTTTTTTTTCTGATGAAATGTTTCATGTTGTAATGTAATAGAATTAATAAGATCTGATACACTGACTTTTAATGAAATTTCATTTTTCAAAAATAGGCACATAAAAATGTCTCCATAATAAACTTAATTAGAGAAAATAGAAGATTGTATTAATTCATCATTAATACAAAGAGATGGATAATTAGGAGGATGCGATATGCATATTGAGTGAAATCAACACCCCTGCAGAGGGCTGAAGAACACAGGGTCCCATGTGAGAAGTTATTTTAGCCAAGGAATGGGACTCCAAGCCCCATCACTGGATGGATTTCTAAGGATATAGTACTCAATACTCTTCAATAGTACTTTTCCAACTCAACGCTCTACTGTCTCTCTCCTTTGCTCTCTTGTTTTTTTCTCTTTGGTGATCTGGTACCATTTCTCTGTAGCCTAAATGTCTTTGTATTAGCCATTTTGTTTCAGTTGCTACCCAAAAAAACCCCTTGAATGCCGCATTTTCTATGTTCATTTATTCTCCCTTTACTGTTCCTTTTACTAAAGCTCTGATTTCTTGGTTTCAGTAATTTTTATGACATTTTTCTTCATTTTCTTCTGTACTAGCATGCCTTCATGTGTCTCAAAAAAGTTATTGTCAAAGTCTTATTTCATTATATAACTCCCAGTTACATCAGTTAATGCACTGTGCATGCCAGTATTTTCATTAACCAAATTTTACAAAGGAAAGGGTAAAAATCTTCTATTTAGCCTGAAAGCAGATTATTTGTGAATGTAGTATAAACTGTTATTCAAACAACTATATAGATGTCAGAGCCCTTTTCCTGGAGAATGGAGCAAATTAATTTTCTGATGCAATCAGAATGAAAGGTAGTTTTTCAATTGTTGAGGGTGAAATTCACTCCTGTTCACAGGGTCTGTACAAGGACCCTGTTTAAGTTTGGCTGATGCATGAGACCTTGTATGGGTAATCTACATTGACAGAAATTTATAGACCTGATTTCTTCAGTCTATTATAATTGTACAGTTCTGAATAGGCCAAAGCTCTCACTGGTGGATTTCCTCCTGTAATTCCATTCTTTTTACTCTGTTACCAATTTTATGATAGTCATTAAATTAGTCTTGTCAAGGATGGTAGTTTCCCAACCTGTCCTAAAATATCACTAACTTGTTTAAAAAAGAATAGCCAATATATTTTGAAATTAATGTACTAAATGATGCTTATATTGACAATTAAGATTCTCAGTCACCAAATTTTATAAGAAGCTATATAATAATGAAATAGTGCAACAGGATTTGCAGGAAAAATAGCTGGTAAAACATTTACATTTCAAACCTACAAACAACAATTATATTTGGAGAAGTATTACTTGCTGTTCTTCCAAATTAAGGTGCCCAAGGTGACTTCTAAAATTCCTTGACTGATGGATGCAGAATGGTTTGGTTTTCCACTCTGAAAGAAATCTATCATGTAGTGTGACTTTGTGTGTGTTTTGGATGAGGTGTTTCTTGTTTTCACCCAATTGTTTCCATTCCAGGCAGCTGCAATAAAACACCATGCTGTGCCCCCTTCTTAGAAAGCCTGGGCTGGGGAATACTGCTCAAGAAGACATGAGAAGCCAAAGTTAACTTCAAATGTCAGTGAAACATATTCTGACCATGCATTCCCCGAACTGGAATTTATAAATGAGCCTCTCAGCTCCATCTTGTGACCCATACTTTCTGTAGGTCTGTCAGTGCCCCCACTCCCCAAGTCACTTGTAGCAGTTGGATAACTGCAGCCTGCTGCAGACTGTTTCAAAAGCACATCAGTGGTTTAAGATCAAATTAATATTTCCCCATTTAAAATTCTGACATTGTGAAAAGAACATTTTCCAACCTAAGATGAGTGCTGTGAGTTGTTCCTTACCCCTTCTCACAAATAATTCATTTTTGTCCCTATCAGATACCTCAAGGCAGTGGGTCTCATGTCCGAGTTAGACAAAGACTGGTCATACCTGATGAGCAATCTCAATGATTGAGTGTAAAGAAATTTCTTCCAGGAAGGTGTTCATCCCTTATTCTGTGAATTTGTTTCATGCCAGCCTGGTCTTGCTGTATTTTGGTAGTGTCGTCTCAGGGTCTCCTAGCTGCAGTTCCTGCTCCAGAACTGTGCACAGCTTCGTGTGCTGCTGGGTGTTTCCATCACCTCCACCTCCTTCATGCAATAATATACCACCAATCCTGTGTCTCACCAGGGAAGCCAGAAGTGCTTTAAGCCAAGATAGAGTTAACTTTTTTGCATTAGCCAGGAGAGGGAGTTGCTGAGGGCGTGTGCCAGGGCCCAGGTGTTACTCCATACCCTCTCACATCATTGCAGGGGGCTGGGTGGGCAGAAGGGTGTTCTTTCTGGTCGGCAGAAAATGTTGCAAGGAAGAGCTGAGCTGGTATCACAGGCTTTCCATGTAAATTGTTTCTTTGTCTTATACCTCTTGTTATTATTATTTTTGCTGTCACTGTTCATTTTCCTATCCCATTGGTGTTTCCAGTAAATTTTTCTTATCTCAGCCTGTGATCTTTGCCTTTTGTGCTTTCAATTGGAGGGGAAGGGGGAGTAAGCAGCAGCAGCACAGCTTTAGCAGGAGTACTAAATTGGAAAATACCATTCCCAAACCATGACAGAAATTATGTCCCTCATACACCTGCAGTGTCCTAATTCCTACAATAGGATCTGAGGAACCACAGATGGAGGCACACTATCAGTGGGGTCTATGCCCAAAGGACAGAACCCCTTGCAGAACCCCTTCTTTTTGTCAGTGCTGTGCAGGGTAACTCAGACTTCTTGCTCCAGGCTCCAAATGCTGCTGCAGAGGTTAGGTATCTGGAAAGCAGGCAGGCCTCCCAGTTTTATGTACTTAAATTATTATTAAGCTCTTCAGTCCATGGTATGGCCAGCTTCATACTGGAGGCAAGGCAGACAGAGGTGGCACCCGGGCTCTATCATCTAACCCACCCCACCCACTTTCCAGGGCAAAGCCACAACCAGCATGGGTGAGCTGCTGGTGAGGGGCCTGAACTGCACCTGCCTCTTAATTTCAAATCATGTCAGTCATTTCTTAAACATGGTCCCAGGTTCCTCCACTGATGTGCTGCTTGGTTTCTACCTTAACATTAACAGCAGCCTGAAGATCGTATCCACCCCAAGACAGAAATGACAGATGGAAAGTCTAAGCCGTGCTTTAAAATGTCCTCAGGTGTCTCCTTTAACCTTAGTGGATGTCTAGCTGAATAGCTTTCATTAGGTGTCTGATTTTTAGATGATGAGGTTTAGATCAGTCACATGCTAAGGCAACATTTTCTCTCTCCATGAGAATTGTGTAGTAGCTTTCTCCATAGCTTCTGGACTGAGTCTCATATGATTTTCCACTCTTAACTTGGCCTACTTACCCATCTTTTTAAGGATCCATTTGTACCTTCCTTGCATCCAAAGTGGAATAAGTGGGCCCCAATGGCCACCAATAAAACAGCTGTTAGCAATCTGTTTTATACAGATTTTAAAACTCTTGGGGAAAGACCTGGGGCAATGGAGGCTACCACTCCAGGCTGAGATGCCTCAGCTCTCTTTTTAGCATTTAGAAGCATCAGTCTGCTCTACCTGGCTACAATACATAATTCAATTAGCATTATCCCTTAAATGCTTTTCTGCTGTTATACATACAATTCTCTGTTTACTCCTGTGATCCCTTTTTAGATGTATTTCCTATTGCCATCGGTCTGTATTTTTTTATGTCATTTTGCTTCTCTTCTAGAGGCCATATAATTCTTATCACCTCCCATAGTACATCATCCAATCCTCCTTTACTTTATATTATATGTTGCTAGCAATATACCATTCTTATATATTTTAATCTCGGTTGAGAATATTGTATCATCTTTACTTTGCTCTGATAAAAGAAATGCAATATTTTGGTATGAAAACTACTCTGTAATCCACATGAATATACAAGAGATTTGTTTTCTGTATTGAAAAGAGGTCTTTTTTACAGTATCTTTAAATCAGAAAAGATATTACATTGACAGTTGACAGTTCATTGACATTGACAGTTCTGAGAAATGAAGCCTTTTTAATTGGCCGTGGAAGATATAAGTAGCAGGAGTGTAAGATTCCTAGACTACTTACACATTCACCTGAAAAAAATCTATGATCCTGCTCCAATTCAAGTCAATAGTAAAATTCCCTCAAACCTGATACTTCATTTGGCTTCTAAGTCTGCCCATGAAAATAATCCTTATGACAATGGTAGATGTGCTATATTCTTAAAACTCTTCTCCAAGTGGAGATACTGTGAGTTTGCTCTGAGAACTGAGTACCTTTCATTCAGCCACCTCTGTGGCTGCTATCAGTCTACACCAGGTTCATGTCAGTGACATAAAGAGGGGGACTATAGCTCTTCACTGCTCTCTCAAGTTCCCCTGATGATATTAAGATTGTGATGGTATTAACTGTGCGTGATATATTACAAATCTCCTTCAAAGTCACATTTTAGCTCTAAAAGGAGTGAGAGACTTTATCAATAAATAGATGTATGGTGTCTACCACTGTGGTTTGTAAATGTTATGCCCAGAAGAAATCTTCTTTTTTAAACAGATGGATCCTTTTTACTTGATTCACTAATGTTTTACAATTAACTAATTAACAGGTTTATTGCCAAAATTAGCAATAAAAAGTGTTAAGGAGTTTTGACCAAAGCAGCCTGGCAATTACATAGATACCAAACAATCTGCATGATAGTTTGAGGCTAAATGTTCCTCAGATCAGAATTTAACCTGCTGTTTTGAAATAAAAGTTGACAAATAGGAAACCAAACCCTGCAGATTTTCTCAACCATTTCATATTTTAGAGCTCCAGCCTTAATTAGTATTAATTACAGGTAACACAACAAAAGTTTGAAGGGCTGATTATGCATTTTCTAGAAAAAAAAAAGCTGTTTAATATCTTACACTTTGATGGACGAGCTTCTTTCAGTCTCCTCTAACGATATAGTTCTGGGTCAGGAATCTTTGTGCTTTTTGTGCTATAAATAATGTTTGGTTTTAAAGGGCACTGTATCATCTAGAAAAATATATCACAAAGGACATTTAAAATCTAATTATTTAATATTACTGCAGGTCAGGAAGAGAAGGGGGAATTATTGTAAAAATAGACTACTGACTTTTGAATAATCAGCTGCATAATTCCTATGTAAAAATCCATCCCTTTCAACTTGACACCACAAAAATGAAAATTAACAAACCCTATATAATCAGAGTTTTAAAATATCTTATTAATTCTTTTTAATTTATCTCTAAGTTTGTTTAACAGACAGGGACCAGTCACTCCTGACCATGAAGGTTTCAAAAGAAAATATATACAAAAATACAAAAGTAGATAATTGTCCACTCAGGAATAGTTCACAAGTATATCTAGCTGGTGTGTGTTCATACATCCATAAATGCATCAATTCAGTAATCACAGAATCACAGTATGGGTCAGGTTGGAAGGGACTACAATGGGTTGGCGTCTGGTCCAACCTATCTGCACAAGCAGGGTCATCCTTGAGCACGTGGCACAAAATTGTGTCTGGTTGGTTCTTGAATATCTCCAGTGAGGGAGACTCCACAACCTCTCTGGGCAACCTGTCCCATGCAGTCATACACACGATAAAAGAAGTCCTTCCTCATGCTCAGGTGGAACTTCCTGTACATGAGTTTCTGCCCATTGCCTCTTGTCCTGTTGCTTGGCACCACTGAGCAGAGCCTGGCTCCATCCTCCTGGCACCCTCCCTTCAGATACTGACAGACATTCAGGAGCTCCCCTCCCAGTTGTCTCTTCTTGAGGCTGAACAGCTCCCTCAGCCTGTCCTTGTAACAGATGCTCTAGTCCCTTCATCATCTTGGACACCCTTCCCTGGACCTGTTCCAGGAGCTCCATGTCCCTCTTGTACTGAGGAGCCCAGAACTGGACACAGCACTCCAGATGCACCTCACCAGGGCTGAGTAGAGGGGCAGGACCACCAGCCTTGATCTGCTGTCAATGCTCTCCCTAAAGCACCCCAGGGTATCATTGGCCCTCTTGGCCACAAGGGCACTGCTGGCTCATGGACACTTGGTGTCCATCAGATGTCTTCTTCACAGAGCTGGTCTTTCCAGCAGTTTGGCCCCAAGCCTGTGCTGGTCCCTGGGGTTATTCTTCCCCAGGTGCAGGATCCTGCATTTGCCTTTGTTGAATTTCAAATGGGTTCCTTTCTGCCCATCTCTCCAACCTGTCCAGGTCCTTCTGAAGGGCTGCACATCACTCAGGGGGATCAGCCCAAAGCTTCTCCCAGCTTTATGTCATCAATGAACTTGCTGAGGAGGCATCTGGACCTACATCCAAGTCATTGTTAAACAAGTTAGACAATGATTTATTATCCTATCCATTGTGACCCATTATGTTTTCTTATTGACATTGCATCTTGCACACTGTTTATATTTTTCTTTTTGGATTAGATCTGTCTTCTGAAGGTAACATTTAAACTGACATTGCATTCCATTTTTAGTAGAATGGAAAGAGAAGTAAGTATGTAACTTTGTTACCAAGAAAGGAAATTATAAAATTCCATTTTCTAAAGAGTACAAGAATATATGGTATTATATCCTTCCACTATCTAAGTAAAAATTACAGCCCTGTTTAAATTGCTAGTAAGGAAAACTGTCCTTTAAGTGACCAGAAGAATAAAATAGTAATTTTCTTTTAGAATAATGGTATAAAGGCTGTATAAGATGGATATGATAAGACATGATTTGGTATGTGTTTGAATATAATATCCATACTGGAAAGCTTGTTAGGACTGGGAAGGTTGTTATTCTTAGCTATTGTCTTAAATGAAAGTTAATTTTTTTCCAATGACTGCATTTTATTTCATTGTTATGCTAATTTTTATTCATTTCAAAGGGACTGTTCCTTTTCTGACTCATAGTTATGTGAATGAAATATAGACATACATTCAGTTTGGTTATAAAGATAGCCCTTAAATTTATATTTAGCAGAGGCAATATATTTGTTTATCTTACTCTGTATAGTAAGCTTTATAAGTGCAAGTAGCTTGCACTTTATAAGAAGTTCATTTTATTATGGATTCAATTAATGAACTGAAGCATATTTGCAGTAATTTATTCACAATGGGCCTCTGTGTCTATCTGAGGACACTGCGAGAGAGGTTATAAAGATTAGGGAAGTTTGGAATTGTTTCAGATTGTAGAAATTTTCCTCCTTGAAGTTCCTAGCATTACACTGGTCAGAATATTTCATAAGGAGCATATGGACTTAAAGGGAAAATATCCATTTATATCACTTTTTTTAAACTGGTGGATGCTATCATTCCCTCAGGAAGGGGTGTTATAATAATAGAAACACTGAAAGATTTAACTACAGCAGAGCTAGTGGACAGTGCTATAATATAAAATTTATCCTATCTGATACTTGTTAACAAGTGCAGTGATCCATGAAGAAGATTCTTGAGTTTTTGTGTCTGAGTTTAAATTAATGGTTTGGGAGTAGAGTCTATTAGTGTGTGCCACATAGCTAGTAGTTCTTTAAATTCAACACAAACTGTGCACAGGCTGGGGGTCTCAAGGTGCCTGGTTGTGGGTGTTATCAGAACCAATGCTTTCTTCTGCATTTTCATTACAATATGTCTTTGAAACACAAGTTTGGAAGATGCTTTGAAACACAAGTTTGGAAGATGCTTCTTCTGTTTACCATATGTTTGATATTCATGTCCCCAGGAGCAGGGGAAGGCAGGGGGCAAGAGAAAGGGTACCTTAAATTAGTACCTTTTTTCAAATATGAAATAAGAACATGCATAAGTTTTCAATCTATCCAAGCTTTAAGGTTTATCAAAGGATCCTCAGCACATCAGCATCTGAACCTTTAGGGGCAGCTGATGAAGTCATATGCCAGTGTGGCCTATGGGGCTGTCCAGTGATTCCCAAGAACAGTAGAGATATTATGTGACTGAAACAGAAGTCACAGAATGATGATCTGAGGATCAGAAAGAAGTAAGGTTTTGACCTTGAAGAGGTTTAAGAGTACATTCTGAACAGCTGTCTGGGACATAATTAAAGGCATTTTAACATGATAAGCCCTGAAGAATGCAAACCATCATCTGTGCACATGGAAAAGCAAAAGATATTGCTTTTATAGCTGTGGAGCTTATGGTCAGAAGTGATATGAAATATTAGAAATGTGACAGTTTTATAATAATTTTATACTCATTGTAATAATTTTAATTTGCAGCTTTTTGCCAGTGAATCTCTGGAATGGCATTAAGTATTTCTCACTTCAGCTTGCCCTGCAATATTAGAGTGTTTCTGTGGGCTTTCTTTTTTCACATATCTATGTGCTTAAAAATTGCAAGCAAACAGGCATTAAAATGATGTCTGCTATTCAAGCTAAGAAAAGAATAAGGAACAAGAGTTCCCAAAGACATTCTGTTAAGTTTCTGCATGAAGAATACACTCCCAGATCTCCTGAAGTCTCTTATAAAATCACAAGTGTGGTATTTCAAGCAAGAAAATAAGTCTTATTGACTTCTGCAAACTAATTATTGCCACAAAATGGGAAGACGAGAAGAAAATATGTAGATAAGGAAAATCAGTACATTATTTTTTTCTTCTTCTTCAAACTCTGAAGCAGTTAAATCAATATCCCCTGGACCACATAGAGGTCACATTGTAATTTAGCTTTTCTGTAAAACACAGGATGGACTATGTAATTCACCCTGTGGGTTCATCACAATGAAATTGAAAACCAGTGATACATTACACATGAATTTATCTTCTCCTGAGAAGTATGTATAGGTCCAGAGCAAAGAGAGCTCTATGTAGTTGAAACAGAAGCGCTTTTATTAGTACTGGGGAAGTGCCACAGTTTGGCTGCCAGATTATGAGTGATAGCTTTGGCTCTCTGAATGCCTCTCTTCCTTTAGTTAGGGGATAATTTCTCACAAGCTATAGTAGTATCTGGTTCCTGTGTTTAAAATTCACTAATCAGCCTGATATATAACTGGAGAGTTAAACAAGAGACAAAACACCATGCACTATGCAATTAAAGTATTTGCTTTGTCTCCTTTGATAATTACTTCTACTTTAATTTGACAGAAAATTCATCCTCCACATACTCAAACCAACTCTCCATTTTATAATAATTCTGATTATTTATCTTAATAATCATCATAGCACATTTAGTCTAGATCTGTCTGTTGGGAGAGATTGCATTTATAAATGTCACACACCTTTCCTTTTGGAATATATATGGCAAAGTTGTGTCCAAAACTCTGCATGCAGCACAATAAATCTATTACTCTCACCATCTCTGATCTCCCACCTGATCAATGGACTTTATTTAAACTTTTAGGGACATCAAGTCTAAGGGGGCTAAGAGCAAATATGGTGAAGTTAATATAAAAGATTTCTTAGATAGAAGTAGTAACAGCTGGACGTCTGTGCCTCAGTTGAACAGTGAAGTTTTGCAAGCAACTCAAAGCAGCACATGATGCCTTTAAAGCATTTTTTCTGGGTTGGATAGTGGAAGCAATGGCAGCCATGTGTAAGATGAACTCATACAATTGGGTTTAGAAATTTGCCAAAGGCTCTGACACAGAGGGGCCCAATTCTGTTTGGAGCAGGAAAGCCTTGCTTTTCAGTCCCTCAGGAGCTGCTGCCTCACCCTGATGTGACACAATCAGTACAGCTTGTGCCACTGGACTTTAAAGGCAATGGGACAGAACCCCACCTCAGGCGCAAAGTGGGGTCCCTGTGCTGGGTCTGTGGCAATAGGAGCCATGTAAACAGCCTGCAGCAAAGAGAGAGCTTCTCAATCCTTCACTTCCCCAAAAATGAAATTCAACCCTTTTATGTTATTGATTTTTTGTATCAAAATCATATTGGAGATTTATATGACTGCTGCTGTTGAATACTTGTAAAAAACTCACAACTGCATCAAATCATTCAAATGTTTATGGCATTCAGGCTGCACTGAGATGAAAGCTACTGCCATCATTTACACTCACTAGGAATCTCCAAATTAAGTCACTTCCCCAAAAGGTATAATGGATTCCTAGGGTGCTAAATTAATCTGAAAGATACTGTAGAATCTTGCATATAGATAATCTGCAGCAAGCATAATATAACAACTGTAGTAGTCCTCTGGGATGAGAAAGATTACTTCCCTCCATCAGTTTTTTATTGTTCTCTGCTGATAAGAACCTTTACTACTGTCAGGGTGCTTCCCTTCTGTTTAACCAAGAATGAAGAAAGCTATTTTTATCACTGAACAATACTTAGTTCTGTATAAAAATCTTTCATTTTTTTGTCATGTTTGTAATGCTTTGAGCTTAATGCCTCAGTGAAAGAGTAGCTGTTCTCAGTGCAGCTGTTTGTGGCTTGTCACTGTTTGTGACAGTAAACTTTTTGATTTCCTTTAGTTTACTAATCTTTACATCTATGCTCTGCTTTATACTGAATGTGTAGCACCATTTTTAGCTTTTATTTATGTCTGCATTAGCTTATTTTATTTATATCTGCATTAGACTCAACACTGATAGACATTGCTAATTAAAGATGTACAGCACTTATTTGATGCCATGAAAAATGCACTTTAAATTTCCTGCCTTATAAACGGAAAGGGTAGAAAACATTTAACCACATTAAAGGCAACAGTAAGAGTTTGTCTTCTTTACATGAGTTTCTCACAGCACTGGAAATAGGGGTACAGTGCAATATTTTTTTTCTGCATAAATGTTCTTCACCATTTAAACTCTGTTCAGAGTGAGGAATTTTCAGAGAAAAATTATCTTCAATTAATTGTGTTGTTTTGTGATTTAAATTTACTCACCTCCTACAAAAAAGGCTAACAGTTTCTGACTTTCTACTGACACTATTAAACAAAATTAAATAAATATTATTTCAAACACTGTGCAATTGAAGAACAGTAGATTTTGTGCCTGTATAGTGCTGCTTACACAAGCACAATGCTAACTACCTCACAGGCATTGATTAGCATGGTATCTGTGTAAGACACTCCAGACACAGACAGATTAATGAGCTCCTCTACATTTAACTGCCTTCGCCATTAATTCTGAGGTTCAGAGGAAACGAAAGGAGAGGTATGCTTTGATACAAATCTATTTATTCTGTCAAATCTCATAAAACTTCGCTATTTTATATTAAGATCATTATGTACCAAAGGCAAGTAAACTACAATGGTCTTGCTTTACTGTATTTTAGTCTACAATTCATATATTTTTGCAATTCTAAATCTCTATTGAGGCTTTTAGTAAAACGGAGTCAGAAGCTTGCTAGGTTCTGGCTGCATCAGTGAAAAGAGGGCAGACAGTATTATAGGTCACAATAATTTTCCTCCCTTTTACCCATTTCCAAGGTCTTATGGTTTTGTTGTTTTCTGGTTTAATTTTGCTGAGCTAAGAAATCAGTGCTAAAACTCAAATATATTCTTTGTATAACCTGTTTTATTTAGCCCCATGCACATCTCATCTGTTCTTCAAGAATGGAGAGAAACCACAAGCAGTTTCCTTGATCCTTGAAGCTTTACATCACTTTGTACTAAATAAGCTCTTTTCTTCCAACTCATAACCTTTTTTCCTTAGGCTTTTACTTGCAGTAGGCTAAGCTTCAATTCCAGGTCACTTCCTTTGCTTCCAGGACAGAACCTTGTAGCTTTGTTTGAACTACTTGGATGCCCACTTCTCTCAGTTGCTAGTCCAATGACTTTATTCATAAAGCAGGTTAATTGCTTCCACTGTGGGTAAGAGGACAGTCATTGATGAACTCACAATTAAAAATAGCAAAGATGAACTCTCTGGGGAAAAGGTGTTTTGATTTATTGTTACTTAGAGACAAAATAGCATCCTTATTGGTATTCATTGAAGCTCAAAAATTCACCTTAAAACAAAATTTTTAATGAATCCCAGCCATTCGCTTTCAGAAGAAAATCTTAATTCTGGCAGGAAAAGAAAAAAAAAAGAAATCACATGCAAACTTTCAGTTTCCAGATGATCCCACCTGATCAGGCATCCCCAGGTCCTTCAGACATAAACGCTATCTGAATACCTGAAATTATTAGCTTGTCTTTTCGTGCTGCTGTAGTAAAAATGGTAACAGGCAACATTTAGTTTTGAACACTAAAGAAACAGTTCCCAAATCATTTAGACATTGAAAATTAAAACGGGATTCAGAAAATGTGGGAAACTAAGTACAAGAAAGCTTTCTGCATTTCTACACCAAAATGCTTTGGGAGATGCAGATAATGATATTCAATAAATGCCTGCCTAAATCACATTGACAATGAAAACTAACAATTTTTTTGAAAGACGATGTCTCATTGATATTGACTGCCTTTCTGGTCTGATTTCTTGGCTGAACCTTTTGTACAGATGAAATGAGGAAACAACACAGATGTTATGCTCCTTGTAACACTTTACATGGAGTTAGACTCTTCACAGACCTGCCATGGCAAATGATGCACTCTAATGAAAAGAGTTTGACTGCCACTTTGTTTTCCATGTACCTACTCAGTTGTATACCTTTCCATGCTTGAATTAACATTCATCACTAATCTGGAAAAATTTGGGCAGTGCAGAACCAAAGAAAGAAATGTATAAAATGTAACTTTTTAATTATAAAATAAAAACTTTGAGGGGTTATTTATGTTTTTTTCTTTGTATTTACATCCAGCTTTATTAGGAGTAACAACACCACCTCAAACCTTTCAAGAGTAGAATCCATGAAAGGATTTGGTAGAATAAGTAAGATAATGCCTTAAAATTTGTATAAAATGGAGTTGCTTAGAATAATAATCAAGGTTTTAAGAAGCTTCTCAGATAAAGGGTGAAAAGGACTTCCTTCTTCTGAAATTAAATGGGAAAAATGTTGGCCTTCTTCTGAAATTAAATGGGAAAATAAGTTGGCCTTCTGTTTCACAGACAAGATGAAAGGTAAAATAAAATATCATTCTTTATTTTTAAATTGTAGTATAAGACTGAGATAATGTTCTTGGTGTTCTGCCCTGGTCTATACCCTCCTGGGGAGTATTTATTATGTTTAATATTGTAAAGCAAAAAGAAAATTTTAGCTGTATTAACCATAATAATGCCTTATGTTCCTTCAGGAATAGTCTTTTGGCTTTAGATTTGCAATCCCCCTGCTGTCTGCATCTGCTTGATCTGAACTTTTTGGGCCAAATTATTCTAAATAAAGCTTTTTGACAAATGGAGTGGACCTGATATTCCTGCTCTCATGGATAAGTGAGGGAAATTGGAAGGCTCCATGACTGTAGCTATCATACCATAAAAGAGAAGACAGTAGGGATTGAGTTAAACAGACTTAGTAGTTGTATTTGAAATATGCAAGATGCAGATCAGTACTGAACTGGACTGGTGTTATTCAATTGCCTTTTAACTCATCCCTTTGATTACTTGCTGCTAAACTGATGGCTTGGAGAGAGTGAAAGGAAAGTTTGTAAATATTTCAAATTTCCTCCTAGATGTGCAACTCTGCCAAATAGTGATGGCAGCTACAAAAATCAAGTGCATAACATTTAGCTGTAAGAAAATAACAGGCCTCCCTCCTTTCCACTTTATGTCACGCTCTTACTTAAGATTTAGCAAAGTAAAATAACTGCCCTGGAATCATTAGCATCTGGTTCCCACAAATAATGGCTCTTAAGTCTGTTTTGAGAATGTACAGATGATAGATTTTTCTTTCAATGAGGGGATTGTAAGGGGCAAAGAAGAAAGAAAGGCATAAAAGCTACTCAGGGACTGATCAGAGTAAGTATAACTGCAACATTGCCAAATCTGCTGAAGAGGGAGAATTTTTCTCCCTCCTCTCCACTAGAAGTTGCATTAAGTATATGTACACCTTGTGCATGACAAGGTTTGAGCTGTGGGCTTTGGCACTGAGAGCCTTCTGCTGTATCCAAATTAGGATGGAGACATTCACATCCCCAGCTCCGAGAGGGAAGAAAACTGGTGTTTCCTAGCTGAGTGCAGTGTCTACCCCTGAGTTTTCCTCTGCTTTTCCAAAACAATGCAATAGAACATCTGATGCTGCAGATGACTTATCCTAATTTGTTTTCACACAGGAAGTGGAGAATCTCAGTATCATGTCTGGCAATGGCTGGTGGTACAAGGTTACCCTCCCCAGCTCCTGTCCAGTCATTAAGCAGAGAGTGCTCTCAGGAGGATGCCTTCTCTTCATGTTCAGTGGTGTGAGTTGGCTGAAGGCTTGGGAGGGGAGGGTCCATGTGCTTTGTTTCTCACCAGAACACAGTGTAAGAGAACTACATGTGCAGATAGCATAATCTCACTTGAGATGTGATGTGCTTTAGCTACATCCCATAGAGAGTTGATCACCAAATAAAGACCTGTGCTTCTAGGTTCTCCAGAAAGGCGGAAATTTTTTTAACCTGTAAGGCACAGAGGTCTAATTAGACAGTATATATGTTGAAACTTAACTTAGGCTTATGACTTTCCTTGTGTGAAGAAGTGGCAATTTCAGGCACAAGCTCAGCTCCACAATATGTAGCACAGATTTCTCTGCTGAACAGAGCAACTCCAGCAGGGCACTTATCTTTCTTCTGTTCTGAGTCTGTTGTCCAAACCTGATCAGGAAGGAACCCAAAACTGGAAACATTCACTGCCTCTTCTAATTTCAGAAAAGTTAATTCCACTATTAAGAAACAGGCATCCTTATGTTTTGGCTAAAACAGTACTTGTCAGACTCCTGATTTCCTTTGTCAATAATATCCTAGACTAGTCCTGGCAGTTCTTGAAGGAGTCACTCACTGCCACAGATTCAATTCTCATAGTCTCCACTGCAGATATTGAGAATGAGCCACTCACCAGATTCATGTCCAGAAGAGACATATTCTCCTAATTCCTCTTGCTGTGTCCAAGCTCTGTTAGCCACGCATAACACCTATCTTCCTTCAGAGATCTGTTCACCTGGCAGAAATGTACTGTTACCCTTACACTTATTTCCCAGCAGAACAACAGTATTTCTTTCACCACCACCATGCACTTATAATTTAATTAAACCCAAAAAGATGCAAATTATACTGACCAAGCTGGTTTTGCCAGAAGTCTGTACCTGAGCCTCTGTAACAGAGGGTGCAGTGAAATCAGTTCTTTTCTCCTCTGATCCTTTGGCAATAGGGTGCACTAGCATAATGTTGTGGAGACTTCAAAATAGAGGGAAATGGAGTGAGGATACAGGAGAGAGAATACAAAATCTGTGGGAAAGACGTGAAAGCTGACAAATTAGATTGTAAGGCCATTGGTCTTGCTATGTTTGTGCAGGGTATAATGTTATTGGGGCAGTCAGGATATGAACAATAATAAGAGTTTATTTGATGAGATGCACAGTGGTTAGCTGAAGTAGTACCTTTTATTGATTTTTTCAAACTATTTAATTCTTTCTTTTTAGCTTACTCAGTTATCTATTTAGTTGGCATCTGTCTTAACTTCATATATCATTGTAACTGTTTTCTTCCCAGACTGACTGCTACTTAAGGGATAATAGGAGGGATGCTCTGTTTTACTAGACAATAATATGGTTCCTGCTTGAATCAATTACAAGGCTGAAGGGAACCTGATTATTGCCAGAGAAAATGGGGCATCCCTCCTATTGTGCTTAATATACTGGAAGTGAACCAATAAAGTTGATTTTTGGATACAAAGTTAATTACATTGAAAAATCAGCTGTAATCCATCTGATGAATACTGCTTTTAAACACGCAGAAGTATACTCATTTAGGCCTATTATTTCCTATTTGTAGGAATTAGAGTGTCTATAAAGTTAGCTGATCAATTTAATTTTAATTGTTCCCTTATTATGGAAAGAAGTATGGAATGGAGATAATACTCATATACCCACCACTTAAGGGTGTCCTGAGAATTAAACAGTTAATGCTTTTACAGCACTTTTAACATTTACAAGGAAATACAAATGCTTTGCATTATTAAGTAATAATTAGTCTTAAGCAGGAGTAGCTGAAGAGAGGTTACAGGTTGCTTTCTTATGCCCTTTTCAATCCCTACTTCTTATTAGGAAGAATCCTACCCAGGGTGTAGAGAATATCCTGCCTTAGGAAGACGATTTATATCTGCCTGCATTTGTTTCAGTATCAAGCCGCCTGGTTCTCCCTTCTTCTCTTCACAAGTGAGAGCAATGAGTTTACTGGCAATGCAAAATTGCACCTTTAAGCAAGGCTGTGTGTAGGCAAAACATATTCCTACAAACCACTAGAGGAGATGGAACGCGTTGGAAAATAGGCCAGATGGCTGCCTCTTTACTCTTTATGGACTTTCTCTCTTCCACAATTGGGCCCTTGGTAATGCTGATATTTTCTGTGATAGCCCTAACCCATAAAAGAGAAAAGGATGGCATTTGTGGTAAAAAAACTAGCAGTGGCAGGAAGGACACACTAGAATACCTGATTTCCTCAGCTCTCAGGTCCTTCATCTTCTGTGGAAGAAAAATATCTCAGAAAAAAGAACTGGGTGTGCTGTAGGTATTTACTTGTTCATAAACTTGTACCTCTTGATGTTGCAGTTCCTGAGCCCCATCCAGGGAACAAGTATCCCTTGGTACAAATGTGGTAATGTGAAAATGTATGTCAGCCCTGATTAACAATCACCCATATGGGTTTGCACAAAAGGATAATGATGGACTCACAGGAATTTCATTGCCCATCCTCCAATTTTTAAACCATAAACATGTGAAATAAGGAGTCTGCAGTGTGGTAAAGATTAACAAGGAGGAAGCTGTGATGGTACAGTCGCATCGTTCTACACACAGTAGTCCTAACTATGAGTGAGATGGTGTGACAATAACTCCATGTTAGTTTCTCTGGCTGAGAGTCTACATTTTTACCATAATTTTACGTAATCTTTCCAGAAATTTGAAGGGAAATACAGCAATCTCATATGTTCCTGCCACATTTATTTATATCACAGGAACCAGTCACTTGAGCTTACAACTTGAAGTTAATAAATTCTGTAAGCAGTTTCACAATATTAAAATTGGTGTGTAAGGCCATTTCACCCACAGAAAGCACCCACTGTCCCTTTCCAGGGAAGAGCTGTCTTGTTTCAAGACCTCATGTAAAATAACATGTAGGTTAACATTATTCACCACGCTAAAGGCAAAACTCTGTCCCTAATGAAAAGTGAGAACAGAGCTCTTGCTGCAGCTATGGAGGAAGGATGGTTCTTCCCAGGCTGTGAAGCCATGAATACTTTGCTCACTGGTGGAACCACCCTGTTACCAGGACAGACCTTATCTGACTTATTCTGCACAGAGGTAGAAGGGTTCAAGGTTGCTGTGCTGCACAGCCAAGCCGTACCTGGCTGTTTGACTGGCAGGGAAGTGAGATGGTACTTTCAGGCAGGTTATTTTTAATGTGATCTGCTTTCCTTAAAAAAATAGAAATAGTCTAGTATGTTTAACTGTGGGTTAATTATATCTCCATTTTCAACCAGGGTTTATCCCATCCCCATTATATTTCTGTAACATATTTTGAATGAGCTTTCAATCCTGCCACATCAAGTGCTTTTTTAATGCAATTCTTCTGCTAGTCAGAAATATTAGTAATTAAATTCTCTCAAATACGCTAGTGTAAAGCAGAGGGAGAACATCCCAATTCTATCAGCACTGGTGTTAATTATTTTAGGCAAGCTGTCATTTATGTTTTCCAAAGTGGATTTTGTTCTTGCAGTCAGGAACATTGCTTAGTGCAGAATTAATTAATCATTATAAATATAAAACCTGCAGTATCAGCTTCTGTGTTCAGTAAGGTTTCAAGAGGCAAGGTTGAAGGAGTCAATAGGCTGCTGTGGGGAATCATGGGTTTTTTTCATCTGATACAAGGACAATTAAATTATATGCCTAATCTTTACAGGAATATGTATTTAAAGCATCATCACAAAATATTAAAAAAAAAAGAAAAATTGATAATTTATTGTGACTGGAAGCTTTTACTAATGCAATATTGTTTAAAAAAAAAGCTGTATAAAACAAGATTAGTGAGGAAGAAATTGAAAAGCTAAGTTTACTATAAATTTGAAGAGCTGTATTTAAAGGTGTCTTTCTCATTTTACCCCTTTGGAAAAGGGTCAAGTCATTAATTTCCTCACCATAGTACAAACACCAGCATAAAGATCCACAAGACCACAAAAAACCCCAGATAATAATCCAGCTTTGCCTAGAGCATGCTGTGTAAGAGCTAAATGCCAGCACTTAAAACTGTGGAGGGGGGGCGGTTACTAGAAGAGGCCAAGCAAGTCTGACAGCTCGGAAAAACTGGAATTAATGATAAAATAAAAAATTTAATCTTGCTATTCACTACGAGAGATGTTGGCTTTTGCTTTTCTTTACCTGCTCCCTTATTTTCCCCTTGGAAAGCAATTAAAGCAGATTCTTTGTCAATATAAAAGGGATGTGATTTCATTGTCTAAGACATGCAATGACTTCGTACCAGCAGAAAATTGGCTGATCATTTTCTCATACAGGGATCAAAAATGTGATGTATGGCCAGTAGCTTTACTGAGTTTCTGACCATCATGTTGCATGTCTCATTATTTTACAATATAGATATGGCGGCATTTAATCTCCAAAAGCAATGGATAATATGGCATTTTGAGCAGGGGAGAGAAATCAAATCTACCTAGAGATACCTACTCAGAATCCTATGAAATACATGTTGACCTCCTGTTGAAAATGCACTGTCTACTTTCCAAAGGCAGTCTCTTGGCATTAGGTTGTACGTGATTGAAAGGTATGGGTCTATCTGTGCAATAGATAGCATTAATTATGTAAGCTTCCTCAGTTTTATAGTTTATTGTAAAAGATATTATTTCATGATTTGTACCACTAAAATAATGTTTGTAATGGGATTTTAATTGATTTTGAGTCCAATTCAAAAAATCCCTATTTTTAAAGCCCACCTCAGCTGCTGCCACTTTGAATCTGTGCCAAGCTGGCAGACTGTAACTCATTGTGTCATCATTGAAATGTCTTGCTGCAGTGCTGGAGTTAGGGATTCAGAAATGATCTGCATTTAATACAGTCTCTTAACTCGCAGCCATTTCAGAACTTGGGAATGCTGAAATCTTCAATAAGCATGCTACTGACAGTCAGTAGGCATCTGGTAGGATTGTGTTGTTTTACTCACTCTTGACACTTCTTGAGTTGATAATCTTTTAAAGGTGCTGTTATTAAGGAGTGCAATTATTTTCCCAATACCTGCTTGGAGTTTGGTTTTACCTCAAAAACTTATTTATCCAGATAAACCTAGGATTTGGAAGGCATGCAATTGATCAAATACAACTGACAAACATCTTTCCTTTTCTTGGACACAGAATAAATCCACATCCAAACATCCACAAAATTTGAGGTGGGTAGAAATATGGACAATCATTCCTTCATTTGAGCTTCTTGTATCCACTCTATGTATATCTCATGAAGCTATTTCCTGACTCTCTTATACCCGTGTTGATAAAAATGTGTAGAGTTTGAGCTGACGGGTTTTAGATAATTACCTGTTATAAGATAAAGAGTGGTTATTTTATACATGCAAAAACCTTTTTTAATATTTGAGATAATGTCACATAAGCTCATTTGACTACAAATAGGGGATATTACTGCCCTCAGGCTGAAGCAAGAGCCTAACAAGCATTGAAAACTGTAGTTCGTCTTCCAAGATCATGTATATTCTGGTATTACAGATGATGATCTTGGTTCATGTTTCAATCTGAGCAGCTTTCCAGAGCAAACTTTCCATTAACCCAGAAGATTCTAAAAGATTAATTAATCACTGACTGGGTCTGAGGGAAATTGCAGCGAACTATTGCTCAAAAGTATTAAAGAGCTCTTTACAATTGGCCTCAGGCAATATTACCTAATCCCAGGAATGGCTTTAACCCTCAGGCAGTAGTTCATTGTGGTTGGCCTCAAGTGCAGTCAATAATCTGTATTTGCTATTAGGGCTCTGCTAGTAATTGAATTTTGGTTTAGTGGAAGAACCAAGCATTTCAAAGAGCAACCAAAAAAAACCCCAACACCCCATAACTCCCTTTGTTTTAGGTTCTATGAGTCTGTATATTTTGATAGCATTTTTGATAACCATGAAAGAATGAACTTAGAAGGGTGTTACCTACACCTGCTTCTGAAAACAAGAGTTTGATCTGCTTTCCTCCCTCCTTATAGGTGAGTCTTCTAACCCCTAAGCTTTGAGACATTGATTTTTTTTCTCTTGAAATTGTTCCACATTTCATAAAATGTTCAGACACTAATTAGTGCAGAAGCTGGTACCTAACTACCAAGGAACACTTTTCTTCAGAGCTGTGCAAGTATTCACATAAATGAATGAAGAGGATATCAAGCCAGATAATGAGTCAGCTCCAGGACTGGTATGGTTATGTCGGTGCAGGGCTGTTCCCAGGCTAATTAGCTCATTTGAAGAGAAGAGCTAATTAACTCTGGAAGAGCAGCGAGCGGCTGCTTCTTACATGCAGCTACTATTTCTGCCACTCACATCTGCAGTACCTGTGTAGTTCTGAGTCTACTCTGTAAACCTCTGGATGCAGTATTCCTCAGTGCAGACCATCCCTATGCTCTGAAAATGTTCTATATGGATATGCTTAACTCCAGTGGTTAGTCTTTTTTTTGGTTCATCCCTTTCATCATTTTATCTCTGCCTTTGCTCGTCATACATACTATAATTAAAAAACCTGTTTAGCAGCACAGGTTCTCCCTCTGAAATAAATGAAAAATACTTGGGGTATGAGAAACATGTGACAGAAGCCATAAAATTACACAGAGAAGAACAATTTCTAATGGCCCCTCGTTTTGGATGAATGTTATTAGGAACTGCTTAGCTGACATGCCCCAACCATGTGGCAAGGCAGACAGGCACATGGGTAAATGCACATGTGACTTTTCTAGCAGATACTGATTAGAATTTTCCATTGAAAACGTGTCCTTCTGTTTTCAAATAGCAGCACTATATAAAAGATGCAATTCTATTATTCTGCAGTTTCATTTTTTTTATATAGACTCTGAATACAGGCTAATACATCTTCTTTCCCCATGATACCCTGCAGTGTAACCCACTGAATAAAGAATAGCTCCCTATGCAACTGAGCATTATATTATAACGAAGAGACTCAGTTATCAGATTATTAATATTTCTAAATGAAGCAATCATTCTGAAACAAGAAAAATAAGAATGCTTCTACTTTATATTTGAATTAGGGTGTTTTCAATCCCATTATTATAAATTAGTTCAATAGAGCTTGCACAAAACAGGTCCAGATAATAAAACTGTTGAATTGTTACATATGTTAAGTTTCTGAGTACTATTGTTTGCCATAACTCAACTAAACAGGCAAGTGAGACATTTAGACACCTGATGGCAATCTTTCATTAAATTTGGTAAAGTATGATTTGTGCCTCATCCTGTATGACAATGTCTCAGACATAACAATACCATTTAGTTTTGTATAGGACTTCAGTCAAAAAAACCCCACAAAGAAGTCTTATGATGAGATGCATAAGGGAGAGATAACACTTCTCGGATGTGGGTTCAGTGGTTCCCAGAAAGGCAGTATACAAAAAAAATTACATTAGCTGAAAAAGTTAGAGGGGAAAACCCTGGAACTTTAAAGCAGCAAAGACAGTTATGCATTTTTGCAGCCAGTTGGAGTGAGAATAAACTGGAAAAAAGTGGCAAAGGGAGGAAAAGGTAAGTGAGGTTTATGTTGTGTTAAATGATGCAACATAACCTAATGCCATGCATGAATTGTGTTACTTCAGAGGCTTAAACAGATGCTATTCACTATATCTTAGGGCTGACTGGCCAGCTAGCCTAGCTTTCTTATTGCTATGCCAAGTACAATAAACTTATTTTGCAAAACTAATGTGATCATCTGTGACAAATTCTACCCTTCCTCACTATCTGTAGTTGTCTTAAATGTACCAAACTTCGCAGCAGCTCCATATTTGAGGTTAGGAGGAAGACAAGCTAAGGAAATGTGCATTCAAACCCATTTGGTAGCTGATGTAATAAATAACAGTCCTAGTGTTTGTCAGTCTGTCAGCGCCAAAGACTCTGAAACACAGTTCTCCAGAATTTGACAAAAGCCTGTACGAGGGAATTGTAGTAGTCAGACCCCTTTGGATCCTGATACAGTTTTGTGGGAGCCAAGGAGGGACACAGAGTTTAGACTCTCTAACTTCTGGATACAAAGATCATTTCTGCTCTTTCCCTCTTGATGGGGATTAGTTTAATAGTGCATCTGTCTTCCTTCTCTGTCTCCTTGAGAACCCCAACACAATTATTTACACTGGTCGCACTGAAGAGATGCTTTATGTGCATCCAATTCTTCTGTCCCTGCCTGAAGGGCTCAAGCACAGCTGGTGAGTGGAGACAGATGGAGAAGGGCAGGTAAATTGTGAGACAGCCACGGTTCGCTCACCAGACAGTGGTTTCATCCCAACAACTGCCCAACTGTGGAAACATATTGTGAGTGCCAGGGGCTGTGGCAACAAGAAAAAGACTTTGATTAGTTTTCAGGAGGTAGAACAAGAACCTGGCACTCTTTTCTTCCTGAAAATATTGTGTTGTCCTAGAAACAGCTTAAAGATGAGATCCATTTATTATCATAAATGAGTGTAAGCACAAATGGGTGCTTGGTACTGGACAAAGCTTAAAGTGATCCATTTATGCTAGAGGAAGCACTCTAGTGTGTTATTGATGTTAGAAACAAATTCAGTCAAAATTATTACTTTCTGAAACATCTTTTGTTTTTAGGGAAAAATGGTTCCTTGGATTGGGCTACAATCTGTAATTCTGAAAAGCTTAAAAATAAACAACTACCTGACAGAGAGAGGCAAAGGCACCAGCCACTAGGATTTACTTCGGAGCAGAGGAATCCCTATAGGAAGGAACAAAGGATCTCTCTCATTATTTTTGAACATATCCCTGAGGGAAAACAATGACAAAAATCAAAGTAGTAAATGTTACCCTTTCTTCACTGTTTACCCAGCCACAGAGCATTATAGAGCCATTCCACCATAAGGCGATACCTGGTTACTCGGGAAGTGCGGAGAGGATGCAAAGTGCCACCTCCTCTTCAGTGGCAGAAGCTGATATTCTTTATCCATGACAGCTAGTGGGCAGTCAAGATGCAGTCAGACAGCCTTGTGTTTGAATCCTCTTTGAGTGTTTATCTCTCTGATACAACATATATCAATCTTTCGAGGATTTCTTTTTTATCAGCATACTACCTCTTCATGAAATAGTTATTCTATTTTATAGAAGATGAATGAACTGTGTTGAATAGGCAAGCAAACAAACAAATCAGATATTGATTTTTTGCTTTGACCCATTGCCTGAGAAAAAAGGCTTCCTATGATCATGACGTAAAAACGTACTAATGCCAAATTAATGTCTCTACACTCAAATTTTATTTAGCACTAGAAAAATCGAAACGAGGTCCTAAAATTCCTAAAACTGTTTTAATAATTGAAATAGGACATTCAGGTTCTGCTCCAAGAAATGTTCCTTGAGCAGTACACTGGTCTGAGGAGAAGGGCTGGAATATATAAATTTAACCCTTAAAAGGACAGAATGTAAAAGGCTAGAGATAAATGTTTTACAAACTTTGTCTTGAGCTCCTCTTTTAATCTCCACAGAGGTGAAACAAAATAGCGTGTATCCATGTAAGTAATCTCCTTGCAACCACAAGTGAGTATATTCTCCCCATCCACTTGCCTTCCAAAAGGTTATAATCCATCCTTACCCCAAATAAATTTGAAAAATTGGGATGGATGTCAAAGGAGATTATATAAGTTATAGTCAGGAAAGAAATAAGGAATGAGTAATCACCTCATGGACATACATTAGTTTCCCAACCCTGGTGCGTTTTGGAAGTAGACTTCCAACAAACTTTTACTACATAGGCCACTTCCCACTCACCTTCTAGTGACATTTACTGGCTTCCAGTCAACCACTATTCCTGCAAACATGTCAGCTGCAGTTGCTTTTTATTGGTGTTGTAGCTTAACCCCAGCCAGAAGTCCCACGCAGCCTCTGGCTCACTCCCTGTGAGAGACTGAAATGTTAAAGATTAATGACTCAAACAATCACCCATTTGCAAAAGCAGCAGGTGCTCTGTTGAGGCCAGGTTTGCACACACAGCCCCCAGCTGAAGGGAAGGAGGAGGGTTTCTGGACGTGGTGAAACCCTTGATCTGTGTAAGAGCAGCCCAGGTGCAGAGGGGGTGTGCACCCAGCACCAGAGGTTGACCACAACAAACTGACCTTCATTACCAACGAGCTGAGTTTTGAGAGAGATAAGGGAAGAGGCCAATAAGAAAAAGATCTTTCTGGGTGGGATAGTGCTTTTTATTATGCCTGTGGCTTCCTTAACACAACAGGTTCAGGTGTAAAACTCCCCTCAGGGAAGGTATTGGGACATTCACACTTAGGCCTAAGGTTATTCACCCTTTCTGGTGGGGCATGCTGACAAGAGAGACAACTGTCATGTGTTAGGTGTCATAAACCATCAAAGATCCTTGAAGCACCACCCCCAGACTTATTTCTGAAGCCTCCCACCAGAGGACTGTGTGTGATCCACAGTGTTACATCAGACAATATAAAACTACCCCCCAATCAGGGAAGGTGCCTGGGCCTTCCCACTTGACCCTGAGCATAACCCACTGACATATATGTTTTGCAGGCTTCCCTCACCCCCAAGAGATCAAGACTGGGCAACATTCCAATCAACAGACACTGAAATTGCAACAATCAAGTCTCATCTGGATTGATCCATGGGTGGCAATATCTTTCTACTCTTATCCTTTCTTTCTCTTTCTTTCTTTTCCTTGTACATTTTCTTAAGTGTTATTTTTATGTTTTTATATGGCTATACTTCTACAGATAATAACCAAAATGACTACATACTTCCTTTCCATTGCAACCAAATTGTTCTGAAATAAACCACCATATATATCTATTTATAAACACTGGTCATTTATTGTTGTTTCACTCTAATCTGTCCCAAAGGATCTATTACTAACAAGAACCTCAGTTAACCCACCTTCAGGGGCAGATCATAATACTCCCCAGCCAGCATGATGAGGAAGAGAACTGGGAGGGTAAAAGCTAAAAAACTCATGGGTTGAGATAAAGACAACTTAATAGGGAAAGCAAAAGCCACACATGCAAACAAAGCAAAATAGGGAATTCATTCACCACTCTCATGGGCAGGCACATGTTCAGCCATCCCTGGGAGAGCAGGGCCTCTCCATGTGTAATGGTAACTTGGGAAGACAAATGCCATCACTCCAAAAGTCCCCTCCTTCCTCCTCTCACTTTGCATACTGAGCATGTTGTCACATGGTCCACGCCAAAGATTGGAAAGCTTGATGTCTCAAGACATTTTGGGATGCCTGTGGGATGTGGCAGGGGGGCAGGTCACGCCTTCCCCTGCCAAGGTTGTGAACTGTCCCCTCCCCACCCCACTGGAGCTTGTATCCCATCCTGGCAGAGCTGTCAATGATTGGCACACGAGAGACAGTGCTAACCCCATTCCTGAGTGGCCGAGTGACCAGAAGTCCCACCTAGGGGGTGGGCCCACAGAGCCCCTCGGGCTGAGGGGCATTTAAGGCTGAGCATGAGACAAGCACAGGTCTTGATCCTACCTTCTGCTGGGGTTTGTATCTGATCCGGGCTGGAACCTAGGAGCTGGTAGCTATATGTGTGTGTTTCTTATCTTTTCTCTCTTTCTTCTCCTTTTCTTGGAATATTTTGGGTAACTTAACATTAAACAGGTTTAAAGTTTGCTAAGTAGAATGGGCCAAATTAATACTGTGAGAAGTGTTTTATGTCGAGTGGATGTTGTATTTAATCTTTTACCAAAGTTCCTTGATTTTCTATATTTTGCCAGTAAAGTAATTTTGACCTCTGGAGACTATCTGGTTGATATTTCTTTGGTCCATTTAACCACGAGTACAAGGACCTTGGTAAACCCCTTATGTTTAAATGCTGGGGCCTTAGAGTCTGGAATATCCCTTTGGTTAGCTGGGGTGCCTGTCCTGGCTGTGTCTCCTCCCAGCCGCCTTTCCCAACAGGGCAGTATAAAAAGCAGAAAAGTCCTTAGCTTTGTAAACACTGTTCAGCAATAACAAAAACATCTCTAAGCTATCCACCCTGTGTTCTGCATAGATACAAAGCATAGGCCCATACCAGCCACTGTGAAGAAAATTAACTCTCCCCCAGCCAGAAACAGCACACAAGGTAAAAGAGACAACAGTTGTTCAACTATAAGCTTAACTTCTAATGGGAAGGCAAATTTTTAAAATATTAGGAATGCAGACAAGATCTGGACAATTCAGTCTTTAATCATTATCTACTTTAGTACCATCCCCTGTTTGATTTTGGTTCTGTCAGAAATCTTCCTCACCTTTGCTTGTATAGAGTTGCAAAGCAGCTCTGAACCAGTCTTCTCCTTGTTTAACTCCAGGAGTCAATAGTGAACACCTTCTTTTTACCATCACAATCTGCAGGGGTTAGGTAAGTAACAAACAGTCATTAGAAGCATTATGTAATTCCATATACCAGCTACAGGTCCATGGATTAATGACTATTACGTTAAAACACTCTTGGCAGACTGTGCGAGGAGAACTGCCTTGGAGACTGTAGCAGAGATCTAATTTGCTTTTTTAAACTTTCCTTTGTATTTTTGTGTTGCTGTTGTTTTTATCCCAAAAGATTTAATTTATACAAAGCTGAAAAGCTGTTATAAATATTGGAAACACAAACCTGCTGCTTTCAGGAAAATTTCTTTCAGATTTTCCTTGCAGAGTTGCCATTTCTTTGATGTTTGACAGGGGCTTGAAACCTGGGATAGAGTGACCCATATAGGAAGAAAGAAAATAGGGATGCTACATTTTTGCTAGAAAAACTGGGACATCTGGTCACCTCATTTGTTACCAAAAAGAATATCTTCAGAGAATGATATCTCTAGGTACAGGGATTTGATGATTTCTTAACAGAGAGAGGAAAACAGAGGCTCTGTTAGTTAAAAGTTGATCTAAATTCCTTTTGTAAGTAGGAAATTTTAATTTTTAAACAAGAAATGGTTATTTTACTTATTAAATTTACACTAAAAAGATATTCCAATGTCTAAAACTGAAAGCCCAATTATGTAATTAACATCATAATAAATCCAGATACACTGAGCCTCTCCAACATTAACATGATGTGCTTCTCAGCTATATACCTTCTTCAAGCCTGTTAAAAAGCCTCCATAAGTGGTTTATTTTATAATCTGTGGGAAAAGAGCATTTTATAGGCAGAGAGGAAATCCTTTGCATGGGCCATACATAATAAGGCAGAGATAAATTAATGATGAGAACATGAAACAAAACCATGTAAACTCTGAAGGAGAATGTCATTACAATCAAGTGTATCCGTGAACAAGGTTCACAAGTACTACAAAAGCTTGAAAGGTAAAGCTGAAATCTGAGCTCTTTCTAAATTATGACGTACAGAAAGAGGGGATTCTTACACATTCCTAAATCTGGAAGATTTTGAAGTGAGTATTTAGAGAAAGCAATTTTTCATTAAAACCACATTGTTTTGAGTGAGTTTTATTACAGGTCAGAAAGATTCCATGTATAGGTAATTTTAAAGCACTTTCACTCTGACATCAGAAGTAATGCAACCTCTGATTCTTGCATCACCAAACACTTTACTGCCAGGGGATGGTTCACAAAACATTGTTTCACAGGTTCATCACTGCATAGCACAACTGGTTAATGAGCTCCACAGTGTTTGGTCTGAGGCTCAAACTTTATTCCTTCCAAGGTTCCATCTTAGTATGCTCACGTCAGATTCAGTCAACTGTAAATATTACTGAACTTCTTGAATGGCCTCCTCTTACTGTTTTTTGACAGGTTTGTAGCTCCAGGGACACCAACACCAATTTGCAGCTTGCCAGTGAAACAGCAATAGTTTCCATCATACTATACCTCCTTTGCCAGCTTCCACATTCCCTGTTGTACTGCAGCAAATACACCCAGAGGATCTCCCTTTGTCATCTTAGCAGTTCCTAACATCAATCTTCTCTTTCCTTCACCCTATTTGTAGTACTCAAACCAACATTCAGCTCATCCCTTGCAGTCTCCAGCCATTTCTGTATTTCCTTTACATCTGTAAGGTACAACATAAATGAACTTTGTCTACAGAAGGCACTGAAGGACATTTTCAGCAGCATACTATCTACAAGTCTTAAGTTCTCAGCAAGGATTCGTGTTTTGCTACTGTACAACTAGAAATTATCAAGGCAGCAGTGGTTTCAGGTGATAGCTTCAGTCTTTGATTAAGTGATAAATCACATAGTTTTGCCAACTGGCTTCAAAGCCTCTTGTTTGTTTTGTTTCTTCAGGGCTCTGCTAATACTTGACATATGCTGTTCATGGTTTAACTGCTCTGTCTTTTCCCTTTGCTGATAAATCAATTTGTGATCAGTTTGTTATATGTGTTCTTTTTTCATATTTGTACTCATTGTTCTGGACCATGGGAATGAAATTCAATAACCAAAGTTATCAAGGTGGTCTTTTGAAGGAGCCTTAATTTTATTAGCTCAGGAGGAGTATGGAATTTGAGCCATGCTGAGATAAAATCACACAGTAGGTCACACCCAAGGGCTGACATTATCTCTTGGGGACACACACTCCTGGGTTATCTTATTAATTATAGTTAATTGCATGGAAATTAATGAGCTTTTTCAGTGACTACTAGGCTAGTCTACAGCTGGGAGACAAACTATATTAACTTTAGTTTTTATGTTTTTTGGTCTTTGAACAGTTAAATGTTTTCACTTTATCTTATTTCACTCTCTGCCCTTCTAGTGTATAACTAATTTCATATTTTTTCTTGTTTCCCAACACCACTGCTGTATGCTTTCAGTAAGAAATCTCCACCAATATTTTTGTGTTTATCATCCATGCCTAAGAAAGGAAGTTTGCCTCATTTACCTTAAAATTCCCCTTGATTTGAGAAACTTTTAAAAGCCATTTGCAAGTATAAGTATCTAAGGGACATAATGCATAATTCTGCTAGTCTCCAGTTCTTATTTAGACAATATCCAGACAGCCAAGCTGCCCATAATAAAGTACCGAAACAGTTCCATGATGTTGCTGATAACTAAGTTCAGAATTCTTGTTAAACAGCTGTATTAAAAACCCAATACCTTCCCAAAACTAAAGCACTTTTAGAGAACATGGGCTACTTCAATGCCAGAAGTGAAAAACCCAAATGAGAACCTGTACTTCTGAAAGAATTTAAGAATTTGTTAGCTTGGGGACAGGTATTTTGGGTTTCCCTTTGACTTGGCAGATCTTGGTCCCTTTTGGATATTTCTCTACTCTATATGATAAACTCATGTAATCCATATTCATAGACCTGTAATACTTACTAAACAAACTTAACATTCAAGACATTTCTATTTTTGATAACCTTTTTGTTGAATATAGAGTGTGGCTGATTTTATGGAGTAACTGTAAGAAGCTGAAAGACATGATGAATGAATGGAGAAAAACTTGCTGTGAAGGAATAAGGATGATGCTGTGCTATCACTGCTGAGTGTTATTCATTATACACTATAAGCACTGCAGCAGAATATTCAGTGGTGAATACTTACAAAGCTCAGTATATCTTAAAAGCCCAGAAGAATTAATTAGGCCCTAAATAACCCCTGTTAATTTTTAGCACATACTAGTCATCTTTCCACTGACAAGACTTTACAAAAATACCCTTTTCTCAAGCCTTCCAAGTATTTCCAACATCATAATGAATCCCATTTCTAAAATCAGTATCTTTTCATGGAAAACACAATGTTGAACACTTGAAAGCTCTAATGCAGCCTGTATTCCTATAAAATTTATTCTTTGTAATGGTCTTAAAGTTATGACTCATAGAAGCATCATTTTATTGAAAATATAAAAAGTCAAAAGTTTTAAATGGGCATTCAAAAACAAACTTAAGACATTAAGTACTTATTCATTGCTATGTAAAATTTGATATTTTTTTCAAAACGATTGCAAGCTGGATACAGAAGAAGGAAAAAAAAAGAACATATTAAATAGACAAAGTTATAACAAAGTTCAGTTTACTTTTGAATTAATGTTGGTGATTTCAATTACAGCTGTATTTGATGACATGTTTAACTTCTTCAGTTTGAATAACTTAAAAATATCAAGAGCAAAAATTTGCATAAAACTTTCAGTTTATCACTCATACAGTTCAAAATAGCTCTTTCAAACTCATCTCTTCAGTTGTTAAGACGTAAGTTAAGGAGGTACCTAAGGAGGCAAACCTTTTGACAGCAGACAACACTAATAGAAGAGACAAAAGCCCTAAAACAGTTCACAAGTAGCAAGCTGAATTTTGACAAAAATAAGTCTGGCACACTTTTTAGGAGTGAAAATGTTTAGCTGCTGCAGGAAGTTACTAAAAGATAGAACAGATTCTCTAATCTGTAGGCATGTTAATTAGTATAAATTATCTTTTTTAAAGGACTCCTGTAGTCAGAACAGTTGCTGTATACATAGAAGAATTTGATGCTGTGTTAACTACAAAAGTATCATAACAGCTCCTTAGGGCTTAGAAACTATCACTTCATGCATCATGACCTACTGCAGAGGAAATTTTTATTAAATAAAACTTTTCTTTGTTAATTTTTAATATTTAATTGGAACTTCATCATTCTAGGCTGCTGGATACTGGTGAGCTGGCAACTGATAAATTACTTCCTGCAGACTAAATTAGCTGTGGCACGCTCTTCTGGAAATCAGTAAATTTATCATGGGTCAAAAATGTCTGTCCTAGGTTAGAACATAAGATGTGTCAAAGGTACATTCTATCCCCATCTTCATGAGCTGTTGAAACCAGGTGGGGCAGTGTTTCCCTTATCTTCTGTAATGAGCCCAACAATACCTTGCCACATGACTCATAGATAACTCCCTCCGGGAGCTATCTCTGTTTAATGGGCCATCAAGGACCCACTGCATGACTCATAGAATGAGATCATCCCATTGTGAGATGCTCTGCCCAGGGGGAGGAGCCAAGCATTCCCACCTGGATATAATCCAGGGTTTGGGACGGTACAGGGAGCCTTTCCCCACTGGATTCGCAGAGGACAAGAGCTACCAGATGTTTCTACAGGATCACTGCTTTGACAAGACCATCTCATCTGGACTGCTACTACCACCCTAACTAACAGGGTGTCAGGTTGTATTCTGACTCTGTCAGTGGTTTTTTGTAGTATTGCATTTATTTTATTTTACTTTATTTTACTTCTTTTCTTTTCCTCTTATTAAATTGTATTTCTGACTTGGAGGCTCTCACCAGTTTTTCTTTCAAACCAGTACAATGTCTTGTCAAAGCCCTCTTTCACAAACCAGCAGCATGTCTAACTTCGTCATATAGCTCTAGAACAGATGCTGTTATCCAAGAATCTGAGTGATGTGTAAGGATGTATTTCTGTGGCCACTGGAGTTGGAACTAGATTATATTGAAGGTCCCTTCCAACCTGAGCTTGGGAGTAGAGAACTACTTCACCAGAGCAAGGCCTGACCCACACACATTCCAAGCCCCCAAGATGTCTTGAAACAAACTCCCCTTTCCAGTCCCTGACACTGTCTTCCAATTTTATCTTGACCTCAGGAATAAGTTCACTGTATTTATTTTATCCCTTCCCTTGAGTCTGTATGAATCCTGTGTTTCAGTCATCAAAGTATCAAATAATGTCAGTCTGTAAGGATATCACATGAGCTATGTGGCCTATAAGAGAAACTTTAATTATGAAGTTTTAAATATGAACTATAATATGAACTATAACAAAAAGCAGTATTTGTCTCATTTTTGTGGGAACATTTCCAACTTTTTTAAATGTGACAGTGGGATATAATGATGTAGTTGAGAATGGTGATACCCTGATCCCATCCCTTGCAAAAGGCTGTAATTCTCCATCTACATGATTTTTATGCCTCATTGGGATGTCTTGGATATGTCCCGGCTGCCAGGGTATATTGGACACTTCTGGACTTTAGTGAACACTTGGGTAAAAAAATCACTCTTCATTGAATAATCAAGATTTTTCTGATTGCAGTAACCTATGATCAAATGAGCTCCCTGCCCTAAATGTCTTGCAGAACAAAAGCAGTTTTTAATTCTTTTATACCAAGTGAGGCATAAAACCTGATTGAACATGTTTTATTTCCTCCTTTTTATGCTCCTTATCAAGTGGGAAAATTCTAAACATTGTATTTCTGGTTTGCAATAGATACAAAAATTTGTCACAAGATATGCCAGACAGGGCATGTTCAGTGCAATGTGTAGGGTGTATTTTGAATTAATGCTGGAGCAATGTACCCAGAATTTGATGCCTGAGAAGAGATTAATTTGGCTGGTTATTTGAAATCATTTTGTTGTGAGAAAATGTACACAGGTGTGAAGAGAACGTTCAAGAGGCTTGCATCATTATAGGACTTCTAGACTAAAAGATACAATTGGAAAAATATTTTTAGATACTCAAAGAATTGCAGAGTGGTTTGATTATCACCTTGAAGATCATCTACTTCCAAATCCTATGCCATGGGCAGGAACACCTATGGCTAGACCAGTTTTCTCAGGGCCCCATCCAATCTAGACTTCAACACTCCCAAGAATGGAACATCCACCACTTCTCTAGGAAACCTGTTGGAATGTCTCACAACCCACACTGAAGTCCACATCCTTCTTATGTTTGGAGGACCCCAAAATTGCATGCAGCACTGCAGGTGGGTCTCTCCACAGCAGAGAGGCAGAATCCCTTCCCTCTCCCTGCTGCGCACTCTGCTTTTGGTGCAGCCCAAACCCACTTGGCTGTTTGGACTGTGAAGTGCATGTTACTGGCTCATTCCCAGCCTCTCATCCACCAGCACCCCAAGTAATACGAAGGATAAATCCTTTCTTCACAAGTCATTTTCATGTAGTACTGATCACATTGGTACATGATAGAAAGACCTCTTCATCTACAAGTAGCTCTCACAGGAGATAGTATTTATAACTGCCTATTGACAACATACAGTGTTCTATAATGACAATGCTAAAATTGGCTTTTCCTTCCTTAAACCATCATTGTATTGAACCATGTAACCAGAAAATCACAATGCAGTGATCTCTCTGTATGCTAATCCTTCTGTGGGAGCTTAATGACTTGTCTGCTCATCTTGGAGATAATAAACTCCACAATGGATGCAATAGCTGTCTTGGTGACTTTGCATAAATCATTATTGGTAAAAGTGAAAGAAAACCTATATACAGAAAGTAAGCAGTGAGATTGCTCACATTTTTGGTATTAATTCTAATTGGCTTTAAAGCATCTGTAATCCAGTGAATAAACAGATTAAAAGAAAAAAATGCAAATATTACCCCAAAGTATCATTAATAAGATTCCCTACATAGCCAGTAAAATAATTTAAAATCTCATAATGATTGACCTTCATAAGCAAAACCATACTATGTGCTTGTAAATACCAGCATGTTGTTCAAGAACCAGAGATAATACAATGCACGGTAGAAAGATAACTGAAAACTGAGGTACCTTTTAAAGTCTATCTTACAGAAAAAAATGGGAAATCTGAGCGTTTTTAAGTAGGAGACTTGAACACCATGGATTATAGGTTTGTGATTCACAAACTGTCTGTAGAAAATGTTCCGGTTTTCCCAGAGAAAACATTTCTGTAATTAATATAGCAAATTCATAAGAGCTCACAGCCTGTAGAGATACTTACTCTGGTGTGTATGAGCTGTGAGTTCTTGAACCCTGATT
This sequence comes from Acrocephalus scirpaceus scirpaceus, assembly GCA_910950805.1. NCBI lineage: Eukaryota > Metazoa > Chordata > Aves > Passeriformes > Sylviidae > Acrocephalus > Acrocephalus scirpaceus. The sequence goes on along the minus strand of OU383778.1, from coordinate 28,225,451 downwards.
CACCCAGAGTTTGAACAGCAGAAAAAATAAAATTTGTCTGCAACTTTATTGTAAAACACAAGAATGAGAAAAAGAGAGTGAAGAGTGAAGGGTGCTATTCTTTTTCTTGTGCTACTGGCTAATTTAGTTTTGCATTCCCCAAGCTGAATAAAGATATCCCAATTTTGGTCTTGTGTACCTTTATTATTTAAAAGGGGAGAGGAAAGTCTCCATCAAACTGTGCACAGAAATAGTAATACACATATGTTTAGACCTGGTCTTTCCTTAGCCTCTGCTTCCCTCATGCTCTATTATAGTCTTGTTGAAATTTTTCTTAAATTACAATATAAACCCTTCAGGACCTGGTCTGTGTCTTTAGTAGTGGTTACACAGAGCTGAACAGAAAAAGCAAGCAGGAATAGAAAGAGCCAGGGCTGAAAAAAAAGTAAAGTGGGCTCTTTCAGTACTCATCTATTTAGTGCTTTAGGGAAGTAAACAGCAAGTTTGATTTGTATTGGCATATTTGGAACACTTGCATCCTTTATCAAAGACATCAAGATGTCAAAGAAGATAGATGGGAGAAATATTAATACAATTCTGAATTATGCAATGAATTTACTTTGGATTCCTTTGCAAAACAGCCTCTCTTCCTAACGATTTCCATTCTTCTCTTGTGTAAAAATAATTAGGAAATAATTTTTTGCAGGTGCTGTAGGTCATTTGCTTCACTTCATATAAATGTGTAACTTATATGCTGCTTCTTGTTAATGGCTTGACTAAAATTACTTTTTATTAGAAATGGTGATCTCATCTTAAGCAGTCACTTGACAAATGATGTAAAAATGATGCAGAGCTTCTGAAGCTGAAGTGTTTCCCTGGGTGGCTGACTCCTTTAGGCTGTGTGAAAGGGCAGCAGGAAGAACCAGCCCTGGGGTAGCCCTTCAAGCACCTACTCTGCTGTGAGCCACTGTGGGCCATAAGCAAGCCATTCTTTCCAGCTGAAACTTCCCCAAGTAGTCAGGGGTTTAGTATTTTATCCATAGTACACTAACACAGTCTTATTCTGAAGAATATTAAATATGCTGCAGGAAACAAAAATACCATCCCCCCGCCAAATGTGCAATGTGTGTCCTGATATGAAGATCAGAAGTTTTCTCTTTCCTTACTGCTGTGCATGAAGCTCAATAGGTTTAGTGGCAGAAGAGAAAAACCTTAGTGACGTGTTTAACTAAAATGGAAGGGATTTTTATTGGAATTGAATTTTGAAATAATTAATTAGCCATCTTTTTTTTCCTCACAATATATCTGCAAAGTTATGTTACACATAGACTGAACAAATTCCTAAGTGTACAAAGCATTTGCTTGTCTCTTCAGTGAGTTGTAATGAGTTGTATTGTACTCAGTGACTGTTTCTGGAGAATGTGCCTAAAATTATGTATCACACTGCATAGTCTGTATTTCTGTTGAGTTTATTAAAGGTTATTTTACACTGTGAGTTATGGCTACAAATGTTTGTTGCCTAAGTAATTGCTGTGTGCAATGAGTAATATAAAGACTGAATGCTTCCTGTGGATACTCACTCCACACTTCTTTTGGCATCCATTTTAGATTCATGTGTTTGTAATATCCAAAGGCAAAATTTATACCCAAAGCGTTTAGTTTCCCAAAATGCCTTTGATTTATTTTCCTCATTTATATTGCCATTGCGTTTGAAGTGTGCCAGGCCATTATGGAAGTGCTGTGGAGGAAATAACCTCTCTATAAAATGCACAATCAAAAACATCTATCCTGCAAGCTGCTCTTCATAGAGGATCTTTGTCCCTGACTGGAAGTCTTTTGAAAAAATCCCAGGAATAAGGAACCATCTCTGCAGGACCTTCTTTTTAAAAATTTCTTTTTCTTTTTTAATGAAGAAGGCTGATGAAACAGGGAACATAAACAGGAAAGACTTCGTAATTCAGTTTTCCTCTACAGTTCATTCTTAAATTATAAAATGTGAGACAGATGATAAATATCTAAAACATTTGATAAATGCATAAAAATGCAACTACCTAATTCCAATTATTAAAATTACCAGAGAAAGCCTGTATTTAAAAGTAAGTTATCTGTGGTGCAAAATGAAGCAGCCAGACATGTAATCAATCACACAGTCTTGAGTCTGCTCCACCTCTGTGCACTCACAGGGCTGAGAGAGGCAGTTCTGTACACATAGCTTTGTGTATAGCTCATGGATAAGGTCTGCATCAAGGACACTTTGTAACCATAAATTCGACATTCTTAAACCCTTCTAGGACTTGAGTTCTATAAACAAATGACAGCTTTTTAACTTTAAAAGACTTTTTAAAATTCTCATTAGGTACAATTTCAATGTTTTTCCCACAGCTCCTTAACCATTGCAACAGATATGTAAAGTATGGAGGATGTTATCTGCTATTAAGTCAATTAGCTGCCATGGAAAGTGACTTGTAGCACATGGTAAAATTTCCTGTGCATTTTCCTCACTCTTAAGCATTTTAGGCAGCACACCCATTATTTTACCTACTATTGTGTTAGCAATAGGGTGGCTTTCAGCCTTTAAAATATCGATGGTCAAAAAGCACTTTTACAAAATGCTATATTTTGCCTTAAAGAAGTAGTGATGAAAAAATGCATGTTGATACTTGGGCTAAACACAAATGGAATTTGAAGAGACAAGGAAAAGGTGATTCCACAGCTTGACAACTTTTTTATTGCTGTATTCCAAATACTTGCTACAAAAAGCACAGGTGGTGGCTTTTTTAAGAAAGCTTCTTTTTTGTTAGAAAAAATCTTTTATAATAAAAATGTTGAGAAATATATATGAGTTACCACTGCCTTTCACATGTACTGGACCTTTAAACCCAAGGAACATTTTTCTCAATATAGAGAAAAATATTTGTGGTAACCTTAATAAACAGTCACATAAGGATTTTTTTTTTTTTTTTTTTAAATCTAGGCAATTCACGTGTTTCTTAGCTATCTGAAAATACTTAACCTTTAGTTTTTTGTTTTACAACATATTCACAGCATCCGTCTCCTAATGCATGAATTCTTGAAACTTACTGATTTCTATAATAATAGAAAACCAGTTTGGTTTATTTGCAACTGCATAATTCAGGGCTTTCTCTAGCTGCTTTTCTCTAAGCCTCATTTTTTTCCAAAATGTAAAGTTACATAACCTTCCTCTACAGATCCCCTTAATGGGACCTGTATGAGTAAGAATATTCTACTTTGCTGATGCAAATTTTGGTTTCCTACTTGTTAGTGCACATCATCCTCTCCTTTACTCATAGCTGCACCAAGCAATCCTCATACCACACTGCTGTTGGGGGAAGACCACAGCCATGTTTCAGTTTCCATTTTTGTTTTAGGTTAAAATAAGATGATCAATATTTCTTTTGAAAAGTGCTTTGGACTTGGTTCCCCTGGAAAATTTTGATTGCTACAAAACCTCAGATGGGAGTTATTCAAGATTTTCAAGTAAATGGCTAAAAAAAAAAGGTGAATTCACACTTACTGTTGGTCACAAAGGGCTGCTCCACCATTGCGCTCAGAGTAATTCAGGCAAACCTTGCATTAGGTAGTATGCAGAGCAACTGTTGTTTCATAAATTCAGAGTAGACACATTCTCAGCAACTATCTCTAGGAAAACATTGTAAACTGAATTTATCTGCATTTATTTTTGTGCTAATAATTACTGAGAAGGATTAAGGAAATGTATGTAAGTGGAATGTTTTATTTTCTTGGGCCGTACTAGATCAATTTCAGAAACAATCTGTGAAGGATTTAGTATCTAAACTAACAGAGGCTTCTTAATTCCAAGGTATAATCAGTGTCTCTTCATAACTTTTGAGAGAGCCAAAACACATTGCTGAAGCTGGACCAAAGAGGCCGGGGAGCTAAGGTGTTTTATGGAATTGTTCAGAGTCCTTCAGCCTTTCCTGTTCAGGACAGGAAAGTGGTGGTGGCAGCTAAGGATATAGTCATTCTCAGTCTAGGTAGTTCTATTTTCAAGGACTTTGGGTTGCAGTTCTTCGCAATAATTCTCTAAAACTTTAAAAATTACAGTAAAGGAAGAGTAAGTTGTTCTCTTCCAAAAATAAGCTGAAAAGAGGTCTTAAAATGTACACTAGACGCCCTTTTCCACTCAGTTCTACTAAAAAGGTTTGCATTTAAGTTTCACGCATTCAATTTAACATCCAAAATGCCAACATACCAGCCTGAAAGCTTCAGCTCAAATCAATTATTTTTGGTTTTTTGATCACTGAATTTAATTTTTTCCTAATGCCAATGAATATCTATGTATGATTATTCAGAAATCTAAAAGAAAGCATAAGTTACAGCAAGCTTGAATTAGGTACACATTCTTGAAGATGAACTTAAAACATAAGATTAATGGCTATACAAATCTCATATATTGTCCTTTGCATTTCTATGTAGATCCCATTATTCCTAGAAAATTTTTCAGGACATTTCAGTTTTTGTCAGAACTCACACAACCTCTCTTATCTATGAAGCTGGGGTTCCCAGCTGTTGGATAGAGGATGTGCTTTTCTTATAACTCTCATCTGGTACTAAATGATAAGAAGGACAACAACACTCCATTTTAAAACTAGCTGTTGCAAAGAAAAGCTCCTATTCTTACAAAGGATGCTGTCATTTTTTTGTGTTAATCTCTAAGAATCTAATAATCTAATGAAATCTTTTGCATCATGGTTTATTTTTGTATGCTGTTGCTTGCAGTCCATTGCCAGTAACATGAAAAAAGGGCTTATTTTTCCCAATTTAAGAATCTTGTAGCATGGGAGTATTCAGCCCATGCAAATGAATTACTTTAAACAATGAAAAATACTGCACCCTCTGCGAATGAATTGGTTCAAACAATAAGAAATACATTGATTCTTGAATGAATCAATTTGCAGAGTACTGCAAAATTCTCAAGTGCTTTTATTTTTGATGAGTCTCACACTGTTTGTATAGGAATTTCTACAGGATGAAGCAATCCAATCCTCATAGCATTGTTTACCTTTTTTTCTCACCTTTTAATAGATACCCAATACTTGTCAACTAATCTCACAGATGACAAAAATCCAGTCTGTCATCTTTAAAGACATCTGAGAAATGTACTGGGTTTGGTAAACCCAGACACTCACAGAAATCTCTTGAATCTAATGCTGACTTGCTGTCTGTAGTCCTGTTTTCTTTGCATAAACAGTCCATAGTTCTCACAAATCAAACTTTCAGCCCCATTTTAAAACATTTCCTCCTTATGTCTAATCCGAATCTACCCTCTTTTAGTTTAAAAACATTATCCCTCGTCCTATCACTACAGGTCCTTATTAAAGAGTCTGACTCCATCTTTAGTACAAGCAGCATTTCCTTGGGTTTAATCCAAAAAGGCAGTTCCTGGATCCCATTATTCAGCAGTTAATGATGTCTGACTGAGAATCACATAGCCATAGTTTTTCTGCTTCCTTTATAGACCAAGACCAGAAAAAATGTTACTGCTTCTCTTCACTGTTGCTCAGTGCAAAGCTAGCTTCTATTTGTATTCATCAACTAGCAAGTCATCACCAGCCACTTCAAGTACAGGCCTTGATTTTGGAAAAAATTAAGTCCTGTCTTAATCTTATCTGATGGAGTAAAATCTTGTACATAAGTCATGTATATTGCCAGAAAAAGAATTCCATACCTCAAAATATATAAATATCTTCAGAATTTCTATAGAAATGTATGTGTATGTATATATATACAATACATAAGCAAATATGGTAAGATGGATGTGCATTTAAAACTTTTCAAAGCCTATAGTTTCACTTCTTATCAAGAAGAAGATTTTTAAATGCCCTCAAGGATGAAGAGTCTGGACAACCTGTTCCAGTGTCTGATAACCATCACAGTAATTTTTTTTCTAATGTATTTGGTGGCTGTTGGCCACCTTTGCCACATGGACATATTGTTGGCTTGAGCTTATGAAGCATTTTTTTGTTGAGTGATTTTATTGGGTTTTGTTTGGTTTGTTGGGTTTTTTTGTCTTTAGTATATCCATGAGAATACTTGCAAAATCTGGAACCTAAATGGTGTACTAAAAAATTTATCTATAAAAACCATTCACTAGTGCCAACTTCTACACAAAAGAAGCTGGAGGGTCTCAGGTCATATGTTTTTCTTTAGATAGTGGTAAACTGTCCTATTAAGCAAACAGACCCACTCGAACATTCATGGTCAATAGTTGCACAGTGAACATTCCTCATCCTTGGTGAAATGTTTGGGTCACAGTGCACATGCTTGGGTGCCAGTACTAGTTTTGTGAGTCTATCCTCAGAGGATCTGTCTAGGAGCTTACCACACTGGCTCAAGCTCTTCAGTTGGCTCTCAGTTCTGCTCTCCTTGACATCAGGATCAGGTGCTCCACTTCAGCTGATGTTGATAGATAATTTGTAAATTGTGTTGTCAATGCAACATTTTATCTGCTCCAAGTAGCTCATAAACAAACCTTTGATTAATTCTTCCAGTCTGTGTCTTCTGGACAGGATTTACAGCATTCTACTTATTTGGATGAAAAATAGAGAGAGACAAGTTGTCATCACTGAGGTAAAGGGTATTTTTTCCCTTCACTTTGTAGCTTAAGGAACATTTTATCATTACTGTATGAAAATGGCAGAAAATTTAAATTTGTGACTGATGATAAAGAAGCTGTAAAACTTGATGAAATTAAGAGTGTTCATACCAAATTACCACAAGCTACACACATGTTAGGTCAGGAATATCCAGTTCACAATGCAATAGAAACTTGGAAGCCTTATTTCATGATCAGTGCATGGGATGATGTTAGCCAATGACATTTGAAAGAGCTGTTTATTTATAGCCTCAGCTGAACATTGCAACACAGCTGGAGGAAAAAATGAGTAATTTCAAAGACAAATAATTCAGAAGGAGATCTGTTGGGGGTGGGGGCACAAACTTTACTCTGTCCAGACATTTAATAGCATTAAAACAAAGAATCTGAAGGAATAAGGATTACTTTACTGACCTTGTCTTTTGTTATAACATTAAATTTAACTCACAGCTCGGAAGATCGCATTAGTTTGGCTTGGAAACATTTTTCATTTATGTGTGCCTTTGAATCAGCACACTACTATCTCTGTTGATTTAGTCCAGTCAAGATGTATGTATAGTTCTGAAGCACTGTTTATGTAAGGCTCTTATATCACCCTAAAGCACAGCTACCATCCAACAACTTCGGCTTGAAAATTAGAAACTGAATGCCACTGGAATAAAATTCAATTCCTTTCAAAATTATTATGATAAAACATATACAAGCAGTTTGTGGCTGATATGAAAAGATTAAAGCAAATAGCTATCTATTAATTTCAGGAGTATCAGAAATGTAAATAAGAACCTGACACACCAATTCCTTTTTGAATGCTAGCTAGTTTCTGCCACCCAACACTGTTGGATAAAATAGTCTTTTGCAATCTGCATTTCTGAGCTTGCATATTTGCAACTTTAAAGCCAACTTTGCTCTGCTTTTTTCTTTTTCTTTATTTTTCTATATTGAACCTTCTGGGTTTAAAAAATTACATTTTGTTTTTAGTTCTTATTTTGGCACATGCATTAAAGCTCATAACGTAAAAATGAAAAGTCTGTTTCTGAGGAAGGACAGCAATAGATTGATGTTTGTAGATAGTTTGTATATAACACCCAGGGTAATACTAATCCAAATATAGAAAGTAATTACCCTGACCTTGATATCTGTCATCATTATCTTGCTTATAGCACAAATCAGCTAAGAATGTCATCAAACCCATAGTTTCAGATCTATTTCCAGTAAGAAACTCCTTCTAATCATTTCTCTCCAAATATTGTGGTTCTAAAGACACAAAAGTATCAGTGTATCTAATTGCCATAATTGTTCCAAGAAAGAATTATGATAAACCTCCTTCATAGGCTTCGTCCCAATGGCTTTTATGTACTACTTGCAGTGCCAAAGCATTTCAAAACACTCTGTAGAAGATTATCTTGTACCTGGGGAAAAAGAAAGGAGAACAAAAAGAATGATTTTAGGGAGTTAAAACACCTGAAGTGCACTTGATTCTTTCATAGGAAAATATGTCAGAAATTGACAAAACACCCTAATGTTTCCCAACGTGTAGGAAGCATTGCTGGTATACAGGGTACATACCAGCAGCATAGCTAAATGTAACACTAGCTACTGAGAAACAAGAGGTTCATACATCCACACAAAGAGAATAATACACAGTGATTCTCAGTCTTCTGAGAACAGCAGTGGACTATTGGGCTTATTTCATGATCATAAAAGCCTCATAATCTATGATTGCTGCAAGCAGAAGTGATTTATTGGAGTGCTCTCGCATATGTGAGATAAAACTATAACTTGCTGGCAGCTATTATTTTTAAAGGAGGGTATTAAGGGAAGGGGCAATGGCTTGCTTACTTTGTAGCCTCAGAAAGTGATGTTTTGCAGCTCCAAAATATCAGTTTTGATGAATAGTTGTGGTTAAATTATAACCGCTGTTTTACAATGAGATAAACTTTCACCTCCATGAGGAAAATATAGACTACAAAATCTGATTGTAAACAATCAATGCTTTATATTCTTCCTAACTGAGCAATTTTTGAATTTATGCCAGTCCGACAAATGCATTAATAATCTTTAGCCACTAGGTAGTTGTGAAAGAAATTGGAAATTATTTTTAATTTGCTAGTGTGGCGAAGCGATAAGACACTGACTCAAGAAGGAGGAAGAAGTGGTAGTATGTATTTGCTATTTTCATAAGAAAATACAGAAACATGCATTCAAGTGTGTGTCCTTTTACATATATACACATTCTCCTACACAAAGCAAGTACAGTGAATAGAGAGAAGAAACCATAATCAGTTGCTAAATAATAGGGAAGGAAAGAAACTCAATAGCAGAATAGTCTCTAACGAGATATGAAGCTCATTTCCTAAGTATCAAAGACATTTTAAAGATTAAATTTATAATTGATATATAATTTAAATTAGTATTACTTTATGTTCTTATTGAGTTTTCTTCAGTTTTTTCATTTGTAAAATATAGTGTAAACCACACAGCCTATTTGCTCTGTATAATCCATGTGATGAGGTCTGGGAAAAAATTTGTTAAGAAATTAAGGACAATGGTGAGCTGCATTTTAAAAGTTTTGTCCTGTTCACAGCTTGTCCTGGTCACCTGGATTTCAAAGTCAGTGGAAAAATGACATGCAACAGGATCAAGGAAGTCAGTAATAAAGAAAAGAAAATCAAAAGATCTACAGACAACTGCTTGAACAGGACTCTTGGTTTTGCCAAACTTAAACACGAGAAGTAATGTGTTATACTGCTCATCTGAGAGCCACAAAAATTCTTCATGCAGAAAATTTAAACTGCTTTGAGATGCCTTATTTTAGTGTAAATAAGTCTATAACCTCACATGCATGAGTACTTATTGCCAATTTAAATTGCTCCTATTAAAAAGGCGGGATACCATGTAGTTGTGGAGCATAGGTAATTTGGGGACTGAAACTAAACAAGGAGGCATACCTGAGTTCTAAGTCCCTAAAGACAGTCTCTTTGAAAGAAAGAGTGGTGAGTAGTGAAACAAATAAAAAGCCAAGTATGAACCCTGAGTAAGTTTTATGCATTTGGTAGTAGTACTTAAATGATCATATATATGAAGCAGAAGAGTCATATAAATGGAAAAATTAATCTGCATTAAAGTAGAATGTGAATTGGCAACAAACTGTGTGTGGAAACACTCATTGCTCCTTAGGTGTGTGACTGGTTTCATCAGTGCCACAACTGGGCATGCTGTCCTATCTTGTTAAAAGGGGGAAAAATTGTCTCTCCTGTTCCTTTCACAGTCCTTGAAACTTTTGGTACCTTACAGAGCATATGTTCATTTGATATAAGATCTGATACAATTCTCCTATATGCAAATATAATGCAGAGTACCTATTTGTTCTCTGATGCTGTGTCCTGAGCATATAGCATTTGGAAGTGATTCAGCTGCCTTAACAGAGGTATCTGGTATTATCCTGGGTTACTGACAGTATCTTTGTGGAGGTGGCAGATGTGACCCTGGATTCACAGCAGACTTTTGTAGACTGACACTTAGAAACCATCTGAAATGTCATTGTATGCCTATGTTTGCACAAATTCTTTTTGATCAAGGGTGTTAAAATTCATCTGGATTCACTGTGGGGGGTTTTTTGTTTGTTGGTTGGTTTGTTTCTCATTAATTGAACGGGATTTTGGTGCTCATTTATGTAGATTGATTGGTTTCAACATTTACCAAGGAAATCTGAAATCTCAATGGCCCCTGCTACGTGATAGGTATTGAATTAATCTCATTCTTTCCAGAGGGCACCCTATTAGATGCAGACAATAAGATAGGACAACTCCCAAGGCTTCCTCTTCTACCACACAGAGAAACTTTGAGATTTGGTTTTATGTTGTGAGAGAGCAGAGAGAGGGTGGTTGAGGGGCCCAGGCTGCAGGGGCAGGTGGAGTCTTTCCTGCCAGTTCGAAACCCATGTCACCACAAAATACAGAAATCTCTGTATTTTGGTCCAGTGAGGTCCCAGTGAGGAGGATCCTCATACATTGATTTTCAGCTTGTCTCAGCATATCTGCTTTCCCCAGACACAGCTCTCAGCCTCAACTTTAGCTCACACGTGGTTATGTCCCAAGGTAGAGAAAGAAGAACAGGAGAAGCAATTTTGAAAAGTGCCTTTATCACCTTTTTTGTGAATCTTCTGATTAACATCTTGTGTAAGAAAAGTCTAGTTCAACTTTCACATGAATGTACTGGTTTCAGTGAAGTGTTCTTTGTGAAGGATTTCCTCAGACACTATTGCTGGTGTGAAGCAATGTGACCTAGAACAGGCCATTACTTACTAGAGACATCATTAACTCTTCATCTGTATTAATTGCAGAATGAGTTGGAACCTCTGGATTACTAGATCCAGGAAAATACCTTAACCATGAAGCTAGTAATTCTTCTGATACTGGCATTTTTAGCTTTTCCCAGCTGATGCTGTTCTACTTGATATAACTGACTGAATTTTCACTGTGAAAGAAGAATTAAATCTAGACTTGAGTGTACAACATTCAGACAGTGGTAAATTACATCAGGAGTACTGAAGAATCACCTCAAACTGAGAAGCCGTAAGTATGATTCAGTAGGTTATTCCAGGGCATCTTGATTTTTGACATTTTGAAAGGTATTTGCAATGTCTTTGTTCTATCTGAATGCAGAATTTGACTATTCCTTTAATTCTCTCTGTTGTTTTTGGTTTTTTGTTTTTGTTTGTTGGGGGGGTTGTTTGTAGGGTTTTTGTTTTGTTGTTGTTTGGGGTTTTGTTTTGGGTTTTTTTGTGTTTTGTTTTGTTTGTTTGAGGTTTTTTTTTGTTTGGGGTTTTTTTTTTTTTCCAGGGGGAGGAAATATGTCTGGTACATCTCAAATTATTGATATAAATGAAAATTACTATTTTTCATGCATGTATCAAGACCTTTGATTTACGCCATAAAAGAATTTAGAGTTTGCATAAAACAAAATTAATAATAAGGAGAACAGCAAGTGGAAATCCTACATAATTTGATTAAAAGGTGAAAGCTAAACAATTTCTAATAATTGCAGGTCGACATTTTACATAAACCAAAAGAAAAGAACACATTTAACTATTAGGTCTAATCAAGCAAACCATTAAAGAGTAAAACAAGGTGAAAATTAAATGAAAATAAGAGAGTGACTGAATTACATGTTTTTTAAAGATGCCATCAAATTTTATCTTCAGTCTGATTTGCTATCTGATATTATTTGAATTTTTTGTTGCTTAGTCTCTCACTGCAAATCTTACTGTTCTGTCATTTAATTTCAAAGCCTTTATGACTTCCAAATAAATTATTTTGAAATAATTTAAATCACAGGCAAGCTAAATAAAATATTTGTCCATTCATTCTTGTTTTGTGCTTAGATGCTTTAGCTTAATTTTTATCAAAGCACAGGATCCTATACTATGAATAGAGAATCCCTCACAGCCATCAATTGCCCTTTCTTTTGGTCAGAAACCAAAAATAAGATTAATTATGTAAGCTTCCAAAGAGAGATTTCCAGTAACACTTTAAAAAAAATTCTCCCCCTTAAAAGGATTTAACTCAGACTTAATGAGAAAGTTATTGTATGTTAATTAAATACACACTGATTACTATGAATATTTATCGAAGTGTAACAATAATTTGCATGAAGATAGATGTTGAACAACTGAATTTCAGTAAATATGTTCCTAATAATTATTTAACATTCACTAAATTATGCAACTAAATGATTTTTTGGCAAAGATATTGAGTATTTATTATATATTATAGGCCCAATTGTATCATTACCCACACAGGTGCAATCCCATTTAATTAAAGGGGAAGTTGTTGTCACATAACTGAGGGCAAGATGCAATCATATGTACCAACTGATTGCTGAGCATATTTAATGACACTAAACAGCAGTTCTGAGATCTAGAAAAGCTATCCTATTCACTTTTTTCAAAAACTTACTGAAAATTAAGCTGAATGATCCAGAGTCTTTCCTTTGTAATACACCACATACCCTTCAACCAGCTCCAGTTTTAGGATCCTTGCAGTCTGTAGAGTTTCTTGCCTGCTCACTTTTGTATCCTGTTTTTTGAAGTTTTACAGCCTGTTTGGTTGTACATGTATCCTACCTGTACTGCAGCACCAAGCCCTCATAAAAAGTGTAAGGGAAAATCACCCTAACTCTGTTCTTTTCTACTTCTGCTCCTTTATGGAAGACTCTTTGTGTCCAAATCCAACCTAATTTTCCTACGGAAATATTCAAAGCTTATTTTGTAAATTAGCAGCCTTCCCCCTTGTAGACGCAGTATAGATGTTATACGTGGCATCCTTAGTTTCATAGTCTAGCATTTGGTATCATTCTCAGCTGGAAGAATTTTGAGATAATTTCTACAATTTCTTAGGAGAAAGGAACAATCTTCAGGCTACTGTCAGGACTGCCACTTTCTGTGCCTTTTGTTCAAGCTAGTTTAGTCAATGATTCAGGAGCTAAGATTAAGCATTAGAGACAACCTGTTTCTGTAGGTCAGTGATGACAATATTCTATTGGGAAGGAGAGATTCCTGCCCCAAATATAATTTTGAATTTCTCTCTAGTGTCCCTTAAATGCTTATTCAGTCCTTGAATCCTTCATCAGGAGAGTGATTCTCCATCCTTGGGCTTGCTTCTAAACAACAGAGAGGAAATGCCACAGATGTTTTTGTAGGAATAGCTTAATTCAGAGTAATTTGGGAGATTGCTGCATACCACTAATACTAAAAGTTTCAGAGTAAATCAAACAGGACAGTGACAATAAAGCCTGCAGTTATGCCTTTTGCACTTATTTGTCAGTCCAGTTCTATATTTACTTCTCCTGCCACATCTTTTGAATCAGCACAATGTCATAAATTCTCTGCCTTACATGTGACAGTGAAGCATTGGAATGGGTTTTGGGATTTGCATGCTCACTGCACATCCAGTGCACTTCAGACAGAGGTGGGAAGAATATGGCAAGGGAAGACATACTTGTAAAGGAAAAATCTGTCAGTCATGGTGCAATGGTCGTCCATCTCTTTCCTTGCTATCTGTCAGTACTACAAGGTATGTGGAAATAGATTGTGTCTTTGAAACCTCAAGGTCTTTCTAAGAGCTGTTGGAACATGGAAGGCTCATATTCTTAGCTGCAAAGTCCATCTGGAATTTTCTTTTCCATCCAGTGCCAAATTCTTCAAATTGCTTATTCTCTTAAGAGTAAGAAATTAATACCATCAAGCAATCCTGTTTTAGTGTTTACAGAGCTCAAGAAAGTGCCTTGCTTTCTGACCTTAGTCTAATTTTAAAAGCTAGAAATGGAAAATATAGGTTTAATTTTCAATAGATTGTGACTGAATTATGGACATGTACAGGAATGACCCTGATATTTAAAAAAGCTAATGGCATTATCCACTGGACAGAAAGGAAAAGAGAATTATGAAAAGGGTTGCATAAGAATATTACCTGTGTTTAAGAGGCCTTTACAAGGTTAGGATTTAATTGTACTATCATCAACATAGATGATAAATGATGATATAGCTGATGTATATTTAATGAGTGGTTTTTGTAGGCAAAAAAAGTTAAAAATTCTAAATTTAAACAAATCTGAAGTAGGACTGGTTGAGGAAAAAAATGAGTGTCTAGAACAAATAAGATAGAATAAGAAGGTAAACTTAAAAGAGTACTTATTTGGAATATTCTTATTTTTTTGTTACCATCACTAGGCTACTTTATTCTTCTTGGTAGTAATAGAAGCATAAATAAAATTTAAGTATAAACACAGATAACAAGCTCTAGTAGGCCTTGTCTCCCAGGATGCTTTCATAAAATATTTCAACAATAACAGTAAGCTAATATTAGTGGCTTACTGCTTTTAATTTTTTTTAATGAAATGTTTAGTGATAATCCTAAGAAAAGTAATTAGCTTTAGTTACTAGTAACTAGTTAGATGCTGATATGTGATTTGTCAGTCAGCAGCTTTCATCAGAGCTATGCAATAAATAAGGGGAAGGCACAAGAAACTACAAGCTCTAACTCCTTGCTGTTACCATCTTAACTGTACTTTGCACACATAATATCCTGACTCCAGGCATTACTGACAGCCTCTCACTCCTCAGATTTTTGACTTACTTTTTGGCACAAAAGAAAATCTTTCAAGCAAAACCCTTGATTGTTTGCTTCCTAGCCCAGGAGATGAAAGGTGTCATAGTTTCCAGCCATGAGTTCCCAGAAGGGTTATTAGCTAATGTCCATCGCTATTATAACCTCCAGCACTCCAAACCCTCCAAGTGGGAGGAAACCTCTTTCTGACAGACATCATGCAGCCTCTTCATAAGAACACCCCTGTTAATGATATATTCTGTAGAAAGGTGTTTTCAGCCATACTTTTTCTGAGTAGCTATACAGGCAAGGGTGTAGCTGTGGGTATGTTTTTATGAGGGAAATGTTATTGTTCGTTCTCCTGCAAGGATCCTCCTGCACTCTCTATGCGGGGATGCAGAAAGAAACAGAAAAGAGGAAAGAAAAGTATCAGTCAAGAACTGAAGTATTTTGAGCTGTGCTACCATCCTGCACATCCTACCCTCTTTTTCTTTTTGGTTAGGATTTATAGGCACTGTAGTAATTTTTTACAGCCTCTGCATGGTGACTGGCTCTTGGACAAAGATTCTCAGAGATAAGCAAAGCTGCAGTGTGGAGCAGTATAGCCATGTGCGTAGAAGCTCCTGGAGTGGGGTTTAGGATTAGGTTGGGCCTTCAAATCGAATTACAGCAAATGGCAGACACACACTCCTAATTTTCCTAGTTTTGTGAGAGACAGAACTTTACAAGTACTGATGGGTGTATTGGCTAGGGACTAAACAGACACAAATGCAATGGTCTTAAATGGCATTGTATTGTATTGTACACATTAGAGAGACTAAAGACTTCTTAGGACATCTTAGCAACAATTTTGCGGTGGAAGAGAAATGAAGGAAAAAATTACTGAGCTGGTGACAAGAGAGATTTAAACCTGTAGATCCTATTTCCTTCTTTCCACCCTGCCCCCACTCCTCACTCCCATTTATTTTGATCTACTTGTTATTTTATAAATGTGGAGAGGTGTTTTATAAGTGGAGAGGTAATGGGAGAATCTTTCTCTGTCAACACCAATTCTTCCCTGTGTTTTTGTTCAGGAAAGAGCACCAGACTTGGACTCTCAGTGGAGGGGATATGATTCTCTGTGGCTGTAAGCAAGGTTTTTGTGTCAAGAGCTGATTGTCTCCCCCATGTACTGAAGTCTACTGAAGAGAATCCAGACACATAAATCCTTTTATGGATTTGACCTTAACCTTGTCAAGTTTTGCATCTTAGTTTTTGTCAGATCCCAGACAAAGAGGATATGTTCAGATGTGTTTATTCTCCTACTATCTGTTTTCCCTATAAGGTTTCTGCTCTAAATCAGACAGTTTCGGAGATGGTTACTCTATGCTGTCATTTCCTGTAAGAAAGAGGCTAGGTGCTTACCTGATCCTGGACTTGCTGAGTTGTCAAACTGAATAGAAAGATCCCAAGTACTTACATTTTTGTCACTAGCCTGCGGAGAGGAGACCAGAGATGTCTAGGGCAAGAATGCTGGTCCCAGAAGGTTGATAGCCAGGTGTCTGAGACTGATTGCTGCAGTCAAAAACAACGCCAAAGGTGCAATTAACTCAGAAACTGCTGTAATTTGTATTTCATTATAAATTGTAAATCAATACAAATAGTCTTGCCAGACACAGTCAATTGCATTTTTAATAAAATAAAATTAGTAATGAAAGAGAATGCAGAATGTGTGACAAATATATGTTAGAGAAATTTTTCATAGTGTCTCATGAAACCTTAGCCTGACAGGATTTACAGAAAAAATAAAATAAAAGGTTTTCTTTACATTTTCTATACTTAGGTAAAGCAGAGCTTCCATACCAATAACTGATGTGCATAGTGACTAGTATAGTTTAATTTTAACAAGATATTCCTAGTGTGCATTGGACTACATGAACATCTGGAGCAGAAAAGAGTCTGTACTGAGAACAGCAATTAATAAAAGATCCCAGTAGAGTCAGATCATTGCAGGAACCTCCCAAACTCATAAACTACACACTGAGTAAGAAGAAAGAAAAGGTAAGCAGCTGGACAGACCATCCATTTAGGCTCTGTTGGATTTCCTGGATCAGAAGTTCAATGCATAGGAGTAAGAGGACTGGTTTTCTTATGCATTGTGATCAATAATTTTAGCCCAAAATCTGCTGGTATTCAACCAAGAAGATACTCATAACATGAGATTTTAAATTTTCTTTATATGAAGTAGTGTTAGACAAAGTATTTCTTCTCATGAAATGCCCTGGAGTTCTATGTTTTTAAAACAGCCTTTTAAAAATTAAATAAAATAACTAAACATTTTAATCACTTTTAAAGTCTTTTTAA
Source organism: Acrocephalus scirpaceus scirpaceus (assembly GCA_910950805.1). NCBI lineage: Eukaryota > Metazoa > Chordata > Aves > Passeriformes > Sylviidae > Acrocephalus > Acrocephalus scirpaceus. The sequence continues at coordinate 28,208,387 of OU383778.1, read as the reverse complement.
CATCAATCTCCATCACTACAGTAGAGCATTATTTCAGGATGCTGCTGTGGCTGCAACAGAGCCCAAGGCAGGATGGAGGTAAGAGTGTCCCTCTGATGAAGCATCTGCAGCTGGGACTTGGGACATAGAGGGAGAACAATCCCAATGGCTGGGAGGAGCCTTGATGACTGCCCTGTGTAAGCTGTCCAATGCAAATACTAGAAGCACCCAGAACATGGACCATATATATACTGTGCATGACAGAAACAAGTTGAAATAGTAGAAGAGTCTGAGCAATGAAGCATCTGTGAATGCTCTGGAAGAAGCCCAGACAGTGCTAAAGCAATTTAGAAGCACCCCTTTGTCTTCCAAAATTACAGAAGATATTTTGCTCTTCTATCCCTTGAGGTCTACATGCATAAAAGTAATTAAAAATCACATTTACCTTTCTTTAAACTGCTCTACCTTAGTCATTCCAAGGGTTGTTTTTTTTTCTTTTTTAGTATAGAAGTGTAAATTTCTGCAAGGTTGAAATAAGTTTATGAATACAGTGCTGATGTTCATAAACATTGAAAAACCACCCAGAGTTTGTTACTGCCATTGTGAAAGATGTCTCACTCTACTATTATCTTAGCTTTATGATATCATGTTTTGTGTGGGATGAGACTTTGCACATATATTAAAGAAACAAAGACAATAATTATTGAATCGGCACACCAAGAGCAAGAGTGGTTCTTTAATCACAGTCTATTCCATGAATACTGAGTGGAATGCTACAGTAAAAAACCTTGATATTTTGACTGAGACATAGCAGAGCTTTAGTGCTCATAATACTCTACTTTTATGGGGTCATATTTCTGTCTCAGATATATTAGTAGATTGTGCCAAGATTTAGGCTGTGCAGCTGCAGGAACTTGAAAAGTTGCCTCTAGTGTATCAGATACAAAACACGCAACATTAAATTTTGTGAACTATAGCAGTTAGCTAAATGTATGATGTCTCTTTAAGGAAAGAGATTCAAATCAGGTTTCATCTAGGGCTCACTGAAACAAATGTGGATTTTGGTTGGTTGTAAAATGACCAGAGTTTCAGGTCTTTACCAGCAGAATGACAGCAAGAACAAGATAAATAATTTGATGTTAATTCCCAGATGTTCCATGGAAGAAGACATTGCCATGGAAATGATGACTCCTGTTCAAAGGGAATTAACAAGATAGAAGCCTATTAAGGTTGTAGATATCAGCTATTGATATCAATTTTATGCCATATGGTAAAAGGGAATTTTAGGATAGAAAGAAAAAGATTATTTGGTGTTTTAATGGGATATTCTAAAAAGCTGATTTAACTCAACTTCGTATTTGCAGTTATATTCTGATATTTGTTGATAGCTAATAGGAGACCCAACAGGCAGAGATGGGCTATAAGGCAGAATTTAAAATGCCCATGTACTCACTGTGCTTGTTTTCTTATAAATTGAGGTCAATGAGTTTGGAAATTATCTGGGGATGCTATAGGCAGTCACACAATAATACAATAATTTGGTTGGGAAAAAACTTCAAGATCATCAAGTCCAACTGTAAACCAACTGCCAAATCCACCAGAGCTGTGTCCCAATGCACATCATCTGCACATCTTTTAAATACCTGCAAGGATGGTCACTCAGTCACTTCCCTGGGCAGCTTGTTCCAATGCTTGACAACTCTTTTAATTAAGAAATTTTTCCTAATATCCAGTCTAAACCTCCCTTGCTGCAACTTTAGGCTATTCCCTCTCAAACTATCACTTGCTACGTGGGAAAAGCGTAATTCCACTAATTTAAGGGTTTACTAATAGCATGCATTACTGCTTTTTGTAACAATGACAGCTGCATATTTGGATAGCAACACACGGGAAAGGAATTTTCATTTGCAAAAAAAAGTGTATGGAAGCTAAGTAACCATGTTCCAATGGTTTTTTAAGACTACATCTCCTTAAACTGTTTTTAAAATAGGCACCTAGAATCTTGTAGAAATTCTGATATTATTACTGAAACCATGTGTTCCAATACCCAGGGCCAAATATTTTCAGTCCATTTTGCTTTCATTATGGAGCTTGTAGAATGCATTAATTCCTTTTGCCTAGATCACTTAGATGAAGCCTTCAGCTTGCATCCATAACATGCAGAGGATATGAGCACATAGCATTTCATTATCCCTGTTTGCTGAGTGTGATTCCCAGGAAATTACTGGAGTCCAAAAATCCTGAGAAGTGGAGTGAAAACCTAAGAAACATGACAAGATACAAAATGTTTGATCAGTTAGTAGGAAGGTACATTTGGGGGAATAATAAATCATTTGGTCCAATACAACTCAGTTCTCTGGAAAGTGATGCTAAAGTACTCAGTGAAAAACATTATATGGAGAACTGATCATAGGTGAAGATTGCCTTTTTGTACTGTTTATTGGGTAGATTCTACCAGCTTTTACATATTTTTTCCAACTTTACAGTGTAGAAGATGCTAGTTATGCAGGATAAATTCAAAGAGCTGTCAATATCATTTGGAAAGAGGCAAACGTCCAACATCAGACGGAACATACATTGGGTGTAAATAACAGGATCAATATTTTAAAGTCCTGATTCTTCAACTCAGTTTCATTTCTTATCAAACAAACAGTTCATATACCTTAACATTTGGCTAACTCTTCTTGGCATAAGCAGATAAAATGGTTGAGAACATACTACACAATCATGGTGTGCTCCAGAGAGCAATGGTATCCCTGAATGTGGTAAATAATGCAGAAAGGATGCAAGATGCAGAGAGGAGATAATTATTTCGTTTGAGATTGTCAAAGCATGAGGGAAATAGAGCCCTAAATCCTAATAAAATTTAAGAGGTGTTGGAGACCTTACTTCCCTTAGGCAGCTTGGAAAATCTCATTTGTATTTTCATTTTAAGTTAGAACACTGATTCTACATAATATCAATTTCACTAAGAAGACACCAGTCTATTTTCCACACTTTTCATTTAAAAAGTATGATTTTCAGCATTGTAAACATACCAAATTCAGCTGGTCAATGAATCAAAATTTGCCTTGAAGGATCAGGTTACTTTCTGTACTGATTTATCCAGTGAATAGCCACACTGGTTTTTTACTTTGCTTTCGTTAACTAGCTGTATTTAGTCTATTCCCCTGATGTTTCCTACTCAATCTCTTTAATTATGAGATAAGGACTTGCTATTTCCTGCTTTGATAGGAATTGCTCACCTCTGAACTAAGTTGGAGTTAACAATGTTTTTCTCTATTTTCACATTAATAGTCTTCCTTTATTAATTCCTTGGTTTAGTGCATTTCAGTGCATTGAGAAAAAATAAAATGAAAATAGGTAGAAAGAGCTATACTGTACTAAACCAAACCCAAAAATCCTCAGTGTCGTGTAGCAAGTCAATAATTATTTCTATCCCTGAAACCTATTTACTTATTTAGTGTAGCATTTGCTGTATTTTTCTGTTCAAACCCTTTACTTTTGTGATTTATAAAGTAGAAATTGTTGCATTAGTTAAAAATTTTAAGAAATATCAGTTCTTGTGTAAAGGAGAACTAGGTCTTTCCTCTTCTCCCTCCCATATTTGCTTTAATTTTAGTTTCCTGGGTTGTTTCACTCAACAGTGTGTTGGGTTTTCCCCCAAACTGGGAAAGCAGTAGTTTAAGCTTACTTGGCCTTGGCGGATAATCCATCCCTCTGGCTCTTAGCTTTTTTCTATATGTTTTCACACATGGCTACAGGAAAAACCTAGTTCTATTAGAAAATACTTTTGGGGATGCAGCTGTGTACTAATTACCTTTCCAGCTTACCAGCATAAAAACGAAAGCAATATAGTGTAGTCCATTAATTTTACAAACATTGGGGCAGATCTTCAACTGATGTAAGTGGACGTATCTGATGGATTTACTCCTGCTGGGGATAAGGCTTCCTTTATTGACTTTTCAAAGCATTTCCAGATTTCAGGCCAAGCATTGCAGTACAGTTTGATTAATTTCTCTTAGCCTGTGTAGATCTTGCCCATCTTGTCTGTTGTGGAGATTATACTTATCCTGTGTCTGAAATGTAAGGTTCCTATTGTATTTTATTTGCTGTGTTCTGTAAAGCTCCTCGCTGATTTTTAATCCATGGATCATTCTTATTTAGCATTACAAGTAGATTTTCAGGATCTTAACACAATAACTCCAAAAATAATGAACTGCTGTCAGCTGCAAGCTTTTCAGTTTAATAGTAAAATAGTTCTGTATTATTTTTTTTTCAAACAACACTGGATAGCGCTAGATTTTTTTATGATGGAAAGCATGCTATTCTTTTTAATGTCATTTTGGTGACTGTTGAGAATATTGAAGGGTTCTTGGACACATTCAAACCTTTTCTTTTTCCTTTTCTCTTTCCCTTGGCTGTAATGAGCTAATCTTTGTACAATATGGGCTGAATGCAAAGTATGAGGAAGAAGGTTTGCAGAAAGAAAAGGAATAATATTCACTGTTGATGTTTGCTAATTTGGAGTTGCATGAAATCCATAACTTGAAAGTACTTTTTAAATAGTGTTAAATTGAATATGTTTCTCAGAAAGAAAGTGAAATTAAAAGGAACCTGGACCAGGAGGGATACTGCCTTGTGTAGAAGTATTTGATAAGCCCATCCTGAAAAAGCTCTGTACCCAAGGGCAACATTTCTCATCCACATGGTGCCACAAAATCACCAGAACCCAATCTGTAGTCAGAAAAGAGGAATGGGGCATTTTGTATCAAGCCACATGAATGATAATCTAGAATGGCTTTGTCACCAGAAGAGACAGTGGCAGGCTGAAGCATGATGGCTATCCACAAACATTCTCTGCTCTGAAATGGAGATGATCCATAAGGAAGAGGATTCACTTGAAAGAGTCGCAGAAAAATCACATGAATCCTTCCAAAACTGGCCCCAAAGGCACGTCTTTAATTGAGCAGCATCGGCAACTATCTCACCTGGCCTAAAGAGCAGCCTGGAAAAAAAGGTGGTAGAAACACTTTGGTGAAGGAAGCTAGGAGACAGAAAAAGAAGCATAAAATAACTGCTTCATTATTAAAAAAATCTCTTATTTCATGTCCTAAGAAGGGAAGAACAGGAGAATCTTTTGTATCTGTAAATTTCATAGAAATGGCAAAACTTGCTTCTTAGATTGTTCTTTAAAAATAATAAAAAAAAAAGAGATTCATTCAAACAGATAATGTATATTAAATACCCATGGAAATCCAAAACAAATGCACTGCCTAACCAAGATGAAAGACCAGGAATACTTCTGATGTTTTAATCTGAAAAATAAACAGTTCAGTATATTGATAGGGCTTAATTATGTCCTTTCTTACTTAAATGACTTTCTATATTAAAACTGTAGATATTAAATTATGCTAGAGTAAAATATTCTTTATCATAATTTAAATTTATTTTATACTTGCGAAACTTTTGTGAGGTTTGTTCATAAATCTACATCAAGTGTTTTAATACAAAGAATGTTGACTTAAACTCATCATCTGCTTAATCAACAGTTTTAGTTTATTATCAGAAAGCATCGGTAACCTTGATGCACTTTATCTTAATTTATGCTTTCATCAAATAGAGAGAGAACTAAATAATAAGTGATCACATTAGAAATGCATTGGAAAATGTACACCAGGAAAAGAATTCAAGAACATTTGGCAGCAATTACTATCTTCATGCAACTAAACACTAGCAATATAGGGCCTTCTTCTGTGCAGGTCTTGAGACATATTCCATCTCAAATTATTACTATAATTCGTATATACTGGCAGTACCACTAGGTAATATTTGACTTACCAAAGTCAGTACTATCATTTCGAGGAATCTTTTCTTGAAGATACCCTTGCTAGATTGTTCCCTGAGTCATTGCATATAGTGAATATGAGACAGTTTTTAAAGTGCTCTACAGTACATCAATCAGATGATCTTGAAGGCAAATTCAAATTTATATTGGCATGTCTGAAGAAAACACCCCTGTGCTAGAAGTGGGCAAGTGCTGAAGACAAAATATGAGTGCTACCCTACTAGCATGCTCTCCTGAAATAAAGAATTAAGTGGGGTTTGTTTGTGTTTTTCTTTTTCTTTTTTATTTGCCCTCTTTCCAAACACTTCTGGAAGGTTTGGAAGGGACAACTGAAACAAGCAGTCACATAATATCTTCTTAAGGATGCCACCTTTACAGTTAAAAACATCCAAAGCTCTGAATTAACTGTGAGAAGCGTGGGCTTTTTTTCCCCACATAACTACACACAACAGAAACACAGGGGACCATTAGCTTACATGCTAACTTGTTTGTCTACTTTAAACCTACTATTCATCCTTATAAAATATTGAACATACCAAAACTCAGGGGATGTTATTAACAAGCACCACACTGGTTTTCTGTTCTGTCTCAGGCACGGTTGTGATAGGAGAAAATCCTGGGGGCATGAGTTGTATTTGAGGAGTCCCAGCCACTTTGCATGTTCTGAAAGCCAGTTCTCATAAATGTGGTTCAAAAACTCACATACTTCAAACAAAACATTAAAAATGTACATAATCACTGCATCCTCCATTGTCAAGAATGCATCATGGAAAGAGGTGGCAAATATTTCCAAGGAATTTTTTAAAATAAATACATGGAGAAAAGGTGTATTTTTCCAAAAACATCAGACATTAGCCAATTCGTCCAAGGCTGGACATTTTTTAAAACTCACAACTTTTTTTCTGGCATTCTTTAGTTGGCTAGAATTGTACATCACTGATAATGTCCTTAATTTTGTCTTTCTCCTTTCATTTTTCCTACTCTACTGGTATTTTCCTTTATCAGTTTCCCTGATGAAAAACAGTCATTTACTACAAATAAAGTTTTAAAAGTCATTAAAATTATTACAGAAAATAAAAGGTATAAATTCATGGAAATATAGTTGTACCAAAACTCAGAGTAGGAAGAAAGGTCAGATGACATTCTGGACTCAAGGAAGATAGAGAGTCCGATCTGATGTTTACTTTGAGTAAAAACAATTTCAAGGCACAGAAAACCCTTTTCAGCCAGAAATGGGTTTCTCAAGACTCAGTAAAACTGCTTATTGGAGACTTTCACTTACTTGTGTAAGTGAAAATAGTTTGTATGTAATGTTAATTCATACTATCACTACACATAGATAAATAATTAGGTGTTTTCACGATCCTTCCACAAAGGCTGCTTATGCTTTTTATAGAATAAAAGCCAAATGAAGAATTAAGCCAAAAATAAGCAGTAGATTGCAATTTCCCATGTTCAAGCCTTACAAAATCCCAGCCAAGAGTTGGAAGAACCAAATGGAAGCAAACATGTAGGCTGAACATTGGATGTCCAGCTCTTTTAGAAGTTTAATTTCAAGACAGATGCTTCTGTCTTGAAATGAAACTCAAACCATAAAGCTGATTATCTCCTGCAATGAAGTGAATTGTATGGTCTCTTCATGCCTGTGATATTTGCTTAATGTAGTCTTTGCCTTTACAATACCTTTTGCACTCTTGGATAGTGAACTCTGTGGCTTTGAACAGATTATTAACTTTTTTGTGCCATTTCCAAAAGAATAAAGTATTGGTCTTGGGGTTTGTGTGTTGTACTTGACGAATGTGTTTTTCTCCATGTTATTATCTCTTGCACTGAGAACGTTTTCAGTAAAAATCTTGTTTAGGAACCACATGAAACTGACACAAAGCATATGCATCCCCAGATTTATTTGTCTTTTTGCAAAGTGAGTTTCTATTACCATGTGTACCCTTTTAAAAGCTGCTGAAGTATAAAAGCTTTTACCATTTGGTGAGCAGTTATTTTGCATTACTACTATATGGAGTCACATCATAATCCGTCAAGCTCCCCTTTATAATTATTAGTGAATTCTAAATGACAGAGTTCATTCCTCGACACCTTGTATGACAGTGAAAAATAAAGTTTTTCATGTAAGTTCCTTGCAATATAGACTAATTGGCATACCAATTGACTTTTACTATAATTTAAGTTTATCGTTTATTGCTTTTAGATTGTTAGCTGACATTCATTTTTCTACTAGAACACAGTAGATATTGTTTTTGTAAGGGCAAATATGCTTTAATTGTACTATACCAGTGAGATGTCTGGGTTTTTTTTTTGAACAACCTGTGTACCTAAGATGATTTTCTTCCATGGGTTTTGTCTTCAGTAAAGAACAAATTGTATTTTAGCCTGGTATGTGATGAACAGAGTAAATTGTCATTATAAAAATAAAGAAATTAGTATAGACCAGATTTTGAACTTCCTGCTGAATGTCCAGTCTAACCTGAGCTAGCATTATTCAACTGTCAGGAGATTTTATGTTCCAAGTATTTTAAGTCATCATAATTAATAGGTATGCTAATGTGTGTATGGTTACAGTCCTTCAGATCGTGTTTACCAGGTTGATTAGATTTGGTAAATACAAAAAGGAGTTTAAGTAACACTAAGGATTTGTTCTAGGCCAAGAAACAGGAAAAAAAGTACAAATCAAGCTTGGAGCAGTCCTTTGTGGACATATGCAGATGAGAAACAAACTTGATAGCGTGACTTAGAAACAGGTTTAGATCTATATTTCTAGATTTTACAATGCTGACATAGATCACTGGCTGTATTTTATTAAAAGCAACTTAATAGTTATGATTTATACATGTACTGTGTCAAGAGATCTAGTTGATGCATTTAAATTCCTATAAAAAGTAGCACAGATTTTTGTATGACATACTAAATTTCAGGATGTACTGCTGACCATTGCCTGGGCTCTATTTGGATTTTTAGTAAGAAAGACTTACACTTCTTTGACACCATCAATAAAATTAGCCTATTTCATTTAAAGCATGTTTTATTCTGTGGTGTACACAAATATTACATCATCTTTATTTTTAAAGATCTATTTTACAATAATATTATTGCCCATAATAACTTTCATACTGATAGCACTGACAGCACTGAAAATTGTCCTTTCTTCATGTACTCAGGCAAGTAAAGTTAATTTTCTCAAAATTCAGTCCAATTTTAGTATCGTGCAGATAGCAACCATGATCTGAACCACATTTAAACATATATGTCTAGGTATCCAACACAGTAAATTACAGTGATTACTGTTATATAGTAATAGGGAGTAGGTTTCTTTATTGTTCCAGGAACAAAAATTTCATCATTTCTTGTGATCAACATTTAGCTTTTACAAATGTTTTAACAACTTGTGGAGGATTTCAGTGTAATGAAAGAAAATGCACATGTAACTTCAGAACATCACAATTAAGAAAAAGGATAACTTCCCAGTTTAGATTTTGAATATTTAATCAAGAAACATTCATTCCAACTTGGGAACATATATCTTGCTATTCATTTTTTTTTAAGCACTAACATTCAAATTTTTAAAAATGGAACAGGAGTCAAGGCATAGATAGGCAAAGTACTTTTAGAAATGTTAAATGGAACCTCACTTAAGAAATTATTGATATTGACAGAGAAATTTGATGCTCAGAACTAGACATTTTATCTTGTAGTTTAACCTGGGAAGACAGCAGGCAAAGACAGAGTTGTCAAGGAAATGCTGAAAACTAGTTATGATAAGACGCCCAGTAAAATTCATCAAAGTTTCAGTGAAAGAAGGAACCAGAAGAAAACTCAGAACAAGGTGTAAGTCTTAACCACATGACTGCTGAAGTATTGCATGTCTTTAGAGGACAGACAGTGTGTATTGTCACATTAAGTAGGATAAAAGCTGTGACTGGAGAAACCATGAGAGAATAAGATATGAACAGTTCATTTAATAAAACAAATCCTTAACAAATGCCAAGATTTGCAAAGTCTGCAAAACAGAAGACAGAAATATGTCTGGCAAGTGTCAAGTATTTGCCACAACAAGCATGCCATCATGCCTAGGCAGCTGGTAAAATAGGGAGCAACTTACTAAAAGAGGTGAACCATCTGAACTGTTTTGAGACAGAAGTTTAGTTTCATAAGTACTCCAGGTGGAAAGAGATATGCTCAGAAATCATTGCTGTAACAGGGCTGGAAGCCTCCCACTGAGGCTGGATTCAGTGGACTGTCTTTCCAAAAGACATTTTACATTATAGTGAAGTTACTTGGATAAATCGACCTTTAAATTTAGCTGATTAATCAATGAATTAGGGTCACTTTTAAAACTGCTCAGAGCAGAAACAAATCTTTTGCTCTATGCTACTACAAATTAGAAAAAACTGTTCTGTCTTGTAATCAAGGATATGTAGACCGTCAAATATTCCAAAGACAATGGCACATTATTATCAACAACTTTTCTGATCCTTCAAAATACATAGTATCAGAGAAAGAATAGTATTTTTTTACTACCAGCATATCTGAATCACTCTTTTACCCTCTAAAGTTAGATATTTTACTGTGAAATCCTTCATTCTCACCCCAGGATAGTTTTCCCATCACAGTGTAGAATGGGATCAGCCTGGCCCAGGAGGTAGGGTGTGGAGTTGTTGAGCAGAACGATTCCAGCACGCAGAAACAGCTCTTAGTTCTCAATGATACATGTCAGCTCCTGGGAGTCCCAGTAAGAAGGAGAGGCAGGGATAAACTGCACAGGGGAAGCACCTGCTGGCAGTGAGGAAACTGAAGAAAGCAGAGGGGCAGCTGATGCACCTTGTCAGATGTCAGTGAGGCAGATCTGATGTGCAGGACAACTGCAAGCAGGAGGTTACAGGCAAGGAAGTCCCACCGAGGGGGAGGCGCTGGGGCCGGGAGGCATGAAGAGAGACAGACTTTCTAAAGAGGAGAGAGGAAGAACTTCAGAGTCTGGGCAGACAAAGTTACAGAAGTGGGTGGATGGTGATCAAGTGGGAGGGCACAGGAAGAGATGAGAGTCGATTTCACAGGACTTTAGTGACACGGCACACAGAGGCATCGGGGGATTGAAATGAAAGCCAAAAATGCTGAATAGCAGGAAGGGAGTATATGAGTGAATCTGGGATTCATTATGCCTTTTTAGGACCAAGAAAAAAAAAATTTGAACAGGAAGAAAAGATTGTCTCTCTTTCAGGAGGAAGGATGAGTTAAAAGGTTTGGAGGTCAGAGGGGATCACGAGCAGACAGGGAAAATTCTAAGGAAGGAAAGAATGTGCAAAAAAGAGGAAGTGATGCATGAGGGACTTCTGAGAGTGGAATTCTTCAGGGCAAGCGGGTAAGGTATACATGAGTGAAGAAAGATGTTGATAGGGAAGATATGTCTTGTTTCTCTTTTGATCGCACAGGCTAAATAAATGTCTCTCTTCCTTTCAAATAAACAGAATATTACCCATTGGCTTCAGTGAGGAAATCAGTTCACCTGTAAGGATGTGGATTCTGAGTAAAATGCTGACCTAGGGAACATGAAGAGGGATAGGTATTTTTCCAACTATTTTTCCAACTACATTCTGTGTGGACATATTCTAAGTTTATGAAGCTAATTTGCTTAGGGAGAGTGGTGTATGTGTGTGTCTGTGTGTCTGTGTGTGTCTCTGTGTGTGTGCGTGTGTGTGTGTGTGAAATTTACCAGTTTTCTGTGTAACCCTAGTAAAATGAGAGCTGAATCCTCATGAGAGTTCATCCTTTCCAAGTTTAACACATTACTACTCACTGAAATTAATACTCACTGAAACTAATTACTCCTTATGATCCTAGTTTGTCCCATTGTAGAGGTCTGTGTCAGGATTTAAAATTCACCTCTTAAAATTTAAAATCTTAAAATTCTTTTTGGTCTAATGCAATATATCTTGTTAAGGTTATTTGAAGTTTACTATCTGAATCCTTGGAAAACCACTTCAGATTTTATTCTCAGTTTTTAGTCCTGACTTACTGTTAAAAGTACTGTGAAAAGTACTGTGAAAAGTAGTGAAAGGTACCTCAGGTTGTCAGGCAAATACTCTTTCTAATTAATTAAACCTTAAAACTTCTCTTTTGTTACATACCTGGTGGCATACTTACTTAGCAAAATCCCTCACTTTGTCTATAGGATATATGAATCATTGAGTATCAGTTACAGAAGAATTCCACTCTGAGATACCATTCATGAGTGATCTGTGTGTCTACTTGCCCTTACTGAACCTTCATTAACCCTTTACCATTCATCTAATTTCCAGTATCAAGTCAGCATTCTGGACTAATTAATAGTTCCTCCTGCCCTAGGATACTAATTAAAACCAAGAAGAGATGGTATTTTTTTTCTTCTGTTTAGATCATACACATTTGCTTATGACAACAACTGAAATCCTTTGAGAATTGCTATGTATTTTGAAAATTAATTTTTCCTCCAAACATAACACTTGAATATTTTGTTGAGGTTTTCAGTGCAAATTCTAGTTCTCTCAAGCACAGGCTAAATGCCTATAACTTCTGTGCACTTGCAGTGTGGAATATTTTAAATTCTTCTGACTTTGGATAATTTTTCCTATAATTTTTCATCTAGCTTGTACAATTTCCCTCATATAATTCTCTTTAATCCTACTTTTGCTATCTCTAATTTTAGATTTTTCAGTCCTTTTTACCCTCAACACCCTTGGCACTGAATGAACTTCTTACAGGCTTTATGGAGGACTCTATTGTCAGCTGAAAGACTTTTCTAAATTGCCAGGTACTGACAATTTCAAAAATTGGTTTTAAATTTATTTTTGCTGCCTTTATGTTTGCCCTCATTAGTCATAGCTCAGGATTTTCATGTTCTCTCTTTTGAGCTGCAATCTCCTCTCTGACATGCTCTGTCTCTGATTTCTGAATCATCTCCATTGTTCTTAAATTTTTTGCACTTTTGTCCTAACCATGCTTCTTAAAAAACCAATTACTTAGCTGGGACAAGTTCTGCTGTAGAGGTAACACACTTTTATAATATACTAAATTGATCACCTTTTGGATGTCATGTTTTAGTGCCACACTCGGTGTGGTTTACATTGACTGTAAAATGGTGTGCTTGCTCTCAAAAATTCCACTTGACTGCCAGGTTAGAGATGGCAGCATTTTATTCATATCAGAATGTATCAGTGTGTTCTAACAGAGTCTCTAATTTTACTAAAAATGCTTACAAAATTGAATCAGTACAAATGTCTTCAGATTTTCACTGACTAGAAGCGGTGAGCCATATGTCACAAATGTCTATCCAGGCATTCTGTAATCTGCTCACATAACATGGTATGTAAAACAAGCATTTCATAAACCAGGTATACATAACCCAAAAGCATAAGGCTAAAATAATAATAATAATACTATATCTAATATAAATTTACTTTCTCATTTGTTCCATTATGTTATTAATCTTTCCTAGCTGATATTAATAGCATATTTTCTTCTTTATTTCCCTTTATGTATTTCTTTATAGTCCACCTCAATGATAACCAGCTTTTATAACAAAAGTCTTGAATATGCCAGATTAAAAATGTCTGCTCTTAGTTTGCAGGGTACTGCCAACAAAATAATTTAACCTACACATTCATTTCACACTGCTGAGCCCTAGGTTTGAAGCTTCATTTGCAGTCGCTCTTCTGTCTGAATACATCTCCTCAGTTCCACCATTTCATCATTTTCTTCTCCTTGTCCCACTTCATTTGTGCTCATTTCATGAGGCATAGCATATCTTGAATTGCAGCATATATTCTTTGCCTTGACTTGTTTTGTGGTAAGCATGCAAATGCACTGGTTTTGGTAAGGTTTCTTGATATCTTTTTTGAAGCTATCATTGCACTTGTGATCTGGTCAATTTATATTTGCAGAAATTAAAATGTTAAGGAATGCAAAATTTCTGCGTATTTTGTAATTAAATTGAAACCAGTAATTTTACAGAAACAGGCAAGCGATATGTTTCCACATAAACTCTTTTTACTTCCTTAACACAGGCAGTAATTTCCTACTAGAACACACTTTGCAGTAATGATTATTTTGGTATATGAAGTCTTCTATGTCACAGACAGTATTTGTAGTAACCTTTTTGTAAACATCTATCAAATTATATGTACTTGAACATATTTGGATAAAATTGCCTATTTTCTTTCTGTTGGTGGTAGGAAGAGGTGTGCATTTTCTTAGTCTTTGAAAGCATGCTGGTGTGATTTAGGCTTATGGAGGGGCAATTATTACCAGTGTATTGCCATTTGACCTAGGTGTGGGGTTATGTACAGAAAAAAAAAATTATTCTCTCTTCCTTCAGTTTATATATGAATTTTTCCATGTTATTTTTCCTTTTGTTTTAATATCTCCTTTTTGGTACTTTTTTTTCTAGACTCGGTTGCAACATACCAACCATCTTTCTTCGTGCCCAGATTCTGTTTCATTTCCTAACCCCCTATATGTTACAAACTTCCAAACCCAGTTTTTAACAAACCTGTACAAATTTTCCTAAAGGTTTACTTGTCCCACAGGAATTTGGCTTTCATTTTGCTTTCTCTAATATACATTTCATACCTTGTCACTTCAGTTCCATTAGAGCCTGTCATTTATATTATAATAAGTCATTTCTGAGTTAATCAACATTCCTACTTACAATGCTTATTAATGTGACACATTGTGGTGTTCCTTCTTCTGTGACCACTAAATTTAAAGCTCCTCTCATACCTCTCCCTCTTTGAAAGTGATTTTTTGTATTTTACTCTTTATTTTTTCTTTTTTCCCACTGTCGATGACATTTTAATTTTCTTTACCTTGCATATCCTTGTCAAATAAGCTTAATATCATGATACTTGTTTTCTATTTTACTTTCTTTGGAAATAATTTTCTCAGATGCCTAAAAATTCATTTATCCTAATGGCACCAATAATTATTTGTATGAAAGTAAAGCCTGTGGGACCAAATCAGGTGAACTCCTATTATACTGAGTGCTGTGCAAATAAGTCTTTGCCAGAGGTCAACAGGACACAAAGTTATGATTTCAGCTGCACATTTAATTTAAGAAAATAAGCAACAAAGGATAACATCAAAGGGCAGGATAAGGAGAGTGAAGGACACGGCACACCAGAGCAGTAGATATACTTTGTCCTGAACTTATTAATTTTCCACTCCTATCTGGGACATTCAGTTGAACCCAGTTACCCCAAGTGCCTGCAGAGTCTGTAGAGAAACCAGCCAGAGTGGAGCACTGTGGGAGCTATTCAGCCTCCTTGGTACGCTCCTAATGGCAACGTGACTTGACTTACTTCAAATCCTCAAAAGACCCAGAAATCCTGGAAATTTACACTCAGACTTGACATAATTTGGTGTCTCAGTATAGGCAAACATGTGCATCAAACCCATACCAAAATTCCTTTCCTGTCGCTAGTACCCATTTCCGTTTGTAAAGCCTCTTTGTCAGTACAGATTGATCAAAGCTGACATGCAGGTAGGAAACATCAGTTACTCAATGCTCCCATACTCTTGACTGAGATATGTGATGGGAAAATGGTGTTTGTCATGTTTTCCTTATCCTTACAACACACGATTGCATTCAAGTCTCACTTTAAGCTTGGTTTTAAATCAAATTGGTTTTGTTTTTTTTCACTTCTTGGAGGGTCATTGTCAGGATTATTGCCTAATACTGAGATGAAACTTTTGCCTGAATTATCTTGTGAACATGCACAACTATGGAGTCTACCACCTAAAATAAATCTTCTATGTTTTTCTTCTACCAATGTTCTTCAAACATTGGCAGAATATCAACACATCTTTTCTACACCTTACTTCTGTATCTCAGTATACAAAAGATGATTACTTTGTGGTTATAATACTGCATGCCTTTTTACCTTCTTCCTGGAGAGGTAACAATAAGAAATTTCTGGTTTAATTCCCACTCAACTTATGTCTTTAAACCACACCAGTACACCAGCTTGCAAACCCTATTAGCTAGGGAGTAAAATACCATGGCCATACCTACATAGCTCTTTCTTCACAGATCAGACCATCCACATTACTGGTATCTTGTTACTTGTCTCTCAAATGCCAGAAACTTAGTGACAAAATTTTTTATAAGACAGCGCTTATAAATAAATATATTTTGAGAGTTTAAAAAATTTACAAAAGATACAGTTGCATTTGCCTTTTCACTGACATATACTGTAAATCCATCTATTTGACTTGTTTCTACAGGTTAAGTCTGTACTTGAAAGTTATTGCTACAATTTGGATGGTCTTGTGATTTAAAAATAGTGTGCACTACATTCACTAATATATTCACTAATTATGGGAAGAAAAAAGCGTATATGCATTTTACATTGAGATTGCTTAACTCCAATATGTGTGGGATATTTATATGTTATATAGCACCTGTGTGATCATGGGTGCTCAAAGATTGAACTTTAAATATGTATCTTATTGTAGGAGAACTTGCTGTTTAAGATGAGCTTCTTTGGTTCTTCTAGTCACTCAGATCTTTTTCAACCGTAAAACCATCCTAGTTTACCCTTCTAGCTAAATATTTATGCTGCAGATCATTTTTTTTCCCTGAGTTATATTAGCTTGCATTTTTTCCCATGTTAAATCTTGTGGGTAATTAGCCAGCTTCTTTATTACTCCTCCTATAGCCCTCTAACCCTCCCTTCATTACCTGCTTTCTGAACTCTTCCTGTTAGAACCAAAGTGAAGTCTGGAATATAAATACACACAACTATGTACACTTTAAGTTCCTAAATATGCTTTCTTCTCCCCCTGAAAACTGGGAGTACATTTGCTTTCTTCATAGCTTTACACTGATGTAATATTTCTATGAAATTGCTTAATGTGAGTGAAGAGTCAGGCAACAAGGACCTGATTTGAAGTCTGTTGTTGAGAAGACCCTTATTGACTTGAGTAGGCTTGAGATTCAGCTGTAAATCTGTAAGACCAAGTGATAGGGTCAATGGTTTAGTACCCTATAAAATTTCACTTAATAAATGAATGCAAAATTCCATCCAAAATGTCCCCATAAATTTATGCCTCTCTTTTCTCACTCTTTTAATCAATATAGATGCAACACAAGGAATGTATCAGTGTCAAGATATCAATAGCTCTGCCACTGTTGTCGGTTTATATGGTTTTCCCTTTAAAGCTAGGAATACAAATAACTCTATATTGTTCATTTTTTATAACTATATAAATTCAAATTCAGAATTCTTTTTCTGGTTTCATTTCAAATATAGCTAAAAAAAGTAAAACCAAAAAACCAACCAAAAAAAACCCACCCCAAATTCAAAATCCCTCACTGAGAGGAAAAGAATCTGTCTGCTAAATTTTAACCAATGTGATGTGACTTAATGAAACAACTATGTTAGAAACCCAGAAAAAGGAAGTTCTGTAGCAGCAGAAATGACAGTGTTAATGGTGCTACTCTGTCATATAGAGTCTGCAGAGGGCATATAGACCTTCTTCAGAAAGATACAGAAAGATGTTGATGAATCTCATAAAGCTGACAGGTCATTGCTATCCATTGTCTTGCAGAACAGATTAATAGATTCATTGGTTCTTACTAGACAAAACTGCTCACAGAAGACAAAATTTATCCTGAAAAGTTGCTGCATTCTGCTTGCTGGTACAAAATGCTCTTTGGCTTTCCATCTTTCAGTTGTTGGCAGGTACTTAAATAAGAAACACGGAGAGTCCATTTACAGTTATGGGTCTCTGTCCTCACTCGTAATTATAGTTATTAAATAGATTTTAAAAGCTCATTTTATCAAGAATAGAATTTTACATAGACTCTGGTGGCACAATTAATCACCCTCTAGATATGTCAGCGGCATGATACGAGAGTTGGTAAATTTAATACTATTTTTTGTGTTGGATGGAAATCAAAAAGGAACTATTTGGCCATATGCCTCAGATCATTAAAAAGTTGTCACTGTGGCACTCCAACCTTGACAGCCACAGATCAGTTCTGGAGGGAATTAACAGAGCCAAAGGGAACCTGTAAAAACAAACGTATCTGCATTCTGTTATCCTGAATATTTTCACCCGATGCACTCTGATGCATTTGCTATAAAAATAAAGGGAAGGGGGGGGGGGGAATCTAATGTCTTTTACATCAGTGAAGCAAATAGAGCAGTAATTTGATGCTTACAGATATTGGTGAAAAGTTAGCATTTATTTGAGTAGTCCCTTTGATGGGAGTGAGTGATGGCTCATCAAGGGCATGTGTAGGGGTTATAGTCTGGCTGTACATGATCTTGGTCTAATAACTGTTCATTCTAATCTATGTGTCCACTACCTTTCAAACTGCATGCAAACAAACTGCAAAGTCCAAAATTATGATAGCAAACATTCCTAGTTTATACCCTGCTGTTATAAAACAAATGTCAGAAGAATATATGTGGGCTCAAAAGTTAATGCTTTTTACAACTGTGATTTTATATATCATTCATTCCAGAATACTGGGAAATGGTCTGTGCTAACTCTCACACAGTAGTACCAGTCTTGCAGTGTTATTTGAGATAATGCCTGAAGTAGGCTTGATTACTGTGATTGCTTCTCGTTCTTATTTGAGCTGTATCTCTATCTTCTTTCATTTAACTGAGGTATGTTTGCAAGCTAGAGTCTGAAACTGTTTCACCATACAGTTTTTTTGATCCTTGACTAGCAGGGACACTACTGTTGGGTTAAACCTCCTCTTTTCAAGTCCCATGAGTCATGAAAAGAGATGGTGCTTGGTTAAAGAGATGCCAAAACAGTGCCAGCCATATTTCATTGTCTTTCCCAAACTAAAGGAGAAACAAGTATATATTTGCAAAAAAAAAAAAAAAACAACTGGTTGCTGGACTTTATTGCCAACACAAATGACATCCATGGACATCATATGGGAAAGCTAGATCTTGTCTTGATTACAGCAAATGGAAAGGTTTTGTGACAAAACTACTACATCAAAAACTGTTGAGTCTATGGATTTTATGGAAAAAAAAAAAGAACATTCATCTTAAATTCTCCTAAGGCTATTGGCAGGTGACTAGCTAAGTGGTTGTAAACCAGAGTGAAAAATGGATTCTGTGGAGGCAGAAGGTACTTTTGATGTACTTTGTCTTCCATTTTGATGCTTTTTGATTGCTTTGAGCAATTTTTAAATGCTGTTTCTGTTTTGGTGAGAGATCATGGTCAAACTATGGCCATGCATCAGTGAATTGGAATACAGTGTACAAAATTTATGAAGACAGAAGATTTCAGACTGCCTTTTGCTATTTTTCTTGTAGGTGGTGGGTGTGAAGAAAATAAGATGTCCTCATTCATGAGGGGTTGGGATAGAGCTAAGAGTGTCACAGTTGTGTACCTCCATGTCTTCTATAGTACGACGTATTTGCCTACATATCCAATACAAAAATTGGAATGGGAGTATGCCTCTGATACAGACGTGTATTGCAATACTAAATTATGATAGTCTGCACTGAAATGCCAAAAATAGGGGACAAATTAATAGTAATAAGGTATGAGAGTGGGGTAGAATTTCTAACTGAGGATTTGATGCCAGTTTAAGTTTTAGGTCAAGCAGGCCCCAATATATATATACTCAGTCTCCAATCTGCCAGTTCTGACCAGTGTGCATTCTCCTCATCCAAACACATAGCACCATGGCAAGTCAGAGTTCTAGAATTACCTTAGGCTAACCTTAGGCTTTAGTGCTATTTTTTTTTTAAATCCATGTGCTGCATCTTTCTCTCTGCCTTTAGAAAAAAAGTGAATATATGATAATCAGTTTGCTGTTTCAGAATCAGAGGGAAAAAAGTGAAAGGGTAACTATACTTTCAGACTTCTCTAGTTCCTTCTCCTACTCAGAAACACTAATCTTTTAAACAAATACAAAAAACTGAGTTTCTAATACTGGAGGGTAGCATCTCTCAAAAGGTCTAACACTGTCCAAAAATATTCTGAGTCCAAACGTTTAAATTTTAAAAAGAAATGTTAAATCTCCTTCTTCCTGCACTCTAGCTTTCAAATTACTGTAAAATAACTCAATTTCATATAAGTGTTTCAGGCAGTTTACAGGGATCTAAGTGCTCTTTGGCATAGCTTGTACATCAGCAGGCTACGTACTTCAGCCTCCCTAATTCAGGTTCAGAGAATGCAGAATAGCTCATTCTTCCCATTTGTTCTGTTCATTGCTTTTCAGTCTGTACCTGATATCTAGAAGGTGTCAGCAGAGCTGTACTTTGTTAAATATCTTTTAGGGGAAAGCTTTTAGTGATCCTAGTTTGTCCATTGTAACTCTTCTACCAGAAAAAAAATTCCCCTTTGGACCCCCTTCTTATGGCATTCTCCCTCACCCATTTTGGTTACAGCTAGTCAGATAAGTGAGCCTTGCTATTTAAATAGTGTGAACCAGTCTGGCTCATATTCACGGAAACCAGTTAGGGAGTGATTAAATGAGCAAGAGTCAGATGAAAGGGGGGGCTGAGTTGAGGGGGAGGGAGGAGGAGGAACAGTCTCTAGGTCAGTAGTGAGCTGCTGCGGACACAGGTGGTTGCACTGGCGTAGCTGGGGCTGAACAGCTACAGCCATCCAGTCCCCTGAGGCCACTGTGCTGAGGGCTGAGACAAAGATGTAGAATAGGTACAGGGGGATAGTAAAAGGATTAACAGCACCCCTAGTTTTGATGCCTGGTAATTCAGGAAAGGTCCTGTATTATGCTTCAACTCAGCTGGCAAGAGCACGCTATGAGGGTTGGTGGCGCCTGCTGTGGAA
Organism: Acrocephalus scirpaceus scirpaceus; assembly: GCA_910950805.1. Taxonomy (NCBI): domain Eukaryota; kingdom Metazoa; phylum Chordata; class Aves; order Passeriformes; family Sylviidae; genus Acrocephalus; species Acrocephalus scirpaceus. The sequence continues at coordinate 28,187,743 of OU383778.1, read as the reverse complement.
CCAGGCGGGGAGGTTTTAGCTTCTTGCCTGCAGTGACACCTTGCCTCAGCTGCCTGCTCCTGGCGCTCTGGCAAAGAGGCTGCTGGTCACAGCACACCAGAGGGAACGGCCTTTATGTGTGTTTCTGGTGAACTTTGTAAAAAAAAGACATTAAACCCAACTGGTTGATTTTGCACATGTAAGAAATGCCTGCTGTTGCTACTAGGAGGTTGTGTTCTCCTCTGGATATAAAAGAACCGGAGGTGACTTTTTATATGTCCTGCTGGTTTTTGTTGAGGTTTTTTTCAGTGAACAGCTGACTAAAGTTTGACCCATTTATTTCTAAACTGCTTCCCTGTCACCACTGCAGTGGTGCAGCTCTTCCATGCAGATAAAACCCAAACTGATCTTTATGGCATTTACTGCTGCACTTCAGAGAAGGCTCTTTCTAAAAAGAACTGGAAGGCAACTGGGATGCTGGCAGATTTGCCAATGTCATGCAAAATATGCTTTTGCAGAGGGTAATGTGAAATGAAAATTGCTCAGAGAAGTTGTATTTCAGTCCTCTGTGTTTCCTAGTGCCAAAAGGTGAGAAAACATATTGCAGGCCTTTGCCTGGGTCTAATCCCAGGCAGGTGGAGACTCAGATGATTCTCTGGATGAGCCACAACTTTCTTGCATCATGAACTAGGTATTGCAATGCCAGGAATCTGGCTACAGTATGCCAGTGTTTGAGATTTCATTTTCTTTAAAGAGTGAATAAAAGGAAATACAAGCTCTTTCATTCTCTCCACATCTCTCCCCTTTCCAATATTTTTAAGAAGAGAAAAAAAATCAAAACATTTCAATGTCATTTCAATGTATTAAAATATGTGACATTGAAAATATGTGACATTGAAGATATGAGTTTTTGTCTCATTTTCTTCAAACTTTCCCTTTGCCATATCTGTGCCCTTTTTTTAGTGTCCCCTTTGCTTCCTAATTTCTTCATAAGTCCATCTTTCTCTTTTCTCCCTTGCTTCTTTGCTTGTCTCTGACACATAACCTATCTTCCTTTTCCTTGCAATGTATGAAATTCTAGTTTTCTGCAAAATTCCTCATATTACAGGAGTACTGTCTAAATGCAAATATATAAGGAAAAACAGAAGAAAAATTTCTTTCTCACCAAAGTGTATATTCATCAGATTTTTACATTAAGACAGTAGCAGCTAGCAGAACACCTAATAGTAAATCTTACTCTAAAATTTTTTAATTACTGAATTTTGACCAAAAAGGAAGTTTTTCTTTGTATATTCCTTATGAATTGTCTTTTTCTTATTTCTTAAGGGAATATATTTTAATATTATATGTATTCAAAAAGTGTCCAACGAGACCAGAGTAAAATACAAATCATGCATCTGTGAAGCCTCACTCCATCAGTACACTTGGCATGCCAAAGCTCCCATTGTCTACTCCTTTACAGAGCTCTCTGTTCAGGAATTTATTTGTATCACCTGCTTATGAAATGCATTCAAAACAAAAACATCATAATTAGGCCTTTATGCCAGAATCTCAGGATAATTAAAATTCAACTCTTCTCTATAATTTTAATCTGGCTAAAATCAGAGGTAATTGCAGAGCTGAAAGAGGTGGGGTTTTTTGCTCCTAGGATCTGCTTTTGTTGAACCCTTTGACAATATCATGTGAGATGAGTTTATATAAAGAGATCTCCAACACAAGACTGGTAGTGACAGTGATAGGCACCTGGAATTATCTATGACAGATGGACAGAGAGGTAGGATAAGCATTTTTAAATCAGTTTTTTCTAGGAAATGAAATCCTTCACTCCTACGATCTCCAGAGTAGTCTAATTTAGTTTCCACTGGGCAACTCATCTATAACAGCACCCTTTACTTCACAGGCTGAGATTTAGGCAGCAAGCATTTTCATGGAAAAGAGTAACACCCTTACCATTTGCATTTGCAGAAGTCCTCTAACATCCCAGCCTGGCTGCCCTTAGCTCTCACTCCACGCCCAGCTCAGGCAATCACAACCCCCAGGGTTCAGAAGAGCACTTCTGCTGAGGCACCCTCCTGCCTTTCTGCCACACCTTGTCCCTAATTGTATGCAATTCCTCTTTGGTCAGGTGCTCCTGAACAGCTTCCCAGGCTGCAGCAGTGCCACAGAAGCATCTGTGCCAGCACAAATATCCCACTGTGCTAGGAAACCCACAACCTGACCCAAGAGCCTTCTGCACTCTTAAAATACATCCAGGCTCCAAAAGTTCAGTGGGTAACTTGGAGGTGATTATCTCTAAAGGGACAAATCTTTCATATTTCACTCCACCTTTGACTAGTGGACTTACTTGCTTTTACAAAAGTACTTCACTGTGTTACCGTTCTCACATTCCTGTGAGTTTGGAAAGTGTGATGGTCCTGTTTCAAAGGTAATGATCCAAGACAAAGTTGCACCATCTCAAATAGTGCATCTACCTTGATAAAGTCATCTGTCCTGGCCAATGGTCCCTCAGCCACAGGCTGTGACCGACTGCACATTTCACATTGTTCTGATTTAGCTCCCTCTAGAACAGGGACACTGATTAGCCAACGATCCCTTGCACCCTTTTGGTTGGAAGTGGCTGCCTTAATGCATACATCTGTTTTTGTCTCTGTTTTTCATTTGAAAGTGCCTAAACCTGAGAACTGTCACAGCTCACTAGGGTGATGTTTCTAGCATACCCTCAATGTTTCTGTTCTCAGGCATTAGATTTATTGCCTTGGATATTCTACATGGATAAATTTCCAAGATTTTGTAAAAAGATATGAGGCAAACCCAGTACTTATCTACATGGCCTGCAGTGAACTGCCACTTGCGGGAAGCTCTCTTACATTTCACCCAAATTAAATCTTGAAGAAAAAAATATTGAATTAGTCCCAAGGAGTAAAGCAAGGGCAAAATAACACACACAGGCATTATTTGTTGACGATCAGTGGCCCAGGATCTGCGAGTGAACTGGAAAGCCAATTCATGTGAAAGTATAGCTGCAATCCAGGTATAAAGTATATCCAAGTATAGACACTTTATTTCTATAATTCACAATGGGAACCTTAATCCACATAAAGATACTGGTCAAATTGTCTAAAGCAGTGGGCAAGTTAACCTACTCTTCATGTGCAAAATGTGACTTATAGTCACTACCTAGCTGAAAATCTGAGGTTTATACTAGTATTCTATTTCATTGGAAATACTAGGTCAAAGACCAGGTTCAGAGTCCTGGTGTTTTGCATGATGATTTGCAACACTAAGCTGACAAGAACTTGAGGTCTGTACCAAAATATCATCTGAGCACACTGCACCCACATGAAAGACTGAAAACACCAGTCTCACTTGCATTCCTGATGGACAATAAGCACTTGTTTCCTCTTTTTCTCTTCTCATGATGTGTATTTGAAATGGAGGCAGACCAGGACAAATAAAGCATCATAATGCTGGAGTACTGGCATACATAATGCTTGGCACCTTCCCAGACTGACATACTATGACTACCATCATCTTGGACTGTCAACTTGTGACACTTAGACCCTCTCTGAGATTGAACTTTTCTGAAAGAAGTATTCTCATTAAAAAGAAATTTTCTTCAGTTGGAACAGGGAGGCTATGAAGTTAAGCAAGTGCTTAGGGCAGTGGAGGAGAGATCAAACTAAGCCTAATCCTAGTTTACCAGTTAGTCACTCTAAGACTATGTCATCAACACATGCATTTGAATTACGGTCACAAAGTGCTGCAGCATTTTACCCACTTATGGGCAGGGTAGAAGCTAACAAACCTGTATTTTAAGCATATCCTAAATCAATAAAAAGTGGCTGAAAAAGTACATGCACAAGCGAAAAACCAGACATAAGAGGGCTGGCCTGCCTCAGGATATCATTATTTATTGAAACATATTTTTCTTTTCCTCATGGTTTTAGAAACAAATGGCAGGTGCAAACAAAGAATAAAATTAGTCATCATTAGTTCTGCAGAGTATTTTGAATCATGCAGCTGAGATCCAGATAAATAATTCAGATTTTACTCCATAAATCTAAACCCAAAATCCATTTATAAACTGAGAATTCTTATTAATCTGTAGCTCTCAGGTTAACAGTTTGTGTCAATTACCCAAGTAGTCTTGCATAGCTGGTAACCACAATCCATGTTTCAGTTCCTTGGTACAACAGCGAAGGTAGGAATTGTCTGTTTCATGCCAATCAACTTCTTATTAGAATATTTGTGAAAATGGCAAGCTGGGGGCTGAGACAACTTTCCTTTTAAGATCAGCTAATTTTTGGAATTTGATATGTCTTTCCTGATACTGTTGCTGTTGAGGCTGACCAACACTTTTCCAAATGCTGCCTTATAATTCAGAACCCAGTTTTTGACTTCTATTTTAATTTCTGGTAGTTTCTCAGATTTTAGGTCCACATAATACTTGAAGGTGTAGGGATTTAAGTGTACTGTACAGTCTCAGCTGAGTCAACCTGAAAGTCCTTGGAGACCACTGTGAGTGTCTGATTCAGGTGTTCCTGACTAGGGAGGCATACCTTAATAGTGGTATGACATATTACAGGTGGACATGCTTTGCTGAGCTCAGCAGCTCTTTCCTCCTCTTTGTGATATATTCCTCCTTCAGAGGTGATGAGGGGATGGCATGGGGATATCCACAGGTCAGGTAGAATAGACAAAGGCAGTGGATACACAGCCACACCCAAAGCTACTCATGATCCTCTCCACCTAGGTTTGGTAGGACCACACCTTCAGAGCAGCATGCTTGGGCCCACTATCTCCTCTCAGGGCTTGAAAGCCTCTCCTCTTTCCAGCTGCATACCCAGGAGCTTCCTCCAAGTCCTGATGTCTTGACACAGATCAAGTTAAGCTTCACAGACAGGCTCCATTTGCTGATTTGCTGAGCTATTTAAAGGAACCAAAGGGAGCTGCTGAGCTGCTAAGAATAAGCAAGCCAGTGAGAATGTAGCCCACTGACAGAACCCATCAGCTGTGCCATATACAATAAGTAGTAACTAATAATATTTGTGATAACAAATAGATTTACATGCAAATATTTCTTGGTAACTTCTGTATAACCTTCAACTTATTTCTCAACATATCTTTTACCAGGAAATTTGCTTTTGGCTTTAATACTTCCAGTGAGTGAAATGCCACCAATCGCAGCCCAATAAGTATTGTGGTTAAAAAAGCATGCACTAACTCTTCTTTATATCCCTTTTGCTGCTAGTCATAATCAGCACCTTTTCTGGCATTTTGTGCTCCATTTCTAAAGATCAGAAATAACACTTCTCCTTTTACATATTTGTTGAACAGTTTAGTCACCTGTTTATCTGAATATAGAAGATGGGCTAAGCTTCCTTGATGCCCTGCTAAGTATTTTGTATTTCAGCTCTTTGAGTGTTTTTTGTTTCAAACCTTATTTAATGCATGAGTCTCTGTCTCAGCCTCTTTGTTCTCTCTGAAGTTTGGGCCCAGGTACCAAAGTACTCACAGTAACAAGATGAGTAAGGAATTATATATTCATTGGCAATAGCGCTTCCTATTACAAGCTGCTATTACTCCAAAGCCACATTCTTAGATGCTTACAACTTGCCTCATCAGTTTTAGTTTTACCATCAAACCATTACTTGGAAATTCCACCGTTAAAGTACTACCTGCAACTAATGGATAAATACATGGAAGAACACCAGAACGAATAAGGAAACAGTCTTTAAATATGTGAGTCTTTAAATACTTAGATATTCAAAGAGGTTTGGTGTGTTTTGGGGAACGATAGACCAGGAGGCCTTATGGGTGAACACTATGAATTAGTTGAAATAATAATTTAAAACAAAGTTGCAAAACACTTGGGAGACCATGATCAAATAGGGGCCAGTCAGCACAGTTCCTGCAGAGGGAAATATTGTTGTGCTAATCTCCTAGAACTCCTTGAATATGTTAATAAAGAAGAGCAGCTGGTATAATTTATTCTAACCTCTCTGGGCCACTGACAAAATTCTTTGCAAGAAGCTATGAAGGAAGCTAAGTAGCGATGGATCAAGAAGTGGTGGAGGAAAAGGAGGTGAAGGGCAGGATTAAATGGTCAATTTCATCATGTCAAAGGATAACAGCAGTGGGCCCCAAGGTTCCTGCTCATCCACTTATTTATTAATCATCTAGGAAGTGGGAATTGCTGTGAGGCAGCAAAATTTGCAAGGGATAAAAAATAGTTCAGCATAAGTTCAGAGATGTTTGTGTGCAAGTTCTGAAACAAACAGAACTGTGTGACCTAGTCACTCTGACAAATGAATTATCAACAAAAGCAAAGTAAGGTATACCAGGTGGAAAAAATATGAATTACTCAACACCTCACAGAGCTCTAAATTAGCATACCAACTTTAGAAAGGGACCTAGTTATCCTTGTAAATTACTTCAGTAAAGACTTCTGCTTAATGTGCAGCTGTACAAGATAAGCAAACATATTAAGATGCATAAAGAATGAGAACTAATAGAGAAAGGATTAAACTGCCAATGCTATAGTCTGATCTGAAATACTGTGTGCAGTACCAGTGACTCCATCTTATAAACAATAATGCTGATTTAGAGAGGGTTCAGTGAAGGACAATGGGAATGATCAAGAGCATTAAAAAGCACTCTTATGAAAAAAGATAGAAGTCACTGGGGCTGTTGACCATGAAAAAATGGATGTCAAACTTACAAACTGTAATGAAAGCTAAAGTGAATGTATGTCTTATAAAACACGCACACAAAGGGAGAAACAAAGCAATTAGAAAGGGGAAAATGGAAAAAATGTACACTGTTTCATAAAATTTGCAGTAAGAATCTGAAAATGAAGAAATCTTTGGGGCCAAGAGTTGAAGTGGATTCATAAAGAGAGTGCTAGACAGGCACAGAGGTACCCAGAATTTTCAGGGGTAACAACTGATAGAAACAGCCTTTATTTCAGCCAGACTCAGTTAAGGAGGGCTAACGTGTCACAGATTTTCAGACATCCCTACCCTTAAGTTTCTCTGAGCACCTTCCTCATATTCGTCCTAGAGTCCTGGAGAAGACAAAGAATCACATAAGACTAATTCCAGATGATTCCTGAAGTTCTATGCAACAGTTACAAATGACTTCATTTTGTATTGGATCCCACTTGCAATTCCTAACAGTGCATTAGGAAATTTTTAACCTATTTCATTAGTTTCTGATGTACTGATCTGTACTGAGTCTATACAGTGCTATTTTTAAAATTTGTAATATAACATAAATGTGAAATTAATCACAGAAATCTAAGTATATTATGTCAACACTTTATCACCCAGACTTAGCTGATCTTATGAAAAAATGTTAGTATATTTCCTCTGAAAGACCTATTTTCCATAAAACCACAGTAACTGGCATTCTTTATGCTAAAATATGAACTTTTTTACTGATTATGTCCCATACAAGACCTTCCATGGTTTCAAGAGAAGCTGATATTAGACTAAGTAGCCTTTAGCTCCTCATATCATCTCATTTCACTCTTTTTAAAATAGCAGCACTCCTTACTAGTCCTGTGGAACACTTTCCCCAGAAATCAAGATCAAAATCAACATTAATATTCAGAGAGCTCCTAAACCAATTCTTTAATACTACTGGGTGCAAGTTATTGAGCACAGTAGATTCTAAAATGCTTAATGTTTTTTGTTTCACATCCTTCCCAGTTACTAATAGAATAGAAACTACTTAATTAATCACTTTAAGAGATGAATACATCATGCTGATGATGAATACTTCTGTTTTTCCTGCATAGTGATTGACAATTTTGCAATCCTGGTCAAGTTCTGGATCTGTGCCATTTGAAAGATTTCATTTGTTTCTGATTTAGTTAAAATATTCCTTCTCCATCCCATCAGTAATAAATTCTTTTTATATGCCTTTTAACTTTCTTTGTTAATTGCCTGCTTTTTCTGACAAATAACTTAGGCCCACAGTGAGGAGCTTCCCTGTGTTCTCCATCTTCTGCATGTGCTACTGCTCATGTGGCTGCTTTCACCTTCCAGAAGGAGTTCTGTAGTCTTCTGGCTACATCAAGGGAAACAAGTAGATACAACTAGAGCAGACCTATGAGAAGAAGCAGCAGGTACTGAATACCTTGCATTCACATTGCATTTCTCAGGTGTCCTTCCTTAGGACTAGTTCCAGCCAGGACTCCTGGACAGAACAGGACCCAGATAGGTTTAGTGAATGGGAATGATCTAAAGGTTCATTCCAGGAGCACATTACTGACGTGGGTTGATATACTAATGCATAGAATCTGGTAATAAATAAAATCCCTACTGATTTTTACAGGAACTGCCTGGCTTTTTATACTGGGTCTGGCTGAAATGGAGCTTATTTTCCCATAGTAGTCTTCACAATGCTGTGCTTTTCATTGGTAGCTGGAATGGTGTTGATAATGCATGGGTGTTTTGGGAACTGCTGAGCAGCCACAGCATCAGCACTGTCTGTGAGCATTCCCCCCATCAGTAGGTTAGTGGTGGGCAAGATTCTGAGATGGGACACAACCAGGCCAGCTGACCCAAATTAACCAAAGAGATATTCCATAGCCTATGACATCCGCTCATATTTAAAAGCAAAGGGAGGGAGGAAGAAAGGGAGGCATTTATTATTTACAATATTTGCCTTCTGGGTCAACCGCTACACGTGCTGAAGCCCTGCTTCCCAGGAAGTGGCTCAACATTGCTCACTGATGGGAAGGAGAAAAAACACTGGTTTTTTTCTCTTTGTGTGCACTCAACTTTTGCTTTCGCTTTAGTAAATTGCCTTATCTCAACCTATGAGTCATTTTCCATCTTATTTTCTCTCCCCTGTCCAGCTGGGAAGGGATAGGGAATAAGGCAGCTTGAGGGTCATGTGGCATCCAGTGAAAGTCAACTCACCACACTCTCCTTTTTCAAATAACCATAAAAAAAATTAGACAGTTCATAATTTTTTTCCTAGCTGCACATGTGGTGAAGATACCTTACTATTTCTTCTCAAGAAACATATTTGTTCTTGCAGAATGAACCAACAAACCAGCACTTTTTTCCCTACTGAATCCAATCTGCTAAAATAAAGGCACAGGAGTATGGCTAAAAGTAATCTACAGGGAAAATATACTATACTCTCAAAATTGCAGTTTGGGGGTTTTATTTTAATTAAGAAGCCTGAGAGTTATCAAAAGGATCTAAGTGCAGGAAAAGTTTTAAGAGGTTATAATAAGCAGCTTTTGAGTTAGAGGTAGCAAAATATTAAATAAGTAAATTTTCAATCAGGGTAATTTTTAATTGACCTCTAAATTAAAAATAGTTTGATTATACACTGTTTGAAGAAAATTAATTATCCTTCTTTTCCTTCAAAGTATGGAAATTTTAAGGCCAAACCAATTTCTAAGCCAAAGTTAAAGAAGGGCAAATATAGGACTTTAAAAGCTAGGTGCAACCTTAACAATTGGGAAAATACTGCTGTTCCATAATAAAGAGAAGGTAGACGTGACAAAAATTCCTGAGATAGCTACAGATTTGATAATGAGAGGGGAAAATTAAAATTTTAAAAATCCAGCACTTACAGAATTTAGCTGAAACTCCCTTGATGTGTGGTATTGAGTAGTCTGAAATGGGACTAGTACAGGGAGCTTCTCCTAGGATGTGCTGCGTCTCCAGAGGAAATTGCAATGTGCTGCTGTTAGTTAGGAAAACATCCTCCAAAATGGGGCACTGCATTTCCTTCTCTCTGAGACATTACTCTGTAAGTAGAATAGAAAACTGAATGTTTTCTGTTATTATAAATTCACCAATGCAAAGCTTGTTTCACACATGGAACCACTGCTTCTCAGTCCAGCATCTTAACTTTTTCTGTCAGTTGGTGGGGGACCTGTTAGATAAAGATAAGATGATGAAGATTCAGTCAAGGTGAAATAGCATGTTACAGCTTAACTCAGACTTCCCTGATACCATCAGGGCTGAACTTAACTGTTGGTTGCACTTTACTTTCTGGATGTAGTGGTGAAATATAGTCATTGAATTACCTTGAGTCACCCAGTTGCTGGGCAGTTCAGGTTTCTATAAAACTTGATTATATAGTTGAAATACTAGAGAAAATCATATATCAGCAACAGAATTGGGTACATAATTCATTTGTGATGAGGGGCCTTTTGCTTCCTTTTCCATTTGTAATTTTCACATGCAATTATATGATTTTTTGTTAAATAATTTCTATAAATATTTTTCATATGCAGGTTATTGGATAGCTGTTTAATCAAAGTATCTGATATTAGAAATTCAGAAGGGACATTTGCTATTGGACATATCAGTCATGTGGTTTTTTCCTAATTGGTTGAGGATATCTCTCAGAATCTGCCTGCTAGTAAAAATAATAATAATTACAAATGCCAAGTCATCACTGCATTGATCATTCATGCCAATAAACCAATATGCTGGAATATTTGTGGAAAGCAAACACAAAAAGGATGTGAATAGTTAATTACAGCTCATTCATTTGAGCAACTATTTGCAAAAAATGCTTGGGAATGTTCCACAAACAGTAGCCACTGTTATCTTCTTCCCTCTCCTGTCTTTGAGCCTCTTTGTCTGTTGAAGGGCAGATGCTGGCATTCAGCTGTCTTTTCAGGACTCATCAAAAAGCCATACACAATGTGAAAACTCAGGTAATAATACTTAAACAGAAATATAAAATAATTAAATGGAAATCCAGTGTAGAGTACAGAATGATGGTCTGCGCTTCCCAGTATACACTCCTGTCTGTAAAAAAATATATTAAATTAATGTAATATATATATTAGCTAATTTTACAAGACACAGATACTCAACTCTGGGTATTTTCCCGAAATCCCTGGTGACTCCTTATATGAATCACAAAAATTAAAGTGTGATTTATAGCAACTCTCTCATAATTTGGAATTCCTAGTAGAAGACATACATCCCTTTATTTCAATGCATAGATACATGGCCTCTCTGATCCTTTTTACAGATGATTTCCAGTTAGCACATGGCCTAATTCAGAGTTATCCACTCTGCTTCAGTCATTAAAGTAGAATTGGAAGAAAAACTACTTGATCTCCATCCATACCCAAAAGCTTCTGCCTCGCCAGCAAGAATTCACTGATTCCTCTGGATAACTATATTATAGACCTGACTATACTGGGCATCAAAAAAGCTGAAGATACAATCTGCATTACATTTACATATATTTGCATACATTTGCTTGGCCAGAATATATAGCTATTTCAATTTTCACATTATAAGAGATCTAATGGAAGTATTCTCTGTTCCTTTGGTGTGCCTTTAGCTTCTTTTTTTTCTTTTTCAGGATCGGTTTTATGCACAAACTTTCTAAGTTGGCCCTGTGTCCCAGCTGTGCTTTTGCTCAGCCATCTTCAGAGGTGAAGTTTTTTCAATTTTTGTCCTTACCCTGACTTTACCCACTCTACACAACAAGCAGGATTCTTTAAAAACATCCCACTTCACCATTATTAATCCATATGGAGCATTTGCACTGTTAACTTGTGGTGGACTCACTCAGCTTTGTCCTACACAATCCTAGATCTCCTCTCCAGTTCTTCCTCCGCAGCTTCTTATGTGTTTTACCATCACTATGAAGCCAGAACAGAACAGCCGACTAGAACAGGAGGATGAGACTGGTGCTGCACTCCCTGGACTTAGGTTGGTTCCATTTAGATAATTTCAGTAGCTTTTCCATTTTCCGTCAGGCCAACACAGCCATCACAAAAGGTGTGTTCAGTGACATTCAGCTACCATCCCAGGATTCTTGGACTGAGCACAAAAGCTACAGAACTTACCAGAGAGTTGCTGGAGAATGGAAATAGAGTTTCCAAGTCTATCTATGAAGTCAAATTCATTCTGTGCAGTTTTTATCCCTAAATTTCCTAGTTACAGTCGGGTCAGATGAAGAGATCACTACAAGACAACAAACCATGAGGACTAGTATATTAAAGGGGAAAAAAAACCAGGGAAAGGTTTCTTCTTAAAAACTAGGAAAATCCCCCTCAGGATTTAGATATCTGAAGTCTAAAATAAGGAGAAAGTTGTTAAGAAGTAACTGTGATTATTGTGACCCTCATAGGAACAGAAAGGCAAAAATCAACCTTTGAGCCGTTTTCTTTAGACTCAAACTCACACTAGATAAGATTCATAATTTCTGTAGGGACTTCCATACCACAGTTAGAGGTGCGCTCTGAGTTAGGCCAGGAGCAGCAATATTCTTTAAGGGAATCTGTTTTCTTAGTCAGACTTTCAGCTGAGTCTAACTGCCAAAGCTAATCATGTTGGTTTTCCCCTAGAGCCCTGATTCAGTCAATTCAGGGGCAAAGATTTTGTATAGAATTTCTTCCCCAATTAGAGATTTCTAGAGACTGGTTTCAAATGGCTAATGAGAATGTACAGGGATTATAAACACACTTTCTTCTGGGTATTTTGGGTACGATTAATCCTGTTTCCTGACTTCAGAGCACTAATAAGTATATAATGAATTCTTTCTACTGTTGTCCTCATTTTCTTAAGATTTCAGGTATGAAAAGGGGGAGGGGGGAAATGAAGTTGATTAGAACTACATTTGGCATTAAACAATTGGGTTGGAGTCAGGAAAATGTCTTTGAAAGGATTTTTCTGTTCACAAACTACTTGAACTTACAAAATAGCCAATGAAGGCTTAAGAACCTTGTGGCAAATTCTCTGCTGAAAGCAGGTTTATATATTCCATTTCTCATACTGTCACCAAAAGTGAATGTATGTATTCTTGCATTAACAGTTTAAAGGCAGACTGAAGCACAGCTGCAGGAGAGGCAGTTATCAAAGTTGTGGTTAAGTAGCTCATTGCTGCTAGCTCTGCAAAAAGATTGTGCCTAGTGTTTGTTGTGTTTTCATTTTAAAATTATTGCTTAATGAATTTAGAGGAAATCTAACCAAAGAATTCCACATAACCCTTATCTAAAGAAATCAAACGCTGTAAGCTTGCTATTATTGGTAGACCGGAACTTCTGAGGGAAAAAAATTATTGTGAAATAAATGAACAGGGCCTAATGATGGGTTAGCCAGGTCAACAGAAGTACTGGAGGATTGCCATAAATTCTGCTACTTGTGAATGTCTCACCTAAGTATATATCTGTTTAGGAAAGGACTAAAAAAATTAAGTGCCTATATATAGGCACTTTCTCCTTTTGGATGATAGGCTTTCTTAATGATAATTTAGCAAAAAGTCTGTAGGATTTAAAAAAAGATGTTTTCCTTTGAGGAACTGCCTTGGAATCCTTCCTTGTATTATTTTTGCTTTGGGAAAAAAACCCCCACAACCAGCCAAACAAACAAACAAACAAAAATTAATTTTTTGTTTGTATGGATATGCTTTATACTGAGACAAAATCAGAGACGGTTTTCTGCTATTTATTTTACCTGATCTTTTCTTCCACTGAGCTATAACATGAGTTGGTATCTTCTCCCAGTCTCTAGTCAGGACTAAGTGAAGGACAAAGAGGTTGTAAAATGCTTTACTAGCTATAGCTGTTAACTTTTGTTCAAGGTAACTGCTTTAGCAGGTCTAAGGCTTCAAGAACAACTGTTCTGTTTGTGTGCACATATGCTTGTATTTTTCTCTCTATACTCAATACTACAATTATGAGCCTCGATTACTGTTACTTTAAAAACTTAAACTGAATCCATGGATCTACTCCAATTTTTCAAAGTCTAAAACTGTCACCCAGGGCTTAAATTGCAAACTCTTTCTGACAAATGCCCATTTATGAGATACATTACAACATGGTTCACATCCACCTTCAGAGAAACAGGGTGAAAGAATATAACTGATTGCAGAGGTTAATTTGGCCCATATACTTTGTCAATAGCAAGTCAGAGGAAAATTAGCACCAATAATTACAATAGTGTTGTAAGTCATGAATCTTCTTAGAGGGATTTTTAGCAATTTAGAGACTGAAGGATCATGTATGTCAGGGCTGCAGTAATATCCTTGGCTTTTAATAAATGTCAAAAAAATAATTTAGAATGTTTTTCTTGCAAGCTTAATCACTATCCATGAACATAGAATACACACTGATCATTTTCAAGACACTGTTACAAAATTCAGATTCAAGCCAAATTGCATGTGGATACTATTAGACTGGTTTTTTTATAAAGGGCAAGTATGGTCTGATTTTCTCTAGTACATCAATGAGAAGTCATTTTCCTTTCTCTTCCTTTTGAATGTCTGTATATGTGTACTAGTTCTGTCTGAGATGGAGCTAATTTTCTCCACAGCACCCTCATATCTCTGTGCTGTGCATTGGTATCTAGAAAGGTGTTGGTAACACACCTGTGTTTCAGGTACTGCTGAGCAGTGCTCCCACAGCATCCTTGCTGTCTCTCCAACATTCCCTCCTCACCAGAAGGTTGAGGGGGAGGAGGGCAGCAAGATCTTGGGAGGTGGCGTAGCCAGGGCAGCTGACCCACAGGGACCAAAGGGATATCCCATGACATATGGCATCTGCTCAGATAGAAAATCTAAGAGAAGGGAGGAAGAAGAGGAGCTTTCGTTATTATGACATTCGTTTCCAGAACCATCATTAAATGTACTGAAGCCCAGCTTCCCAGGAAGCATTTGGACATGACTTGCTGATGAGAAGCAGAGAATAAATTCTTTGCTTTCCTTTCCTTCTGCACACAGACTTAGCTTTTGTTGTATTAAACTGCCTTTGTCTTCACCCATGAGGTGGGGTTATTTTCTCCTGCCCCACCCTGCTGAGGAGCGGAGTGATACAATGGCTTGGTGTGCACCCAGCATCCAGCCAAAATTAATCCAGCACAATATGTTACCAAGGCACTGGGATTGCTGTTGCTCATACAGGCCCCCCAAAAAGAGGGTTCATTTTTATTATACCATAACATGCAAGTAAAAGATCATTCAACTACCGAAGGACTTACTGCAAAACTGGTATGTCAGAACACTAGCTGTCCAGCAAATCCATGAGTGCATTTGTGAGACAATTTTCTACATGGAAAAATATAAAAATAAAGGGAAAAATGGACTTTCTGAAAATTCTTCAATCAACAGAGAACTGAGGTAAGAATTTGCATGGAATGGCAGAGTTTAAAATGCTTGGGATGGGATAACACAAATAAAACCAAATTCAAAAAATATTTCAGAAAAAGACACTAGTGTGGTACAAGTGATACAGAGAACGAAGCTCAAGGAGAACCAGCAGATGCTTCAGACATAATATTACAGCACAAGCACAGAGGGAAGCTAGCAAGGGCACTTTACCATAAATTTGGCTGGAATATAAATTCGAACGCGAGATTTCAAATCAAATATACAGAAGGAGATTTTACTTAGAATGTAAGCGTAAGTATAGAAATGCAGCAGAAATTTTGGGCCAAAAATGAGAAAGGCATGGAAACAAACTGAAACACATATTATAAGGAACACTCCCAAGCAGCAAGCAATAGGACAAGAGGAAATGGCCTCAAATTGCACCACAGGAAGTTTAGATTGGGTATTAGGAAAAAAATCTTCACTAAAAGGGCTCTCAAGCACTGGAACAGGCTGCACAGGGAAGTGGTAGAGTGACTATCCCTAGAGGAATTTAAAAGATGTGTAGATGTAGCACATAGGGACATGATGTGGTGGTGGACTTGGCAGTTCTGGGTTAATGGTTTGACTAGATCACCTTAGAGGTCTTTTCCAACCTAAAAAATTCTATGATTCTACGGTGTAAGAAGATAGAATTCATTAAAGATATGAGTATTCAAAGGCAAACCAGGTAAAAAAGTGAGTCTCCTATCAATGTAATAGAAAAGCTACTTATTTGACATACCAAGAAGACTGACCACAGTTTTTCATCTTCTTAGGTGGCTCTTCTACTTATCTGCAGAGATAAGGATATTCACAGGACCTAGAGAAGATGGGTATTTTTGAGGAAATGTCAATTGCTTATTGCCTATTAGTGTTATACTTCCTGTAAGATTTGTTCTCAGTCCAACATCACCCAACGTTTCTATTACTAGTGTCTAGAAATATAGAAAAATTATTCTATTGGTATGGTACCAAGTGGGGAAGGACTTCCAGCATACTGATGTCTTGTTTAGAATCCAAGATAGATTAGACCTGAGTTGAATGTTCTAAAATAAATTGTTTTAATAAATTAAGTGTTCTGCATAAATGTGAAACATTTTATGAGCCCATGTTTCATAAAATTAGTGCGTTGCAGTTGCCAGCACTGTAAGTTGTCATGAACAGATTAAACAAAACAACAGACAGGTACCACTGATCCTCCCATCCAGTTGCAAAAAAAAAATCATGAAGTCTTTTTCAGGTACATAATTTGTTTAAGTCTCAACAGGGGATTTATGAAGACATGAACAGAATAAAGATACTGAGATCCTCTACTCGGTGTCAGCAGAATTCTTACAGACTTTATAGAGTACTGCTAAATATAATAAACAACTTTGTCTTTTCCAAAATCAGTCCTTCAGGCACAAATGGTTCATTAGTATACTATCATTTACCTTCATCAGATATCTATGGAGCCTGCCTCATGCTCACAGCAGGACCCTTGCCTTTCTTCTACCCTTCTAGGATTTCTATCTGTTAGAGGATAAGAAAACTGATTTATTTTTATTCTGAGTTTCAGGCTTCTATCTTACTGGCTTCTCTAGTTTACTGTTCCAATTTATAGATGAATTTGTTGCTTCTAAACATACAAACAACACTATTGTAGACACATAGGACTATAATTTACATGCATACCTGCAATGGTGGGTGTGATATCTAGCATTGGCTTTGATTTGTTCACAAAAGACAGATTTCCTGGTATCATTTCACATACAAGATTCACAATAGTACTTTGCCCTACCCATAGCTTCTATATTCTTACTATTTTAGGTTTGATTCAGTGTTACACTTGAATTTCTTCTTATTTTTGTTTTTTTAAAAATCAGCTCTTTGACTAAACACCGAAGTCCAGTCTTCCCAATTAATATTGTCTCACATGTGGTTATGATATATGATACTTTTCTGGTATACAAACCTTAAATTTTGGCTCTTGACTTTGAATATCTCTTGCATTCTCTTAGTCTTACAGGATTTGGGCTTATCCAATTTACACCGGCCCTTCAAGTATTTGTATTTCTTTTATTTCCCAATACAGATATGTTATCTCTAATTTGATCTTGAACTGATGTTGGATCTTTTCTCAACAGCTGTAGAATATATCTACAGTCGCTTCAGTTCAGAGCTATCTCTTATAGATAGGACATTGAATTCTTTTGCTCTATGATTTAACTGGACTCAGAAGTGTTTCAATAACTACTAATATTAAGCTTTAGTGTGATTTCTTGAAACAAAAAGGATTCCTTAGAGAGACAATCTCTTTTATGTGTATAAAACCAGACTGAAGTGGTTTTCAGATATTTGGTGCAATTGTGGGAATTACAGAAGCAAAAATGGAGACAATGAATCATCTGGCTGGAATCCACGATGTAACCAAACATATTTTGAACCTGCTCTTTTTCTATTTATTTCTAATTTTCTTCCAAATAATACAGTTTGCCTCAGACTTACAGATCTTCATTTAAAGGGTTTCCTATCAGAGAGCTGCACCTGTACTATGAAGTCACTCTGCACTAAAATTCTGTGGGAGTATTAATGCTCTGGTTTGGAAGGTGCTACTGCAAACAGAAGTTATATGAAAGTACCTATAGTAAGAAGAAATGAGGGAAGGGAAGGGAAGGGAAGGGAAGGGAAGGGAAGGGAAGGGAAGGGAAGGGAAGGGAAGGGAAGGGAAGGGAAGGGAAGGGAAGGGAAGGGAAGGGAAGGGAAGGGAAGGGAAGGGAAGGGAAGGGAAGGGAAGGGAAGGGAAGGGAAGGGAAGGGAAGGGAAGGGAAGGGAAGGGAAGGGAAGGGAAGGGAAGGGAAGGGAAGGGAAGGGAAGGGAAGGGAAGGGAAGGGAAGGGAAGGGAAGGGAAGGGAAGGGAAGGGAAGGGAAGGGAAGGGAAGGGAAGGGAAGGGAAGGGAAGGGAAGGGAAGGGAAGGGAAGGGAAGGGAAGGGAAGGGAAGGGAAGGGAAGGGAAGGGAAGGGAAGGGAAGGGAAGGGAAGGGAAGGGAAGGGAAGGGAAGGGAAGGGAGGAAGGCATGATACTTTGACAGTACAGGGTTGCTGTTATGAAGTATCCTGCCAATGACACTGCCATTTAGATTTGCTAAGATATTTGTTAACATATCATACTATGACATCTGAAAATCATCATTTACAGTTTAACATGGTGCGATTTGTAAAAAAAATATGTGACAGTCATTTCAGTGGAGACCATCATGACCTTACTGTCAATGGGAAAATCACAGACCATTCATGTGTATATTCTCTGGCATAAACAAAACTTAAGGACAAAATCAAATGCAGAAATATAAGCGGTTAAGTGGACTAATACATAAACCTGCATTCAGATTTGAAATTTTTTGTAACACCTCTCTTCTTAGAAGACACTTTCACGTGTGTGTGTGTGTGTGTTCTCAAACATTTAGGATAGACACAGCAAAATGGGTCACTGAAGTCTGGGTTGAACCACACCTATTAGATCACTAAATTTATGCCATTCTCCTGTTAAGATACTTACTCATCTGTTTGTCAAACCACATCCCTTTCTATATTCATGTGACTTACGAATTCTCATTATTTTTACTTCATACTCATTGTCTTGAAACCCCAAAGTTTTTTATGGCTAATTTGACAAATAGATGGCTTTGGTATTGCATTCTTCCAGTTTTTCCTCTTTCAGAAGGCCCTTGTGTATAGAAGGAGCTACGACATTCTGTTGCTCCTGTAGAGCTGCTCCAGTAACATTCATCTACTGGATGCATTTGGGAGTAAATGCATTATTAACAGATCATTTTGAGTTTACAATAGTCTATAAAAATTAGGCATTCTACAGGCTTCAGATGCCTCCAATTTCCCTGTGTCCTGCTCTGAGTTCAATGGAAGGGAAATAAAATTTTGTTCACAAACTGCATGTTACAAGGCTGAGGCAGACACTTTAATGAGCATTGAATGCCTTTATTTTGTGTTTTCTGGAACACTAAGCTGGTTTCAGTACCAGCTCTTAGGGGATAATTTGTTACACATAAGTTTTGTCATAAGAGTAGATTCACTGCCTTTTTTCATCATATCTCATAATCTTTAAAAAATGCTAGTCTTAAGGAGCCACAATAGAACCAAAAACCCATAAGTGTCTGATCAAGGCATACTCTTGAGCCAGCCAACAAAACTGACATCAAAAACCTGTGGGCTATTTTACTGGTCAGCTAAAAAAAGGCTTTTTATTTTGGAGAAGCATATGTGTAGTACCTGTTTTGATGCAAGTTTCTCTGGTGTGAGCAAAATTATCTCCTATTTTTTTTAGTTTTTTAGCTAGTGATGTTAGTGTCTCTATCTTTACCTAATGCCAAAGAAAATGTTGCAAGAACAGAGAAATTAAAAACATGTGTTCAAATGCTGAAGGATGTGGGCAAAACCAGTGGTCACAAATGAAAAAAGGAGGAGTTCCAGGATAGAACAGAATGAAAGAGCTTTTTGAAAAAGAGGCAAGGGGTGTGTTCATTCTGCACATGATTTTCACTTCCTTTATTCTATTCATTTCTGTATCTTCCATTTCTTTTATGGAAAAGTACCCTGAACCCATTTCCTCAGACAATAACCTTTATAAAAACTTTCATGCAAAATTATCCTTTATTGTTGCTGAATTCCATTAAATACTTTTCAATTATTTCCCAGTCATTGACTATCTGAATCCAAACAATCTATGTGGTAAAATGTAAATAGGGATTTTCAGCCCATAGTCTGCTTCTAAGGGGCCCAGAAAACTAAGAACAGACAAGCTTGTTGCCAAAGGGGTTCAAATTTGCATCCTTCACTTGAAAATATGCAGAATAACATAAAACATAAAAAATACGTAGAAAAACAAAACCAAAACAAATCAAAAAAAAAAAAAAAAAAAAAAAAAAAAAAAAGAAAAGAAAATAAAGAAAGAAATAAAAAAGAGATTAAAATCATTGATGTAAATTGTACCAGAAGCAGCATTTGTCTTTTTGCATGGCTAGGGGCATATTCATTTAACTCATTATTCCAGGTTCTTTGTGAAGTGTCAATAGCTGTATCTGGCATTGTACAATACTCATGCAGCCTCTAGAGAAAAGAGCAGGCATTGACAAGGCAGCAGGGGCAAAATAGACACTGTGCCTAGAGATGCATAAAGGGAGTGAAAAGTAGAAGGGTTGACTGGTTTTTGTTTTTTTTTAATCTTTTCTGGCCATCATCAAAAAAGAGGGCGTTCACTTTGAAGACTCAGAATGGGGCGCTTCGGAGCAGGCCGCCTGTGGCCGTGCCCTGCGGCCGCGGTGCCCGGCAGGGGCTGCGCGGAGCCGCCGGGGCCAGCGCGGAGCCGGCTGCAGTGCGCGGACCGCCCCGCTAGAGGGGCCAGTTGTTCCTGCCTGGGGAGCGCATCGCCTCCTCCCGCCGCCGGGTACGTGCCGCTCGTTTCCTTTCCCAACAAGCAAGCAAATCATTTGCCTCTGTACCGAATGAACAGACGGCTACCGGACTTGCATGAACTACCTGTTTTACGAATCCCGCAGGAAGGCTCCAAGTTTGGTGGCTTGTGCTGCCATTCCACGGTGGTAAATACAGCTTGACTTTTCTCTTCCACCTTTGGAGCTGAATTGCTCATTAGGGGATAAATTGGAAGATCTGCTGCTAGAATTGTGATACGAAAGGCAGGATTTTGAGGATGCCACTTAAAGGGACTTTACCTGGCGCTAGAAGCATCCCTGCAGAAACCAAGGTGATTGAAGTGAGCACAGCCTGCCTGAACATCTGCACATGCAATAGCTACCCAGGATACCGCACTCAGAAAACACTTCTGATCACTTTTAACTTACGGGATTTTAAATGGTGCTATTTGCCTTTAGAAAGCTGTCAAACAACCCTGAGTTCATAATTATAGCTTTGCTTTGAGAAGCAGTCAGTTATAAAGCAGCCTGGTAGACAGAGACATGCTAACACTCTCTTTGTATTTGGGGAAGACGTGGGATATAGGCCCAGGCTTCCTCTATTTATTCCCTTTGCTTTTTCTAATCTGTTCTTGAAGGGGCACCTGCTGCAGTAAATGAGAAAGCACCAGAGGAAGAGGAAATGGAAATGTTGCAGTGCAAAGTATGGTTAATAATATTTTTTAATGCATGCAGAGAAATATTAAATTAAAAAAATTAATGGAGGTCAAAAGCCAGCTTCTAATTCTCTTCAGGCAAAAGAAAGAATTTATTAAAAAGCAGAAAAAGTATCCACAGAGAAAATTTCCCCATTCACTTTATATACATGAAATATAGACATCATCTTGACATTCAGCTGATGAAAGAGAAGAAAAGACACTGAAATTACCACTCAGACAGTTAACAGTAGCCATATTTTGGGAGGGAGAGCAAAATCTCAGCACACTGTGTTTGACACAGGATGTTCTAGGGGATCTGTTAAAGTTTACAGAGTGCCATTTCCTAAGACATCTTTTTACAGAAACAGCTTTCATCATACCGTATCTTCAGTACAGATAATCTTGGCATGGCATTATTTTACACACTGCAGTTAGCTGAAAATCTGAAGAAAGGATATCCAGATCTTCTGGCTGTATGGATTTGACACAAAAAATTTGAACATAAAGGAAAAGAAGCATGCATCAAATGTGCTTTTGTTACTAGAGGCATCTTCTCTGCTGACAAAAATATTTGTTTAGGTTTCTGCATGAAGACAAGATCCAGGTGTAGCTGATCAAATAACCTAAAGCTGCCTGATGACTAAAAATATTCCCTGAAAGCACCCTAAGTATATTTTAATTTTCTGTGTTCTGTGTGCTGAAAACATGATTCTCAGTATAGTTCCCCTGCACAACCTGTGAGAGGACAGAAAAAAGTAGATTATTTGAACCAGTTGCTACATTTTACAGAGAGAGTTTGCAAAGGAAAAAGTAATACGTGTTTTTAAAATGTCATAATTTTGCTGCCACTAAAGGCAATTGCAAACCTCCACAGTTTTCTCCCAGATACATGCATAAAGGCTGGGCACTGCTTGGATGTTGCATAAGCTTTGGAAATAGGAGATTTTGTAGAGGCTTTGGACAGGTACCTCTGCACTTGGGTGAATTTCAGACAACAAATCAGGACAGTTGTCTCGAACACAGGATTTTAGGTTTTGTTGTTTTTGTTGGGGTTTTTTTTTCACATGTAGCCTTCCTGTATTAAATTCCTTGTGCTTCACCAGTCTTGTTAAAATCTGACACTATTTCCCTTGGTATTAAGCCCCAATTTATCATTTACTCAAGACTGCACAAGGTTTCATCCTGGGAGTAGGTTTTTTTCATTTATCCATTTCCTTAAAAACATAATTATCTTTTTGTAGGAGTTTTCTGTGATCAGAGGTGTTCCTGGCTTCATGAACACACAGGAAGATGAGGATCTCACATTCTAATTATAATTACAAACAATTAAATCTGAGACCTGAGTCTAGGAGCAGACCTTTAAGAGTCAAGAAACAACTGCCAAGAAGTAGAAGGAATTGCAAGTAGCTCTCCAAGTTCAGTCATGTATAAAATTTACAACACGACTGAAGGGCAAGTCTATCATTTTCACTTTCTTCTTTGGCTTGTATTATTTAAAAAATTATGTTTTAAATCTAAAAGGATAAGGTCTGCATTCATTACCTTACAACACCTTTAGCAGGGCCTTTTGTCTCGAGCTGAGAACTGTGCCAGCACAGTTATGCAGCTCCCGCCCTGGAGCTGGCTTCTGCTTTGGCACTTCAGAGTGCAGAGGGAACATTCCACTATGTAGGCATCTCATGGAGGTGTATCCATTCTCCACCACCTTTTCAGTTGCTGGGTAACCTCACCCCAAAATACTGAACTGAAGGCTATTATCTAGGTAATCAACAAACAAAAGTTTTT
This sequence comes from Acrocephalus scirpaceus scirpaceus, assembly GCA_910950805.1. Classification (NCBI taxonomy): domain Eukaryota; kingdom Metazoa; phylum Chordata; class Aves; order Passeriformes; family Sylviidae; genus Acrocephalus; species Acrocephalus scirpaceus. The sequence continues at coordinate 28,164,726 of OU383778.1, read as the reverse complement.
CCACAAAAATTATCAGAAGAGGTATTCATAACAGGCTCCCTGCAAATATTCTAATTCAATCTGTTGTGTAAATATTACAGCTGAGGCTGAGAGGGAATGCGTGTGCATTGTAAGCAATGATAAAGCCAGACCGTCAGCCTGGATGTGTGCAGCTGCACATGAAATGGTAGTCTTGGACAAGGGCAGTGGGAAGCTGTGAGTGTCACCAGTGGTGTAATGGGATTTAGGGCACCAGGAAGTGATCTGAAATCATGCATTTGTCAGAAAAACAGTATCTCTTGTCGGTTTTCTGCTTCTGCAGCATTATACATTACAAAAACTCTAGATTATACTTAATTTTTATGTACCGAGTGCTTTTTCACAAACAAGGCTTTTTTGCACTCTCATGGTTTATCATTATCTGAAGGTGTAACATCAGATTAATGACCACAACCAAGCTGATTTTATTTTATGTCTATTTTCCAACATCTGTGGAAATGTGTCAGACAATGAGATGAATACCATATATGCCAACAATACAATTCATTAATATTTTGCTTGGCTTTCATGTAGTTTCAGAAAGCAATAACAAAGTCCTGCAAACTGCTTTCTGTATAGACCCTCTGTCAAGCAACTGTAGGTTGCAGAGTAAAATGGCCCAGGAACAAAAAGTCAGGCAGCAAAAACAATATAGTAGAGGACTGTACTTTGTAAAGGAGCTACCTTTTTCCATATCCCACTTAAGAGATACTCTTCCTGGCTCCAGTCCAAAGACAGGGTGCTCCTGCTCCAAGACCCAAAATATTTATTGTATCTGACTTTTTGCACTTGGCATTGAGAGCAAGAAGGACAGTCGTGTTCTATTGCCAGTGATACAGAAAAATATCCAGAGAAAGGTGAGAGAATGATACAGAAAAATATTCAGTGAAAGGAGAGACCAAATGGGTCACCCCAGGGCCTGATGGTGCTGTTGACCTCAGAAGTCACAGTTATTTCAATGGGCCCTGTGGAAAGAGGTAGTGCCAGAAGCAAAATGCATATTCCAGTTTTGGAACCTATAAGAATATGAAACCTAAGTTTCATTTCTGAAAGAGGCAGGGATATCCTTGGTTTGGGCAATGTGCAGAAAAAAGAAAGAAAGAGTAAATCACAGTTACCAACTAATTGTGTCTGCATGTGCATTGATTTTGTATGTGTATGAGTGTGTGTACAAGCTTTCCTGTTAAACTGCAGGCTATGAAACTGTCCCATTTCATTACCTTGGGATATTACTTTAAAACACTGTCTTACTCCAGTTTTGAATTGTATAACTCTTATCAATCAAATAAAGGCAAGGAAGTCATTAACTTTCAAAATCTTAAATATGAAGAGGAAACATACTTAGTGATCTAACCCAAGATCTGCAACTATAGTATTGGTGGGGAGGTTATTGTTACTCATCCTTTTCCTACTATTGGTGTGTGTATTTTCCATTACTCCAAAGAAGTAGACATATGGGATGCTCTGTCTGGCCTCAGCTATTATCACAGTTCATTGTCTCCTGCCTCAGCTTTTCACCCTCTCAGCTGGGGGTTTAGTTTCTTTGACAGACCCCCAACAAGATCATAAAACTGATTAGTATGGGAAGAGACCTAGAGATCAGTGCTGGACCCGAACAGGGATGGATTACTCTGGTGCAAAGGAACTTGTCATAAAACACTGGATCCATTTCAAACATTTTCATGCACTAAGGTCACTAAAAGCCCCCCAAACCAAAGCTATAGTTTTGGATATTTCCTTTATATTTCAGTAGCCTAGCTGCAGAATGGAAGGCTTTGTTGCCGTTTGCTTTGGGTTGGTTTTTATATAAACTATTTCAGATCTTTGTCATTTCCCCCACCCTAAACCTGTCTTCTCAATAAGAAAAAATCCAAGGCACATAATTTTAAAAATAGTTTTCATCATAATGTTGTCATGGTTTAATCCCAGCCAGCAACTAGGCCCCACACAGCCTCTCACTCACTCCCCTCAGTGGGAAGGGAGAGAGAATTGAAAGAGTACTAGCAAAAAAACTCATAGGCTGAGGTAAAGACAATTTAAAAGGTAAAGCAAAAGCCACACACCAAGCAGAGCTAAACAAGGAATTCACTTACCACACCCTATCAACAAGCAGATGTTCAGCCGTCTCCAGGAGAGCAGGGCTCCACCTCATATGATGATGGCTTGGGAAGACAAATGCCAACCCTCCAAATGTTCCACCTTTCTTCTTCTTCCACCAGCTGTATGTGCTGAGCATGATGCCACAGGATGTGGAATATCCCTTAGGCCAGTTGGGGTCAGCTGTCCCAGCTTTGTCTCCTCGCAACTTCTTGTGTATCCTCAGCCTTCTCACTGGTGGGGTGGAGTGGAAAGCAAAAATAGCTTTGGCTGTGTGTCAGCCCTGCTCAGCAATTGCTAAAACAGCCCTTGTTATCAACACTGTTTTCAGCAGAAATCCAAAACATAGCCCCACACTAGCTACTATGGAAAAAATGCAGAATTCTTGATGGAAAATAATTCAAACTTCTAAGTATTTCAAATAACATTAAAGTTTTCCTCTGTTAAACTATGTAAACAAAAAATTGTTCCAAATTTAATGTAAGGTGTCCAAATTATTTTCTATTTTAGAAATACCTTCCTTTTGTTTTGAGGTTACAATATTCTGAGGTACCTCAGAAAAAAAAAAAAAATCACTATTATCCTTCCAAAGCCCCTAGACTGTAGCTTCATTCTGTCCTAGGCTGAAGTAGTTGCCCATGACATTTCCTTGGCAGTTCCTTCCACACAGAGTGAAGGTTCCTCCTGTGAGCACATCCCAGCAGCCCTCAGTCATGGGAGATGTCATATCAACAACCCTCCTCGAGGTTTTAGTTAAACACCTCTAAAAAACCTATATACACCCCAGTCTGTCCCTGATGACCTTTACTTTTAGTCCGTCTAGCCCTGGCAATATGAGAAAGAGTTTCCCACTCAGAGTTAAAAGACCTTATATTTTGTCTTTAATTCCCTACCTCCCCAATAGTTTCTCATTTTATGCTATTTGTCTATAAGGTTTTGTAATTTTACATTCCGTAAAATTATATTTATCATCTACTGATTATATAGTAGACTATGTCCAAAGAAGGGCAATGAACCTGATGAAGGATCTGGAGCACAAGTCTTTTGAGGAGAAACAGAGCTGGGGTTGTTCAGCCTGGAGAAGAGGAGGCTCCTGGGGGACCTTATCACTCTCCACAACTGCCTGAAAAGAGATAGTGAGGTGAGGGTTTCCTCTCCCAGGTAACAAGCAATAAGACAAGGTGAAATGGTCTCAAGTTGCACCAGGGGAGGTTTAAATTGAATATTATTTTCATTTTCATTCATTTTCATCACTGAAATAGTTATCAAACATTAGAACAGGCTGCCTAGGGAAGTTGGGGAGTCTCTGACCCTGGAATATTTAAAAGAGGTGCAGATGTGGAGCTCAGGGACACAGGTTAGTGGTGGACTTGACAGTGCTGAGTTAATTGTAGCACTCGATGAGCTCATCCCCAACCTAAATGATTCTCTGAGTGTATGATTCTAATATGTACATGGAATTCCAGCATTTTTTTCATTATTTTCAAGTATTCTTTTGTGTCTTTCTTTGGTATAGACATTTATGCGGCCTTCTAAGCCACACTCACTTTTTGACTGTTTTGCTTCATAATTAACCTCCTCTCCCTGAACAAACTGCCCACACACATGTACACAAATACAAACCCTTACCTTCAGTCATTTCTTCATGTCTTGAGTTCATAGATTGTTTTACTTTGGGTTTAGCTGGTAAATGAATGTTATTAATATCAGGTCAAATACCTTCCTCTCTCTTTCTAAATTGGATTGTCTATGACAATAGACTCATGGAAATGTCATCTGCTTCATTTCTTTTTCATGGTAGAGTTCTTTATCACATTAGCACATATAAACATACAAGGAAGGAGTTACAGGTTAATTAGATAGTTTTGTTGTGACAGTTTAGTTGCCTGCATTTGGATTTTGGCATTGCCTAGTGAGTTGTATGAATTTCCTTCTTTTGTTCTCCAGGATGGACTTCTACGTTTTTCATGTGTGTCAATTTGCTTTTTATGGTCTCAGCAGGTAGGCAGCACCAGAGAAGGGAAATAAAGTGATTTGGGGATATTCTTTATACCACTTCACAAAAATGGCTGCCTAGCATTAATTCCCAGCTCTGCAACCTACTACTTACATAAATGGCCTGATTTTAAAATAGTAATTATTATTGTTGAATATCTAGCATCTTCCACTAAGTGGAATGATCCTGAATTCTCAGATCAAACAGAATTACATAAGAACTCCAAGGTAAATGCAAGAATGTATAACCAGATCTAAGCAGAAACCTCAGACACCCATATAAATTAGCATCACTATATTGAGTTCTCTTTGACTACTTTGACTTCATGTAAAATCCTATTTAGTGACTTGATTTAAATACTTACACCTGCAACAGTGGTGTGTTAATGTAAACCATTTCTAAATAAGAGTCACCAAACTATCCATGTCCATCCCAAGTAAATAAGATGATGTAGCTTCAACCTTTGTATCCTTTTGCAATGATTTGTAATTGCATTTGGCATATTAAGATTTGTTAAACAAAGCTGACTGGTTTCCATTTATAAGAAATAGGAAGACTGTTTTAATTTGACTCATTGTTATTTATTAGGACTGTCTTTAAAAGGTAACTTTTCAGTTACATCCACAGCTCTGCTTCAGATTTGAAAAAGTACTCCAGATCAGGAACACAACTTGCCCCATGCAGCACAGCAAAAGAGACAGACACAATATGAATTTACAAATTATAACAAAAAATAAACTGTAGGATGTTTTCCCTGTATACCTGCTTGAAAGATTTTTTGAATCATGTTTATTTAGCCTGTTGGATTTGTTTATACTTTGTGTTTTGTTTGTTGGGGTTTTTTTTAGAAACTGGCTAAAATTTCAACAGGAAAAAGAAGAACAGGGATTTTAATAAATTGCATTGTTCATATGTAATCTTACAGGCAAAGTCCTCTAAGGTATTTAATAAAGTAGGCCAGAGAACTCTCCTTTGTGGATAAAACTGTGTTGCAAGTTCCAAGATGTTGGTGAGACAGATCTATTACATTATTAGCTCTGGGGTAAGGTTTCCCAGTGCTGCTAAAATATGCTCAGTTTAAATTCTATATTATATCACCCCATCTGAATAATTTTATGTCTATATTTTACTTTTAAATGCTTAGCTGACTCATGTATTTTAAAGAATTATAAACACTTTTTTAAAAAAAGAATATACATCTTTATGTTACCTTTGTTGTTTATTACATTTAACTAGAATAAAAGTGGATTGAGGCCAAGGTTAAAACCAGAGGTTGCACTATATTTACATTTTGTTCAATACCAGCACTTAAGAATAGCAGTCAAGCATTTAAAAATAGGCTGAAGGGGATGAAGAGATTTAGAGGGGAATGCCTGGCTGTCTCAGAAACTACCAGGTGAGTCATGTTTCTGCTGCTGCAATGAGCTCTGGGCAGGGAAATTGCTACAATTTAGCTCAGGGAAGGGAGACAGCAAAATAGAGAGACAGAGAAAGGCTGTATTTCGATTGTGCAAAGAAATCCTCCCCACTCTGAGCTGCATCTACAGAGCCTCCCAGGACCTCTGCAGATCAATACAGGACTCTGGCACAAGCCTGTGGATTTCCCTGGCAGCACTAGGACTGTCAAGGTCAGAAGTGGTCAGTAGCTCAGACACTGCCTCCAAATCATTCATCTGCACCTCTCCTGTCCCAGAGGGTAGGGACAAGGCAAATTCTTCTATATGGCCGTGTTCCAATACTCTTGCAGACCACTGAACGTAGCAGTACTCAGGGAAAACACACAGTAAGCAATTTATGTTACTTGTCCCCAGAAGGGCAACAGGGGACAACATACTGTTGTTGTGCCAAACAGCCCTGAAATGAAGGCAGTCTCATAAATTCATAGGGCTGGATTTAGGAAATCTTAAGTGAAATCTTTGCTTTTCAATACAGATGGATTTGTTGCTTATGGAAGTAGCATTGGTCCTGACAATGGAAGCCTTTTTTCCTCCAATACTTTCAATGCGAGTTATTCCCACAGAGACTATTTTCTTCAGGTAAAACTCCAATCTCTGTATAGTAAACTGAATAAACTGGTATTTCTGGTAAGAAAAGGCTATATATAAATTTAGCATCCTAGCTAAACTTGAGCTCAGGTAAGAATACTGCTTTCTTACCCAAGCTAATTTTCACTCTCAAAAAATACACTCAGTCTCTTTTTCAGAGACTGAAAAAAATCAGAGAATTAACTAAATTATTTCAGATTACTGCCCAAAGATGGTTATGCTGTTGCTGAAAACAAACAAACAAACAAACAAACAAGCAAAAGGCTAACAGCTAAAATACATGTTCAGACTGGTCCAAGTAAAATGACATCTGCAAGAAAACCCCAACCAAAAGCAACCCCTCAAACTCCCACTAAACCTCAGAAGAGCACTCTAAATCCAGCTGCCTAGCATCCAGGGTCTTGAATAATGATAAATGGGAGTTCCTTCAGACACTAACTTTCAAGTCCAAAATGACCCCTGCTTTCTGAGTCTATATCAAATGGAATAAAGCACATCTTATACTTGAGTAGAAATTATATAAGTTCTCTCTTGCCTTATACTTCATGTTGTTATCACATAATAATTTTTTACTTCCTGGGGCTGCTAGTGGCTAATTCAAATTTTTTTTTTTTTTCCATCTTTGTCTTTTTTCCCCTTTGTTCCATGGGGCTCATTCCCCACAGGAAATGCCAGTATTGAGTCAAAGTGTCATTCAAGCTCACAAAGTCACACATTTTCAGCTGGGAGGTGGGTGTGATTATCCAATTACCTTTTGACATTTCCATCATCTCCTTTGGCACCTAGGTACAATAGGTTGGGCATTTCAATATCTGTCCATCCTCAATTTAAAGCTGTTTTGAAAATACAAAAGAACTTTAAGTGATCTGTCCACAGCATTGAAATACCAACTTTAGTGGATACTTTGAAAACTCAAAGGCTTTATAAGATGAATAGCAAACTGGGGATGACAGCTCCTGTGGAGCCATTATTGAATTGCAGCAGTGACGACTGCATTGCTTTGGATTTAGATAAAAGACTCCATGCAAGACAAATGGTAGGAGGACATCAAACAAGACTGTGTCCATGCAGTGACAGAAGCAATCCGACTGAAGAAACTGTTGATTTCTGTAAGGTAACTTACTATTTCTTCCTAAGTAATCTATATTAAGGAGCTAAAAATTGTATATTCATCTCCCAGTTACACTTTTCTCTAAAAATACTGCTTCTAGTTGTCAAATATAGGTTTTGCTGAAACTATTTGCCAGAAAGGAAATACCAGTATCAGACCTTGTTAATTATTTTTGCATCTGTGTTTTATTTAGCCATAATGTCACTGTGCCTAAAGGTTATAGATTGAGAGTTACAATCAGTACTGATCAGGTGAAGAGATTAGTCAGCAAACAAATAGCAGAGATACCAGCAGGAAGCACCGTGCACTCAAGACAACAATGAATACAAAGGGTACAGATAAACACCACCACCTTCATTTAGATGAAAGCTGATTCTAGAGCATTTCCACTATCTCATTAATAATACACCAACCTTTTGGAACCTATGCTACACAAGCATAATGTAGATCTTTAATAAGTGTCAAGATGTAACATGAAGTAGCTTTGTACAAAACTATAGAATTTTGTGTTTACTGACAGCTATACAAGCTGTATCCTGGAAAGGATACACATGCTTATTTAACTTCTTGTAGAAAGTCTACATTGGCATGTGAGTCTTGCCATTCTCACTTACTGTGCCTCACTGCTTTACAACATTCAGTGGATCTGGATCACTCAAGCCAGCTTTATTAATGAGAAGCTAAAGAGGGACGTACACCCTGTAAGAAAACACTATGCACATCAACTGGGAATGGCCATTCAGCCCACAGGGCTGGGCTACAACTTCTCCTGGCAGATCTGACTGAAATGTGTATAATGCTGTCAATGGGTCTTTAATGCACACTGGTTTGCTCCACAGATCCACTTTTATTTGTCTGTTATAACAACTAATAGAGAAAAAGAATTATTTTTTTTTAGAGCACAACCACAAATGAAGGTTAGCATTTAGTATACCATAGCTTCTTAAAAGTGTATTTTTGCAAAATGTGGGCATTTTATGGACATGAAGAGATTAAATACATTTACACACATAGAATGGCATAGAAGCATATAACATGTCTGGTAATTCAGAATTTTTCCTACCTGCCTTTCTTGTATCCTATTTTATATCACTTTGCAAGTTTCTATGCTTGCTTTATATTTTGTATCAGGTCTAGTTGTCATCTTCATATTTTCCACTGTTCCCCAGTATGTCTCATCATATTTTTCTCTCTATCTGTCCTACTCTTCTCCATTTCTAATACCTTTTCTTTCCCAAGACCTTCTTATTAAACCTAGAGTAGATTAAATTGAAATTAAAACAAACAACCTTCAAAAAATATATTCCCCTTTTCCTGATCCTTCTACTTCTCCCTCCCACACAAACTGCCTGACAAACAGACCATGGCCAGCTGTCATGAGAAATTTTACCTGGGTTGCCACCTTGCCAGGAGGCATGGTTCAAAATCCCTCTTCACCTTGATACAGCATTTTCCGGATGAAACTTTAATCTAAATGCCCAGGCATGTAATTTCCTAAAACCATACCCAGATTCAAATGACATTAGAGCAAAAGGAGTCTTTAGCCTGTCACCCCCTCACAATGAGAAAAGGACTCCCAAATCCAAGGAGTTTTGGGAAAAAACCTTGAGCAGCAAATTTTTTGCATAATCAAGAAATAGATCCCCTCCACCCACCTTCAAATTCCTAATTTAATGTGTGCATGTGAGTCTCTGAACTCCTTGCAAGGATCTTGGTCCCAAGAGGAATTATCCGCATCTGCTCCTTTCCTTTCAGGATACCGTGAGCAATATAGCAGAGGATCTAAAAGCTAAGTTTGTTCTGAGCAGATTCATTGAAAAGAACAGGTTTCAATAAGCTAAACTTAAAAATAGCTTCAATAGTGTCTAATCTGTGATTCCTGCTTGGCACTGATAATTAGGACAAAAAAAAAAAAAAAAAGGACAGAAACTAACATGATTGATCTCAGTGAAAACAGTTTTGTTTTGTTCTCTTGAAGCTACCGTCAGAATTCTGCTTTGCGTGATTACTTGCAGTATTTTTCCATCTTTGTTTCTCTTTTCTAGAACTGGCTAGTTTGTCTGAGACCCAAATAACTACTGAATTCAATTGCCAGCCTAGGGATAAGCTTCAAATTAAATTTTTCTTACTTACTCTTTTTCACCCATACCCTGATTGGAGCAAAGCTGCCAGTCTCATTATAGAGTTGTTATTTTTAATTATCCTCTTCCTCTGTCTGATTCAGGCAGTACTTTAGCTCTGGTTGGGAGGACGGCACACTTGGCACCTCTGTGGCACTTCTCTTGCTGCGTCAGTTGGATAACAAAGAACAAACCAGCCCCTTCTCTGAAAACATAGGGTGGGTATATATGGCTCCCCTGACTTCACCTGAATTTATGGCTGCTCAGCATCTCAAGAAAGCAGGCCACAACAGCTACCTTTATGTCTTATTGCCAAAAACCAGATACCTACAGGCTGAAGCTGTTTACTCCCTTGTAGGAAATTATACGTGCAGAACATCATCTGTGGGGAACCACATGGTTTTCCTTAACATCCATATGTGCACTGCTCCTTGAACACAAGGAACAGTAAGGACAATAAAGTCAGGTACCTTCTGAATCCTTTTGCAAATAATCCATTAATTTTTTTCCAATAATTTGGAAAGCAGAAATTTGTTTTATTTCCTGCTGCAGAGGAATCCACCTCTTTGCCTTCCCCAATTTATTGCTCATTTTATTGGCAAAATTCCTTTTCCTCCTAAAGTATATTTTTGATGTGGATTTTTTATTTTGGATTCGTCCTTCCTGCTGCCTCTTACCTGATTGGGTTATTCCAATCCAAAGAGCTGAACAGAAACTCCCTGAAACTCCTCTGCAGTTTTCTCTTTGGGAAACAATATAAAAAAAAAAAAAAACCAAAGAAGAAAGAGAAGAAAGAGAAGAAAGAGAAGAAAGAGAAGAAAGAGAAGAGAGAAAGAGAAGAGAGAAAGAGAGAAAGAGAGAAAGAGAAGAAAGAGAAGAAAGAAAGAAAGAAAGAAAGAAAGAAAGAAAGAAAGAAAGAAAGAAGAAAAGAAAGATAGAATCAAACCAACATCACTCCACCACCCCCAACTTCAAATATAAAATAAAATAAAACCAAATTAAATAAAATAAAACAAGAAGAAACAAACCACTTCAAAAACAGTGTCAAATGCAGGTCTCAAAAGCATGTGTTCAATCCACAGTACAAAGTCACTTTAAATCTCCTAGTCCCTCATTTCCACTCCCCAAGAGGAATCAAACCAAACAGAGAACAGCTTACATTGCCAAGACCTGGGAGCTTGTTGCAAGAATAACTAGTTCTTGACATCTGAAATTACTCTGGTTCAAACATTTTTTGATCTTTCTTATTAGCCCTGTGTCTTGAGAAATAAAAATATGATAATCAGAAAGTACATAATTGGGTTCAGGGTATTCTGTGGTCACCCTTTCTGGCTCTGGAGATAAAGGCATTTTGAAAGATTATGTGTGGATATCTGGAATTTATTCTGCACAGTCTGTGAAATGACAGATCTTTTTTCTTAATTACACCAGCTATCAGTCTAACACCTGTAGTTAACCATTCAGTCCTAGGAATCTCTTCTGATACCTTTTATTCTTCCACCAGGAACCCAGCAGCGAAATGGCCCGTGGAAGCTGAGGCGTTTATGGGCGCTGACACGGAGGCCGCCCCGCATCCCCACAGTGGCTGTTTCCCACCACCGCCTTCCCAGCGCTCCCCAGCTCGGCGGGCCGTCTGCTGAAGGTGCATTATGGACTGAAAGCTGCAGTGTTACCAAGTGTTTGGAGAGAAATAGGTGTGCCATAGCCTACCCTCACAACTTCTACTTAGCAGGTTTTGGGTGCAGCAGGCGGTGACCGGAGCAGCCCTGTGCGTCCCCAGAGCTGCCAAGTGCCCATCCATGCAGCCCAGCCCAGCCACTGCTCTTCCTTGAACCTCCGGGCAGACCCTGCTGCAGCAATGAATCACTTGCAGAGGGTTTTCCACAAGCTGGGTTTATTGAGCTGTGTTACAGGAAAATACAGCTCAGACAGCCCCACTGCAGCCAAAACAATCTGTCATTTTTAATTCTTCCTGTCACCTCATTAGGTATATAGCTAAAGTGACAGTAAAAAACCTAAACAACAAAAAAAACCAACAGCAAAACCCAGAGTACAGTGTTTCAACAACTCGTGCTCAGAGTTTAACATAAATATCAAGGCAGCAAAAGATTCATTGACCAAACATATGTGACTTGGTGCTATATATAACAAAGTGACATGCAGAATGGTCTCAATAGGCATATAAAGCAATTAAAATAACTGTGCTTCAAAGCATTGTACTATAATATAAAAGGTCATCCCTATAAACATGAAAAATATGACTGTGGTTTTTTCCTACATACAGACACACTAATACCGAGCTAGAGGTTTCATTCTAAAAGGTAATCTTTAAAAATCTCTCAAAACGTGCCATGTCCTGTATCATTCTCCCTCAGACCGTGTCTTTTCATCAATGGTTAATATTTTAAATGAACACAATAGGACACATTACTGAGGCCAACTATATGTCAGAAGAAAATACTGTACTAAGTACAAAATATTTACCCTGTGCATACACATGATAGTGAAGGAAACCCTGGCTAACCTTCTGTTAAAATGAAAAGCCATTCTTTTTTTCCTCCTAAAGCTTGCTTGTTCTCACATTAACGCATTAAAGTTGTATTCCAATGGACACTGCAGAGAGTACATTTTGAGGACTGATAATTTTTGCAGTAACACTCTGAGTTTGTGATAATAATGTTTATGCACAGATGTAAAGAATGTGCTGACAGATTAAAAAGGAGTCAGCTGGTGTTTGCACAGCATTCATTTTTATTTAAGGAGAGGGAAAAAAAAAAGAAAGGGAAAAAAAAGGTACTACACCTGGCTGTGAACAAACAGCTTTTACAGAAGTGGAAGTAGTTTGGTGTATTGCAACTCCCTAAACCCTTCCTGCATTAATTCAAAAATTCAAGTTATGGGCACGTCAGAGAGTCACAAGGTTTTATTTTTACTGCAATTAGAGAATTCACTTTGACTGGTTTCCCTACTGATATTGAAAGGAATCTTAGCCCAGACAGCAGTATTAAGTAAAGAAGTGCTAAAAAAAATGTTCATTTGTTGCAGACACAATCTGCACTATGGAAACCCTTTTTCCTTACATATTTAGGCTATACACACATTTCAACTATACTTGTAATGCTGTAATGCCCCCAAAGGTGTCTTGAAGGGTAGTGAAGGTACAAATGTAGCATATGGCAATAGGTATCTGCTATTTCTTAATATGCAGTTATAGTATTTTGAAGGTAATTGATGTACTGAAACCTTGTCTTTTACAATTCTGTAGCATGGGAAAAGATGACAGGTAATGTCATTTTCTCTCCAGCCGATCAGAGAGACTGCCCTGATCAATACCTGCAGAAGTATGCAGCAGCTACCTCTGGAGGAAGCATACTGATTCAGGTAGAAAAAAGGAAAACACAAAGAAAAAAAGAGAAGCAGCAAAAAATATTCAGTTGGAAGAAATACTCATTTGGAAGGCTGAATCATGCACAAACCATCAACTTCACAACAGACTCCACAATTGTAATGGGTAACCTCAAGCCATACTTCCCTTTTCTGAAGGATTTGCCTTTCAACCTAATTAGAGTAGGAGCAGAGTGATCAGATGTCCCTTGCTCCTTTTGAAAAATGACTGGGAAAACTCCATGTAATCAGGAGGTATTTAGGATTTCCATTGACTTTCAATTTTCTTGGTTCATCTGTTCCCTTTCAGAACATTTGATGCTAGTCTGTTCTAAACTGTATGTTGAATTTGCTTTAATCAGATGTCTTTGTAGCAGGCATTAGGTCATTTACTGTTTGATTTTTTTCTGTGAAAATACAGATTTTCTTAGTTTCAAAAGTGTCCTTTGAAGAAACGTGTCATATTCCAGATAGAGGAAAATAAAAAATTTAAAAAAAGAGAGAAAGAGAAGAGGGTAAGGGAGGGAAGCAGGGACCAGTCCTGAATTCTGTTCTTGCCCCACAGTGGTGGTGGGAATCATGGAATTGTGCAGTTGTGAGTGTCACCCTTCTGTACCCAACACTGCCTCCCCTAAGCACCTTTCTTTGGTGATCTGGGCTCATGCCCTGAGGCTGATTAGCATAAGCAAAGCTTAATATTCAAGTAGATGATTACATACACTGAGTGTTAGCTCAAACAAATGCTCTTTCTAGTTTTACACCTTCTGTCTGTGGAGCCTCCCTCAGCTTTGCTGCCCTGGAACTCTCAAGCCCCCTTCTTCCTGTTCCATACCTGTTCCTGCATTTAGAGACCCAATCTTAATGTCACCTTACCCCATCTCCGAGTTTTAGCTCCTCATCTAACCCCACTTTTCTGCCAGCCATTGCAGACACCTGAAACTCCAGCCTCTTGAACCGTTTCTATAAAACCAAAAATTCTGCTTCTCACAAGGATATTCCAAGTGACACATTCAATGAAAAGCCACTTAACTAAGGCTCTGTGGTGAAGAGCAGTCTCACACAAATCAGTGGGTATAGTTTGGCTCAGGTAGACTGAATTTCTATTCAGAATGGCAAGCCTGTCTCCAATGCCTGTTGAAAGAGCCCAGGGTAAATATGCTCCTTAGCTACTACCCTAGCAAGCCTCAATGAGGTGACTAAAGTCAAATCTCTGTTTATTTACCTTTAAAGTTTATCTTGAAAGAGTATATTAAACTAGAAAAATTTGCTGCTATACTTGGCAGTGAGAACTTCTATGGAAAGTCTCTGTCAAAGAAAAATAGTCCCCTTTAAAAGACATATGTCTGCTTTTTAGAGGGGACTCTCCTGTATATTTAAAATCCAAAATAGTAGTGGGTGCTGAACACCATCAAAAAACAAGTCATAAACCATCTCGAAAATCTATTTTAATTGTTCTAATACACATTTCTAAGATTAATATCTCCTTACTTGTATTATGAAGCAGTAGGAGCTGTGGTACTATTTGGGACATGGAAAATTGTGTCATGCCAACAGAAAAGGTGCTGAGGTAGCTGGTAATTGACAGAGTTAATGAAGTATGTTAAGCAGGTACAATATAGATGAACTTGTCCCCTGCAGGGTGATTGGCCACTGGGGAAATAATGTGACAGTTGTCTTTGTGTTAAAATAATGTGGTACTCCTTCTTTGCCAGATCCTATCTGCAATGAGAGATGAAAGAGGTCTTGCAAGGATACCCAGGTCCTCCTATAGCATATGCTGTGCTTGAATCTGGTGAGTAAAGAACAAGATAAAGAGGGGGTAAAGAGTGTAATGGCTGTCTGTAAAGCCATTAGGCTATTTCCTACAACCCACACATAAATTATCCACTATTGAAAAGTAATAATTTGACACTGTTTTCTATAATCCTCCCTCATACACGACAATGCACTGGTGCTGTCTGGGGATGAATGGGAACTGAATTTGGCCTGCCAATTTTTCTGGAAGTTGATTATTTTTAGATATTGTTTTAATAATTAGCTAACTAGCTCCCAAAGAATACAATGGATTTAGACAGCAAAAGATGGTTCTGACAGTAATATAGATTTTGTATTATTATCTCCTCCTATTGTATGTGAATATTATCATTGAAACAAGGAAAGCATCATTGAAAGCAAGGAAAATATCAAATGGAAATAAAGCTTAGCCTCTCAATTATACTAAGCTGTGTGGTCAGCATTGGTTCCAAAAGAGGCGTGTAGAGCATAGAGTAATGAAAAATCATTGGTAGCATCAGTTTGGTGTCTAAATAATCTATTGTGCTATTCTAGCATTGTTCTTACTAAAACCATCTCAGATGATGAGCTAGCCCTCCTTGGCCATCAGATCTCAAAATATTTGAAGCTTTCTTGATTCTCTCAGGTGCTGACAACATGCTCTGTCATGGACACCTGAAAATTATACAGTATTTTATTTCTTGAAGTTGTAGCTGTTGACATTTTCGTAGTTGATATTTATCTGCTAATGGTGGAAGTGAGTTAGGTGTTATTGGATCTTTGAGTTTTTCAATGTGGTTTTACTCTCGTCAACATATTCTAAATCCAGGAGTCCTTCTCAGGGTTCCTAAAGAGAGGGATATTTGGAGAGAGATGTGATTCTTAGCAAACCTCTGACTGAGAATATAACCTAAGAAAATATTTCTAAGCATGACATGGCAAACTATTTTCTAATTTTCAAAATACAGTAAAGAAAGATTAAATGCAAACACTTGTTCATTTTTAGATTATAATAATCATAATCTCTTTCATAGATCTTTCTTGTGGCTCTAAGATCTGTATAGCCATTTGTTAGTATGTTATCCAGAACAACAACCTGGACATAAGAAAATTTTCAACAGAGCTTGATATGGGAATTTGAAAAGCACTTCCTGAAAATTTATCACAGACCACAGTTTAAAATATTTTTTTGCCCAAAGAATCTCAGGTGATGCCATTAAGACTGCATAAAATACCACAAAATACCAGGAGAGCAAACCAACTAGCAATTATCTAATGCATTTTTCTGGTATCAAGATCTGCCTTTTGGGAGTGCTAACTCAACAAATAATCACTATACATAAACAAAGCATGGGCTATAACTCTCAAGAAACTTAGAATTGTCTTCAAGGTGTTTTGCTTTGTTTGACAAAATACTCTTTTGGGATGTACTAATGGACAAACCTAAAGACCCAAAGAAAGGGAACTTGATCCATTTAAAAGAGAATAGAAGGCTGAAGCAAACAAATGCAAAAATATGCTGGTACTCACTCAAAAAGTGCTGACTTCCTGCTGTAGGTACCTCACCAACCCACCTTGTACCACAAAATAGGGTAATTAAAAAGTGCTGATTCTCTGTGCTAGCAAGACTTCTCTTTTTTCAACCCTTGCTTAGGACTAACCAACAACACAGAATATGTTATGTGTGGGGCAGAGAGTTTATCTCTTACAGACTGCCTTAAAAATAAGAGATACCACAAAACCCCACAAAATCTGATCAATCAAAGCACTCATAATCTATTAGTAATAATTAACAAAGTCTGAACTTAACATTTTCAATCTCAAGGCTTTGTACATATATCCGTCCATACGATACCACTGTAATTAACTACAACTCATGTGGATGCAAACTGCATGTGCCTGAATGAGATACTCAGATGTTCAGGCTGACAGTGTATCCTATACAATGCAATGCATAAAATTGTCAAGTATAATGAGCACTTTACAAAAACCAGCCAAAACAAGAGACTAGTCATCTCTCCCTCCCTTTCATCTCCTCACTAAATATACTACCTTTTCTAAATCTCTGTGCAAGTATTTCAAGGGCACCAAGCCTGAGCTGGTTGTGAGGGATTAATTGAATTTACAAGGGGATTGCACTGTGTGCAACATCTCAATTAACTTACTTGTTAAATAGGTAATGGCACTTGACTTAAGTTGTGAAGGAACTTGTCAAATGGATATTGGTACTTATTTAAAGGATATGGTCTGTGGTCTGGCTAAATAATTAGGATTCCAAAGTGTGTAGGAACCTAAACAGTATAACAGGCAAGGCTAGATGGCAAAATGAGCCCTGCCTCCTTGTTCAGATACTTTCATCTATTTCACAGCACTTGAATGAGATGACATTTTTTCTCAGATTTGAAACACTGTTGACCAAAGATATGCAGAGAAAAACAAACCACATTCAGATAAAAATTGTCAACTGTGATGTCCTGTGAAATCTGTGGAAATATTGCTTTTGGTTTGAGATTTGTTTGTTTAGCTTTGGGGTGTAGCTTTTGGGGTGGGTTTTTTGTAGGTTTTTTTTCTTTCTCCAGTTAACAACTTTTCACATCTCTGCTGAATGAAGCAAGTGTAGAGATAAGAGATATTGCATATATTTCTTGAAAAAAATCACAGCCACATGCTCCTCCTAAAAGGTACTTTTTTATTTTTCCTTTCATTCCAAAAGTTTCCCTTACATCAGTAGCTTCCCTAACAACAGGGATAACTGAGCTTGAAAGGGTTTACTCTGAAATGTCAATGTTGTTTACTTCCTCTGCTCTTCATTTCAGCATTTTGGCCTGAGTTTTCAGATCTTGGTCTGTGGGAATCATAAATCATGGGGAATAGATACATAGACAATGAAATAGTATGGTCCATCTACTTAGTTTTCAAGGAATTTTGAGTCCATAGCTCCCCAGTTGTCGGCACCAAGTTTTTGTGCAATCAATTCTTTTATTCTTAAAGGAAGCTAGGGAAAAAAGGAAAAGGAAAGGGAAAGGGAAAGGGAAAGGGAAAGGGAAAGGGAAAGGGAAAGGGAAAGGGAAAGGGAAAGGTAATACTCCATTATCTGTTTTCCCCAAAGTTTGAAGAGTATGTTTTGATGTGGAGTTCTGCTTTGGAACATGTCTGATTTTAATTAAAGCAAACTGTTACAGAATGTACAGGCTGCGAGTTTCAGTTTGATTCTCCCTTGGTACAAACCATCTTATAAATACAGTGGCATCTCTCTGAAAGTGAGACAGACACTCTAACCTCTTCTAGAATGCATAAAATCCTGCACATATGTCATGTGGCTGCCACCTTACCTTCTCGTGGGACAGAAACTCCTGCCAACCACTTCAGAACTTCAAAGAACATGGGGGTTTTATGAAGGTTTATCAAATAAAAACAAAACTTTACATTGTTTAAAGCATCATCCAAGATTCTTCTTAAAGGATAAGTCCTTTCCTTAATACTTAGCTTATGCTTCTCAGCTGGATAGAAGGAAACCAAATGGAAGAAAAGGAAGTATTTTCCCTGCAGATTATAAGAAAGTCAATGCTTCTTGCTTAAGAAATGACATTGCTTTAGTGGCTTCCACTTACTTCACATGAAAAAGATCAGGGAAGAGTTTGTTATTGGGGCAGTTGAAAATTTTCTGCATCTGGAATTGGAAAATATCTTTGCAGAAGGTGGGGGCTGCATTTTGAAAGGCCATTTTCAACGTGGTGATAACTTGAGTAGCAGGAGCTTTGCATCCCCCAGCATGATTCTGTAAGCAGGGGTGGCCCTTGACACTGCAATGTTGGCTCTGAAGCCAACAAAGACGCACATGAGGTCAGGAACTCCCATAGATGTGATAGCAGAACTGATGGTTACAGTTTGGATGCTATTTTTGCAAGGGTCTGACATACTTGCCTGCATAGGTTATGGTCATCTTTTCCATTTCTGCATGTACAATCAACACAAGGGGAGTGGAAGAAGAAAATTTCTCTCTCATATGGAAACAGAGGCGAGCATTGAAAACACAGAGCATTTCAATAACTTGTAATTACAAATACAAGTTCATTGACTAAACTTGGGCATGCAATTAGTAGACTAATTATGCTGTAATTGTAACTGAATACTAAAACAGATGACCATGTGCCAGCCTCCATCCCACACAGTTGTCTTTGTGTCATCGCTCCTACGCACAGTAGTGTCTATGTTCTTGTGTATCTCCTGCTGAAAATAGGAATCCAGCAGATGGGTAAATGCTATAAGTTTCTCACTTAAGTCACCAATTCTTCCAATTCTATATTTACAATCAGCTTCTTTCATAATAACTGCAACGGAGACCCTGTTGGGATGTGTTGTCTCAGCAGAAAGTCAGAGATGGTCCCCAGCCCAAAAGCTTAGAGTCGAAGAAGACACACTTTGGAGAGGTACTGCTGTCCTTGTTCTACATGTCTATGGATAAATAAGAGGTGTGCTGATCTCCATGGGTATCAAGGTGCCTAACTCTTGCATTGACAAATTTTGCAATATCAGCCACTAGTGACAGATTTCACCAAACTTGAGCCACTTGGTTGAAATGGCCACGTTGGTTGTACAGTCCCAGAATAATCTATGTACTGAGTCACCTCCACCAGGTGATTGCACGTGGAGCACAGCTGAGCAGAGAGGAGCATGCATGCCTGTGCTGGTGTCAGCTGGGAAAGTCCAGGCCTAAATTAGTCCTCTAAAGACTTCACCCAAGGTCAGAAAAATAGTTTGTAGCAAAGAGAAGGAATCAACCCTGAGCCTTTTTTTTCTTCACTTACAGCAAATTAACTCCTTGTTTTATATGTCTTTGTGTAAGTTTATCTAAGTTTTCTGAATGTACTGATGCCATGAGCGGTGTCTGTATGTCAGTATTCTTATAACTGTTAATATGCATAAGTTTCAATAAAACTAATTTAGCTAAGAATAAAAATACCTTTTATACAAGATCTCACAGGTTTTGGCAATGTATTGATTTAATGTACTTAGTTCAGTGAAAAATCTGTTGGTTTAAGCTATCTGCCATTATATTCAATTAAAATATATTGATCTCAGTAAATGTTGGTTAGTAAGTTTTGCCTGACTGTGAAAAAATATTTGCTTAAGCAAAAATTGTATGAGTATTTAGACATGTATTTTAGGTTGGGGACTCTCCTAGCATCAGTAGAACTGTTCAAGTATCAATAAATTTCTCTAAAGATAAATGAAAATATTTTTTCTGAAATTAAAAAATCTGATTACAGTAATATTGGGACTGATATGCACATTAATTCAAATAAACTTGAGTAAGTTTTTATTAAGAAAGAGTAAGGATTCAGCCAAGGATACTGTAACATGAAAACACTGAAAACTCGAGCTCTCTGTGAGGAAACCAGGCTTTCACATGGAAAGCCAGGCTTTCTTATTTAACCACAAAGCCAAATAACCACAAACCAAAAATAAGATAATTTTGGTAGCCATAGGTAGTATGAAAACATGGGTGCAGGCTAGGAAATGCAGCTGTTTTAAAGTACTGTATGTACATTATTTGTTGGAATAATTTTAATCCAAAGCATAAAAAAATATTCATAGAAATAAAAAGCATGCAAGCAGTAAGGCTGATACACCAGTCCTTTATTAGTTCTATAAAGACTGGAAGCCCTTGGGATTTTGGTCTGCGAGCAGAAGAGTACCCTCACTATGGGATAAAAGATGCACATGCCTGCCTAACTCTGTCCTCAGCTACCTGCACTCACACCTAGGTGATAACTATCCAGCTCTGCTGGCCAGAGAGCAGGTTAAATCTATCCCACAGTGGGTTGCTCAGAGCCGTGCAGAAATTCAACTCTAGGGTTCAGATTAAATAACTCAGGAGATCTGGAACAGTAGTTGTATGTTATTCTTCAGAGAATACATACATGATGCCCATTTGTTAGCTGCTTACACTAGAGCTGTTTATTTTAGAGATATTCTTTGTTGTAATCTCACCTATTCAAGTTTTAAAAAAATAAATTCCTGGATAGAAAGTAACAGTTTTTTATCTTTGTGGGTTTGTCTGGGGGAGATGTACTTCCAAGTTTCACTCTCTTTTCCATGTATGCGTGAGTACAGCAAAGAAATAATGTATTCATAGGGTTTTGTACCTGTCCTGTATTTCAATGGCACACTTTGTCTGGTAGAACTGCCTTGCCTAGGACAGTATATCTGTGCATATACTTCTTTCACAAGCACCAGAAGACTGACAAAAGCACCAGCACCACTGTGAGGCACTCTCTGGATGGCAAAGGCAGTAGCCACAACAGCACAAAGGTATGGCACAGTGTTCAGGGGTATCACACTTCAGGTAGGCTCACACTCTCTTATTTTATCACTCTCATTTCCTCAGTCTTTTTGATCATTAATTGGAGGCTTGAAAATAAAAATCTCTTAAGCTGCGTGGCCACAGCTGTTGGCCGGAAGTTCCTGTAGTTTTGGCTAGCTGTTTCCATAAAGTTGTGGTTTTAGATGAAGAACCCCTACTCATCGCCTTCTATAAGTTGTTCTCTTTTTTAAAATCCTGTAGTAACAATAGTTAAACCCCACTACTACATGCTTACATAATAGAAATAGAAATTCATATCTGAAAATGTGATGTATCTAACTTTCACATTGAGATAGACCTCTTGGACTGTATGTCACATAGCAATTATAACAGCCATTACCCTGCAAAAGAAAAAACTATGGAAGTGTGAAAATGAGAGATGAAATCTAGGTGCATTCCTAGAGTGGAATGTATGGATCAGTAAGCAAGTCTTGGGGTAAGACAGGGCAGGAAAATGAGCCACAGCACTGAGCAGTCAGCATCATGCACAATACTTGATTACCAACTGTTAAACAAAAGTAAGTTGAGAGCTTCTTAAAAAAAACACACATAAAAAGCTGAACCAAGGCACCCTATGATCCCACACCTTTACTCAGGCTGAGACACAAATACCTTTGTTGATTTCCTTCAATTCTAATTTTAATTCATCATCACAGAGTGGAAAAGAAGGAAGGATCACTCTCTTCCTTGATGTTCATGTTTGCTTTTATTTCTTAATGTTCTTAGACATTGCCAGTATTGCTGAACTGGCAGAGGGATTTGCATCAGAACAAATCTCGGCTGGCTTTTTAACCCAAAAATGTTAAGAGATTGCTTCTTTACCATTTAAATGCATATTTACCCAGAGCAAGTAACACTGCAAAACCAGAAATCTTTAAAACAGGCATTTCTGACTTAAAATATACAGGGACCTTTCCCTCTCCCTCCCCCATTCACCTCAGTGGGAGTTTCTGACTGAATAATTAAAGACAAAGTTATCTTCAGAGGTTGAAGAATTAAGTCTGCTTTTGAAGCAATGAGATAATGGGTACCCAAGAATGCAGAGAACAAAGTTGCTTACAGCATGATCCCAGTCACTTAGGGGGTAAGTCTCAGAGACACAGAAGCTCTCTCAACCAAAGCCAGCCCCAGTATCCAAAATCCCAGCAAAACACAGATGCCAGAGCAGAATACAGAAAAGCAAGAATACTTAAATTATAGGATTTACTTTAATCCATATCTTAAAACTAGGTCAGATGACTATCTGAGCAGGTAGGAATGAAATGAAAAACAGTAAGTGCAACAAATAAGAAAGAAGGGAAAGTTAAGGTGGAAGAGCAAGGCAAAAAAACTACTGTACTAGGTCTAAGCAGCAAAATGTGCACATTGCTGCTGGAAGTTTAATATGCAGTACTATGTGTGTAAGCATAAAACTCAAGGAAGGTATCCTGTAAGGTGGTAGAGGTGCCATTTATGAGACAGATTTATTGTATTTATTATTTTTCACATTTACAGTAATAACACTTTGATGCCATCTATACTACTTTCAGACCAGGAATACTGTATTTCCTGGCACTATTCCAAGTAATACATGGATTGTGTTTTGCCCAGCAAGCTAAGGTGACATAGAGTGGTCTAATGTCCTATTTGCTGAGGCAAGGTTCAGGCTCAGAAGTTCTGCAAGATAAATCACTTGTGGGATCATCCTGCCTGTGTCCATGAAAAATATGTATTTTACAAGAATGCCAGACTTTATTAATTTGCACACATCATTATATTTTTCCTAAAATTTCAAGTTAGAGGGAAGTTTTTCCATAAATGGGGATAGCAGAGAGTGGGCAAACATTCATGAGAAAGAAAAAAGTTATTTACAGCGAAGCTGAACTCTGTCAGATGAGTGACTACTCTAATAAATGTTTGACTTTTCTCACCCACTTTCCGGAGATTCAGGCTTAAGAAATAAAGTCTCTACATTAAGAAGCTTAATAATTTCTGCATTTAAGATGACTTGGTGGCTTGTGGGAGTGCTTAAGGTTTATGCTAGAAATTCCCTTGCATCCCAGGGATCAAGAGTAGAAGCTGATAAGATAACTCGAGGCACGGGAGCAGCATGTCTCACTCCACTGGCTCTGTCTTCAGAGAACATTAGTAGCTGGCATGAGGATGAGTCTAGCTCTCTTTGAAAATCATAAAAGAAAGCAGACAACTACACTATACTGCCTCTTGTTACTACCACACACTTCCCTTATGCACAGAAACTTATTTCCATTGCTCCAGTGGCTGTTTTCAGGTTTCTTCATCATGGTAGATTCATTGTCAGAAAAAGGAAAAGGAAAAATCTTTGTCCTAATAAGTATCAATCATCAAATAGCAACATACCTGAGATGGAATCACAGACACTACACTGAGAACTGGAAAAGCCCTGAAGGCTTTCTAGAGGCTATATAAATATGTTTGATCTTCCTGGCCTTCTATGCTCATTCCTGACAAGCAGTGACAAGTGACCAGGAGGCAGTAATTGGCTTCAAGGCAGCTTCACTGTGACTGAGTAAGGAAGTGGGATCATATTTTTGCTGTGCAAACCCAACCTAAGGACAGTCCAACTGAAAAGACATTTTCTGAGGGCAAAATTCACCTGATATGATGATATCTTGGTATGATACTCTAATAATATAACTACATTGATTTGTATTATTCTTTTCATCCATTTTAACCCCTAAATCCTTTCTAAATGGGCAAATAAACAAGAAATTCCACACCATTATCCCTCTGTTTTAGGAATTTTTTTCCAAAGATGGGGAGAAGGAGAGGGACAGGAGATTTCAAAGGCTTCTTGCACCTGTCAGACCACCCTGCACTGCACCTGTGAAGCTGCTTTTTACACAGCCTCTCTGCCCACATGTGGAAGCAATACACTAAGTGCAACTCAGCACCGTTTATTATACAGCTCAGTTACTTAGATACTGCATTTAACTAGAGACACTTATTCCCATCAATTAATGGTTAGCCAGTGTGACTGAACACCAGAAAATACTCTCTGTGAACATTTGTTTCAGTTTCCAGTGAAATTTGCCTGCAATCACATTCCTTCTGCCTACACTTCTCACAAATGAGCTATTCATTAGTTTTATGCTAGGCCAGGAATATCCACTGAAAATGGAGCTACTCAAAACAATTTCCAGTTCAACATTTAAAAAAAAAGGAAAGGGTGGGTGGAAATTTGGCGTTCTCAGATATGAAAAGAAAAGGAGTGAGAAATAAAAATTCAAAGTGATTTTCAATTTTGTAACTATGGCAATGGCAAGTTTCTAAATGGCAGAGACTGTGAGCGAGTAGCATTGTCTTTTGTGCTCCACTGAAGTAGGGGCATCATTGCAGCTATTTAACAAACTGGCCCCAAAAGGTGTCTGAGGCCATGCAGGATGTTACGTGTTCAAGGCAAAGGCTTGAAGTTCTAAGGTGAACCACAGGCATGCCAAAAAGGAAGTACAGAAGTTATGTTCCCTATTGGCTTCCATCCTCTTTGTCTTCAGACTGTAAGTGCTTCAAGACATAACTGTACATATGCATGCTTTCAGATAAAAGATCAGAGGCAGGCAAAAATTATAGTATGGATGAAAATAGCTGATCAAAATGGTTGAACAAATACACTTACAAACGTATCTTTATCTTCAAGTTACTCATAAAGTGTCTGGCAAGGAGTTCCTTTCAGGAGGTTTTGTATCCAAAATTTGCATGGAGAAGTGGGAATATGTGTCAAGAGGAAGAGATGTAGGAGGAGCATGGCAGCAGCCCAAGGGTTAAGACAGCTGCAAAAAAAAACATTCAGGAAGATGATAATACAGCAAACACCTACTCAGCAGAGTATTTAATGCCAAAGATCAAGTTATGGCGTATAGCTGGTAATATTGCTGAGGTTAAGAGGTTGCAAACTCTCTTATGATGGTTATCTCTATCTTTCAGCTTCCTATTCTTTGACTTTACACTCCATTTTTCTTTCACTAGGCCTCATGGTAAGTGCCTAGTTGATGGCTATTCTGCTTAGCCTTTAAGAAGTAAGGGTAAGCCCCAGCCAACATTTCTGTGGTTTCTGTTTCCTGTGTCAGCAAATAACTGAGTAACAAATGCATTCCGGAAAATCAGGGTCTGTTCATGGACAATTTGCAAACATAAGAAGACTCAGAAATTCAATTAATAGCTGACTTGTTATGAATTATTATCTCCACCTCTTCTGTTTGCTGCTCAGCAACTGTGTGTGGCCAGTTAGGCCAACACATGCCCCCAAAAACATGAGACACATCACTTCTGACCTTGTTCTTCCTATGACCTTATAGCACTGGCTTGCAGAAAGAATATGTGTATACAAATATCCTGGCATAACTTCAAGAGCGGTTCAGTAAGTAGTTCACAACTGCTGACCATCTGGCTGTTAGATCTAAGAGGGATCTATTAATGTTAAAGCTAGAACAGTGCCAAGCTGCAGCAGAAACTGCATGACCAAAGTTCATGCAGGCTGCCCTTAAAACCCTGACAGAAATCATTGCAATTGTTTTATCCACCCATTTACTCAAGTAATGTCACATTATTGCTCGTGCCGTCACATCCAGAAGCACTTCACAGGAAGGAGCTCAGTTATTTGATAGTACAATAATAGGCAGCCTCTAACAGCTTTAAATCTGGGTTTATGTCTTCATGATATACTGGAAAAGACAAATTTTTGTGCATTCGCTTGCTCCTTCCTGCCCTTTGAGATGATCAAAAGCAATGGAATAGATAGACAAAGATGCTGCTAACACAGTGACAAGCCTCAGGTAGAGGCAACGTAAATTAAACGGAGCTCTGCATTGTAGGGTGGTTTTATTGTGCCCTTGCTCAGCCTTAAGTCTGGTAGAATAAGTTTGTGTTGTCCAACAGTTTTACTGCATTGGCAAAATATACAATAAGCAAAGAACAAAGAGTGGGATGGGAGATACATGAATATATACAGTGTATGGGTCGATGTGTGTATCATAGAAGCTGATGTACAAAATCTATACTCAGACATCTCTCCACACTTCTATTTTGTTGGTGTCACAAAAGAAATGATCCTGAGGGATTTGCCAGTATTGTCATGCGTGTCAGTTTACCAAGGTCTTTTCATTTACTGAAAGAAATGAGAAGTAAAAGCTGTGAGAAGGATAAAAATAAGTATTGTATTGACATTGCTACCAATTTTGTAAAAAATAAGTAGTAATTTTGAAAACAATAAAATTTAATAATAAAATTTGCATTTTCTGTTGAAGAATATTTGGAAAACTGTCCAAGTACCCATTCTTTCTCTTATAGATACATTTAAATATGTTTGGAATATGTGTTGAGTCTTAGGCACAAGACCAGAATTACCTTTCTAAATATTTTCTCTTTTTTTATTACTGACCTGATTGGTCTAACTTAAAATATCATCTCTAAGTATTTTTCCCTCTTATGTATGCTTCCAGTGAGCAGATCAGTCTATGAAACTTAGGAAGTTGATCTGACCTGAAGCCAATATAAAAACCTTTTGAGGTTTGCCCATCACTGCTTACAATGCTGTTTTGAAAAATAACCTCAAGGCTATTTAATTAATTGTTCATTCTTTTAGTTCTCAGCCCAGGTAGATTAATACCTGTGCTGCCCATGGATCAATGAGTTCTGGAGTTTCCTACAGATTAGCACATCTGTAGTTTAAAGCCATTTTGCCTTAGAAGGAAACAAAGAAACAAAGAAAGAAAGAACATATTCCCGTGAGGAACCTTTTAGGGATCAATTCATAAGCAAAGGAAAACATGCTATTCTCAGCAAGGAAACAATGTATTTTTTTTCATCTGCTACAGTGATTAATAAGGTTCCATAGCTAGAGCCTATTTAAAGGGCTCCATCAATCCATGTAGGCCAAAAGCTGACCCACTTTAAATTCATAAAATACAATAAGAATTGCCCTCAACATTTTTTAAAAAATTGTAGGAGTAAGTTTTAGAAGGAGAAGCTTTAGAATTGCCACCAACAATTTCCTTCATCAAGAAATCTTAGTATCACTGTTGAGAGTATTCAGAAATAGTGGCAGGAATACTAGAGCTCTAGGGGAAGCAGCTTAAAAATCTCCAAATCTCAGGGTAGCTAGGGACCACAAAGTACCATGCTGCTGAGTTTTTATGCATACAACAATTCAGAAGGATTTTTTTTCCCAGTCCTAATTTCAAAATCCCCAACGAGGTTCTGCCTGTCCTCTGGCTTCAAGGTTCATAATCAGATTCAAAAAAGCAAAGTTTTTTTCTGCCTGTTTCTGCGTAGCCAAGGTGGTAATGTTTTTTCTGGAACTGAGGAAATAAATTCAACATCTATAAGCATTTAGGAGCTCAGAGATTACATTTTAGGTTACGGTTAGTAGACTCAACCCTCAGCTTTGAGCCTTCCCTCTTCCACATTAGCTGGAGATGAATATTTGCAGGTCTTCCTGGGTCATGACTCTGAAAAGGATCAAATCCTTTCAGGTGATCTTTAGTCAGTAGCCCAGAGAGTGCTTGATTGTCACAGATCAGACCCTTGAGCTCTCCTTCAGCAAAGTACACATACAGCTTCTCAGAGGGTGAGTAATCTTGATGATATTAGTAGAACTACTCAGATATGCAAAGTCCCATTGGGATTTTAGTGGATAGGGGACCTTCTGAATAAATAAATTCATAAATCCTCAAAGCACAAGAAGGCTGAAAAAAAATTTAAAAAATAATCAAAATCTTCAGTCAAAATAGATAAGAATCTCATTATTTGTATCTAGTGAAAAAGTGCAATTTACTGAAGACAAAAACTGAATTATTAATACACGGCCAATAGCCAAACATAGAGTGTATGCTAATTTCAGAGCTCAAATAGGCATTTATGATCCTAAATTTAGTCTCCCATTTAAAAAAAAGTACCTTGGCCAAGCTGGTTAAAAACACATCAAACCTCTTAAGAGTGAAGCAGAAAAAAATAGGATAGTGTCTTCAGTCTCAGAAAGCCAGGCAGCAAAAGGGCAAGCAAGCCATACCTCCACCCTCAGCATTGCATGGATACCATGCAGCAGGAACTGTGAACCACCCATACACCTGATGGGATGAGTAACAAATAAAGTTAGCAGGGCTGATGACAAAACAAAATCCTTGCTATAATATGGAACAGATGAATAATGAGACAAATTCTTGGGATCCAAAATCAGGCCAAAATATTCTGCCATAAGAAAACATATGAACTAATGGGTGGGGAAGCACAGCCCAGTTCTGCAGCCTGTGAGTGCATCTGGGCTTTACCTCTTGCTGTCAGGCTGGGACTGAAGGAGGGCAGCAAGTGAGGCAACAAACAAGGGCTACTTGTTTCTGTGCTCCAACATGCATCTGTCTGGTCCCTTTGATTCATGAGTGTCTCAGATTTGTCTTTTCCACCCGCTTGGGAACTAAGACTTCCTGCTCCTTTTGCTCTCTTTTTCATGTGAAACTCATGTGGTGCTGTAGGACTCTGTCTTCAAAGGATTCCGTTTACAGCAGTTTACAGCATCCATATATCAGGTCCATAGCACTTTGAAAATTGGGGAGCTTAGGCTTATATGACTTTAATGTTCCCACTGGATATGGGCCTACACTGGCAAAATGCACTGAGGCTGACATCACCTGCTTGTAGTACATAATGAAATTCATACTTGAATGGCAAGTAGTTAAAGTGCTTTTTTTGTAGTATATCACCAATGATTTTCTCACTCTAGTTATTACTTATTTCTAAAACCTTCATTACAGAAGCAGTTAAAAAATAACTTTCTCCTTTTAAAATGTTGATTTGTTTTTCTTGCAGAGAATGTGTTGCAAAATGTCAAGGTAAGCATTAGTAAAAGGGCTGCTACACCATGCCAGCAGGAGCAATTTGCTTCTTATGCATATATTCCTGAATATTATTTTGTTCCCTTTCTTGTTGTGAATGGGAACCACTTCCTTACAGCAGCTGAGCGCTTTCCTCCTACCTCTCCTGCCCTTTCTTCACCAGCTCAACAGCAGGGGCACATTAAGGGCATGGGCAGTGGAGGCACTTATAGCAGATCTGTACATTAAGATACAGTTGCCCTGAATAAATGCAGTCAGCAGGCATGATTTTGGTCTGGAAACTCAACATTTTCTGTGTGCTAAAACTATATTAAGCCATTTAATTGTTTTGTGATTACCAGAACTCATACCTTGTGAGGATATTAATTATCCGAGCATAAAAAGACCAAGTTTTTCTGTAAAGAGAGAGCCGTTCTTTTTTTTTTTTTTTTTTTAAGTTATTCAAGTTTATTTTACTCATTCCAGCTAAATAGATCTTGCCTGGGAAAGAGGAAAAAAATGGGTCTAAATGCAAATTAACATCACTGTTTAAATATCACAGACCATTTTCTCTGAGCCCAGTTACAATAACTAGTAATTATAAAAATTGCTTGCCTTGGGCTTCTGGCTAAGCCAATGCTAAACTTGTCCTTTTATTAGATCTGTCAGACTGAGTTAATTATCTTTATGATAATAGATGTGCCTTACCTCAAACAAAACAAATACCCTTATAATTAGCTTTTTAGTTAGAATTTTAATTTATTTATAAAGACTGTTTGTTTTGTTTCTTTTTTTTTTTTTTTTTTTTTTTTTTGCTTTTACAAAGAAGTTTTGAGCTTTAACAGGTTACTAGTCAGCTTAGTAATGTTTAAGAAAAAACAGACTCATTAAGTAGACCAAAATGTTTTGTGGTTAACATTGTTCCCACTTAGCCACTGTGAAATCTGTTGGATTATGTGAACATGCAGGTGTATATTCGTGGAGAAGACAAGGGAGAGGGAGGGAGGAAGAAAAAAGGCATGTTCTTTTATTCCAGAAAATTTTCTCTAAGCTGAGTTTCGAAACAGCGCATTAACCAAATTTAATAGTGAGGCATGCTAGTAAACACTAATCCTGGCTGCATGTTTTCTTTTGAATCCTTTCTCTGAAGTCAGAGATGAACTTTCATTAGACTACTGAAAGTAGAAAGCACAGTCTTGTTTAATGTATCTTAGTCTCCACAAAATCCCTTTCAATCTCTCTCTCTTTCCATCTTCTTTTTTTCCTTCTTATCTTTCTCATATATTCTCTGAACTGATCCTGCAAGCCCTCCAAGCAGAGCTCCTGGTAAAAAATGAGGGCTTGCAGAATGGGGTCTGTACTTTATTCAGCATTTCAGATGCATTTATTCCACTAAATAAAAAAATGTGCCTTGTGCATCAGGGCTATCTATTATTTTCATAACAAAAAGAAAATGTTCCAAATTCAGGGTTGGTGGAAAATGCTATCTACAGATTAATGAATTAAAGAACATGGTTAGGAAACAAGTGCCTTGTGTATTATTTTAGTTCTGTCACACTGATAGGATCCAGATTAGATTTGTCAGATGAAGCCTGTTTAAATCAGAGTCATAGTGTAACTTCTCTTGATCTGATTGTCCCCATGGGAGTAAGGCAGTCCTATCTGACAACATTGTCAAGGTCTCAGGTCATTAATATTTCTGTCAGAATTTGAGATCCAAGGATTAGTTGAGGCTAACTAATACTGTTTTATCATCTTATTCCCTCTCTATCGTATCTTGTTCCCTCTCTACTGAAGTAGTGGAACAGGCTTGATATGCAACAGCTGTAAGGGGAATGTGGATAAAATGTGGTAGCAATTACAGTAGGACGAGGCATTACCAATATTTACTAGTTTTTCAATTAATAAAGTAATTTGAAAAGTAAACAGCTTTGCAACCAAATGAACGCAAATGCAGCTGTTTGGTAATGAAAAAACCCAATCCATTACTATGCACCTTGTGTAAGCATGCAAAACAAAAAAAGGACCTTCTTGAAATCAACAGACATATATCTTTCACCTCTCTATAACTTCTATATAATATATAATTTCTATGTTACTAAACATATAAGCTCCTCAGAATTACAGGAAATACTACTAAACAATGAAAATTTACTATTAAATAAAAATAATAATGATAGCTAACATTAAAAGCAAATCAATACTAATATATTTCTCTTTGCAATTAAAAAATCTTCATTTATTTTTTATAAGTTAAAGTTTTTTGCTGAAAACAAAGTATTTCTGTGGCTAATAATTAAAACTATTGTGACAGAAGGTAGTATTTGCCTAACTTTGTACAGTCTATTTGACTCTTCTAAACCACCATTAGACTGAATATTTATTCTATATTTTTGAAAGATGGCAGGAGAAATGGGGAAAGGAGGAAAAGGAAACAGCAAATCAAATTAGAAATGGAAATGTTTTAAATGTAAGAATAGGTGAAACATAACCTCCCTGCAACAGACACTCTCAGAAGTAAGGTCTTGTTGCCAGCCATATTTTGCTCGCAGTCCTGTAAGCGGTGTTAAATCTACTATTTAGAAACACCGAGTTTATAACTTTTTGAGTCCTTCTGCAGTCTTTCACTAGGCCCCTTGCAATTTACAGGGCTATGTGGCCACTTCTTTTTCTGGCCAAGGCAACAGGCAAGGAGACACCCATGTCAGCTTTCTGGAGAAGCCAGAGCCCTGGAGCCAGGTCTGTGCTGATTTCCCATGCTAACTGACAGCTCCATGGGCAGGGTTTCTGCACACACAAAGTCCTAGTGATCCTCCTCAAAACCAAACATAATTTGTTTTTCAGCAGTGTACTGCAGTTAGAAAAATGTATTAGAACTATAGATAACGTCTCCCAAATCCCACTCATACCCAAAGGTGGCATTGTGTTCTTGCCAACGGTGAAAGAGAATTCTCATTTGGTGCCTCTCCTGGAGTCCTAGAAAACCCTTTGTTGCTGAAAATAAAAAGCTGATCTCTGTTTTTTTCTGAGCAAGTCAAAGTGCAATACCACACCAACGTTAGCAAAAGTAAGTTGATGCTTCTTCACCCCTCATTCCCAGCCCAATTTCCTGGTTATTTGCACCAGTCCTGGTGCCTGTCTGATCCTTTACAGAGATGGTTCACAAAGCTGAACTGGCAGTAACTTATTTTCTGATTTAGTCTTATTTTGTGATTTTTAGCAGTTGCTTGCTTTTCTGATTTTCAGTGACTCTCTGACCCACCTCCCTGTGGCATCAGATGAAAGCTGGTTGCAGGACAGGTGGGACAAGGAGGCTAGAGGCGAACTTTCAATTGCTGCTGCTCACAGGTCTGTGACGCCAGGCACTGTTGCCACACAGCTATGCACCAGATGGGGTTTTTTCAGTGATTTCTCAGATTCTCTTTACCCAAGCCAATATTATATCTTTCTTGAGTAGTTCCTTAAACTAAACATTTTGATCTATCTCTTTGTCAAGCAACATAACAGAAAAAATACCTCACATAACACAAAACACTCTGGATATACATTCTGGGTTATTTTTTGCTCTCTTTTCTTTTCTTTCAGATATCCTGGTTAGATGGGGAGAATACATTGGATTAAATTACATTGTTGACATTATTGTTTGTGCTTGTACTAGAGTAAATGTCTGTATTTTCTGTGGCCATATTTGTGCATTCTTGTACAAAAACCATAACAGCTTTTGTTCAAGGAATTGATATTTTTCAAGGAGATCCTACACTTCAGTACTATAGAAACAGACCTAAGATTTAGATATTCTATACATAACATATACATTATAATGTTGTATGTATATATAACATTATTATACATCATCATCATAATAATAGAGATTATATTATGCAGTCTGTTTTTAATAGTCCTAGGGGACTCCATATGAACAGAAAAATCTGTTGTGAACTCAATCAACATAAACAAAATCTCCTTCCTCAGCAAAATTTTCCAAAATTCTCATTAGTCATGATCGCAATTGGAAGATTCTAATTGAAACAGAAAGAATTTAGCTTCCCTACAAACTAATGCACAATACCCTAGAATCATCTATTCTTACAATTACATAATCAGTTACATAAAAACAGAAAGCTTCTTACCATTGAGCATCTTCAAGAAAAGTCATAGCTACACTTGACTCTGTTTTGCTCTTTTACAGGTCTGATGCTCTGTCACCATCCTGCAAGGACAAATACACCTCAACATGGGCATGGCCAGGGTTAGCTCTCAAAAAGACTTTAGAGTGGCACTTCAATCTTTTAGTATTTTAAAGTGAACTTCAAAATGGAATGCTTTTTTTGCATATTTGCTTTGCAACTGATTAATTAATCCTTCTGAATATAAATGTTCACTAAAGCAATGGGAAAAGAATATTACTAACTTTGCAAATTCAGGTCTACCAAAGTTAGGAAATGTCACAGTTAAGGCTGCAACTTCAACTCCATCCCCTTGGACAAATGCATCGTGACACAAGTTTTAATTAGTTTCCAATCTCTACTTTTCCACAGTACTACTACTTTACTGGATGGAAGCACAGTATGCATCCCTTCTGGCTGCCCATAAAATATAAAATTATGAAAAACATTGTTACACTGGCCAAATTTTATTACAAAAACATCTCCGTGAAAGGTAACTGGTGTATATAAATTCTTTGCATTTCTATGTACTGTACATTATTGTGAAAGTTACCCTTCTCATGAGAATAATAGTGTCAATTAGGCTGTCAAGGATGAGCGAGCCCATCATGTGAGCTTTGACAGAATGCTTGGGTTGATTAGCTTCATGCAGTTATCATAGCTTAATATTTACATTTGAGTAGCTAACATTTTACAAAGTCTCCTAATATTTTCTGCTTACAGAACTGCATTCATAAATATTATTTGTCTTGAAAAAGAAACATCATCACATACTGTACATCACTTAAATATGTTAATTTAAATAGGTTGCAGGCATAGTTATCAAATCAAGATTAAAGCACCATTTTTCCTTACTATATGAACAGGCAAAAAATAAAGCAAGTCACACTGCTTAGGATTGTTAAACACAAGGCTGAGTTTTTCATTCCTGTATGTAGTTTCTAGGACTTGTCAAAAATGAGTGATATTTACTGCTTACACCACTGGGAAAAGTAAAATCTTCTACCTGTGAAAGAAAAAAGGCAGACAGTGTCCTGTAGGCTAGGGTTCATATCAGGCTCAGCACTTGGATTAACCCTTACAAGAAAATGAAGGATTGACAAAACCCATCTCTTGGACACCATGTCTCTTTTATTGGGGTACCCATCTTTCCAAGCAGACATCTTTCAGCTGGGGAATTGGAAAGGAATTGATCTTCCCCTTCATGTAGCAATGGAATCAGGTGGACATACAAGGATGTGTGTTATACACAGGAGCTGGCAACCTAGCTCCTGCTTTGCTCTGCAGTCCAAAGGCAGAACAGGGACCAGCAGGAACTAGAGTGTGCTTTTTCTCAATTCATAAAAGAGATCTTAATTTTTTTAAAAATGATAGTACAAGATGTCAAAGACAGATTTCCTTCAGAATGTCATATATCGCTCTCAGCAGGCCTTTTAGTTTTCAGTGATTTCTGTTATATATGCCATCTGCTTTCAGTTGCAACCTGACCAAATCTCCTCCTGGATGCTATTTCAGGGCTGCATATCTTGGACATTTGCAAGGTCAGAATTCTAGGCAAGGTACTATCACTGTGCCAAAAGATAAACACCTTCTCAATTTTCATTTGGTCTCTAGTCAAATTAACCTCTCATTGACTTCAACTCAGGACTCTGGAATTCCGCCCAAAATAATAGTTCAAATAAAAAGAATGAATATCCAGTATGAAAGAGGATTCACAGATGGAAGGTATGCAATGTTTTAAAACATTAAATAAAATATATCCCAAGCACCTCCACCACATGTTGGCAAACACACAGACTAGGTTTTCTATTTTGTATCAAGAGTTTTCTGAATTCTTTTTCTGTTTGGGTCTTGTGTGGTCTCCAATGAGATTTTAGGGGATGGATGCTGAGCACTATGTGACAGGCTGTTATAATCTCACAGTAAACTTTAGGCTTTCCTTACATGCATCTGTCCATAGCATGAATTTGGAATGCCAATGGGCTAATCTAAAGCAAAGTAGCAAGTCATTCTCCCTTACACTGTGACATGGAAGGAGATGCCATGGGCTCACTAAGTGAAGGATAGAGAAGGTTAGTGGCTCCTATGTTGGGTTTTCACCACATCAAATCCTGCTTCGTCAGGGATACTGGATCACTGTTATGGGAATTAGTAACTCTGTGGGAAAAGACAGGAAGGAGAAGTGTATTTTAAAAGAAGATTGAAAGAAACACCAAGAGAGCAAATGAATAAAACATGACAGAAGCAATCACAGAGGTAAAGGAGACAAAGGAAGCATTAAGGTGAAAATATTAAGTGAATGATAGGGAGGAAAAGATGCATGGAAAGTAAAAAGGGAGATCTGGGATAAGGTAAGATTGTTAAGGACTTGGCCTGTTCAAGTCAGTAGCTTGAATTTCCTCATTATGCATTTGCATTGCATCCATGTCAGGAGTTCAGACAGTGATCAGGAAGGTGGCATGCGACAAAACAAAGCATTTGGAAGTGAAAGAAAGACTAGACTTGTCTGGCACCTTTAGAAAAAACAGTCAGGAGAGTAGTCTGATAAACTGTTCTTGAATATACTGCCAGAAATGTAAACATAGCAGAGACTGATCTGAACTCCTCATTTTTCACACAAAACCTCTTTCCACTTCTCAGCGATTAGGGTCACTAGAGAAATGGTGGAGGAGAAAGAGAAAGGCTCACATTAATTACAGATTTACTATGTCAACTTCATTATAATATGAAAGGACAAAAGCCAGTGCTGTGAGACAGGTAGGGAGAGCACACAAAAAAACTAGAAAGGTCTGAGAAGGCACCTGTCAAATTCTACATCCCTTACTGCTCCCTTCACCAAACAGTAACCAAGGCAAAGCTCCAGTGAACTGGAGGCTGTAGCTGGGAATAAGAAATTAGGGAATAGAATTCTCTCTTCTCTTATTCAATATTGTGGACCATACTAAAGTAGAAGATAACCAGAAAGAGGAGCATGGTAAAGAACCATAACTGCATTAAACTGACCCATACCTTCCCAGGTCTGGCAATGTGTGCTACCTGATATGGGTACAAGGGGCATATCAGTGGAAGGTATGTAAAGATATTATAATTCAAGATCTCCTTGTTCAATTCCCAAGAAAAATTACCTACAATTCACAAATTACTTGAGCCCATCTTTATAGATCAAGGACATTTTCCAGAGGGGGGAAAAAAAAAAGAAGAAGTCACTGGATTATAGTTATCACAAAGCCAGAGGGGAAAATTGCACAGTAAAACAGTATATTTATATCTACAGAAACATAGAGAGCAAGCAAAACAAAATAAAAATAAAATACCCCTAAGCAGCCTAAATTGCATTTCAAATAAAACTTTATATTAAGAGATACATTTGCATACCAGAAAAATTAGATGTGAAACTTAGAGTAACCACAGATCAAAACATTAAAAGCAAAAAGGGGTCTGCAGAAATCTTGATGGAGTGATGACATAGAAAATACTTACTAAGGAATTCAGAATTTGACTTAATAATAGGATTTGCATGTCCAGTTTTAAAATGAATCCCCATGGAAGTAATTTTCTCTTCATACATACACATACTTCATTCTAACAGTAAAGGAAGAAATGTGAACACATTAAGGATGGAATATACCATGTAAGAATCCCAGAAGGACTTAACTGAGTTTAATTTAGATTAATAGGATACTGTATAAATACTTCTTGCTTGTTAAGCACTTTTTATTAAGATATAACCAATGTCTAATAATTGTCCATCATTCACACTCCAAAAGCATAAAGAGAATAACAATTTCAAAAGTAATGAAATTCTGTTTTCAGAAAACCAAGACATTCAAAGCTGGGTTTGTTTTTAAGAATGTAGAAATGTCATTCACCTCCTAATTGCAAATCTTGAAAGGACAGTTTAATCTTGTCATTTAATCTAGCCTTAACTAGCTGTCTGTGTTTCCTCTGCAGTCAGTGAAGAGCAACAAATACCTCCAACAAACAGTTCATCCACTGTAGCAGAGGAGACTGGTGTGGATTATGTCACTCTCTGATGATGTTTATGAATGCCTCCTCATTAACACTGATGTCACGTAGATGACAATCTGAAACCAGA
Source organism: Acrocephalus scirpaceus scirpaceus (assembly GCA_910950805.1). Classification (NCBI taxonomy): domain Eukaryota; kingdom Metazoa; phylum Chordata; class Aves; order Passeriformes; family Sylviidae; genus Acrocephalus; species Acrocephalus scirpaceus. Next base: position 28,127,730 of record OU383778.1, on the reverse strand, counting down.
CTTCTACATGTACACACCTGAAAGGAAGTTAGATAATCCTCAGCTCACAGCCGAGTTTTCAAAATCTCCAATCTCACATTACCAATTATTTCAAAATTGTAGGCACATGTGCCCTCAAGCACCTTTGGATGGGCCACTGGTTCTCTTAAATCATCTAATTGGTTTAGATTGTGTATTTCCTACTGTTTAGAAAAACTATTAAATCAGCATGAGGACTGGAAGATGTTTTGGCAAGAAAACCAGGTCCTAACTTGTCAGTGCTTTATGTTAAAATAAAAGTATTAGCATACTCAGTTTCACCAATTATTGTGACAAGATATATGTGATTATTACTCTACAGAAAGAGTACACTCTGCTTCTTTACCCTGAGCTGTGAGCAATACTGATCACCACCCTTTGAAAACAGTGAAAGCTACACATAGTGGGATGCAAGTTTCAAATTTGTATTTCATGAATATTCAGGAAATAGCAACTATGAACTAGAGCAGACAGATGATAAAAGATAGACGGAAAACCACAAATATTTAAGTACAGAGAGAAATGTAAAAGAACAGTGATTACTACTGGTGGAGAGAACTATTTGCATATGCATTTTTCCCTTCCAGAACTGTGGTATCTGAACATTTTTTTTCAAAATTAAGTGGTATATCTTACCCAGTATCCTGGGATGAGAACTCTTACTTGCATGGTGAAAAGTGAGGTTCAGAAAGATGAGAGACTTCAGCCAGAAAAACTTTTAATTACTGTAGTAGACTTTTCTGTCAATGCGAACTGTAAGCTTGACACATACCTGAAGTTTTACTCAATCCAGACCATATTTCTCTTATCAGTTCTTCAAGGTAGCTAGTAACTAGGATGAATAAAAAATTGTCATTTAACTGTGTAAAAATTAGAGCATTTCCATAGGAGTAAATTTATTATGTATATAATCTTCTTGATTTCATCTTTATTTAACTCCATTAAAATGCTATTGAGAATTAAAGAAAAAAAATTAAAATCCACACTGAAACTGATTATTTTTGACACTTGTGAAATGTGAGCTAAAGACTTTAAAATACACTTTTTAATAGCTCCATAGTTACCTATTGTCACCTTGAACAGAGAGAACAGAAGACAAAAATCTCAATATTTCTGACATAACAAAAAGTCAGGGAATTTCCATTATTATCCTTTTCCAAATCCCCTGCCTCCAAGACATAACTTAGAAACTGCCAAAACATCCTTTGGATGATAGATATTTCCTATGTAGCTGTGAAAAAAATCTGGTTACCTAATTGGAAATATATGATGTTTATTTTTTTTCTATTGTTACTGATCCATAAGCAAAGTATCCAATAAACCTGTTAGAGGAAAACATGGTTGAAGAACTGCTTACAATCACTGAATCTCAGTAGCTAGCAAGTTTCAGTCTTGCCAAGTTTGAACATTTTTGGAAGAGGATCCACACCTCTGGATGATTAAATAATTTAAAACCTCAGGCTCTATGATTCTCACCTATTACTCATTTCTTTGTATTTCTTCTTTATTGTCTTGTTGGGGGCTTTTATTGAAGCAATGAAAAGTCTCAAGGCAAAAGAGGATCATCCTAATTAGTAGGCTAACAGTAAGCATTTCATTTAAAAATGAAGCTTTATCTGAAATATGGGGTAAAATTCTGATTTCAGAAAGGGAAGAAGTGTGAAACTACCCATGAGCCCAATGAAATCAGTGTGAACAGAATAAAATCTTAATTGTTTTGTACAGTTCCAAATACCATGGCTCCCCTTCTTACATGTATCCACCTATATTTAGGCACAGACCTCTTGCTTAATGTAAAGGGATGCTTTCATCTGATGAGTTTTGGTGATCTCCCTCCAGCTGAACAAATGTCACTGATTACGGTAAACAGAATATAATGAAAGCTTTTTGCATCTTTTGTGATCTTCAACATCAAAATATTGCAATCACCATTTTTCCTAAGGCTCATTCTCCTGCTCAATATCTTAATGGCATGTGTTTTAATCCTAGCATTTTCAGTTTGTGACAGGGTTCAGCTAACCACAGTATCCTCAATTCAACACCACCCACGGTTTCTATCCATTTTGTGCTGTCAGAAGCGCATCAAGCAGCCTCTGAGAGTAATCACATCAAAATCGATTTTCATGGCTGAGAGAAAAATAATGGAAATTTCTCTAATGTAGAAAATGTATGTGTTCCTTTTGGTTAACCAAAATAGACTATATATCAGGACTGTCAAAATTAAGTTTTCTTAATTCAGTGCTCCTCTCCAGACTTGTGTACAAATTACAGGCCCTCACTACAGAATGTCTTTAACATGATATTCTGTTGGACTGCTTCAATGTGGTTCCCACAAAATGAACACTCTACCGAAGTGATGGACTACAGATCATTCTCCATAGCAGATCTAAAAGCAAATTAATCAAGGATTATAAGAAGAGTCCCTGAACCTATACTGAAATGGCCAGCCAGGACTTGATACTTGCATGGAGCCTCATGATGTTACCAACTGCTGCACAAAGCCAACAGCAGGGCATAGAGGCTACATGTGAAATCACAGGTCAGTTCTGTGCAGCTATAACCCTTCAAGAAATGTGAGTACTTCTGTGCAGTATTATGCAAGCAAAGCTCAACAAAATTTTCAAGAATACTTCAACAAAAATATTCTCTAAAGGAGCAAGAGCCTCTTAAATACAACAATTGACTTTGTTTGACAGCATTGTTGGAAAATCACGTTCAAATGTTACTTTGCTGTTCTGAATATGCTGCTCATCTATGACTGCTCTAATCAGTTGTGCAAGATTATGTTCCAGAATTTGTTTGATTTGCTTACCTCCTTTAAATGGATCTGAAATGTTGAAGTGGATGTTCATGAGCTTACTCGTAGAGATTCTGGTAGGAGCCATAAAGAAAGAAAAGGCTAAAATAGCTCACATTATTTCCTGAGGCTATCTTAGAACTAGGTGCTTGAGAAGAGACTGGCAGCAGTAATAGCCAGGCACATGTATTTGGGATGCAGCAAAGGCGTTTTCTGTGGAAATACATGGGAATCTTCTGAAGGCAATTACAGATGGCCATAAATAGTTATTAATACTTGAAAATGGATATGGTAGTGACCTGCATTCTTAAAACAGGATTAGCTGAAAAGTGGGTTTTGTGGTACATATGGGAAAAAATAGGAATGGCAAGTTTTGGTTTAGAAAGGTTTTTGTTGTTGATTTGCTAAGAGGACATAGTCTAAATGAAACTATGATATCATGAGTGAAAACTTGAGTTAGAGAACTTTATCCAGAAAGTAGTTCTCAGATTATGTTCTGCAACAGTCTATTCTGGATTTTGTCCATTGTCACTAACAATTCAGACAATGGAATAGAAAATATTAATTTAATTAAATCTGCAGCTGATGCAAAGCTGAGAAGGATCACACACACACATTTAAAGACAATTAGAAATCAAGATGGTTTTCATGAATTGAAGGAATAGCCTGAAAATATATAGTGTTGTTTGGTAAGTGGGAAGCATTAATGACAAATCAGAATGAGCACCTGCATACAAAAATCAGAGCAGCTGATCAGCTCAGGAACTGAGGGCATAGAGGGTTATAAGGTAAACATGGATAGCAATACCAAGCTGGTAGGACAAAAGTTAATGTCACATTAGGACATGTAAACAAAAGTTTAACAGTAAGGGATATAGTATGGTTCTTCATACCTCATCCTAGTTAGGCTTAGTTAAAATAACACATCCAGATTTGGGTGATGTGCTTCAGCAAGAAGAGAGATTTGGAGAGACGTCCAGAGCAGAGCAATCAGAATGAGCAGAGCCCTAGGAAACACGATCTAACAGAAAAGATTGAAAGCCTGAGTTATTAGACTTTAGAAAAACTGTCAGGAGACCTGACAAGGCTGTTGCACAGTGGAATGGAACAATAAATTCTCCATGATATCTCACAGGCTAAGAAGAGATGATCATAAATTACAACACTGAAGACTCAAGTTACAATTTAGGAATGATTTTCTAAATATAAGGCAGTGAGAAGATGACTGAGCTTCCACTGTCAGGGACCTTTAAGAACAGGCTGAGCACGAATGGCACAGATTTAACAGATCTCACCCATAACCAAAGGGGTGGACCAGAAGAAGCTTTTTCCAGCTCTATTTTTATATTAGCTGATGACTGTGCACTTAAGCGTCTGTGCACAAATACTTGGACAGGTCTAACCAATTAACTTGGTCATGATGGTATGCAGCATCTCTTAGTGACAGAAACACCTGAAAAAAACATCAGGTGGTGTTGTCAGCTCCTGCAGTTTTACATTGGCTCAGCTCCTGGACTCATACAATAACAAGAAAACCTTTCTTCTCACAGAGCAGGAAAAAAAAGTAAATTTCTAATCTTGCCTTTGTGAAGAAGAACTTGAAAACTCGTCTCCAAATAGCTTAAAAAATCAGATGACAAAGAAAAAGGGACAATGTTTCTACACCATTAAATTCTCATGGTTTTGTGGGGGGGGCTGACTCACGGTATTTCAAAGGAGTTGGCATTAATGGTAATAGGCTAATTTGAATAGACAAATTTAGAAATTGATATTCCTGAACTTCCTATTATAAAGAAGGCAATACTGCCTGAACAGCAGGTCTATTTCAGGAAATTAAAACCTCCCCATATCCTTTCAGATGACTTGATCGTTTCTACATTTCAGTCAATGTTACACAGGGGACATTGCACAATGCTTAACATGGTGGCAGAAAATTCACCTAGCAGAGAATCGTAAAGGCACAGTGTGTCTGCTGAAAGACTCTCCAGCTGGGAACAGACATAATAGGGGCACAAGGAATTAATTTTTGGGCAATCTCTGTTTGGAAGTCATTGTCTCATTAACAGTACTTCTTCCACAGGGTAGGTCTAGGTAGAAATTGCGTGCAGAAGAGCAGCTCTTTTTTGTACCAAGCAGGTCCAGACATCTGCATTCTCAAAAGACATTCCAGTTACAACATATTATAGATGTCAAATGTGAGATTTATTTAAGTGAGTATCATTCCCCAGAAATACAGAGAGCTTCGGACAATGTTTCAAAAAACCTAAATTGACCAACTATCTTGGATAGTTGTGATCTTCATTATAGATTTTATTTTCTTTTTTCCACCGTATGTCCTATGACTGTTTCTATTTCTACATTCCTGGAAAATGGGTATTCTCTGTCATCCCTCCTCACAGACAAGGTGGGAAAAACAGTGCTGTGACAGATCCCTTTCACAGGATGAAAAGAAAAATATTAGAAAAGACCTTTCTGATTAAGTAGTCAATCTCTTGCAGCACTTCCTTCATTACAACTTGGAATAAATGTCATGCAGGTTTTACAAAGCTCTGATTATTTTATTATCATTATTGGGGCATTTTAAAATGCTACTTGGGCTCCACTGGACTTGCTCAGCCTTTACACTATCAAAGTCCTTCCATGGGATCTCCTTTTTCCACTTTCACAAATTTCTGTGAGGCTCAAAATGCAGACACACCACAGAGATGTCTTGACTATTGTCAGCTTCTACTTCCTGAGACTTGATTTTTTTTCAGTACCTTTATCTCTACATTTAAAAGGTCTTCCTGTATCACATATCTTCCCCTGGCATTGCTAATCAACTTGTCCTTTGGCTTCTTCTCTGCTAAGATGAAAAAATGAGTGCTGCAATTCTCTCTAAGTGAGCGGTATTTTTCACACTCTGAAGCATTTTCTGTAGCTCTTTTTCTGAATTCTCACCCAATTTTTATCATCCTTCTGAAAACTCAAACTTCTCAGGAGACTCCAGCTGAGAAAGCCATTCCATTTTGCTCCTCTTGCTCCAACTACCATCAATAAGGCCAGAAGCCACTGAAACTCCCCTGACAAGCAATAGCTGTCCTGCTGCTTCCACTGCAATTGCTTGTTTCTTGAACTTTTCAGGTCATCAAAGAAAAGCAAGAGGATCTCTGGAGCATTCAGAAGTGCAAAGAAAGGAAAAGAGAGATGTTCTTCCTTTGGTGGGGCAAGGAAGCTGTGTATACCCACACCATCTCTAAGCATAGTATCCTCTTAGAAACAGCTGTGATCTGAAACCCTGACAGAGAAGGTACAACAGTGGAAGTGTGGGCTCCACGACTGCAGGAGGGGGGAATTCTTCCTGGAAATCCTTGGAGCACAGCATTTTTCTCCCAGAGCAGGGTTTAACCCACTGATCGCAAATATGCTGTTAAGTTACATCTGAAAATGAGGATTCTCCTTGCAAATGTTAAGCACAGTTATAATGATTCGTACATAAAGACTAGAGACCACAGAGAAACATCTATTATTGTTGCTGCAAAACACAGTAGCAACTCATGAGAGTTTTACTTTTATTATTCATGTTGCTATTAGGAGTTGCATTATTACTAGATCCTAGCTGGCACAGATGGCTGCTGTGCTTTGAGGTCTGCTTTAGTCATGTTTTTAGCCACTTTTTTCTGCAGATTTTATAGGGTTTGGGCTGATTTTAGCTTCCTTCATTTGCTTGATAATTGTTTTGGGTTTTGTTTTAGTTTTTTTCTTAATTAGCAGGAATATGTTCATGTTTATAGTGTGCTTTATTCACTCTTTTTGAACTTGTGGTAACCAGAATCAGCAATGCAATTATGCTTTCTGCTGTTTGTGTGGAACTGGCTCAGGCCAGATGCTTTGATGGAGGCAGCAGTTTTCCTGGAAGGTCAGTATCAATTTTCTGGCACTGCTGGACTGTGTTTCTCACCTGTTGATAAATCTCCACCTTGTAAATCATCTTTCCCAGCATTGCTTCTCTTTACTGCTATAGAGGGGTGAACCTCTCACCCAAATGTTTCCGTTCTCCTAAGACCCTCTGTCAAATCACTGCCTGAGCACTGCTGAGGGTTTCTGTTTCCTGGGCCTCTCCACTCACACTTGTCTCAGCCATCACCTCCACTGCTGCTGTATTTTGCTTGCCTAACAGGTCATCTGCATGCAGTACCTTCTGGTTCCACTTGCCTTCCAGTTATTGACTTAGGAATAATGAGAAAGATCAGGAGAGGGTTACTTGCACTGCTGTGCATGGTCAGCTCTTGCTGCAAGTATGACTGAGCAGAACCTACTGGTAAATGTTTATGGTCTGTTGGGCAAAAATTCAGGCTCAGTCATAAACAACCGTGCCTGCACTGCAGTTTGCTTTGGCTACATCATCACAGCTCAGTGTGAAGAGATCTGGATGCAAGTTCCAGTTTTCCTCTGAAATGGAGCTGGGAAATGAGGTGCAGTGTGCTCCCATATGCCTTCTGCTCTGCAGGGTCAGTATTTGACCCTTAAAGTCAGGCACAAACTGGTTTCTAGACCTGAAATACATTGTTGTCATCATGTAACGTTTCCACAGATTTGCATGCCATACTGTAGTCTTCAGTTATTTCCCATAGTCCTGTTCTTTGCTAAATGTGTAAGAAGGATTCACAAAAAGCTTCAAGTACTGCCCATGGTTGCACTACTTCTTCTCTTGGTTCCTCTGAAGGTCACCACTCCTTTTTGACAGGTAAAGAAAGGTTTTAAAATCCAAAGTTTGGGAGTAAAATGTTTGATTTTTTTGGAAAAATGAGAGCTTTTCAGGAGTATGTGGTAAAAATTAGTTTTGAAAATGTGGGTGTCTCAACTCTCCAAGTACAGGAGGCAAGATATTAATTACTAGTGCCATAGGATAGTTTTCAGTGTTATGACCGAAGAGAAAATATCTCACTTAGGATGCACTAATTTACAGTAATTGGCTCCTAATCTTTTTCCACAGTATTTGAGTAACTCATCTTTGAAGTCCATGGCAGTGGTTTGTATGCTGTGGCAGGGGGCTGGGTCCCTTAGTTTTTACCTGCTCTTCACACTAGCCTGACTAGAGTTTATGAGCCAAAATTATAATCCCAGTTCCAGATGCCCCCATAATTTGGATCTGGATAAGAATTTAGCAGATCGGGCCATCTCTAATTACATCAGACAAATTATTGGATAATTTCTTCTGCTTTATCTTTGCAATTCATTGGAGCAGGTAATTTCTCCAAAAGCAGGCACATCCTTTCTCATTAGGAATTCCTTTTTGGCCTTTTTCATGTGAGTTTCTTATATTAAAAACAAACACATGCACACATAAACACACACAGAGTTTTGCTTTTATTATATTAATGCTACCCAAGAGAATATGACGTGCTTAACAGAAAGTTGGCTTTAGCTATTAAGTAATATGCCACCTAATGGAAGAAGAGGAATTACATTAGTCCATATGTTTCCATAGGACAGAGCTGGTGGGCAACAAGGACGAGCTGAAAGAAAAAAGGACGGATGGCAACTGATTTGCGTATTCATTTAGTGATGTCATGGACCACAAACTTCTGGCTTCTGTTACTGACATTTCTGTTTCTCTCTTGCCTATGATGGAGTTGAGATATTCATACTAACTCTTGTATTTATATTACCTTCTCTTTCCCTTTTGAATATTTTTGTTCACTACAGGTATACCCCAAGTCATTATTTTGAAGACTTTAGCTAAAACATATTTCAGCCATCCCTAAGGGTACCGAGAGATGTTTAAGATACAGAGAGGTTACAGTCTGGTACAAACTAAACAAAAATAGGAGCAGGATGTTTGTGCTAGGTGGAAGTGCCAGGCTGTGGTTCTATGGTCACCCAGAGGCATGGTCAGACACAAAGCTCTGTATTCTTGCTTCTCTTCACTGCCTTCTTGCTCTCTTTCCTCCCATCCATTAAAAAAGAACAAAAACAAAAACAAAAACCAACCACCAAAAAACTCCACACCTGCTGAAAAAGAAGTCATGTTTTCACAAAATATCCCAGAAAAAGGAACCTTAAATATCATTCTGCTTTGCTTTATATTGATTGAGCATTGCATTTTTTATTTTGAAATGGGGAACCCCAGGGGTTTACTCTGAGACTTCTGGGGGACTAATAATGGCACCCATACATTTTGAAGTTGTTGATTGTGATTTTCTAGCTTCAAGTGTTAAATCAGCATTATTACTTATGAAGTTCTGGCCTCTTGACTGAGCTACAGAAATGTATGCCTCTCCATTGCATAATATTTTGGAAATGCATGCTTCATTGAAGTGTCATTGATTTTCAACTAAAGTGAAAATACCCTCATTTAATGCTTTCTTAAGAGAATTACAAAGGAGGCTGGAGAGGGTTTGGACAAAGTCGTTATTAATTGCACATCACAAACTTTGGATTTATATATTTTTAATGCAGAAATTCTTCACAGCTCCTAAATCAAAATGCTGTTCTCAAATTATGTCTAATTTTATAAATGGAAAGATCCTATTTTGTTCAAGACTTTCAAATTCCTTTGCTTTGTTCAACAAACCCCTATACTTGCTGTGAGGGGATTGCTGATTGCTTTGTCAGCAAGACCAATGATATTCAATCTTTGATTTCTGATTCATTTGCTTCTTCCTTCCCTTTGATGATGAGAATAAATGTCTAGCTTTTCCTCTCCTTTCAAAAAAATTTCTCTCGCCTCTCACATCCTTAGTAGTGAGAGCATTTTATGTGAAGCATTCTGCCTGTCTTTTGGACTATCGCCTCCTCTTCGCTGAGTTCAGAGCTGGGTAAGTACTTTACAGTCTTTTATTAGAGAAAACAAATTTTTTTCTTTTTCTGTCATTGGCTCTAATGTCAGGGTGTCAGCTTCGCCTCTGACCACAGTGCTCCCTGGCTCCCCTTTGGCAGTTTCCTCAACTTGGCATTTTCTCTGAGGTTTCCCAGTTTACCACTGTTCTGGCAGACAATGGGTAAGAAGTTCTGAAACAGGTTGAACGTGAAGGAGACTGTGAGATTATGGAGGGAATCTTGGAGCAGGGCTTAGTAGTTGCCACAAATCAGGCCTGTTGACCTTGGTGTTGGCATATAAATTTCTGCTAGACCCATAGGGCAAGGCCACAGCTTAATTATGAGCACAGAGGAGCACCTTAAGTGTAAAACTCACCAAACACTATGAAAGTGCTGACAGCACCCTCAAGAGGAGTATGTGGTGAACAAAAGCAGCAGCAGCACCAGTCTGTTGTCAGATGTGGCAGCAACTTCACAAAAGCCAACCAAGAACAGGCTGTTTTCTACTGCTCCAATGTCTGTCAGCAGTCAGAGAGCCTGGGGATGCCCCAGCTTGGCCCTGGGAGCACCCATCATGTGGTCCCAGCCTCTGTACTGCCCTCCATGTCTTTCCCCCCAGAGGAAGATGGTGAAAGGGCTGGAGAACCTGCCCCATGAGAAAGCACTGAAGGAGTCATGTCCTTTCCCACTGTAAAAGAGAGGGATTATCACAATATTCATGAACAGAGGCTCTCTTTTCACAAGGAACCAAATGGAGAAGACAAGAGGCAATGGGTACAAATTGCACCAGGTGAGGATTTGTCTTGGCATTAGAAAGGAATTTTTTATTGTAAGAACAACCATTCACCGGAATGGCCTCCCCAGAGTTCTTGAAGGCTTCAAGACGTATTTGGACAGGCTGTTAGACATAATCATCTAGGCTCCATTTCCCACAGAAGGATGATCTCCTGAGCTCCTTTCCATCTTCTGCTATTCTATAGTTCTTTGTCATGAAAAGGTGATGAGGTACTGATGCAGGGTGCCCAGAGAAGCTGTAGCATATTCTTCTCCATTCCTGGAAGAGTTCAAGATCAGGTTTAAGGGGTCTTAGAGCAACCTTGTCTAATGGGAGGTCTCCCTTTCCATTGCAGCAGGGTGGAACAAGATGATCTTTAAGATCCCTTCCCAGCAAACTATTCTATGAGTCTACGAATCTATGATAAGTGATTGATTACCTTTATCTGTCACTGAAGTGTTTTGGTGTCTGAGTCCATGTAGTCTCCACTCTGTAGTTTGATCTTAACTCTGATCCAGGCTGCTGAAATCATATCTTATTAACATTTGAGAAAGTCCTAGATACACCATCAAATTCAGTGCCAAACATGTTGAAAGGCAGTTCTTGTCTTCCTTGGTATGATTTAAATCAAAACAGGGTGGATACCAAATGGGAGAAATGCACTAACAGCATCTCTGTTTAAAGGTAGAGAAGGGGGGCTCTGTGAAATCACAGAATCATTTAGGTTGGAAAAGATCTCTGAGATCATCAAATCTAACCTTTGACTGATTACCACATTGCCAACTAGACCACAGCTCTAAGTGTTGTCTTGGTTTGGAAAGACAGGTGTCTGCCAGGGAAAGCCAGAACTTCCCTTGGAATGGAGAATGTTCCCCTCCATACAAATTACTATAATTTTGAAATCAAGGGGCTTTCAGGCAAAGATATGGGAATAGGAACAACAGTTCTTTACTAGGAATATTAAAAATAAAAAGGTAGTAGTACAAAAAATAAAAACCCAAACAAACAAAAAAAGAAAACACTGACAGAGTCAGGATACAACCTGACACCCTGTTGGTCACAGTGTTGTTGGCAGTCCAATTAAGTCCTCCTGGAGTGACAGATGTGGTTCTGTTGCAGCAGCGATGATCCTGTAGAAGAGTGTCATTTTCCCCTGAAGGTCCAGTGATGGTGAGATGGGTCCAGTCTTCCTCTGGGAATCCAGTGGAAACAGGCTGTCCTGGTGTTCTGAATCTCAGGTTTTAACCAGGTAGGAATGCTTGGCTCCTCCCACTGAGTGGAGCATCTCACAATGGGATGAGGTAATTTTATCAGTCATGCAGTGAGGTTTAATGGCCCATTAACAGAATATTTCCCCCTGGAGGGAGGATGGGTCATGGAAGAGATAAGAACACTGCCCCACCTGGTTTTAACAGCTGGCCCATTAACAGAAGATACCCACCCCCTCCTCCCCAGAGTTATGAGGAATGGGTTATAGAAGAGATAAAGAAAAACACCTACCCTACAGGTTTCAACAGATGGCAATAGAATACATACTTTTGGTTACATCTTGTATTGCAATCCAGGACAGTGTCAAGTCCAGTTGTTTCTTGAACACATCCAGGGATGCCAACTTCATCAATGTTTAACAACCCTTTCCATTAAGAAATTCCTTCTGATGTCCAGCTTGAACTTCCCCTCATGTAGCAGGAGGCTGTGTCCTCTCATCCTGTCACTAACTGTCTCAGAGAAGAGACCGACCCCCACCTTGCTACAACCTCCTTTCTGGTAGTAATAGAGAGTGTTAAGGTCCCCCTGAGCCTCCTTTTCTCTAGGATACACAACCCCAGCTCCTTCAGTCTCTTCTCATACGACTTAGTCTTTAGAACCTTCACCAGCTTCCTTGCTCTTTTCTGGATGCGCCCCAGCACCTCAATGTCTTTCTTGCCATGAAGGACACAAAACTGAACACAGGATTTGAGGTGCAGCCTCACCAGTTTGGGGAACAGAGGGCACAGAGCAAACTTTTCAAGGATTGGGCAGCATGTCTGAGAAAACAAGAGTTACAGCATGACGATGGGATTACAACCATCTCATGATGTTAGGATTGTTAAAGCTTGCCATATTTGGCTAAAATGTTAAAAGCATAGTTCACATGATCTGTAAAAGAGTTACACTGTATTGTAGCTAATATGAATTATCAAATAGTAATAGTTTAGCTAATAATAAGATCTTTGACCTGTGAAGTCTTGACCACTATGCTTAATTGCTTTGAAAATGCATGAGTGCTTCCTCTGAAGCATTGAGTACAACTATGTTCTACCCACCTCAGTTACTGCTGGTCTCAACAGAAAGAAAAATATGCCTCATTTCAGAGAGAACACCTTGCCAGATTTGGGGTTGCACCACCTCTGGACAAAGAAGAGGTGTGAAGGCCTCCTTTTTGTCATGCACCTCACTGGACAACACAGATAACAAGCTTTAGGTACATTTCTTGAACCAGGATCCAGTAGCTGTTCTCCTGCTGAAAACCTGCTGATTTAATTCAGTCTGTAAAAGTGTGAAGGAATATTTACTCAGAGGTCTGCAGGTGAGGCCAAGATTGAGGGATGTATCACAACTGGTATGTTTTATAAAAATCTCTGCAGTGTGAGAAAGAAAAATCTAAATATTGATTGCAAGGTTTGATCAGCTGAGCTTTTCAGAGGAAACTTCAATCTGATTTGTCATGATATTGATCTTTTTTCTTGCTTTTTGAGTAAACATTTTCAGTTATTCTTAGCTGATTGCCTCATTTTGAACTACTATCAGATATCAGATTTAGGGGTTTTATTTAAATGTGAGAAAATATTCAATTTAAGGAGGATTATAAACTCTGATCTGAAAGAGAAAGCTTGTATGTGTCCCTCCAAGAAAAAAAAAAAAAAACCAGAAGCACTTTCTACTTTCTGGTATGGCAAGTAAGGCCATTCAGAAGTGTGAGAAAAGTTGAACATGTTTTATTATGTTCAAAGGTGCAAGATAGCATATCAAGTCTGTATATCATCACATGGTCTAAGTGCTATTTACCTAGAAATAATTTCCAAATATAGCCAGAACATTTGTAAATATGTAATGACATATCTTTATTGCAATAAGAATTCTGCATGATTCAGCAGGATATTGGGTAGCGTATTCAAAGCTTGCAGCTATACCAGTAATGGTTGGTAAATCTGGACAGATGACATACTGCTCCTTACTATCTTCATATCCTGTTCCTATTTTTTTTCTTTCTTCAAAAAGAGTGCATAAATTATCTTAAATGCGCCCCGAATATTGCCCTCTCAAAAAGGACTTATACTGAAATCTGTGTCTGTTTCCTCTTGTGCCATAGACCAGCTATAAGAAGAGCTTGGCTCCACCTTCTTTACAAGGTGACTAAGGCCAACAGTAAGGTGTCCCCTTGTTTTCGCTTCTTAAGGCTGAACAGCCCAAGTTCCCAATGTTTGTATCAAAACCCTCAGCTTCCTGAATAATTTGACTTTATAACTTCTCAAGGTTATGAGGACAAAATATGATAAAGTTATTTTTCATTATGACATTACTAGGATTTCTTAAATGATGCTACAGAAACTGATAAACATGATTGTGTTAAGAGAATTGAAAAAAAATCTTATATTATGCTCCTCTGATTAATTACAGGATGGAGAAAAATAGCAGTTTAAAAAAGATTTAAGGTATTTGCTTGCAAAAGCATTACTCAGAGTCAGCTTTATTTTTTAAGTATGCAATTTTTCTGTCAGTCTATAATGTGGTACTGTGACTGGGTAATATATCTTGAGGTTTTAAAGACTCTTGGCATGACATACCCTTTGAGACAGTAGATCTTAATAGATCCTTCTGCATTAATCCTGACTAATGAGAAGATGAATAGTTAATTAAAAATGCTTCACACAGACTTTGACACAGTAGACCATTTCAGCTTCACTGTGTTTTTTGCTTTGTCATAGATGAACACAACCTAACTCATTTTTTCCATTAGCTCACTATGGTTGAAAAAGTTCCATTACAGTTTACCAGATCACTGATCTATGAACTAAACAGTATTTAAATATTCCCAGATTTGATTTACTATGGTATATGATCTCCTGTGCCTTCACTGAAACCATATAGTAAAAGAGCCATTATGTGATATCTTCAGTCACTGATCTAGCAGATCATTAAGAAGTTTTTCCTTCTTTATGCATTAGGTTTTATGGGCTTGATTTTTTTTTCTAGCATTCTGATGGTGCTCTGCTCGAGGGGAAGTGCTTTGACATGGGTGGTTCTTCAAGTGCAATATGTATGGCATGAAACCATATGCAGCAGCCCATATCAAGTTAAAATAGGGTATTTTGTGTCTAAAGAGAATCCTGTTTTTATCTCCTGAATTATACATTCACCAGCTTCTGATGACGCTGCACATTTAAAAAGTGCTGGCAGGTGGAAAAGAATGCAAAATGAGAGGAGATTTGAGTCATACCAGAGAGGAATGTAGCCCTCCACTCCTTACTGAACTCTCAATAAGCTTCACTTGGGGGGCAAACTTCTGCTAATGACCCATAGAAAACCAGGAAAGAACTCTAAATAGCAAGGGTAATGTGACTGGTCTCAGTCATCTACTGAATCTGGATTCAATTACATCAAGACCTCAGTCATTGTAAGACTGATGTTTTGCAGCTTAGTATTTAAGACGTTTGGTTTTCAGTAGCAAAGGAATGGTCAAGTCTTTACAGAGGAATATACAAGACTCTATTTTCCTTTAAAGAAATCCACTGTGCTTAGGGAATAATTGCTCTTATCAGCAATGATTCCATCTTTTTTCATTTAGCCAAAAGCACATTGTCCTTTCCCCAGCTATGCCATTTTAGGCTACATCTTTAAAAGACAATGTATTTTACAAGAGGGTTTTCTCTAACTTCTCAAATTTCTGTCCACAAATTCTGCACACAAACTATACATTTAAGTAAACATTGTTATTATTTTTAAACTATCAATATTGTATTACAAAAAATGCATCAAGCTAGTATCCTTGGTCAAGCCAGTCACTTGGGATAAGATCATTTGCCATGAAAATGCAAAGTGCTATTTGCCAAAAGTAGTGACCAATTTCAGTGTTCATGGTTTTGAACAAAAATTCAACCAAACTTTTTTTCCTTCAAATTCCCTTCAAAATTTTGTATGGCTAGAAACAAATGCCAGGTGCTCAAAGGAAACTGCAGGAAATCACAAAGAGGATGGCTGAGGAAAAACATACCTACATTAGACAGTTCTTTCTATAAAACATTTTTAGATCAAATATGTAGGTTAAGGGTCAAAATTTACTTCCTTTTTGGTTTTAAAAATGTGTTCTATCTTGTATAATAGTATTGTGGGAAATATCTTTCTGTAGTTCCCATGCTTCTCACTGGAATCAAATGCCCAGGTTAGATTAGGTGAGAGTTTCTTGCGAGATGTTTGATCAACTGTAAAAACATTCTAGACAGAATTACCAAACTGGTAGAAATTACAAATAAATCAGCCATGGTAATTAACTTCCTTCAGGACTCTCATGTCAGAACCTAAATGTTACTCCTTCATTTTTTAATAAAGTTTTATAAATATGATAAAGTTGATGCTCAAGAGAGCTGAACATCCACTAGGACTGACTGTTGGTCTACTTTGATGCCCAAGTTAAGGGCTGCCTATACAGCTACATTCCACTTTATTTTGAAACTCATTAAGAAAAATGTCTTACTAGCAAGAGGTATCATTTTCCTTACAGTAATAAAAAAAAAGCTACACTGGAAAACTACAGAGACACTGACCAAAGAGCAATAAAGAGAGATCAAGAGAACTTCTGAAACATTAATGATGTCCTTCTGCCAAAGCTTGTAAAAATGTGCTAAAACTTTGAGTATTCATGAACATGGCAGCTTGAGATTTACCTCATCTCATCAACTCCCTGGGCTAAGTTTTCACTTACCCAATATTTTTCCCAGACGGGATCTCGGTAGGATTATGAGAGATAAGAGGGAAAGACATGCATTCCTTAGCCAAAAGATAATTAAACAGAGTCATCAAGGCCAGACCTCTGACTGGGCTGTGAAATCTACTGCCAGATGTTGCAGATACATCTGTCTAAGTACTAACAGGATCCCTTTTATCACAATATCTAAGCATTTCACAAATATTAATGGATTTTCTCTCTGGGAAAGGACTGTTTTTCCATACTAGCATAGTATAGGACAGAGATGAACAAATAACAGTCATAAGGTGGGTATTTTTTGAGGTTTGCATTTCGCTTTACAACTTTTCCTATTTTATTTCTTTTTGTGCATAGGGGAAAACAACACCTCAAACTCTATGAAGCTTGAAAATCTAGAGACAGCTAGTTGCTTCCACATAGCAGACTCTTTCCTCCATTATTCTTAGCTGTTAGACAATAGAGCATTGGCAAATGGCGAATCATTTATTGATCAATCACTTCAATATACTTTTAGATTTACAAATCTTACATAGTATAGTGGTAGATAGCTGTGGCCTAAAGACTGAAAAACTGAAAGAAAAATATAAAGGATCTTCTATACACAAATACATACATATTTACAAGAATAAACCAAAAAAATTAACTATAATTAAATTGTGTATTAAAAATTAAATGCACATGCAATTTTATGTTTCTATATAATTTAAAATGTGGCTGTATGTACTTATGATTACACACATAGGTGCCTCTTATTCCGCCTATTTCATAACACAGGGGAGCTGTCTCACATGTTTTGAATAGCTTGGGTTTTCCATCCTGAACTTCCTGCACTTAACTGAATATGATGCATGAGAGAGAAAAACTTCTGCTCCTTACATTACTTCAGTTTTTATATATTGCTGTGGGTTATCATCTGCACTGTGCACAGGGACAGAGATAATGGGAAAGGAAAGGTGGGGAAATAGTGTGGTATCTTATACATTGTGTCAGAAAACTGCATTCTTCTCCACAAAGATCCAAGCAGGCTTTCCTTAGACCTCCCAGATGAGTGGAGAAGAACATGTATGTACATATGAGAACAAAAATAGGACACTTCCATCAGGTTTGGCAATAAAGAACCAATAACTTAAATACAACCTGTAGGAGATCACAAAATATAAACAGCCAGGTGCAACAAAATGAGAAATCATTTGTTTAAATGTCTGCAACACTGCATTTCAGTAAGTTAGTACATCATAATTAGAGATTTTCACTGAGATTGTACCAAGCAATATGCTAGTAAGTGGGCTGTGAAGTTCATTCTTGCTGACAGTGGAAGACATCCAGGTTGCACTAGTTGCTATTGTGAATAAGAAGTGTGTTTTCTGTCAGCTTCTGGTGTCCAAAAAAGAGGTATATTTCCATGCATTTAGAGAGTAAAATGGACTTGATCAGACTCCACCTCAGACATGCCAGCCTTCTCCAACAGTTAAAAAGATGGTCTTATAACAGGGCACAAGTTGTCTTTAAAAGCTAAAGAGGAGGGGTAGGGAAACTTCCCTAATTCAGTAAAATCTGAATTAAAAGTCCTTTGAAGAGAGGTCAGAGCAACCTTCTGCTCTCCTTGGGAGCAGGGGGAGTCTCTCTGTCCTGGGGTCTCACATGAATGATCTGGGGTCTCTGTGTGATGGATGGTTGGTACATCTCACCACTGACAGCCATGGCAGTTGTCAATCTCTGCCAGGTCTCACCCTCTACACTGAGCAGGGAAGGTCATTTTACAGCATATGAAGACTTGACTGAATTATGGTAACCCATTATGTGTTTTCCCAAGTATTGCATGCCACATTCAATGGTAGCATCGCATATATCACATACAGGCAACTGCTACTGACTGAGCTGGCATTTCTACTGCTAGCTGAAGGTGGAATTTCACATGTTAATTAATGATGCAACCCTTGCTACACAAATACTTCTAGTTTAATAAAACTGTTACAGCTGCATACAGAGTTAGGATGAAATTTTGAAGAAGATTCTAGATAAATTTCAGGCATTTATTAATAATTTGTTAGGTATACACTGTATATAACAGTACACATAGTTACTATATTCGAGCTGAGCTCTAGATTTTGCCACTCTGTTTTTATTGATAAAATAATCCATTTTCTTTTTTGATCTTGTACTAAGAGTTTGTTTAGACTTTGTTGGAACTTAAGAGACTATTGAAAAGAAGGAGTTTCTTTTCGCACTTGAGTACAAGTTTTACCTTACATTATATTTTTAAGTGGATTTTTTTTTAAATTTACTTTAGAATATGAATTAGTTTCTGGCCAGTAAATACATTTACAGTTGCTAAGCATTTTCCTAACAACTGGGGAAAAAAATCCCTGTTTTGGGTCCATTTAGCTGTCAGTAAACTTTGATGCTGATACCAGAATAATAATGATATACTTGTAATATTGATGCATTTGAAAAGTATATGTACTTTGGACCTTGCAGCTTTTTAAAATACGCTTCCCAAGATTAGTTGAGTGTTTCCTGTGATGATGTGTCACACAATTGATGTTATTAAGTACTTTACCATGTCTTTGGGGCACTGCAAGGACTTATAGCACCTGTATTTTCTGACCATGTGCTGCCTCTGTGCTCTTTAGTCGTTTCAAATCAAAAGAGGGAAAACAGCCCATGAAGAGCTGCATGTGCTGGTAATTACATAAAAGACATGTTCATTGTACTTTTGGAGGCAGAGGTAGAATCTTGTTTAGTGTGTGCAGACTAAGCTGCCAATTATTTATTTAAAACTTTTAATTGGTGCCAGAGAGGTTGAAGGCCTTGGCTACATTCCTCAGCAAAGCAAACACATAAAGTAAGTGTGGTTTGAAAAATATTTAGTGGTTTGGATAGAAGTATGCCCTAGTTTGGTCCTCATCTTTGATTCCCAAAGCTGTCCAATTCCAAGAGGATCAGAGGATTGCCCACATATCAGGCTATTAACTGTTCTTTATTATTTATCCTATTTATTTCTGTATCTTTCAAGTTATTTATTGATGAAAGAATTTTTACATTTCTCATTAATGCAAATATTTTAAGACCTGTATTAGATCTAACCCTCCACTGTGATCCAATGGCTTTGACCTGTTGGAAGCCAAATCACATCAATTTGCTGGAGTAATGCACTGGAAGATTTGGATTGCTGTAAATATTTCTTTACCCAGATATGGTGCTCCAAAATGAACAGTATAGATTAGTTTCAAAAAAATGTATACAATACTTACTTCATTTCTTAACCTTCTCTTCATTTTTGTGCAGAGATAACTCAGACAAATCAGAGGTTTCACTAATATTTTCTTCATTCAAAAGACTTTGCTGGGGACACATTACTTACGGATTCTTCTTCTGCACAGTCAATAATGGGGCTTTTATTATGTTCCTTGGGAAAATTTATAACAATTTAGTGTATTTTATCACTAACAAGCTTGTTCTGCTTGTCTGGATTACTTTTTTCTCTGCACTTCACTCTGTTACACTTAGTTGTATCTTCCTACATTTTACTAAACATTTTTTCCACCCTTTATAAATATTTCTAAAAATCACTTAGAAATCCTTTTCAAAATTGTTTAAACACATTTTAAATAAAACAGATGGGTCTCAAGAATTCATCTTTCACATCTCTTAGTCATGTGTTTTCAAAAAATTTTCTGTATTAAACAGATCTGCTACTCACCAAATATGTCCTATTCTCCTTTTTAAATTGCTCTGCCTTTGCAGACAGAAGATGCATTAATTTCAGCTCAGAGCAGTCATCAATAAAAAGTAATCATTCTTAGGAAGTTCCTTTTATCTGTGTATCCCAGAGTTTATGATAGAATCTATCCAATCATTTACTCCTATGCCTCAGTGGCAAAGATGTGTAAGGCCCCACTGGTAAAGCTGGGAAACAAAGTATCCCTTAGGACTATAAAGTACTATTGTGACTTGAATTTGCTCAGTTTGAAAATCCTTGAAAAATCAGGCCACATTGTTTTAAAGCAGGATATCAAAAATGCAGGTTGAAGAAAAGAAATTTACAGCTGGGCTGCATTCATCTCTTGTATTTCCAGATTTAAAATCAAGTAGGCACATGCTTACACGTAAAAAAGTGTTCATAACCCATTGACTTCAACAGGACACAAACATGTAAAAACATTTATGAAGCAAAAGTATGTTGGAACCACAGATTGATCAGTTTGGAAAAGACCTCTAAGATCATGGAGTCCAGCCACTAACCAAGCACTGCCTAGCTCATGACTAAACTGTGTCCATAAATGCCACATCTACACGTCTTTTAAATACCTCCGGAAATTATGACTCAACTAATACCTGACTGCACAGACACCTGGTAGACTCACTGGGAACTTACTGTACCACTTCACACATTACTGCCACATGAATATAACATTGCTTGTTCACAGAAATGTGTGTCCCTTCTTTTCTAGTTTTATAGAGGAATTGAAAGGGATCAGAAACAATGGCCAGAAGACTCATTACGAATTTTTTTTCATTCATAATTTAAGTGAGCCAGAAGTCTGAAAGCAAGCATTCAGAAGAAAGTGGTCAAGGTTTTAAGGCTAACTACATTAATCCTTAGTGAATGACAAGCATAAATTCTCATCACTTCTAGCTGACAAACAAGAAAAATTAGGGTGATCCATCTTTACTTTAAGCAAGCATTCCTCACCATCATAATTGATGTCCTGTGGTTATTATCTTACGTATTTTAAGAGATACCCCTTAATTAATTACATTTTACAGATGTTCCTTACTGTCACTGCAATAATTCATTCTCAAAAAAGCTATGGATTTTTGACAATATAAATCAAAAACCTAAAAATTACAATTCCCTTTCCTAGCTGTCCTGAAGAATTAAACAAGCAAAATACAAAGTCCTGCCCTGAGCTCACAATTCCTGCAATTGCTTCCCCGTTTAAGCAGAGGTCTGTTTGCAGGCTAGACAGTCACAGCCACCTCCTACCTGTTCATTCATTAGGTCACAAGCTTACATGTCTCCTGGTTTTGGACTGTGGGCCATCCTTGAAGAGCCTTAGCTACAGTGTGACCATGATTTGTTCTGAGAAACTAAGGCACTTGTGAGAAAGGCAGGGCTTTACAAGTGAGTAGTCATATAGAAGTTGTGCTGCTACATGAACTCACTTGTAAAGACCAGTTTCTCTTATAAACGCTTTAGTTTCTCATTCAAAACCAGAAGACACTAAAAGATGTGTTTGCAGAATTTGTATAGATATGCTATCAGCTGCTATAGAAGTGGAGGACAATTTTGAGACACATTTCCAGAGCTACATCTAGCGTCCTGCACATTAAACTATTCATTATCTAAAGATTATTTTGTCCCATGGATCTATCACAGGCTGAATACCAGCTTATAAATAGCTAATATAAATAGGTAATATAAATAAAGTATATATGTTCCATATACATACAGAGCAGTCAGTGAGCATGTTCTTAAGCAGCATTTAAACATTATTTATGTGGTTTTAAGTGACTGAATTATAGCTCTGTACGTGGCTTTCAGCCATGACAGTGAAAGTTCCTTCAAGAAATCATGATATAACCTGTTAGCTATCACATAAAGATAGGGCTACCGGCTCCTTTATTCATTTCATGCCTCTGAAGACATTATTAGAAAACCATTATTCCTCCCTTTTGTAGAAGTGCCCAGCAGAAGTCAAACAAGATCTAAGCTAGCTTTTCATTCCTAAACCAAATGAAAAACAGAAACCAGCAAAACCTCTTACAGGCTAGTATCACAAAATGCTCAACATGGCTGAACAAGGTAAATAATAGGAGCCAAAGATGCCATCTTGAGAAAGCAGAGAAAAAAGACTGTCTTCTAAATATATATGCCTTTATACTTCAGTCATTTCATATCTGTGTTTTTAACCAAATCATACCTACCATTTGTCTCCCATCTTATTTGTTTATTTCATTTTTGTATTAGGGTCATTAAAATGATCCATTATTTTAATAGCCTGACCTTGCAGTGTCTTAACATATAACAGATAACCTTATTTTTTAGTGTAATTAATAGAAAGTAAAATTGCCCTTTCTGGGTAAAAATCTACATGTACAGTGTTGCCCACAATTTATTCACTTCTGCCATGCAGCAAAAGTTCTAATTAACCAGGCCTCTCAGGGGCCTGGTTAACTTCTACTTGCACAGCTATATTGCTGAAAACCGTAATATGGTCAACAACTCCCTAAAAAGAAGAGGCTTTGCACTTTCTGCAATGAGAGAAGAAATGGTTTTGCATGGATCAGTAAAGATAGCAATAATTGCCATAAGGCTTACTGCAATTTATGCAGAAGAAGTCTCTCAATTGCTCATAGTGGACTGTCAGATGTGAGACAGCATGCAAATGGAGCAGATCATAAAAATAATTTCTAGCTTGGATTCTTAGAACAAAACTCTTGAAACCTTCTTTTATTGCTAAGAAAAGTAGGAATAGAGAAAACAATGTGATTGCTGGAAACGCAACAGAAGTGCATATTTTATTATTTATACTTTTTTACAGAACTACAACAAGCAAAATAATACAGTTTCCCAAGATCTATGCACAACTATATGTTGGTAGAGCAAAATGTTCATAAATTTCCAGCACTGTATTAGTCTTCTTTCAGTTTAGAAACAATTAAAATCTTTGTTGGAAGGTTATATATTTTCCTGTGGCTGCTGGTACCTTAAGACTTGGAAATACAGAATGGTTTCTGGTCATTGTTGATACTATATAGTTAAGTGTCTTAATGTCTTATTAGGCATTGTGTGATTAATTTCAGCATAGCAATGAAAACACGTTAGGAATATTTGGAAAAGTAAAAATTATACTGAAAAAACAGAGTCTAAACTTTGGCAGTTATGGTAGGTGCTATCACACAATTTTTGCAAAGCAGCTAGCTGTACAGCTGTTTTGCTGACAGCTCTTTCACTGAGCACCTCAGCAGAGTATGGTACATATAATATTGACTATAGTGTTTCAAACACTCTCAGTCATTTTGTGTCACCTTCCCAATGGTATTCAGTTTTCCAAGACATAGTTCACTTAGGTAGTTTTGAACATGTAGAAATACTGAAGCATGTCTTCACAAGATGGCTGCCTCCTACCTGGAACTTGAAAATACCTTAAAGTATTTTTTAACTACCAGTGCTTATCTATATACATTAGATGTAGGACCCATCTCACCTAAGTTTAATGGTATGAAAGTATACGATTTCTAATCTAAACTAGTTGCCAAATGCAAACATCTTAGAAAATCATCATCTTTCATCTGTCAGAGAACAGTTTATCCCTCATGCTTAGAGTATCTAACATGGGTTTGAAGTGGAAAGGAAAATGTGAAGGAATAAAGATTGTGTTAATGTAAAGTTCTAACCATTCCCAACACTGATAGTTGTATAGCATCTCTGAACCTTTTCCTCAGCAATTTATAGCCTCCTCAGAATCGTACTTCACTCAAAGCAAGAGCCTATTTTCTTTGTGAATGCAATACAGGCTGCAATCACAAGTCTCTAATCTCAGCATTTTGCTTAGGGACTTGGTATGCCCAAAATAGAAAGACAGACACCTCTGGATGGAATGACTGCAGGGATTCTAGATGTCCCTCATAAGTACCTCACTGAGACACCTAAACATGATGATTGAAGGGTGGTGTCTTCCATTCTGCAGGTTCTTATAAAGGTCTTCTATTGAGGGTGAAGGAGAAGGCACTGACTGTCTAAAAATGAGAGCTCCAAAATGTACACCTGCCCGTGACCTATCTTTTTTTTTAAAAAAAACCCTACATTATAGAGCAGAAGTAGATATCCCTCTTTCTTTTTCTTTTCAGAAAATACATTGCTGCTTCACCTGTTCCTCATCTTGTTTTACTTTACTTATCTTTGGGAATTACGCCTTGGAGGGATTTTCTGTGCTATTGAGTTCTTGACTGCTGAAGATCAGCAGCTTTAACATTTGCCTGTCAATGGCAGTTTTTGTAATCTCATGTTCCATACTCAGAGTGCTGGACGTTACAGCCTTGACATTTGGCCTAAGATTGAGGACTTGCTATTAGTATTTCCCCAGGAAACTGACACTTGATGGACAGGTTACATAATCCATGCTTGGATACATTTCTTAGTGAATTGATCTCCATTTCAAATTGACATGGGCAAAGACACAAATGTAGTACATCACCATCTATTCCCCACCCATAGTGTATTTTAATAAAATACAACATGCATCACAGCATAAGCTATAAAGCATATAAATCTGCAACCTGCAGTTTGAAATTGCTTACAAAATATCATAAATGCCTTCCACATTTCCCTTGTGTTTGTTCACTTATGCAGGAAGTCTAGAAAAATATTTTGATGTATTGCATGCCATAATTTTTTAACATTACTCAAAATGTTCCAAAAGACTTTTAGTGAAAGTTAACCCACATCAATCATGACCTTGACATGAAAAATTACTGCCAACCTTTAAATAAAAGAAGAAGGAACAAGCACTCTAATACTCCTGGCTGATGCTGATTTGTTGGAAACATTTGAAGTGTTATGCATATATTCTGTCTACAGTGGAACAATATAAAAGGGAGCCAATCATTTATTACCTTGGCAAACATAATTAAAGATCTTTTATCTTCTCAACTTATATGATCCCAGAATGCACACTTTATATAGTGAGAATTATATTTAGTAACTATTGTATTAGTAACTATAGTAACTCTTTATACTTTAGATTAACATAGATTCCAATGAATTCCCTGGGAGCTTTTCAAAGCTAGTAAAAATGTGCATTCAGGCCATGACTTTGTCTCATACGTTGCACCTTCCCTATTGTATTTCCCCAGCTGAAGTTATCCAAACAAAAGGTGATACTAGACTAAGCAGGTTGACCTGATTTTCTGGTATTCCTCTTATGAGGGAACAACAAGGAATACATGCCAAGATCTGGTTGTCTCGCTGGATCTGAATACAGGGATCTTTTTATTCACGGAAAGCACAAACAGCATGGTCTCCAGCTCTGTGCCAAAAATTCAATAATGTGCCTACCAAGGTGGCATATGTCCTGTAGTTCCTCCAAGAAAAGTAAGCTTTATCAGAAGTCTGAGACTTACGTCATCATGTCAAATTCCCTGTATCTCTGGAGAGTTTTGGTCAACCTGATATCTTTGGACACAGAATTAAATATGATTCAAATGAGGAAATGTTTCTTTTCTCTGTTATTATGGAGAACTTCAGCCTTGAAATATTTTAGCTGTACATTCCTCTAGACTGTATGCTTTATAAAACCTTGTTATTACAAATCCAGCTTATTTCAAAGCCTTGATCCGCAAAGCCTCTTTATATACAGATTCTGATGGTTTCTTGCAACACATCTAAATCATATCATCTAATTTATTCAGAGTTCTGACTGTGGTTTTCAGTCTCTTGCAGCCTTTCAACAAGTTGTGTAAACTATGAAATTTTATGAAAATATGGCATTTACCTGAGGATATGAAAACTGTTCCTCTGCTTAATCTGTCTTGTTTTTCTGCTCTTGCAGTGGTCAGATTCACCTGTAAATGTTCTATCACACTTTTAAATCATGCAGTTCTGTATCTCTTAGAGAAATAGATGAAGGCAATTTCCTTCTGCTCACAGTGGTAGCTTTACAGGCTTAACTTGAACTCTTACCATCAATGAAATAAAGGCATTTTAACTGAGCTAGTAAAAAAACAAACTGGAAATTCCCAAGATTTTGAAATAGCTACCCCACAGCAGGAATCAATTGTATTGTTAATTTGAGAAAATCAGTTTCTAGAAAGTACAAGCAGGGGTCAAAAATAAGAAAATAAATGTAATCAAAAGCAAATTAAATTAATTAAGGAGTTTTTTTCTGTGATGTCTTCTTACTGCCTGAAACATAAATGTAAATTTAGTATATGTCAGCTGTATAAATGAAAAAGCACAACACTGAGTTTGTAACTATGAAACTTCAATACAACTAGTAAATTGAAAATTTCATAAGGCAAAACCTTATGAAGGAGAAGATGAGGTCTGTGCAAACATGTTTCTCTTTGTCTTATTTCTCATCAGCAGTTGCTGGTTCAGCCAGATAACTGTTTACATACTGTTTCCCAGCATGTAAAAGAACTGGTCAGCCTTACAGCCTAATTTTTCAAAGGAAAAGACTGGTAGCACAGACACAGTTTTCAATCACTCTTAGAGTTGATCACCTCCGTTTTAAAGAACTCCAAAGCCTCTAACGAGTTTTAGTTTTTCATTTGTCAACTTTTGTGGAAGATGCTCGTGCTGGTTTTGACTGGGATGCGTATTTTTTCTCATAGTAGCTGGTATGAGGATATGTTTTGGATTTGGGCTGAAAAGAGTGTTGACAGCATAGAGGCGTGTTTCTTACTGCTCAGCAGTGCTGACACTGAGTTAAGGCCTTTTGTGACCCTCACCACCCCCACCACTAGCAAGGAAGCTGCGGGTGCACAAGGAGTTTGAGAGGGGACACAGCCTGGACAGCTGACCCCAACTGACCCCAGGGATATTCCATATCATATTGCATCATGCTCAGAATGTGCAACTGGGGGAAGAAGGAAGAAAGGGGTAATGTTTCAAATGGTGACATCTCTCTTCCCAAAACACTGTTTCATGTGACAGGGCCCTGCTCTCCTGGAGATGGCTGAAGCCTTGCCCGCCCATGGGAAGGGGCGAATGACTACCTTGTTTTGCTTTCCTCGTGTGAGCAGCTTTTGCTTCACCTGTTAAACTGTCTTTATCTCAACCACACATTCTCCAGCTTTTACTCTTCCAATTCTTTCCCTCATCCTATTGTAGGGGGACTGAGAGAGCGCGTGTGGGACTTGGCTGCTGGCTGGGATTTAACAACAACAGTGCTGAAAGAATCTCTTTCTCTTCCTCTTCCTGTTTTCAGTAATTGCCTTGTAATGGCAAGGAGCACTTCAGGAAAATCTATTGGCTATGTTAGGTTATGTCTGACTGCTAGACTGGTGCTCTGAAGGCTATAACTCATGGGATTCTGTGCCATAATTTTTCTTCCACTTCATTTACAATATTCCTATTTTTAGTATCAATGTGAGACAGACACAATTATACTTGAAGTTCAGCAGCATATAATAGGTGTCTGAATTTGACTCTTGAATTATTCTAATCATCATTTTCACAATTTAACATAATTTACACGATGCTATTTGGTTTTAAACACTGTGGACTCAAAGTCACATGTTTAAAATCAAGTATTTTCAAAAAATCCCCCAAACATAAATTACGAAGAAGTGCATTATAGTCAAGTATCTGTGATGTGCTATGTTTAGCAAATATAGAGTAGCAGGTGAGATTGTGGTTTTAGCAGCTGTATATTATTAATATTTTTTTTCTGAGTGCTCAGAACAACCATCTAGAGTAAACTTGCACTCTTTATGGTTGTGGAAAGTTGAAAAAGCTCCTGTAAATTTGAGTTTTCCTTTCTTAGCTGTATTTTAACCCAATTTCTACCTGTGCTTTGTCTCATTTCTATTCACTCCTGTCCTTCAACAGCAATTTCCAGTCTCCCTGCAGCTGACCTCAACATTCCAACTGTAAACAGGTGGGGACCTGGAACCCTGTGTTTTTTCTGACAAGTTCTTTTATATGAACTGGTAGCAATGAGTTTGAATTGTTACAGAATTATTTTGCAGACCCTAAGTATCTGTCTGAAACTCAGACTCCGAAGTACAGGTCTACCAATTTTAGTCTGGGATTTACTGCAGAGAAGCACCTTCATATGTGCAGCGAAGTTAGGTGATATTATAAGATAACTTTGACCATTTGGGGACTGGTTGGTTTTATTTTATTGCATATGCATAAAACAGCTGTGCAGTGAAAATACAGTGAGTCTCTCAGAAACCTCTCTGAAATTTGCAGACACCTGGTAACCCTATAGGGCTGAATGCTGCTATGGATATGGAGCTAGACAGACTAGAAGATGTCAACAAATCACAGATATTCACTGCAGAAATGTGCCTGGAGTTACAGGAATTCAACAGCCAGACTCATGCTACTACATATGTTCAGTAGCAAACAAACTCACAATGATGTAATAGAACAATGAGTAAAAATTATTCCACAAAAGTAAACAGTAACTTCTCAGATAGGTTTTCATCTGTTTAAATAAATAATAAATAAATGGTAACACAAAACACACCAAAAAAAGCCTGACCAAAATACTGATACATTCAATCAACTTTAGTTAGGCCAGCTACTTGGAGCAGGAACAACCCAGAAGAGCAGAGATAGCCCCAACAAGTCATTTTTAGGATAAGATTTACAGGTAGCACATTTTACAGGAATTTCCATTCTAAAAATATTTTTAGCTTAGAACCTTCTGGACCCCTTTGGAGTGTAACTTTGAAGGTCTTAACTGAGTCATAACTAGAATTGTATCTAAAACATACTCCAAGAGACTAAACTGTCACTGCCTCTTTCAAGTACAGATATGGAAAACATCACTAGTATTATCCTCACAGAACCTCATGGCAAATTTCGACTTGCATATGTGTATCTAAGTACTGTATACATGTATCCCATTGATGTCAGTAGCATATCACAGCTGAGACCTGCTGTGCATATCTGAGAGGAAATTTCTGTAACTGAAAAGACTTCTTAGTGTCTAAAAGATAAAAACTTGTGATGAGATTTGGTCATTGTTCCCAGAGCTGTATAATTAGGCTTAAATGTTCTAGTTACAGTCTTGCTGTGGATTTGCATGTGTAACTCCTGGTGATTAAAGCGAAACATGGAGAGAAATTGTGCCCACTGAAATCACTAGGAGTATTTTCTTTTCTTTGCTGGGTCAGGATTTTCTCCCATGCCTGGCTAAGTGCTCAATAGATTTATTTTCAGAGACTCTATTCCCTTTCCCTTTTTTCCCTGGTTAGATAAGATATAGTACTTTCAAGAAAAAAGTAAAAAGAGAACTAACCCAAATAAATGCATAACCTCGATATCCTACTTCTCCCTGGTATGAAAGGAGAAAAAGAGGGTTTATGTTCCTAATGTAGTTTTGATTCTAAATCCAATGTAAATATAGAATGAAATGTAAATCCACTGAGGTTTTGTGTGGTGAATTTTACATTTTTTATGTTGATTCAACTGTATGCTGGAAAGTGTCTTTCATTAAAATATCCATAAGCATTTGAGGAAGGAGTTGAGGTGTCTTTGTGTCTGCTGAAGTTAAAGCCCCTCTTGTATACAGCCAGGTGAAATCCAGAAGTGGGCAAAATGACGTAAACCATGTCCTTCTCTGATCTCCAAGATTTTATTACATGCTTGCCTTTACACTTGTAACTCCTTGGTTATAGTTCAATTGAGTTCTGCCTTACTGTGTCACTGTCTTAAGTATTTTTCACTTTTCTAATGTCAATAGCTCTTCTCTTGAGAGGACTCAACAGGAAGTGGATGCAGGGAGTTTGAGCTCTGATGAGATCCTTTAATCCACCCCTAATCCCCCTCAATTAAACCTCCGTTGATGACAGAAAAATCATTAAGTGCTGAAGAACAGGAAAATGAGTGAAAACAACCCTGCATGAGAAATTAGATACACAGCTTTTAATAGGGATGGCCTGCTCTTTCCCCAGCACACCTCCTTTCCATGCCATCCCTGGCAAGCCAATCTCTTAACTCCTACAGCTGAGCAGGTGAAAACGTATAGTCTGGCTGGCAGCTAAAGTAATGCAGCTCTCACTCTTCAGGGAGAGTTATGCACAGAATACCTAACCACACATCCCACTGCTGGGGAAGTTGAGGGATCTGGAGGCAACTGTGCATGCCTGTTCTACTGATGTACTGCTGCTTACCTGTGTATTTCTGTAAATAATTTCTTGCGATGAAGTTTGCAAAGATAAAAGGAAAACTGCAAGTAAAAATTTTTTTTTTAAAAACTTTGTCTATAAACAAGTTTTAATAGTATTCGTTCCTATTTTCTACTGTAAACCACAAAGGGTTTTTATTGTTTGATATTTTTACAATTAGTGTGTACATTTTTCTGATTTACATATTTTCTAATGATGAGGGGGGAAAATGAAGCCAAGAAGGCAATATTTAATGTTACCTCTCCCCTTTGCACAACCCTCTCCTCCAAAACCTTCAGATGGTTTGTAGGTCATAGTGAAAGAGGAAGCAAAGTAGAGGGTGTACAAAGAACTAACAAGCAGCAGGTCTGAATGATATTTTCCACCGGGAAACCTGGGAACCATATGCTGTAAATGTTGAGTACAGTTAATGTGGCTTGAAGAAGCATTAAATCCATTTATCCTGCATGAACCCCCTCTCCCCAGAGTGCACACATGGGTCATGGAGCCAAAAGCAGTGCAGAAACCAGCTGGACTTTGTTAAAGGTTCTGGTGGTAGCCAAAAGAAAGCTTTTGATAAAGGTTTTTTTGCAAGTCTATGCTGAGAATCTATAGCATCGCAGTCTTGATTTCTCATGGATTCCCAGCCTTTATTTTCTTCCTTTCTTGGTCAGAAATAACCCTATTTGGAATCTCAAATAATCTCACAGACAGCAGAAGGCTATGAGGTAATTCATAGAAACTTAAAACCCAAACAACTGTAGTCTTCTTGGACTTATTTTGTTCCCCCCTGAGATTTTACACTGTAAGGGAATATGCAAACTTCCATCTTTCTTCATCACTGCTTAAAAATGGAATGGCCTGGTACTTTTCCAGGCAATCTGTGTGTACCTATAAACTGAAATGCAGCTCATAAACATTAACCATGTTGAAACAATACATTCGCTGTTTGCAATCACATTATAGACAACTTAGATGTAAGACACAATTTGTAGGCATCTGTAATGTCCCAGCACATGGAAACCCAACCTCCACATCTAAACCACAGGGAAATTATCAGTACATATATATGTATTTTGCCCTGCACATAAGCTTTCAACCAATATGTATATCATCCCTATGACATTGTTTTTAATAAGTACTTCTTCATGAAATATCGGTGGTATTAAACCTCTGACCACTTTTACACTCCTTTAATGCTTTTTCTCTCTATTTCCTTGGTACACACTTAATGCTGTCTACTTCAAACTGCAGATTTCCAGAACTTCTTTGCTACATGCTTAAGTGACTTGTTCAATGTCTTGTATTCTAATTTCCATGTAGAGCCCCTAGGGGTTGCAGTAAAAACAATTATTCATGGGTCCTAACCCTTCAGATACTTTCTAGAACAAGTAATATCCACTAATGCTGGTAAGCATGTCAGAGAACAGGCTGATGATTTGTGCACTTGGCAAACAGAGGCTCAAGAGATTCTTTAGAGGTCTCACTTGATAAACAGGAGAATGTTGCCACACATGTATTCCCTGACATTTATTTTGATACAACAAAAAGCTTTTGAAAGACAGGCAATTTCCAAGTATTGAAGTACCTTGCAAGCTGCTTGTAGATCTCCCTCGGACAGCTGGGAGTCATCCCACTTGCTCCTCAGCCACCGGAGTCAGCTGCCAGTCATCAGCTTCAACTGGAAAATTACAGGATCTGAAAATCTTCCACTACTCCTCCAAGTTCTATTTATAGAAATTTACTAGGATCTACACTCGGTCTGGTGCCATTGACAATTTTAGAGGGGACTTGGCTGGTTTCTTCCACCTCTTTTTTTGAACAATTTTTATACAAGTAAACATAAGGTCAGAGTTAAGATCTGGCAGAACAATTCTCTATTTTTTTCTCTATATACAAGTAGGCAAACTTGTATGTTTTAGCACTTAGTGCTGTTGCAGAGTAGTCCACTAGCAGACACTCTCTGACAGTTTATTTTTGTATAGTGAAATAAATAAAAAAAGCACCACTGCTGGTTTTTCACAGGAGAAAAGGCTACATAACTTGATTAATCTTATGAATAATACTCTCGACTGATTTATTTTCTACAGATCCCTCTATGTCTTTTCAGTATGTCCTGTGTATGAAGTGAGGTGATCAATATACTGGCCCAGGGAGCAGTCCAGGAGTGCCTGCAGCCCAGGAGAGACCCAGCCTGTGCCTGCCTGGCACCGAAGGGATGCCACCACTGCTGCCAGGGCCATGTTTCAGCAAGGCAAAAGCAAGTCTCTGCAGCTTTTCTCTCCTCACTTCCTTACTCTATTAGCCTGCACAGAGAAAGTCTTGGCTCTAATCAGGCGTCATTTCCCACCAACTATTGCAGTTGATGAAAAAGGGATTTCAAAGCACTTGATTAGGTATGCACCATGAGCTTCTATGTAGCCTTGTGTAAGACAGGATAACAGGTTGGTGTCTCTCTTCCAACTTACTTGTTTTTTTGAAACACAATTTTGCAAAAGTCAGTGTTTCTCCCATCAGGAATTTGTGACCAGCCCAAATGCTGTATGGCATCTAGAAAAGCACCTACACAATTGCTTGACTGTGAAAAACATTAGTCAAGGGATAAGAAAGAGGTGTGTACTTGTGAGATGGGCACTATGGCAAATCAGTAGGCTGTAGGAAAGCTAGACTAGCAGGCACAAAAATAAAGCATTAATCAGAAAGTCAGAATACAGGTCCAGTCTAATGGCTGCATGGAAGAAAACAGCACCTTTTCTAGAAACAGTTGATCAGGCATGTTTGACTCTACTTGCTGAGCTAAGGACGACAGCTCAGCACTCGTTGCTGATGGGCAGCATAATGGCAGGCTACCAAAGTCCCAGCTGCTTTTCTCCCTGTCACTGTAGATGTAAGATTGGAAGTGATCTGGACAAAATTTTGAGATACTACCATTCACACTCAATGAAATTAAAATGTTTTAACTGTTCCTAAAATACATTCACTTGCTGAGAATAGAAACACTGGGTCACTTTTGCCTGTTTTGTTCTCATGTCATGCAAAGTTAGCACTGCAAGCCTCACAGACCCTGTACTCACTGAGCAGTGAGGAAGTGAGACCACAGCCTTGATCCAGCACTAACATCATAAGAGAGATATATTCCTTTATATCTACCTTGGTTTCAAAGCCTTGTTTAACTCAGGTGAAATACAGAACTGTAACACTGCTCTACTTGTATTCACTGATTTCCAGCAAATTGGTCTTTTGAAATTTAGCTTAAGCAGAGACCAGAAGCCTTGGAGAAAGAAGATCCTTCCCAGTACTTTGAGTTGAACCTTTCTTCAGGTCTACTTGATGAAAATAAATTCCACTGAAAATGTGAATGTTCCTAAGAACTTACATAGATAAAAATTTATTTGGTGTAATTCAAGAGGTTACCGCCAAATGTGACTAGTTAATACAAAAATATTCAGAACAGTTTCTTAGAGACTGCTAATGAGTTTTCATGCAAATTCCCAGCTCTAAGTTTTATAGGAAAAAAATCACTAAAAATAATTTTGCTTTATTTTCTAGTATCATTATTTTGAAAATACTCATTTTGTTTGGACTTGGAATATCAGGGTTGAGTGACGTAAAAACAAAATACATCAAAAGACTTTGGATATTCTCTTTGTATACTAATTAATTTGGAAAAATAATTTTTGTATTTCTTTTTTCTTCTGGAACTAACATTCTTCTGAGAAAACTAATAGAAGTCAAGACTTTCTTGCCAAAAGAAATGTGGGGGGTTTTTAAGTATGTTCTTAGAAAATATTTTCTATTTTTTTTTTCTGGAAAAATGTATTTACTAACAATAGCATTTAAATGGTGTCCAGCTATTAGGGAAAAAAGTTATAAGCATCTTTCCAATATAAAGTCAGATACAAAGACTAAAGGGGAAAAAAATCACAATACCACACATATGAAAGACAGCATTAGGAAAAAAAAAGAATAGCTGCATTATTTTTCTTATGGATTGTGTAACTTGGCTCTTTATGAGTTGTTGAATGACAACTTAATTTGCAAGTGGGAGAGCAAAGAGAATAATGTGATAATTTATCTCCAAATGAAGATAGAGCAATACCATACATAAAATGTCTCAACCCCCTTCACAGACAGATTTTTTAATGTCTTCCAATAAAAAGTATTTTAGCATTTTTTTAAAAAACAGTTGTATCCAGCTGAAATTAATTTCACTTGTGCTTTTAAAAGCTTTTTACATGGGACACTAACGCACGACTTGCTACTGGATAGGGAAGAGTACGGGTGCATTTAAATTCGAGAGGAAAAGTGGGTGTTTTAAATATGAAAGTCTAATAGTGCTATTGGGTTTTCAAGAATCAGAATGATCTAATTGCCTCCTGAAGCACATCTAAATATCATGGTATTCAGAGACATGTTGTGTATTGTTAAATTTTTTCAATAATATATAACAAGAACACAATAGCTCCAGTAAATCAAACAAAAATGAGTGATTAAGTACCCGATTTGATACTGTGCATTAATTTTAGTTCAGATGCTCCTTGCTTTGTTTTATAATACAATTGCATTCAAGACATCATTTGCATGCGACTGGAAGGTATGTTAAAAAATAATCTTAAATTCTCAAGAATGAAAGGGAACAATTGTTAGGATACAGTGTCCATATATCAAACACAGGTCTTTAGTGAGCTTCTCAATTCTTATTTAAGAACATGTACATCATTGCCTTAGAATTCTTGAGGTTTTTCCTAAAATTGAGTCACAGTTGCTTCCCTTTGGGTTTCTAGACTCTTAGCCATTACTGCTACACCTGCAAACTGTCTGTAACTTCTTACTTAGCAAGTTTTAAATTTTCCTGCATCTATCTCAAAACTACAGGTGAACTGTATCATATCTTTCCAAAGGATTCAGAGCCAAAAGGAGAATTTCATTCTAAATTACTGCTTTAAAGTTCTGTAGATCCACTCCTCTATTTCCATTCAAGCGATTATTCCACCTCTTAGGCTTTTAGCTTGGCTCCTAGTTTTTCACTGCTCCATCTGAAACCCACAACTTCTTCCAACTTTGGAAGAAAGGCAAACAGTTCAGAGGTAGACACACAGTGTGCTGGTTATACTGGTTATAAATATAACAAAAATGGCCTATTAGTTGATGTAATCTTTCTGAGTGTTATGGCCATGTCACCCCACAGAGCATATCCTGTGTCTGTGGTCCTGCCTCCCTGTGATCCTGCTGCTGCTGCCCATGGCTAACATGAGCAGAGCACGACACCAACCACAGCATCCATCAAGAAGAGTTTCAGCATTATTGAAAAGAGCCTGACCTGTGTTTTGCTAAGCCGTCTAAGGCCCTTTCACTGTGGATTTCTTAAGCTGCATCTAGTCTTTTCCCAGTGCTGAAAAAGGCAATAAAAGCCTCTTTTCACTGAGACAGTGGAAGGGCTCTTCCTGAAGCCTAAGGGTCTCTTCAGTGCCTCAAGGAATAACCATTCATCTTGGTAAGAACTGCTGCCCTCCACCTGCCACCTCAGCATGATCCTTGAAATGCAACAGAAAGGAAAATGCATTGGGCTGTTAAGCTGAGAAAAGAAGGGCCTTGTTGATCCAGTCTGAGTGCATGGGCTAGTAAGTCAGTACATATGTTTTGTCTCCTTGTGGAGGAGAAAAGTCTCAGTGAATGCCAGTGATGGCTATGGGGACCAGATGATTGCAGGGCAATCCATAATATGTATAAAATGGAAACAATGGGCAGTCACAGGAGGTATACAAACCCTCAAATATTTTGCAAAGAAACATAAATAGAGCCATATTGTTTGATGCTTATTAAGCTATGTAAATCGTAACTACTTATTAAGTTTTATTTAGAGTAGTACTGAGCGAACTATCAGATTAGGAAAATACACATATTCATCAAAACCCATCATCCTCCACGGGTATGGCTATCCCATTCTCCATCCTCTAGGTAAAAAATAATCCAAGAGCAATGCAGGAAAGAGAACAATCCAGCATTCACAGAAACACGCCTCATCACACTGGGGGCGAAGACTGCTTCATGCTCCTCATGGATCGGTTCCATATAAACACAAGGATATTAACAAAAATGCTGATGGCCTAGTTCAACTGTAGACTGTATTATAATAGAGACAACAGTTTATAGATACATACAGATCAACAACTTCAGCTCTAAAACATGAGGCTTCTTTACCCTTGTAACTATTTGGTAGTAAGGCTGCAAAACTTTAAATGCTGTTCCTGTTCATATGGATAACTAATGCCTTTTCAGTCCTCCCAAAGAGTTTATTTCAGCCATGTCTATAGTGATGTCTCCACCTGAACCGATTCCTGTGCCTGCTGGAAAATGGCTTCCAGCTATTCCCGGCTGCCCTGGCTGGGAATCGTTTCAGCTCCGGTTAGGCAGCAGCAGGCGGAGCGGCCACCACCCCCCGGTGGGTCAGAGCTACACGAGAGCTGTTGCTGAGGCTACAACGAAGGTAGGAAAAGGAGACTTCGTGGTAAGGTGGTTTATTGTCACCTGCTCAGCGTGCAGGCAGCCCACGAAGTGAAGAGGAGGGGCAGGGTAATTGATTATAAGGGACCAGGAAAAGGGGCGTACACTAGAGGGAAAACCAATCAGGGGAGTGGGGATGGCACACAGACAACGAATGGGAAATGAGGGGTGGGGGATTTCCCAGCCTGTTCCAATCAGGGACTGACTTCTCTCGATCTTTCCAGAAAGAGGGGAGAGTCCTTCCTGGAGACTGACAGGCACAGGTGCTGGACAGACAAGTGCAGGAGGAAACCATTAGGGGGAAAGGGATAGGGGGAACATGGACTAAACCATTACAGAACAAATTAATATTAACAATAAATAAAAAAATAGAAAACGTGCCACTACATCCACCACTAGCTGGTTACACACTACACACACCTCCTCTTCTGCCTGAGTTTGGCAGGATTAGCAGTTACTTGGTACTCAGCAATTTCCATGGGAGGAGGAAGGCCTCCGATTTGTGGAGATCTCCAGGTCCTATGGTGTTCAATTGGAGCTGCGGGGTGCTGTAAATCTGTAAATCAGCCTCTGAGTGGAATGCCCATTGACTGGTAAAATATTAAAAGCCTATAATTAGTGCATAAATTTTAGGTAGTGCCACAGTTCCTCCAGTCAAACAACATAAACTTCTGAAATGCATCCGTAACTATGCATAGTTAGACATCCTTAGATGTTTCTTACACTTTATGTACCTATATTTCTGTAGTGACAATTACTAAAGAAATAATATCTAGCAGTGGCTACTACTGAGTCTGTTTCATAGAAACAGCTACATCCCTGTAAAGAAGCTGCCAATTTGGCTAATAGAAAGCTCTCTCATTAGCTTGTTTGCAGTACTTCTTGCTTGAGAAACTTCCTTTGTTCTCATCAATGTGACTTTGAAATGAGACTAAAGGGAAAGAAGCTGGCTGGAACAGAGACTTCTTACACACTACTCCAAGCCTTCATAGAAGAATTTTTAAAGAAGACTGCAGTCTTAAAAATCAACAGTGCAGTTGAATGGTTTCCTATAGATGCCAAGTGTCCAAAGTATCATAAATTTAAAGGTCATACCTTTAAAAGCTTCTAACCTCCTTATAACTGTGAGGGATTTTACCTTAAACTAAAGATTTTGCTTTTTTGGTAAAACCTATCCCATATGACTTTTTCCAAGATGAGTCTTATTTTGCCACTTTTTAGCCTCTTGAGATTCCAATTCTTCTAATTTAATAAAACCTGTGAATGCAATCAGCAGGCTACTCTTCTGCTCCCACATGTCTAATAAAAGATGCTGTATGAGTCTATATCCAGCAAATAGCCTCGCATCACACTTCTTGTAACCTCCTATACTGTTATCTTTCATAATGTCTCAGCAAAAAAGGCTGCATACTTCTCTCCTCTGCATGTGGAAAACCAAATGGGAGATGCATATGTGTAAATCCTTTATCTGACCTATATTAGGGAGGGAAGTAACAAAAGAGCTGGAACTGGTTTCCCTCTTTTTCTAGCTGTTATAAATAAGCCTGTCCCTATTTATGTGTGTTTTCCAGCACTCGTTTTCCTGTACTCAGTTTCCAGTAAACCCACTAGAGATCCTTTAGCATCCGTCTTTGTTGCTCTCATGTTTATAAATTAATCATTTCATATGACAATGCAAAATATTTCAGCAACAATAAAAGCAAACTGGAAAGCAGCTATAGCAAGCATAAAGGACCAAATTCTAATCCAGTTATATTAATGAGCTGCATGCTCCTGTCCAGCAAGACTCTTTTAGCTTGGTGTACTGCCTTATGGATTTTAGCAACAGAATAAATGCTGTGAAGTTTCCTCTTTGTTTATATCAGCCTCTCTTAGTGTAAGTTCATAACATCTAGCAAGAGAGAGATATGCCAGAGGGAACTCGTAGCTCTCAAAAGTCTCATTTGAAGAGTGCATGCTGAAGGAGGAAACAGGCTCCATATTCTGCAGCAAAAGTCCTGAGAAATGAATGGCCCAGGCTAAAGCTGGCCTCTTTCTCCAACCAACTCTCTAAGAAAAGCTGAAGGTAACATGACCTTCCTCTCCAAGGATATACCAGGCCCTCTGGGGAGCCACAGATTTGTTTGGTGGAAGAAAGTCACACCCCAGTAAGGGGCCTGCATCCTCTCTCCTGAACTGCAAGTTAAAAGCCATTAGTCATTTAAAATATGTCATACACAGAATTCTACCCTACAGCATTAAAATAAACAGCATGATAGAGGTTTGTTTTATTTTTCTTTTTTCTAGTAAATAGTCTGTCTTAGGCACTCCAATACTACAGTAATGGGCTCTGGATAATAACTTAAACTCAGAGTTAGACTTTAATCATATTGCAGGTGTTTGTCCTTACAATACGACAGCATCGTGGCATTTTTCAGCAAAACACATGGGAAAAAAGTGAGAATGAAAAAATATGGTTGCATCATATTAGGAAACAATAGGCTAAATGCCAATCTTCAGGCATTTCTAAGTGATATCCTTGTGTTTATACTATTAGTTCAACCAACATTACTCTGCTTCAAACTAAAATAATAACAAGAACAGAACCGTTTGTTCAGCCTGACTGCTGGAAAAGGAAAATGACGTTGTGTGTAGAACTGCAGGAAATTATGTTGACTGATAACAAATATAATTATTTCTGAATTATTATGATTGTGTCACAATCATTCCATGAATGCAAAAGATTTTTTTTTTCTCCACTCCTCCTTTTCCCCCTACAGCACAACTCCTTATCTTCCCTCTTTGTTCCTACCTTCTGCAGCAGTTGCAACACTGGTACTGTGCCCCAGCACACGAAAGCTATAGTATTGTGGATTATCAGACTTTTTGCCTGGAATAAGATGGGTGCAGAAACACTCTGTTTAACAAAGGTCCCACGTTATCTTTACCCAGGCTTCTTCCCCTTACTCTTTGAAGCTTTACTAGAGTATATTGTGTCACAGGGCAGCATAAAGGGTAGCTACTTCCTGAGAGGTTTACAGGCTGCAGAATGAGTTTGGTTTTAAGAAAATCAACCTTAAAACAATAATTCATGACAGTGTCACTCTAAAAAGGCTAGTGATTTGGGGCTGTGGTGTTACTTGGTTGGATGAAAAGTTCATGAAATGGATTCTAACAGAAAAAGAGTAGAATAAGGACCAATGATTGGAGAAAGCCCCCAAATTGGTAAGCTATTGTAGAAGATTATAGCTGACGATGTATGCTATAGCAACTGAAAAGAAAGGAGATGGATTGTGAAAATTAGACCTCGATGAGAAGCAAAAAACTGTAAAAAATAGTAAACTATAAGTGATTTACAACAGCCTGTTAAATAATATTGGGAAAGGTTATCCAAAAATGGGGGAATAATTCAGATGCTGAATTCTGGTTTTGCATTTACTGAACCATGGGAAAAATTTTTGGATGAACTGTTATCATGACCTGTTTCAACTATGCTGGCAGGAAAAATAGGGTGACAGTTTCAGTAGCTAAAATCCACAGGCTATAGTAGAGAAAGCTTCCAGCCCACTGCACAACAAGCTTTTAGCAGCACCTGGACTAAATACCAGAATCTAGGAAATACCACAAAGTGAAGAAATATCCAAAAACACTGCTAAGCTTTCT
Organism: Acrocephalus scirpaceus scirpaceus; assembly: GCA_910950805.1. Taxonomy (NCBI): domain Eukaryota; kingdom Metazoa; phylum Chordata; class Aves; order Passeriformes; family Sylviidae; genus Acrocephalus; species Acrocephalus scirpaceus. Next base: position 28,087,377 of record OU383778.1, on the reverse strand, counting down.
ATAGATTCATCTGCAGTGACTAAGCAGTAACAAATAGGGCAGGTTTACAGTGAAAAATTGCAGTGTATGTCAGAGTACCAGCTTCTTTGTGGAAAAGACCATTAGTCTGTAGCAGAGGCCAATGTCCCACAACATGACATGTTCTAGTAGTCCCCAGCCACTCTTTTCTTGTGCTGTGAGCTGTAGGAAGTGGAGGATAGGATTTGTTTATTTGATTGCTGAGCTGCAGAAGGCTGGCAGTGAGCTGCTGGCACCAGGGGGTGGTTACTCAGAGCTGTGACAAGTCTTTCTGAAAAAGACAGTCACGACTGTCTGCCTCACACAATGTAACCAGTCACATCTCATCAAAGATGTCTAACGTCCTAATGATGTCTGCAGTTCTTATTGACTGTGCACAAGAGAAAAGACTGTCTTAGATAAGGAGACTTTGTCCCAAGCTCTGGACTGAGTCTACTTAAACAGGGTTTAGACAAACTCTTAGGAGTTGCAGCAGAAGATGGATGTTTCAAAAAGGGTTGTGTTTTTCCTGGGCACTTGAGAGTCACATCTGTGTCTTTTCTTCAACTGCCAGGATCTGGAAGCTTGGAATCATAGCAGCAGCTCCTAATCAGGCTTTCCAATGTGGTGAATCTCTTTTTGAACTAATCCTGTTAAAAGGAGGATTTCAGACAAAGCATGAGGCATAAGTCCAGTCACCAGATCTTTGAGACTCTGCTTAATTTTTGTGGAAAAATTAAAAATTTCTATATTTGCCTGGGATATAGATTTGCTTTGGAATAACTAGCTCAGAAGGGGATGTGCTACAAAACTCCCATGATGTTTGACCTCTCAGGGTGTCACATGGAAGGGAAGCAACCATGTCTGGTCATCCCTTTCATGCAACACACAGACTAGTGGAATAATGCAGACATCTCTATGTGAATCCATTAGGTCTCTGACCAGCCTTCACATTCATTCCTCCATTTATAATGCCTCAGCTACAAATATCCTGGCAACATTCTGCTCTTTCTATCTTCATAAAGATACATGGCAAATCTACTTTTCTCTCCCTTGCCTTGGTAAGAGTGAAGCCTACAGTATTGTCCCCAAACTGCCTTGCTGCTTTGATTCCTTAGGCTAAATTTTAGAGTATAAATATCTTGCAGCACACAAGATGAACATGAGATTTCCAGTATGTATAAGCTATTAGAAGTGAAACAATATGAAACATTCCGAAACAAGTATGGCCTCTCACTCCAGAAAGCAACATATTAAAACAAGCTCAGCTGCAACTTGACAGTGTAGAAATTATCACAGGGTCTTATATAGGGAAAATGCTTGTAAGCAACATTAAAGGAGATGGGTCACTAACTCCTCAAATAACAATGTCTTAAAATAATGAAAGTGGAAAAGAAGAAACTTCAGACATCCAAAACCTGCAAGCTTATCTTGGTAGATAAACTACTGCTACTAGCTACCTATTGAGCCAGCTAATGTTTAATTTCACTAACCTTGAGTGAAGGCCTGTGTAAGAGGCACAACCAGACAATAGGTGCAAAGGAAGAGATAAGGAAAAATGTAGAAAGATTAGCAAGGAGAAAGGCTAGTAGGGGATTTTGTCTGCTACAAAAAGAATTATGTTCTTAATGGGGGGAGTAAGACATAAAAGAAAGGACATTGGAACACACTAAAGACAAGAGATCTGAGCTTTACAAAGTGTACTATGCAAAAGAACTCTTTAATATATATTTAAATATAAATATATATACACATATATGCATTTTGCAGAGATGAAAAGCTTTATGCCTTGAATCATGTTTTAATCATACTTTCCCTTTCTGAAATATGTATGCTTTGATGTTGGCAATGGGATAACACTATTTGTGTCCTATTTATCTATACTGCATAAAACTGTGTAAGATATATATTTTTTATATATGTATATATATCTGATACACAAGGCTTTGATACACAGGAATATTTCCTCTTTTAAATTATTACCATTCCTTTTTACTCATCAGGAGCTTCATCACAGCTACCTGCCTCGAAGAGACCAAATTTATTCAAAACGTCCTTATTCTTTATATTGATGTTCCAGGCAATTCAAAAGTGGGACATCTGTCTGTGAGCACCTGGCAATAGTTTGCTGACAAGAGCAAAGAACATAAAGAAACATTGTTCTAGACCCCATCAGAAGAGCCAAGTACAGAAGTGGAAAGAGACTGGTTCAGGCTTCCTTTCTCAGCTGTAAAACACACAGAGTAAGCAGTCACAGCTGCATTGCTGGCTAGTAACAAAAGCTTTGGGCTGCTGCAGCAAATTTTGATATATCAGCCATCTCTGAAGCAGATCACTAGCTCAGGCAATTTCTGGATTCTTTGAAGGAGGTCTATAGTTCGTATTTCCTACTGCCTGGATATTTTGTAATACCTAAGGCTTTCACTGGTTAATGCATGAGGTATTTGGTGTTTACTGGAATTTTCAGCAATTGGATATGGTCCTATCTGACAAATCCTCAAAGTGCTGAAAGCATACAGAAGGAAAGACTTAAAACAGTGGACATTTTTTTGTCCAAACTCTATCTGCCACTCTATCCTTTTGCTCTCTGCTGAGACCAGAGAGCAAAAGGAACTATAGAGCCTAAGGAACACTTCATTATATTGTGCACACTCATATTTTGTGCTACATGTAATCACCACAAGGCACAATCCTGATCCTAGTACATATGTCTGTGTTTATATACTTCTATATCTATGTATGTAATATATTATATGTACTTTATACAATGGTTTTAATAAACTTGTAATGTATACCATGTAACAATTCTACTGCTGACATGCATGTATATTCTAAAATAGAGATATAAGATAATGTTAGTGTGTGTAATGACCAAGGATGGTAGTAGTAGCATTAGAGTAAGTGAAGCAAGGGAATTTTTTGAAGTTTTAGACCAAAGGAGTATGTGGAGAAAAGACAACAGTGAAGTCTCCTAAAGGAGTACACTGTATGTAGGACACTCAGGCCAAGCATCATGAGAATAATAATTTAAGCATTTAAACTTGTTGGGTTGTTTGAGAATTTTACAGTCCAAGTGAGTTTCAGCCTGGACTGATTCCTTGATCTGTTTGAAAATCTAGCATAAACACCTGTGCTGATGGAGAAGGAAGAGAAGACATGGGGTGGGAATGAGCAGTCTAGGGAGGAACTCCTTCTACCTGCTTTGCTTTGAAATTCCAGCCCTGGCAGCACCTGGGAGCGCTGTGCAGACAGATTATAAGAAATCACTTCTGTTGCTGCACAGAACCAGAGCCATATGTGCATATCAGAGCATTATAAATAATGCATTCTTTGAATCTTGTTACCAAAACAAACAGACCATTGTTAAAACACCCTGCCAGCATCTATCTCTTGTTTCCACTAAAAATATTCCTTGAACTTTCAAGTTGTAACTGTCAGCCTTATAAAGCAAAAGTCAAAGGTCTCTGACTACTTGTTAAGGAAAAAACTTTAGTGGAAACTTCAGGGTAAAACATGTTTTAAAACCTCACCTGTTCAAATCATCCTTTTCTAGTATTTCAGGGTGTTTTACTATTAGCCCACTGGCTAATAATAACTTCCTGTGTGTTTATTGGAAGATGAATGTGTTTTATTTGCCTGTTTAAGTTCCAAAAATCTGCTCTATTTCAACCACATATGAAGATAAAATATAGTGGTTGGTGAGGTATGAGCAGGTATCAGCAAGGGCATAGTCTGCTGGGATGAGACATTCATATATTCCCATAGGGGGATATATCAAGTACGTTCCAAGTTTCCCCAGGTGCTTATGTTGTAATGAAGACAGATATTTCAATTTCTCCAAGTTTTAAGGAGGGGAAAAGAGAAGTATTATGGTTAAAGACCCTTTCTGAAATTTGTGTATTAGTTTTGGGCAAAACCTTTAAGTCTGTGCCTAAGGTTAAATCATCATAAATGGATATGTTCAGGGAGTTTAAAAAAAAAAAAAAAAAAAAAAAAGCTGATTTAAATAGAACCCTGGTCATAGAGGACACATAGAGGAAAGGCAGGAAGGTAAGAAGACTCATCACCCCTCTTTCCCTTGAAGCACATGTTGTGAAGCCTTGGGGGCAGCCATCCAAATTACTGCTGACAGTATCCACTCTTCCATAGAGAGGATCTGGGGGTGACAGAGGAGGAGTTTCCCCCTTTCTCTTGGCCACCTCTGCAGGTGTACAAGGTATTCTGTGGTGTGCATTGCTAGCTGCAATCTGAGTATGGTCCTATGTTACTCCCGGGCCAGATAAGATTCCCCAAACCAGTCATAGCTGTTTGTTTATACTGCAGTATAAATAGCAGTGCCTCTCTGTTCCAAGTATTTATATAGTCCCTATCATTGCTGAACCCAAGCCACTCCCAGTCTTAAATGTGTTTATTCTCACAACAACACTGTGAGGGCAGTGCTGTTAGCCCATCTAGGAGGAGAAAGCCAGGACACAGGACAACTAAGGTCTGAACAAAAGCATGCAAATATCTGACTTCACTGATTCCAGTAGCGTTTATGCATCTAACCAGAACTTTGTGTCCATGCCTAAACAGTCAGCTCACCATCCCTTCACAAGTTATGGAGCAGGGAATTCAAGTCAGCTCCCACCACCTAGCAGATGTCTTTCTTCTCCACAAGGAGTGTGTCTGGTGAAACACTGGAATAACACTGCATAACAAGGACACTGCCTGCCCTGAGGGGTAAATACTGTGGTCCCTTATTGCTGTGTAGATGATTTTCAGAGATGAAAGTGGAAGAACACTAAGGTAATGTAAAAAAGAAGTAATTGTGGAGTGAAAAGTTAATCACTTCTTCCCACAGTCTCAGAAATATCTTTCTAAGGTTACGCCTCCTAGAGGCAACTTTTCCCCGGTAGGGATCCTAGTAGGAGAGTCACATATGAGTGATGGAGTTTTCCTGCTGTGTTGTGAGTTTTCTTGCTCAGGACAGTCTGTGGTTCTGAATTTTTCCTACTTAATGACTACAGGATTTGGTCTTTTAATTGGTTTCTGTGTATTAATTGTATATGAAAAGCTAAGGTATTTATCTTTGAAAAGCAGTTCTGAATGCTGAATAACCAACTATTTTTCATAAAAAATTTTACTATACAGCCTGAAAGGGAATGCAGATTTATACGATAAATACAACTGCTCCAACAGAGATGAGATTTATCTTAGCAACCGGCTAAGTCTCTCTAGGATTCATCCCCAGTCCCAGTCTATCAGTCAGTGTATCTTTCTTCTAAGGTTTCAATGCAATACCACACTCTTTTATAAATTATCAAAGTTTTATTTTGTCAGAGACATGAGCAATTCCTTCATGTGAGAGTTTTTATCCCTTAATGAATCACATTAATAGCAGTAATATTAATAATTTACTTTATATCCCAGTAAGGATTATATCCAAGTTATTAGGCAGAGCCTTGAGCATAAATGAACAAGTGCAGGGGCAGGTTTGGGTTACAAGGCTAATACAGTCCCTAGACCCAAATTCAAAAATAAATAAATAAATAAATAAAAATCTTACCAAGAAACAGAAGAGTCTTAACAATTGCCGAGCCAGCAGGACGCTGGAATCTTTTCGATTTCACCCTTTATGGCCCAGGAAAAATACATTGTTAAGCAATTTTGTTGTTCCTAGCAGCAGACCTTGAAGTGGAAATTAACGAGTGGTGGTATTCTCTCACACCCAATCCCCTGTACATTTGCATTCATTTGCATATGAATGCCCAGCTAATTGTTTTGAAGTAACAATTAAGAGAACAATAGAGGAAAGAAAAGGGACTCCAGGCAGCAACTGACACCTGGGACTCTGTATTAAGAAAAGCTTTTACATATTTGAATTAAAAATAGACAAAGGAACAGAAACAGGCAGGCATAAAATTCATTACTGTAAGGAAAGTAGCACATCACATCCGTGCACGCTGCCATGCTCCAGAATATGTTTCACAGTCATCCAGCCAAGAGATATATTGGATGGTAGTGGAGATTTTTCCTTCTGGTGTGCATTTTAGAAAAAAGTTGTTTTCTCACATTCCCCATATGCCTAAACCAAAGAGTTTGAGATAGAAGGAAAGGATTATTTTGCCAATTTGGCATCAATTTCAAAGTGGATTAACCTTTCCTGAGAAGTTCAGATGTGCATGGATTCAGCTGTACCTTTAAACTGTTTGCCTGCGGTTAGAACTGGATCCATTGGAATATGATAGAGGTTTAATTTCTGTATAACACCACCAGTGCCATCTGAAATTATTACTCAGGCTGCATTTCCAGTAGGGATCCAATTATCCGATTGTTGGTGCAATGTGGTTTGTTAGGCTCAGTCCTCCCTCCTGGTAATGATGATGTAGCTCTTTTTATCTGGAGCAATTGCTGTTGTTAACTGCATCACTGGCAAATGCTTAGGCTCTGCTGTCCCCTCCTGCAAAGAGAAGCGTGGGGCTGGGCAGTAGGCTAGGAATGGAGCTAGGCACAGTTTCCTTCAGTAATAACCCCTGCTACTAAAGAGGTTTATTGACTCCAAATTACTGATCACTAAAAGCACTTTTGTACCCAATAGGATCATCTGAGCCCTCCTGTAGAGAAAAATGCCAGCACACAGCAGAACAGAAGGAAGTTTGCGGCCACAAGAAAGGTCCACATCAGCCAAAGTAGTGGGGAGCAGTGAGGCTGGAGAATGAAATAAAGCTCTGGGTGAAGAATCTGCAGCAGTAGGTTCTCTTGGGGAGACAGACACGAGAAGAATCCTGATAAGAGCTGCAGCCCAGGAACTGCTCACACAGGACAGTATTTTTAACCTTAAGTTCCTTTCATCAAAGGATTTTCTTTTACTGAGCAAAGAGAAGGTAAGTTGTATACTGTGTACAGTAATTTTGTTAATTTCAAGAAATTAATAAAACAAAACAAACAAAAACCCAAAACCCACATAGATTAACTAGGAAAACCCAGGCTCATGACCAACTATTTCTGATCCAGGTGAGACCATAGTCTGCAAAGGATATGGGAGATACTCTTAATGCAAAAGTGAAAACTGTAATCTGACCATAAATTACATTTCTCAAAATGCAAAATTACTTAGCCTTGAATAGTTGTGAGCTGCAGTAACAGCATCTTGGTGCTCTGGTGGTCATGGGTGGCAAAACTCCCTGAATGCACCAGGCCTTTATAAGTGAGAGATCTTATTATTCAGAGCAATAAAAACTTCTCTTTTGCAATTAAATAATTCATTTTAAATAGAAGAGACAATCAATCACAAGAGCAGGTTATCTAGCTTTTTTATTGTCCTTCCTTAAATATCTCTAGTTTCTGGTTTATTTTGATAAAAATGATTGTGAGATAACATACATTATACAATTGTATATATCACACCACAGCTAAGGCATGTGAATGGACAGTGTCATGTTTGAAGATGATCTTAATCATGAAATGAAATATTTATAACACATTCCTCAGTATTGTCATGTCCAAGTTGCCTGAATTGCTGGAAAATAAATGTCATATCTATACAGGACTGCAAGAGCTTTTCTCTTACTTGATCACAAAGATAGGTAAGATAGATCCATTGAAAGGCAGATAGAACTTTCACTGTAAAGGATTTGAAAAATATGGAATAATCCATCTCTATATTATTTTTTAAATGCTCTGCAGGAGGCATTTCTTTCTCTTCCTCTTTTAACTTTTCCTGTTTTCACTTTTCCTGTTTTCCCATTCTTTTCATGTACTTCTAATACATTAAATAGAATGTTATGGATTGAAAAATAAAGGTCTCTGTTATGGATGAATTATTTTTTTCCATCAAGTTGTCTGAAGGTTAGACAGTCAACACCTACAAATTACACAGATGTGTCATATTCCTAAATGAATTGTATTATGCTGGCACACCTATGAATACTAAAAGAGATCTGCCACAAATCTCAGTATAAAATGCACCCCTCTAATTCATCTGGGAGTATACTGAATACAAGAACATTGTGCCACTCTAAAAAGCAACAATATGCTGTGGGTGATGTTCTTTAGCTATTAGTTCTTCATCTTTTTGTTTGAATAACAGCTCTCTTTCCAAATTTGCAAATAAGGGAGTCACTATGAATTGGTGACATTGTTACATGGCTTTATATTAAAAGCCATCCTCATGTGTGGTGTATGAAGCAAGAAGTGACAAAGGAAGATACTAGAAATAACAGAGAAACTCTGCTGCCCATTTTGTTGCCTCAAAATGTAATGCTAGATGTATATTTTTAAAAAGTCCTCCTTAAAATATGATCTAATCCCCTGTAGTTTTCTGTGAATTATGTGATAGGAAAGGAGAGAAAGAGTTGCCACTTTACAGCAGCAACAAATGATAACACACTGTGCAAGAGGACCAACTCTGGAACTGTTGATTGAGGAGCCAAGATAAGTGGCAGTGTTCATCAGCCAAAACTACAATGGGAACAAAGGGAAGAGAGTAGCTTAGCAGCCTCAAAATTTTCCTACAAGCCTGGTGAGAGCAGCAGTGGAGAATGTTCCACCAAAACCAAGGACATTGGCTGTTGGGATCAATTTAGTGGAGGAAAGGTGGGAATGCTGATATGTGTGAACTAGCAGGTACAGAAAAAGGACACTTCTTTTGACATTATGGGAAGATAAGAGGAAGAACAGATAGAATATAAGATTTTAGGACTATTTACTGGGACAGGTGGGTAGTGGAACACTTGGAAATGGTAGAGTTTAAAAGTGATTAGAAGGATTTTAGAAATTGATCAAGACTGGTGCTTAGGCAGGGCAGGAGGACTGTAAATACGGGTAAAATTGTTATTTAGTGTCTAGCTGGGCCCAAACTTCTAGGTGCTACCCTAATGCAAACAATATGTAGCAATAATAGCTTGCCATAGAACTCATCATACCACAATCATACCATTATGGCTGGGGTTTCTTCTAAAACATAGTTATTTCAGAAGAGGATAGTTTAATTTCCTGATTTTATGCTATTTTAACATGTTAATTTAGTATTCAGCATGTTATGAAGTGTCTTCCTATTTCACACAGAGAATCACTAGGCTGGAAGAGGGTTTCAAGATCATCAAGTCCAACCCAGCCCTAACACTTCAACTAGACCACGGCACCAAGTGCCACATCCAGTCTTTTTTTAAACACAACCAGGGATGGTGACCCCACCACCACCCTGGGCAAACCATTCCTGTACTTCATCACTCTTTCCATAAAATTTTTTTTCCTAATATCCAACCTATATTTCCCTTGGCACAGCTTAAGACTGTGTCCTCTCCTGTCAGTTGCTGCCTGGAGAAAGAGACCAACTCCCACCTGACTACAACCACCCTTCAGGTAGTTGTAGAGAGTGATGAGGTCACCTCTGAGTCTCCTTTTCTCCAGGCTAAACAACCCCAGCTCCCCAAGCCATTCCTCACAGGGTTTGTGTTCCAAGCCCCTCACCAGCCTCGTTGTCTCCTCTGGACACACTCAAGCATCTCAATGTCCTTCCTAAACTGAGGGGCCAGAGCTGGACACAGCACTCAAGGTGTGGCCTCAACAATGCCAATTACAGAGGAAGAATGACCTCCCTGCTCCTGCTGGCCACACCATTCCTCATACAGGCCAGGAACCATTGGCCTTCTTGGCCACCAGGGCACACTGCTGGCTCATGTTCAGCTGCTGTCACCAGAACCCCCAGGTCCCTTTCTGCTTGGGCACTGTCCAGCCACACCATCCACAGCCTATAATGTAGCTGGGGGTTATTGTGGCCAAAATGCAGGACTCAGCACTTGGACTTATTAAAGATCATCCTATTGGACTCTGCCCATGCATCCAACCATTCCAGGTCTCTCTGCAGAGCCCTCCTACCTTCCAACAGATTGACACACACGCTCCCAAGCTTAGTGTCATCTGCAGATTTACAAATGAAAGACTCAATACCCTCATCCATGTCATCAATAAACATATTGAACAGAACTGGCCCCAGCACAGACCCCTGAGGGACACCACTGGTGACTGTCCCCAGCTGGATACAGCACCATTCACCACCACTCTCTGGCCCAGCCATCCAGCCAGTTCCTAACCCAGCAAAGAGTGCCCCTGTTCAAGCTGTGGGCTGCCAGCTTTTCCAAGAGTATACGGTGGGAGACAGTGTCAAAGGCCTCGCTGAAGTCCAAATAAACAACATCCACAGCCTTTCCCACATCCACCAGGTGGGTCACCTGGATGATAAAAGGAGATCAGGTCGGTCAAACATGACCTACCCCTCCTAAACCCATGCTGGCTGGGTCTGATACCCTGGCCACCCTGTAAGTACTGCATGATGACACTCAATATAAACTGTTCCATCACCTTACCGGGTACTGAGGTCAGGCTAACCGGCCTATCAGGATCCTCCTTCCAACCATTTTTGTGAATGGGTGTCACACTGGCCAGCTTCCAGGCATCTGGAACCTCACCAGTGATCCAAGACTGTTGGTAAATGATGGAGAGTGGCTTTGCAAGCTCATCTGCCAGCTCCTTCATCACCCTGGGATGGATCCCATCTGGGCCCACAGATTTATGAACATCCAAGCAGCTCAGCAGTTCTCTGAATGCCTCCTCCTGGATAACAGGGGGACCATTCTGCTCCTTTGTAGTGGTGTGTGTGATTTTGCTCCTCATTGTTTTATGCTGATGGTTTGTCTGATGGTTTGTTCCCTTCTCCCCTCTGTTTTTCTGGAAATGTTCTGTCCCAGTTGTCAATCTCCTTATGTTCTCCCTAGCCCCACTCCTCTGGGCCTTGTCTGTCACCCCGCTATCCCTCCCAGCTTCCAGAAAGTTTGGAGAGGGTCATCAAGTGATAGGGCAGGGGCAGAGGGGGTCCCTCCCCAGGCATTCCCATTTGCAATCCTGAATGTCCCTCTGAACCTCTGACTCCTCCCTTGTTTTCCATTGGAGGATTGTTTGTCCCCTGCATTTGTACCTCCCCTCCATTTAAGCTGTTGTCACAGCTGTCTCCTGGGCTCATCTGGAGCTGCATTCCTGGAGCTTGGAGTCCCTGTGGGGACAGAATAAAGCTTTGGACTTTTGCCCTCCAGTCTAGCCTGATTCCTTCCTCTGCTGACGCCGCAACAGTCTCTTCAAAACAAGGGAGAAATCCCTTAGCCACTCCCCTGGTTCTCGGGACCCAGGGGAGTGTTTCCCCAGCTAGTGAGCTGTGCCTAGCTAGTCAGGGTGGTCAGAGTGGTCACTCCGAAAGGGACGCAGTGACACTCCCTGACACCATCTACCAACCCAGGAGGACAGTTGTCCTGAGGACAAGCCATCTTCCCACTAATGCAAAGAAGGCATTAAGCACTTCTGCCTTCTCCTCATCTGCAGTAAATAGTTCATATTTATTAGTGAAAGCTAACCTAAGGTGTCACGAGTTGTAATTTTGTGGTGGACCTGGTGAAAAGTAGATTCTATTTTCAACATTCAGCCCCAATGGCAGTACGGTAGTAAAATGATTAGAATGTATACATGAAAGCTGAAATAAAATTATACCCAGTGGGCAAGTGCTAATGCATATATGGTACTATAGTAGAAATACATAAAGAAAGATTATACACTAGGTAGTCCAAAGAGATTCTAGTCAATCTACCATGAACAAGAATCATAATTGCCATAAACCACAGTAAAAAGTGCACCTAGTCAGAGGTCACTTTGTAGCATGAGGAGGACAAAGATAATGAAGTGTGGTCAAATTGTAGAACCCACCCTGCAGGGCTTCGATTAGGGGACTTGCTAATTCTTTAATCTTTAATTGTGCATGTGTAAGGTGTATGCTCTGCCAAGACAATTCAAAGTTGCATTTTCTTCTGTGTGAATGTGTGAATCAATATTAGTGATTGAGTAAGACAAGCTCATCTGTTCACTCTGTCTTGAAACATGACTTATGTGGTGAGACTACATCTAGTGGGAGGGCAACTGAAATGCTTATAGCCAAATGAGTGAGAGCTTGCCAAACAGGTTTTCTGATCTGTAGCAAAAGCATCTGGACAAGTGCTAGTGCTAAAATTGTCATTTAGTTTGGGATCAAGGAGGTCTGCATTTACCATAGCTTCTGCTATTTTGTTTGCCTCAACTGAGTTTTTAAGTGAAAATCAGCTGTGTCCATATGTCTTCTTGTTGTGGAGCCATGGAAGCAACAGTTTCATCTTTTAAGAGAAATATTTCTAGACACCTGTGGATTGTTGCTCACACATTCCAAATAGAAAAGAGGGTATAATACAAGACTTAAAGAGAGTAGTTTTGTGCCCAAAATTTATGCAGTTGGCATTTTCTGTTCTTACTCAAACTGATTTCTAGCACTTCATATTCCACACACAAATATTCAACTGTGCAGAGCAGAGGCTTAGCCAGCCTCTGGACTAATCTTGTAACTATTTCATGTTCTCAGATTTTGAAGAAGAAGAATACTTATTTTCTGTTAGCTGATGGATCCTGCTTTGCTAAATTATGCCTTGATTTACAGAGAGAGAGCATTGAGGCAATCCCCCAAAACTAAAGATAAAGTCAAACTCAGACAGTGTATGGGTAAGAGAAGAACTACAAAAAGTCATTAAGTATGGTAGATTAAATGTTAACATAGCATATGAAACTCTCAGTCAATTTATATTCATTGACAGTTACTTGTCCATTCTATTTATGCCTGTAAGACCATCCATGGCACATGGAAAATCTATCCTCTGAAGGCATGCTTTCTACTGCTGGTGCTGGTGTGCTTTCTTTTTTTGCTTAGAAGAGAATACATGACTGATGATTGTGAATTAAATGTAACCCAGTGAGTTGTCAGTGACAGATATGCATTACGTGCACTAGTACTAGTCCAGATGTCATTGCTACACTCTACTATTTTTCCTTTAGCAGCTTACAGCCCATAATTAAGGTTTAACTTTCTTTTTAACACTTTCAGATCCCAAGGCGCCATATAATAAAGTGAGTTATTTGTATATTAAAAGTAGTTGTTTGAGAAGAAAGAGGTTGTAGAGACACATGCCTATAAGTATGCAATAATTTGGGAAAAAAGGAATATTTCTTAATAAATGTAATTTTGATAAGTATAACAAAAAAGGAAAGAAATGCCACCTCCCAAGACATGATAGATTATCATTTGGGTTTTTTTCAAAATGTTTGTGGGGTGAAAATCTAAGAGTAATCTATAGCCACAAGCACTACTCTCTGGATGCTTCCACTTCTGCTCCAGCAGCAATTTTTCACCTTTTTTTTTAAACCTAGTTTCTTGAATCTATAGTAATAACCCCAATGTTTCCCAAATTGCACACAGCATTCTAACAACATGACTCCCACTGACTTTAATGAATCTTGATGCTGAGGATTATGTAATTGACTGATGGCTGTAGCCGACATGTACGGTATGCAGTCACAGATCATTACATTGCCTTGTCTCTCTTGCAAGCTATAAGCAGTAGCTATAGTCTCTAGGCAATCAGCTTAATTTGCAAGGGGTTTAATGCAAAATATCATGAAACTGGAAGGAAACATTATGCTTCCCCACCCCATGCTGGAAGGAGAAGACGTGATTTCATATTATCTATCAGAGTAAAGCTACCTTCCCTCAAGAAAAATACCTCTTCTTGTTTGCTTTTAATTGAGAAAAAGTGAAATTTTAGACAGCCCAGCTTCCTAGGTCCCAGCAAATTCCTCTTTCTGTGATTGAGTGTTTACATTTTCCAAGTTAAAAGTTTTGAATTCCAGTCTAATCCACTATCAAAGGGTAATGTATTAAGAGAAAATGTATCAGAGTTGTATGGGTCCTGAGATTTTCCTGTCAATAATGGGTAGAAAACTGGCGCTTTGTCTGCCTGCCCCCACTTTCACCCTGGAGACGAATGGAGAAGCAGTGAATACATCTGGAAAACAACCCCACATTCTCAGAAAGCCTAACACGTGGCTCTCCTGGGACTCTGTGAGAGCACCAAACTAAAATGATGGTCCTCTCTTTCTTTTTTCTTTTTTCATCCTGGTTTATTTCTGCCATGTCTTGAAAACAAAGTCTGTCTGGCAGCAATGCTCTTCTCTTGTCTTCTTTGTTCTCTCTGGCAGGAGAGGCAAATTTGCAAGTAATGAATGAGGGCTACAGTCATTTGGAGTTGGTGCATTAAATGCATAAAATGAATCCAGAACAAGTGTCCTGCTTGATCCTGACACTTTCCCCTTGACATGGCTTAGTTGCTTCAGTAAAAACACTTGAAGATTTGTATCTTCAGCGCTAGCCCTTGTTCTCATAGGGGACTTTACCTTGCTGAATGTCTCCTGGAAATACAGTACAAGGAGGTTCTTGTGTGGAAAAGAACTTTCTGACAGAGATGGTGAGAGACCCAACAAAGGGAGATGTCCCTCTGGAACTGCTGTTTGTGAACACAGAAGGACTGGTGGGTAATATGATGGCTGGAGGCAGTCATGAAATGATACAAGTTTTTGATTCTCTGAGAAGGAAGGGATTCAGCAGAATTTTTTGGCCTATTTAGGAAGCTGATTGAGACAGTCTCTTTGGAAGGAAGGCTGGTCATTCTTCAAGAAGGAAATCCTGAGGGCATCGGCACAGGAGCTATCCCTGTGTGCCCTAAGCTGAGCCAGATGGGAAGAAGATTTGTCAGGCTGAACAGAGAGATTTGACTGGAACCAGATATAAAAAGTAGAGTTTATGACCTTTAGAAGAAGGGCAGGCAATTCAGGAGGATGCAAAAGATGTCATGAGGTTGTGCAGAGGAAAACAGAAGGACCAGAGTCCAACTAGAACTTCATCCAGCTACTGCCATAAAAGAAAATACAAATTCCTTCTATAAATACATCAGCAACAAAAGGAGTGTTAAGGAGAATCTCCAGCCTTTAATGGATGTGGGGGGAAACAGGGAAACATGGTGATAAAGTATGAGGAAAAAGACTGAGGTACTTAATGCCTTCTTTGCCTCTAATAGAAAGACCAGTTGTTCTTCAGGTACCCAATGTGCTGAGCTGGAAGACAGGGATGGGGAGAAAAATGAGGCCTCCATAATTCAAGGGAAAATTATAAGGGACCTGCTACACCACTTAGACACACACAAGTTTATGGGGATGTATGGGAACCAAACAATGGTACTGAAGGAGCTTGCAGAAGTGCTCACTGAGTCACTTTCCACCATTTACCAGCAGTCCTGGTTAACTGGGGAGCTCCCAGATGAGTTGAAATCAGCAAATGTAACACCCATCTACAAGAAGGGCTGGAAGGAGGATCCACGGAACTACAGGCCTGTCAGCCTGACCTCAGTGCCAGGGAAGGTTGGGCTCCATGATCTCAAAGGACAACCTAATGGTTAGATGATTCTATGTTTCTAAGGTGCTGTTAGATTTGAAAAGAGAATCAAAAGTTTTTATTTCCCTTTTTTTGGTCCAACTCTTCCCAAATAATAAAACATCTTTCTTCAGATTGTAGATTAAATCTCTTGCATTCTGATCTCATATATAAGTTCACCAGCAGGAATGAAACAAGAAGTGTAATAGGAAGCAGCAATATCCTTGTGCAACAATATTAACATTTTATTAAATTTTGAAATCAAAGTTGTAAATAAATAGATAAATCAATGTTATTATTGCTTCTAATGAATTATATGTGAGAAGTATATGTTTCTGTTGTACAAAACAGAATGATCATTATTTGGGACGTCTTATGAAAGCCTTGCAAAGAGGATGTAACTCGTTTCTGCCAATGAAATAGTACTAAATTGATCTAAAATATATTTAACATGAGTGTATGAGGTTTTGGATATTATACAAAAATTTGCAGAAAAGGACTGATAAATTAATAAAATTCTAAGCCATTTGTAATTTAAAATGGCAGGTAAGTAGTAGATACATGTATGGTCATATCCCTAATGCATATAAAATGCTAATTCATGTGGTTTGTATATAAATAATGAGTAATGATTATAATAAGCTGCTAATGAGAATATGATTAAACTTTGCTCCTGTAAACAATATTATGTAATTAAGTGGACATTATTTAAGCATTAACGTCTCCACATATTCACACAAAAAAGTAAGTATCTGCGGGCATGTGTAGGCTTGGTGTATATATGTCCAATCCTATCACATTTCAGAGCACTCTTGTAATTAGTGTGCATCAGACAGCACTGGGATAGGTAACTGCAATTACACACACACATAGACATGCTTTAGGAATTGGATATGATGCACAATGTAAGGAACTGGAATTCACACAGAAAATATGTGGTAGAACAGTGAATTAAAGGCAGCCGTCCTGGATCTCTGGAACTCTAGTCTTTTTAAGATCCTTTCAGACCAGGAAATACCTAGAAATATTTATAAAATTATAGTAGTTATAAATCAACAAATTGATTTTAGATCTTGCACAGTATGATTTTTTTTCCAGCTGTTATAAATATTGTCTTGCTTATAATGACTGAAGAAACATAAGAAAATTCTTACCAATAAGAGTAAATAGCTGTTAAGATTGTTCATGGGATTATAAGAAATGGATTACAAAATGAGCAAGACTGTTTTATCCAATCCTCTGTATATATAGATCTTCCCAGCTTCCCATTTAGGAAAATGATGATGACAACGATGATGGCTAGGAAGACAAAAACCTTGGCACTACATTGTCTGGAAAATCTTTCTGTTAAGTTCGTTTTAATGTGTGCTTGGGTCAACTTACTTGTCTCCTGGAGTAACTTTTCAGGACATCACATCACACTTTTTGTTTTTGGGGTCTTAGGGCTGTGGTCCCATCATTTGGTTGCTTTCAGCACTGCTTTTCTATGGTGTTCTGTTGCATTTAGGCATTTTTTTGTGCTGAAAAAGACTGTTTCAATGCAGAAAGCAAAACCAGAACTTCCTTTTAAATCTGATGTATCACTTCCCTGTGTCTGTCAGGGCTCTGTTACAGTGGGCTTTGCAAAAGGCCCCTTTGGCTTTTCCTGAGGTATCATGTAACTCCAGCTGTTGCGTAAATACCTTAGCACCTTAAAGCTGGTGCTTGCTTATAGATTTATTTATTCTTTCAACTCACTTCAGATTCTCCTGCAAGTCCCATGCTGCATCACTGAAGTCTGTCTTAAGGTTTCAGAAGTATCTCAAGGGCATGTGCAGAATGCAAAAAATTTCTGAAAGTTGTGCAATTTTTCCTTCATGTCTGCCAGCCTGGGCAGTAGCAATAGATACTGACTTCCTTCAAGTGCTCTGCTCAATGATTTTTTCTCATAGCAGATCCTAGGTTTACCTGAAGACTCTCTGACTACTTTTCAACTGCTGATTTACTCTTAGTTTCAATGAGCATAATAACACCTCTTGTTTGCAGCCTTGTCAGCTTTTCTTCACCAGCCTCATTGCAGCTAATGGTACTTTGCATTTCAGTAGTTCTACCTTGAGACTTTGCTCTCAGAGTGTCTTATGTCCTTAGGTTTCAATTCTTCACAGACCCCGACATGAATGCTCTGTTTTTCTCTACATATTGTAAGTCTGTCCTGTTACAAGGTTATTATCTATTGCTCAGAGGAGTTATAGATGTGCCACCTCTAGAAACATTCCAGATCAGGTTGGATGGGGCTCTGAGACACCTGATATCGTTGAAGATGTCTCTGCTCATTGCAGGGGGGGTGAACTAGATGATCTTTAAAGGTCCCTTTTAATCTAAACTATTCTGTGATTCTATGATATGGTGACTCTATGAGTTGCACTGTCTTGTTGCTCAAGCAGCCACTGATATCCTTTTGTGTCAACAGCTATATGCTCCTAGTAGTAGTATAGGCTGTGTCAGAATTTTTCTTATTGACAGCGTGCATGCATCCAGTACCTTAGGAAGCTTTTACTAAATATAATCAATCCTCTGTCATATTTCTAAAGTCTGATATTAGCACTCAGATGCAATGCTGGAGCTATGCTGCAGTTGCCTCAACAATGCAGCTGGGCTATTGAACAGCAACAGGCTGCTGATTATTTAGTAACCCAACCAATATGGCAGCTTTCAGTTGGTAGCCATTTTCCTGCTGTGTGTTTATATATTGGAATCAGCACGTAACTTTGAATTTGCCAAAGTCACTCTGCAGATGGTCTTCCCTGTATTGGAAATCACTCTTCTCAGTCACTGCATGTACTGCCATTTTCATTTCCTCTGGTAACAGTGAGATTAGAACACACTTTTTTCTTTTTCCCCCACATCTCTTGAGTGATTCCTTGTTGCCACGGTGCCTGGGAAAACACTGGCTAGCCCCTTCCCGGACCGTGCGGAGAGTGGCCGCTCCCTGAGCACTGCAGGCCTGGGTGGCAGCAGAGCAGGGCTGCACTTTTCCTCTCAGCAGCAGTGCTGCTCTGCAGGACACCTGCACAGACTGAGCCAGGGATCCGAGTAGGAGACCACAGAGGGATCTTCTGTACGTTTCCCAAGGAAAGCTTATTTCCGAGGAAGGGTCAGGGACAGAAGACAAGACCAGAGCTTTGCACTCACCTTTTAAGTAGGGGCAGAACAAGGGGAGGGTACAGTACAGAAACCAATCAGGAATAAACAGAGGAGGAGCCCAAGGAGGGACTTAAAAGACAGTGCCCAATAGAGGAATGTGAGGGGAGGATACAACTTAAAGAGGACCAACTGGGTCTTGAAGAACATGGAAACTTCTGGACTTTAAGGAGGGGTCAACTGCAGATGGACAACATGAGGAGGCAGGGTCAGGGAGGATTTTGGGCAGGGGGTTGGTTCAAGGGAGGATTGACATGGTACATTCTGGAACAAAGGGCAGGGTTTGGGGAGGATTGACATCTAGGTAGGCAGGTTCGGGGTATGATGCAATAGGGAGAGGGAGATGACAACTCAGGAGACACCAAACAACATGGGAGAAAACAGGAATGAACCATAATAGGAACAACAATAAAATACCATCTAGAAACCACACATTACCATATCTTGAAAGGCTGTACCTTTTTGCTTTGTGCATTTGTATGTGCTTTACAGAAAATTTATGCTGCTTCTACACCATTGCATTGTAAATCCTTTCTCTTTTTTCTTTTAAGGTTATTCGAACCTCTGTGCTTGTTCTGTGCAACCAGCTGTCACTGCTTTGATGCTGGGCATTTCAGAGTCCATGTTTTTTGCAGAAAGTCCTCTAGGAATCAGAACTTATTCCACCACTGTCTCCCAAGGTCTCAGCGTGCCGCAGGAGAACCTGTTTTTCTTCCAGAGACAAGAGTAACTCAACCACAGAATGAGAGTTCCCAGCTCTGCTATTTAAATGCTTGTCTTCCTTGAGATCTCTCAGATTCAGGTCAAGAACTTACTCTGTCACTTCATACAGGAAATATATTACCTACCAAATCTTGCCACTGATTCATGTTTAATGTATTTTTCCATTGTGACAGTGTTATTCCAACATGCTGACATCTGGGTAAAGAACGCAATTCCCATTTCCAGTATTTTAATTCTTGTGTAAGGATATTGTAGAAAGCAGCAATTTTATGGGAAGATGTTTCTGGTGCTACTGTCATGCTGCCTCTTTGGTTTTGTTTTTATCAGTGTTTGCCTGCACACCAGACAGTTTGTTGCTGTAATACTCTGTGGCCTGACTATTGCCAGCACATCTCGCACACTGCTGAGTCAAATCATGGAGGCTTCCAAGTTTCCTACCTCATCACGACAAGTCATGTCCACAGAGATGCTACAAACACAATCAGAACTTCAGGCTGGGCTTCTCTGAGACGCTCCTAAAATTTCTCACACCAGCTGCTCGAAGTATTTTCTCCCACGACTATGACATTTACCACAGGCAGATGCTGACAAGTAGATTTTTCTGTAATGCTACTCCAAATATAATTATCTTACTTGAGAGATGAGTAATACAGAGCTATTTGGTCAAAAAGCTCTAGCAACTCAAAACATAAGTACTGGAGTGGAGAGAGCAGAAATCTCTTTTAAAATTCAAGCTTCTATAAATTGAGATGAAAAGAAACTTTTTTTACTCACACTCCGAAGGAGGTCAGAGAATGTGGATAGTTGTGTCTATCAGTTTGTATCTCTCTGATAATAACTTGTGACCTCATTAGTCAATTTCAGTCAAATTTGACTGAAGGGTACCTTTACCCTTCATTCTTGAAAATAATTAAATCTGCATTTTTAAATAATTAATTAATATAATTAGGTAATAATTAATGAAATAGTAAATCTATACATTTTATGAAATCGTGTAACCACAAAGGGAAAAAAAGTGTTCCAGCATTCCCCACGTGGGAAAGAATTCCTGTTTGAGCATGAATACCTTTTGCATGCTCTAGACTAACAAATCTGCAAATGAGAAGTACAGCTCATAAATTATAAGCATTTTTAAATATATATATAATTAAGGCAAGATAAAAACTGGTGGGAAAACGTGTTTCTTGAGTTCCAGGACTCACAGTAGTATTGGTAAATATTGTCCTCGTCCTTTCAGCACTCCTTCCAAGTTTGTCTACATGAGGGACTTGTGGACAAGTTAACATGTTAGTAACAGTACTCAGTACTGCAAATGATGTAGAAAGGACAAGTGCAACCATTAGAGTACGAAAAATCTTAATTGCAGGTACAGCTGGAGGACTTCTGTCTTATGTCCTCAGTCTTCTGCCCACCTTAGAGCATCTGAAAAAGGGATTCATTTTGTCTGTTTGCCTAACAGAGAGCAGTGACACAGGATATCTTTTTCAGTGCTCTTACACTCCTATTCCCAGTGACCGTGACTAACTGACACAAAATCAAACGGGCCTTGTTTATGCCAAAGACTTTTTTTCTTTTCAGGCTGTTAAACCATGCTTAATATCAGTGTAACTTCACTGGTCTTTTAACATGATGCCATACTCTAGAAAAAGCTGCTTTCCTAGTAGTATTTGCAATGGATAATAATTCTCAGCAATTCATCTCATATAAAACTGGGCTTTGAATGGAACATATTTAATACAGAAAAACCCCCCAAAAAATCCTTGCACCTCAAAGAATATTTGGTGATGAGATTCACACTGCATGTTTTGAAGAAGGAGACTCAGTCAAAACAGCTACATAGACCACCTATTTCATGTCTGCAGATCTGCTGAATCTGCTTTGATTTTCCATTCTTTGCCTCAGAATAACATACTGGAGTTTAACCTTCATTATATGATTATGTCTGTACTTCTCATGGTAATTAAGTGACCTTCCAGAACAGTGAACAAAACTTTCAGGTTGAGAGATTAATTCTGAGAGGTGTGAACTTTTCTGTTCAACCCAATCGATGTTAACTCTGAAGCCTTACAGATAGCTTGCATTTCAGTCTCGTTAACTATTTCACTGCTGATCACCTTGCATGAAAGTCTCACTAACAAAACTGAGCCACAAAAGTAGCTTCTCCCCACGTGAGTGAGAACTCCAGACCCACCAGATACTCTTCTCTGCAGCATCTATAACACAGTAGTTTGGTACCAGAAGAGGAATCTGTAGCACACTGAAGACCAAAGCCAAAAAGGTGCTCTTCACCAAAATGTGAGGAAACCACAATAAATAAAATTTCATATTAAAATAAATAAAAGAGGAGACTCTGTCCTGAAATTATTATTCATTCTCATATTTAATTTAAGAAATACATTTCTTAAATGTAAAGGAAGCTGTTGGAGAATTTCTAAGCTCACTCATGGGTATACAAGAGAAGCCAGAAACACTGCAGCACAGCATGGGTCCAGCTGGAAAAAGCATACATTGAGCCCTGATCTTAGCTAAGCAGATTAGCACCAAGATAGAGCCAAATCACTTTTACATGTTATTTTGATTAGAAGCTATTCAGAAGGGTAAGAAGGTGACTTTGTTCCCCATATGAATGGGGTTGCGCATGTTTAACTCTTGGAAATACTCAGCACTTCATAGCAGTAGTCCCTCTGTCACTTTTTGTGCCTCACATACAAGGGCTTGTCTCTGCTTTTAAGTTATGCCAGGGTGAAGTTGAAGAGGAATGTGAAGCATCTCAAACAGCTCTTCTGTAACCCCTCTTGCTCTGGGCAACTGCAGCACTCTGTAGCACTCTGGCACTGCAGATTAGACAACCACTGAAGCTCTTCGGCGGCGCTGACACGTCCACCTCCCACCCCTGAGATGCCCAACCGAGCGCTGCAGGGGCAGGGCACAGGTTTGGGAACCTGGCTGAAGGGTTTGGAGGTGCTCAGCCCACCATGGCCCCAGCCAGGAAGCTGGTGGGTCTAACCATCCAAATATTCCTTCCAGCTTGAGAAGAGTGTGGGGTGCTTGTGGCTGTGATAAGGTCAGGTTAAACAGTTCTCTGGTGGAAAGAAGTGGATGGAGTGGACTTTCTGAAATCTAAGCACGGGCTAATGAAACTTCTGTTGGCACTGCTGGACCTAGTCAGCATTATATAGTCCCTGGATCATCGGGGACTTTATGATCTTAGTCTATTTTGTGTGCTAACAATAACTTCAGCTGCTAGTTTCATGAGCTCTGCTCTTTGCAGGAAACAGTAAACTGTGCCTGAAAATCAGTATGTAAAATACATTGGAAGGGAAGGGAATAAAACAGGGCCACACAAAAAAAAATGAAGTGACAAAAGGCTGTAGGAGATTAATAAAACTTAACTGGCTTACAAATAGAAAGAAATATAATTGTTAAAATAAAACCTAACTGAAATGAGTTTTTTAAAAATTTTCATATCTCAGATCTCCAAGGTTGTATTTGCTGACAAGTCTGTAGCTTGTTATTTTTATACTTTTGGGTTTCCATCTCTTTATATCAATCTGGTGAAAGCCTATTAAACCCTTATTTGAATTTTTGTATATCTTTCTGCCTAAACCTTTACAGTGACTCACATAAAAAGCAGTATTTTAAAAATCCATATATAAAAGCTAGAATAAGTAGCCCAAGTTTAAGCAATATCTTTTGATTTTATCAGGCCTTGCTAAGCGAATGATTGGGAAATAAAAGGCCATTTCTCCTTGAATATTTAGATGAAGTGAGTATATTTTGTGGCTTCTGTGGAGAAAACAGGACTCTACTGACACTCCAGCCTGAGAAGTCTGCTTTGCTCTTGGGTTCTTTTGGAGATAAGTTGTTCTAATTAACTGCTCCTGCATAACTCAGCTGCTTGTCAAATGTTGTTCTTTTCCAGTCTTCTTCATCAAATCTCAATGGAACAGATAGTTCATCATCCTGTATGTCCATATTTGTTGTTTTGCACTAACAGTGAGTAAATGTATTCAAAGGTTTTGTGAAATATTAGTCTATTTATGCTGTATTATATGACTGAGGTACATCAGTTCAGCACAGGTAACTTGTTCTCATGTGCAGATTTTATAATGAGAATGTGTTTGAGGAAATCTGCTTTTTTTGCAGTCATAGGATTGGCATAGGCAAAGGTTTCTCATTTTTTGTCCATTTTCTTTTTCAACCACCACATGATTTAGTACTTGATTGTGGTAAAATACTTGGGTGTTTTTGAGATGAAGATTAAGACTCCATGGAACTATTTCTCCATTAAAGAATGATTTCTTTGTTTCTTAACTTTCTCTGCTAAAATCTTAGCAATGTCAACAGTGACTTACTCAGACTTTGATATTTGTCTAGCAGCACTGAAATGATGTTGTAGTATGGAAAAATCCACATTCTTTGGCATGTTTTACCAATTCATGAAAAGTCACATAAATTCCATTATCTTAAAGCCAATTAGTTGGGATGGTAAAATAGGAGAAATGGCAATTATTTGGGGTGGTCACCGCAGTGATATCCAGTGAATTTCCTGATTTCCAAGAGGCTAAAAATTGTTCAGTGCTAGTAAGATTCATGCTTAGATCAAAAGGCCTATCTCTACATTTCTTCACAGTCCTTCAGTAACTCTGCAGATTTACATTAATTTTTTTTTTTACATTTGGGCTGTCATTCAAACAGGTTTACCAATTATTATTTATGGTGTTTGTCCACTATTTGAAACACCCTTTTCTTGTTCCGTATTAGCTTCACAGCATTTAAGTTCTGGACAGTCTGAAACATGACATAGCTGCCTTTATGTGTGACATTATCTGGTGTCTTCTACAAATTAGTTACAGTGTGCTTCAAAGGAAAATGGACCTTCCTTCCAAAAGGACATACATGAACATCTGTTTTTGTGAATTTCTTACAAGTTGTCTAATATTTCATCACAGGTTCTTTTTAGCCTCTGCTCTTAAACTAGCATAGAGGTAACTTAGTTGATCCTGGCTGCCATTTCTAAATTGCTATGAGGTCAAGATTCTCATGTTCTCTGTCCTGTAAGGCTGTTCTGGATAGAAAATTTATGAAGTACATATTGATCATTTTCTTGTAGTATTCATTTAAAATATAACACTGAAGCTTCAACAGAAAGCACCAGATATGTGAAAAAGCTGTTAACAGAATTGTGTAGAATGCTGTGCAGTGGGCATTTTCCATATTGGGTTTTCTAGCTTTGAAAAACAGATTAAAATTTTCCCCATTTAAGAGCAATTGGAAGTAATTCCTTTTCCTATCAAATACATTTGCATGGGTCTGCTATTTGGTGTGACTGTCACAAATTCATATGATGACAATTTCTACCAGAATGCTTCGATTTTCAACATATCCTGTGTGCACCTAAATTACCAGATGATATTGCTTCTTTGGGTTTCTTTAAGAAAGATTATTAAAAAAAAAAAAAGGAAATGAAGTTTTAAATTACATTGCTACATTTTCCAGAAGTACTCAATATTGAACATGATTTTTGAAAATTACAGTTGACTGATACATGACTTTTATTGGTAAACTGCCCTTTTGGATAAACTTATTTTTCTATAGCAGTGTCACTTGTATTTGAAGTGTTATATTCCTAAATATGTATTATTATTAATAATAAGAAGAATAGGTATTAATACAATACCTGTATTAATTAAGGAGTTTAAGTACTTTTTAAATCACAGCTATTTCTGTCTCACACTCTCGTACAGAATCACACAGAATTATAGAATGGTTGAGACAGGAAGGCACCTCTAGAGATCATCTAGTCCAACTCCCTGCTCAAACTAAGGTCAAGTACAGCAGGCTTATCAGGGCTGTGCCCAGTTGAATTTTTAATATCTCCAGGAATGTTGACTCCAAAGCCTCTCTGTGCAACTTTATTTGGTGTTTGATTATTCTTGTAATAAGAAGATTTTTCTTATATTTCTGTGGACCCATCAGGCAGGGTCTATGGATGTGTATATGTACAATTTGTTTGAATCTTCCCTAAACTGAGCCCCCTACAGCAAGGGTAAGTCTTCCTTGCTCCAGACATTCTCCCTGATGTCATGGACCTGGGATTGCTGAAGGTGAGTCTCTCAGTGATGACAGAGGGAAGGAGACATTGAGTGCCTCATCTTCCTCCCTGTCCCCAGATACCATGCCCTACTTCAGCCATCAGCCTCCGTATTCCACTATGTTCCTTTTGCAGCTGGTAGATATGGAAGAACCCTTCTTGTTACTCTTTGTACCCCTTGCCAAATTCAGCTTTGAGTGTGCTTTTGTTTTTCTAACCCCAGACCTGTACACAGAGCCTCTCCAGTCAACTCCCTCAAGGCAGCTGCAGTACATGGGCTGCATATCTGTCCTTCTTTGTGAGACTTAACCAGCCTTTTAAAGTATGATTTTCTTGATACACTCACCCCTTGAGACTCCCATGATATGTCACTTCCAATTATAGAGGAGGAATACCGTGATTTCTTTTCAAAGGATGAAAAAGTATCTCTAGTATATTTGAGGGGACTGGCCACCAGAGAAGTTAAGACGTTCTGTGGGGCACAGCGCGCCTTCCAATAGGGTTCAGGGAACTTCAGTTTCTGCTAAAAATAATGAGTGCATAGAAAGGTTTGTTTTCTTGGAAAATATAATCACCTCATTCATCAATGAAAAATGAGAGGTTTTGAAAAATTGAATTTATTGTGAATGCAATGCCCTGAAATTAAGAACACTAACTGCCAGTTTCAAGAGACTGGCAGCAAAGTGTGTTCCTTTCATAATGTAAAGTATAGCCCTTGGACAAGCTGCATTTCTACAGAATGTAAAACAAGCCTCGTACAGGACCTTGCTTCTAAGGTCACTTGTTCTTTTCATATGAAGATGCCACCCTATAAGCTTGGGAAATCCTGTGTCACAAAATAGCTGTGGGCTGGCCAGAAACTATAAATCATGTTTTGGAATTTGGGGTGTTATCCAATATGAATGAGACCATTCCTTTTATATAAACAACTTTCTATTTTTTTTCTGTCCATTATGCTGGAGCTAAATATAACATACTAATGGGCTCTGTAGGCTTGCAGTGGATTTCCTATTGTGACTCAATATTTTTTTCTATTAATTTATTTTTTATGTGTTTCCACTCCTATTCCTAGCAGCACAGCATGCATCCTCACTATAAAAAAGAGAGAAAGAAAGAAAGAAAGAAAGAAAGAAAGAAAGAAAGAAAGAAAGAAAGAGAAAAAAAGAAAGAAAAAGAAAAAGAAAAAGAAAAAGAAAAAGAAAAAGAAAAAGAAAAAGAAAAAGAAAAAGAAAAAGAAAAAGAAAAAGAAAAAGAAAAAGAAAAAGAAAAAGAAAGATTAAAAAACATGATTTATCTTCTATTTGAAAAAAACATCTGCAGAACAAAATGAGCCTCTTGATGCCGGAATTGTCATCAATGATGACTTTGACAAAATGAGCAATACATAATTTGCTAGCTCCCTTGCGAAGCTGAAACAGATTGTCAAATAAAACACTGGAGGAGATGCATATGGGGTGAGTAGACCAGCTTTGAATATGAACACATGCAGGTGGTCATTTAGTAGTGGTTCTAAGAGGCAGGACATCCCTAATTTGGAGGGTCATTTGCATTTGGAAATGCTCACTGATAAATAGTGATGTATTCCCTATAGTAAAGCAGGACTGATACTGCCAAAACTACAGCTATTTCTGTTCCAGGGTAACTTGAACAAACCAGGCAGCCCAAGGCAAAGTAGAGAGTGGTTTACACTCCAGCAAACCTGCCATTAGTGGTGGGTTTGCAGAATACAGATTAGTAAGATTTGAAAAAGTGCTTTCTAAAAAATAGAAAAATAGAACTTCTTCACTCTCTGAAGTGTAAGAAATGATGGTTTTCTTGTAACGCAGTGGAGCAGCTGTATTGACTGAAATGCTGTGTAAAATAGTCAACCTTCAAAAATGTTTTATCACAACCTCCAATTTTTCCACTACTCTGAATTCTCAAATTGCACACTCCACCATCAGTCACTTGACAGAAACTGCAACACTCACTACACTGTTCCTATATCTCTCTTACTCCTTTTTTTTGACTGTGTGCCTGTGTATACTGTTAGATCTTGAAAGATAGTATTTTAAGAACATCTTTAAGAAATGTTGTGCCTACCATGTATAAATTTATGATTGTTTGAAGAAGAGTGGCATATGATCATTTTGAATAGCATTTCATTGCATTCTTAGTACTTGCCTGTGTCAGCCAAATTAATTAAAATGTTCCATTAAGGAATTATTAATCTACCAATCAAGAAAGGTTTCTCTGAGATGCTGTTCCTGCAGAAACCTTTTCTTTGAAGCTCCCACAAGATGTTCTGATTGCCTTCAAGTCCAAGGAGATTAAATGACATTGTGAGCATTTCAGGACTGAGGACACTCTTCCAGTTTGGACAGAAGATGATATCCAAGGCCTTACTTCTGACTAGGACCTTCAGATATTAGTATGCTATAAATAACTAATGATGATGTCAGCTTGGGGGCACTTAGCAATATGTGAGAGCATGCTGCTCCTTCAGCAATAGTTCTGTAATCTCAGCCTTTTAGCATATTACCTCTAAAAGAACATAACTTCCTCTGGAACCTTCATTTCCATTTAACCAGCCTTGTCCTTTTTTCAGATATACTCCCCTTGACATGTGTAAAAGAAATACCCCAATGAAAACTTGTTCAGAACTGTTAATTACTTTTGACCAGACTCCTTCCTCCATACCTTGGTTAATAGTGTAGATTGGAAAAAAATAACAGCCAGATCTGTTATCCCAGCAATTACTGAGAAACTGAAGTGACAATTTGCTTACTTGCCTGAAAGATCAAACAGTAAAACCCTAATTTCAGTCACTTGGCACTGGATTTTATATATTGAAACTGGCAGGCACACTTTATGCAATGTCCAAGCAGAAATGACCTCAGGCTTTTATGGACTACAGCACATTGTTCTCAGAATCACTGTGCCTATTGACTGCCTGGATTTTAGGGGACTCCTCTCTTTTGCTGTTTGTTTGTTTGTTTGTTTGAGCTTTTTTGGTTTTTTGTGTTTTCTGGGAGTTTTGGAGTAGTTTTGAGTGCATGTTAACCATACATACATATAATCAAAGAGAAAATTTGAAAAAAAAGAAAAAGTGACCTAATGAATCATACATCATACAAATACAGTGTAGTGTGCCTTGGCACTGAGTGTTTAATAACCCACCCTTAGAGACAGTGGAAAACTGCAGTAATTGAAGAAGGAAGAATATTTGACTCTTGAGTAGGACTTTATGAACACTATATAGTTCATAGTACACTAGGGATATTTTAAGTGCAGACCATTGGAGTACAGTAAGTTTACCTCTTTGACAAATGATTATTTTACCACATACTCGTATAAGAATCTTTTACTGCTGCAAATGAATGAAGATAAAAAGCTGCAGAGCATTCTCTTTCCCTTTTTTTGTGTTTCCCTCTTCCTTAAATCTATTCTCCATGCTTTCCTTCAGGTCAGGAAAAAAAGCAAAACCTTCAGGACTAGTGTGAGTCATCAGTTTGCAAAATTAGCATGATCAGATTTTCTTTGGTATAACAAGGTGGTTGCTTTACAGACACCTGCCTTTCCTCTACTGATCTGCACTCCGAAGTTTAAACACAGACTACTCACTAGTAAATTAACTGAAGAGTTCACTAATCTTTTCCTATAACTCTTGCCTATGGGAGAGGTTCTTAGTTCATTGAACCTACATGAATATTGAACAAATTTTGGCTACAAATGTCTGTGCACAGTTCTATATGGCTAGCTAAATGCAAAAAATTAGAAATCTTTACCTCAGAAAGAAACAGAATTCTGGATGCATTAAAGAGTTCTGCAGAAAAATGGATCAGTACTGCTTCAGCTTTGCACAATGCAGTCTCTTTTGAAGCCAAGTGATTCACAAGGCTATATATACACAACTAAAAGAGTTCTCTGCAGATTTTATCATATGGAAATCATAGTACAGTCCATTAATTACCCTCTCTGATGAAAGGAAGGATGAAATTTGTTATAGCATCAGACCACAAGATACAAAGTCCCAGGCATCCATTATATAATTTAGTCCTGACATAGCACATTAAATTCTGAGAAAGGAAGACCATTTTACTGTAAAGTCAGCAAAATGCCACCAAACTAAAACCCTGTTGCCTGCATACCACTAACCATATCTACAGTGAATAACTACTTTAATGACCACATTGGTACCAATGCTGTAAGAATTTTAAAGTGGTCTGTGCTTTCACTTCAGCCTCACATAGGCATTTTTGTTGCTCCAGCAGTCATTTTAAACTTTGATATTTTGGTGAAACATTAAACCTCCTATTCAGCATCATGCCTTTTCAATCTGCAGTCTGGTACACCAAAGGCACACCTGTTGAATTAACATGCCCTCCTGCTACCCATTCCCAAATCTGTTTGCCAGTCAGGGAAGCAAACATATCAGGCCAGAATTTCCAGGAGCTGGCTAGTGGTGAGGCTGTGGCTTTGGGCTCAGACCTGAAGTAACAGCACTGCCAGGGCTGGGCTGTGCCACCAGCGGCCTGGGACACAGTGTGACTCACAGGTTTTAGAAGAGAGCAATTTCTAAAGCTCAGCACTGACCACACGCCTTCAGCCAGGAAACACAGGGACAAAACCAAAGTCCTGTCTTTTCCTTGCCTCCAGACAGGAAAGAAAGGTGAAGTTGAGCTGTCCCTAAGTGCTTGACAGAGCAACATGAAATTCCATATTTTTTACTGTTTTCAGTGAGAAATTGGATACCTTTTTGGTTATAGCACCTAGTGTCAAAGTCCTAGTGCTCAGAGATGGCATCACAGGAGATAAAGACCTGCCCTGTCTCCTTTCACAGTCCAATTCAAGGTGTAGCCCAGAGTCAGAAAGAGGAACACTATTTGGTTTACTGTGTGCAATTAATTCATTTCTGCAGTGACGTCTAGTGGAATGGATTTAATGATTTTTGCCATGTTTATAAACTGCCTGAGAATGTGCTGGGTGCTTTGGTCACCCCTTGAGCTTTTGGACTCTCAGCCTTTGCTATCCTAAGGCTGTATTTTCCCCCTCACAGCTGGCTGCACAGTGTGGAGCAGCTCAAACAGACTGCATTCAGCTGGGTATTTACTTAATTTACTTTTTCATACAACCTCTGATTTAAGTAAAATTATGAATAAATTAGAAAGCTACCACATGGCTTTCCCACCAGGACAGCACACATTCTGCTGCTATTTCAAATTCAGTGATCTGTTTCTATGCTAAGGTTTACAGTGAGGCATTGCTATCTGACAACTGGTCAGCACAAAGTTCAAAGATCAAAATGAGACGGTGTGTGGGTTGGTTCTGAGAACAAATGTAGTACAGTAATGGGGACAGTAAAGACAACAAAGAGAATATTTGTTTTCAGCACGCTATTTGCTGAGCAAGGTTTTATCCAAATCCATTAAAGAACACAGCTAACAGCACTGCTGTGGCTATGAACACCCTTATGTGAGTCTACTTCATTATGTGTTAGCCCTAAGAGGCCTCAGTAGACTAAACAAGTACAGCTATACTGGGGGATGAAAGGATCAGAGATCAATTTATAGGAAAAACAAACTCTCTCTGTACCTCCTCCTTCTCAGCAGCCTGTGATTAGGTGCTGTGTAAGGCACTTCAGCAGCAATGCCAGCCAACATCAGCATCCTGCTCTACACCCCCCTCAGTGCATCCCATGCATCGGAATTGCAGCAACTGGAATCCATCATTTCCCAGCAGCAGATAAGGTTCCCCTTGTTTATAACTAGTAGACTGGGAGTAAAAAGATGCTTCGTAACAGTGTTATTTGTTCTGTATCACAAAGATTTGCATGATTTGCATGAAGAAAACCCTCCTTAGCTCAAGCATCTACCCCAATAGCCTCCACATTTTATACCTTTGTTCCACTTTAATAGAAAGAAAAGTCCGTAAGTTCAAGGTAATAGAGGAGCTGGATGTCTCAGAACAGACCTTTTTGTTCCCATACAAAAGCAGACACCTTAAACCTTTGTCATGGGTTTGGAGTGTTTCCTGCTTTTTAAAGTGTTCAGTTTCTCAGTGTGTTTCTTTCAACAGACAGTATTTCTTTGTAGAGGTTTTCCTTGTCGTCTATCTAAAAAACTTGATCTTTTCTGCTTCTACTACATAATTTTTTTTTAAATTAAGCCATCAACCTTGGCAAAAAAAGAAAAGGAAACAGTGAGAAAAGAGAGATGCTAAATGCTAGTAAGCATCTACTGCAGCACTCTCTGCCAATAATAAAGGTACATTTTACCTAAGAGTTCTAGGAGAAAGTTATTTTTGAAATATCTTTTTACAGTACAACATGCAGGGATAGCCTTCTGAATTTGTCACCCCAATTTTTTTAATGGAGCTGTGTCTATCTGAAATACTTGAAAACATCTGAGTAACAAGCTATTGAGGTTGTTCATGTTAACAACATACACAAAAAACCTTGACTGGATACTTGCAAGAGATGTGTTTGATTTAGTAGCTTATGTTCAGCATGGAAAAGGTAAGGTCTGTGTAACGAACCAGGGTGCTCCTCGTGTCCTCTCCCCTCATCTGCTACTTTGAGAAGAATAACCCATGAAAGTGTAAGAAAGGCCTAAATTACGCTCAGAATAAATTGGTTTTTCCCTTGGTAATAATCAAGCTGGTCAGAAGAATATGTCCTAGCATCCTTTGATTGCTGGACCTTACCCAAGAAAATAACCACATATATCTCCAAATGCATTATACAAGATTCGGGAAAGTCATATCAAAACCAATTGAAGATGTTCTCATGAGGTTTAAAATCTTAGTGCTAGTCCTATCCATTCAAAAGCTTGTGACAGAGTTGTCATTGCTTTATACTGGAAATTGAAGTGAGCTTTGGGGCATGTCCCTTAGTCAGTGAATGTGAACAGGTTCACAATAGCTGAGAGGCTGAAAAATCAGTGTTACTGGTGTATTCCATAAGCACCACACATAGTGGTGGTTGACCTACTTCAGTGCCTCTGTGAATATGAATGAAGCATTCTCAAATCCTTAAAATGCTGCCAAACATACCCTGTGACAGGGTATATCCCTTTCATTCTGTGCCAGGATAGCAACCTTGATCCTTAGGACTTAAAAAATAACCTCCAAGACTTCTACATGCATCCCTGTGAGTCAATTTAATCTCAATCTCAACCACTGTCTTTTTATCATTATTAATATTAAAATCTTTATTTAAAAATATTTACATAATGGTAATTATTTAAGGACTACAAGAAATGGGGGAATATTAGACAGCCTGTAGTGTTTACCGCTAAGTAAATATCCTTTTATAAATGAGTGTTATTACTCTAAAATATGGCTACTCTCAAACATGCTGTGAAAACATGTTAAAATCAACAGCACTTCTCCCACCTGTATCTCAGAGTTGCCCTTTGAAATCATTCCTCAAGGGAAGCTATTATGCTGCAGAAACCTTCCTGAAAGCTGCTCCCACACAAGAGGAAAAGCTAAATACATTGTGTAACACAACAGTGCAATTACACAAAAAGCAAACAAGACTCTAGCACTCTCCCACATGTTGCAGCCTCTGTGCACTCTGTTCTGTGACGTGGGCACCTACTCGTTGCTGGCATGTCTTGACCCCGTCCTGTTTTCAAGAGAAGTACAGTTGCTGAACCAACAAACAACCCTACGTGGCACAGCCCTGCGGGTCGGGTTCACCACAGCTATAGCCAACATGTCAGTCATGTGGGCTACCCAGCAAACAGTCCTTTGCCTCTGCCTTTGAGCATCCAGCTTGATCCCAGAAGCAAAGTTACCTTTGTGAAGCCACCATCTTGGCCAGTTTTGTTGGAAAATCTTGGTGTGTAGCTTGTCAGACAGCAGTAAAGGGGTCTTGATGTGGGGGATATTTTTCCCATCAGAATTCCTGCACTAAAATACATTAAAGGATTTTTCTAATCAATGACTTCTACCAAGATTCAGTTTGGTTTGTTGTCTGCTGAAACACAAAAAGTAGAAATATATATTTTTAGTCAAAAAAGGAACTAATTGGCTGCTTTCATGCAAAATCAAACACCTTTTATAATTGCTTTATGTACACATAAAAGTTCCCTGCTAGCTGTGCCAGTGAAGCCTGTATTTTATCTGCATCATCTGCTTCTTTTGAGATCAGAGGATTTCTGACTCAAACCATATACCCTCTTTCTCAGTATCTCTCTGTACGTGTATTACTATTTCCTCTTTCATATAATCTAACAATCTTCTGAAGATGTTATAATTGTACCTTAAGCATCTACATTATCTGAGTGGAAAAACCCTGTAAAAATGGGGGAGGGTGGAAACATTTTATTTCAAAATCATGTTCCACAAAGCTCAGGTAATTTATTTCTCTGAAGGTTTCTTCTTTCTCACCTTCATATATGGGCATCTTGGTCTATTTATCCCTTCTGAAGTAACACAGTGGGTTTCCATTATTATTGCTTGTAAACACTTTAGATTCTTTGTTTATGCTTGAACACCATTAGGAGAAAAGAAAGTCTTACTCTGTCTGATGCATTACTATGACTAACATCTGGAACATGAATGCTGCATGTTTTGCCAGTCTCATTTGGTATAATTCTAGTTGTAAATGTGCTAGATGTAGACCTCTATATTTCCTTTCACAGAAATACCAGCTTATCCTTGTTACAACTGAAGAACTAGGCATCATTTGACCCAAACATCTGTGAAGAGCTGGTCACATAAAAGATTTACAACAGTCGTTAAAAACCATTGTACTACTAATCAACCATTTTCCAACTAGTCATTTTCTATTTATCATAAGGAAAACAACTATTTGTTCTATCTCCTAGTTTCTAGGCTACCTTAAGAGGTTAAAATTGGGTGCTTTGTAGAGGCTGGTCACAGGATGGCAGTGATCACAAGATGACAGCCATTAAACTGATGTATGGAGTGGCCAGAGACGACTGGAGTTGATCCTAGCAAATGGTACTAGGAGGAAAAGAAGTGCAGTGCACAGCATTAAGTTTTATTAGCTTTGCAAGTCCTACGATCTATGTCACATGGAAGAAGGAGTGAGCAAGCCAGGTGGAGTATCAAGGCATTGTCCAAGCCTGCAGGGAAGCAATTAGGAAGGCCAAAGCTCAGCTAAAGTTGAAACTAGTAAGTGATCTGAAAGACGAGAAGGAAAGCTTCTACAGCACATTATCAGAAAAAGTAAAACAATGGAAAACAAAAGCATGCTGTGGGGCTGAGGCCCTAGTGACAGCAAAAAAAGAAAAAAAAAAAAAGATACTCAGTGCTTTCTCTGCCTCAGCATTTACTAATAAAATGTGCACATACACAGCTTTTTAAGCCTTGTGAAAGACCTCAGCAGTGAGGCATAACATGAAATAGAGAAAGGTATGACCACTTTGGTCACTTGATAGTGACCACAAATTGGATGGGATGGGATACAGTGGTGTCAGTGGTGCTGTGGGAACTGGCCAATGTCCTTGCAAGGTCACTCTACCATCTTCAGAAGGTTATGGCACTCAGAGGAAGTTCCCGATGTCTGGAATAAGGCCAGATAGACTGCATGTCTATTTCACAAGGGTGAGGAAAAGACTGAGGAGCAAGAGAATAGTCACCCTGACCTTGGGTTTTAGAAAAGTAGTGGGAGCAAACTCTCCTGGAAGCTATATCCAAACACACAGAGAACCACAAAGTGAGTGGGAACAGCCAGCATGGATTTACCAGGGGCAGCCCATGCCTGACACCAGAAGGACTAATTGCCCTGTATGCAGTGTTGTGCAGATGTGGTAATACTGCTGCATCTTGAGGGTTGAAGCAGTTGATACCATTTCAGGTAAATGGACAGTGCTCCAGGGTACAGTGTCTATGAAACAGTGAGTGCCTTAGATTTCCTCAGCTTGTGGTCAACGGGAACTGTGAAGGACAATGACTCTGATCTGTGTCTATGGCTACTTGTCTGGCAAACCCTATAAAACATGGTTTAGAAAAGTTTTCAAAATGGAGATGGTACTTGGTTGTGCTTAGTTCAGCTTCTTACATTTTGTTTCAATAGGAGTTGTAAATTTGTTCTGCATCTTTGGTAAATTTATTCCAGATTTTTTAATGTGGTATGTGCAGGCAAAATAGCATCATCTAAGTAGTTCTCATATCCCTCTATACTCAATATGATTTCCAGTTGTGATCACCATACATTTTCAAATGTGTGCAATAGGGTTCATATCCACACCAGGATTCATTGTTCTGCAATGAAGTTGAAGAACCTAACTTCAGCCTTGCCTACTGGTGGTCGTACCCCCCCCCCCCCCCCCCTTCCCCAGAAAGGAGGGAATTTTAAGCAAAGTAAAAGGGAAAGGCTGAGCTGGCCATTCCTTTCCCTGCAAAGTCTTCCTTTGCAGGTCTTTTCAGCCTGGGTATCTCCATGTGGCTCATACAACTTAGTACATTCTCCCAGTTCCTCATTCACACCCTATTGGTGTACCTGTGCCCCTACAGTCCTGGTCTTGTGATTAAATGCTCTGGGAAGATGTACAGCTGGAGAGCTGCTGGAAAGCCTAGAAACACAGGGCTATTTTCCACTAGCCTTTGCAAATGTTTTCTTTATTTAGTGAAAGTTAATTACTTTGGCATTTTCAGATTTTTATTCAATGTTTTGTAACTCTCCTTTTCTTATCAACAGTCACTTTCCAAATCTGTTATTACAAATTTGTAGACACTGGTTAATGCAAAATGTAGCTAGAAAAATCTTCAGACAGATCTTAAACAATTCCCAACTTATGAAATGGATTAACTTTATTACACATTATGAAATCTAACACCTTTCTGGGTCTCCAAATGATGAAACAAGACAAGATGTTGTATTTAGTATATTCATATGGCTGTGCCTGAAATATTTCTGTAGAAATTAGGGAACGATTTGCAATAATATCAATACTGTAAATGCAATGATACATTATAATCTTCCGTTTCTAGATCTTCGTCCCTGCCCAGCATGCCACGGCAAGTTACAATCAATATAAAGCTAAATTTAGCACTGTTATGTCTGCCAAGTGATGGCCAGATGCAGGGGCAGACCTATCCAATTTAGGGGCTCTCCATTCTAGAGATACAACTCTGTGTGTTCATCCTTTGCATTCCTGCAGGAGCAACTCAAAACAGAGCTGTCAGCTGACTCAGCCCTGCTCTTCCTTGATGCCAAGGAGAGTTTTGTCACTGATTTTAAAGAGAACATGCTTGAAGCTTAAAATATGAGTGGGGAAAAATTCAAGGTTGAATTTTCTGAGAAACAGCAAAGAAAATTCTACTCTCGAAACACAAAGTTATTCAGTATCCAACCACAAATTCCTAAGGAGGTAAAAAATAGGAGAGATTAGGCCCCCTCTGAAGAAATTCCTGTAACAGAATCCAATATGACTAATTTTGCTAGTATCAAGATCTCAGAGATGTATTTTTCAGGCTGACAGAAAAACTGCCAGTTCACAATCCAAATTAATAAAACAGAGAAATTTGCTGTTTCCTAATGGCTATGCCCTAGAAGCCTTGTCTGTACACTTAACTAGTACAAATCAGTAGTATTTTTGAAGCCAATAAAGTCTATAATGATTTATACTAGGGAGAGTTTAAGGTTATGATCAGTAGTACCTAAAAGTCATTCCTTTTAAAAATGCCAAAAAAAGATTTAATATTTTGAGTGACTGAAGAAGCTTTTCCATTCTTATGCAAGAAACTTTAGAATAAGGAGAGAGTAACTGACATTGCCATATCCCTTACATGAGATTACAGTATCTTTGTCTATCAGAGGTATCACTGCTACTCCATCAAAGAAATTCAGGATTCATTCACCTTCAAAAACAAGCCTTATCCAGCAGGATGCTTACATTACACAAAATGATAGTGTCTTCTACTAACTGAGTCGCTATACAGGAGAAACCAATACAGTGACTATAAGAAAGGGTCTCTGTATACTGAGCAGAGCTAGCAAAGGCAAGAGGCATGACAGCAGCATTCATAAACATCTAAAGGCACTGAAGAGCTTTATCAGTGAAATCAGTTAACAAATGACATAGTACATAACTCCTGAAGATGTAAAGCACGCAGTTCCTTCTCCAAACTAGGCTCATAAAACATGGAACCGATGAGTGATTATTTCTCCACTGGTTAAAGGACAATGGCATGGAGCTCTGATATCCTTAGAAGCAAAATAATAATACATGTGTGTGTAGAAAAGGAACAAAGCAGCTCTCCTGTGTGGTGAACCATGCCCTATGGCTATTGACACTACCAGAGGACTACTGAGCACTTGAGCTCCTACAGGAAGGACAGAGAGGAAAGCTCATTTTTTAAAAATTCTGTAGAAAAATAAGGAGTTGGGACTTATCTTTCTCTGTCCTGACTTCACAGGTCCATTTAGATGCAATGAGAGGAAAGAATGAGGACAAAGTCCCTAAATTCATTTAGCAGTACTTCGAACAATTTTTTACAACTAGAAGTAATTTTACAAAGTCCTATACAATGGCAGCAAACCACTAGAGTAGGATCATGATTTCTGTGTTGGAAAGTGTTGGTTGCCTCCCCGTTAACAGATTCAGCACATTGCAATGTTCAGGTCCAGTGTTAACATGAATTGTGAATGAAAATATTGACTTAGCTCCAAAATGTTTCTAGTTGCATTGGAGAAGGATGTCTTAGAGCCGCCAGAAGAAATCCTGTGAGAGCCAGGAAGCAGTTTTGATAAATTAGCAAAGTCAGTTTTTAGTGTTTCTGTTTTAACTTGGAAAAGGTTTGCTGCCATATGCATTTGTACTTTGGCAATGCTTGCTGACAGAACAGAGGCTGTCTTGGCATATTACTTGTCAGAGCAAAATAGATTTGGCTGTCTTTTCCATAATAAGTATAATTCATATTGTAGTGTCTAAAAAACATATGCAAAGGGGGGATGTCAATATGAGATTAATTTGCCTTAAAAGAGCTTGTAGGGGACTCACAATTAAACAGGCACAGGGCCGGATGAAGTTATAATAAAAAAACCTCATCCTCCCATCATATTTCTTTTGTGTTCAATTAATAAATGGATTTACTAAATATGCCAGTTAAAATATGTAGGGGCAAGTTTACCCATTCTTGTAAAGCTCATACCCATGTAATGCAATTAACTTAAGCAATTTATATCAAAGACAGAGCTATAAAAATGCATAGCAAATGTGTGTGTGTGTGCAGTATTTTGCCAGTGGTTTCAGAGGGTCTGTCCAGTAGCTATTGTTACAAAAACACCAAAGCCAACCTGTTTCTGACTAGAGGTGGGAAGCTGATTCTTCATAATAGGCAACTCGAATTTTTTTTGCTCACACCTAAAATTGAGGAAGAGTAAAGTTAACAGTTTTTTAACAGAGTAAAGAACAGAAAGAGTTCTTACCTGCCTGCAAAGTACCATGTAGACAAACTTCTGATATAAGAAAGTACATGGTCCTTTGTATATTTTATAGGGGCTTACAGACCTAAAATCTCTTTTATATTTGTGTCAACAACTGGTGTTAATTATTATAATGATACAAATAATTGCACTGATACAA
The DNA here is from genome assembly GCA_910950805.1 of Acrocephalus scirpaceus scirpaceus. Classification (NCBI taxonomy): domain Eukaryota; kingdom Metazoa; phylum Chordata; class Aves; order Passeriformes; family Sylviidae; genus Acrocephalus; species Acrocephalus scirpaceus. Next base: position 28,048,529 of record OU383778.1, on the reverse strand, counting down.
AGAGCCTAAGACCATAATCCCACAGCTGGCAGCAGCATGGAGCCAGCCTCATACAAGTTTTCACTGATGCAGAGCTTATTGCAAAATGCTGTTGCATATGGTTGAGAGCCATGTTTTTCTGCCACTGTAAACTAAACAGGATACAAATGAGAATCAGGCCCGCACATATAGATACAAATTTACAATTTCTTCATTGTCTTTTACCACTTTTGCTCTTTAATCTAACTGGTTTTGCAATGTACAAGGATTTATAATACAAAGAAATAGGGACAGATGACATTCCATAACGCTGATGTCTGGCATACTAAGATTATGTATTTCAATAAAATGGAATAGCAGGTTTTCAAAAAGCACAGGTAGATAAATAAAACGTGATTCCTATATCCCAACCTCCAAATGTTAGAAATGTTATTCAGCTTCTACACTCAGGCTAGAATCAAACAAGTTGGATATGTGCTATAACTGTGCTATAAATTCTTTCATTTTAAAGTTTATTCATAGACCATGATAAGTACAAGGGACAGTTGAAGGAAAGAAAATAAATCACATTTCAAAAGTGTGTGAATTAGAAAACTTGGGTCTACCTTCAGAAGTGAATGAATCTCTTGAATACACATCACCTACCTGCTGTGCAAGCTAATTATGTCTTTAAGGGTCTCCATGATAGTGTTTCCTTTGCTAAAGATAGAGAGGAGTACTTGGAAGAATTTTTAAAATGCCTTGGTATGAAAATCCCTTAACATTGTCAATATTTAAATCCCTTTAAAGATCTGATTCATGCTGCTCAAGTCACTTCAGAAGGTGCAACAAACTCTCAAATTATGTAGGGCTTTTCCTATAACAGATCTTGTAACCCTTAGATACAGCTGGTACTTCTAAGTTCCCTGTAAAAAATAAATGAATAAATGTTACACCAGCCTGCTCAGTTCCATCAAGCCATAGTTTATGTGAAGGAAAAAGTAAAAGTTAAGGTCCAGCTGCCTGAGTACTTTGGTGTATGATTGTAGGATGATGGGAGTTGATGATCTCCACTTCAATCCTCAGTTATAGGCCCTTTCTTTGGAGTAAATATCTAATTTCTCCCTGCAAACTCAGAGCAACCATTTCACAATTCCACTACTAGTGCATAGAGGCAACCTCATAGTTCCCTCACTTACTTTCTCAATTAGCACACTTCAGCTGAATGAAAGAATAATTAGGACAGTTACAAACAGAAAGGAAGAATAGTCAAGATAGTCTAACAAGGTAGAAGTGAATAGCTTGAAAAGTTTTTCAAGAGAGCATCATAATAGAAAAAGCAATTTTGTGAAACTCAAATTTTCATTCTAATGTGGAACATAAATACTGTTCAGGTTGTTGACGTTTCTATGCAGCAGAAACTGTAAGTTTTGATCAGGATATTAAGACCTTATTTTTAAGGTCTGTCCTCTAAAAGAACTCTTATACTTTGCAAAAGCATCATGTAGAAGGTGACTAAGAACCACTCATTGATTAAAAAAAGCCACATTCATCCTGCAACACCTTACTGGTGTCTGAAGGCTTCCGTGCAAGCTCTGAAAGAGTCTAATCCTCATTAATATGTAAAATCTTTTCTTCCCAGAGATATATTATTTTAGGTCAGAAAAAAAAATTAAAAATTCTACCAAATAAGAAAAATAGGTATCTAAAAATAGATATCTATCTGAAATCTGAAGTCTTTCTTAAAAACAGAAGAACTAGAGAACTAAAAGTATTGAGGATAATGCTTTGCAGTGTTAGAGCAAATTAGCTTTCACTTTGCATAAATATACATAAGTTTTATACTTGATTTTACAACACTCGGCAAAAAGATTACTTATCATAATTTTGACATTCTACAGAATAACAGTGGCAAGAAGAAATAATAAAAACTAACTGAAGGTTGCTGCAAGCAGATATTCACTTCATAAATGCCACAAACATTAAAACCAGAAGTCCTTGCAGAACTTTCACACAGCCCTGAATCAAAAGTCACCGCGATGAAAATTGATGCTCTGCTCACTCTTCTGTTTTTGTCTATCTATGCTGTAAAGCAATGTTAACCACCATCCTGGGTGTACACACTCCTTACTGAGTGGAAAAAGAGTATTAATTTGAGCTAGTGATACTACCAGTAGGAAGCTTGAAATTCACTGCTATCAAAATTTCAGCTTCACAAAAAATGTAACTCTTGTGCCTGTGCGTGAAATTAGTGTATATATCCAATTTTAGTAATTTCAAAACCTTACTCTCCTTTGATGAATGCAAAATAAATCAATATTATTATCACAATGATGGGTGCAAAAAAAAAGTGGTCTTCATAGTCAATATATCTGACAAAACATGATCTCCTCTACAAGATATCATTATTCTATGTCTAATGACTCTCAGACTTAGGACTTGTTCAAAATCTGCAAAACCCAGTTATCTACAACTTCTCCAGTTCCCAGTGACCAGCAAGGGACAAAGGTGCAAAGTGTCAACTTGCTGTACCTCAAATACTTCAAGGTATTTGGCAGGTATCTGCCAACTCCTGTGACAAAATTACCTGCTTCCAACACCAGGCCATTTTGCTCTTTTCCTCCCCTCCTTTTTAGTGCAAAAAGGAGGAATAAACCCAGAAGAGATGCGTTATCTGCAGACCAGTTCTTGTTAGAACTCTGAGTTGCAAATTAATTGTTTTGGTGCAGCCATGCACTGTTAAATAGAACAGGACAGCAGCCTGAGGTCAATCTTCAAATTGAGGTCAATTGCACTCCTGTGGGGCAACCTGAGGTCAGTCTCAAAAATGACTTTAAAATATCCATACTGGCTTACTCATGGTACAAGAAAAATTCTTTTTTTGCCTCCCAGCCATCCAGTTTATTTTACTTAAAAAAAAATAAAATCTTTGATATTTTTTGGAATTAGTAACATTGTTTCACTGTCATGGCCAACATTAATGCTGAGAAAAGAACTTAGATTAGACACAAGTCAATTACAGATGAGTAAGTTTTAATATTGTCAGTCACAGCAGCCTTCTGGGGTTTTTCCTTAGTAAATTAAAAGGCTTTTCTTTTCCTCTAGAACCATCTTATCACTCATTTCACTATCAGCAAAACACTCTGAAGATAATAGCAAGAGATTCTTTTAAAGGAAAATATATCTAGTTTAATTTCATCTCCATTTTAAGAGGAAGGATTGTTCTATATTATTAGTTTTTTGGGTTCATGTTTTTCCATGCACACACAAGTGAGAACAGCAACATTTATATAAGGTGGATTGACTGAGAACTGTGATTTCACTTGCCATGCTCAACTAAGACTGTCCCAACATAAAGACTGTTCTTTACAGCTGTGCTCTTACATTGCTTATGTTTTGTATGATGTTTGCTTGTAAACTGGCAATTCACTCCTGCCCTGTCTCATAACTCTTTATTCCCAGGCTCTACACTTTCTTCAGGATTTGGCACTGTTCATCATTTTGATTATGTCACCCATTTGCTCAGCAAGTAATTTACTATCTTCCTTTAAGAATCAGGATACTATTTCAGGGGTAACTTCTAACGTTTAAGGCACTTAAGGTGCCAGGTCCAATTTACTTACCGCTAATGATTGATGTCTACTTTCTCTCTTGACTTAAAACTCAAGTCTGGATTTGTCTGTGTCTGTTCCCACTGTGCCTTTAGTGCAGTGTGGATGTAAGAATTTCTCAAATGCAGTAGTATCCCTAAACAAATCCCCAGCTTTCATTGTATTTCATTCAAATGGAGAAATTCAAAATGCTTTCATCAGCCTTATTATCTCTGAATGTGTGGGTTTCATTTCTCAGCTTCAGTTCATTTTCAAAATATAACGAGGCATTGATTTTGCAAGACTGTTTTGTAACAGTCCCAAGATGCTGTAATCAGAGGGTTTTCTATCCTATAATCAGAAGAGAGGATATGACCTAATTCGGTTTCTTTGCATTATGCATTATAATACCTGACCACATACCTGCTGCCTTCCTCACAGCAAGATAAGGCACCAGAGCAGTGGTGCAGCTGTGGAGCAGGGTTCAGCTGAGGGTACTGGGGATGGAGGAACCCCAAGCAGGATGTCATGCAGGGTGAGCACAGCCTGCCTCTCCCACAGCACTCACCACCTCTGGAATCCTCAGCAAGGGTCAATTCTACACCTGATGTAGCTTTTCTCTCACCCACAGCACAAATCTCTTCAAAGTGCTTTCCCAGTCTTCTCTTGAGGCTTCTGAGGCACACAGCATTGTTCAGTGAGGAGCTTTACAGGTCTGATACCTACAAGTGAAAACATGTCATGACTCCTTTGTTCCTGTACAGGAAGAGAGAATGAGCACTCAATTCCCAGTTGTACCTTTCCTACAGCATTCATGATCTTCAAAGGAGCCTCTTCCCCCACATGTAGGTCCTCTCTTTTCCAGAAAGATCACTCTGTTTCACCTTTCCTGGTACAGACACTGCCACAGAATACTTGTCACTCATAATTCCCTTCTTCAGATTTTTCTGTCTTACCATACAATTCTGGAACAAGAGGACAAGAATGGTACAGAGTACTCAGGGTACAGTTGGACCATAGCTACAGAACTGTAGTGTTTTTTCCCTGATTGCTTTTCATTCCTTTTCTAATTTCACCTTAAAATCCATTCTTTTTCTCTGACAGTTGCTGAGCAGTGAGCTGACATTTTTCTGGAGTTCTCTGTGATAAGACCCAAGGTCTCACTCTTTGCTAGTAATAAGCATGTCAGAGGACATTATTTAGTATGCAAATTTAGGATTATTATTTCCCATCTGCACCACTTTATCTATATAGAATTTTTACTTCCATCTTGCTTTCTAGTCTCATAAGGCCATTCTGCAATTTTTTAGAGTCATCCTGGAGGCTGACTCCCCCAGCTCAGCTATTTTTGTCACCTCGCTCTTTGCTGTGCTTTCCAGGTCACTTACAGACGTGTTGTATAGCATAGTTTTTAGAAGAGCCCTCTTTTCAACTTGACAGCCAAAGATTTAGTCCTTCTGTTTATGTTTCTGCGATTAGTATCCATCCAAGATAGGACCTTGTCTCTCATGCCACAGCAATTTCGCTCTTTAAAATCCTTTGATGAGGGACTTAATCAAAAATCTCCTGAAAATTCAGGGTCAACCTTAATGATTTGCTCATTGTCCTCTCAAGAGCCTTGCATTGTGTTTAAAGGCCAGGACTAGCCTTTATAGAGACTATGTTTTGTCTTTCCAGTAATCACATTTATCCTGATTTCCACTAATTTCATCTTTTATCATGACTTCTGTTAATTTACCAAGTGCAGGCATCAGGGTCACAGGGTTGGAGATCTTCCCTAGAAACCTCTTTACAATTTTGTGCCCCATTTACCACTCTCCCCTTCTCAAAAATCAGAGAAACCTTAAGGTAAAGTTTACACACCACCATCAATAATTCAACTATTACATCCTTTAATTCTCTTAAGACTCTTGGATGAATATCATACAGTCTCAGTGATTTCTTAGTGTTTATTCTATGTCCTTATTGAATTACTTCTTCCACAGTTCCTTCTGTTTCAGGCAATCTGTTGCTGAGTCCTCTCAAAGGGTTTGGGGCTTCCCTCTGTCTTCCTACAGTGAGCATCAGAGCAAAACACTTATTTACCATCTCTGCCACAGCCTTGTCCTTGCTGAACTCTCCTCAAATAACCCCATCAGCAGCTGACCTGCAGAGCTGGCAGTGTCTCCTTCTGCTCTGCTGGGAGAAGGCTTTAGACCTGCCTTGATGCAGAGTGAAGTATATTGCCCATAGGGCCTATGCATATTTGCTGTAAAAAATGGTTACTTGGGCAAGGATTTCAAGAAGAGAAAGGTGGTCTCGAGTAAAGACAATTGAACAATGGTCTGGAAAGCTGGATTTTTGTCACTGTCATATGAACTGGGCAAGTGATTTATTTAAGTCTTCTGTTTGTGTTATTTGTGCACTCCTGATTTCTCAAGTGACTGATTCGATAACTCTTGTACACAAACAGTGCAGTGCAATTTAGAATGTATAAAGTAGAACACCAAAAATTCAGAACTCATAACCTCAAATCTTAGAGGTCTGGGGCGATTATTTTCAACTCTCTGTGTCTCAGTTCAGCACTTGCAAAATGGAATAATGCTACTCTTCACCTCAGAGGGGTTTTATACATATAAATTCATTAAAGTTTGTAAAATGTTCAGGTACTATAGCAACAGACACCATAGAAAAACCTGGAAGGGACATAGTAATTATCTTCATAGCAAGGTTTGGATACTGTGCAGTAAATAAGGCATGGGGGATGTATTGAGCAATAGGAGAAGAACTAAAATTGAATATTTGCTTTTCAGTTAAGCTCCTTCTGTCCTATGCACAGACTGAAGCACAAATAGTTTAGAACAAAATTCAAATGTGACCATGTAATTAGACAATGTCATAATGCTTACATCCACTGGGGCTCATTTAGGGCCATACAAGGCAATTCTTAGGGTTTGGCAAAGACACCAGCCATTAAAAATAGGGTTTTAAATTAGACAAAAGGTCAGGAAACTCTAATGAAAGGCAGTCCAATTCTCTTCTGCTACTCCACTGAATTGCAATTTGGCGGGGTAATAAATATTGCATACAATTTTCAAAAGTACTTTAGAGATTTGAGAGCCTAAACTCTATGAGTGTCATCATAAACCTAAACTGCTATTACTCCAGCTAGAGGAAACTCTGCTTGTTCCAGAAATGGATGCATTAGGATGATATGTCAGCATGGCACTCCATGCAGAGAGAAACACCAAGAGAGGAAGCACATAATAAATTGTCCTTAGCCAACATGTTTGGGCTAATATCCTTGCATACTGAGCAACTCAAGTTGGAATTCTGGACAAATAACATATTGACACAAATTTGATTAATAGGATTGAGTTTGACAGAATTTGGTGCTGATTTACAGCCAGTTTTTGCGAACTTTACTCAAACTGATTCTCAGACTACTCCAATAGCTTTCCTGCTCAAATTGGTGGGGTTGCTAACAGTGAATAACATTATTCACTGTTATAGAGTGTAAGGGTTTCACACTCTCCTTGTTACAGAGAGAGAGGAATAGAGAAGAGTGAGCATACAGAGAAAGTACAAGGAATTACATTCTTTAATTGTGTTATTTAACTAAATTGAGTAAATTCTTTCTCAAAAACTGAGAAACTGTTAGAACATTAAATTGCATACAGAAAAGTAAAATTTCTTCATTTTAAAGTCATATATGAAATGTCTATTTATATGTATGATGCTGTGGTTGAACAGTAAAGACTCCATCGATTACCACAAGGCCTAACTTTCACCCATAAACAACTTAATCTACCTTGAAATTATGAACTCAGCTGACCCTGCCAAGATTTCATTATGGAGTCCAAGGAAGGCAGGTATTTTGAGAAGGTAGGAGGCAGCAACTTTTGCTAGAAGTCTGAGCAGCAAACATAATTTGTATTTTTAAGAATATTTGCTATAAATAATTGGTTTTTTATTTGTCAGAATTATCATTATGATTTATTTATTTATTTTTGTTATTATATTGTTAATTATTTAATGTTTAAGACTCTAAAACCTACAGCGACTAGAAAATAAATGATCATCATAGTAAACATCATTAGAGTTCTGAAATCCATTTTTTTCTTATAGGACTGCATTTGTTCTACTAGCATGCACATATAGCTGATTTTTATGGCAGAATCTGATTTGGGCATTCGTTATTGACACACACACAATCATTTTAAGTGCAGTTAAGTACACCATCTGCCTTTTCTTTCTGCCTGTGTCTGTGTAGCCATACACAGTGATCTGCTATTCCAGGAGTGTCTCGTGCCTGTTATAGCTGCACCAGTTGCACTACATTCAGCTGAGTAGGCATTTCCCTTATGAACCCTGATTTTCAATGTTTAACAACTAATTTGAAATTCCATAAAGCTCAAACATGGCATGCACATTTGCAAACCAGATGTGTTTCTGTTTATTCTTTTACTTTTAAACACCAAAAATGGCAGGGTTTAAAGAGTCCATCCAAATAATATAACATTTATAATCAGCAAAGCAGATCTGCTCTCAGCTTGGGGATGTGGTTGAAAGATGTTTGAAAGTGGGTCTTAGCCTGTTGGTCATCATTTGTGCCTTTCTTCCCTTAGCTGACTGCTACCAGTACACAGCATGAACTGCAAGCCACATTTAATGAAGGGGCTTGAGCACATCTATGACAAACCACTGGCATTTGGCATAGAGGAAAATTGTTCTGATTTACCCAGCAGCTAGACAGGCTTGATTCTATTAATCCCAGGGTAGGAGTTAAAACAGTCTTTATGTTTCTCTCTAAATCTGAGAAACCTAAGGAGAGAGATAGAGAAGCCCTCCAGAGACAAATTCTGTGAAAGAACTCAAATTCAAAAGAAGATGTAAAAAGGAAAGAAAGAGAAGAAGAGGAAATGAATTAAAAACATTTTCATTTAAACACAGTTTGCCAATTTTTCTGATCATCTGAGCTTTATGTTGGGGAGATGCACTGTAGCAACATCTCTAAATTAGGGGCTCTCTAAACCTACCAAAGGTCTACTGAAGAATTATCAGTCATATCCCGACTTCATCTGCAAGTTCCCAAGGCATTTATTTTCCCAGGTACTCTTGTAAGTGCTTGTCCTGGGGCCATGAATGCTTATCTCCTGTCAAATACTCCACTGCAATCCAAGGCACCGGCTACACCCCAGCTCTCCTTAGGAAGTCAAACCAGTGCACTGGTTAAAGCAGTCAGCACTCAGCCAGGTTCTTGTGCACAGCACCTGCAGGGAGCGCAGCCCACACCACCCTTGGTAAGTGTGATACAGAGTTTTCAGCCAAACCCTGAAGTTCTAAAAGAATTTCAAGAGGCTTCTTTGCACGTTCCCCACTAATTAGAGAGATGTGTGTTTGAACCATTTCATGCTGAGGAAGGTATTGAGTCTGGGTGTCTCGCTTCCTCAGAGAGTGCTCTGATCTCTAACAGGAATTGAGAAAACCACCTCTCCCAGCCTGAACATTAAAGAGAAGAGAGAGCTGGGTCAATTCTTTGAAGAAATAGTTACAGAGGACTGCTGTTAGGAGAGGATTCCAGATTTATCATCCCCAGTGCAACAAGGTACTTGCCCATTACTTGGAGTGAAGCAGTGGGTGCCAGAGGAGAGAAGGGGTCACACTCCCATGTGTCACCTCCCACATGCTTCAGCTTGGCATGGTCAAGAGCAACAAGAAATTTAGATCAATATGAGAGGCGGTTAGGTTCTACTCAGAAGTCAGGCACTATCATCTATGGATATTTTTATTACTGAAAATAGTCAATTTTTCAGTTTTGTGCTATTTTCCCCTTTACTCTCTGCTATTCCGTTGCTTCAGTGTGATGCTGCTGCATCTTCAGTCAAGGGCTGCAGATCCAGCTGTTGCCTGGTTCCCACAAAGACAGGTCCAATGCTGGGTGATTTGTTGTGTGATTTGTGGGTCACCAGTGTTTACACTGGTAAGCAATATTATAGGTCTCACATCTGAGGCAGTACTTTCATGTAAGGTGAAAAGAGTTCTAAGAAGGATTTCCCTGAAAATTTGTGTTCAGCAGGGGAGAATATAAGCATGTGATTAATCTTAAATACATTAGTAGTTCTAGTGAAGTTAGTAGGGCTACTCATTCACATGAAATTAACACATAAAGTCTTCATAGGATGAGAGCATATATATGAAGAAAATTGCTTTCTCATCCCATTTCACAGGCATCCAGGACCAGCTCTTGCTCTTGTGATGACCTCACATCAGCTGCTCAGCCAACCTCTTACTTTCCACCTGGTCTGCTTAGACCCTTCTATATTCTCTTATGCTCTCCTTCCACACATGCCCAAGTGCCAAAAGAGTCCTTTCTAATTTCTATGTTGGACACATATTTCTTCTAAAAGACATGTTCAGAGAGATTGGTGATAGTTCTTGACACTGGCATTAAAACTGATGAAGAAAAAGCAGCAACCTAGTTAATTCATGTTAACTGAGGTCAGAAGCAAGAAAGGGGCAGGTAAGTTCAGACTCCAGTGGGCCACTCTCTAGCCTCTTTGCTTTATGAGTCTGGATTTTTTATTTATGGACTAATTTTTATCAATATAATCAGTATTGGCTCCTCAAGGGCATAGCCGTTACTCACATGAGACTTAACTACTGTTTAATACAGTGTGGGGTGCTTGGGGAGAATGGGAGATGTACAGGAATGTCTCCTCATTGTGTTACTCAGCCCTGAGCATATAAAGCAGAGGCTTAAGGAAAACAAAGAATGTGGAAATCAAGAGAAATTAAGAGTGAGAGAAAACAAAAGCAGCTGAGATGCAGGAAATCTGAAAAAGGTACAGTATCCTAAAAGATGGATGGAAAAATGACTTAACATTGTTACCTGCCTTTAATCTTCCACCACCATGGTGATTGCTATAAATCCCATCCTTGGAGCCTAACTGCATTGTTTAGTCTATAAGGAACATCGATGCCTATTACCACGAATTCTGCTCCTTCATGCTGGAATTCTGGCTTTTGTACAACTAAGCCTTGCACTTCGTCAAGCAGACAGAGATTTTCCTAATACAGAGAAAAAATGTGCTATAAATGACACAAGCATTGAAAAATTATCAGCACTGTTAGAAATGTTAGGACACTTCCCACAATGAAAAATAAAATCTATATTTATATCCCATTCATATAAGTGAGCAGTTTCTGCCATTTTTGACTGATTTTTCAGAGAGAATTTAATTCTGAGATACATAGATGTATCAATATAGATATAGATATATGTATATAAAGATTGGCAAATTAATAAATTTTGAAGTAGTTACATAATCTACTTAGAATTTTTAAAAAAAGCAGTGTGAAAATTTTACAGTAGTGTGAAAACTATGTCTGGAAAAGGTATATGTGGGCTTTTAGTCACAATCTTGTACGTCAAGATACATCCCAATTCCTTCTCCAGCTGTCAACTGCTCTTTAGCTAATTTTCAAAAGTCTTTGCAATACACAAAGTTGTGTGCTAAAAGTTCACATTTCTGGGCTGCAGCAACATCTCTCCTTGAAAATTGCATTACTTATTCATGTCTATCTTATCACAATAAAGAAGGAAAAAGTAGATGGCCATAACAATATAATTTCAAGAGAGGAGTTATTTATTCCTGTTATGGAGACACTGTTTTCTTTTGAATTGGTTTGAGCAAAAGGCAACAGCAACAAGACTACTTAGCATGGCAAAAAGTCACCTACCTATGTTTATTTTCTTTTCAAAACCCTTTATTTTTCAATTCTATGAACAGCTTAAAACTATTTTAGACACATAAGTTAACGGTATTGGCAAATAAAATATCATTATTATGTACTCACCTAAAAATCTCTTTTTCAGTTTCTGTAATGCCCCACATTCCAACCATTTCTTTGTAGGATTAGACTGCAAAATGGATATCATTCAAATATGTGAAGAGCATAAATGTTCTCAAGGAAAATACGGTTCTCACTGTGGCAAAGTCTGCAATATTTATATACTCCTTAAATTAATGTGAATCACACCATTAAGTTGTACCTCTACTTCACAATTAGTGGAACAATACAAAAAACTAGAACAAAAGAGGACTCAAGCTGATAATGAAAAAAACCCCAGAACCCTGGAGAGGTAGTAAAAAGAGCCAAATGTGCTGTTAGTGTTTCATATTTTCCATGTACAATGTTTCCTAAGAGATTGTCCACTTTGAGGAATGATAGCAATTGCTGAAGCTCATTGTATCACTGTCTCCAGATTTCAGCGTTGTTCCCCTGAAAAGGTTATTAGGTCTGAAAGTGCATAAGTCGACTAAAAAGAAGGAACTCAGTGTTTTTAAAAATAAATAGGAAAGCTTTATCATTAGGATGTACAATAAATAAATAAGAACAAGATCCAGTTGTCACAGGTTCTACACCTGTATATAGCAAGACTACAAACTTTATTTACCTGAAGTTGGACCTCATATCTAATTCTTCACCAAAAGGATTGTTTTCATTTTCAATTTAGTTTCAATCAGGTGAGAACACACACATTTTCTATAAACATCAACTTGGATTTCATCACATTGGTTTCACACATGTACACAGGTTTTCAGCTGAGCTCACACAGACACAGTAGCACATAAGCTTAGCCCTGAGATCAACGAGAGAAAATTCATGTCAAGCATTACAGGATAGCCAAAGGAAGCAGCTCTCAGATTTGTTAATATAACACTGTGTATCAGAAATGGGATTGAAAGGGTGCTGTGTGTCCAGTCACTTCAGGAGCAGAATACTCTGCTCTCTGCGCTCAATTAGAAAAAGCTCATTTGTCAAATGAATTGCTTTTCCACAATATACTCGAGGACTGAGACAGAGGCAATGAAATATTCACAGAAATGCAGACAACTCGTGAAAAGTCTTTTTCCTTAGGATCCTGCAGTCTGCTTTGAAAAGGAGCAAGAAATGTAAACCATGCTATTGTGTGGTTCCTGTGTAAATTAGCTCTATGGGAATCCAAAATAGAGCAGATTTATGCTAACAACAGGCTGAGGGAGATTACTTGCGAACAACAAAGGCAGCCTGGCCAGCAGTTTAGGCCTTCTCTTGTTAAGAAAATTTTCCCATCTGTAGCTAAATCAATTAGTTATACCAGTGCAAACCCCTGATAGAGACATGCTGCACCAGCATGAATTGGGGCTTAAAGCCATTTAGGTTAATTCAATAAATCCTTGTCAGCATTGCTTTGAAGCAAAGGATACCATAGAAGCAAAAGTTTATTTGGGGTAAAGAGACTGACCGACATGTAGGTAGGTATCAAGCTGTCATTCTTCTGGCTACAAGCATGTGCAACTGAGTGAATATATGTGGCAGGTTGGATTTGGATCTCATGTCAAGCCTATGTAATGAAGAATGACGCTTTTTCCCTTGCAGCCTTTTCTATTCAATAACTGGAATTTAACTAATATTCAAATGATTTAATCATGAGATGCAACAAGACAATTACACATGCTGACCCTCAGTGCCCCACAGCCCCTGGAATAACACCAGACTGTCATCTTCCTCTCATGCTCTCTCCTCCCAGCCCTTCCCATTTCCATGTGCCATGGTGGCCAAGCCTACCCTTTTCTTTCTCATCTGCAGGAGCACAGTGTCTGAGGAAATTGTCTGGGACTGTAATCCCCAGAAATGCTACGTGATTTAATAGCTTGCATATTCAGAGGTGTGCTCTGGGGAGGTCATCAACACTGCTACAAGAAGAAAGAGCAGCTACAACAAGGCATGCTGCTCTCTCCCCCTCATTAGTGCTGACACTGGTCACTGGCTGGGGCTGGGAGAGAGGCAGCAGGGTGTCAGAATCAGATCAAGAGATCTCATTTTCCCCAAGCTCTATTGTTCTTCCTTCCCAGCTATAGAAGAGAGTTTGTTTAAATTGACTGCTTGTCCAGATTTCCTGAACACCTGATGTTCTAGGGAAAAAATAATTCAGAATTTAACAGATTATAGAAAATTATTGCATCAATATTTACCTGTGTCACCTATAAACCATGTTTCATCTGGTTCTCACAAAGTCAATTCTTGTTCCCTGGACTTCATAAAACAATGTCTGCAGAATAATATATGTATTTAAAAACAAAAAACTGTTCTAAATTTTTAAAGTACATATGCTCTTCTTAGGTACTTGTCACAGGTCAGTCCTCTGTATGTTGCCTACATCTGATACTTTGCTACTGCACAGGAACATAGGACCAAGGAAAGCCTCCTAAGACACAGTTCATGTCCCTGCTATTACAGGCTTAATATCAAACAGTTTTTCATAGCAAATCAGTCTCCAGTCTGAAAATAACAGATTTTTTTTCCCATCAGACAGACAGTTCTGGAATAGAGCTCCCCCACTTACTGACCTGGCACCTCTTCCACTTTGCATTAATCTTTCTCGAGCATGTTTTACCAGGGCTGTGCACACCACCCCCCATGACATAGCCTCCATATATGCACTGACATTTTGCAATTACTTCACTTCAAACAGCTTCCAACCTCTTTTCCTCACATACTTTACAGAGTGTTCCTGTTGAGTGATCCTGCTGCATCACTACCAGAGAGAAGGCAGTAATCTGTGGTGTGGAGACAGGAATGTGTGCTTTTTGAGACATGGGGAAAGAGGGACAGAAAGAGGAATTACTGACAAAAAAACCACAAGGAATTTCATTTTCCTACCCACCTATAGCCAGAGAGTAACCCCAAGTATTTTCCTTCTCTTCAGTTGTTTCCAAAATATAGGCTGACAGTCCTTGGCAGAAGTTCTTGTTGGGCTGTGACTGCATGACCTCGAACTTTGTGTTATTAAATTTTGTCCTTTTCTTTTTACTTCAATCCTTGGTTATCCATCTCATTCACATGGTATTTTGATCCTCCTCTACACAGGAAGTGCCCCCCAGCATTGTGTCATCAGCATAATTTTTAGTTTTTAGTTTTGATCTTCAGTTTAGAAGTAAAAATACTAAACAAATACAGAGTCTTGGGTTTTTTAGCCACATAACCTTCCAGAAGTAACCTCATTCCTGCCTGCCACTACCTCTTCAACAGTCAGTAGGGACATATTCACTTCAGTCAATTTTTACCCCTCTTGTGTAAACTCAGCTCCTTCCCCTAGTTTGACTGATCATTAGTCAGTGAGAATGCAGAAAAAAATTAGTTGGATAGATACTAGCTGCTAGATTGTTCTTAATAATACACAGTTTTTGAACAACTTTTAAAGTAAAAACAATTGAAGTTGAGGAAATAAATATATTTACAAAGAGATTAAATGCAGCTTCAGCCAAGGGAGATTGTTCCAAATTCATTTGACACTGCTCTTCAGTGGAATTTTTTTTTTCCAGGAAAGGGACCCCAAACAATCAATGTCATTGGCCTGGGCTTAAGTAAAAGGATAGCTAGTGAAGATGACTTAGCCTGTGGAGTTTAAGCAGGGAAAGGGCAGAGAGAGTTAGCATAACTTCATACCAGTTAAAAATAACTGTTGGGACTGAGAGTGGCTGCTTGGTTGAGTGATGCCATTTACCACCGCTTTGAATTACTGTGGAATTGTTTAGGCATTAGTTAAATGTCTGCCATGAATCCCATGATGGATCTCTTAAGTCAGGGTTAAGGAATGGTTTACCATAGCCTGGTTAATGGCTGTGCAAGTTGTTCTTCATGTCTGATTAGTTTTTATCTTTCCATCACTGTAATCGTGTGATAATTAACTTAATTCCTTTACTTCCTTTCTTTAATTTTTTTTAATGTATATATTCTGTGATTTTAGGACTAGCAGGTTTTTCCTGGGAAAAGCTTTTCTATTACAGAGCATTACACCATGTCAATCAATTGGTTGCTTCTGTAGAGCTTATATTCTCAATTTTTCAACTCAAAAATAATGTGTACTTAAACTTTTCCACTGGAATAAAGTACAATGATGGAATTGAGACAGCTTGATTAATTTGATTTACCAAGAAGCAATGAACAGTTAAAACAATATACCACTGAATGTTAACTTAAAAGAGAGGACCTTAACTCCTTGAAAGATAATCATATTTACTGAGACATTAAGCATTAAAGAAGATTGTATGAGACAACTATAAATAGTTGCCAACAGAAATATTGATAAATACAAAATAAACGACCATTTGAGTGTAAAAGGTAAGGCATTAAAGATGCTATGGAGGTTGTTCAGTATTTTTGGTAATGCTTTGCACTGTCAAGGCCATAAGAAACCACCAGGACCTTCCATCATGCTGATGTACTGCACTCTGCATTTTTAATCACTTTCTTAGGAAGCAGCAGAACATGACACTCCCACTGAGAAATATGAACACAGAAATCACAGACCAGCAGAAATCACAAACTACCACAGATCTGTTTTACTGCATGAACCCGTGTACAAACTCCAAGTTTGTTGCTTGGAAAAAGAAGGAACAAAATATGGAAAATTGACTGTGTCCATGTTGTTGAATATATATCTTCACGAACTAAAATGTATTTCAGAACTGATGCCTAAAAATGAGTTCTTATTACATAAACAAAGACATGAAGTCAGAAATAGGAAAGTTTTCATGGTTTAAAGTTGTTTCCTTATTTTGTGCAAACTGCAATTCTGGGAAACTGTCATCCAGAAAGTGAGGTATATTTGAAGACATCCATGGCCAAGAAAAAAAGGTCATATAGCAACAGGTGCAGAAAAGGGTCACTGACATCATCAGGGGACTGAGATAAGACTGGGGTGATTTATTCTCATTAGTGTACCAAAGTGAGGGCTTAATTTATTTATTTGTGGTAAAGCAAACTGCCACCATATGTATACACAAATGGCTATACCAATCCATCAAAAAAGAAGTTAAAAGATTTTAAGCTTTCTCTTATTCCATGAAAAGCAGTTGCACCTTCTGTGAGTAGGCATCAGATTTACTATGATGGGAAAGCAGAAAGAGCAAGTCTGTGAACATGAGCTGATACTCTTATCCTTTTGGCAATTTTTAGTGCTAAATTCAGATTAAAATAAAATATGAATAAACACAAATTTCACCTGGTATGCATTTATCCACAGGTAAAATTTCATGGATAAGCCCACTGCAAAAAGTTCCAACAGTGAATCTTTAGTCTGGCAGGTCTAATGTGCTCCTTCAGCTCAAAGATTTGAGCAGCCATTTGAGTATTTTATAACAAGCTGCCTATAAGTGTTCCTAGCACGTGATGCTAAGCTATGTGGGTCCAGGAGCAGCACCAGCTGTATCATCCAGCTTGCACAGCATGGTGATAATCCGACAGCCCCAGTGCTCCCCTGGGAAGCACTACCAACAGGCCACTTCCACAAGCAGGCTATGAACTTGAACTATGATGTTGAGCAAGAAAATATTTCAAATAATTGTCACAGAAAATCACTGAACCTCAATTCTGCTGCAGCATGTAGGGTAAATTGCAGGAGCTCTGCTTTTGCTATATTGCAAATTACACAGGGTACAGCTCGTTGGAATAGTTTTAGACAGACTCACAATGTATGACCAGCAGAAAGGGGAGATCCTCCCTAGACACACACTCCCCACACTTTTTCTGTCTTGATGCGCCTGGCTTTGTGTGGCCACCATTTACCACCAGAGCTTGTCTGAACAGACTCAGCTCACAGGCTCAAGAAAAAGACTAAGTAATGGAGCTATCTGCCTCTTTAGTTAGTGGATGAATCCACCCACAGGAAAGGCCAAAACCCACCTGACCTAGTAGAAGGGAGAGGTCAGGATGGATGCAGCTGGGTACAGAAGAGGGACAAGGAGACAGAGGAGAGAACGAGTGAGAGTTATTTTGTAGTCCTCCATAGTTAGGCTCACATCTGTAGGCATCACTGTAAGCTAAAATCATAATTATTTACCTCAGACTACCAATACCAGTATTGAAAGAAATGCCTGGGTATATGAAAATCTACCAAGGTATTAGGTGGAATTTAAGCAACCTTTTGGTCATTGGTTGAACTTTCAAAACTATTTTAAGAGAGCCTGTGAGGTCTGTAAATGTCAAGAGCTCTGGACTTCAAAACTCGGCAGATCTGAAAGCTGGACATCTGCAATACAGTTTGTTGCCTTATACTACCAAGGGAGAAACAAGTTCTATTTTTAGTTCACCTTGTGCAAGAAGTGAAGTCATTACAAAGATGAAAGAATTGGTCTGTACTAAAAATAGTATGCAAATGAGGCAATGCTTCCTACAAGCTTATCTTTTCCTTTCACACTCGTAGCTATGGTCAGTAGCAAATACTTCTCCTGAAAATAGCCATGGCATAGACACAAGTATTGTTAGTGTTCTTTGCACTCATAAGGAGGAAAAAGGGGAAAAAACCCAAAACCACAAAGTAGTGTGCAATGGAAAATACAAATTTATTTAAATTATTTAATTATTTATTTAATTTAATTATAAATGTGTATGTAAATAAATATACAAATTTATTTACATACACATTTATTTAAATGAAAAATAAAATACATCTGCAGTTCCAAATAGTCTCTTACTTTGTAGACCAAGGTCAAAATAAACATTCTGAAGAAAAATCTTTCCTTCAGCAATGAGAAAGAGTTCTTTGGTTTCCAGCACATTGTATCAAAACATAAATTAAATACTTTCATGGTCTCTTGTGCTCTTTCTTGTCCCTTTCTACCTGAGGAGGAATAACCAGCAATATGGAATTTTCAACCTCAGTGCTTTTTTACCTATTGATTGTCCATCTTTTAAAAGTGATTGAGAAAAAAAAGCGTATTTTTAGAGAAAATCAGTGTCAGGATGGAGAATAATTGTATTTAGCTTCATCTTGATTATACAAATTAAAATGGTCTTGTTACAAACATCTACTAATAAAACAGTGTTTGGCATAGAAATATTGACACATGCCTGACTATAATTCTGCTGGCAGTGCCATTATAATAAGACACTAAGATACAATGCAAAAATGGAAAAGAACATTCAGCATAGGCGATTTCTGTTGTGTTGGTTGGCTGAATAAGCAGCTGAATAGCTGCTTTAGAGATTGACAGAACAAGTTGGGGCTTTTAAATGGGACAAAGACTTAATTCAATAGAGAAGCAATACAATACAAAACAAAAAATGGATTTCTGTTCATTTACATGCAAGCTAGTAAGTGGGTGGAAAATTATTCTTTTTTCTTTTAATTTACAGCTTTACAGAGAAATTTTGGGTTTGCAACATTTTTTAAAGTTGCTATCATATTCTACTTTTTCTTTGAGATTCAGAATTTTGCCCACTTCATTTAGAGACCAAACAAACTGACTGGAATGGTGAGCTGTTTTGTGCTCAAGCTTTATCAGTCCTCCTCCATTATTCTTTCTGAACTCAGCTGAGTCAAGAATGAGTCATGGTTATGTCATATGGCTCAGCTACTTTCTGAGGACATCTCCATTCCGGAAAGAAATACAAACTGCCCTTGACATTCACAAGCCAAAGAGAATACTGAAATATGGAGAAACTCTTCATCCCACCAGCATTTCACTGTGAACACTTCCTGGGAAATCAGGATATGCCTACAGTGCAGAACTCAGTTTTCACCATAGTTATTTTTCCTCTTGGGACTTCATTTTAAATTTGTGATCTGGCATCTTGAATTATTTCTTACAAAAGTTTGGCCATTCCTCTTTTCTGTATTCTGACTTTAGTTATTTAGCAGAAACAATTGAATTTTGTCTCTGATATCAACAGCAAAGGAATCAGGCCTTCAGTGAAGTGAACCACTCTAAATTCACTTGCTTGAGTCGCACCAGTGCTGATACATGTAATGCTGAGTTAGATTAGAAGAAGGGATTGAAGTAGGTAAGGAGAAGAAATATACAGAAAATTATGTATTTCTAGGACTAGGAAGCAGGCAATTTTCATTTTCAATGAGACCATCAGGAAAGAAATGGGTATTGTCACTGAAATAAATGTAGCGCATAGCCCCTCACAAGGTTTCAGGTCTTTGTGAGACAGATCTGCATGATCAAATAGAGTACCTCAGTGATTTTCCAGGTATAAACCTATGCCCTTCACACTTGCATTCAAGCTTACATCATTATCAAAAGAGATAAGGCAGCAGCAAAGGAAACAGGATTAACCATGAAAGTCATTAGGTTTTAAATTACTGAAGTAAATACACGTCCCGCACTGTGACCCAGAATATCTAACTTTTCCTTAAAAACTGTTAACACAGAAAACTTATCAGTCATTTTAA
Source organism: Acrocephalus scirpaceus scirpaceus (assembly GCA_910950805.1). Lineage (NCBI taxonomy): Eukaryota > Metazoa > Chordata > Aves > Passeriformes > Sylviidae > Acrocephalus > Acrocephalus scirpaceus. Next base: position 28,028,771 of record OU383778.1, on the reverse strand, counting down.
TACTTTCTTCCATCAGGCCTAGAGTAAATACCAAGTGCAACAGCCTGGTGCCTGCAGCTCTGATTCAGAGACTCAATCACGTATATATATTTATATGTATATAAATCTGCACAGTCCTCACTGTGTCATTGCATTCAGTCTGGAGGAGAAGGGCAGTAGCCCATTCCATGGGAAAAAGGAGTCACTGCTGCCGTCAGTGACCAGAATGATAGCGGATGAATCTGCACCCTTGCACTCATGCATTTCTCACCAACACTCTACCCACCACCAGTCCCTCATTGTGTGACAAGACACATAAGGACTCACATCCAAAATACAACTAACACACAGGGCCCCCCTACCCCCCTCATCTCACATAGCCTGGTACGTCCAAGTTGTATTGCGTTATCAAATAGTCTCATGTCCCGGGATTCTAGTTCAGAAATATAAGGCATAGTGAGTGTGTCCAGCCTTTTCCTTCATGTCCAGCATGTACTTGCAGGTGCTCTCTGGTTTCTGATTTCAGATGAGTCAATCTTTTCCTGCACGAGCATTCCTTGAGCTCAAGAGCATAACATTCATTCTCTCACAGCCACAACTATATTAGTACAATGCTGCTGTATTTCCATTTTTATTTCTATCCCCTTCGGGCCTTCAGTTCCCTGCAAGCATATGAAAACATTAAGAATAATAAAGCTTAGTTCTTATATATCATTTTCCATGTTTAAGCATAGAAACTAATGATGCTGTAAGTCCCTACAACAGTGCTTTTTAGAGAGTAGTAAGGCAAGAACACCTTATTGGAGAACCAAGAAGGTGTGAAATGACATTTAGTTAAGAGACTGTAGTGTAGATTAAAGAGACATTAAAGTGCTGGTTTTCAGCTAAGAGTAGAATCTAAATTAAAATCCCAAGTTTGCAGGGGAGAAAACAGCACTAATTTGATATATATAAGTGTAACTATAAAACCAATCCACTAGGTACTTAGAGCAACACTGCAGTCAAGCCAGTAGTTGGAACATGGCAGAAGGCATAAAACACCTAGCATTAATATTGTGAACTTAAGAAATGAACTCAAATGTTTTCTTACGAAGCTCATCCAGTCAAGTCACTTCATTGGATTCTATTGATCTGCTGTGATGTACCTACAAGCTGAGTCTCTGGACCTGTAAGCTTTCCTTTGTGCTTGGACTGCCTCCAGCCATCATTTCTGGGTCTAATTCATTCTATTAAATAGAATATTATGGGTTTCTTGCTTTACTTGTAAATAGGAGACTTACAAAAGAGAGCTCATAAACTGATTAAAAACATCCCTTCCCACACCTTTGTTATTGAGGGCCATTTCACTTTTAGTCTAATGACTTCAAGCTACTGGAAACAAATAAACAGCATTCACCACATGATTTTTATGCATTTCACATAGACCAGGAGATATACAGTTTTATGCAAAACATTGCAACATCTCGATCTCCACCCTCTTCCTCAGAATCCCAAAAATCTTCCTGACCTTTGAGTTCCAGGTTCCTCCTGCTGGAATGCATTACCCAGATCGAGTCCTTGAAATGCTGTGCTTTATTTCTTTCACTTTCTCCAGTGTTTCTGTTATCTTGGAAGTCCTTAACTAAATCTATTCCTGTGTGACTCCCTGCTTCTTAAGCCTTTTTTTTTTTTTAGCTTGGCCCTGCCTTCATATGTTCTCTTTCTTTATTTCAAGGATTTCCTAGTCCTTAAAACTCTAGATTGTCATCTGCAGACAACTAGAGAAAACCTGTTCTGCTGTGATGAACCCATGGCATGGTTTTGGTGGGAGGAGAGTAATTTTTAATAACAGTTTTAATGCTCGTTTTCAAACCCACTATCCTGCCTCTTTGATCCCAAGGAGGAAGTAGAAAGGGTATCTAAAACAATGGTGTAAATATGGAGTAAGACCACAGCCCAGAACAGGATTTATAAATGCAGAGACGAATTCCCAAATGAAAGTAACAAAATTAATCAGTGTGGTCATTCTGAAACAGAAACTGCTCTGTAGTACTAGGTATTCAATTGTTTCTTTCACTAGATTTTTGTTCATTGACAACAATGATGATTAATAACAGTCTGGCCAACGGTGTACTTACACTCCAGAAGATTAAGTGCTACAACATCTAGCAAAAGAGGACAAAACAAAAACACAGACATATGGGTTGTTAAAATGGTATTTTATTCAACAGTTCTGATACCTTAACAAGAAATACATCCTCTGATTGTAATAGATAGTCAGATGGTTGAAACAATTAATCTGGGTTCCCTGTGCAAAAATGAAAGAGCATGATGCACCAGAAATCATTAGGATTTAAAGTAAGTTGAACCTTCTCTGTTTCAGAATTCAAAGGACGAGGGTGTTTTTCAAGTTGCTAAAATAGCATGGGTTGTTAATACTGCTAAAGACAGTCATCAGCCTTCTTGTTCCTGCTAAGCTAAAACACACATTTCCTGCTTAGTTTCAGACAAAGTTTCATGAGTTCCTATTTTTCTGAGAACTTAAGATAACTCTTCTGGAACTCAATTGAATTTTGACACCCTATTCATCTTCCTGCTTATTTCCCATCACTGACCCTGATCTTATTAAAAAAAACTCAGAGAATGTCAGCAATTGCAGGGTGGGGTTTCTTGACAAGTTACTCTGGAATGTGTTTAATGCCTTAAAATTGTCATTGATTGAAACTAGCAATTCTAAATGAGAAATTGAAAACTAATTTCCCTCCATTATTTATTTCCGTTTCTCCCCAGGCATATATTTGGCACTCCTGGGATGATTTCAAGACGGAAAGCCCAATGCCCATTAGGGATACATCTTGCTTTATCCTAGTGCCTGATTTAGCCTCTTTCAGGTTATGAGATCAGTGGATGCTTCTATGGCACAATGGACCAACTGGGCCGACTGAAAAGACTGCGCACAGCTCCTGTTCCATGGAATAAGGGCACCACAAAGAAACACAGAGCTGATCATACCCTCTGCATATGTGTGTGCCCTGGGTTTAATATATAGTATAAAACCTATTGACGAGTGTCAGGGTAGGATAAAGCCAAATGCAAATATCTAGACAGAGGTGTTTCCCTGTAGTAAAGTCATTCACCTTCTACAACTTGGACTTTTCAAGACTACTCTTGAGTTAGAAATCCTGGATGATTTCTTTCCATAAGTTTGTCAGGTGCTTTCTGAACATATGCAAAATTTGGCAGTAACCACATGAATCTCCTGTGATAATGAAGTCTACAGTTTGACTGTTCACAGCATCCCAAAATTTCCTCTTTTTCTGTCTGAGACATCCTAGACAGTTACATTTTATGTCCTTTATTTTGGTATTATATTACTCGGTGAACAATAATTTTCTACCTGTCTCCTCTTTCAATTTATTTTTCTTCATATCCATCACATCTGTCCTCATTAGGTCTCCAGGCTGAACTGTTATTGCCCATTTTAGTCATTTTTCATACAGAAGTTGGTTGTCTCATAATCTTTCCTTTTTCCATCTTTTTAATGCTGTGATGTACTTTTCAAAACTGAGGACAGAGAACTGTGTGTAATATTAAAGTTTAAACAATAGTTTAAACAATGATATAAAGAAGTTTGCTGCTACTGTCTTCCTTTTAGTGCTTCCTGCCATCCATCTTATTTGTTCAACCAGTACAGAGAATCGAGTTAACATTATGAATATAATGTCTAGATATTTTTTTGAAACACATGTCAAATTGCATTTATAAACTTCAAATATGTCTGCAATTTTATTGCTGGGTGGAATTGACTCTGTAGAATCCCTTGGCAACAGCCTGCCATTATTCTGGTCTTCCTTAAACTGAATAGCTTAAAATCCTCAGCAAATTTAAGTTAATTTCTAGAGCTGTTTATGCATATGCTATGAATCATAGGCAATTTTCCCTTTTTGCAACAGATTCACTTGTGAACTCCGCTTGTTTCTTATTTCTCTTTGTTTCTCAGTCTATGGAAGGACTATGAAATGCCTGTGAACATAAGGATGGTCTTAGGAAAGTCAAAGCTCACCTGGAGAGGATGAGTACAAGGGATATCAAGGGCAACAAGAGCTCCTAATGCTGCATTGATAGTTAAAATAGTAAAAGGCTAAATGAGAAAAATTTAAGATTTCCATCTTTTAAATATCCACTTTTAACTTTCACTTCCTGTTGGATTTTGTAGTTCAAGCAAGGTTTTTGAATATAGGTACATCATAGGCTTCTGTGCTGGTTTACTGGTAGCAAAATTTTGAACCAGATCTTCTGGTAGTACAGAGCTACTTTTTTCCTCCGGGACATCTCACTTTCTCTCCACTAAACAATCATTCATTACATCAAAAAATTTAACCTTGGCATCATATTGTGCCTGTGACATCTTAATTTACATCCTAATTTACTACTGAAGTATCCTATCATAATAGCCTCTTGGATCTTGCTGTTTGTCACAATGAGCTATTATAACTTACCTGAACAGGTGGCTGATGTCAACAGGCAGTGCAGGCATTTTTCTGTGTAAGTGCAGAGTAAATATCTGTATAGAATCCATGCTACCTGTTGATCTGCTTAAATTAATGAGAAAATTTAACTCCTTGAATGCAGTCACATGCTGTACCACTTGTTCTCCAGGAAATGCTTTATCTTTCCTGCAGACTTTGCCCCCTGACAATGCATAGAGCATAAGTCTTATGAGGAGCAGCTGAGGGATTTGGGTTTGCTTAGGCTGGAGAAAAGGAGGCTCAGTGGAGATCTTATCACTCTCCAACTACCTGAAAGGAGGTTTTAGCCAGGTGGGGGTTGGCCTCTGCTCCCAGGTAACACTATGAGAGGAAATGGTCTCAGATTGCACCACGGGAGGTTTAGATTGAACATCAGGCAAAATTGCTTCATGGAAAGGGTCACCAAGCATTGGAACAGGCTGCCTAGGGAAGAGGTTGAGTCACCATTGCTGGAGGTATTTAAAAGACATATAGGTGTGGCACTTGGAGAAATGTCTAGCAGTGGGCTTGGCAATGTTGGGTTTACAGCTGGATTCAATGCTAACGGTATTTTTCAATCTAAATGAGTCTATGATGCTAAAATTCTAATTATCATTCTTTCATAAAGTTTATGATATGCCAAATTCATGTTTGAAGCCACAAACACCTCTTTTTTAGGCTTCTAGCATTTGTAAAGCAGTGACAGTCCTTAGTTCCATTGCTACTTTTCCAGATCTATTTAAATGGGAAAATATTTGGTCACCTGGCCTTACTATTAGCTGGTTTAATTTTTTCAGCTTTTAATATATTCTAGCTTTGAGATTGCAGTACCTCTATGATTTCAGCTGGAAGAACATATCCAGAAAACTGATTTTCTACAACTTTTACAATTTTTTTTGTCTTTATTTTAAAAATTCTCCAGTCATCTTTCTAATTTTAAATGCCATTCAACTGTTTCCATTTTGTTTTTAATGAAGTAATTATTGCTTCCAAAATCTTAGTTATTCAGTGTATATGTGCAGAATGATAATATTTTTCACCAAAGGTGAGCCCATATGCTAGCATTGTTCCCAATTAGAAAATAAAGAGCAGCTTTAACTTAGAAACACAGCTGCAGAGGAGTAGCCATGTAGTATCTGCTTTCCCTTATTCAAAGAATGACATGCTGCCAAAAGGAAACTGAGGATGATAAACACTCAAAATAATGGAGACACAAATATAAAAAATAGCAAATAGGCAATACTTACCTGTAAATTTCATACTGATTCCTTGTGGCTTTTCTGTAGTTAAAATCCTCAAGAAGACTTTTCTCTTTCGATAGCTTATTGAGTTTTTTGACAAGGCAGGAGTGTTTCATCTGAAGTGCTGGTCTAGAAATGTGAGTTCTACTATTACAGCTTTATGGTTCTTTTGCCTTCCAGAAACCAAACCAAAATCGAGAAATCTGTCTAAAGCATTCCTGAACTTCAGTAAAGGTTTGCTTCCATTTTCCCTCCTACAATGTGTAAGAAATGCTTTTGTCTGGACTGTTTTTTCTATCCTGGATTTTCACTATATCTACCTTTGAACAGAGTATTTTGGATCTGCATGAATTCCTACATTCTCTTCATAATTTGTACAGACTTTTCTCATGGTATTAGGTAGCAAATGCAAAAGCATCAGAGAGAACATCTTATTAAGAGCTAAACTTTAATCCTTTGTAAATAGTTAACTGCAGAGCTGTGTGTATTATTTTGACAGATACATATACTATGCCACAAAGCCACTGTTACTTGAAAAATAGCAACATAAATCCATCCCTCTGAATACTTCCCATATTATTTACAGCTTAATACAATACCCAAATGCATTCTGTAAAGTAGGTCCATGCTGTAGCTAAGGTTTATTATTACAGCTATACCACACAGGCATACCCCAGCTATCTTTCAGGTAGGGAAGCTTCAGCAGAAAATATGTGTGGAGGGGTTCAAGGAAGCAAGTATCTGAGGATGTATTTTGACAGTAAAATGGCATTGATGCAGCTAGACTGCTAGGCAGATTCTGCAGTTAAAGGTAGACAGGCTAGGTCATATCTTAATGTCAGTGCAGATGAATGCTAAAAAATTAAAATAAAAGGAAGGAGAAAGAAGAATTAACTAGCCTGGTAGTTTTTAATTTTTTATTTTTTTATTTTCCCCTATTAGAGATGCATTGATTTTCAGAAATACCTAAGGACTGGCTTACAGGCTGCTAATGGCACCTGCCAACAAGCAGTGACAAGAATTGCTTGTAAGGACCACCAAGAGCTTACAGACCAGTAGCTAAATAGCAGTGCACACATGCTGAATCAGGAATTAGTCCAAGGTCTGGAGCTTCATCTTTAGCCAATGCTTTCTATTCTTCATGTTTGTGTCTCCTTCAAAGCTGTTAAATGAAGCTTTTCCAACCCTTTTATTTCCTCTTACTTTTTCGTCTTGCAATGAGAATATTGGTCCTTTCAGCATGGGCAGCAGATCCTGTGTCCTTAAAGTGACTCATTGCATCATAAGCTCCCTCAGCAGTGTCACAGGATGCCAAAAAGAAATCATTCTCAAAGGCAAACATAGCATATCACTAAATGAGGAAAGGAGAGGCTGTGAAGGGACATAATCTGAAACACATTAAAGAATGTGTGCACATGATGTTAAAAGGAAAAAAAGGGGCTTCCTCAGCTATCCTGTACAAGTCATCCCAATGGTCCAATGTTTTGACCTCTCCTTTAAACATTTAGTGTATTAACAGCTGAGCCCTTTGGTTGTTTTGTTGGGTTTTTGGATAGTTTTGTATGGGCAAACCCAAAATGTTGCATCACACAAAGACAGCTGAGAGCAAGTTAGAACAAAGCTGAAAGTACTGGGAAGCTCAAAGGAAGTAATAAAATGGAATATTTCTCCTTTTTTTATATTCACTGGAGGTCAAATAGAATGATATTCCACACACATAAATTCATTGTCGAGTCAATGCCTTGATAAAACAAAACCACCTGATACTTGTATCTCTTCACAAGCTTGGTATATACCATACTGTCACGAAATGTTGACATCAAGGACTTCAAAGGTGGATTCATAGTCAAGGCAGGGACTTCTCTAAAAATTAGTGACCTTTCCTCCAAACCTTCCCTTTCCCAATATTCCTAGAGCACTCACAGGAGCAGAACTCTGCTTTGTGCATGAAAATTTTATGAATCAGATCTAAACTAACTCCTACGTTCATTTGGAAGAAGCTACATAGCCAGTGCTCTATGGCTAACTCAAGACTGAAATCCATGGATGGCAAAGGGTGTTGGTCAACTGCAAAATTCCTTCAAGGTCAGCTGAAATGTTATGTGATGCAGACTTGTGACAGAAGTTAGCTGCTCTGATTTTGCAAGATTTTTCAAAATATGAATATGATCACTAAAGGTTCTATTCTAAGCCCATAAGGTCTCTTAGGTCAGAAGCTGTGGCTTTCCCTTTGGCGGGGGGGAAGAGAAAGGAGAAAAAAAAAATGCCTGAAATGCATTATAGGAACATTAAAAGATGTCTTTATGAGTTATAATTAATAATTACTATTTTGAGTGTTGGGAGTAAACACTCCTTTAAATGCCACTAAACCCACATTTGCAGGATGTAATTCTGGTCTGATTTACGCTATTCAACTCTCATTTAACAGAACAAAGTTACTGTCATGTACACAAGAGCAAAAGTGCAACTACCTCTTTGTTCCCTAAAAAAATCCTCCCTGCAGGGAGATACTTTCATAATAAAGCAAATTGGTATGTCCATTTGCAAATGTATCATAGGTGATCTGTTTATCAAGAAATGAAAGAACATTTCCTTCCAATTTCTGTTTTCCTTGTGATTGATATTAATTAGGTTTTCTGCAAAGCACGGCTTATCTTGAACTGAACCCAAAGCACATGAATATGTTTCTGTGCGGTAAGATTTTCTTTTCTTGAAATGAAGAATGGGATGAAGATGCTTATCTGTGATCAAACAGGCTTCAGGTAGAGTTTACATCAGCAGCACTTTGAAATTCATTGTTAGAGTATAGTTGGTATCAATAAGGAATGAGAATGGTATCCTGGATTGTGCCTGCATTTATTAACTTATTTCCAGCAACTAAAAAGGGAAAGCTGTCACGTACCTCCAATCATAGTGTTTTTTCCTGAGATGAAAGAGGCAAGTATAATTTATAATGAAAATTAATGGAATCCCTGAGAAGGAAAAAAAAAATCCACTGTTAAAAATAAAATCTTGTGAATTTGAGGTCTAATGTTAGTAACAGTTGAACAGAAGTTCGCAGTGTAAGGGCTGAGAGTTTACTCCACTGCCCTCTTTGCCTCCTATGCCATGGAGAACTGTTCTGTAGGAATGCTTTGACCAGCCAGGGCTCAGGAGATCATCCCGGTTGCACCAGCTCAGCTGCTGAATGCCATGCCTGTGCATCCCACTGCCAAGCTACCATGTCCCATTTCTCAAAGTGGAGCACCATACTAAGACTTTTCTAGTACTTGATAGAGCCTATTTATACCTATTATTATAGTAGAGTCTTATTCTGAGCCTTATGTTTTAGGAAGGTTCTAGGTACAGATACTAAATCTCTCTTTTCCATAGTACAAGCCAATATCCTATGACGGAGTATTATGAAATAGATCCAGTGACTTAATTTAATTCTCTCTTTACACCACACTGATGTACCCTTTTTTCCCCTTCAGCTTCCCTCTAATCCCCTGCTTAGTGGTTCTGCAGCTCCCTTCACCCCTCACTGAGCTCGTTGTGCTCACACAGCCCACCCAGCTATCACCCTCTTCTTCCTGTGCTCCTGTGCAAGCCTTGGTATTCTCAAATCACCTCTCTGCTACAGCTTCACCACTCCACCACTGGCAAAATAGTTTACACTACTCTGCTGTGTACAAGTGCAGCTTATCCCAGTAGTGACATGTTTAAATCCCAGGACAGTTAAACCCTTCAATAGTGTGGTCATGTATGACATGTAACTAGATAGATGTATTACCCAGCAAGCATTTCTCCTGCTCCAGGATTCAGAGAGAAAAGCTTTTGCCAGCTTCCAATACCATTGCTTTTTTTCTTTGGTATCTTTTTTTCCCCTTCTCTTTTTAGCTGCATCCATTTGTTCCATGTACCAGTATTTTCACCATCACTCTGCCTGTTATGGTAGTTACTAATTTCTTAATAAAAGAAAATAGCAGCAAATTAGGGCTGCCATATGGCTTTTATTACCAGAGAATGAGCCTTTTCCAGTCCCTTATTTTTACTGTGCTGAAGAAATGCTGAAAAAAAGAAACAATATGGTTTGTGTATTTTTTTTTTGGTCACAGAGTCCCAGAAAGGGCCACTCCACTTTACAGCTGAAAGAAGTGATTTCGTTTCCATGCTAAATCACTCTTCAACTTCTCCTAAGCATAGACAGCCAATTGTGCCTAATCGTGTGTGGTAGTTCAGTGATATGGACTACTGTTCATTGGGGATTGAGCTGCTCATTTTAGTTAGGACCACAAATTGAACTCAAACCAAGGTCCCAAAGAATAAAGCATGTGTTTTATACATTAAGTCGTTCCTCCTTTCTTACTTGGCCCGTGAAATGAATCAGGGAAAGATTATTTTCTGGGTAAATTGGTAGTAAAACTCTGATGCAGACAGTTCCACAATTTGATTGCAGCCTGACTTCCACTTATTGAATATCACATCAGGCAGTGGTTCAAGGGTTTCATATGACAGCTTTAAAATCTGCAAAGTTTTCAGAGGTACTTACTGCATTGTGATCAGGTCACAGATCTAAATGTCAGTATTGTATGCCTGATTTGCACATTTCAAAACGATTTAGTAATTTTTTCATTTTATCTGCATGCATGAAGTGATTTGGAATACAGAAACAATTTAGAATCATATTTAGTTTGTAACAGTTCAATTAACGTAAGTGCTGAAACATGCTTCTTTCTTAGTAACTAGTTTAATTGGTTACTATTGCAAGAATAGGTTTTGAAAGAATGCCTAAAAGGCCAGGGGCAAAGTAAAGCCCACTCTGGAGAATCCACATTCCTGCATAGGCATGTGTGAAAAAGAAATAGCAGTCTTTGGGGTCACAGTGTAGTGTACATTGCCAGTGGGAAAAGGACATATAGCCTGAGCAAGAAATGGACCTCACAGAAACTGCTTTTCTTTGACATAGTTACTAGCATAACCTCAGTTCCCTTTGGCTAATTTCATTACTGTTTGATAAGCAAGAGTGGTACAGCACAACAAGGTTACAAAATCTTAATAGTTCATTATGTAAATCATATATTTAAACCTTGATCCGAGGAATAAGTACAAAGATAAGGTAAAATAATATAGTAGTGTGATTTATAGGATATTACTATGTGCCAATGTCAGGAAATGTTTGTCTAATTAATTTAAGGAAACATCTGCTTTTCTTTTGAAAGTCTGACTTTTATTTTGCTAGAGCCAAAGACCTATATTTTTTTTGAAAGGATTTGCACTTTGAAGCTTTTTTTTTTTTTTTTTACTTAGGTTTAAAAATAAAAAGGACATGACTCTTCAGAGATAGTAAATCACCACGAACATTAATTCTCTTCTATTACAGATGAATAAAGAAAAAACTGCAGGGTTTTTGGTACCTCTATATCACTGCAAAGGAGTGCCTGGGATTTTGGTGAGATTTTTAAACTTTATTTCTTTCTCTCACAAATCTGCATCATAGCTCAGTGCAATGAAATAACAAATGTCTATGCTGGGTTCTGGACAGAAGAGAGGACCTGAGGCTGCATTTCTGTATTTCAAACTCTTTCAGCCACAAGCTTTTTGCTGCAGTAATCCAGCTGCAGTTTGCTCAGAGCACTGACTGTGCCCACATTGGTACAAGGAAGAAGTGATGTCATTCCTCTCTGAGACAGTGGGAAGGAGGAAGAAGAGTAATGACCTTCTGTACAGAGTGGAGACTCAACATAGCAAAACATCCTTTGCTTCTTTATGAATGGGCAAGTGATTGGATGCTATTTATTCAGCACACAGAGGATTCATACATATGTTTATTAAATAAATGAGCATGTGTTCTCCACTTTAGGTAATGACAAATGCAGCTACTGCCAGGGGCTGAGGTAAGGTACACCACAAGATCAGGTGTCATTACATCTGATTTCATTCATATAAATTTTTGGTCTTTAAATCAGTCCCTGTCTTTCCTACATAATTAATGAAGATAAATCAGTACCACAAGTGATAACCATTCCCTCCTAACCATTGTAAAAGCTGATGGGCTATGAGAGTTGGGAAATGGCACAGAAAGTCCCTGACTGAGGGCAAGTCTTGGAACCTGACTAGATTAGTTCTTTCACAGCTGACTAGGAGAACTACAGCCAGTGTACAGGCTACACATTCTGGAAGTGCATAGGCTGTATACTCTGCAAGTATATAGCCAGTTATTCCTTTAAATGACAGTATATCTTGACAATAAAAGGAGCCAATATTGTTACCATAATCAAAAGTTAGGTGTACTCTAGGCTTTCAGATAGTACATTAATAGATGACAACTGTGTAATGTTGTAAAGATGTGGTATAATAAATGATGCAGGACAAACTCAAATTTCTACTAAATAAGCTTGGAAAATGAGGATTATATAGTATGTATCCTTAATTCACTACCAAGACTGGTAAATTCAATATATGAGAATTACAGTTTCTTAATTCAAGAAAATTAATTAAGAAACTTTATTGTGAATAGGTATTAACTGTAGGTTGCATCTTGATGAATTTAACTGAAATAGTAGTAACATAATTTTGGATATTGTTTTAAAGATTATTTCTCTTTTCATTCATTAAAGAAAAATTTGAGCTGACTCAAGAAAAAAAAAAGCTTTTATTAAAAAATGAAAATTTCCTTTTTTAAAATTTTTCTTCTGTGGTAAGAGACAGGTTCAAAAAACCTGTTGACAGGCAGCCTTTAGGTGATGGTTTTGACCATAAGACTGAGAGAAGTGGGGTTTCTGGTAACTGGAGCTGCAGGGCTGGGGAAGAGCAGAGATGGGCCCATGGGTCCATCAGCAACAGTGGGAGCTGCTTCTTCTTCTTCTTGGGGAGACTTTGCATAACTGTCAACACAGACATACCCAAATACACAAGCTCACATTGAAAACTTCTACCTATCAATGGCATCAGTTTAGTTCCCAGCTCAAGGCACAAAATGAATCCAGAAGTCAACTGATCCAGGAGCAGCGACCTAAATTGGACCAGACTGAAAAACCTGTCCATTCTTCAAGAGAAATAGTCCCACCTGTTCCATCAGGGGGTGCATTATGAAATGGGTCAAAAGAGAAGCATTAGATGGGAGCAACGAAGTGCCTGTAGATAAATCTAGGCAAATACCTGATGAATAAGAAGCTCTTGTGGCCCCAAAGATGGAGATGGATGTCATACTGGAAACAAAAGGAGAAAGTGAGGAAGAAATGAGCAGAGAGAGCACTGCAGGTTTTCTCAGCCTTGGTCCAGGAGCCTCTGAAGCTACTTTCACCAGAACATTGGAGGATAATTAAGAAAAGTAAGCATGCATGTAGTGGGTTACATTTAGTGACAGAGGTGCTCATACCTCCACTGGAAAATCCTTAGGGACTGAAAGTTGGCAAAAGCTAAAAAAAACTGGGTTTAGTGAATTATGTTCCAGCAGCTTGCTTTCTCCCATAGCTGAACCCAAGTTCCAAGTGTGTTCAGCCCAACCCAAGTGTGCTCCTTGGCCTAATATTTGGCCTTTGTTTTCTTATGTAAATCAGGATGTTTAGTACAAATTAGCATTCTTGAAAAACAATTGCCATCCAAATTAAAATTCTGCCTTTCATTTTACACCAAACCTGCCGGGTTGTTTTAGATAAATCCTGCATAAACTTAGCTATAGTGTTCATGACTAAATGGATTCATTTTTTTGGCAGAGTAGCCCTGTTTCTCCAATTGCATAATGCCAGTAGCAATTCATATCTATCAGACCATCCTCAAGGGTCATCTAGGGTTGTTCCTGTGAAAGGTATTAAGCACCTCCTTCCAGAATTTCTTCTCCTTACTCAAACTGGGAATGTTTTCAATGTACAGATATATGCACATACATGCACACATATTCATGTGTTTATGCATACCTATGTGTGTGTATATATGTTAGTATGTGCCACTAGATAATACTAGTTTTATTTTTATTTACTTTGTTAGTTGCCTCTGATTATATATCTGCAATTTACCTAGATATTATTGAACGGGAGCACCACATAACAAGGAAAGTACAAAGAGACAGAAAGTAAAACAATGTGTGACTGCAAAAGAATGCCAAAAAAAATCCAGAAGAGGTTTTAAATTTCAGATATCCAGCCAAATGGGCTGGCTGGTGACTGTGCTTTGTCCCAGTACATAATTGAGATGAAGTTCAATGAGGAGGCAGGAAAAGTCCTTTGTTACATATGCCCTAAGAAAGTATGTTTAAAAAAAACAATATAAATCACATCTTTTCAAAGTAATATGATAAAAATGATGATATTGTAGCTCTGAAGACTTCTGATGAACATTTTATCCTCAAAGAGCACTTAATTCACAAAGGAACATCTCTCTAGCAAAGTAACCCAAAGTCTTGAAAAACAATAGGAGCATTTGCAAAGATTTTGTAGTATCACCAGAGAGGTCTAAATATGTAGACTGCAAAGCATGAACATCTTTGGAACAAACTTGTCTTTGGGATATCAGATAAAGCACTCTCCCAGAGCCTGTTTTTTCAGTGATTTCATCAAGGAGGTGATTTCATCAAAAGCTGAAGGAAAGCTAGTGCAATGCTGAAGAGATAAAAACAGAAGGAAGAAATTGTAAAGCTATTGAAGAGTGCAGCAAGGGTATCTTCAAATCTTTAAATACTTTTTTCCTTAATAATAGACAATCAATAGAACTGAGCAATTATCTCCCTTTACAGATCTGAATAAAAAGATTTCTTAAATGGAAGTAGATATATCTTATTAAATAAATAGTATAGTGTCACATACTGTAAATGCAAAGTCAGACATCAACAGAAATGACATATGCTACTTACCCCTGAAGGGCCATGGTACTAACACCCAAAAATAGACTGTGAATTTTCACTGCTGAGCCTGTATGCGACACAGTACAAAACTTAGACTTTAGAGTAAGTGGTATTTAGTATTAGCATGGGTGTCCTGGGAACTCCTGCAAGACCCAACATGCTCCCACCATTTTCTTCAAAGCTGTAGTGATTTAAGGTGACCTAGGAAGGCTGTGGTGAGAAACCACCTGGTGTTCCTATGCTGTAATAAATAAACAATCAAACAAATAAATACATTATTAAATACAGGAACTGAAACAAATTCTTAAAATGTCATCACTGTTAACTGAAGGGGTTGAAAGAGAACATTCACTGGTTTAAGACCAGTGACTGGAAATGGCATTTATAATACTGCAGCCAGCTACAAATTTAATCACAAAGTGAACATATGAAAACGGGAGGGGAAAAAAATCAACCCTTTTTCAGTTGTCAGATCTGGCCCTGTATAAATGGAGAAAGGGGTTCATAGCAGTTTGTTAGCTAAAAGTGCCTCTTACCAGTTCACGTATCTTGAACTGGCTGATACACCATCCCAAATTTAAGGAAATGACAATTTCCTTCATGTTGAAGTAGTCCCTGATTATACCAGCATCATGCCAAGCCTGGGACTTGTTGTATCCCCAGGCCAGTTTCCATTCCTAAGAAGAATCCAAGATGGTGTGGAAGTGTTTTGGACTCTACAGTCTTGGGGACTACGGATACCTGCAAGGCAACTTCAATGGATGCTAGTTCAGTGTGAGTGAAAAACAGGCACTGCTGCTTTCCATCTTTTTGCTGGTCATGGGCTCATTGCCTTAAACTCTGAGGGTCTCATTCTGCCCATTACTAATAGTTCATAGAGCACACAGGTCTGTTTCTAAATAACATCTTAAGGAACAGCTATTTCTTTTTCAGGCAGCCCTGTATTCAGTTACAGTAACTGCAAAGCTATAGAAAATTGCTTTGAAACAAATGATCAGAAATGCTCAAATTACCACAAGTTAAGCCGGTACTGTGTATTTCCTACCAGTTTATGAACAATGGTGTGGACACCAGTGAGCTGCCATGACCACAGAGCCCAAGGCATTCCGTTTGACTCCATTAATGATGGCTACCCAGTCAGGAAGGCTCTTTGCAATACTCTCAGCCAGAGCAGAAGTGAAATAAGAACTTCTTGCTGGCCTGCAGGACAATTCTTCTGCAACATAAGGATGTAGATATAGCCTATGGCCTTGTTTGGAAAGAAAAGTATTATTGCAGTCTTTGTAGTCCATGTTTTATTGTTTGTTGGTGACAAATCCCAGATGAGTGGTCTACATGCATATGCATATTTTATATATCAGGGTAATGATATGTATATGGGCATATATATAATCTTGCTTATCTGGTATGTATGGAGGCATGTGCATATGCTGGCTGAAGAGCAGGCATGACAAACATTTCTGAAGATTAAACACAGCTTAAAAGATTAAATGTTAAACAAGTCTTACAGGCCTTGTAAAGGAACCAAAGATCCGTATAGTTTTCAGTTTGACCAATGGAATATTTTCCTTGGCATTACCTGACCCTGTGTGAGCAAAATGGAACAATGAAAATATTGCTCAATGTTTCTCTCTGCACACAAGAAACAAATAGTTCCAAGGACCAGATACTGCCCTTGGCAGTATGATATAATAAAGACAGATATAACCAAGAGAGAGAGAGAAAACATCTTCTGTTCCTCCAAGAAGAACCACTTTGACTATACACTTTCAAACATTCAGAGGTGCTTGAATTTACAGTATTACCTTTCTGTGGCAAAGGACATTAACTCTGGCACTGACCATACTCCTGCTGCACTATGTCCTCATTATCATCAAAAGGTATGACTGATTCCTCTAGCTACTCCACTAACCAGCAAAATGACAGATGCATTTCCACACTCTCCATTACTTTGCATTTTTCAAAGAAATTCAGATAATTGCCTTGACCAGTTAAACCCAAATTTTTTTCTCTATTTTAAGCATTTTGGAGTGCTGAATATACTAATTTGTCTTGTAGAACTGTCCCATGCACACTGTGGCAGAGGAAAAAACCCAACCCTAAATCTAAATCTAAATAATAATAATAATAATAATAATAATAATGAAATCCCTTAATTAACATTACTATCAGAGAATAAGAATAGCATCTGTGTGTTAGATACAATAAACACAAATAAGTCAGAAGAATCTCCAGTCTGTATTAAGATGTAAATCATCAATTTATTACTTTGTGTATAAATGTTCCATTGCTATTTGCACAATGATTAAGAGTAGTTTTCAGAAAATAAATCTTTTTCTTAATAGTGCAAAGAATGAGAAGGATGGAGAATAAATGGGAATTTAAAGGGATGCTAAAGTTCTCCCATGAGCTTGGATGAGATTTATGTGCAATGTAAATAAAAAATGTATAGGACAGCACAAGATTCACTTTGTTGTTGGTTCCTATTCCATTTGTCTAGTCTAACAGTATTCTTTGCCTCCGAGAAATAGAGTGAGTCTGACACTGTTGAGCAAGTGAGGGAATAAACTGCCAGTCAGCAGCTATTTGAGGCAGCTTAACCTCATCCAACCATCATCACCCAACCTCATCAGACCCAACATTGTGTAGCAAGACCAGTGCCATGAGAGTAAAAGCGTAAATGCTACCTGCAAAGCTGCTTCTGCTAGGAAGAGGCATTCTAGGAGTCTCACTACAGAGCACTTTTTATTGCTATATGTTTTCCATTTTTAAATGAGTATGTAATTTCTTCAATTATATATCAGCTTCTGTATAACGTCAACAGCTTAGTAACAGCACAAGCAAGAGCCAGTGGGATTGTGACATATGTCTGATAGGGCTCTTCATGAAGCTTAGAACTGTGAGGCTTCATGCTTGATGCTTGATGTGCATTCTCTCTACTCTTGTAAGGGGGTTTCCACATAAACCTCTCTACAGTTGCCCAGTTGCAAATATGCTAAAGTCCAAATCTGAAAATACTGACACTGTATTTGTTAGATGAACAATATCTGGGGATTAGGATAATACCAATACTATTGAGCCATGATAGTGGAGGATTCCATTGGGGCTTTTTTCCCCTCATTTCCTGAGAGGGTTGAGACTCAGGTGCTTCTGCTTCCTGCCTGTGTTGTTTCCTCCTGGCCCCCATTCTCCAGTATTGTCTGACCACGTTAACCCACTTAAGCAAAATTTGGGAGCAGGGTAGAAGCCTTCAGAATAGAGCAATCTAGCACACCACATTTTATTTCAGGAAATCAAGGGAGGGGCAGAGGCAGAAAAACTCTCCATTATTGCTGCCACAGAGCCACCTCAGATTATTTCAAATCAGAGGATCTGCACAGGATAGTGCTGCACTAAATGAGCCTGCATATGATCTAATTCTCAAGGAACTACCTGTGGAAGAAAAATCATATTTTTTAGCCACAGAATTATTCCAGCTGTTGACTGGGGATAGAACAGCCATTCCATGGCTGTATGGCCACCCTCCTGCCAGGGTGCTGGCACACTCCACCAGGCCCCTGGAAACCCACAAGCGCCTTATGGTTGCCTTGTGCTCCATGAAAATAAAGATGTCATGGGCTGCTGCAGCCAGCTTTGCCATGTTGTCATGGCACAGAGATGCAAAGCCAGGACTTTCCATCCTCTTCAGAGCAGGAAAAGGCCTATTTCCTACCAAACCCCATGTCACCCTAACCCTAAGCCTAAGCCTAACCCTCCAGCATCTCCAATTTCCACAGCTTAGCTGACAAGCTTGATCAGCAGGGTCTTAGTATCACACAGACAAAAATAGTAGAGATCCTACCTGGACAGTCAAATGACTTTGGCTGAGACCAGGAAGGACTAGATGTCGCTGCTCTGCCAGTGGTGCTGCCAGATGTGGCCCCAAGAACCGTGGCACACTTGTGGCCAAGCACTTCTTGTTTTCCAGACAGCAGGAGCTGAGAACAACAATCTTTTCCCCCCTAGGGTACAGAAGAGCTGTGGCTCTAGGTGTTAGAACTGTACTTCTGAACACTCTTCTTCCTTAGACCACATGAAGTACCATATGTGGTAAAACTCTGATTCCCCTGTTCAGCCTTCCTAAGTCAGACAGGTAAAACACAGGCAGGGATGCTCACCCCATACAGCAAGTGAACTCCTCACCTTGCAGGGGGGAACTGTATCCCAGCTTCCCACCATGAGGTTGGACAGGTGTCAGCAAACAATCCCACTCATAAGGTCTGCATACAGTGGGAGCCAAGCTCCTCACAGAGTTTGCCACTAGCTTGTCACAGGACAATTCTGAAGCTGAGGCTGGAGATTCCTGAAGAAGTCATCACACTGTTTTTATCCAAAATGTCAGCATCGCAGAAGAGCAATGGCAGCACTTCAGCAATGCAGTGATGTTTTGTACCCTCTGGCACACAAGGTATGTAAATAAATGGGTTTCTATCTAAATTCCATTGTGTGCAGATTTGTACCAAAGAATTGTTGTGATGTGCATCATTATGTCTCATTATGTGATTGCAAGTAACCTTTTGTATAGCAGACACAATCCACGTAACATGCTGTGTGACCAGTTTACAAAGCAGGGCTCCATCAGAAGGGCGAGTAATTAATCATTATTCAGCAACAGCACTCACCACTCCATACTTGCTGGCAGGAGTGTATAACCCAGGGCATGCTTAGCTATGACAATAAATTATTCATGCAATAGAAAACTAGTTAGCTGTGGTGCTGTTCCAGTAAATGGTTAAAACAAGAAAGCACCATTAGTTTTCAAGTGTGGGGCTGATTTTAAATTTTTTTTTAATAAATTCACTGCCAACACATTGCATAAACAAGCATAGGCCTGAGTTGCAAATGCAGTAGGAAAGAATTAGTATAAGGCACCAATGTGTGTTTTTCATAATGTCAAAGTCAATAATCTGAGGATGAGAAGATCTCTTGAAGGTATAGTGCAGTAACTTTATGGCTACAATAATTTTATTACTTTATCAAGTACTAATTTAATAGAGAATGAAACACAGAATGTCGAAGACAAACTACAGCAAATATTTTATTTGATGGAAACTCCTGAAAGAAATTTGCATATTCTGCTCTTTAGGACATGTTTTACTTCATACTTAGCTTTGGCTTTCATTTACATTACACCTGGCAGACAATCTATCATGACGCAAATAAGGCACATGAGATTATTTACATTTGATCATTGTCCACTATTTACACAAGCCAGGGTTAATGCAAAAGGCTGATGAGGGTTAGAGTTTAATCACTGATTTTGGAGAGTCTGGAATACTCTTCAGCTGCCTTTTCTCAGGGCAGCTCAGTTCCTCTCTACTAGCAAATAGCAGACGAAAAGTCAGTATGCAAGCACAAATCTATCATCTTGTACTTCACCATGCATGCCTACCAAAGGTACATTTCATCTCAGATCTCACTGTTTACCAAACCTGTGAGTATAATTTTTTCAACTGAGCCCATAAGTACTTTTTAAAAAATATATTTCCTTATATATGAGAGTATTTTTCTCCCCAATAATTCCATTTGAATTAGGAAGAGCTTAATTCAAGAGGTCCAGTCACATCATAAGGATTATAAAATTTTTTATAAAAGAGAATCAGAAATGCTTTTGCAAAACTATTATTCCAGAAGACTGTTGAAAGGAAGCTACTATAGCTCAAAGGAATCTCAAAAGCTAAACATGTTTTGAGGAATATGTTTCCAGCTGTAGAATAAATATTTGTAACTTTACCAGAATTTTGCACTGAAAAAACCAACCTTTCACTTTGCTTTGGGTTCATAGACTGCTAAGATTTTGGGTTGAGGTTGTTTGACAATAAAAGCATTATTTGAGGAATGAACACCAATCAAGTGCAACATTTAAGATTTATATATGTATTCCAGCTGGTTTCCATAATTGTATTGCACAGACACCAGCCGTTCCAGAGCACATCATGTGGTGAAGGATGAATTGGCTTTCCCTTTTCCCAGCAGAGCAGTGTAAGGAGAGCACAGCGATGGGAAGCAGAGGACATACTCACTTCCTCTCATGGAAGATTTCATTTTCTTCTTTGCTGAGAAGACTAGTCTCCTTTGCCCTGAAGTATTAACAAATATACCAGCTACCAGTGAAGACAGGCTGCCCTATATCTATCAATAGAATCTATATAGAATCTTTTCCCTTAGGGATTAATTCAACTTTTGATTCAATCTTTCTGAGCTTTAAATTATGATGTTACAAACCTCCAAGGAACTACTGTACTATTTGTGACCTTCTTTATTACTTTCTGCTGTTTGATAAAGTGGAGGAAATTGATTTATAGATTAGTTTGCTTGTGAACATTGAATATCAATGGTAAGAATGTGATTCGCTGAAAAGCAGAAGTTGGCATTGGTTAAAGTTTAATATAGCAGTTTATTAATTAATGGTGAAGAACAATAGAATAACTGCACATTAATCTTCAACGATATTCTGGAAGTGAAATGTGAAATAATAACAATGAATCAAGGCATCTTGCAAGAGTTGGATTTAAAGTTTTCAAAACATTTTCCACACAGAATAATTTTGTCCATCGCTTCCACTTCTCTCCCTTCCCTTAAGATCGGATAGCCATTTTTGTGTTTTCTGTAAGCATTAAAGGTTAAAGGTGGTAGGAGAGGCAGTTTTCCAAATGGAGCCTAAAATTAGGTGTTGGTTTCTGTATTTGGAATCTTAGGCCCCAATCCAGGAGTCTATTTTTATTCAAAGCAGCCGAGCACTTGACTTCAATGGATCTAAAAACACTCATGCTTAAGTGCTTTGCTGAATCAGGACAGACTTAAGCACAAATGTAAATGCTGTGCTGAATTGGGGCTCTAAATATGTGGCTTGATTTTTAAAAGTGCTGAGAGACAGCAGGTCTAATTGAAGTTGATGCGAGCTGCGAGATGCTCAGCATTTCTGAAAATCAGGCCACTCACTGAGGAGCCTGAATCTGATTTCAGGTGCTCAGCTTGCAATATTCACCATGGGGAAAAATGGTGACCCAGGACAACAGGCAATAGAAAGCCCTGATTTTACGCAAGAAACCTTAATAATGTAAAAGGAGGAGATGGGAGGCAATAGTTTCCTGGAAATTTAATGTGGCGTGCTTTTTTTGGCAAGCATCAAAAGTGCTATGCAAAAATATGAAATGAATAAACAAATGAAATTAGAAAGCCTAGTAACTGGAGAAATACTGGGCTAAATTCATGCCTTGTGGAACAGCAGCAAGACTGATGAAATACATCAGGAATGATTTGGCCTACAACGTTTTGAGCATTAATTTGATCAGGAGCAGTGAGTCAACAACGCAAATTCTGCAGAGTGAAGAACTTCACTCTACCCCCTTGTGATAGCCAAGCAGAACAGTTTGGATTAGTAAATGGTAAAAATGCAAAAGCTAAACATTTTTGCAAGTTATGGAGCATAAATGAAACAGCAATGCTAGGAACAGAGATGAGATAGAGTCTGGTTGTTTTGAGAAAAGCAATTTTTTCAAGAGAATTTAGTAGTTCTTTCCTTAAAAAGCACAGCCAGGCTGTCCAGCAGCTGCCTCGTGCTGCTCCTCAAATCAGGTCCCTGCTGAGGCAACATCTGACAAGAAGACTCAGTCACACGGCGTTGTGCTGTGAACCCCCAGAGAAGGCTGCTGTCACAGCAGCACAGGCCTGCAGCTGTAAAATGGCTATGTGAATGAACCCTGGGCAAACCAAACAAAAGCAATTCTTCCCCTATTTCTGTGCATGTAAAGGAGAGGGGTGTGAATACCCCCTGCCATCCCCGGGCCTACCTCTTGCCTGCCCAGTGGCCGTGCTGCTGTAGAAGTCCATATGCTGCACACTGTTATCATCCTCAAAGGAGTCAGGAAAGCCATCTAGTCCAGCCTTGTCAGAAGACCTGTCTGGTCCTCCTGATCTGTCTGCTGAGACAGAGGCTGGTGAAAGCCTCTTATGACAGGCTTACTCCCAGTACAGGTGTTTATCATCTCAGGATGGAAGATAACAACCATTTTGCACTTCTCAGTCCCTACTACATGCACTGGGATCCAGCGTGGCCAGATAGAAAAGTCCTTAAATTCTCCACCCCCTTCTAACTCAAACCAGCAACTCAAACTCCACCAAGAATTTTTTTAAAGTCTTCTTACACGTTGTATGGCATGGCTCTTCAACAGACTTGGGGACTCATGGCAGAAAGGCACACAGCACCTCTCAACCATTAAACACACTAAAACTGGTGATGCTGTGCCCTGTACAAAGTGCAGTAGTGCAGGCATGCTCTGGCCGATAATCTGAAATAAATTACAACCACTAGAAAGAATAACAGAAAACCCACTACACAACCAATTGATGGGGGAAAAAACCTGTCACTTGTAATAAAAATGAGAAACAGAAATGGATTTGAAACATTCGTTTCCCTTTATTTTCTCAGTGAGGCTGATGTGTACTGCACATTAAAAAAAAAAAAAAATCACAGGAATTTTCATACAATGGATTAAACCACAAAAGTACATGTAGAATTGGCAGGTGGAAATTAGCCCAGCTCGGGCTTAACTACTATCTCACTTCCCCTGTTCAGCACAGTCCAACCTACAACTTTACATGTTCACCTACTGTACAAATCTTACAGTAGCTCTATCAGGTCAGTGGTTAACATTATTGGAAATGTCTGTCACATAGGTACAAATTTAGAATCATCACATTATATTACATGGCTATTCTAGGTAATTTATAGATCAGATCTTATACTACAGTGATTGAAGTTCTCATTACAGCCATTAGAAAGGACACATAATCATTACCTACTGTAGTCTTACATCTAAAGGGATGAGGAGGAGGTGTGGTTGTTTTGTGTTTGTTGGGTTTTTTTTTTTTTTTCAACTGACCCAAGTATTATTACCCCAGAGGCACAAACTTTCCTCTCAGTGCTGCTCTTGGTGATGGCAGCCCAACTGCTTTTCGGAGTACTTTAGAACAGATATTTTTCTTCAGCTTTAGGCTACCTCTGTTTGAATTAGTATTTAGATAATTTTCCAGTCTGTAGGAATTACTCAGTTACAGCTCTAGGAAAGACCACGGTTCCTAAGTACCAGTTCTGTTACCTCTATTGCGGATGTGGTACTTACCACAGCATGAAAGCAACTGTACAATCTTCATATAAAAGACACACAGAGCTATGCTGCAATTTGCCTCTGATGACAATGTGGTACATGTGCTAATCTGAAATGTTCTTGGGGGAAAAAAAAAAGTAAACACCGAGTTTATATTTTGATGGATTTCCTACTACAGTGTCTATGAAACATCCAAATAGCTTTATTCAGCAATCCTAGCTCTATTAATTTCATAAGTAATTTGTAAATCCACAGAGGAAAGCCATCTTCAAGATGAGAATGTTTGCCAGGCCAGTGAAAAAAAAAAAAAAAAATTGACTCATGTCATTATGCCTGCTCGGTGAAAAATAAATAATGCCCCCACACAAGCCCCACACCAATTTATTAATGTCAGCAATCTAGGGCAAAAGAGAACATTTTAAAATTTAATCACAGAAATGTAAAGGCAAAATAGGTTATGCATCTGG
Source organism: Acrocephalus scirpaceus scirpaceus (assembly GCA_910950805.1). NCBI lineage: Eukaryota > Metazoa > Chordata > Aves > Passeriformes > Sylviidae > Acrocephalus > Acrocephalus scirpaceus. The sequence goes on along the minus strand of OU383778.1, from coordinate 28,004,627 downwards.
TCCTTGAACACATAATATGATATACTAAATATTGATTTCTTAAAAATAATTTATTGCTTTTAATATTTTTCTTTACAACAGAAGATACTCAAAATCCAGAAAGGAAAATTGTAAACTTTTAGTTTGGCATTCACACAAAGTTAAAATACCTGCATTTTTAACCTACAGAGCAACAACAAGAATTATGCAGAGTAAAGGATGTTACATTTGTAACACAGAACCTCCAGAAAAGTTATTTTCTTTTTTTTGTTTGTTTTATTGCTATCTATCTACTAAGAAATAAGAAGCCAAAAAATCAAGCAAGCATCCGACAGGACAGACAGTGGAATCTCTCAGAACACAATATGCTGGTGATAAAATGAATGCAGCCATCAAAATCAACTGCACTGATATGGGGTAGAATCAGTTTTCTAAGATTTGGAGTAGGAAGGTAGATTAAATAGTTATGTGTGCCATACCTTTAAGAGGAGTCATGAATGCCAAAGAGTAATAGAATAACAAATCTATACATTCACAAGCAAATTCCAAACTTTGCTGATTCAGTAGAGACTCCGAGCTCAGATGAAAATCTGATGCTCAGAATAGCAGTAGTTTATACTCTTGTGGTTTTTTTTCTTTCCTGAAATTTCTATTTCATTTAACAGAAGCAATGTCATCAGCAACAATGTCATGGGCACATCTGAGGCCATGCTAGTGCATAGTAAAAAAAAGGAAAAAACCCAAAACCAACCCATTGCTCCTGCAAAAGCGGAATTTCCAAACAAAGCACTTGCTTACTCCAAACTGACAATCATCATGCATCCTAGGTATAAAATTTCCACTGGCCTTTTTATTCTTTTAGTCATCTCATAATTTATAATAAATAAGATAATTATAACTGATAAATATGTCTCTTTAGTAAACAAAGGAATGAAGGATTGGTATTTATACAGGATGCATAACTGTAAAAAATATAGATAAATACCATCATTAAACTCTGCCAATGAAAAGATTACTGGCTTCAAGAACAGTGTTTAGACATAGAATTACTGTAAAAATCATACTGTACTTAGTACCTCAGCATATTTTTATCAAACTAAAATCACAAAAATTAAAACAAAATAGCATTTTAAAAAGATTTTTGACCTCTAGTTCCAAAACTACTGTTGATACATAAAATAAAAACATTTCTTAATGATTACCCATTTGAGAGACTTTACATAAAATTATGATATTTTCTAGAAAAATTTAGATGAGAAAATTTCATTCCCCTAACAAATTCAGTGTATAAAACTGCAAAAGAAAATCAAGCAATGAGAAAAATGTGGAAACATACTACAGAAAGTGGTTAATATCTTTTGGGCTAGGATAATTCTTGACAAAATTCTTATATAAGCTCACCAAAGAAGGGATGAATGTGTATAATGCATTTTTGCACTCAAGACACACATGCACACGTTTGCACACTCACACCCGCACCCACACGCTTTTCTCTTTTTTTTTACAATCAAATATATATAAGCCTAGGTTCAGCTTTCTACATATGTTAGTGTACAGTAATTGTTTCACCTCATATAATTACATTTGAGTATTCTTGATTAAGAAAAATTCAGCAGTTTTTGAAAAGAAGGCTGCATTTACAGTGCATAGCTGTAACAAAAAAAAAATCGTCATACAGTATGTACATAAATAAAAACACTCCATTTAACATTTGTAAATACTCAACTACTTTAGAGAATGTAGCAAATAAACTATCTGTGCACACACCCAGATAGTTATATCCAACTCTCATTAATAATGTAACACCACGTCCGCTCATTAGAATAAATCACTGAACAAGCTGCACATTTGACCATTAACAAGGCTTTGAAAATTCTGCTGTGGAAGATCAATGTTGTAGACATTTACATGGGTGTCAGAATTAAAAGATGAAACTTCAAAATGTTAGGGAAGCTTGAGCCTTTTAATTTTCTTTTCTGCAAAAAAGAAAACCCACAAAAAACCCCAAAAAACAAACCAACCAAAAAAAGAACAATCTTAAAACAAAGCTAAGACAGATTGCAGGCTTCTGGGACCTGTGTTTTCTTCTGGATTGTCATATTATCATCGTGTTCTGAGAAGAAGCTTCTTTAAAAAAAAAAAAATGCAGTATCTGATCCCCAGACATCAGCAGCCATAGTTCTCACACTGGGGTTTTTTTTCTGTTTGTTTTTGTTCATTTTTGTTAAAATGCAATATGTACAGATTTTGCAGTTCATTGTTGTACGTGTATCTCTGTGGAACTGCTGCCATGTCTCGTGATTTGCATTGAACCCGCAAGGAACGCCCAGCTCCCCCGCCACCGCTCACCCGCAAAAGCGCAGCTGACACCCATGGACATGCGTGTGCTTACTGGACAGCATCCTGCCCCTCCACTCCTTGAGCAGCTGTGTTCATGTAAACCATGGTTTTGAACAGAGTGTAAAGTAGGAGAAATTCCTAAGTACGACTTTTTAGTTGTCCATTATTGAAGGACGTGATGTCCGTGAGGTATTTGCCATCCCTCTGCTTTCCTCGGATGACATGCTTGTTACCTACGCAGGCTCCGCTGTGCCTCTTTAAGTAAACTATCAAAATCCATGGAGTCATACTTGCTTTTAGTGGAAGCAGGATCAAAATCATCTGAGTTTGAATCTGAAAGCCAAAGGATGCAAGTTTAGATAAGAGGCAAGAACTACTTATTTTCTCTGTATTTCGGCACAAACAAGGCACTGAAGAAACAATCCACTTAAAGCCACAACTTTATGGGATGATAAAACCATAGGAATGACCATCACAGAAGCTTTAGGCATTCCTGGTAAGAAGCAGCACTTAACAAAAGTGGTACACATCATCAGCAGTGGGGAAGAACCACTAATTGCATATACATTTAGAGCAGGTTAACTCAAGGACTTGAGCCCCAATACACTTGTGTATAGGTCTCAAAGTAGTCCAGATAATCTTGACAGATTTGCCTTAACCAAAACTCTACCTTTGTCTTGCAACTGGTGTTTCATAACATGCCCAAGACTTGATTCTCCTGAGAAAGCTTCTGAAGAAAACCAGGGCAGCCTGTGAGCAGCACACAGAGGAAACACCTGCTTCTCACTGCCTTGCCTTGGGGTCTTGTGGAAGTCTTTACACCTACCAGAATCTCTGGTTTTGTTTCAATTCATCTCCTTGGGTTTGCTTGTTTAGAGTGTGAGTAGTTCTGGGCAGGGCTGCACGGCTGCATGAGCAGTCTCAGGTGGGCTCCTCAGCTTTCTGCATCACATGTGATAAGCCACAGCAACAACAACAGCCCAGCTCCTGCAGCCTGGGATACCTGTTCCAGCTTAGTCAGTTGCTCAGACAGGGACGTCAGTCTGTTTCCAGCACAGAGGAAGGGTTGTATGTTTGTGGCCACACAGCTCCAGTAAAATTACTGACATGGCTACAAGCAATGAATTTCCTTTTGGAATCAACCCTGCTTAACACTGACTCTCACCAGTTCCTGTATCACCGCTCCTTTATGAGAGTGCCCTTTTCTTGCCATTTCTTATGTTGAATTAATCAGAACTCCCCATCTACCACTATAAGACACACTGTGCATTAAATGTTCATTACAAGTTCTGTTAAGACAATATCTTCTCACAGAGGAGAGGTGTTAAACTTCTGACTACTATTTTCAAGTGTTTTCTTTCTTCTGTACTCAACCCAAAGCTGATTAATTCTCTCTGTCCTGGTACCAGCTCATGAATTTTAAAGTTCATCCTGCCATTTCCTTATGTTGCTCTATCAGATACTCTGCAAAATAACAGAGAATGCAGTCTGAAGTACAGAAGCTCAAGCTGTCAGCAGGACAAAGTGAAAACAGTCTGCTCACAGATACTCTGGGAATCCCACTCACAACAGAGAGAGCTGACAGGGAATACTCCCAGTGATGAATAATGTTCAAGAGGGTTCCCTTCAGACAACTTATTTTAAACCCCAGATTTTCTGAGATACAGAGATGACCTTGGCTTCCACTGCTGAAGATAAGTCAAATCAAGGCAAGACTTCAATCTGTTTTTATCAGCCTACATTTCAACAAATGCCTTGCTACCTTTTATATTTTCTACATCAACCCTGTATCTCTTCAGCAGTCAATTGCCTTTTCTTAGCTTTACATTATCTGTTTAGCCACTGAAGTGAATTATAGCATATTCATTGTGAACAATGCGTATCATCTTTATAATTTATTTTGAAAAGACTTCAATTGGTTAGCAAAAATATATCTGTATTCACTTCCTGAATCATACAAAGCCGAGGGCAGCACATACAAGATTTCATTAGCATTGTGTTACAGGGTTATGAGAGATTTTAATGACTGTGGTCATTTACTCATAAAAAAATCCACAATATCTGATTAATATAGATCCAACAGCAAAATGCGCCTTGCTATGTTATTCAGAAAAAAGAGTATTTTCCATGCCTTTAGTCTATTTATACAGGTATTAGGAAAGGTTTAACATTTAATGAATACTTTACATTTTAAAAGGTAATTAAATAAGAAGTGAGTTTATCATATATTGTAATATTACAGAGGTTGTTTTGGTAGTCTGCATAGTCTCTTTACGCATATACTTAACATCAGTATTCCTGTTGTAAGACTTTGAACATCTCCAAAAACCCTTGCAAGGGGAAGCACCACACCCTGACTCGGAGCATAGGACAGAATCATACATTTTTGCCCGGGCAAGACTCGGACAGACCCAGGTGTGTTGTCACAGCCAGCATGCACACTTGGGACTAGAGTTATCACAGCATACTGGGGCCTGGAGACTGGTATGCATAAAGCCCCACATCACTGTAACTGCAAACACCAAGAGATTTGCTAAGGTCTCCACAGCTTTTTATGTCACCACTGGAAGGCCCTGCAAGGAGACACCTTCATACACAGACACTTATGCACAATTTTAGAATCACCAGTTGAGATCAGTGGCTTTAGCCACACTAAGGGTCAGATGTGGCCATAGGCTCTTCTAGCTTTCAAACTTGAGCAACTATGAATTGCATTTAATGAGTGCCCCTGGCAAATTCTGCCCATCCACAACAGAACACACAGCAAATTAAGAATCATAATGAAGTATTTGGGTTGAGGCATCTACTTTGTCCTCTGTTTACCACTCATATACATTAGTGAGGTATTGGAATCAAACAGTTAGAGCAATAAATAGTAAAGCATATGGCAGCTTTCCGCAGTGCTATCTTTTCAACTTAGAAATGTATTATTGAATACTGGGCACTTATTTTTGATAATGATGGAAACGGGCTTTAAAAGAATTCACCGTTTGGAATACTTGAAAGAAGCCAGCTCAGATTAGTAGACTTTTAAACTTCTTAGAGCAAGTGAAAACCACTTTCTTCACCACTCCTCCAATCATTTAAATGGTATCAGCAGTAAACAAAATAGAAGAAAACCCTGAATTCTCATAAGTTACAAGATTCCAGTTATGTACTTTAATTCACACAGAGCAAAATACCTACCTAGGTCTGCATAGTTAGACTTGCAAAACTGCTTGCGTCCACAGAAGTACAGCTCAAAATCAGGTTCATTTGACCTGCGTAAAGTGTATCCATTTTCAAGAGCAGCGAAGGCGTCACAAGTATAGCGGTAGGTGATGAAACCATAGCTGTCTCTGCCATTGAAAAATACAGTTGTGAACAAAAGCTGAGAAGAGTTAACACACATTAGTGTAACCCCTTCCTGAAAGCAAGAACTTGCCAGAGACCCAGCAGTGGAAATGCCAAAAGTACTGCATCCATTTATCAGCATGATTGTCCTGTCATACAGCTAAATACTTATTTCTGGGATAGGAAATTTCACCTAGCAAGATTAATAAGTAAGTATGAAAGAAAATAAGTAAGGTTTTGAACTCAGCACATCATCTGTCACAGGACTTATACTGGTAACTCCCATACCAGTAATCTTACTGCCATAATTTTTTACATATGGCAGATGTCAAACAAGAAATAATCTCAAAAGTTCCTACCCATCATCCCGCAAATTTACTGTGCACTCCTCAATTTCACCAAAAACTTCAAACCGGTCCCTCAGTTCTGTTCGGGTTGTGTCAGGTCTGATTTTACCCAGATAGATCACACGACGTTCTTCCTGTTGATAAAGAGCAATGGGGAAGGCATTTTTTTAACAAATGTGTAATAGAGATGAACCTATACACATGTGCATGCAAATACACACACAGATGTGCAGAGGATACATAATTATATAAACAGTCTTTTGTGGAAGACCTACTGGATCTTGCAAGTACATGAAATAGTTCCCTCCTGGAAAGCATCTAAGGTATTTAAGTGACACTACATTTGTCAGGTGGTGTGCTCCTGGAAGGGTTCACCGATTGCTGTTACTGTTCTGTTCTACTGACAGATGTTTCCCTTTGTATCTTACTGAACCTTCTTTCCTCTCACCCTTTCTACCACTTCCCCTCCAGGACTGCAAACTCTTCCAAACTAGGAACTCCCCTTCCCTTGCCATGTATACAATACTGAGCAGAACTCATCTTAGTTGTAGAGTAGCATAAAGTAACACAATAATTGCATCAGAGTACCACAGACATAACAAAACATATTACAAGCATAACATTATAAGCTCATATGACTCAACAGCTGATTCATCCTGCAATCCTGTTCCACCATAATCCATACCTTAAAATAGAGGGGAAAAATGTTTAAGGTTGTCACCCCAGCCAAGAACTAAGTATCACACAGACTCTAGCTCATTCCCTGCTTGCTGGTGGGATGGGAAGAAAATCAAAAAAAGATGAAATGCCTGTATTAAGATCAGCTTAATAAATGAAATAAGGTAATATATAACAACAGCAATAATTATAATGACAGTAATTGTAATGAAAAGGGGAGAGAGAGGAATAAAACTCAAGAGAAACAAGTTCTCCACACTACAATTGCTCAGCACCCGCTGACCAACACCCAGCCCGTCCCTGAGCAGTGGTCTGCCTCTCCCAGCCAACTGTCTCTGGTTTATATACTGGGCATGATGCCATATGGTATGGAGTATCCCTTTGGCCACCTGAGGTCAGCTGTCCTGGCCATGCTCCCTCCAAGCATCTTATGCACCTGCTCCCTGGCAGAGCATGGGAAACTGGGAAGTCCTTCATTTAGAATAAGCACTACTTAACAACAATTAAAACGTCAATGTCTTATCAACATTAATACTAAATCAAAAACATTGTCCTGTACCAGCTACTAAGAAAAAATATAGGTCAGCAGAAACCAGGACTGGGTCCAAAAGATGTCTTTTATTAAAATTAATATTTTGGGGAGAGTGACAGAAAGTAAAATATATCCCACAGTCACCACTGCCTTTTGGTTTATTCAGAATAAAAACCACCTGACAGAAGTCCCTAGGCTAGGGTTCCTTCAACACTTGGAACAAAGCATCAGATACTTTCATAACAATCAAGTCATTGCTGTATCATTCTTTCCTTAGTGCAAATGATTAGCAGAATGAGGAAAGGACTAAAAAACCCTTTAAGAGTCACTTCATGAATTTTAGGATAAACACTTTTCTGAGGGTAGAGTGATTTAGTGAGCTGCTAGGAAAGAAAATGAAAAAAGGAGATCTTTAAAACACTGACCTTAAGGTAACCAGGGCAAAGAAGCACCAGCTATACATGGCTTGGGTGCTCAGCCTTCTTGTCTCCAATTGCCTCTGGCCTGGCACTACTGGCCCTACTGCTCATCCCTTACACACCCACACAGCAGTCCCATAAATTGAACCACCACCACATTCTCAGCTGGTGTAAACCTGTCAGTCAGTGGAGCAATGTCAGTTTAAACCATCAACTTTGGCACCTGAGACTTGTGCAGAATTTAGGTGCTGAATGCCGAAGGACCCACACTGACTGCTGAGAATTCATGACTATCGTAACCTGGAGGTGCCTAAAGGCTAATGGCACCTCAACTGTGCAATGCAAAAGGCATTAGGGACCTAAATATAGACTTGCATTCCTGCTCAGAAACATTCTAGCCTGAAGAGACAGGTAGTTTATAGTGTTACAATTCAGATATAGCACGAAATGTATCTTTTCCATGAGTCCCCACAGAGGCATAAAGCACTAGTCATTCTTGGACCATGGACAATACAATTGAGATCAGACCAAAACACAGGTAAAGCCAGAAATAATATTGATGTTGCTTCTTTACTTTCTTGAGTATTCATTTGCTATAAAGAGACCATCAGAACTCTTAGTTAGGGGTGCTGAAAATCCTGTCTTCCTGTTCCCAGGAGAGCACTTTGCTCTCAGGAACTATTTAATGCAAAATAAATAAACAATTCCTGCAGCAGGAAGCCAACACTAAAATATCTATCTCCCAACAGAAACTCTTTCTTACTAGCACATTCAGTAAACTATTTTCGCTGACTCTTCCTGGCCTCACAAATCTCAGGAGCTCAGATCCAGTTAATCTAAGCTCCTGAGAAATGAAAGTTTAAAACTTCAGAAAACAGATAAAAGAATCAAACATTCCTACCCAAATGCCCTACACACTAAGGAATGGCACAAGAATTACCCATGTCCTTTACAGGTCCCTGGGTCAGCCCAGTGGAGTCCTTGGTTGCTCTACCAAAGTATGTATCAGCTCTCCTTAATCAGGGGGATCAGGTAAGGATCTCATTTAGATACTTGAAACTACTGCCTCTTGATTATGTAAGGAACCAAGGTGAGTGCCTTGAAAGTCCTCTGTAAACAGGCTGGGACAGACACACCCACTTTTAAAATGTTACACCTTCCAAAATGCAGGGTCCAAAAGCTGCCCTTGTTCTCTGCCACAGCAGTGCAGTTTGGAGAAGCTAGCATGGCTAAAAGAAGGACTTGTGCTCATGGGTAGCCATATATTTAGGGCACAAGGGTACTTTCCAGACAGCTGCTGCTTTTTATCTCTGTCTCCACTGTGTCCCAGTCCACAACCCTGGCCTTCCTGACAGAGAAGTTTGGGTAGGGCTTCTGTGAACCAGGGACTGTAGAGTGCAAGCTACAGAAATCTGCATTTCTTCCATTTTCCCCATTCTAATTCTGCTTACTTTCACTATGGTTGGGTGCCATAAACTTCAAAACCAGGAAAATCTGCATATGCACAGTAATTACTTTTTCAGACTGTTTTACCAAATCAAGGATTTAACCGCACTGAAACACTTGATAAGAAACAATTCCATTGATACTTGCTATTGAACCTAAATGACTGACCAGATGGAGCAGAACATAACACAGCAGACTGCCTAATATACTTTAGCTGAGATAATACATCTCGACTAAAAAAAACATAATGTTTCACTCACTGACATGGAGATTGTTATATTACAATGTGACAGAAATATCTATTGCACACTCTTCCATAAGTCTGTCTGCATGCCTGTGCAATTTTTCCTTCTTCTATCCCTCTAATAACCTTTATAACTTTTATATCCCTTTAAGACAACTGTAATAAACCAGAACTGAACAATTAAAAAAAAAAAAAGCCTGTTAAAGTACCGTTAAGGGAATAAGTTAAACCTGCAAAATTAAGGAAATTCAAATTTAAAGCTGAAATGTACCATATGTCCTCCAATGTGCACATATGAAGAGATGGGTTCAAGTAGTTTTTTAAGCAGAGTGCCATGATGGAATAAGATACCGGAGAACACAGGATTCACACAGCATTGTCTTTGCCTTGGTTAACTTTGGCTTATTTAAAGCAACTATGAATATTAATATTCACAGAGATGCCTTCCTTTTATTTCTATGAATAATAAGAGCTATAGAAGCCTAACAAGATTGCAACACACTTCTAAATGTTAAGGACCTTTATTTGATAATAAATTACATGTGTAAGTCTATATAGGCATATTAAGTAAGATGTTTACTGCAGTTTTAGAAGATATGATAGATGATTTGGAAACCTAGAGAAGGGCAGAGAAAAGCTTTTGTTTTCCATTTCATATGGGCAGAGGGAACCTGCAGGAAACTCCAGAAGCTACTTGTTCATATTTCCCTCCCAAAAGTGCACGATTTATTTTGCATCATAAGCGTTAAGTATGGCTCCTTGCTCTGCCAGGTTAAAAAAAGAGAATAGTCCAGCCAACTCCCTGAGGCCTAACATGTCTGTCTTCTTTCATAATCTTGCTCATTCTTCATTGCAGTAAAAACATTTGAACATGAAGATGCGGCAGAAAATCTCGGACTGACAAACTGTATTTTAAGTCTCAAATAAAAATACTAAAGAATTAGAATAACAAAATATGAGAAAACAAGACTGGGATATATACCTTACACATCTAAGGGTCAATAAAGGGACCGTTCATCCTCTAAATATTGACTGATGCTAAGGATCTTTTTATCTTGCAAAGGACTCCTCCAAAACTTTATTTTCTTTGTGCTTCCTTATTCCTAAATCTTTATTTCATAATTATTTAACTAAACACAGACAACTAGATGTATTAGTTTTCCCTTGGGTTTTTTGGCTGCTTCCCCCAACAGCTGTTAGCTCTGCCAGCCCGTGGTGCTGCTAAGCAAGGCCCCTGGGAACGGATGGGCAGCCACTCCGGAAGTGCTGCTGTTCCCATTTTTCCTACCACTTTTTGCCTGCATGTCTGTGGTGCATACCTAGTTCTCTAAGAGCCAGGTAATGCTTTATAAGAAGCTGAAAGAAGAAATGCATGAGCATTTTAAAGCTGGGTTCTGTTATGGGCTTGTAAAGGCTCCAGCACAGGTATCTGGCTGGTTGCACATCCCATGTCTGTGTTGCCTTCCATGCCAAATGATCTTTTTGCCACTAGAGACCTCAAGCCATGAAGACTTCTATCCTTAGAGCTGAAGGCCAAATACCATTTTGAAAATGCAATGGGATTGGTTGGACAGAGTTGCAAAAACTGAAATGCTATGGGTAGGAAAAAAGCCATTAAAGCTTAAGCTTCTGATGTAATGATAATGAGAAAAAATTCTTTATACTGAGTAAAGAAAAAATAGTATGGCCTGTGAGTAAGTATGAATGGCAAAAGTAAAAATTATGGGAAAAAAAGAACAAGATTATTATCACATGCTGCTGTGTGGGTAACCAAGGACTGAACAGTTCAGACACACTGCATGGTGACTGCTAGAAAAATAATGATGGACCAGTAAAACTCAAAATTTAGGTAGAAACATATACAGTAAAATTAGATTACCTGGGATCTAGGCCATCAAGATGAGCAACAACAACAAAAAAATCCAAACTAAATATACAACATACATTGAATCCTTCATAAGTGGAAATATTAAAGGCTATTAAACTCTATTAAAGGCTGACTCTGCTGTTAGACTTCAGAGAAGGCAAGCACTCATTTAGGAAACCACCTTTCTCCTGCCTTCCTGTTTTAGAGCAATTTATTTTCTTTGAAACCATGTGTTTCCTTCTGCTGCAGTGGCCTTAAAGCACATTTATCTTCTTATGTCTGTAAGCTCTCTGGGACTGGGACTCTTGATACTTGTCTCAGAGAGGCTGTCGGCATTTAGGACTGAAAAGTAGTAATGATAATTGTAATTTTCTACTTGAGTATAACCTGGTTTTGTTATACTTCTTGGCAGTAGCCAGTGCACACAGTAAATGAGCTGCATGAAGGATGTGACTGTAAGTCAGTAGTCATGGCCAGAGTGAGAGAGTAGCAGAGAGCCACAACACCAAGCTGCTCATTAGACATCTTAACCTCCAGCTCTGGTGCATCATATTAATGAGGAATCACCAACTAGTGATTCCAGAACTGGAATGTGCTAACTATTTCTGGTGCCATGCTTTGAAAAGTACTTGCCACATGGTCTAATGAACTGCTGGAGTAAAAGTCCACACAACTCAGAAATTTCCTGGAGTTTATCAGAAGAAAAAAGGGGTCCTCAGGCCTCTTGGCAAATCACTGTGGTCTGCCTTGGTTGGAGGTTGGATCCCAGTGTCTACAAAGCACTAAGAAGACTGTGCTGCTCTGCAGTGCCCCTCAAATTTCATAGTCCATGTGTCTCCACTACGATCTGGCTTACACGGTTAAGCAAGTCATGGTGGCAGACCATTCTTATAATCAGTGAGGATCCATTCTAAAAAAATATCATGAAATAAAACAAAACAAGATCCAACTAAACTATGCTAACATTTGGTCCGTTAGGAAAGGAATCACAATCAACAGCATGAATGAATGAATGAATGAATAAGATTATTTTTTTTTAATTCTCTAAGTATCTTGTAAGCTCAGTCCATATTTTTCAATCATGCCTGCTCAAAATTAAGACCTTAATCCACAGAAAAGGCACTGAGCCTCCAGTAACTGGAGAGGGTAAAAGAAGAAAATGAAGACGAGAAGAATATCATAGTACCTTTTGAAGTCAAATCACCCGTACACAGCTGTAAGTCTAGTGTGCTGGTTTTGCATTGATTGACATTTGGTGAGGAGAGAAGCAACCCACAGAAGTGATTTTTCTAAGAAAAGCTGTGGCAAAGCCAATCAGTGACTAGTTTTGAATACTGGTATCTTGTTAAACCGCCAGGAAGTTGGATACACCTCTGTGAATACACATTAAAAACTGGGAAACCCCAGGAAAAATTCTCTTTTCTTCCAGCCTGGGAAGAGGTAACCGGGCACCGGCGCGGCTGGCCCTGCTCCACCGCGTGGCACATGGGCCTGGCACGGCCAGGCAGGGACTGGGGAGGAGAGAAGGCCCCGGCCTGGCCGGATCGGGCTCAAGCAGCTGTTAACATCCTGCTGCTAAGCCATTCCCTTCCCCCAGCATGGCTTTCTGAAGAATCCTTCACCATAAACAGCTCTGGCCGCCGCTACCACGTCATCCTGCCGAAGGGGTCCCCAGCCACGCTAGAGATCATGCGGCTGAGACCAGGGGCAGCTAGAGCCCCCGACTTCGTGGCACAGCCCCAGCGGGATCTTTGGCCGCTGCCCAGCAGGAACCATCACGACCTCTGCAGGCCCTACGCAAGATATTAACTCCTCTCTTGCACAGATGGGACTTGCAAAACATTGAATTCTCTCTCAAGGAGAGAAAAGCACAGAGTGAAAACATGTAGAGAGACAATACGAAGACATTAAGGTCAGTGAAGGAGAAGTCACATCCTAGATGGGAAGAGAATGAGGGGATGCCTTGGTTTTAGGTTGAAATTCTTTTGCAAAGCCATGGTGATGGACTGTGATATACTAGAATGTCCCTTTAAGCTGCGGAAAACATGAATGGGGAGATGAAGAGTTCAAATTGCAGATATGAGCAAAAGTATTTGTGTTAAAACAAATAAATGTTGAAGTAGCTGTGATCTTATGAGAAGCTTGAACAGAGGGAGAGATGAGATGAAGACTTGCTGCTAGACAGAGAAGAAGAAAACCTCTGTTCCCAGAGATAAAAATTATCTCAGAGAGAGAGATAAAGAGAACCTTTGCTTTTGAACTGCTCCTTAAAATGGTACCTCATGAGTTTACATGGCCCATAATGCAGCTGTGGGAAGGCTGTGTGATATGGGAGGGACTTCACAAATGCAGATTCCTGGGTGGCTGCTCTTTGTGAGAACTGAAGCCATAAAAGAACTGTTTTTCTTGTGAAGCACTTTCCATGGCAGACCAAAAGAGACTTCTCTCTCTAAAAGAACTCATGAAAGACTATTTTAAGATGGTAAACTGACCATCTAAGTTCTAAGTTTTTCTCTGCATGCTGTCAGTGAGAAAAGAAAGGAGCTTGTGGGGGAGAGGAAGAAGTGTTTTGAAGGATTTATTCTGATTTTTATTAGTAATTTTTTCTCTCTCTTCTGGTTTTGTTAATAAAGGTTTTCTTTATACCCTTTAAGGTTTGAGCCTCCTTTGCTTTTCTCCTAATCCTATCTCACAGCAGAAAAAGAGTAAATAATTCTAGTGGGAACTCAACCCACTACACCTAGACAGGAATTCAAGAATCTATACAGGAAAATACTATCCCAGGCTTCTAGCTCTGAAATCTTCTACAGCAAAGATTGTGCTGGTGTGTGTGCATGTGTGTGATTGAAGGGACAGCGTTCAAACATGCCTGTGCCACACAGCATGAGCACAGGCTTCTAGAACAAGTCTCCTCAGCATTCTGTCAATATGTCTTCACATCTGCCAAACTGCACGCTGCTTGCACAATTAGAGGGCGCTGCTTCACATATGGTTTTGACAGATTAAAATACGTTTTTTTTCTCATTTCTTTTTCCTAGTTTTCCCATGCCTGTTGTCCCACAGAAACTAATTTTAGATACTGCTTCCACAATACCTAATGACCTTCATCTCTGTCATAACTTTTTTCCTTTTTTACTGTGCATCCTCTGTACAAGTAACTCCTGAGATCTCAGTGGTGCTTCTAATGAAGAAAGCCACCTGCCCTGCGTAATAACTGAGGCATTAGTACTGCCCAATCTTTGGGCCACTCTTCTAATAGTACCCAGAAATATGTGGCCATAAATCAGTTCTGGCACCACGAGAATGGGCTAGAAAGAAAATAAAAAATTCCCCAATACAGAGAGCAAAGAAATCTAAATTTATGGGACTGTAGAAAGAGCTCAAGGAAAGAGAGAGAGGACATTCTTATGGCTGAACGATAAATGAGTTGAATCCCTCAAGAATGAAAAGAGTAACACAAAAGAGACCCATAAACCAAAAGGCATAAGAAAAAGAACAGAGAATCCTAGAAATTATACAATTTTTATCACTGAATTAATGAGATTGGAGATTATCTTTCTCTGCTGTCTCCTAATCCTTACCTGTTTTCACAGGGTATAAAATAGCACAATTCACTACAAATTTTTAAAGTGCAGGTGGACTTTGGATAAAGGAATTAACAGGACTTAATCTACATTTCCTGCAGAACTCAAATAGATGACTGGATTTTAGACCTTTTGCCATGTTCTGTTTATTGATATTTATTTTTATTTTGATTTATTTATGTCTATTAATAAATAATTCCATTAATTAAGTTAATTATAATCAAAATGCTCACTTTAAAAAGAAAATAAATTCAACCTTGGTTTTGAATTGTCTAGAATTTTTAATGCCGTATGATGCAGCGTATCTGGAGCTTTTTAAGTTTCTTTTCTTTCCTTTTTGCTTTTCTCTTGATTAGCTACTTGCCAAGTATTTGTTTGTTTTAAACTAAATCAAATTTTCTACCTCCTCAGCAGGATTCATGTTTATTTATATGAGCAAGGTACAGTAATTGAGAAGTAGCAAGATATACCCATGACAGAGGTCTTCTTGAATCTCTAATCTGTGGTAGCTCTAAGAGAGAACAGCCAGACTAAGTTATGATTGCTGGAAGGTAGTGTTCATCTCTAAGCAGATGGAAGCCAGATATTTTAAAACTAACTGCAACAATTGACTTAAATATGGCCCTGTCTGAAGCCAAACAAAATTATTCCATTGCCTTCACTGGGTTTCAGAGCAGCACAGCAGAGCATGTTATAGCTCTAAATCTTGTGCTTTACAAAATACACCCATCACCCACACTTTTTAGATAGGACACCTGAAATGGAGAAAAGTGAAATGATTTGCTGAAGCTCACTAAGAACAACAGTAGCAGAGACAAAAAACAGACCATAAAGTTGTCTGTTCACTCCCAAAACTCCTCATTGCTGTAGACTATGCCAGTCTCTGTCAATCTCTACACACTCCTGGTTCTGTAGGTGCATTAGCAGAAATGTTGCCAAGTGTGCGATGAATCACCTTTTGCTACAAAGTCCACTAATGGCACTGGGAAAAAAACCTATTAATTTTGGTGACCTCTGTACAGAGCACTAATGGAAAACTTGGGAACAAAGACAAAGCACCCTGGTCTGTACCAGTTCATGCAAGAACCAGAGCAGAGCCAGAACAGCTGTGTAGATACAACTGAATGGAAAGAGTAAGGCACAGAAAATCAAAATGTTAAGGTGAGCCACCAAATGGGCTTAGCAACTTTTACAGCAACATATTTACAGCAGCTCCCAGTTTAATTTATCAAAATGTGGTTGCCAACAGGGAACTCAAAAAGAGCAAAAGCCATCTGTCCATTTAATAGACATTCTTACTTCTGTCCTACTGCTACAACAGCCAAGAGAGTTGCTTATCCCAACATGGGTTATTTCCTTTGCTTCAAGTATTTCAGTTGTTTCATAGAGAACACTGATGAACAAAATAATTAAATAATATATAGTCATTACAAGAGGGCCAGTGCTACGCGACATTTTTAAATTGCATTGTGTCTTCAGACTATTTTGCTAAAAATAACTTTAAAATTAACCAAATCACAGACAACAAAAAAATTATAATTCAAGTCAAGTTTTTGGATCCCAGTTTTGAGTTCTGTTGTCTGCACCCTCTGTATAGACAATTACAGCCATTCTGAGAGTTCAGCAACTGGTGTATCACCTGACTCCTAATTTTGCGTATGTCTGGTAGCTGAAATACAGTATAAAAGGCAGGTTTACTCATCTGCATAGATGAGATCTGCCTAAGAAATAGACTAGTTCTCTTATACTAGTGTTTTGTCTGGGATGACCCCCTTTTCTAGTAAGTTCTCTTATCTGTTCACTGTGAAAAACTCAAGAGAGTTGTAATTTATAGAACCTGATAAAATTGGTAATGTGACACCAAACCAGAAATTATTATGAAAACACATTTGCTTAAAATGAAAATTACTAAGAAATACAAGTAAGCAAATTTTTGTATTTTTACAAAAAAGAAATAAAATTAAGTCTGAATTCTAGCGTTACAATCAATGAAAAGAAACAGAGACCCATTTCAATATGAAAGTTATCTTTACAGTGCTTACAATTGCTTTCTGCCTCTGTCTGTCCCTTTGCTTGGCCCTTTCAGATTCCCGTTTTTCATACTCTTTGCGGTATTCTTCCCTCTTCAGCCTTTCATGCTGATATTCCTCATAGCTGTCATATCTAGGAAACACAACTTAGTCATCAAATCAAGCACCTGCATTTGTGAATGTAAAATTAGAAATACAATTTCCGGAATGCTTTATTATCCCAGGCAATTAGAGAAAGGACAAGAGGAAATGGCCTCAAACTCCACCAGAGGACATACAGGTTGGACACCAGGAAGAATTTCTTCACTGGAAGGGTGGTTAGATACTGGAATGGGCTGCCCAGGGACACAGTGGAATCACCATCCCTGAAAGTGTTCCAAGAAATGAGTGGATGTGCTATCATTTAGGTGACATGGTGGTGTTTAGCCAAAGGTTGGACTCAATGAATTCAGAGGTCTTTTCCAGCCTTAATGATTCTATGATTTTACAATTATCTCCTGAGGAACAGCTGCAAAGCAAACCAAATGCAGGCCAAAGGCACTACCTGGGTCTGCGACTGTACGGTGATCTGGACCGTGATCTTCCACCTAAGGGAGAACTTCTGTATGCTCGGTGTCTACAGTGGCTGGACTCACAATAGCAACAAGATCTGTAGGAAGAAACACATTCACCTCTGTCATTCCATTTGAGTCTATTGACACCATTTTCTACCTCTTCCCTGAACTTACGATTTCTTCTAAGCTACCAGTGGGATTTTCCAGTGACAGTTCACAATCTCCTAGTCAACTAAGGGGCCTCGAGTGATTTCCCCACTCCTGGCCCTTCAGTAATGTTCCTTATTGAGGCTAACACAGAGCAGACAGTCAGCCACTGTCAACTCCATCTGACAGAGGCTGCAGCAAGATTGGAACCAGGCAGCTCACAGATAATGGGGAAGGTTACTTGTCTAAATCTCTCACCAATTGCTCTGCCTCTGACCTGACTGCCTCCACTCAGAAAGTGTAAACCCGGCAAATTTAAAGGCTACTGGAAACAAGTGTTTCTGTAACAAACCTGTAACCTTCAGAGTTTATCAGCTCAGGAGCAATTGAATGGGTTGCACTGGATTAAGTTATTTCTTGGGTTTTTTTCTTTCTTTCCCATAAGTTTTATTATGTTTTTGCTGTTCGTCTTATTAACTACAATGATCATACATGAATTTGCTGTACCATACCTTGAAGAGGATCTACTACAGGGCGACCTTGATCTCGATCGGGAATATGGAGAACGGGAACAAGACCTGCGTTGAGGAAAGGACCTTGATCTAGAGTGTGTCCTTTGGGATCTTTGAGAAAATAAGGATTTGGGTGGAGACACTGAATCTCTGCATGGAGAGTTAAAAGAAGAGCAAGAAGGTGATACATCAAATAATGAATAGGCTTGTGTCCCATCCCAAGGGTAGCATAGTTTATCACTTTCATCTTCACTGTCATCAAACAGACCATCCATTGCTAGTCCTGAATTTATAAACATAGGTAGTTTGGAGAATTGTTCATTACTGTAATCACTGTCCCTTAGTTCTCTGGTCTTATCTGCTTCTTCATCAAAAACAGCTTGGCTGGGGTGACCAAAATGCTTATTCAGTTCAGCCCGAATTTCCTGGTCTTGGAGCTGTTTTCTGTTATTACCATGGGATCCCTGCTTATTTGTCTGTAAAGTCTCTTTCTTGAAAAACTGGTCTTGTTCTAAAGAAGAACAAATCTGACACTGCCACCCAGGTGAAGAATCCTTAAATTCTGGTTGTCTGGAGTCCTGAAGTTCCTGGGATATTTTAATGTGTATTTCCGATTTTGAATTCACAGATTGACAGTAGTCATGGTCACCAAACAGCCGCAAACTGGGCCGTTTTGTCTTTCTCTCCTCTTGTCCACTGGACAGTACTGTAGTCTTGTTAAGCTGTACGTACAGCTCAGACTGTTCTGGACCCTTCTTGATTGGGTTATTTCCTTGAGAACTGGAAGACTCACTATAGCGGGGCTTTTTTGAAGGTGGTACAACAGTCTTGCATGATGACTTCAGTTTAGGTGAAGTCCTAAAAGGATTATCTTGGTTGGCTTTATGAGGAGGGGTCGTAGGTGGAGTTAGGCCTACAAGGAGTAAAAGGAGGTACAGAATGCTTTTAAGCACACATACAATGTTTATAAAGGTGGTTCATATGCTTCTTAAAATAGATAAAAAGCAAGACCCATTCTATGCCACTTCAACACTGCTAATACTGAGAATAAAACTACCAAAGGTCCGGTAACAACAATAGCAACAATACTAATGCATCGCCATCAATCTCCAGCCTAATTTCTGACCCTCCCCTTCCTCCATGACATCCGCCCCTCTCTCTGTAGATTTTGATAGAAAAGATCAAGAGATAAAACCCAAAAGATGTTTTGTTAAATATAAAATAGATTTTGATGTAAAAATGAAAAGTCAAAAGACTGGCACCATCAAAAACATAAAGAACTTAGCAGACAAGAACCTGGATAAAAGCAAGGCCAAGAGAAATAAATGAGTGGTACCAAAGGATGCAAAACTTAAATGTAATGAAATACAGCCACCCTACCTCACTGGCCATGACTTCTTGTTTCCTGAGTTCATTAACTTAGAAAACCATTGAGAATGTATGTCTAATACACTCCATAAGCGGAACTAATACATTTTGCCTGAAATGTGGTTCTGCAATTGAAACCCAAATGAGCAACAGGACAACCACAACTGTAACAAACCATTGCATTTAGAACTAAATCTTGGTGAGGATCATGCAGTAGGGAGTCAAAATGAAACAGGTATTAGTATCAGTTACTAGGTTAGTATTCAATGGCTAAATAAAGTAACAGGATTATTTACGTAACTGTAATAGATTATATCACTGTAATGAGACAAAATTGCAGGAAGGACTACAGCACATTCCAGTAAAGCCTGGGAACTGACGCAGCGTTTTCCCATTATTTTTATAAGGGCAGAATTAACTTTCAACATTTTCTACAGAAATCATAGCATTTCTTCAGACTTTACAGAAGGATAACCTCAGATATCAGGGCAGAGTAACAGCAAACAGCAGGAAATAATTTCTCTTCAGGAAGGTACTTAGTATGTTAAGTTTGAAAAATTTGCTTCTGTCCAACTGACACTAATATAATGTAGTAATATATGCTTAAAATTTAACAAAATAGACCAAGATTAGGGAGTTCTCCAAGGCAATCCAGACCATCCCTAAGCAATCCAGAGGCTTATGCTGTCCAAGAATACTTCTAGCCCAAGCAATGAACTCTTTCCATTAGTTCCTTTGCAAGAATGAAAACAGAGGGCAGACAGAGTTACAGGAAATGTGTGTTTCAAAAATGGCTATAGAGCTCTGGTTTGTATTTTTAAATATGCAACACATCTCAGCAGATCAATGCAAATGGAGCATGTTTTATAGTGTTTTGCTGTAAAGAAGGAAAAGCGTCCATCAATGCACAGTGCTCCCTAAGGAGCATAAATGGAGACTGGAGTCCCATTGCATTATCTGCAATGAATTTCTTTCAGAAAATAAGAAAATAGAAGTACCAAGGCATGAATACTTGATGTGAGAGATGTGCTAGATTTTGTCTGAATATTTGGAAAAAATGGTTATGAGTTACCCATGGCTATGTGAAGACTTTGCTTAATGTCACAAAATTCAAGGAGACAGAAGCAAAGATTATGGCACCTAAAACTCTAGTTACCCCAAATTTGAATTTAATACTAAAAAAATTTGTGCAGTCATCACTGTTAAGTTATTTCCTCAAAGTCCTCATTTTTTTTCTTTCTTCTTTCCAAAAATTCACTTGAGACAGGCCTAACTATTTCATACCTTATGCACCTCCTCACTGGCAAATACTTCTGACTACCAAGGGCATTTTTGCTAAAATGAAGAGAAAAGACGTATTCAAAAATCTGCAGTAATACTTTCAAAGTTAAAACTTCAGGCTTAGATTGAACAAATACTTCAGTAAACAACTTTCTAGAAAAAAAAGTAGAAATGATACTTTTGCTTGTGAAATTATACAGCCCATGAGAAATTCTGGGATTAGTTACTGGGGTTTGGGATGTAGTTTTACAGAGAGAATGAAGCAAAAATACAACCACTCCGCAATGAATACGTATATCTAAGAATTTCAGGCAAAGAAACCCCACAGATAATCCAATATTCAAAATAAAATCTTATTTCAAATTCCACGTCTTTAAAGCTTGTCCTGGAAGGAAGCAAGTAAAACACACAGTATAACATTTCCAGAAACCTGACAGGGAGCCCAATAAAAAAAAGGGGGAGGGAAAAAAGTACCAAAAAACCCCCTCACAAAAGTACAGACTGAGCTAAATTTACTGGCACTTCCCTTGCTGGCAAAACAGGGCTGGGACAGCCTAAGAAAGGGCTTCCTCATGGCATTCTGGCTTTTTTCCTGGTTTTCAGCAGAAGCAGGAAGTACACAGGCAAGTAAAAACAGATAGAAGTTGGAAAATGTTCATTTAACTTTTGAACAAACCTACACTTGGGGATGGGGGAGGAAGTGAAGTTTTGAATTCACATCACCAGTACGGAGTGCACCTCCAGAGTGTCCCATGAACAATCTCCAAACTGAATTCTCAGAAAACCAGTTGGCTGCACTTTTGCTCATCTTCACTCTAATCCCTGGTAATCTTCACTGAGTGCCATGATCCCACATAAATGGCATTACAATGTTCTATAACCATTGGATTATTTCACACGCACTGATTTCTCCCCAATGTGTACATTTAGACGTTGACAGTACAAGGTATATTCTGTACTCTCTCTTGAACTTAGCAGGTTTTGACAGATTTATGGAAGGACAGATGGCCATTACAGGCTGAAGGCTGACAAGAGGCAGTTCAGAGCATTGTTAACACACTTGCACAAACTCTCAGCAGTGCAGCGCTGTGCAGAATGTAATTCAGACTATAGCTTTTTTATTGCTGCCTATTTTCTTTTGTCAAAAGAGCCTGCTGTGCACAGCAACAAATGGCTGCCATTACCCAGAATGTAATGGGTGTCAGACAAATCACGTAACACAAACAATCAAGAGTATGTAGGTCATATTTCAAGAGAGCACAACCTTAGCAATATTTATGATTACTGCATTGAAATGTGCTCTATAATAAACAAGTACCTCTACATCACTCACACTTATGTACTTCTGCACAGCAAATCTGTTAGAAGTGGTACATACTCTACAATCATCCCCCTTAAACAGTCTTTTTTCTTTTTAAAGTAAAAGGCGAGTATTTTTTCATGACATGCGATAAAACCATTTTCTTTGTAGGGACTTTTCCTTAATTGAATAGCTTTGGTAAATGGTACATTTGCACTTTGCCTTGCACTGTCTATATACTACGAACTAACTCAGTGATCTTGTGCTAGAAAACAGCATGCATCAACTTACCAGCACTGCTGCCAAAGCAGCACCATCCTCCCTGTGTCTGTGCAACAAAAGGTGTTTGCATATGTGCCAACTCTGCCACCTCAGCCAAGCAGCTTCTCTCGGTTCTTGTTTCTTTGGGCTGATAACCCCTGAGAATGTTTGTTAAAAGTCCTTGTCCCAAGTCCCGGTGCCAGAAGAGAGAGTTGGGATGTGTCCGTTTAGGTTCTCAAGGTTGTTTATTGTTTCTTATCTGGTTCATTTTGTTCTCACTTGGCTTGGGTGCTAAGCTACTCACTGGTTGTGGCCAACTGCCCCTGACCAGGGCGGTCTTAACTCTTTATACCACGCACTACATGTTCCATGCTTACAGATAAATACCAATACCTATCACCTATGTCAGACAGTGCATTTCTATGCTAAACCAATCCAAAAGTGCCACCACCACAGCAAAAGATGGAGGGCAAGAAGAAGAAGCAGAAGGACAGGGACATGCCCAAATCCCTCCATCTTGCCTCCTTGAACCCCCATTAAACCCCAGAATTCTACATCTACACCCAGTGATAAATTAATACCATTCTATTCAAACTCTTGTGGCTTGTCTCTGGACTCCTTGCCAGAGTCTCGGATCACCCAGGGCAGCCAGAGGGACATCCTGGGTTCCGACAACTTCTTTCCAGAAAATCTCTGGGAGGGTGAAATTACTTTCAATACATTCCAAAACTCCACTTTAAAAAAAACCTCACAGTGTAACTCATTTAGCTCAGCTGGGTTGATAAGCAGAAATTAGGGGTGTGCCTCTGCACTAAAAGTGACATCTGGACTTCTTAGGACTGATTTTCAATGCTGTTTTATGTAGACACAGATATTTCTAAATCCCTACAGTAACTCACCATTCAAAAGTTTGATGATGCTTGCTGTGTTTTGAGGGGCCTGATAATTAGTGTCTTTTGGGGAATGCAGCCCTGGAACCTTTCTTTCTACATGTGCACTGGGCTTTTGAGAGGCGTTGAAAATGAATTCTTTCATACCTTTTGAGTTTGGAAATGGATTGTCAAGGGAAAAACTATTTAAGGCCACTTTAAACACTGACCACAAGATAACAACTCAATTCAGTAGAAGAAGAGCATTTGCATAGTGTTAGATTGCAGAAGCTAGGAGAATATAATAAAATTAAATAGTCATCATATAATAAAAAACTACATGCTTGTTGGAATATTCAGTTTAATCCTGTTGTCAGTGCTGGAGTGAATAAACACAGATGCCCGAAAACATCAAATAATTCACTAGATTTTATTCCCTCTGGACAGCTCTCTCCATCTCACACCTAGTTTTACCAGAAATCATTCTGAAGTCAAAGAAATTCTTACATGACAGATTTTCAG
Organism: Acrocephalus scirpaceus scirpaceus; assembly: GCA_910950805.1. Taxonomy (NCBI): domain Eukaryota; kingdom Metazoa; phylum Chordata; class Aves; order Passeriformes; family Sylviidae; genus Acrocephalus; species Acrocephalus scirpaceus. The sequence continues at coordinate 27,981,014 of OU383778.1, read as the reverse complement.
TGTTTTTTCTGACAAGTAACAGGTAACACAAATCTAGAAGTGGGCAAATAGCAGGGTACCAGTATCCTCAATGATGGTCACAAATTCCAAATCACTCTTCAAGTTGATTCTGTGCATCAGCTTTTCTGATGGCAAAAAAATACAGCTTTTTCTGCCACCGTTTCAGAAAAATCAAATTTTTCTGCCAAGACCAGTGAGGAGTTTTACACTACAATAAATTTCAGGGATCTATATCAAATGAGAGACTTATCACCAAGAGGGTGGAAACAGTGTTCTAGTTTCTGATTGAGCCTTAAGCACGTAAACTGACTTCATGTACCTAAATGGTGGGTTTGAGCATTTAGGTGTGAAGGTTTAAGAAGACACAGAGAACAGAGAGAGATTAATTAGAAGACATGCTATCTAACATCTGTCTTTCAGAAGTTTGGGTAAGACAATCAGAAGTCTAAAACCATCACTGAGGAGCCCTTGACTGCCAAGAAAAACACTGCCACCTCCAGAAGGTGAGTCATCCTCCTATAGTCACCCTGTGATTGTGTGATTGCACAGTCCAGTCCGTTTCCCACCCCCCCCACCCCCCCGCTTCAGACTGGTAACAAAGAGGAAAGAGGTAACACAGAACCATCCCAGATTTCTGGAAGACACTGGAGAGATTCAAGCCCACGGCCTCTTAGCAAGGCACTGGCAATGCAGCTGGCTGTGGAAACAAAGAGACATGGACCTTTTCTGAGCCTCTTACTCAGAAGATTCATCTGACACAGGAATTTCATTCACTACATTATCATCACCTAGGACTCCCTCCATATCATAATGTTCTGGTCCAGCTTCCTTAGAATAACACTAGAATGATCAGCTTCAAGAGATAGGACTTTAGATAGCAATGGACTTAGGACACTTATTTAAAGTGTCTTGAAAGAATCCTTTTGTGTAGCATGAAAAGCCTTAAAGACTATTTGGTCCTTGTAATTTGACAAATCTATGTTTTGGCAGGTTTAGGCAGGACAAAGTTACACTCATGACTACTAACAAATCTGTTGTAAAGCAAGATATAGCATTGGCAAGAGAACAGTTTCAGTTTGACTTTAGATGTGAATCCAAAATGTGTGTGTGACGAAGACTGATGGCTCATGTGGGAAATGTTTTTATTTATTTATTTTTCTGGTCTATAGTTAATTCATCAGTGAAGGAAGCAATGTTGTTTTCAGCAGAGAGATCAAGGGAGTTGCTATTTATATTAAAATACTTTGTGCTTCGATAATGCAAGCAGCACTGCTAATGGTCTTTTCAATTCAGTAGTAAGATCAAGGTAACTCCTATTTAAATTATAATAAATAGTGATTATACAGTGCAAGCTGCCCTATATAAGGACAATGAACAATGCGGTTATCTGGATATAATTTGGAGTTGCCAGGGTCTCACTAAAGAACTTCAAGGTATTATTAATCACTACAGCCACTACTTTTTTCCTTATTTTATTTTTGCTTGTTTTTTGAACTGAAGTGGGTCCCATTTCTATCATGATTTACACACACATATGCTGTAACTTCTTCAGTATTTCAGGCTGTTTCTACTATGTACTTTGCTTCCAGCACAAGCAGACTCAGGACACAACACTACTGGAGTACAAACGACTTAAAAAGTAAGACGTGCATCTTTTTATAGATTTACATACGTACATGAATATAAAAATAAAAACTATGTGTATATGCAGGCAGAAATTAATAGAGCTACCACATGATCTCCCTAAACCTCCTCACCAGGCATTGTGAAGACCAAGAGCAAGCGCAACATGAAGTCCAAGAGCCACCACTATGTACGCTTGGTAACACTATCCAGCTCTCTGGCCACAGACACTCCCAACTTTTATTCTTCCTGAATATCATCAGTTTGCTTCCTAGCTAACTTCTAATTACTTCCAGAGGGGAAAAGAAATCACAGAATCATAGTGCAGCATTCCTGTTTACATATGTGCCCAGTTGTGCTGTTCCCCAGCTTCTGTTGCTTTTTTTAATGCACCAGTTCTCCTGGTTATGTTTTCCAAGCAACTACAGAGCTGTTTTGCTTCCTCCTCTGTGCACAGCTGATGGAGCGGAATGAATTTGGTAATACCAAGGCCATTCCTGCTGCCACTATGGACGCAATACTAGAGGACTATCCAGGGGTCAGACTGACTCCCAATTTCTGTCTAGTCAGCTGATGGGAAAAGGAGGCTGCTGACTTTTTGGCTCAGAGAAAACACTGCTTCCTTCAGTGATTTCAACGGCTGCTTGTACCACTCTGCTGTAGTCACCTCATCTGCCCCTTTCTGTTGGCAGCACTAAACACTGACTTATCCATGTGCTTACAAATGGGCACCCTTGTGCAGACTTGCTGTCCAGTAGTGATGGAAGAGGCTTCTCTATGCTTCATTTCACTTCACTTATTGGCACTGAACAGGATTATCCTCCTGCATACAGTGAATTTTGCCATGTTCATGTTGGTCTTGCAAAATGAAGATGTATAAGGAAGAATGCTTCCTTTTGCCATGAGAGGAATGATTAAGACTGCAGGGAAAAGTGTTCATGTTTTAATGCTGAACTAATGAAAAAGTTTCTGAGAAAGTAAAATGATGGTTAGGAAGGTGAAAGCACAATGCACCTACCCAAATGCAGCTTGGGCCTGCTGCCACTGAATTCAGGAGCACCGAGCTAATTTGTGGTACCTGAAGACATATTTTGCAACACACCCCTCCCCCTCAATGCTAGAGATCACATATTTTACCATCTACTGCTATCCTGAGAGAAATGCATGCCTAGTACATCTCTTATTTTTCAATATTACACAACTGAGAAGGAAAATGGTCTTGGCAATAGCTCAGGTGGAGCTCAATGTGTTCTTTTGTGCTAAGCTCTGGACACTTCAAGAAAACAGAGGCAAAACAGAGTTCAGAGGAAAGCCATAAAACAGATCTGAGTGTGAAGGAATTGACTTCAGCAGAAAGAAGAGCAGACAAATTAAATAAATGATTAAATGGGTGATGCGTGAACTAAACCACTACATGATAAAAAATCCTACAAATCTTCAAAAGGTACAAATCCAGGGATCAGAAAGGAGTAGGAAGATAAAGGGAGATTGTGTGAAGTGTGTTAATGGAAGAAAAAGCAGGAATACAAAATGAATTCCACTTTTAAAAATTACCTCTAAGCTATGGAACAGTTGTTCAGTGGTCGAGAAGAAAGCTGTTATTTGTGACATATTAATCTAGAACTGACAAAGCACAGAAACATGCAGTCATGTACAGCCCTAAACCAGCCTGCAGACAGACTGAATGACATAACTTTTACATCTATAACATCTATTACACTGTGCTGTGGGGTTTGTCTTTGAAAGATGGTGCTCAGCAGTACACAAATCTATGGGTGAACTGAGAAATATAACAGATAGGTGTTTCATTCATATTTTCTCAGAAATTATGCTCTCCTGTGTAGGTTTGGAGCCATATTTTCAAACATGTTTCTTCTCAGGTAGCTGGATAAAAAGTAATGCTAAATTGCACTGAAGTGAATCTACTAGAAACTTCTGTGTGATCTCAGCATACCTGTGGTATATTAAACACACACAAGCCATGCTTAAAGGAAGAGCCATCATTCTGCATTTCTCACCTGCAGTTCCAGAGAGTTCCACACTTAAGGTTTGTTCAATAGTCTTGTTCTCAAATGGGGAACCCTTGGGATCACTGGAAGACAGGGCACATTTATAAAAACAAGCTGAAATGGAGTTGCTGTAGCCAAAATCTACTGAATCCCCCTCCCTTTTATAAATGTTTGCACTTTTTAGTACTTACTTTGGTGACTCGGGTGTCAATGGAAGTGATAAACTTGTTGGTTTGGCTAAAGGAAAAAAGAAAACAATTATGCAATATTTAAACACTCTGTAAAGTATACGGTAAACATTTCTTTATATGTTGGCATTGGAATCCTGTGGTATTCAGTTAGGGCCAAGCTCTGATAGTTCAATTACCATTTCAGTGAATCTCAGCTAGATAAATAAAGAGACTCATCCTGATACCTTATTTACTAGGACCAAAATGGCACTTAAATTTCAAAAATTATTTACATCAATTATTGTACCTCTGAAATACAGTATACAGCCCAAATGACAAGGACCTTTCAGAAGAAGAGTGGTACATGTTAAAAATCAATGAAGAACTCTACAGGATACACTGTGAAAATGTTATTTCTCTCAGTGTTAATTTAGACTACAGTTCATGTTTTATTTGGAAACAGGAGCAGCAGAATAACTACAAAGTAACAGAACGTTATGAATATTCAGTTCATTTTACTTCTACAAGATATAGTTTTTTATATAGCACTGAGAATAGGTTGTTTCTATGAGGCCAGAGTCCAACCAGATATAGTCCAAATTTTTGCAAATTATCTCGCAAACTATGACAAACCACGGACAAACTCACAGATGGTTAAAAATGGGGTTGAATCTCTCAGCATTACAATCTGAACACAGGCAAAAAGCAAAGCTTGGGCTATAAAAATGTATGTCTTTGCAGCTTTTACTCATGCAAAATTGTATTGTCTCAGAGCAAGCCAAGAATCAGGATATTGTAATATCCTAAGATTCCGTTAAAATTAAAAATTATAGTACTTGCAAATTTTACTTTTCAGAAGTTAGATTGATGTTTTAAACACAGAGAGCATTGTAGCAAGAACAACAGCAGGGGATCTCTTCTGCAGATTAATTGCTTAAGACAAAATGTTCCCCTTGAACACTCCTGCACTGCAGATCTTTTGTCCAGAGTGTCACTACTGCATATTTCATATTCATTACAGGCTTGGAGCTCCCATCAACATTAAGGGATTTTATATGCAAATTGATTACTTTTATATGCTCTAGAGCATTCCTGAAGTAATATAACATTTTTTAAAAATTAACTCAATTATCAAGAGCTGCATATTGTTTCTTCTGCTCCCCATATGAAAGTCAGAAATGGAAGCTCAGGTCTTCACCTCAGGTTCACCTTCCTCAGAAGTCACTGCTGGAGTGAGGAGATGCACCTCAATGAGTTATTTGTCTGGTCCAGCATGGCCAATGATTTGTGCATTATACCAGGTGCAGTAAAACTGAATGTAACCTGACACATCTTTGTGTGTAATTTATATACACCTAGGAATACTAATGTTTGCCTGTGGCTACCTACAGGTAAAACTGGCTTAAAAAAAAATCAGATCTTGCAGTAAGGCCCTGAAATAAAGTTTTATACAAAGGCTTCCTTTTTCATTATTATTATTAAAATCTGCACACGCTTAACTAATTTAGGCTGAATGGGAAGCTGAATTGTAAGAGCTAGTTACATCTCTAAAAAAGTCTCTTTCTAGCTCTTACTAGTCCCACAGAATAGTCCCAAATCAGAATATACACATATTAAATTCTGAAGCACTGAGGCACTGTGCAAATCTGCCAGAGATGGGCACAGAACCAAGGCATTATCTCACACTCCTGTGTATTAATTTTAGGCAGATATCACTGAGCTCTCCCACTGAGAAGTTTGCATACCAAAACACCCATCAGTTTTCCTATTGCTAGGCAAGAGCTTGACCAAACACTCTTTCTGCAAAGGATTCATACTCACATACAGCTATTGGTAGTGTAAATATTTAGCCAAGACACTGTCATTTTCCATGGTGCCTGTTTATTAGAGTTTCAAGGTCTACTGTGGTGTGGGGTTTTTCTTATTAAAAAGAGTTCACATCAAGTTGCTTGTCCCTGCAAATTGAAAACATTCAGGTTCAAAAGAACTACGTTTCCTCATGGGCAAATTTCATTGCAAAACCACAGATGATCTTTGGCATGAATGCGTTTGTGGACATTCCCGTGGGTTTGCAATATGTTTGCAACAGTAACCCTAAAGGAAAATAACATTTGACTTATCCTTTGTGAGTCTTCCCTAACTTTGAAAAAAAATCTCAGACTGTGATAGTTTTTTAAAAGAGAACGAGCCAATTTTCTTGTACTTTTGATTAAATGTATGAACCAAAGACTGCAGGTCTGCAAATATCAGTTAAATTTGCAAGGTTGATTCTGCATGAATTGACTGTCCAAGCTGAAAGCATTATATTCTTGTATTTGTATTATATGCAAATCCTTTGATATTGAAGTTATATATCGGTGTATGAGGCAAATTTGCTGAAAAACAGCATGTCAGAAGCCCATAAATTAAAGCGCAGGAAAATTAAAGAAGGAATTTCCCTCTGCCTGCAAATTCACCTGCAAGACCACTAAAATCACAGTCACCTGTTAAGCACAGTTGTTAGCTGTATGTCCCTTTGGACTTTCGTGACTTCTCCTCAGTGCTGTTTCCACAGCCCAGTGTGCTCTGACTCTTCGAACTGAATCTACACAATTGCTCAGCTGGGGAAAAAAAAGCAGCTCTGATCTGAATAGAAAGACTTCTATAATCTGTATGTATGTTTGTGTGCACATACATCTATGAATGGTGTAACATACACATGCATATAGCATGTTATACACGATACACCTTATCACCTACCACCTTAACGTCCAACAGTGTTAATAAGGCCCCCTGTAAATTCTGGCAGATATGCTTTTCAGTACCATTGCAGTAACAGACCAAGGTTTCACATGTAGAGTTCAGTCTAGATTCTGCTGTGAAAGCAGACTGCCAAAGCCATCCAGAAGGAGTGGCAGTTGGCATAAGGAAGCTTTAGAGGCAGTTGGATTTCCTTCCTACGAGAAATATTGCTCAGATAATTTGAGACCATAATGGAGAAAACCCATACTTAGGATGTCAGAATGTACAGCTGCAAGAACAATATTAAGTGACAGGAAGGGAAGATCATTTTTCTTAAGTTTGCTTATGCTTCCTAGTGCAGAATGAGAAAACAGATTTGATGGAGGCTGAAATGCAAGAAAGAGGGAGAGGAAAAGAAGAAAGAACATACAGTTTACAACTGTTGCTTTGAAAATACCAAACAACACATTTAGGGTCACATCCTTATCTCTGTTGCAGACAGGTTAGTTCCATTGACTTTAGAAGAGTCATCCAGGATTTGCACTGATGTGTCTGAGATAGGCACATATCTTTCCAGATGCCAGGCTAACAAAAATACATAGATGTATTTTAAAGTAGCAATAACTTTATAAAGCTCCCTTTGGGTTCATAAGCTTTTACAGCTTTCCTTTATCTTGGGAAAACAGTCAGGGGAAGAGAGGGAGAGAAAGTGAGAGAGGAGGCTTTAAGTTCTTGCATCTCTGTCACAGAAGCTACTTGCAATATAGACCAGTTTTTTACACATCAGGGGATCCTAAAAGTCAACACAAGTGTTTAGTTTTGACCATAAAGAATCCAAAAATGAGAGAGAAAGATCAGGATGGCATCTAAATTTTCAACTATTTACAAAATAAAATTACAAACCAGCATTCCACCTTTAACAGGAATTTAAACATTTATTGTTTTCTCTGTAGCAGTGAGAGCACTATTTATTGTCTGTTAAGGGCTATGTGGCAGGTTAACAATGTCTTCAGTTTTACTCCAAAAAGAGAGAAAGAAGCTCACTAATGAACTGGCCTGCCGAGCTTGTTTAGGGGTATAATGATTTCTTAGTGGTACAGCTCTCTGTGAATAAGTATCTCCAGCTAGCCTGGTATATTACCATGTGGTAATACCATTTGTTAAACTTTTCCCGACATTCTTTTCTGAGGCTTGGGGCAATAAATAAAAGGATCAAATATGTCTAAAAGCCACATCTTGCTAACTAATTCTAACTTCCTTATACTGTTTTAAAATTCTCTTTATACAGAAGAGATGCTGGATTTCCAATACTAATCCAAAGAACAGAAGAAGTATTGAGGGCATTTCCAACCATGTACTTCAGCTTCCCAGCATTACTGCTGGTACCAAAGCTGTATTCTGCAGTCCCACACCTACCCTGCAGATGATTTGTCTGAGACTGCAGATGGGGCTTCCTTTTGGAGGTGCATTTCTCTTTGCTGCTGTTCCTGTTCTCTGCTGGTTTGGTCTGAGGAGAATCATCATTCGTAGTCAGATATTTGAGAAGTTCAGAGCAGGGACGTCTTTGAGGCTTTTGCTGTTGACAAATGCTCTTCGCTTTATTGCTCCATGAATTCTCAGTCTTAAAACAGGGTAAAATAAAATAAAATAAAATAATAAAAGAAAATAAAGCTAAAATTAGTGAGCTGAACCTTATCAGAATGGATATAGGTTTTCTGAAGAGATGAGATTTTCAATGAAGTGTTCAGTCTAAGTGTACTAGATCTATGAGCTGTGAATAACTGTTTGCAGAACAAGGAAAGAAAATTACATTTAAAATTCCTAAATGACATTTATGCAGCTTTTTATTTCGTTTCTCCTACATTGCAATGTTCCTACTCAGCAACATGTAACTAACAAGACCCTACAGCGCCTTTACTGTGAACAAAAAACTAAGCTGGTTTAAACCTTAATTTGCTGCTGATTGCTTGGGCCCAGTATTCACAACTCTCTTAAGTACCCCTAAATGGCCTGTTTTCAGTTACACTGAATGGCAAGACAAACATTGTTTAATACTGCCTGCTAACAAAATTATGTCTAAGCCCCCCCCATTCCATCCAATCAATGTCTAATATACATCTTTTGCCAAGAATCCAGTGTCATTGGTCTTAGCTCAGACAGCTGGGAAAATGGCAGTCCCACATCCTAGAGTCACTCACAAACAACACCAGACCATCAGCAAATTTTATCACAACCTGTCCTCCTCTGTGTATCAATAAAGTAGGTAAGAGTAACAGACGGTGTGACTACAGTTGAACTCTGCCAAGAGAAAAAGCATAAATGAAATATTCAGAGCATAAAAGAGCTCAGATGATTTTCTGGAGCCCAGTCTATAACTCACATTTTTTTAAAATCAGTTACAAGATAGTAAGCGTATTAATAAAATACATTCAGATCTACTGCTTGCTTGATTGCTAAAAGCATAAAATACCTTGTTACACTTTCTTTTTTTTTTCTCTTATTATTATAAAGATTAAGTTTGTACCTTAACAACCACAGGGCTTGTTCTGATCCTGTGATTAGTGTTTGCATGGTTTTGTGTGCTGAGACCACTGCATTCATTGTAATTTAGCTGAGTGTTGGCTGGAGCAAGCAAGAGCTTCTTAAGCTACAAACACATCAGGAAAAGGGAAATGGAAGGAAAAGAGTAAAGTTATACATCTGTATGAATTAAAATGAATTACCTACATTTTTGAATTGTTACTTAAAGTTAGTTATATCAATTTCAGCAAGCAAAGTACAATAAAACAAAAAGCAGGATGTGATATTCCTCAGAGTAAACAGATTTCATTTTCTTCAGGCTTGACAGCACAATTCTGCTCCCTTTACTGCAGTATACTGCGGGGCAAGCAGAAATGACAGGGATCTTGGATTTCTGAATCTATGGCAAAATGAAATTCTCAGTGATCTGTTTGACAAGAAGAGGCCTCTGATCTACACAGAGACATTAACTTTAACAGATTAATGGAAACTGTGTCAAGATTCAGGTATCTGGCTCTGCTTCCACTGAAGCCAGTGATAAAAGGCTTTCAGCAGAAACAAAATCACATCACAAACTAGATTTACTGAGCAAAATGCATATAACGTTTCACCCACATTCTCATCCAAGGTTCAGTTTTGCCCCAGTTAACACTAAGCTGGTGCTTACTGGTCAAATCAATGTTAAAGACACAAAATCAGCCCTCCATCCCAACACACTTGCTGGGCCTTTCTTCACAGATCACCAAAAATTATGTCTAAACACACACAACAAAAAGAGCCCCAAGAAATGAAATATAAGTTAAGAACCATTATCCTGACTTATCTGAACAGAATGATAAGCAAAAGTGTCAGCCCCATTAGCGTATGAGTTTCAAAAACAACCTTTTCAACAACTTTTTAATAGACTGCCATATTAATCATCTGATGGCTATTTGGTGGGGGATTTTTCCCCGCTTAATTTTCAGTTCTTTACTTGATTTTCCTCTCATTTAAAGTCCAGACCTTACTGTGACTACATCATACCCATGCAGCGGGTAGCCAGAGGCACATCCAATTCCTGATAAACAGTAGGAAGGGTTCTTACTAGAGACGGCTCTTCTGCCTCCTGAGTTGGAGGGGTGCCGTCGGGCATTGGGGAGGGGCTAGTGGCATTTTCGTTGGTCACTTCTCCATCTGTCAGTGCATCAAATGAAGGCAATCCATCCTCATCCACAGGGATGCTGTCCAGTGTTTCAGTGAGAACAGCTAGCAAGTTTGCCTCGCTCTCTTCATCTATCTTCTGTGGGAGAGGACAAAACAAAAAGAGGAACCAGGTGAGAAAAGGAACAAAGTGATGCCTCCGTATGTGAACAAGCAGACAGCACGTAGTTAAACCGGCCCCTGAAACAGTAACCTGCAACAGAATCTCAGACGATGTAATTAGGTACAATAAAATGATCCATCTCTGTTCAAAACAAATCTCTTTGCACTCCTGGTGTATTGCTAGTTTACTTTTCTTCCACAATTCCTTTTATTTATCGGGTGTTAACAATGGTAAGTAATCACCCAGGGATTGCAGTACAGGATGAGCTTAAAATGCTGACACCTAATGATGGTGTCAGGCCAGGCTGTCTCTTTTCTTTTGCTCTTCAGTACTGAACACCAGCTAATTGACCTGACAAAATTACAAGAATCAGACAGCTAATCAGGACACCAAAATGAAACACCCGTAAAACACGGAAAACCTCATTCACATATAGGGTCCAGTGTAAGCAAGAAAAGGTTTCCCTTCCACGCTTCTGCAAATCCTTGCTCCAAACGAACAGCTTCTCATTCCTGAGTATTCTGGCGTAAGAATAGCCAGCAGCACTCATATGGTAAATGACAGGTTGTTTGGGTTTCTTTTAAAGAAATGTATTAAGCAGGTTGCCTTTGAAGTTGTCCTTTTGAGTTATGTCATTTGAGTGCTCAATGCACTATTGTATGCATTTATCAAATTCCAACAGCAATTATTAAAAGTAGATTAATTTCTAATCAGATGTGTCTGTAATGTTAATTTATATCTTATTTCAGCAACAAGAGTTCTTTTTGTCAAATTGAGTAAATTTAAGTGCCTCCTGATTTTTAATGAAATATAGTTCCTACTGTATATAAAGATACAGATTTTTTGAGTGCCTGAGAGTTAGAACTGAGAAATAGAACTGTGTAAAAATCATTATATTTATTTTTCAGAAAGACTGGAAATTCATCTTGACAGATCAATTATCTAGGACTCCTAGGCTGATCCTAGTGCTATTGAAGTAAATGAAAAGCCTTTCACTGATTCAAGTGATATCAAATTGGGAGTTTTTCTACCAACTTCAGAGTAACTCATCATGTTCTACGTTCCCACTGTGAAAAAATTTCAGCTAAGTTAAAATCTCAAAGTATAAAAGTGAACTAGCAAGACAAATAATACCAGCAACACAAAAAACAAGCAAAAAAAAAACAAGTTAAAAAAGGCAACAGCAAAACATTGCGAAGTTACACTTCCGAAAAAAAATAATCAGTGAATCTGGGTATCCCCTTAGCATGACTTTTTTCAGTAATACTTTTATCTAGCAGACTCTGACCGGAGATGATCATAAACCACACAGATAATTGTTCCTGCTAGGCTTCTCTGCCAAATCACACCTCACGGCTTCTAACATAAAAGCTGTCTTTGAGCTAGAAAGCTAAGGCAGAGCACAAACTATTCTGGCGCTTACCGCATCATCTCCAAGAAACAAATAAATACTCAGGCAAGCTAATGCCAAGGAGAAGCATTTATTTAAAAGGCCAAAAGGCACTTGGCCACTGAGAAAAAGTATCCAAATTTTGGTATCAAGTTATTTCCACCATACTAAGCAGACATATGCATACAGCTGTGATAATTCTTTGTGTAGAGGATGGAAGTGGCAGAAGGGAGCCAAATAAAACCACGCTCTGAATCCAGCTTTTCAAAGGCACTTTCTGAAAGGAAAATAGGAAAATTATGGTGTCACTTCTAGAACAGTATGAATAGGCATTATTGGGCAAGAAAGTGTGTACCAGTGTCTTTTCCCAATGGCAGTTCAAGTCCCTCACAAGTGGTGGGATGAATGGTGTGAGAGCCAGCCCTCAAGCCTAGGGTGTCCATGAGCTGATTTGACTGCCTGACCCCCAGCCCTACACCAGAAACTTTTTCAGCAAGTCCAGCTGGTGGGGCACACTGCAGAGCCTTGCAGCTTATAAAGCTGACAACAAAGCTGGAAGTGTTGCTATTTCTAACAGGGAATGCCTTCTCTAATAATACCATGCCAGAAAAAAACCTGGTATTTGCTGTGAGCTGCTCAACTCTCATGCTTTAAACAGACATTCAAGTGTGCTGACATTCAAAACCAGAAAGTTGAGCGGACACCGGTCCTCATCACGGCAATTTCAATTAGTTTTGTACAAGTTTCAACATTCAAACACCCCAGAGAAAGCAGAGGATGTGACAAAGAGGACTCTGTTAAACAATTAATGTCACTTTCCATTATTGCTTCAGTCCCAATTTACAGAGCAAATAAATCAAAGTCACCAGATGAAGCACACTAGCTGGCTAACACATGTCTATTCACAAACGACAGGGCAGCAGGAACACATTAGTCAAGAAAATGACATTGCTAGATAACCTTTTAAAGGTTTAACTATGCTATTGCTCCTAATTGTCTTAAATTACTGTTTATAAAAAAACCACAATTATTAGATACAGCAGAAATGGTGCTGAGGAGAGATGCAGAGGGAGAGATGGTTGGGTACATCAACGTCTGAGCAATAATCACTGAAGCAGCAGCTTTCTCCTTTGCTATTGCAGCCTGAGTCTTGGTGTTGACAGCACTGCGGAGAAGCAACGCCACGGCCAAATGCAGGCTCTTTCAAGGTTTCAGCACTGTCACTGCAGAACTTCACATTTCAGACTGGCATCCAACCTGCTCATCACACAGGCTTGGTGGAACAGGAGGAGCTGAGCACCTTCCACCTCTGCTGAAGCCACAGGATGCGCCATGTGCTCGCTGGAACTGACTCCACCATGTCCCTAACTTCAAGCAGGATCTCACAAGAAGGATTTTCTTCTTGTTTTAGGAGCAGATCCTAGGTATCTAGAGACTACCTAAATGAACTACAGTGTGAAAGAAAAAGGACCAGAGGATAATCTCAAATGTAAAGCTGCATGGTAAATATATGCAATTATTAAACTTTTCTTAAAAGAATTCATAATGACTGCATGTTGCTAACCTGACTTTTTAATGCAGAAGCACTTATGCATCACTTCCAAATCACACTGTTATGTTAGCATAAAGACATTGGGGCCAGAGATGTTTTGATCGCTGCAAATTTTCACCCAGATGAAGGCAGCACAGAACACAAGTATGCCAATGAATGCACGTGCTTCTGTGTTTCTGACAACAGAAATTTCCAGCATATCCAGAATGCCATTAGCTCTGAAAGGAAATAGAATTTGGCATTTGTGTCACTCTTTATGGGTGAACGCAACCGAGGTAAACTGCCAGAAGAACATCAACCAATCCTCAAGCATGAGTAATCTAGAAGTCCATGGAAAGTTTCTAACTGTGCTCTTTTCTGCTTTTACATGCTTTGCTTTAATACTTTAATATTTCTACAGCACTAAAAATAATTCTCTGTCTGAAACACACATTAGTTGTGTTACAATCTAATTGCATTTCTGCCTTCAGTAAAATGTCTCCAGAGATATTCTCTCTTTAGCCAGTGAAATGAGTTGATAATTTACCCACGCAAAGGTATTTAAATCCTCTACCCCTGATAATTCCTTCTCTTTTGCTTATTCTGACTATTGATGGAGCTGGGTTTACCCTGTAGTTAGCATTTTATGTCTGTAATACCTGTTACTTGTTGCAATCCACAGAGGCTACAGAGGCCAAAGATTGAGCTGTAACAGAGGCTTGTCCATGTTGTCATTCAAAGGCATCCCTTTAGGGTGCATATAGGGAGCAATGCTGTAATTTATCCTTAATTTTGCTTCCTTTAAAAAAAAATGCAACATTTTAAAATCTCATCAGACTGGGTTGGAAAAAACCTAGGAAAACTTGAAATCCAGAAGTCCATGGGCCCTGATAGAACGCATCCATGAATGCTGGAGAGAGCTGGCAGACACCATAGTGAGGCTGCTTCACGGTCATCTTTGAAAGGTTGTGGAGATCGGGAGAGGTATCTGAGGACTGCAAGAAAGTAAATGTCACCCCAATCTTCAAAAATGGCACAAGTCATGAGTGGTGTTCCACAAGGTTCAATACTGGACCCAGTATTGGTCCACTGGTTAGTCAGCCCCACCTCAATCCCTGAAATGGAGCACCATTCTGGAGGCCATCTATATCCACATGGATGATACAAAAGCCATCAGAGGTAGTCAGGCATGGTTTCACTAAAGATAAATCATGCTTGACCAAACTGATTGCCTTCTATGATGAAACAGCTACCTGGATGGATGAGGGGAGAGCAGTGGATATTGTCTACCTTGACTTCAGCAAGGCTCTTGATACTGTCTCTCACAATACGCTCATAGACAAACTCAGGAAGTGTGGATTGGATGAGTGGACAATGAGGTGGATTGAGAACCGGCTGAACAGCAGATTCCAGATGGTCACAATGAGTGGCATGGGTCTAGCTGGAGGCCTGTCACAAGTGGTGTCCCCCAAGGTTCAATACTGGGCCCAATACTTTTAACTTATTCATCAATGACTTGGATATAGTTCCAGATGCCTCCTCAGCAAGTTCATGGATGACACAAAGCTGGGAGAAGCTTTGGGCTGACCCCCCTGAGTGCTGTGCAGCCCTTCAGAAGGACCTGGACAGGTTGGAGAGATGGGCAGAAAGGAACCCATTTGAAATTCAACAAAGGCAAATGCAGGATCCTGCACCTGGGGAAGAATAACCCCAGGGACCAGCACAGGCTTGGGGCCAAACTGCTGGAAAGCCCAGCTCTGTGAAGAAGGACCTGATGGACACCAAATGTCCACCAGCCAACAGGGTCCTTTTGGCCAAGTGGGCCAATGGTACCCTGGGGTGCTTTAGGGAGAGCATTGACAGCAGATCAAGGCTGCTGATCCTGCCCCTCTATTCAGCCCTAGTGAGGTGCATCTGGAGTGCTGTGTCCAGTTCTGGGCTCCTCAGTACAAGAGGGACATGGAGCTCCTAGAACAGGTACAGAGGAGGGTGACAAAGATGAAGAAGGGACTGGAGCATCTCTGTTACGAGGACAGCCTGGGAGCTGGGCCTGTTCAGCCTCAAGAAGAGACAACTGAGAGGGGAGCTCCTCAATGTCTGTCAGTATCTGAAAGGAGGGTGGCAGGAGGATGCAACCAGGCTCTACTCAGTGGTGCCAAGAAATAAAACAAGAGGCAATGGGCAGAAACTGATGCCCAGAAAGTTCTACCTGAACATGAGAAAGAACTTCTTTCCTCTGTGAATGACAAGAGTACTGGAATAGGTTGCCCAGAGAGGCTGTGTAGTTTCTGTCACTGGAGATATTCAAGAACTGTCTGGATGCAGTCCTGTGCCACACGCTCTAGGATGGCCCTGTTTGAGCAGGGAGGTTGGTCCAGCTGACCCACTGCAGTCCCTTCCAACCTATCCATCTGTGTTTCTGTGATCCCTTCTTGAAAAACCTGAAGCCAGCGGGCAGATGTCCTGATTCTGGATTATCCTGTAGCTCTTGTCATCAGCACAGGTATGCTGATCCATTCCAGAAGAGGGTCAAGCCCATCTTTTAGAAAAATCTTAATAGTATCTCCAACATCTTCCCTTTGGGTGACTTCTCCTCTCCCTTTCAATTGTGACTAGTACATGCAAAACTTTTGCTGACTGTATCTCAAGGAGTGAAATCAGCTAATGAATGATGATGCTCTGAAGTTTCTTGAATTTCAGACAATTTGAATAGTGCATGGGCCCACTGTGATTCATACTAGAAGATCAGGGTCTAAACTGCATTATTAATCCACAGCCCCAAGGAGCTGGGAGAAGTGGCAGCACGCCACATCTTTGTAAAAAGCCAAGGAAACCTTGGGACAGATCCACAGCTGGTAGAAGCTGTCACCACTCCAGCAGCCCAGCTTGGTAAGCAATTCAGAGCAGCCAGGTGTACACCAGAACTCACAAGGGATCACCATTTCAACATATTGACTTATTTCTCCTCATCAGCCTAAGATCTATTCATAGCACAATTAACAAAGAAAATAAAAGATTTTCCTCCAGCTGAAAATATCTGGGTGATCTTAAAGTACTAATACATTATGGCTCTACTTTTAAACAACCAAATTGATTTGTGATCACAGTAGGGATTTCCAACAGGACATAATTCCTTAATGACAAATTTTGGTGTAAGGATGTCCTTAAGATTATCTTTTCCTTAAGAAACGAGGGGTACAGATTCACCCCTTTTTGCACATAAGGATGCAGAGGTGTTGAAAAGCTCATTAACACCACTCAGGCCCTGAGCACCTCCTGTCAACAAACATGCAGGAGAGTTGGGGCAGATGGTGTCTCAGCCCTGGCCCCACAAACCAAACTTTGCCACAGGAGGATAAGGAGGAGCCACATGCTGGATGGAAGCATTGGGAGGGTAGGAGATGTGCAGGGATTAGGATGCAGGCTGGTTGGTATTCCTACTCCCGACAGAGAAAAATGAGAACTTAAGTCAAGGACGATGAAAGGGAAGAACTACAGCCCAAGTTTTCCCTCTTCTGGTACAGAAGGAGCCAACCTGCTCCTTGGCACAAGACAGAGCTGTCATGTTGGTTTTGCTGCCTTTTCCATGCACTCTCCAAGGCAAGCGCCTCCTTCTCCTCAACTTAGAGCTGGCTGTACCCAGGGCCAAAGATGAATTAGTTGTCCAAGAGGTCAACCACTTGTTACACCTTATCTGCTCACAATCAGTCCCATGCTCTTATATATTTGAAGAAGTTTCTCAGCTTTTATTTTACTGTTCAACTGCTTTGTGAATCCTTAGGCGTCCTGCATTGTCTTACAGTAAAAATTCACATGATGCATTTGCATTAGAACATCTTTCCAAGGTCTGTTAGTCTGGTCCCCAAGAGACACTCCCATAATTGAAATGCTTAAGTCCAGAGCTATCAATTATCTTTAAAAACAAAATGGAGTCCCACTAGGAGAAAATTACAGCCAGATTTCTTTATATGAAATAGAAATATGAGGATTAATTATCACCACCCCTGTGCAAATGCCTTTAGGGTATGGAAAGGAAACAAGATATTTTCTTTTCTTGAAGGAGACAGCTATATTCATACTTCTTACATGCACCTGCAGGCAAAGACCATTTGAATCCACAGCCTGCCTTCTGATTTCAGCAGCCCACTGCCCTTCATATGGAATGTGGATATATCTCAATTGTAGGACCAACCACTTGCCCATATTTACGTAAAAGCTTCACTCCAGTTGGATTTCTCCAGACATAGACTTGAAGCAATGTGGTCTACCATCCCAAAATGTTCTCCCCCAAAAACAATGTTAAATAAACATTGTGATTCTACACAATGCACATACTGCAATGTCCAATTTCCAAAGCTAGGTCCCAGAGGGGCACAAACCCCCAGCATCGTCCCCAGGAACATTATGGCACCACTGGAAGCACCTGCTAAGCATCCACAGGCTGAAGGAGACGGCAGCACTGGCAGCATACATTTTCCATCTCCCCTCTTCAGGGTATAACAACAATAAAATTAATTAAATTAAATTAAATTAAAAATTCTTTTCATCATCATCATCATCAACATGTTGCTTATTTCTCAGAAAGTTCTTATGTGTAGTCTTGGTAACTGAACTCAGATTGCTTTCTCTCTCTGAGATGCTCTTCTGATACTGGAAAACTTCTGTCTAGTACTCGGTATTAAAGCACCACAACTCAAAACCACAGCACAGACTACCTGCAAATAAGTTTTTCTTCAGGATCATGCCCTTGGATCACTGGAAGTAATGCTGCCATAGCTCCTGTGAGATGGACTACCTTTTCAAGTGAAAGATCTAACTTTTCTGCTCTAAGCTAAACATGTTGATTTAAAAAAGCCGACTGAATATTCTTCTACCACAAAGCCACTTTTCTTATTACTTCTAATGCGTTGTTGGAGTTCAGAAGTTTCCATTACAGCCTGGAAATTAAGTATAATAAACTGAAGAGATACTACTTGACTTACTCATCTCATGAACTTGAGGATCTAGCTAGCAACCCATGCTTTACATCTTTTGACCATAATTCATCCACATTTTGCAAGTCATTGCAATTTGATGTGTGTAAATAGCACCCTTCCCCTCTATCATAGTAATCTTTGATTCTGGAGAAAAGATAAAATAAAAAAACAATCTGCAAGCAAGCTATTGTGCTATCGACTGTATTAAGGGGACCAATGATAAGATATTGTGCTGGATTAATTTCACCGGTGGTAGACCAAATATCAAAAATTTATAGTAAGTGAAACCACAGAATCTTTGCAAATGCAGTCAATTTGACTCAGTATCAAAAGGTCACTCTATTCAATTTATACTTGATCCTGAGCACAACATTGAGAAAACACTTGAAAACAAATCATCCTATGATCAGTTCAGGCCTCAACATTTGCTGACTATATAGACTAATTTTCTGATTACTAAATAAATGCTCTACCCATGTTTCTTACTGGGTTAGCTCACCAGGGTTTTTTTTTAACTTCTACAGGACTTGACATGTAAAGGAACCACATGTCTGTAATACTGAGGCACACCATGGACTTATTATTGTGCTGCCTTGTCCAGTGCTAGCGGAGGCCACCTGGTCTTCCCAGGTGGGGAACTACAGCAGGAGAAGATCTGGCATGTCTTGTCCAGCCCATAATGGGCTAGGTTTGGGTTAAGCTCCACAATGAAGCACAAAACTCTCTCTGTGTTTCTGGTGGGTAAAACCAAGAGCAGGGAAAGTGTAGAAGTGCAAATGAAAGAAAGCACCTGATGAAGAGCTACAATAAAAAGAAAGGCTGCAAGTTTTTCTTCACTGTGCAAGAGTGAAGCCAGAGAATCTGGGGTCGAGGTGAAGTTTCCTGTCTGCCAGAACTGCTGGGGAAGCACAGGTGAGCAGAGGAGTGAGTGAGCTGGGGAAGGGGATGCAGGACAGGTAGCCTGACCTACATGAGTAGCTCAGTGCCCAGGGTGCAAGAGGTTAGGCAGGCTGCCTGTGAGCTCACCACCCAGAAGCTTTGCCACTTGGAGCAGCAAATTGTACCCATCTTCCCTTTCCCACACATAGACAGTCACTCATGCGTGTAATAAGGTCCTGAGCAACAACCCTAGACAGGGATTTTTGATTATTATTATGCACCTAAATAATACAGAGGAGGGTAGACAGTTAAAGATCCTGGGGCCCCCATCTGGACAAGCTCTAATACGGAGTGGGTACTGTAGAAAGAAGGATGAAGGGGAAGGCAGGGTACAGCATAAAGCAGGGAAGACATTTGGGACTCTCCTGTTGCAGAGCTTTCAATGACAGTGTCAGCAGTATTTCAGTCCAAATAGTCAAGCACTGCTTGCTCAGATTTATTTATTTACTTGATTTATGGTCCATGCCCACACTAATCTCTCTGTGCACTGACATAAGATTTTTCAACATTCATATACCTTTGTAAGGCTGCATAGCATATCCTGGAGGAAAAAAAAAGCTACATATATTTTGCAGTGATGATTTCACTCATGTAATTGATATAAAAACTTGTTTGTCCTCTTTATCATGACAGATATTTCTAAAAACTGCACTTCAGTGGCAGTATGGACTCTGCCAACAGGAAGCATTATCTTGTCACTTTTGTTCATTCTCTATTTCTGTGTTGCATTTCCTTTAGTTTTAATTATATTGGATATGTCAGCATGTCTATAATCATCCCTACTTCTATCTTGAGATTTACAACTAAAGAAATACAAATTTAAAGGTAAAATTATAAACAATATAGCAGAGAAGAGTTTACATAGATTTTTAAATTTCATCCATTTATGGGGTGACTGCTTTTGTACAAATGAAACACACACTCAAAAATTCCTTTTTAAGGTACAAAATAAGACACTTCTATATGGTGCTTTTACTGTTAGAAAATTGGAATTTAATTTGACCAGGAAATTAGCATTTGTAAAGTATCAACTTCATTAAATGCTTTTTACGATGTTTTAATTTCTAAGCATGTTCAGCTTCATCAAGCCTAACACATGCCCATTGAACAGGTATTACAAACACAAGTCATATCTCACAGGAAGAAAAGTACTGGTTTTCCTTACAGCTGAAGCATGAGTGGATCAGTACATCATTAATACATCTGGACTTCCCATAATTTTTTGTTGTAATTTAACTGGATGGCAGCTATCTGGTTTGAGTTGGCTAAAAGAGTTTACTGAGATACAACACAAAAACTTGTTTACAAGGCTAGATGCATTTCCTCTGTGTGTTTCACCTGTGTAGCTGTACATTATTTTTAGGTGGCACAGCAATGTCCTTCAACATCCTCCTTGTTTGTAGGTACTAGCAGATGTGTTGACTAACACACATACCATTTAGAGAGGTGGTTTACATAGATAAAATAAACCTCAGGTACCTGTACCCTGAGTGTCCTAGGCTGAAAGCAATAAAGGCTCCCTTATAATGAAGCACCAAATGAGAATGTGGAGATCCCACAGTAGGGAACATCCTAGCAGGTATAGGGTTTAACAGCAGAGATCACAGGTGAACTTAGCCAGGCTTTTCAGCGTGCCTTCACAGTCCCATGAAAACAAAATGAAAGCCCCTCCCAGCAAGCAAGTAAGTCCTCACCTCAAAAGGCAGTGTTTGAACAGGGCAACCTGGTAAACCCCTACAACCACCAAGAATACTCTTCAGGATGAGATGCATCTGAATTTTTCACTGGTTAAGCACTTAGCTATGTACATGTCTGATAATATCCTCAGTTACGTATCTCCTTGATTTGTCATTCAGTGCTAAGACTATTGTTCTTTTAATCCAATTCCGTGTATGCAAAAAAATACAAGTAGAGATAGTGATTTTAAAACAGAAAACATTAAAAATAATCACAGAAGAGATATCTGTTGCAGTGTCCTCTACGGCACGCCTGCTATTGGCTTGTTTCTAAGTTTCCTGGAATCCACTAGTCTTCACAGATAATATTAATAAAATGGGGTTGACAATAAAATGCAAAACTATTTGCTAATTTACATTACCATGTCCATTTCCCCTCAACCAGTCTGGCAGAGTTACGTAGTGCATGCATACTGTGGTGCACTCTACTGTTCTCACTGCAGTTGCCTCTCCTCTACGTACTCCTTAGTCAAGACTGAATTTATTGCTCATTCTCTGCTAGTCTTTTAAAAGTCTGCATGTTCCTGATCATGAGCCCCCCATCTGTGTGATGTAAAAGACTGCACTTTTTTTTAGTGAGACACTCATGTTAACCAGACCCTTTTTCACCAGAAATGGCAAAAATCAAACTATCAAACAAAGTAATTTTTTTTATCCTCTTAAAAGATGACACAGAACAGGCAGTCAAGTCCAGATGAACTTACCAATGCACTAAATAACATTATTAATTAGGCCATAAATTCCTTTAGATAGGGACTGTCTTCTTGTTATGTGTTCACACAACCCCTTTCACAACCTTGTCCTGTTTTACCACTGGGCTTTGAGATGCTGCCACAGCACCTACAATAAATAATTTTGGGTACTTCTATTTAATCCTGCTGGTAACCAAAAGGAAAAGAACTTAGACCCAGATGTTCAGCTGCAGTAAATTAGGTCCAGGTTTTAACAGAGCCATGTAGATTTACACTGGCTAGGGACCTGGTCCTCTGCTCTTTGTGTATGTTGATGCTTAAGCTGAGAACAGCAGCTCCTACATAGTGTGTCTGTACCACCCTGTCCCAAGACTAACAGCAGTCCAGCCACAGGCCAGCAAGGCCTAATTCTTCCTCCTTACCAAGTTAATTTTGCAGCTGAGCACTACATTGCTATGACTAAGACACTGAGTTTAAAAGTGGCTTGGGCTCATCTTGCCTACAATGTGGTACACGCTGTGCTTGCATTCCCTACCGGAAATACACTGACATTATTTGCTCATGTCAAATGCATCTTCAGTTTAAAAGTTATCCCCACTGAAGTTAACACAAATTATAATTTGAGCCTGTGTAGCTTCTAGATGCACAACCAAAACCTCACGGGATGTGCCTAACCCCCAAAAAAGTACGAAAATTAAAACCATTTCAATACTAAACCATAGATAGGACCCTGCAGATCACTGGGTTCAACACAGACTACATTTTCCTGGCTAAGATACACTCCCTTTGTACTGAGATATTTTTCCCTGCTCTTTCAGCACCCAAATTGAGGGGAAGAAAGAGAGGAAGGGAGATATAGATTGGAAAGACCCCAAGATGAGAGTGTCCAAGCCTTGCTCAGCTGGCTGAGAGGAGTGGGTGGGACTACTCATATTTACGAAGCAGTAAAATCCTGTTTTGTAAACGTACATGAGGATTACACACACCACTGGGGGTAAGGAGGGAAAAGGAAGAAAAGGGAAAAGGGGAGAGGAAAAGAAAGCAGGGAGACAAGAAAGTAAACATGGTTGCACTTGATTCTATACATGAGGAAGTAGGGGAAAGGACACCCCACCACAGAGTATTTCAAGTAATAAAGAGCTAGCTACCTGTAAGTGAGCAATATTGCAAAGTCTTATCCACCTGAAGCACCAAAACAGCAGAGTGCAATGAGCACCACAGTGTTTTACAGCTGCATCTGGTCTTGCCCCATTTTGATGGCAAAGGGTGCCGTTAATCCGAGTGCTGGTGGCACAGGAAGCACAATGCCAACTCCAGCTTGGCTTCCCTTGGATTAGAGCGGCACAAACCAAGCATCACCTAGCGAAGCCAATGAAGTTAAACAAGGACAGATTAAGTGTAAGTGAGAAGGCAATCAGGCCCTTTATGTCCGCCCTTTCTTCCCTGAGAAAAACTAAATACATTGCTTTTTCCTCAGATGCATCAATAGCAATAGCTTAAACTGCCCTGATTGGGTTTCACCATTGGCAATGTGGAAATGTTTATTTCCATTAGGCTGAGTCTATAAAATCTTCCTTTCATTCCGGCACTTTACCATTTCCAAACACCAAAGCCTGACAATTTAGTCTCTGACAAGCAAGCTTAATACTGAGACACTTGGAAAAAAAATCCATACAAAGAAAGCTCTTAAGACAAGATAGGCTGAGTGTTTGCACCACAAATGGTTTGTTTCAGCTATCTTTTTGCCTCCTGTAAGACGGAAATCAGACAGCTTACTGGCTTAGCTTGTTAGGCCAGGTTAAAGGGATGCAACACTGAAAGGCTCTTACAGAAGCTTACCCTTGGACTAAAAATAGCAGGCACTAGAGAATTATCTTAAATACTACCAAAGTTGTTCTGCACTGTGAATGCAGATAACTGTAATATGTTTCCATTTTTGGTAGTTTTAGAGCTTTTTTAAGTTATGCTCGCTTTAGCTGACTATTTAATTAGTTTCCGATTCTATTTGCCACTTTTTCTCTCAGAGATATAGCCTGAGGGGTACTTTGCCTAGGAATCCTTTGTATTTAGCAGTGTTGCTATTGTTAACATCTAATGAGCTGTTGGATTTGCCAAACATTATAGGTACAAACGTCTCTTTGAAATATAAATGTTTAACACACAGCAAATAGCAAATCAAAAGATGCTCTAACGCAGCATCCTCACTCTCATTGCGTGTCTCTTTAAAAGAGAACAAAAATAAAAATCTCCTTTATTACATTTAACTCTGAAATTCAAGAATACATATTTGAGTGAGACAATTTTAGCTCCTTGTCCACGACTTTAGAAGAAAACTGATTTTTAGTACCGTAAGAAGACTTGTGCATATGACTAAAGCTCCATAGTCTGACACAGATTCCTGCCAGCTGAACTGTGGAGCTAGCAGTGTTTTCTTTGGAGCAAAACTGCAAGACCCTACAAACTTTAATGAAGTCACCTCATCTATAAAACACATAAATTGAAATTTTGGTGGGTTTTTTTTAGGCTACCAGCAGTTTAGCTCTTTTAAGCAGGATACCTGTTCATCTGCTCCTCACTGACAACCATGACAAGATATCGGAAAAAAGGAACTCCAAAGCAAAGCACAAATGTGCTCTGTCCTTACATACATTTCACTCGTGCTACAGCCAGTCTGAAAGACATCACCACAGAAACCAATCATGCAGTGTAACACCCCTGCTGCTGTTGTTGCCTCAACTTTGCACTTCTGCAGATAACACCACTGCGGGTACTCGCTGTACGAGCTCAGATCAGAACATCACAGGATTCCAGCAGCAAGGGCCTCTGCACCCTGATTCCTGCCCACTGCCTTCCACATGATGCCCCCGGTACTACGCCAGTCTTGGCATCCAGATGATTGCTGTAACAAGAACACCAAATGGAAACTGATTTAGACACACATTTTAGTATGTTTTCCAGTACTTCTTCCTTCCCTGTAACTCTTTAGTATGAGTAATTTTTAACATAATTTAAAAATCTCATCTTGAGTAAGGGCAACATCTAGACAGAAATGCTGGGCAAGGTCAAGCCATTCATGCAGCTGAACAGAAGTGTCTTCCCTCACTGGGCAGACATCACATCCGACTGCCTGGGAACTGGTAGAGCCTGTCCTCTCAGACAATTTTTCTTTGACTTTCTTTTCAGGGTGAGGAAATTTTTTACTCTTAAATAGTGGTAGAATTCATGGACACCCTCACCAGACATACACTCTGTGTCTTTATAAGCTCACACATAGTGGCATAACCCAGCCGCATGTCTTGCAACTGCCATTAAAACCCTCCATATGTCTTCATTTGGGAAGCAAGTTTTCTTTTTGAGTCAAGAGTCAAGCTCACAGCCTCTCTGTCAAATAAACAACATGTCTGTTGTCACCTGGCTGCTGAGCAAGTCCTGTCTTTGAAAGTATGCACTCAGTGATTTTAGATATCTATCTCTCAGCCTTTCCTTCCACTGCCATGCAGCAAAAATCATGTTTCGTCTTCATTATGATGATTAACAGTACTATCCATCTCCTGCAATTTGAATTTTTAAGTAGTATTCTAGCACTACCAAGGAAACTCTCCTATTGCATTGAATGATCTCCAGTCACATCTCAAGGGAAAGTATCTGCAGAAAGTACTCACAGTTTAAACAGAGAAGATCAAGAAAGGAGGATTATAATCCTTGCTTTATAGAAGGGGATTTGATGCTCACAGATTAGTCAACTTCTCCAGGCCAGAGTGCCTGTAAGCTGCAGTCATGGTGGGAGGGTAGGGCTTCAATGAGCAACACCACCACCCCCTTCCAAGCAGGGGACATTTCACCAACACCAGCAGCGCACACATTCCCTATCCCTAAGTACTTTCAGCTAAACTTCTACTTGTCAGAAGAAGACTGAAAAAATGGTTGTCAAGAGTTCTGGGAGTCACAGCCCACAGCTAAGAAGCAGCTCATTTTGTGCATTCATGTAACTTGGTGATTTTGCCATTTTTTGTACAGAAAAATGTCACCATAATATTTGCTCACTTAATACTAGTACCAGAATGGAATTTTCCAGATAAAGCTGACACAGAGAGAGCAGTGAACAGACACACAGAACAAGGCTGGTGTGTAAGATATAACTCCATTATTAGAAAGACAAAGGTACCTCTATGATGCAGTGGATGATAGAGAGAACATCAAGGCTACAACAAAAGAGACAAGTTTGGACCACTGGAAAGGAACAGAGTCATGACTGAGTTCAAAAGTGAGCATGGAGACCACCCATTTTAACATGAAAGCCTGGGCCAACCCCCCAAAATGCAGAAGGAACAACAGCAACTAAGTGTCTTGGAAAAACAAAGTGCCCACAAAACATATTGCTTGAGTGGGGCCTTCTCTTTGCATAATTTACTTTGGGAATATAAAAACCAGAAAACATCCAAAGCCTGTAAGGTAAGTCTTTACTTGTACAGATAGTCACACAGCCTTGCTTGTCCCAAGGAAAGATATGAAGGAGAAAGTGAACTGAGGGTTCAGCAGAGCTTTTATCTTGGCAAATTCCCAAATTGCTATAAAGCTAAGTAGTAGTAAAATACTTTACTTCAGATTTTGGATGGCCCTTGGAATCAAAAAAAATCACAAAGCAATCACTATTGATCCCCATCAGGCTTCCATGATGGCAGCTGTACTGAATAAGGGTCCCAAGGAGCAGAGCCTACAGCAGGGCAGAGAGCATGGGGTGTTTGCCATGTGTGACCACCTGCCAAATAGAAAAAGAAAGAAAAACAAAAGCTGTTGTGTTACTGCCTTGTTTTTTACTGTATACTCTTTCCATTCTTTTCTTTGATAGTGAAGAGACTACACTTTCTTGCTATAGCAGTAGCTCAAGATCAGGGGCCTACTGCCAGGGACCTTCAGAGCCAAAAAGTGACAACCTGGGATGTGGCACTCATCTGCAGACCTTCGTATGTAAGACTGTGTCATATACCACAGCCTGCAAAAGGTCATTAAGAAGTCCACAGAAAGCCAAACAGCAGTGACGAAGGAAGAATGTCTTTGGCACAGTATCAGGGATAAAATGCCTTTCTCAAAGGCATTTGTGGGATATCAGACAGAGTGAATTGGAATTAGGATGAGGAATTGTGCCATTAACACCAGCAACAGATTAAGCGCTGATGATTTTCCTTGTGTATAAGGTGGAAGAAGACAAGTTAGATACTGTGTGTTTATTGAAGCAAGAAGGTTAGAGATAAGATATAATCTAACCAAATCATGGAATGCAATATGGAAGTATAGTCAAGAGTTACCGAGTTTGAATCAGTGGGTTTGTCTAATATCCCTAGGTACAATTACCACCGATGCAAAACAATTACTGATTTCAGAGGAGAAAACCAGGTGAAACAGCCCTCATCCTTTATTAGTTGAGTAGCTTTAAAAACCAGAAAGGACACCTGCACATATCCAAAGCACTCAAGCAACAGGAAGTCATCTCCAGGAATTTTGGAGTGTACAAACTGGGCACCAGGAATTGCATTTTCTTTGCACAGAAACAATTCAGATGGATTCAAACATTTAAATATTTTCTACACTTTCATTCGAAGTCTATGAGCATTTTCACTCCTTTGCTATAGAAAAAAAAGCACGTTATTATACTACAGTACTGTCTGTGTGAAATGCAGAAGTTTGTAATTAAATTTGTTTTTCTTTTTTGAGGCCATTCACATCAACTCTTAAGAGTTGACTCTCTGGGGTCAACAGTGATGAAGACGAACGTGGACTATCTCCAAATCCCTACAACTCTGACTTTCACCAAGATTTTGATTTTTTTATTTATTTACTTTTTTATTTGGAATACACCAGCATTGTTGAGGGGGATTCTAAAGAAATAACAGCACATTATGAGCCTGAATCAGAAATGACTAGAGAATTTAATGGAGTTCTGCACAATACACTTGAGGGATGTCTTTATAAGAGCTCTTTCAAAGACAGATTTTGGGACAAATTGGGAAAACCTAGCCACTCTGTTGAAAGGGATAGAAGGGCAATGAATTCCACTGTCGAATCTCTTCTTTTGCTGACTCAGTGAAGACACATTTGTCATTCAAAGACAAATTAGAAAAGGGCATGGATAGTGCTACATAGATGCTTCGTCTCAGTTATCAGCCACGTACAGGCAGCTTCCAACACATCTACCTCCAAGTGCATCTGAAAAAAAAAGCAATCTCTTCTGGTGGATGTGGACAGAACGCCTTTGTCAAAATTTGAGTTTGAGCAAATACAGCAAAGCGGTTTAGCACAGGGAGGATTTGTCCCTGCAGAAATTGACACAAATTCCTTTAGGACAGGGGCAGCCACCCCAACCACATAGCTGGGATTGCCAGCAGATAGAATTAGAGAAACTGGAAGGTAACACTGTGGCCTAATGTAAACTCTTAAATCTGCTGTAAACAGAGCAGTAACATTGGCACACAATAAAACTGGTATCTGTCACTACACTCCCAGAAGCAGGTGCAGGGAAGGACAAGATACATGAGTGGATTTTTGTCATCTCTCTGAATTTGGTTTGACAAAAAATCCAAGTGGACAGAAACTGTGGCAAATAGGTAGCATTCTAGAGATGGAGGGTAGCTGGAGTGATCATGCAGGGGAGAATAATAGGAGATCAAGTGGAAGGGTCCAGTTTGAAGTTCCTGCTACGCCCATAGTGCAACTTGGAGTAGCAGCCCTGAGAAGGCAGCATTCCTGGATGTTTCAAGCTGGAAAGACCAATACCCACAAAAGCAATTTATTAGGAAGTTTCTGACATGCATATCTTTAAGAACATACATCTGTCATTTTTAAAGACATGGTTTAGGAAATAGGAACTATTACAGCCTTTTGTTTAGGGGCATGTCTCCTTCCTGCTTTAGCTTTGGGTTTAAAAATCAAAGTTTCACAAGTCTAATCTTGTGAGAGATCGTGAAAGAGAAAAACCTCTGCACATCATGGGGCTGCCCATAACAAGCCCTCTTGGGTCCAGATGGAATCCACAGAGAGGCAGCTCAAGTACATCTGGACAGTGCTCACAGAGCTGCACATGCCAGGAGCAGTTCTGTAAAGTGATGCTGGTGGTCCAGCATAAAATTAGCCCCCCGTGATCTACTGGCTCTGACCATACTGGATTTGAACTGACCAATGTGGAGACCCTGATGTGACTCCAATTGCAGTGGAGTGCAGGTTCCTGGAAAACATTTGTGTCTGTACAGGACATAGCCAAACAGTCCTTCCCAGGACTTCTGAAAACACAAGAGATGATAACTAACTCTGCAGGAACCTCTTCGGTCATTACCGTCATCTTTACCCAGAGCTCATAGCCCAGCAGGATCCCAACTCACTCTTCCAGATCTACTCCAGTATTCCTCCATCACTTGCTCTGTGTCCCTGTGTTCCTCTGAGACAGAGGTTTGCTCTCTCTCAGAAGAGAGCCTAGGAGGAACATCAGTACTGAGTGACAGCTAATAAATCCCCCAACAGCAGCTATGCAGAGGCATATGTATGGCTTTGCAAGAGCTCGCCCTGATCTGGCTGAAGAGCACAGTATCTAAGCTAACACACCCTCTCTGACTAGTTACAAAGGGACCAGAGCATCTTCCAAATGACAGCATTTCTAAGCTTCCTAGTCTCCTGCATTTTTTTTTCCAGTTGAGTTTTTCAAATTTTTTTAAATTTAATTTTCTTCTTCATCTCAAGTTTGGAGATAAATAAGTCTCCATGTTGGGTTATACTACTTAAGGCAGCTTCTCCTTGGGCTTAGTAGTCCCACATCACATTGACACAACTGCAGCTCTGACCTGTGTTGTTTCCTGGACTGGGCAAACTCAGCAGGCTGTAACTGCCTCCAGCTGCCTGGGAGGAAGACGAGTCTGGTTAAAGAGCAGCGCTCACAAGCTTCTGAAGGAAAAATAAGTTGAGTTTATCTTCGCTCGCAAACACCAAGGACTAGCTCATTTCTTCTTTCACTACCTTTGCTCCTTTCAAGGACTTCAAAGTGCACACCATAAAACTGGGATGGGCTGGTCACTAGTACATACAGACTCTTCCCCTACTACAGGGGTTTTAGGCATTATCACAAAACAAGTAAATAAAGACAGTGTTTAATAACAGAAGGGAAAAAAAAAAGAAAAATATTATGGCCCAGCATACAGCCAAGGAACTTTGCATGCCAACTACTAAAAGGCCACATGAAAGTACTGAAATTAACCTTAACTCATGGGATGAGATTTTCAGGAGGGTTAGGTATCCAGCAACAATGTTTAAAAAGTAAATGCACAAAGAAGTAATATGCCTCCAGAGCTGTAACAAAAAGATTGCACAGAAAGGTATGCATTATGGATGATTTAGCAGTATCATAGATAGCAAAGGCTCCAGCAAAAAGAGTGAAATCATCCCTATCTTTCCATTTGTTGGCAGAATTTTACCAAGGGGCTCCTGGGAGCTCTTGGGGGCTCTTCCATGGCTCAACAGACAAATTAACTCATCAAAAGGAAGGTAGGGATGATTAACTAACAAGAGCCCCCTCCAGCCCATCACTGGTACATGGATATTTCACCCAGATGGTGTTCACCTACCTGAAACTGGTAATGACAGCCTCAGAACGGATTTACAGAAAAACACAGATAATAAGGTGCTGCAAGAATGACATGATAGGAGTTATTGGTCTGTGATGCTCCAGACTGTGCCAGAGGCAGCAGAGCTGTTTTGTAATGTTAGCCTCTGTTTTGTAACATTATCCTCTCCACCCGAGAGATTTCCTGCTGCAAATGGGAGACTTGGTCTTCAGAGAAGCATTTGACCTGACCCTTCCTATAGGAGAGTGGGATCAACAGCAGAGAAAATGACAAGACATGGCAACACTCCCATCACACACAAGCAGAAGCATTTGACACCCTTTCACTGGAAATGGATGAATGTTTCTGCAGTGTTAAGGAAAAAAATCCACAAGATTTTTTGGCTTTTTCCCAGATGCAATTGATGTGACAGTTGCCAATGTTTTGCCTGATGTCTTCATACTTATGTGAAGAGTGATTGTTGGGCTTTTAAGTACAGTCAATACAGCCAAGAAAATCCACACTAGTCCTGGTGAGAGAAAAAACAGTAAAGCAAACATAAAACCAGAAGAATAATTTCAAAAATGCATGTTTCTCCACACAAGTAAAAATGAAAGCCTATTGCTCCTTTGTGTATGCCTGGAGGGTCAAATGCCTAACAGAGCTTATCCAACCAGAGGTCAGGAAGCATACACTTACATTTTGTTTATGAAAATAATTTCATATACATCCATTTCAACCTGACAATTTTACAGTTTCATTAGTCCAACAAAAAGCCCATGAAAATGGACAAGCTCAGTACCCGTGGAAGCTAAGATTAGCCCAAGAAACAGGTTTCCTTATATGAAAATTTGTCATGACAACCAAGGCCAGACTGCGAACCCTTGACTGCAACCCATCTTCCTCTGAAAACTATGATTTGACAACAATAGGCTTCTAGCTATATACAGGCATGTATCAAAGAAATTTCATAGTTGCTTAGGACTATGGGCTAAGATTTTCAAAATGGGATCAGAAACTCCTTACTAGTACTGATAAAGCAATTTCAAGGAGGGAAGAAGCAGCAGCAGAGGAACACAGAAATATTTCCTCAACTTCTTGTTCCATGTAGTCCCTCCTGAACAGGCTGCACTGGGCCAAATGGCGTCTTGAGATCTCTTCCCACTTCAACCACTTTACGATTCTGCAAAGCCCTCCTCTGCTCCAAGTTCATTCTTCATCCTTTACCACCCACACTGTCATGTGCACTCCCTGGCTGCCTACACTTCACCCAGAAGCCCTCTTGAAGTGGGTACCAACAGGCCAAAGATCCTGTTCACTCAGTCTCAACACACAGGGCCTGGTAGAATGGAGAACATTACTGCTAGATCTACCTAGCCAAGTGATACATATCTACAAGCAAAAAAAAACCCAAAACAACCCCTAATACTAGAAGAGTTCTAAAACTCTCCTAATATCTGCTTTTCACTTCTGGTCACTGATTGCTCTGAGGAAATATGCAAGCCTGCAGCATTCTCACCAAAGTAAAAATTCCAGTGAGATGTCTCACTTCAATAGCATTTATTACCTAAGGTCTCTGATGCACTTCCTAAGTCATTATGTCACCGCTTATACAGCAACATGGGAGAAGAAAAACTGGACTTTTTGCAAAGGTTTTGGAGTACTTTCAGAACAAATTATTTTGTCCTCCAGGAGAAACTACCATTCCAGGAGAAAACTCCCATTGTTTCCTTTAGCAGCTTATGTGGAAATTCCTCTGACCAAACCAATCCTCCAGATAACCATTATCACCACCTCCTTGACAAGAGGCGAGAAACTTTTCAACCCAATTTCTCTCTTTTTATTCAAGTGTCATCTCCTGTAGGAGAGATCTGAAGTCCCTCATACTGTTTGATGGTGGCCCCTCCAAATCCAAAGATTTAATATCACTGAGCCTTCAAGAAGCAGCTATGGCAGCACCCAGAAGTAGAAGTTCTCCCTACCCATTTGACACCTCTAGCCCTGTAATATGCTTGGAAGGGATGATCCTCCTAAACTTTATGCGATAAGCTGGATGGTTGCGCACAGTTCAGGCAACTCAAACCTGTCATAAATCAACAAGGCAACAACACTTGCCTGAGGCTGCCACTGCAGCTCCTCACAGAAAATACTCTGTTCTTCTGATTATCATCTTAGTGATTAGAAGTACCCATTATGGACCAGCACCCCATTGTGTTACTCACAGTAAAGCACAAAAGCACAGATGTGTGTGAGGAAATGGAAGTATTATTCTAGTACATCACACAGCTCACGCTTCATGACAACACCAAAATCTCAATAGGTTTTGGGTTTGTGCTTTGATAAACAAAACCCAGTGATTACTGCATGTGGCAAAAAGCAAACTCCAATCATGGCCCTTCAGACTCATCACCGCCACAAAGTGCTAATTAATTTCTCAATCATTACGAAGCAAGACTGTTGCTCCGTTATGTCAGAACAGAAGATTCAGCCAAAGCAACCAGCTATTATTGCAAAGGGGATGATTTCCACCGAGACCTGAACCCAGCCTGCATGGCTGACTGTGCCTGCCCACACAGTCAGAGCTCCATGGCTGCCAAGGCTGCAGCCCATCACTTGCAAAGGCATTAGGATCCTGCATGCACCTGCACAAAGTTGCCAAAATAAAAATTAGACACTGGAGAAAAAGAGGCCTATAAAGCTGGCAGGGGGCACCCCTCCAGAAAGGCTGCAAATTTCCAGTGCATCTGAGGATTACCCACAGTAGTACAACAAAAGCTCTAAGTAGGTAAGTTTTCACAGACACATATAAACTCGTCTTTGTATTTTTTCTCTGATCACAGGGAAAAAACAGTTCATCATGATTCAATACCAAAACTTTATCCTTTCTCCCTGCAACAAATATGCTCTGTGCAATTTCCTCCTCCTGACCTACACATGCACAATAGGTTAGTGGCACTACGGGAGAACAATTCCTAAATGAAGACTTGTGATAATTTTATCCTTCTATAATGGCATGGGCCAGAGTTAATGCTAAGTGGGATGGGGCAGCAGGGAAAGAGCATGCCAGGGTTAAGATGGACCGTTTAGTAGCAATTAGCAATGATGCACTGAGCAAAAATAGCAACAATGAAAAAAAAAAGAGAAGAGGGCTACACTAGAAACAAAACCATTAACAGAAATAAATTTAATTTAACCAATTAGCATTTGTCTAAGAAAGGCAAACTTTCTGTTGCTGTTAGTAAGCCAATGGGGAATTAAAAAAAGCAGAAGAACCTTATCAGAAATATTTACTTCTCACTAGCAATGAGTCTGGGATTGTTTTTCTAACAAAAGACTACTGTCCCACATTTTCATGACCCTCTCTGCGGTTCCAGGGAGAAAATATTTAGTTCAACATTATCGTAAGCTAGAATATGGCTCTATTTATGTGACAAGTTGACAACATACAATTTCATGCTTGTTGAACTGATCTGTGTTATATATTCACTGTGAATATTATGAAGCCTCACCATTATAAATATGAAACAGTATACACTTATTCAAAATAACTCCAGCAGTAGCAATTTATAGCTCAGTTGTTTGTGTGCTTATGAAGTCCAAACGCCACCTTAAGAAGCTGCATCTCACTAAAACAGATGTGGAGTGTGACTGTGACCAAAGTGGATTTAAGATGACCTCTGTGAAAGGAGGCTATTACATTTTTGTTTGTATGGCAGCTGACACCAGTTCGTATTTAGCTACATAGCCAGTGGGAACACAGTGTAACACAGTGTCCTCAAGGGCTGGTTTTAACACAGGCCAAGACATCCCTCTAATGACCTAATTAGCTTACTACTGTTCTGGTGAGTGCTAGTCTTCCCTCTTAGAAAAAGGACAAGTGCTCTACAGAGCAGAAGCACAATGAGCATCTCAAGCCATGACTCCTCTAGGTGAAATGTCTCCCTAATGGGACCGTGAAGTGGATCAGTCACATTTCCTTGATTGCGTGCCTGGGGAACGATTTTGGTGGCTGCATACATCAAACAATAAACTCTCAAAGCAATTGTTTTTTGCTCATTTGGGACTTCTTTCCTGCCTGAAGGTTTCAACCAACATGCCAGGTGGTTCTTGCATTAAAGCATTGTAGTTTGTCCAAGCGGGGAAGAAAAAAGGAGCTGCAGCACACCTTGGTAACACTAGATACAGAGCATTTGCATAAACTCTTTCCAATTACATAGCAGCTGGTTCGAGTAAAATAAATTCCACTTACTGCTTGAGCCTTTTTAAATGTCAGCATAGCTAATCATAGATTATCGTTTACATACATCATCCCACATAGACAGGATGTTATTGTGCTGGTCTCCTGTTTAGCAGATGTAGAGTCCCGAGTCAGGCCACAGACACTGGTAAAGGCAATGCATTCAAACACACACGACATGTGACATTGCTCCATCAGGAATATAAAAAGTCTGGCACTTTTGTAGAGTGTCTGCTATTTTCTTTCCCTGGAAATGAGGGTCTTCCCCTAGTTTCACAAGTAGGCTTTATGACACATTGTTACCTTTTATCATTCTTATAAAGTTTCCTACCCCAAATCTGCATCTTGTGCCTTTTATGT
This sequence comes from Acrocephalus scirpaceus scirpaceus, assembly GCA_910950805.1. NCBI lineage: Eukaryota > Metazoa > Chordata > Aves > Passeriformes > Sylviidae > Acrocephalus > Acrocephalus scirpaceus. The sequence continues at coordinate 27,946,222 of OU383778.1, read as the reverse complement.
TTATTGTTGTATTAAACCTATGACGTTGTCTGTTTCACTACTAAATCTATCCCATAACCACATACAGTACATCCATTTCTCTAGAACCTCAGTAGCTCTATCTGTTTGCTTTTATGAACTCTTATGAACTGTTAGGAATAACAACTTGCAGAAATGTTTGTAAAGTCATCTCAGGCTGAAGTCAGCCTTCCCCTTTTTTACCATACAGTGATACTCTCTGCAATGAAATCCAATTTGCCATAGAAGCAGTTCATTACACGATGCATTTTAGAGGTACACAAGTTCCCAAATACGCAAATACATGTGCTTATCATGTAAAACATTCAGTCTGCATGAATCTGAATTTCAAAAAAGCCCACTTATTAGAGCAGGAAGGTACATGTTGATACGACTTGGTCCTGTGTTGCTTCCAGATTCACCAGTGTGCTCTACGTTACCGCCCAGAGCTATTTCGTTCATGCCCTCCGGGGCCTCAGACATGCTGCTATGTGGTGCACACAATCACAGTCCTTTCAAGCACTTTGATAAGCTTTATTCTGCCATTATGCCATCTAGAACATTAAACACAATGTTTAAGTTCTATGTTAAATCACAATCAGCTCCTATTAACTGTTCCAAGCTCCTCACTTTTATCAACAGTTACTTTATTAAATCCTTAATAATATAGATGGAATAGTTAGTTAATTTGTGTGTTGAGCCATGGATGTTAATTTGTAAACATAATAACATACTGCAATCATTTGCATAATAGCATTTTAATCTTTTTAGTAAAAGCTGTAATTCCCTACAAAGTACGCTGCAGTAGAAACTAAGTGACTATTGGTAATAATAAAAAAGGCCTTAAAATTCTGATCCTATTATAGTGTTGGAACATACCCAAACTGCTACCATAATCTCTGAAATGTTACTGTTCTCTGATTTAGGTGTCTGTGTCAAGAATAAAAATGAAGTATAACTGGTAGCAGTAGACTATTTCCTAAATGTAATTTAGTATTCACTAAGCACCAGCACTTTGCAAATAGCTCTGAGGCTTTCCTTCAAAGTTCAGAGCTCTAGTTATGCATATTGTGTGAGGTACACCATGCAGCTCACCTCCAGCCTCTGTTGTGCTGAATAGATGGCTATGATAAATCATGCTGATTTGGCACTGAAGGGCATCAGCCATCAAGGATTTGACTACTATGTCTTTTTTCTTCCCTGAGATTGTATCTCCTTGAACTGCCTGCCCTGGGCTACTGGTTTTGGAGAAAATTAAAAAGTGGAAAACATGCTAGGGAAGGCCACTACAGAAAGTCTATATAGGCTCAGTTCTCTGGAACCCATTAACACCAGTCACAAGACTGGCAAAGAAAACATTGGTGGTTGTTTAAAAGTCAGGCCAAGTCATTTTACGCAAGATCTGGTAATTCATTAATCAATCTGGCTGCAAACCTTGAATGAATAACCTGCATTGGTGAAAGAGACTGGCAGCACCACAGAACATGAGGGATTTTATAATCTGAACCAATGCAAATTACTCGGGTGATGTTTAAGGCTTCCCTCAACACTCATCATCTCCCTGATACAACCCCTTCCAAATAAATAAGAAATCATTTATCTCCATGCATTCCCCTGCTGCCAGGGGAAAGACAGTCTGCATTTCATTGTGTACTTCTTTCTCTCCTCACATACTCATTGCTTGTAATACAGCCCTTTTTGGCAGTCTACAATAAAGCAAAGTTATCTTTCTAGGCTTTCCAAATACGTGGTACATAGAATGGCCTTGAGAAGTAACCTGGGATACACCTGTAAAAAATGATTAAAAGCAAAGTCATCAAATATTGTTCCATTGCTTTGGAACATAGAACTATCTAAAATAAATTAAATCTGCAGAAGGCCAAGCAATGTGGGCTTTCTAAAGTCTTTTTAAAGGTTAAAAAAGTGTTTTGCCAAGTACAAGATTTATGATTTTACACGAGTTCATTGTAGTTTAACAGGTTATTGCCTATCTACAGGCTGAATTTTCTCTTACCATCAGCTGAGTTATTTGCAAAAAATGCCAACAAAGAGGAACACCCACTGTAGATAACTTCCCTCTCCATAATGCTAGGCATAAATAATTTTAAATAAATAGAATCATAAACAATTTTAAATATGACTAATCTTACATGACATGGTACAGTATATTTTAAGAAGCCTCAAGGGACAACAGTTTTCTTGAACAAAAAGCCTTCTCACTCATGGCACATCAAGTTGTATGTTTACTCACAATTTCATATAGCATTGGCTTTGAGAATGAAAATTTAACCATTTTGATTTTCTGAAAGTAGCGAAATAAAATTTTTTGCAAATACAATTTTTAAAGTCTAGCTCTTCACAAAAACAAATCATAAAAGTGAATGGTGCAGTGAACCATCTAAGTAATTGGTCTTGGGTGACTTGTTAACTATTTACTTCCATGAACTTGTGTCAATAGACAGTGCCCCGAGGGGCAAGAACTCCTTCATTTTATCTTTTTTATCTTTTCAAACAACAGGCAAAGAAAATTAGGTGAAAAACAGAAGTGATCAAGCTGTGAATAGAAAGAAATCACCTAATTCATAATGTACATAAGTATAAGCATCAGTAAGAAGAGCCTCTGTGCTGGGGCAGTACAGGCTTGATTTGGGACTCGTATTGGTTACATTGGCATGTGAGCAGAATGATGCAGTGATGAATGAGGTGTGTCTGCAAAATACTGGTGTGTTTTAATCCTAGAGTGAAGGCCAGTATCTCATCACACCTAAGCGGATGAGAGCAGGGATTTATACTTAACACTTACATACTATCTAGACTAATTGGACCTTTATCTCACTTGGCTCCTGGTTGCTACCTTAACTATTAATCATTTCTAGTCTGTGAGACTCCCAATGCCACTGGGAGTGCCTAAGGTTGTGGGTGCTCAGCTCAAGTGAGCCTTCAGGAACATGATTTGCAGAAAGACTGAAAATTCACTTTATGAAATACAAACCTTTCTTTTTAAAAAAGTGCACTTTCTTAAAAAAAAAGAGACACTCAGGAACTTTGTAAAGGGCTTTTGAACACTGTCCCTCACATAGATAATGCCACACGTACTGCATTAATACCTCAAAGGAGAGTGTGTTTCATTCAAGGGTGGATTTGGCAATTAACACTGTACAGCTTGAGCAAGTAATGCTGCTCATGTACTTCCCATCATTTGCCTGTCATTCTGGTTCCTTCCTTTCCACCCCAAACTGGCTGTATTTCTATTTTTGTACGACAATGCCTCACCTGGAAGCTTAAGTTAGATAAAACATACTACTCCCAAAATAACAAGAGAGAAAAAAAAAAGTTTTAAAAAGGTACAAAAAGACATTATTTTCTTTTTTAAAAAGCCATTGATCATTAATATGGAAAAATCTAATAATTACCACAGAGAAACTGCACAAAACTTCCATTCTCTCAGCTAAAACAAATAGTTCCTCACAGAGTATGTGAGATAGTCTCTGGAGGAACAAGACATCGTCTTCTGATCTTGAGCACCCCCAGACGTCACATTACTGAGCGGCAGAGGCAAGAAATAGTGTGAAATATCCAGCTGCACAGTGGAGAATGGGGACAGGGTTAATGTATGGGAGGAGAAAATAACTGTTTCATTCCCATCTTCCTAGGCCAAGCAACCAAGAAATGTAAATGCAACACTCTAAGAAGCTGAAAATAGTCTAATTTTGCACTGCAGTATTGTAAAATACCATCAGGGCACAATTCGTCCCTACAGGTAAGTATGGGCCAAGCTGTGATGAAACAGCAATGCAGCTTGCAGCTGAAGTCAATGAGTGTGAGGAAAGAAAACAACAGAATTTGTGTGTTAGGAAAGAAGCAGCATATTTCATTTCCAAATTATTATTTCTGACCTATTACTTGCTGTGTAGATTCATTCCCCCAGCTGCATTGCCCCTGTTTTTCCTCACATATCCCGTTTCTTCACACTTGGGCAGCTCATCCTCAGACAGACCCAAACAAGCCCATGAGATGTTGCCCCTGTCACCATCTCCCAATGAGGTTAACTACCAGCCTATGTGGTTGTCCTGCTGTTTGCAACATGCTTGGATTTTCAGAACAAGAATTGTTTCCTATACAAGATGTGTAGGGGAATGGTCACTATCTATCTGAGACAACTCCATACTCGGCAGCTGTGGCCATCAGAGCAGACAGGCAGTAGCACACAGGACAAGCAATGAGGTGGTCAAGTTCCACTGGTTTTATCTGAAAAATTTGTATGCTTAGATTTGGTAAACACGTAATTGTATTATTTATTTGGAATTTACACTTTGAAAGTCTGCATCTTAAACTGGTTTAATGCTTCTGCATTTGGCTTTTGATGGAAAAAATATGTGTCCTCAGTTACAAAAAAAGCAAAACAAGTCTCCACCACAGTCGCTGCAAATGTGGGACCTGCCCTGCTGCTGCCACCAACATACCCTATCCTGCCTGAGGCAGTACAACTGCAATTCAAGAACCAGACAGGATTTGGAAACTTTGTAAAACAAAGTGTGGAACATTATACCACTAAAGAATAAAAGAGGGCCCAAGCACAAGGCTTTGCAGGGCTTTTTTGATTCAAATAAAATTAATTCCAAGTTACTTGGATGCAAATGACAGAAACTAAACCGAGAAGACCAGGTTTTGCTATCAGTTACACTGGTTTAAATCCAAAGCAATTCATCTGCCTCAGGGAGATCACTGTGGGTTTAGAGTTGTATACGAAAGAAGGAGAATTTTATTCAGGACATCACATCCTAGGTAAGCATTTTACGATACCATTTCAGTTAATTTTTTCCAGCCTTTAAAATTCTACTGTGACAGTCTGGGGCTTTCTGGAACCAGCAGGCTAGCTGCACTTCCTGGAGCTGTGGTACCTGGTGTGTGAGAAACAGCACCCATAGCTTTTGTACAATGTCTTCCTGCCAGCTAATCAATTTATTATCCAATTTCCCAGTCAGTGAACGATCTATGGCCTCTCCTACCAACAAGGAGGGAAGGAGGTTAGAGTTTAGGAGGGGCACGACTGCCTGAAACCACAAGGTGGAGAATTATGAAGGCTTTACACAGCAAAAGAAAGAAGACCGAGACAGATAGAGACAGTAACCCTCCTCTTGTACACACTGAACGTCTTGTACACCCTGAACGTCTTGTACACCGTAACCCTCAATGCACAATTGGAAAGAAAACAATTAAATCTCTCCTATTACCTTTTGATTTTTACTTTTAGATTGCTCTCCACCAGGAGATCTATGCAACATAAGAATGCTGAGCTGGTCCCTGAACTACTGACAGCCCTCACTGCTTTCTCTGCCACCTTCTTCTCCCCTATACATAAACAAATTGCAGACTTCTCGATTTGTGTGCAAGTACTTGCATAGTAAGGCTCTGAGTGGTAAAAATCTTTACTAGAAATGTTCCAGCTACTCATCAGCTAGCTGCAGTGCAGCGCTCTGCTTCTTGCTGAGGAATTCAAGTGGAAGACAACAAACAAGTTTCAACTTCTGTTTTACTCTGTAGCTGACAACAGTGCAACTCCTCATCATGATGCCACAGGGCAGTGTGCTCTAGGCACTCTTCAGCTGTTTCCTCTCAAAAATCAGGAGTTCCACTTACAATCCTTTTAAGGCCTTCCCCCTCACAGCCCTCAGATCGCAGGTCTGGTTTTGATCATGAGGATTAAAGGAACCAGTCAGAACACGTAATACACCAGCAGTTTTCTTGTCTCTTGATGGCGGAAAAATAGAGAAAACTGTTGTCAAAACAACAAAAACTGTTGTCCACCAGGCTAATTTAAAAAAAAGTCAGAAAAAAGAGCAAGCAAGGACTTTGCAACATACACTTGCATCATCTTGCCTTACCTCGAATATATTGGCGGGTTCATTGCTGTACTGACTGGAGATGATCTCTGACTGGTCGCTGTACCACTTGAGTCCCCCCAGAAAGCTGTCTGCATCCAGGTCGTTCACATCTAGTTCAGAGAGGTCAAGTTCTGGGAGATCTGGGCAAAGAGGCTGGTCTTCGCCAACCAGAGCAGCACACTGCAGGATACAGCAACAGAGAAATACTTTAATTAATTACCAGGAATCTATTAACCAATATCATGTGATAAGACTTAAGCCTCAATTAAGTTATGGCACAGGGTCACCAGGATTGACTTTGTTTTCTGAAAAAAAGAAACACACGGTGTTTGTTCATTGTTAGCTCTATATAGGTACATAAAGGGGCAGGGAAAACAGCAGGGCGTAAGCTGCCTTCTCTATCACATCTCTGTCCACGGACGACGACCCTCCTTCTCCCTGCACCATTTGATAATGATCATATTCAAAGCTTTAAATCCAACAGCAGAGGCCAAAGCATGGCCTTATTCTCCTTTCAGAGTGAACCAGTGCAGGTAGAAGTTACAGATGAATACCTCTGGGCAAGGTCTGTCACGCATTTCCTGATACATTCAGGTTAAAGAGGCACAGCCTGTTACAGCCTTCTGCCCTGGAGGCTAGCTCAAGCTGGAGACATTCACACTTTCACTTCTACAGAATCTTACTGTAATCCTTACAGCCACTCATGATGGTGGCTACCATATGGGCATAAAAAAATATGGGTTAGTGATGTTGCTGTTTGTGTTCCTTTCCAGATGCACAAACCACAGCCACCCAGTTCTGCACAAGGGTCCAGGCAACCAAACTGTGGCTTGAAATATCCCTATATTCTCCTCTCAGTGATGGGCATAGTTAGTTCATGCAGCCTTTCACCTGCTTGGTGTAAACACATCTATTATCCTAGCTGGTTTCCTAAATATCCCCAGAGAGAAGCAGTACTCAGCAAACCAAATGGGTTTTCCTCTTCTGGCAGCCTCTGATTCAGTAATCCTAAAAGAGGGTCTGTGAAACATTTTGGCTGAGGCAGTAAACAAAGTCTACTCTGCAGGAATCCTCTTCAGCAGTGCAAAATGTCTGTGTCTGCACAACTTAGGAAGAGAGTGAGGATAAATAAAAACAAACCTGGAGTAAGTGTCCTTTTATATGCCAGTTTGAAGCTAGATAGGGTATTGACTGACCTACTAAGGAAGAAAAAATTAATAACATACATCCACTTCAACACAGCAATTTGAATGTTAGAGTATCCACCAAAACCATTTCCTAATTATAGAAAACACATAGTAATAGTTTGGCAAATAGCTGAGTCCCATATGTCAATGCTGCTCAATTAAGCAATTCATACTGCACTGTATTGTGTATCCTTGTAAGTCATCTCTGAACAGCCACGTCAATACGGGCACACAGCAAGCACGTGTGGAGCTGCAGAGGCACCAGGCGCTGAATGGTTAAAAGCCATCTAAAGTCAGCTGAGTCTAAGGGCATCTACTCTGAGTATTTCTAGCTCTGCGTTAAGGATTGCCAACATCAGGACCTCCTCAACTTTTGTCAGTTGACCAGGTGGTTTGAATGATTTCCCAACCTCTATTTGGACTGAAGTCAGTGGAGAAAGCGCCACTTTCTGAAGGCAGATGTCTGTAGGGCACTAACAGTATCCATGGATATGAATTGCTCAATACTGGTTATGTCACTCTCGCAAGGACCACCTTCTACAACAATACAAGCAAGAGCTGCTGAAGGTGCATTTCATTGAGGTTTTTGTCCCTGCAATCTCAGTGCGTCTGCAGTGCACGGGCTGGATGCAGCAGCGCAGCCGTGAGCAAAGATTTTGTCTGTTGGCACAAAGACTCGGTGCAGCTGGTGTGAGCTATAATTTACCAGACAACTTCTACGTCTACCAGGACACTACAAGATAATCATAGAGTAGGCCAAGGGGCAAGGAAGCTGAGAGGCTGCAAAATGAGGTTCTGAAATAGCAGTTGTTTTTCTTCCTATTATTTAAGGGGCCATAGAACTATAAGAAATCAAAATCCCACTTAAGTAATCTTAACTTTTTTTTAATCTGAATTTTCTTACCATTATTTTGAGTGTAAGACAAAAAAAAAAAAAAGAAACAAACAATTAGATAGTTTCCTCTTCTTCAGTGTGAGACACAACCCTCTGGCAGCAATCTTACAATACAGAGATGACCTTTTTTGATGCTTGGCTGAAATCTCTGATCTCATTAAAGGATAATCTAGTTTTTGACTGAAAACGTAGATTCTCAGCATCACTCTCAGGTTTGTGTTCTGGAGGTCAGTAGCTTATAACTGATGCCATAGACTTCTAAAGTATCCTGCTGATCTGTTACTGCTTTCATTTATAAAAATAGCTTCACCCTGTGAACCACCTACTTCAACATGTTTACTTTTGGTAATCTGCATTTCTAAGTTCCTACAGTGGGCTTTTGAAGCAACATAAACAATGGTATTAAAAAAAATCCTGCTTATCGCAGCTTTCATTTACCTATAGTGACTGCAATGTCACCTAAAAATGTAACTGCTGAAATGAAGTATATATGCCTTGCCAATGTTGACATGATAATAAAATCAATGTTTCTGAATATGACATTATGCTTCTGAGCACACAGAGCACATTAATCTGAGACACATTAGCAGCAAGTGTTCCTGTTATTAATTTATATTTGGCCTTTGCATGATGCCAGATTTAACACTCCAAGACCTAAAACTGTCCTCATCTGACACGCTGATATTTGCTGCTTGCCTATACATCTGTAACAGGTGCACCTGCATTGCCAGCACACATTTTACTGTCTTCCCACTGTTATGTGATATGATAGTTATTCCATAACTATAGCCCTAATTTTGCAGTAATATCTAGGAGGATAAAGCAGTCACTAAACACAAAAGACTAATTACTGTGCATTATTTCATTCCAACAGACCTTTTTTCTCTTAGTTCAGGCACAAACAGTAAATTCGCTTAACTGCACTGATGGTAATGAATCATTATAATTAAGTATAATTCTCCATTAACCTTTTGGCTGGTTTTGTGCCTTTGAAGGTAAATTAAAAAAACAAAACAAAACAAAACAAAACAAACAAACAAAAAAAAAACAACCAAAAAAACCACAACCAAAACCAAGAAAAACCAAACCAAAAAACCACTGGACTTGTGCCATATTAATTCTATTAATGAAAACATAATCTTTGCTTTATTTTTAACAAGTTTTTCAAAGTACCAAGGGGATGAACTCAGGAAAGAAGGAGAGACTTGACAAAATGTGTGTCATGTGGATTCTCTCTATCAATCTTCGCAACCTTACTGTACATCACCTTCATTAAGCTGTGAAGCACTGGGGACGCTGATCAGCTACAGTGATGCAGGCCTTTATTAAACAACACACTGTCCTGTCATTATGTGAGTGAAAATATAATACATTTTACATTGACAGCAAATATTAATGATTCAAAAAGTGAAAGCTGCCTCCAGTACTTGCTGCCTGCGTTATTTCAGCTCAGTAAAGGTGATCCCCTGAGCCAACGCAGCACGCAGACGCTAGTGTTGCTACAGGAAGTGCAATGCAGGAGCACATTGGCAAAATCCTACCCACAGTTAATCCATCCACCACACAATTAATATTAAGATCAAACTCTTTTTTTGTTTTTTTTTTTTTTCCACTGCACTATGAAAAAGTCATTGACATAAATTATCTATTCTGTTACTAGCTTGAAATTACTGCAGGAACTCTAGTGATTAAAATAAATCTTCAGTATTTCCATATAAGCTGGTTCCTCAATCAGTTCCTAGCAGCATTAAGAATAATACATGATGGAAAAATGAAGCTACGGCAGCTGAGACCCATGCTACAAGCCAGGCAACAACCCACAGGATACTCCAGCTACTCAGAAACAATTAGGACTTTGGAGCCAGAAAGTCATCCACTTACTGCTTTGACTCATAATAGCTACAGGACATATGAATTATCCATATCTATTCCACTTTACCAAGAATTCAAAACAAGATAAGACAAATTACAATATGCAAACAGAAATCTGTGGATACAATGGCAAGCTGCAAATATTTAAAACATGACAAAATGACTTGAGAATCCACACACATGCTCTGCCAGATAGGAAAAATTTACTGGAGACCATGGAAACAGTTCACATCAGATGGGTAGCTCTCTACAGCATGAACAACTTATTTAAAAAGCATTGCCTGTAACCTGTTTTTCCCTCCCCCATTGCCCAAGGGGAGCATTTTAAGCACTTATTCCAAGCCCGAAGCCAGAGGATTAGTTCCTTTGAGCAGGTCTGTATTCGGGATTCCTCTCCATGGGGTCCAAAGAAAGTTTGGCTCGCTTCACAAGTTGCCCGAACTTCCAGGTAATGCTCCATTTTGCTGAATGCAAACATGCAGAAATCCTCAAACCTCATATTATACTCCAAAGATTACCATGGGGCTGCTTGCCTTTTTTTATTTTTTCCTTTATGAATTGTAGCCAGCAGAAGCTGTGGATTTGATGTATTGCCGTCTATTTTTACACAAGCAGCAGCAGCAGCGGCAGCAGCAGCAGTTCACACAGTCCTGCATAAACTCTATTCTCATGGTTCATCCTGTTGTCTGTGCTGTGCAGTGGGATTTAACCATTTCTTGGACTACTCAGATTGACTGAGAACCCTGCTCTACGGGGCATTAGCTACAGCGTCAGTATTCCAATACCACAAGTAGCAGGGAAACGTCTCCTTCCAGAAATCTCTTTTAAAAGCATCTAAAGCCAAACAACAGGGTATTCATTCCTGTGCGCGTGTTAGTATTCTGCAGCTGATAAACAAGGAAAAAAACCTTTGACAGAGCACAGTGAAACAAGGAATTAAAATATGAAGCCATGAGTTAATTATAACTTTTTTTTTTAAAGAAATATTAGTCTTATTCTAAATAAACATGGCATTTCTCCAACCAGGCCACTAAACGCCACTGGAAACGCCACTTCAGACACCGATTCATATCAGTATCTTAGGGCATAAATATTGCATATGACGGGAAAGCGAGCCAGAGGCACATGAAAATAGTTTCCAACTGCAGGAGATACTATACTGATGACAGGAGCTCAGCTTTGATTTGCTCAAGGCATCGCAGAGTAACCTTAAAATAGCAAACTTACTGGAGTTAAGATAAGATACGGACTTGTTTGCAAAGTACGCTGCCTCGGCCGTCCTGCCGGTGCCCTGCCGAGCCCACGGCCCCCGGCAGCTGCCGGCACCCCACGGCCGCACACGCCGCGCACTCCTCACCTCGAGATCACTCCATACAGAGTCCTGGTTGCACATGTCCCACGCCATCCAGCTGCGGAGCGACGGCAGGAAAGCTGGAAAACTACAGTCCAGAGGCAGGCAGGCAGGCAGCAGACACTCATGCAGGCAACGAGACCCTCTCTGAGAGTGAACCGAAGGCACCTGTCTTACTACTGTTCCCCGTCACATGACAAAGCTATTAAAAAGTAGGCTGGGCTGTCACTCATCCAGCCTTCTGGAGCCGCTGCTCCAGCCCGTGACGTCACCAGGGGCAGACCCAGCCTGAAGTGAAGTAAATCTTTGCAAAACCCGCTCAGACCTCGGCGGCCGCGGCAACCGCTGTGATTCAAAGCACATTTCCACGCCACACCCCCGGAACGCTGCTCCTGCCGTAGCACAGCTCCTATCCCTCCCTATCTTTTTTAATTTCTTAGCTTGCTTCCTTTGTCTTCCCCCCACACCCCAGCACACAATAGGCACTGCTGTGCTTATAATAAAGAAAAAGTGAAGTGACTCCCAGCCGAGCTACAGCCTGCGTGCTCTGAGTAGCCCAAGCACCTTTTCCCGTGCCTGCACCGCTCCCCCCCTCGCCGTTCTCTTCGGAGAGGCTATCCCAGAGTTCGGCAAAAGTTACACCTCCTCCCAACATTTATTTGCACTCGGGGATTTTGCATCTCCCCAGGTATTTTGCTTAGGTTATGGTTTCTCATACACAATTGCAACTCAAGTTAGTTTTTCCACGGTAAATATATCGGCAACCCCCCCCCCCCCCCCAGCCTTTCTTGAAATGGACTCAGCATCTATAAAAAACGTTCCTACAGTTATCTCACCTGCTCCGAGGGGGAAGCCTGATCCTGTTCCCAGATGGATTACAGTACTTCGGCCCGCTCTTTCATCATTCCTCTGTCTCAGTGCATTCCCCAAGAAAGCACGGCTGTTACAAGGAACTGCCTCTGTCCTGCCCACGGTCGCCGTGACCCCCGCCCGCCTCTGTAAGCTGCCCTCAGGGCGCATTGCTGTACCCTCCTGACCCGAACCCAGTGTTTCTTCATTGAAAATAAATTAATTAAAACAACTCTTGTCGTGTGAAAATTCAGACATACTGTTAACACCTGCCTCCCCGTCAAAGCTTTTCCCAGACAATAGGGGCTGCTGCAGGTGCTACTGGTTTTATGATGCCCCTTAGCATTGAGTACACAACAATTTCCATGCACCAAGCTGAACTGCAAACTGTTGTCCAGAATTGGGAAAGAAAAACCAAAAATAAAGATCTTGCTTAACTATCCCCACCTGCCTGCTTATTGTCTTAAGCTGCAGTTCTTCTAATTTTCCGGGTACAAAAATTCTCATGAAATGTAAATGCTGGCTCCCTTGTGCTGGGCTACCAGTCAAAGTTACAAAACTATAGCTTATCATCCTCCATGTCATGAAATATTCATTTTCATTGTTATTTGCAAACTTGAGTATTCTAAAGACTAAATGAATTCAATTATTATACAAGGCTATGGCAATTTTGCTGAGAGGAAAAAAAATAAATAATAAGTACAATTCTTGAAATAGCCTTTTTCCCACAGACACTGGAACCTTCAGAAATGGTAGGAGGTCTCAGATATATTCTTAGCTTATTTGTGTTTCCTTGTAATTCATTATTGCCAGTCCTGATAAAATGTACATTTTTCCGAGCTTGTGCTTAAGTTGCAAAACACATCACGCTGTCATATTTTCACCAAGCACTGATGACAAAAATGGCATTGTTTTTACTTTACTTAATTAAAAAAACCACAGCAAAATACTGAATAACTACAGAAAGCCCTTCCTACAAATAATTAAATTAACGGTATTGCTTTGCTCTCACAACAAAAAACCCCCTAATTTCCTTCCCAATTATATGCTGATTTAATGATAAAACTGCAGTAAATTATTAAGATCTGTGGCAAAGGTGAGTACCTCTACCCCCTGAACAGTCAACTGTGAAATAATACTGGGCACCTGCCTGCCTGGAGTCAGTTCTTAATAATTATTATCAGTGGATCCATGGTTGGTGGAATATTCTCCTTCAATACCTACTTATAATTGTGTTCATTGACTGTGCCGAATCCATCATCTGAGTTTTTTTGAAGTTTCATTCACACCTTTTATAGAAATGTATTTACACTGGAACATTTCATATTGCTGTTTTGGATATTTTGACCTGCTCATGTTGTTTCTATTTTCTACATTTCCACTTCAATGCTTTCCCTTCAAATTAGCAAGTTAACTGATAAATATAAACTGTGACCTTAGTGGTGCTCTCACCACACAAGCTTTAGAGATTGAAGAACTTTTCTAGTGCACTATAGACAGAGCAACCAAGAGTAATAATTACAGAGCCCCCAGAGCTTTTCTATGGCCCTGTCCAGATTATAGCTTGAACTTTGCTGGCAGTTCCAGCGTTACCTGGAAGAGATGCCAAGCAAAACTCCAACTACAAAAGACTGAGATTTCAACAAGGGTTCCACATTGCTTGGGAAGAATTTCATCTGTAACTGCAGTGTCTAACCCTAGCCATAGTATAAATCTACCCACTAGGATCTTTTTTCCCCATGTTTCAATGTGGGTTTTGAGCACAGTGCCCCGAGGAGGAGAAAAGCAAGGAAGACAGCTGCAGTGCTGGTGTAGCTTTGAAATGATGCAGCCTCCACATCTGCAAATCAAGCCTGTGAAAACCAGCCAGCCCCTAACCTGCTTCCTCAAAGGAAACCTTGCCTTCCGAACATTCCCTAGAAGCTTTAGGAATGCTCTTCCCTCTGTTTTGACAACACTAAAGAACTGCCCACAAACATCTTTTGTGGGGCAGTATCTGAGCACATACACACATGATATTTGGTTCCATAACAAATACATACAAAGAAAACTCTCCTTCAGCTGACAAAGTCTGTGAGGCCCTTTGACACAATCTGCCCTGTTGAAATGTCCTTTATCAGACCACCTCCTCAATTGCTGCATTTCCCCAGTTTTCAGGTTAGTCTGTACCAGGTCTTAGCAATTCCCAGATTTTTACTTTTCTTCTTTAAGGGCCACAATTAAAGAAAGTTCTGGTAAGCCCTCCAACAACATTTGGGCACTAATTCCCAAATCCTGACACATTTCTGACAGGACTGGAAGATACGGCTGCCTGCAACAACAGGAAATACAAATCAAAGACCAAAGCCTTCAAGCCCTCTGTCCTTGACTTTTTCCTGGATTCAGCAATCGTTTTCTCTCTTTCTCCTCCTCTTTCACCCACATTTTCTATCTATGGGTCAGGTTTTTATTTCTTGTAATTTAGGTTTCTCAAAGAAGCTACTGATTTTGGAGACCTTATGACCAAAACTTAGCCCCTTGATTATGGTACTGAGGAAAAAATATTTTCTTTCCTTGCCCCTAAGATTATGGTACTGATTTTTGACAAAGTTTGCTACTTTCCCAGTGGAGTAAGGACAGGCAAACTTGTACCTAACAACAGTGCTGGAGTTTCAGACAGATGAGGTTTGCAAATCAGTTTTCGCATCAATTCAACCCCTTCTGCTTAACCCTCCAAGAGTGAATGGCCTTACAGCAAAAGATCAGCCAATGCTGTATATAAAAGAGCAAACTGCACTCCAAACTGCACTGTGTGTTAATGTGGTGTTCTATATAAAGTATATGTACCCTATTAATTTTTGATTTAAAATCTTCCTTCTGTGCATCTTTACTCTTATTTTTGCACAGTTCTGTATTTGTTCTCCAGTCCATTCTCTCTGTTCCACTTCTATCCTATTTGTTTGCTCTTTTTTTTCCCCCTTTCTCATCTTCTTTTCCTTATTTATCCAGTTCATCCTACCCACAATACACCCTCAATGGCATAACCCAGTGAATCAAACCCCTTGAACTTCTGGGTTCATTGGTGCAGTAATTCTACCATGGAATAAAGCCATCTGCTCTCTCTAGTTTTGTTACGGCAGTTATGATCAGAGATTTTTTTTTTTTAACAGAGAAACCCAGGATATTGCTCTGTACCAGCTCTCTGAAAAACTCAAGTGCCAAGTTAATTCCTGGCCCAGCTCTGGGTCACAGGCTGCTGTCTGAGGAGCTGTATATTCCAGAATCCAAGAAAACTTTCTCTGAACAGCAATGCATTAGTGACATTACTGACACCAGGCTGAATTTTGCCACATCTGCCTCCACAGACTGAGGGCTCAAATAAACAGTACTGAATGCCAGGGGAAATCACTTGTTTGTTCATGTGCAACTGGACCCGACTATGACTACTTACTATCAGCGAAGATTACCTGATTACCAGGCTTGCAGACATGCGAGTCTTTGTAATTGGGTACTTGTAGTAAAACCTCCCAGGAGTGTTCAAGTGAAGCAGAAGGATCACAGGTACCCACTACAAGGAATCTTACAATTCTTCTTATACCTCCCTGAACATCACTCTCTTTATGTTTCACTTACTCATTATTATAAACAAGAAAAAAACTAATGCACTCCAGCTGATTGTGTAAAAAATATATTTGCCACTTGTTTCCCTCCAAGATTTGGAGCATTCTCCAGAACCCTCATTTGCTATGATTTGCAGGAAAATCCAGCTTGTCAGGCTTGCTAAAAGGAATATGAACAATGTCTTTCACATGGGTGTTACTGTTTTATAGAAGGGCTGATATGTAAAAGAGTATCTACCTTTAAATTTATGACCTCTGTATGTTTGAGAAATGGAGCCATGTAAACACATCCGTTTCCTGGGGAGGCTGTGGTGCTGTCTGAGCACAGACACCCAGGCAAGCCAAGGAGACAGATTCCAGTTTTGCACTGTCTTGCAGGTTGGCAGAGCAGGCAGGACCACATTAAAATCGCAGACCGTTGCAGATCTTCATCATCTCTCCTTTACTCACCTCACTGCTGATATTTCCTTGGAACAAAAGAAGTCATAAAGTTCTTATTATCCCCTTATCCTTCCACACAGTCAAGTCCCTGGGAAGAGACCAAAACCTGTTCATATCTGATATTATCAGACTCAAGGAACTGGTTTCCGACATTCCTGTTCAGGGGCCTGGAACATCTGCCCTTACTCAGAAGCTGAGCCCTTTCTCTCTTACTCCCAGCCTTGCTGGGATGCTCACACCCTTCTGGCAACAGGCAATAGTCTTCTCCAGCTGTAGCCACACAGAGCAGAACATGAGGAAGCTTCAGGAACAATCCTTGTATTTGGAACACTGCTGAGCTCTGGAATACCCCACCCAGACCCTTCTCATTATGCATATTACCATCTACCTTGCACCCTTTCCCCTGAGCACCTGGAGAATTACCCTGGAGCTCTTCTTCCCTGACTTGTTCAGAGAATGTCAATCTAGTTTTTACAGACTTTTTCTGAGAGGGATCTGAAGAGGATGATTCCATGAACGACCACCATGGATTTGATATCTTAGGGTACGGAAAAGATTCCCTAGTGCAACCATAAGCAAGTTCGTGGGAGGTACCAGCCTTCAAACCTACCAGCCTTTACTGAGGTGGCCATCCAGCTGTCACATTGCATTTGGGGTTTGCTTTGCCACCTGGCCAGTTAGCCACCCAGGCAGGGCCCCCAGCCTGAAGGGGTGCTGTGATGCCCAGGCTGCCACAGCAGTGCAGGAGAGCACACTCCCTTACCAGATCCATGCCAAGGCTCACAGTAGCTAGTGGAAGGAAAAAATCTCTCATTTCCATCCCACAGGCTATCTCCTCTCTAAAACGGCTTGTAAGGTAACTGCAGTGGAGCACACACAAGGCTGCAGCACAGCACTGGAGAGAACAGTAACCTTTAAATACCCTAAAATCAAATCTTGTTTTACACAAAACCGCTATGGTAAAGTTGATGTGAATGAAGCACCTCTGAGTGAAGGAACAGAGGGAAAGGCAGTGGACAGTTTTAGTGCCTTCTAGCAATTCTTTTTTAATAAACTAGAGATGACAGACAGCCTTACCAACACATCCCTCATCTTCAAATATGACTTTCTTCAGACAGAGCTCAGTGGAACTGAGTCAGCCTTTTTTCTTGGGCCTAGCTCTTGGCATTTTCATATTAAAACAAAGTATAACGTGGAAATAATTCTGGAGTGTAGTAATCTGATGGGATTTTATTAACACAGGCCACAGATTTGCTCTGCAACAAATTTAGGCAAACAAAATAAAATTAAGATATCACACAAAACACCTGGTGTGGGTTTTTTTTTTAAATACACTTATGGATCAAGTTGCCCTTTATACGGTTATGCTTGCCTTTGGAAGTGTGTGAGCTTTTGTGGAACCTCCTGTCAGTGGAGAACATAACTCCACTCATGCAGCAGCCAGCACTCACTGCTTGGCCTCTGAAGCTCCCAGGCTGCAGCAAAGGTCCCCTTCCCCAGCTCCTCACAGCCCCTGCACCCCATTTTCCTGAGTCAGCCAAGGACAAGCCAAGCAGAGATGGGATCACCTCATTGCAACACCCAACAGTCTCATGCAGACGAGGCTTCTGAAGGATCAGCTTTGCCTGACCTCCTAACTAGTAGTTCCTGCCAGCCAAAATTGAGCCCTGGAGTTATTTTTAGCCAGAACCCTACATGAATTGCAGTTAACTCGGAATATGCAAACTAGTGACTAATGCTAGAGGAATCCCTATGGGTTTTGTGGTTCCACTCTCTGCTCAAAAGTCCAATTATTCATTTTTCTTGGAGCTGCAATATTAATCTAAAAAAGTTGCACAAATGGCAAGAGATGTCATCCTTCCTTCATCCCCAGTTCAGATAACTGAAATAAAGGAAGATAAGCATTCAGCCCAGGGCTTATTAGCTATACAAAGTGCAGCTGTAAACCTTTAGAGGCTGACCCTCCTCCAGCAATGCTTTTGAACAGAAATTTGTCAGTACTTTCACCTCTGACTCAGGGCCAAACACATTAGTGCAGAGATGGAATGGGAAAACTAACCACAGAAAGGTATGGGTGAGTTACTATTTTATTTTATTTTATTTTATTTTATTTTATTTTATTTTATTTTATTTTATTTTATTTTATTTTATTTTATTTTATTTTATTTTATTTTATTTTATTTTATTTTATCCAAATCACTTGCCTCAATACCTGTATGAGAAAATGCAGTAAAGTAAAAGGGGGGTTAAAGTAGCTGGAAGGGGTGACTGCTCTAAATCCTTTGGAAGGGAATGGAAATCTTTAAATGGATTTAGGCAGGCTTTGAATCAGACCTTATCACAGAAGGAGGGACCAAGACAGTTCAAAGCAGAAACTTCTCCACCTTTTTTTTTTTCTTCTCTCTTTTTTTTTTTTCTTTTTTAATTTTCATACAATTCAGGCTTGCGAATACAACAGGAATAAAGCAGATAGATTGCATCAGCTATCACCATTTTAGATATCTTTGTTCCCAAGAAATTTAGTATTTGCTGAATATCTTTGCCCTGGGACACTGATTATGTATTATTTTGTAAGTGGGTACCAGGAAGATTCATGCTTCCTCCCCAAAACAGCTATGACTGTACTTTCATTACTTAATTTCTATCAACAAATAAGGCAAGTTTGCTGCTTCTATGTTTGTCCCTAATAGATCTCTACCATTGTAAAATTCCCCAACAGTCTGGCTCAATTAACTATTTGTTGTTTCTGCTCTTTTGAACTCCACGCATGAAGTGCAAGTCAGGGCAATGCATTTAAGCAAAAACATTGAAAGGACTGTGTAGGATTCACACTGAAACAGAGCCTTCCATCAGAGTGCACCTTTCTCTTTTGCCTATTGCAGCCTCCCCGCTTCTCTCTGAGGAACAAAGAACCAAGTAAAATAAGGAAACTTATGGAATGGAAGATTATTTTAATTTCTGTTGCAAGTTTTTAGGTAAAAAAAAAAAAACAACTCTGAAAAAACCGTGAAGCAACACCAATGAGCACTTCATCATAATATTATTACCAATTTATTAGACCAAGATTGCATAGACTGGAGAAATGAGTGTGACACATCCCTGGGGGTTTTCTGGAGGTAGACCTCCAGCTGTTTCATTCTCACATGCACTCCTCTTTACAGGGACATGGAAAAATATTTGCACTTCAGTTCAATGCAACACAATTTTATATTGTTGTCTGGTTTTCTATAAGGAAGGGTAGAAGCATACACAGCAAGCTGGAGAGATACACTTTGAGAGATAGGGCTACCATCTTCCAGGGAGAGTGGGGGAAAACACATGGTGGTTGTTAATTTATATCCTGGACAATGCTGTAAATTGAAGCATCGCTGACAATTCCTGCCCAGTAAACATGCTCAATTTCATCTCCCATAAAAAGGCGAGCAGGCACTAAATAGCAACACATTTTGATTTTCATTTAGCCACTTTAATGATAGGTGATGTTAGTGGAAAAGATCATTTATCTTCAGATTTATTTTATACGAGATAAAAGGCCTTGCCAATTTTTTAAAATTCATTTACACAAGTGAATAAATCTTCCCAAACAATAAGTACGAAAGTCATATTTCTTTAACTTTGCTAAAATCTGAAAATGCTGATCTTGGAGTGAAATAGACAGCACTGGCATTTTAATCAAGAACATTAAGACCCCTCTTCTAAATAAGAAGCGCAGCTATACTTCAGAAAAAAAAAATCTCTGATTCAGAAATGCCTTTTTTAATGCATTTAGTCAAAAAATCTCTGATAAATCAGGAGAGACACGTGAAATTTTTATGTCCCCTTCATTTTTAGATCAGTTCCAATGTGAAGGCTACCTAAAAATAGACAGAACCTAACCTTTCAAATATCTATACTGCTGCATACCACGAACGCAAGCTTTCAGTGCCTCTCATGGCTTTCAAGAGCCTTGTGCTGTGCCTGTCTTCTCCTCTAGCACATTATCCCATGTTGCCTATTGCACCCAGGCATGAGACAAGCTGCAAGTTGCAATGTGGCAGTGCACTGCAATATGTGATATGTGTCCATTTGAGACGCACAAGCAGAAAGATAATGAAAACCAGCCTTCCCTTTTGGCTATTTGATTTTTGCCACAAAAAGGACACTGACAACATTGAACCTAGTAAGTAAGGATGTGAAAATGAAGCTGTGCCAGCTGCCCCAGCAGCTCTGTTCAGAAAGCACAGGCTGTCTGGTTGTCTGGTTTGCAGCACACCACTCTTAAAAATATGAAGGGGAACAATAAGCTCTTTTATTGTTTTCTACAGTGCTTGCAGACACAGTTCTACCCATCTGAAGAAGAGATTTTGCAACAGTGCACTGAACTGACTGACTGGTGTAGAATTACAAGACAGCAGAACACTCGGTAACTATTTCTTTGCGTTACGCTTTCAAAACTGTGATTCTGCTTGGCCTTAACAGTATAGGTCAAATTCATCCCAACCACAATCCCAGCAATTTCAGGTCAATGGTACCTGAAAAATCAATAGCATTTAAGTTGATGAAGTTATAAAAAGGGGGATTTTGGCCCAGGCTGTGCAAATACTTATTTTTATTGTATATATTCTTCACTTGGTATTATGCTACATTTCATTACACTTTATTTAGCAGGTCCTAAAGCCACACTAGGAGCTGGAATAGGAGAAATCTGTACTAAAATCCAGGTGTGGGACTGCCCTGGAGGCTTTGACTGTGACTTTTGCTTACATGAAATAGAAAATCACCCTTGTACCAGTTGTTAGCTAGCTACTCCTAGCAGGAACGAGCTCGTAAGGACTTGCTGTCTTGCTTTTCTTTGTTTACTGTCATGCTCTGCTCTGACAGAGTCAGAAGTTTGTCAAGGCATTTTACTCTGTCGAAAATTGAATAAAATAACTTACACTGATAAAATAATGAAACAAAGCAGCATCAGACTAAATTAATTCCTTCAAAGAATTTTGGATGGAAAACATCTTACCTGCTGACAGGAAGGCAAGAATAGCAAACAAAGGCATAGGAATAAAAGCTATTCAATAAAATATCGATTTCATTATCACCACCTATTCAACTTAATTTTCTTGGCATCCATATCCCTAATGCAGGTTTGTGATAGATCGTACAATCACTTTTTAATTAAGCCCTACTGTGCCTTGTATTAAGAACAAGACAGTATACATTATGGCACAATATATCTACCAAAATATTTAATGCTTATCCTTTTCATTTTCGTATTTAAAAGTTGTTCTCTTAGGAGGTGGTATCAGTATTTAACAACATTCTTGACAGTAAGTATGAAAACAAAAAGCTTGATACTTAATCTAGCTATGTCGAAACTGAAACTCCTTAAAATAATTGCTTTCTGAATATACAGTATATATATTGCATTATTTTATTATTACTCAGCTTTCAACATCCTAAGATGCAAAACTTGTTCCTTCTCCTACATACTGATGAGATAAAAGTGGCACAAGGATAGAAAACTCACATTTGACCAGTTGAATGGTACATGAAATAGATGTTATCATGTTACTAGAGATATTTAATGAGAAGACTGGCAGCTTTCTGAGTCGGTAGTATTTTTTGTTTCAGGTCTCTTCTGGTGTATTGCAGTTCTGCTGCTTGTGATGGGGCAGATCCTCTGTAAGAACAGAACTCATCTTCCACTGTAGTACTGGCACTTTTCAGAGGGCAACATTCACTTCAGTTACTAAAATGTACCCACCTTCTTCCAAGTAGGAAAAGGCTGTTGTTGCATGTATAATGTGGTTTTCGTTTTTAATGCCAGAAATGAATCAGTAAACATAGTTACATTATGGTGTACTATTTCTTATTCTGTACCCATAGTAACCAAATTAATCTCAAGGCACTGCTGGCATTAATTCAATCTGAAGCTCATACTTTGGATTTCACATAGGTGCCTTCATCTTATTCTTCTTCTCAACTAATAAAATGTTAATATATGGCAATATATTTATTTTTGGTTCAGTTCAAGTTGAGGTGTGCAGTACTTTGCAGAAACCTAATTAATATGCATCATACATTAGAACACTCTGTTTTGTATACAAAAAGAAAATGGTGCTAGCACATGAGGATGAAACAGAAGACCCAAGAATTCATTTCTAGCTGTAACTTCTCTGTGTCTAGAATAGGGAAGGCCAGTTTTCCTTACCCTTCAATCTCCATTAAAAAAAAAAAACCCTCTAATATACAGTGTAGTTCTTCACTGAAGAGCTACACTAATCACAAATTATTGAAAAAATAACAAGACTAAGGAGATCTTGGAAGATGAGATACTGACATCTCCCCCTGTACCACCATGAGTTTGGTGCACACCAGCAATGAACTAGTTCCCAATGCTCCACAAGTACTGTCTTCAGCAACACCCACTGATGTGAGTTTTTCCACTGGAACAGCCTTCAGCCAAAAATATCCATCCAGCCAATAGTGAAAAACCATCCCCACACCCCAGGAATTGTGCCTGTACTGCTCAAGAGACATAAGCAGCTCAACATCTGTGGTATTGACTGGATCTCTAGACCTCCACAAAAAGAAATCCAGTTCTTTTGTCAGAAGTTAATTTGGGCAATCTGATACCCCAGGCATGCTACTATCCCAAAATCTGCTCTTCTACTTAGAGAGATTTTGCAGCAACAGTTCACATTTCTTGGAGCCCTTTTTACCTAGCTGTTCCCAGTCCCATGGATTCCCAGGAGCACTAGTGTCCCTAAGTATTTTGGTGCTTTCAAAATGCCTAAGAGAAATTACCACACTAAAGGATGCCCAACTTTATCCAACCACTGACAGAGTAACAGGGTCAGATTCTCCCACCCTTATTCACCACGTACAACAAGCAGTCCCATCAAAAGGCTGAGCTGATGTGAAGAGCTAAGGCAATGCTTATGGACAAGCAGAGGGAGTGTAGGTGATCTGTGGCTCACCAAGTGAAGATCCCCACTCTGAAAAGAATCATCATCTTTCCAGTGCTGCTCTGCATAGAAGCTCAGGCCCCAACCTGTACATGGCTCACAGATCTGCAGCAAAGCTTGCATATGGCTTACAAAGATCCCATGATCGGGCAAAAGCCACAGGGATGTTTGAGCAAGCCCACAAATGGGTTGCACTGGCAGCACCATGCCCACCACTGCAGGACACAGAAGGCTCAGAGGGTCTCTCCATCAGGCACATCACTCAAAGCTCAAGCCTAGCCTTTGCAGAAGGACCCACCTCAAACAAACCTCTATAACACAGGACCGCATCAAACAGCTGGAGTTCAAGGGCTCCCCTGTTCATTTCAGGTTCTTGACTTGGTAGTTGAGCAGCAAAACTCTCTGGGTGCCCTGGTGTGCCCCTGGGAACTCCCATAGGGCTCCACTGGCCTTAAGCCCTGCCTGCATACTGCATCCAAGGGCACAATACAGTCCTTCATTTTTATCACTGCTGCAGAGTAAGAATTCCTAGAACGGCTCAAACACATACCAGTTCAAATATGGGTACTTTCAGACTTCTTTTCTTTTCCAAATTATGTGCTTTGCCAGCTTCAAAAAAACAGATGGAAAATACGTCCCTAAATGTGCACCCTTGTGATCATTCCAAAAGGAAAGCAGCACCAAGTAGCTTAAAACATTTGCTAGAAAAAATCTTTTCCATATCATGCAAATAGCAGACAAAAATAACTGCTAGGCAATTGATATACATACAAATATTGGTTATTTTAAACAGTAATTTGTTATTGAGGACATCTCACTGAAATATTATAATATTCAATTTCCTCTGCATTTGCATGGAAAAGGAGTTGGAGCGCACATGATCATTCATTTAACTATTACATAAATACGTCTATCATAAGATCACACGGTTTTCAAGCCAGAGTTCAAATACATGTTTAATGCATGAGAGTATGATGAAGAAACTTGTGAACTCACAGGTCTCGTAGCACAATTTCAATCAGATACAAGCTTGGTGTAAATATGTACAGTATCATGTGCTTTGCAATAGCACCATGTCTCCAGGCAGCAGTCTGACATCAGCAAAGGAGACAGGTGGTTCCCTTTCCAACCCCGGAGGGGTGAAAAAAAAAGAGTTAAGACAATGTGTAAATATAGCAATGTTTTTTCCTCAATGTTTTGCTACAGTTTTCAACCCTTAATGAAACTGCAGTGCACGAACAATTCTCATAACATCTTTGCTACAAATCAGTGAGTGGATGTCATGTCCTAAGATATTTATAACCTTAAAGGTAGTGGTAAGTGATACTGTTTGGCAGCCTTGGTTTAGAAGTGCTGAAGTTATTTGCCTTTTGGTTTCGTAAGAAAGGAGCTCCAAAAAGCCACAAAAACCCAGTTTCCTTGCTTTAAATGTATCCCTTTCCTATAGCAGATCGCTGTTACTAATAATGCCTGTAAGAACGACAAACAGTCCATCACAGACACAGGGCAGGTCACAACTGCTTTTAGCTAGCTCAACTTTGTAAATTCTAACGGTGTGAGATATGCTAAACCCTGCACAATCCACAGTAGTTCGATTTTGAATCTCACATAACAGGAGTTCACACGTATGCTAACCTGCATATAGTATAACCCAATTTGGCTTTTTTTTCCTATCTGTACATAAATAGATACTTTTTTTTTACACAGTGACAGCCACTGCCTCTTAAACCATTTTCTTTTGTTGCATTTCCTTAGAAACACAAATCTTGTTCCTTGGCAGCAGTTGCTGTAAGTGCTGTACCACATGCCCAAACTAGTTCTCACTCACAGCTTTAATTCACAGTAAGTGGCACGAAAGGAGGTCAACACTTCTCAGAAACCACTTTCAGTTCTTTGCTGCTTCAGTATCTATTCTATAAAACCATCCGCCCTAACAGAAAGAAAGTTGTTTCTTATATTGTATCCCTTGCTTTTTTATTATTGTCATCTTTATGGAATGGGCTGCAGAATATATCTGATGGAATAAAAGAAGATTATTCCTGAAACCACATTCCTTGTCTCTCTTTTGCAAGATCCTAAAAATATAAGTAAAAAGAAAATAAAAATTAATACTTTCTGCAACAAAACCAAAATGGCTCTTTCTTTTTCTGTGCAGAAAGACTTTAAATAAATGGCATCTTGCAACTCCGTGTCAATCACTGGGTCTTACTTTCAGTTCAATTTTCTTGCTTACAGAATGATTATTTTTTTTATCAATACAACCAAGACATCATGGAGGTTGAAAATCAAACAGCCTTCTTTTTACCATGATGCATCACTGGCAAGAGGAATGGCCTTGCTGACAATATTTTGCTGTCACATTTGCCTCTACAGCTTCACTGCCTTCTCTGTGATCAATGAAAACAGATTTTGACCTCATCTATTTCATTTCAGACCATATTCTGCCCTGAGGCACATGAGTACAACCTATCATAGTTATAGTGGCAATTGGGGCAGAATTTGTTCCTTTCCTGACAATTCAATATGTGATTCATGAACCAGAATTGAATCCAGTTCTCCTTTCCTAGAGCTCTTCTGGTTTTTGGCATCAGTAAAAAAATCAGCAAAGATGAATTTATGTTGGTCGTATCAGCAGAACTGGCTGGGTAGTCAATAATCAGACTGCTCATCAAGATGCTGCCTGACCAAAAGTTAGTTACTGTGTTTTATTTACACAGTTTATTCTGTAGTCTGCTTGCTTGCTTCACTTCTCCCTCTGTTGTTTAACTAATAGGATAGTAAGACTTGGAAAAACACCTCCTAGTCTTGAACATTTCTAATTGGCTTAATAAAGCAAACCTAAAAAAAGATAATCCTCTCCACAACCATCACCTTAAAAAACACACCCCTTCCACTAGACGTGGAGTACATGGTGTATTCACAGTGTATGCAGTGCAGGCAGTAACCGGATGATCAAGTTTCTCATTAATCCCCAAGACAATGGGCCACTCTTGAAAATACAGGCTCCATTTGTATTCACACATGACTCTATGTGCCAACACTTGCATGCACTCTTCAATGCAACTTGCTGTGCAGCTGAGGCGAGCACACTTCAGCACACAGTGTCTCACACAGACACACAGCAATGCCATCAGAGATGTGCTGCACTCCAGCACATCTATGCTGTGAAGCACTCCCTCTGCACCACCTACAGAAGTAGGAGAGTCTGTTCTAGACCACCCTGGGAGCACTGGCACTCCAGAGGCAATACCAGGAGCTCTTTTTGAACCCCGAAACTCCCCAGTGTCTCAGTGTCTCACTCAGGATGACAGGCATTGCATGTATAGATTGTATTGTGATTTTCTGCAGGACTCGGTTCTCAAGCAGAGGCAAGGTTGACATCACTTTGAAAACCACATCCAAGACATCTAATAAATTACATATAGGAGCTTAATCTGTAGTAAATTTGATGTACAGTAAAAAAAAACCTCCTTAATGTAACAAAAGCATTAATCAACATATTGCATATTAGGCCTGCAAAGCACCAATTATCTGATGAAGAGGAGTAATACTAGATTAGTTCAATTTTCCTCAGTTATTTAACTATTTATGTCAATGGAAATCAAGGAAAACAATGTCTATGGAACCATACATGAAAACACACATGAAGGATTTCAGCCACCATTTCAGATTAGATTTCAATGTAAGGAGAAAAAAATTATTCAACAGTAAAACAACAAAAATATAGCTCAGGACCTCCAAGTTCTGCTGCATACTGCTGTTGTATTGATTATGAGAAAACAATTTTTGGAAGCAAATTATTTTAATTTCCCTCACCATTTAAGAAAAATTTATTCAAAGCCAAACACAGAGCCTGATTCTGCCCTTCTGCAACCCCATCAATAGCAGCCTTACCACAAACTCCAGTGAAGCAGGATTTATCCTTTCCCATGGGCCATGCTCTGAGTCCTTAATTCAACACCTTATTCACCAACTTGTTCCATGAGATTAGCTGTGGTTTCAAGTGTTATTCATGCAAAGCAATGGGTCTACAAACACCATCTTTCTCTGTATTGCCAGACTGAAGAAGATATGAACAATTTGGGGAACATTACCAAAAGCTCAGAGAGAACCTCGGTATCTTCTGTGGGATTTTCTTTGGAGTGAGAGAGCTTCCTGAGTTTGAAAATCAGGCTTGTAATGAAATAAATAGAACTCCCTTCTCTTCCTTTTTTTTGAGGTAACATGACCTAAAAAAGGATTTTCAAATACACTTGGAGAGGAGAGAGCAATCTTGCATTTATTGGATTTTTGTTTATTTTCTGCAGTTGTTTCAGAGTTTCTCAAAATTTTCAAACATCTGTCAATCTTCTAAGGTTCATCTTTTCCAAGTGCAATGTATCTAGCTTAATTTTCTTTTATTTCTTAGTATATTTATTACACTTACTAATAATTACCTGAATGCCCACACAGTGCTTTAAATGAGGCTGCAAATATCCCCTTGATCACCATCAGCGAAAAGCTTCTCCTCCTAAAGGGAAATAAAACCCAGCGCAACTTTTTGATCTACTATTTGCTGGTTTTCAAACTGCAGGAAAACCTGTGCCTGAAGGACCGAGCCCTGTTGGTTCGGCAGCGAAGCAGCCCAGGAGGGGTCTGTGTGCCGCACCGGAGTCATGCTTGGAGGCAGAGCACGGGAGCCACAAGCCTGCCAGAAGTGCTGATTCACTGCAGCCACTGAAGAGGCTGCTTAGTAGCTAAGCTGGGGGGGGGGGGGTAAAATGGCACAGAGCAGGGGGGCACTTCACTGGTATGAATAAATAAACAGGAGGGAATGCCAAAGCATGGTGCAGAGACTGGATTCCCTGAGATCTCTGCTTAATACATGCATGTTAGTTCATTTATTGGAACAAAACTTGTTAATACAGTTCTAGCCATAGGGGGAAAAAAATACTTGCAAATGCACAGAAGTCATGTAAATCAGAATTGCTGCTCTATTTTACAAGAAATTTTCTCCATTAATTAATTTCATGACTTAGAGCAAATGAGCATGGTTGGAAACAGGGGACCCTGCTGATACCAACCTCACAGCATAGGATACATTCGTTTCCCTCTCTCAGATATACAGCAGATGGCTCAAATCCAGGTGTGGACTAGGTACTTCTGTGACTAAAACACCACCTTCTAACCTTCTTAAGTGTACTAGTAACTTTTTCTGGTTTGGAGTTAGAAAATACCCCAAAAACCCCCAAGGATTTTAAAATCCAAATTCTCAGAGTTGTCACATTTATAATTAGAACGATCTGATATGACTGGCATTAGTGTGAGGTAGGAACATATCACAGAGGGCCAAGCAGACAAACTAAAATATTTCTCACTGTTAAATAAGGAATTCTTCCAAGTAGAAATGTCAGTTGAGTCACAAGGGCTCTGTGCAAAAGTAGCACCTCTTCATCCTCATACCTACTCTTAGAAAGTCCTGTGCTGCTGCCTAACTTAGTCCAACAGACCACACCACCTACCAAAGCCCTGTCAACAGCTCTGGCTCCCTGTGCTAAACCCAGATCTTCCTCCAAGAAGAAAATTACTTTTATTTAAGTGCAGGTTGTTTCCGAGCTCCCCCAAACTGTAACACCCCCAAACTCTACATAAAGACGGCATCTCTGTTGATACTGCATGCAAGAAGATATGCCTCCACACTGAAAAAAAATGATGTTTGATAAAACACTTTGTCATAGTATTCCTGGATGCAGAACTTGTTGCAAGAGTAATCTTCCTATGTGCTGATGAAAGTACTTTTAAAGTTATCTACCCCCATACTGGAGAAAGAGAAAAAGAAAATAGGAAAGAAAGGGAAGAAAGGAGGGAAGGAGGAAAGGGTGGAGGGTATGCTATTGTAGTTACTGAATCAGCAAACAAGCTAGCAACAGACAAAATGAGAACAGCTGTAAGGAACCTGGCAGCAACAGCATGTTGAGGGAAACAATAAAAAGGAGCCTGGAAGACAAGAGAAACCCTGGATGCAGATACCAACTTTTTCTTTTTTTTCCTGGAAGAGGATTTATGATGCTAGATTTTGGTTGATTCCTAATACCCACACCTGGATAAATACAAACGAAATTAATTTTACAGCTGCAATCTTTCCAATTTTGAACATGGTGATTTGCAGTAAGAAACCCTATCACGGTGTGTCAAAAAGGAACATAAAACATAACATGCAATATTTTTTGAGAGACATCAATTGTAATTAGATGAAACCTAAGCAAGCTGCTCCAGGGAGAGGTGGATGGAGTCGCACAACAGAGTGCCTGGCCTGCGGTGCAGATGGCAAAGCTCAATCCGGGCAAATACAGTGGGAAGGCCACAGGAGCTCACATGTATCAAATAATAACAGTCGTGTATCTCTTCCTTCTGCCATCCGGTCACTGAAATCAATGTGAAAGCAGCATGCAGATGAAAATGCTATGGGGTCAGGTATTAGGTTAGAACTTCCTACATGACCTGAGATTACAACCATGATCCCTCATCCCTCTTACTTCCACATGACAACTCTCATCCCTCTTATATCCTAAACTAAGTCACTGGTCTCAAAAGTTTTACTAGCACAGTATGGCCAGTCTTCATTCTAATGTATTTAATTTTTCTTGAAAATCAGTAGTAACTGATCTGTAACACAGACTTGGTATTAAAACACACCACTGATGTGTGAAGAGATGGGGATACTCCTCAAAGAAAATATGAAAAATTTCAGAATACTATGTCTGAGAGAAAAGGTGTGATACTTATTTCAGAATTAGGGCAGGAGCAGTTTATCTGCTCACAGTCATTCCTCTCTTACCCCATGACCAGACTGGCAAATTTTCATATTTCAGTGCTTAGGAGAACCAAAAAGGGTGCTGTCCTTTAGTCTCTGCACCACACCTACAAAATACACCTCCAGGAATGTTATATTTTCCTTGTTGGCTTCTGCTGGTGAGGGTCATATTATTAATTTATTTGGCTCACCTTCCTGCAGCCAGACATTCCCACAACAGGTGTGGAGACCTACAAACTGGTCACATTTGTAACAAAAAAGCATCAGGTCCTTTACAGCACAAATCCATGATTTCATAAAATGGGTCAGTGCTGAAGAAAAGTCTCTTTTGTGGGAATTAAAATAGGCAATTTGCTTTCTGGTATTTCACCTGCCTCCCATATTATCACAAGCATGACAAATGAATGGCTATAGCTATATTATAGCACCACTGTATTCTACACTGCCATGAACACTTGGAAGGATATTGCCCCTGTGAGAGGGCAAACCACTACACCAGCTTTCCTGGATAAACTAGGGGTAAACAGATTACTTTCAAATGATGAAGAATGACAACAAATTTTTACAAATACTCTGAAGAAAACTCTTTGTAAGGTTTGGGGTTTTTCTTGCTTTGGTTTTCAATACTAACACTTTGGGCACCTGATATTAATCCCTCCCATATTCCTCAGCTCTCATGTAGAAAGCACAGCGCAGTCCTACAGCTGTAGCATTTTGAAGTCTGCACAACATGCTGTACATGCCATTGCTTGACATTTTATTGACAACAAAGGCCGGCAGCACAGCAGCACTTTTAGAGATGGGATTAACATAATGAACTCCATCTTCATGGCTTTTTCATGGCATTTCTTTTTAAGAGTGAAAAAAGACCCATACCAGAAACAAACAATTTTTTTTAGTCTTTTAGGACACAGTCCCCTCCGAAATAATTGTATAGTCCTAAAGGACAGAAAAGTCTGCAAGTGAAGAAGCACATTTGGACCTGTAAGTAGAATATAACTGCTGAAGACCTAGGGTGAAAAAAAAGATACTGACCTTTCTATAGGCCAAGAAGAGCTTAAGTGTGGGGCCTGGACTAGTACAACATTATAGCTGATAGAGTAAGCTCCATTATGAGACAGTAATATGAACAATACTGAGCCTTCCACATGGGACCTTCTACTACTCAGGGACGGGCTGAAAGAGTCTTGCAGCAATGTAAACACGAAGATACCAAGACTCCTAAAAATACATGTACAAACCCCAGCAGATATTGCTTATTTCAGTCCCAAGTCAAATGGTCCTCATGCATGAGTAGTCCAGATAAACACAGCCACTGAACCCAGCCTACATTTGCCAGATGTCCAGCCCATATTTGCAAGATGGCCCTAAACGCAGGAACGAGAGTAGCACTCTGAGCAGGAATCAGCAATTTTGTCTACAAAGCTCTGATCTTCCCCTCTTAAAGCTTCAAGAAAACTCTTCAATGAAAAAGTGCTTGGCAGAGTTTCCATCTGTTCTTGGCTGGACTCACTAGCCAAGTCTGAAACACACAGAGCTTTGCTTTATTTTTTTCTTGGTACATAAGTAAAACTCAAAAATATTACTGCTTTATACAGAATGAAGTAGAGCAATCACACAGCCATCAGTCCAGCCTAAAAGTAGTTGCTAAAAAATTAATTTAGACAATTAGGAATCATGGTTTCTGATTTTTGCAAATTTTCTTTCTTCCCTTTTAGTCTGTATTTTTTTGAAGTCCTGTATCCCAGCCTTCCTTTTTGTAGCTTCTACAAACACGTCAAAAAACTACCTAAGTATCTACATGAGAAACTTATTCAGAACCTTTTCTGGGCAACAACAAAAGAACCCATCAATTTGGTATGACCTCAAACAACAATTTAATCAAATAATGTGTCAAAGCTGCCTTAGTAAGAGATCAAAGAAAAAATCACAATAGTCACCAATTGCAGCAATAATCTGTCTGCAACTGAATTCTTGGCTTTAAGCAAAAACATGCGAACTCCTTGCAAAAATGGGGCAAATTACTCTGGTCACTGTTGAAATAATGGGTATTTAGCACCTGTCCCAGAAGTTCTGTCAACTTGCAGAATCTTCTCTAGGAAGCTCTGAGATGTTTTCTGAAAACTAAAGCTCCACCCTGGTTCACAACCTTTGTTTAAGGAAGACAAGTAATCTACATTGTGGAAAGAGGCTGTGCTCATTTTCCTGACGTACTTTTCTGTGACCTGAACTCTCAGTTATGTAAGAGTAGGAAGCATGGACAATTCATTCTTAATGCTAGCTCAGTCCTGGCCTCTCCTGGGCACTGGCTGAAAATAATACTAAACCATGCTGAATCATTTACAGTAGCTTTGTGATGTGGATTATCATTCAACAAGGACTGACCTGACCCCATCACACTCATTTCATGCAGCAACAGAGACTGGACTCCAGAATCTAACAAATGCCACCCACACTGGCACCAGCGCAAGTCATGCATTCATCAGAAGGCTCACTCTAGAACAAAGTTGCTTTAAATTTATCCAGGTACTAAGCCTTCAGTAATTGTCATACCCATGGCCTCTTCTGTCAGCACAGGCAGTGCTTGAAAACTATAAGCTGCCAGCCACGCAGTTTTTTACTTCAAGCAGCTTCCCTACTCTTACTTTCAGAAGGCTACTAGCCATTATGAGAAAATATTTTGTTAATCAATGCTTCCACAGCAGTTACACAGATTTCTAATGCCTCTGCTAAAATAATGGTCTTTTATGCTGCTTCTTTCTCCAGGCAGAGATTCTGGTCACAAGGCATGGGAACAATGTACCTCCTCTTGGACACACGAGATATTGCGCTACAGCGCAGTGCAAAAATGTGAGCTCCTCAGTCATGCAGGACCTGGTCATATGGCTGCCCACTGAATTCCTTCTCTTTCCACCATCATAAAAGGGAGTACAAGATGCTGTTGCCATTTATATTCCACTGATTACACAAGCTATTTTCATGGCGGGACTCTGCTACTGCATTCCATCTCACAGGCTGAACAGATTGAGCTTTTTTAGTGGATTCTATTAAAATAGATGTTCATTCCAAAAGGACAAATTCATCAGGTAGGGAGCTTTTACAATGAGTCATTTTAAGGTAGTCTTTGTACACATCCTTTTCAAATAGCCTGAATCCTTTGACTGATAAAAATGCACAAAAACAATAGTGGCTGTGAGTGGAGAAGAAACATTTTAAAAGCAGGGTTTGTTAAATGTTAACCCAGAAAACAAAACTCTGCCTGATTTTAGATTGGATCTTTCTATGTGTATTCCCATACCTACTGTTTTCTTTCTACTTTTAAACTAAGGGAAATAAAGGTTTTAATTGCATTTTTATTCATGAACTGTCATTATCAATCATTTATGTTTTCTAGTGAACTCTTACACTAAATAAAAAGAGAATATAAGAATAAATCTTTTAAAAGGAATCAATTTGCTACACATCAATCCCTGCAGGCCATGTGCTCATAAGTCAATAGTTTAAAATGAAAACATCTGATCAAGGTAATACACCTGTTAAAGGAGCATAAAATTCCAAACCCAGTGGTAAAATATAAAGATTATGAAGCCTCTTAAAGGAGCCATCAAAGTAAACTATTACACAGATACATCTGCTTCATACCAGCATCCATTCCATCAGTGCCAGTCACAATAAATGAGCATTAGGACAAACATTTCATGGAGCATCTGCAGAAAATAGATTTTTTCCAAAAGTGAGGAATTCAGCTCAAGAAAAGAAACAAGTAAAGATTTAGCCTTTAGTGTGCACTTTCTAATAGAGGATCTCCAAGCAATGCAAACTACTAATGATCTGAGCTCATCATAGATCTGCACATTAGCGATTTATCAATCATGTTTTACAGATGAAGCAACTCCCATACACGATAGGCAGGGTGAAGTGACCAGCATGCCTGAGTGTGTTCAGAGATGGACTCAAGCACCAACTAAAGCTCACAGGGAATCAATACTGTCACTGCCACTGCAACTGTGATTATTACTATTACACAGTTCAACCACTTATTCTCTTGTTTCCTACTCCAGTGGCTGTCTTTTGCAGCTTTGCTGGAGGAGGGAACAAAGACCCTCACCAGCACAGGCATTCCTGCACTTTCACAGTGTGTCATTCTCCCTACCTCTCAAGCAATACAAATCCCACATGGATGCTCTCTGCCAACATACTCACTTGTGCATGTGCTGTTGGTAGAGCCAAGGGGATTTTTGTTTCTCTTTTGTTTGCCTTTTTTTTTTCTTTCTTTTCGTTTTTAATTTAAACACAGTGTGCTCAGGGCCCCATCTAAGGGATTTTTTTAACCCCTTTCCAAAAGCTTATGGGCCTTTTGAGTCTCAGTTGTAATTAGTCTCAACCATGTTTTGTAGTGCTTGTGATCACACCTGGCCTCAAGTTTAAAATGGAGGGAAGGGTTACTACCTGGTCTTCCTGCTCCAGACTTTCTCCACTTTTCTCCCTTTTTACTTCCTGAGATTTTGCAGACATGAGAGGAAAAGAAATATGGTTAGATACTGAGGGCCAGGGGAGCAGCAAGATTTCTTCTTCACACAATACCTTTCTGTTGGCCTTCCTCCTGGCTCCCAACCAAACCAGCCGCCAAATCTCCTCTGGCTTCACTGCCCCAGGAAAGGCTTTCACCATGCTGAAATCACACACTGATTTCATAATCCCCTATCTTCCCTTTGTGCAAAAGAAAGCTGATAAATTTATACCACCTTGCTCATGGATGCTGCTGGAGGGGTACAGGGTGGCTGCAGGCAGCCCCCAAAGGGAGACAGCATCTCCTGCCCAGCAGCGCATGGGCCCACGTGGGGAGGTCTCTGTGAACCCCATCCCACCAGTGTTTCCCTTTTTACTTCAGAGTCTGCTGGTGTAATGTTACCCTCTGTGTTACCACATAAGTAATGCCATTCATATGACCAGGATTTCCAGGTGTGCAAATTCTTTGCACCTTTGACATTACTTCCTGAGGGGGAGACACCATGGCCCCAGTCCCCACCACGAGCCCGAGCTTTTTCATCCAGGATCCTCACAACACAGCTTTCAACACATCTGCAAAGTGGCTGACCAGTCAGGGACACTGTCATGTTTTATATAATACCACAGTTTTTGCATTGTTTTTGAAATGCCTGGTGCAGGTGTCAGCCTGTTTAAAGGGTACGGTCTGTGTGCACACCTTGCCTTCCCCGTGAGCGCATGAATTGTTACCTCTCGGAACGAATTGCCTTGGTGCTGCTGACATTTATGTAGAACAGTAAAGTCTATTTTGCCAGCTATGACTTCAGCGTCATTCTCAGTAACTTTAAAGATCAACCATAACAAAACAAAAAGGCTTCTGAATTTTATTGGCACGTGCTGACACAGGAAATGCGAAATGGGGGTAGCTGTCATAACTGATTC
This sequence comes from Acrocephalus scirpaceus scirpaceus, assembly GCA_910950805.1. Taxonomy (NCBI): domain Eukaryota; kingdom Metazoa; phylum Chordata; class Aves; order Passeriformes; family Sylviidae; genus Acrocephalus; species Acrocephalus scirpaceus. The sequence goes on along the minus strand of OU383778.1, from coordinate 27,910,982 downwards.
TTCCTATTCCAAAAAAAAAAGGAGAAAAAAACCAACCAACCAACAAAAAAACCCCACCAAAACCAAACCAAACCAAACCAAAAAAAAAAAACAAAAAAACAAAAAACAAAAAAAACAAACAAACAAACAAAAAACCCCCCAAAAAAAACCCAAAAAAAAAAAAAAAACCAAAACCAACACAACACACATCACAAAAAGAAAACAAAACCAAAACCATAGAGAACTGCTCTGAACTGTAAGGCCACATTGAAACAGAGGAATGACTCAAAAATAGCCTTATCTGAAACAGAGCACCCAAGGTAAGCGTGGTAAGGGAGCATTCCCAGGCAGGGCAGGGCAGGTGCCTGCTGCTAGCGTCGCTCACAGGGCGAGAGAGCTGCTCTGGAAGGAAGGGGTTAATATTAGCTGCGTGTTATACTCAGCGATGCCTTAAATAATCATCACATGGCTCCTGTAATCTGTTCCATGCTGTCAGCACTGGGTTAGTCATAATAATATCAGATAAGAGCTGTTCAAAGTGACATACTAACCAACATGAGAGCCACATGACTTTCTGGCTACATGGCTGCCCTTCACCTGAACTTTGGCTTAGATAATTTTATACCAGCACAAGGTGCACTGGTATCAGAGCCCCTTCCCTGCACAGGCAGTGGGAAATCACCTGCCCCCCGCCAAGCACCCCGCAGCCATCCCCTGCAGTGGGGATGTTCTCCTGCTGGGACACCCTCTGGACAACCTCCTTCATTTTTTCTAAGCTGGCTGCAGGGTAAGAGAAGCACTTCTGGCACGGGGCATGCAGGGTGACTTTTCCTTTTTTTAATAGTGCTTCCTGCCTCCTTTGTTGCAGGCAGCCAAGCAGAGGAGCAGAGAGGCACAGCAGCAGGAGGGATCCTAGCTGGGGAGCAGGAAGGAGACAAGAGCAGGGGAGAAGAACATTGAGGGGTGCAGGTGCCACGAGGAAAAGCAGCAAGGCTGTGAGAATCTGCCGCAGGGAGGGCAAAAGTGGGCAAACTGCCGCAGTCAAAAGAGGGAAAGGAAATACCAGAAGCACAGAAATTGGTGTGAAAAATTGAGTTTAGGAAAAAAAAAAAACCACCAAAAGAACTGTTTGTTGTATGCTTTGAAAGACACACACACACACACAAAAAAAGAAAATGCAAGAGCTCCAGCACTCAAAAGGTGCCCACAGCCAGCCCTGGAGACAGGGAACAACTTCCTCTGTTCCTTACTGGTTCTGTACCTTATGAACCAGCTCCTACTCATCACTTAGCTGCCACATCAGCCCAGGGGGAGTTAATGTGATCTCCCCAAATAGCTGTCTGCTGTTTTCTTTTTCAGGCAAGAGAGCTGCCTTTTTTTGTTTGTGGGTGTAAAGTTTCCTGCACAATCATGCCTTGGTATTCCAGGAGGCTAAGTAAGTACAAATAACAACAGCAAGCCCAATCCAGCAGCAGGCTATAAACTGGTGCTGAACAAACCAGGGAAATGGTACAAATACCCTATTTATAGAAGAGATAAAAGGAAATCCATTGCATTGTTACAAGAGATGTGAAGACATCTTTCTTGACAAGTATCACGTTATCCTGCCACAGCTCCAGTGGCACAAGACTGCTCATGTCCTGTGGCTGCACTCTCAGGCTCTACTAGGGTGCATCTCAGTAAACAGCAAAGCTCCAGCAGCTCCAGCAGCTGCCAGCCTGGCCACACAGTGTGGAGCAGATCTCTGGAGAAGACAAGGGGGACAACTGCACCACCAAGAAACAAGAAGAGCTGAGAAGGCTAGTGTAGAGGATCATCTTGGGGAAAGCGCAAGGGGAGGAAAAGGAAATGTAGAAAGGAACTGCTGTTTGAAGGGAGGGAATTCAAGGGGAAAAAGGTAAAATGAGTGGGGAAAAAAACTGGGGAAAGAAAAAAAGATTGGGAAGCACAGCATTAGAGAGAGGTTAAAAGAATATGGAAAAACAGTGCCAAGTTGTAGTTTGCTTTATTTTCCTGAATTATCTCTTCCCTTATAAATTGCAACACACTCCATCTGTATGCCCTAAATCAGCAAGTTTTGCCCCCTGAGGAGGAGGTCTGGATTTTGAATCTTATTGCCAAATGTCCGGTAAGTGTTCATCTCTGTAACATTTAACTGCTGTGGGCACCTAACATACTCCCATATAAGACCCCTCTAAGCCAAAAAAGGATGGTGTCAAACAAGCTTCGTGAAGCTAGGGCATTCCAAACAGAAGGGAGAAAAAGGCAAGTGCTCAGTACCCATCTGCCAACAGTCAGCTCAGGCCAGCTGCAGAGGCTGCTCATACAGATCTTGTCCTGAAGACAAGAGGTGGCTGGATTAGGCCCTGGCTTGCCAAGAATGATGATCAGTCTGTCACTCATTCAGCAAGACACCTTCAGCAGAGAGAAAAACTGCATAACAGAAAGACATTCCTTCCCTGGCACTTGCAAGTCTCTTGAGTATTACGTAAATGCCTGCTCTCACGGGTATTGGAGTTAAGGAAAAGGGGCACTCACATTAAGACAGAGGCTAGGTTGCATACAGTCAGTGGATATAAACTGGTACCTCTGGGCACAGTTGAAACTTGAATCACTTTATGGACGTATCTGTCTTGTTCACTACACAGGGAACCAAAACCAACTGTGCTCTTAAGTCTTTAAATTGGATTGAACAAATCTAGGGCCATAAATTTGTTTCCTAAGATTAGGTGGCATCAGTTCCTGCATAGTTTTTGTGAACCCTCTCCTCTAGGATAGAGTCCGGATATCGTGGGGAGTCTTGCTGGTGTCACCTCCGAAGCCAGCACTCTTTTTTTTTCCTACCTAACTGAAACCCATGTGTGTTTTCTCTTCTGCTAATGCAGGTCAAAACCATTGTTACACAACAGCGAAATGGCTGGAATTAGCTCCCTGCTTTTTTAAGACCTCTAACCTTAGGCAGGGTGCTAGGATGCACTCACATCTCCCTCCATGAGAGGTAGAAGATATGTTTGCTCACTTCTCTTACTGAGCTGTGCAGAATTTTCTTCCAAACGATGCCATTTATTATTCATTATTATTTAATGGGACCAAAGAATGCAATATGTGTAACCAAGAAATGTGCCAAGTAATGTTCTTTCTTTTAATGGCTAGATCAAAAGAAAGTTTATGAGGCTAGTGCTAAGACAGTAGTTGCATTTGCCCCTAGTTCTCTGCAGCACACCTTAATCACATGTTTTAAAATCTTTAAAATAAAGGACCAAAAGGTGTGCTACATATCTTAAGTTCACTTGCCTTAGTGAGCTTTTTTCCCTTTTCAAATAAATGCTTTTGGAAGACATTTCTCTAAGCCAACTTACAGTTGAGTGCTTAACATAGCATCTCGAGTACTCAAACAGTCCTTGGAGAACACTCTTCCTACTCTCACTCTAAATGCATGCAGTGGGTGATGGAAAGGTTCTTAAGACATGCCAGAAAAGGGATGGTTTTCTGATTTTTCTCTTTTCTCGTTGAGTTACCAGCTGCTTTGTCAACAACCAGATATCCCCCGCTCCCTTCCCTGACTTGCCCCCCCCATAAGATTTGTAAATGTCTCTAGAAAAGTTGTAAAACTAGCTCTAGCCGGATATGCATTCACACTAATGCTGAAGACTCTCTACTGTGATAATTTAGCAGATCATTAATCCCACTCTCTAAAGGAGGCTGTAAAGCAGAACTAAATATGCAAATCCTCTTGTGCTTTAAACTTGCATCTGTCTGTCCGTCCATCCAACTATCTATCTACTGTAGTGGAATTCTCCTAAGATCACACTGTATTCTAATCCATTAATGTAGCTCAACTGGGGCATATAAGATTAAATAATAATTTAAAAATATATAAAAATAACATAGAGGCCTCTGTACAGTGAGCAATCTCTCAGACTTTATGATCTCCACTGCACATGCAGAAAGGGGGTGCCCCCAGCACCAGGGGGGAGTAAATTAGCCTTTTAACACCACCCACTGACATTCAAGCACCTATTACTGTAAGGCACAAGTGCAAATGAGGTGGGTGGCCTCTTTCTAGTCCACTTCACTGCACTGCAACACAATCTGGCATGACCTCCAATTCCTATTCAGGACAGCGAACACTGTTGTATCAGGGGGTTTGGGTATTCTGGCATGACTGCAGGTGGTGTGCTTGCGCAGTAACTACCTGCACAGTGCCTGGGGCTAGACATTTTGCTCACATGAGCAATAAACTCTCTCAATCAAACGTAACTAAGTGTATAATTTACTATTTGCAGCTATTCTAGCATGGAACTATTCCTGCTTTAACTTAGATTCTTTTAGGTTTTTTCTTCTGGCTTTAAATCAGAATCCTAAATGAACATTTAAAAATGTAATGATCTTTGCTCCTTAAAAATTGCAGTATCAACGTCTATGGGGCACCTTCACAGTGAGCACTGCAGTGACTTTTAAGATGCAGCACAAATAAGACTGCTAACAAATGCGAAGTAACACTGCGGGTGAGAACTCAACAAGTAGTCCTGGACCCTACCATATGTATGCAATGTCCAGGTGGTAAGAATGTCCCCCATCTCCTGAGCGGGTCTGCAGAGCAAAATAAAGGGAAAAGAATATGCAAAGTTCACAGAACCTAACCCAGTGGAAAATACCAGTTCCTGCTTGAACCACAGGAGCTCTGGAAGGCAAGAAATGCCTTATCTGTGTTCAGGGGAAAAAGGGGCACTGTGCAGATGGGGAAGACCCAGCTTCAGCAGTTTGTGTCAGAGAAAAACAGATTTATTCTTGGTTGGAAAGCCCTGTGGGGAGTTGCAGCAATCTTAAGGCTGGAACTAACGCTATGTCTCCAACAGCCACAGGACTCCACTCCTGTCTGAAAGTGCAGCTGATGCTCCCATATGGGATTTAGCTGCTGGCACAGAAACTCTGTGATTTGCTACAGAAATCTCCACTCTCCTCCCTCAGCCACTTCAGCATACTGTGAAGAAAGCTACTCATCTAGGGAGACCTAATGGACTGCGTCTGCCTCTTACACCTTTATAACCCTCGTAATTCCCTCACTGAAAAGCTCATGTCCAGAATATTCCTCTGAGAGGCTTTTGGTTTAAGGAACTGCTTGAGCTTACAGAAGGTCCACTTCTGGCTCCCCACTGCTCCAGCAGAATCTGGCATGGTGCTGTATGGAGCTTGCCACTGAACTTGGTACATCGGAATCCAACAGAATAATGGTTGAGAACTGTGGATATACCCTGGTGTCTTGAACACAGAAGAAATTACCTACACATGGTGTGGGGCATTTGTGTGCGTGTTTGGGCACACAAGAACTTTTGTATTTTCTTATATATACAATAAACCTGCAAGCACTCCATAAACCAAGCAACATAATCTGAAATATCGTCTAGACTTTTTTCCTTCTCTCCAGCCTGCTACAGGAAATTTCCTCTTCCTCTTCCCTCCTCCTCTCTTTCTGTTCATGTCAAGATCACCTGGGTTCAGCTCAGCTATTTGAGCTAGATCAGGAGCACAATTTTCTGTGCCCATTGGATGGTCCAGTGACCACTAAGCAATGGAAGTAATACAATACTTGAATCATTTCATGTCAGACATACAGGACAACACAAGCAATTGCTTTACAGTGGCCTATAAAGGTACACAAACAAATGTAGATGGCTATTGTTTTTGCTACTAAAACCACAGATTAAAGTAATACACAAAATATGGGGCCTTTGGCATATTGACACTTCTAGCTAATGAAGCAGGACATGGCTTTTGTTGGAGGTGTTTGTTAAGACAGGAGAAGAAAAAAATGCATATATAAACGTGTATATATATATAATCTAAAAATACGCAAGATGCAGCTAAATTCACAAGTAAGAAAATTAATAGTAGAGCAAGCACTATAATTAGTTTTGAAATTAATTTCAATATAGAATAACCAGCTCCTTAACCTCTACTCCAAACAATGCGGCCACTGTCTTCTGGTAATCCCATGTCTCAGGTCAGGAAGCACTGGGCTTTGTCAGTCAGCACTGATGTATGAACTCACAGAGTTTTGTATCTTTACCCCTTGTATCTACATACACACAAAGAAAATAATAGAGTTTGCTTACTAAATACTTTGTACTGGGGGAAGATTGGTAATAGAGAAGGAGATAGGCAGAGGGAAGGAGGGAGGGAGGGAGGGAGGGAGGAAGGGAGGAAGGGAGGAAGGGAGGAAGGGAGGAAGGGAGGAAGGGAGGAAGGGAGGAAGGGAGGAAGGGAGGAAGGAAGGAAGGAAGGAAGGAAGGAAGGAAGGAAGGAAGGAAGGAAGGAAGGAAGGAAGGAAGGAAGGAAGGAAGGAAGGAAGGAAGGAAGGAAGGAAGGAAGGAACCAAAAAATCTGATACATATGCGTGCATATCATTTCTCCTACCAACTAAAATGGCAACAGAAATCCAACTAAAGCTGCAAATATTCAATGCCTATGTATTATTGTTGTTTCCCATTGTGCCTGGGTCTATTCCAATATGAAACAGCTCAGAAATTAAAAACAGGAACAATAGGGACTTAAAAAAAATTAAATCCTCACTCAAAATGCACACAAACACATTAAGCTATTTATTTGTATGATATGTGTCAGATCTGCATTGAGATAATTTCACAAATAACTCTCAATGTGTCCCATGCTCTATTTCATGCATGGGCTATTCAGAAGAATAAGAGTTTACTAACCAGACACCATTATAACCCCAAGAAATTATAGCGGTTTGTTGGGATTTTTTTCTGCAATAGTTTAACATGATTTTAATTATATATGAAGTAAAATTTGAATAATTAGCTTTATAAAAAGCTGCCATTCACTTCACTAAGTGTCTAGCTCTTTTCCTCAGAAAATGAATCACATCCATCCAAATTTCAGACTCACAACAATGAGCTGCTCAAGAATACAACGCAACCTATTCTGAAAGCATCTTCTCATTGCTGAAGACAAGGACTTTACAAAGGGGATAGTAAAAGTAAGCAAGCAGTGTTACTCAGTCTGCTATTTAAAGGATCATCCCCAAATCTGTCTACTTGGTGTTTGTGTGCCACAAGCCTTATATTGAGGGGGCATTTTATAGATTACTTCAACATACTGCAGAATGCTGCATGCAGTATGGCTGAAAGCAAAGTAGAAAAGCTAATAATTCTGCTCTTATAACACCAGCATAAAATGTACCCCTGCAAAGGGAAAGATTAGCATTAATTGCCTGTTGTCAAATTCATCATTTTCCACAATTTATTAGAAGTTTTGTGCATTGCAGCACCACCAGAACAAGTTTGTGAGTACTGCAATACACCAATCTTTATTCTCCCTTTGGCAAATTAATGCAGATATTTTGCCTTATGATAATTCCTAATTAATAAGAGGTTTAGGAAAAAGTCCCACTCATTTGGAACTCCAATGTTACTCTCATTCATTTGAAATTCAACTCTTAAGTTAAAAAAAAAAAACCAAAATATATG